>CP106709.1:11485187-12735187 GCA_025503065.1 Gossypium bickii
TTGTCGGAGCCGTAGCTTCAATTTTAGCTTTTGGGGCTCTTTGGATTAAAAAATTAAAAACTAGGAAGGAAATTGCTTCTCACCCTCGTGTGAATCGAGATTATGAAAGAGAAAATTATATTAATAGTATTTTATATAGTGGTGACCAACATTGTATTAATTTGATAAGGATGAGATCGATTGCTTTTTTTAGTTTGTGTGATATTCTTAGTAGGAATAATTTGTTACAATCAACTAAATCTGTGAATATTAGGGAGCAGGTAGTTATATTTTTACATATAATTGGTCATAATGTAAGGTTTCGAGTGATTGGATCTAGATATTATAGATCAACTGAGACAGTTCACCGTTACTTTAGGGTTGTATTGAGAGCTATTTTGAAATTGTATAAACTAGTTATTAGATCACCTGATGAGTCAACTCCTAGTGAAATCAGAAACAATCCAAGGTTTTATCCGTATTTTAAAGATTGTATTGGAGCATTAGATGAAACTCATGTTCGTGCATCCGTTCCACATAGCATTCAAGGAAGATTTCGTAGTCGTAAAGGGGGGACGACACAAAATGTATTGGCTGCCATTACATTTGATTTGAAATTTTCCTATATTCTAGCTGGTTGGGAAGGTAGTGCACATGATTCTCGTGTTTTAAGTGATGCACTTTCACGCCCAAGAGGATTAAGAATTCCGGAAGGTAATAGTTATTATTAAATACCAACTAGTTCTAGTAAGCTCATAATTTATTAGTATTAATTATGTTTTGTAAAATTGTAGGTAAATATTATCTTGCTGATGCTGGATATGGCATTCGAAATGAATATATTACCCCATATCGTGGAGTTTAGTGCTCAGGGGCCTGAAAATGCAAAAGAACCCTTTAATCTTCGACATTCATCATTGCGAATCACTATTGAACGTGGTTTTGGGATTTTGAAGAAACGGTTTCGTGTATTAGATGCTGAACCATTTTGGAATTTTCAAACTCAAGTAGATATAGTTTTGGTTTGTTGTATCATTCATAATCATATAATGGGAGTTGATCCTAATGATTTACTTAATCAAGGATTATACGAGGAGTCTGAGTCTGATTTGATAATACCAACTCTTACAGAGCGAGAAGAAAGAGAAGAAGCAAGAGAATGGTATGCTAAGAGAGACGAAATTGCACAAACTATGTGGACTGATTATATGGCTAGAAATACTACGTAGGTTTAGGGCTTAGGTTATTGTTTCTATGTTATGTATGTTTAGTATTAAAATTGTTTTTTTTTTTTTTTTTGTTAATGTTGGTTGGATAATGATATTGAAATTTTAGTTTGTTGGATAATGATATTGAAATTATTATGTCTTGAATTTGTTAGATATTGATTATGTTTTAAGCTTGTTATATATTGAATTTATTATGTTTTAAGCTTGTTGGATATTGTAATGATTGACAATGACAATTATTAATGTAGAATGGGTAAGGGCAACAAAGAAGGGACCTCCAAGCAATTTAGGTGGACAAAACCGATGGAACATGTTTTTCTTGAAATTCTAGCAGATGAGGCTAAGAAAGGAAATAAGCATTCTAATACTTTCAAAGCAATTTCCATTAATCGAGTTGTCCAAGCTATTTCTGAAAGATTCCAAGTCCAATGCGATGTGAAGCATGTGGAAAATCATTTGAGGACTGTAAAAAACCAATGGCAGATTATATGCAAAATTCGAGGTGAAAGTGGTTTTGGATGGGATGATAACATGAAAATGATCACATGTGATAGAGCAACATATGATGCAGCAGTGATGGTAATATATGTATATATATGTTAAGTATATTTCAATTGTTTTTTACTTGTTATTCTAATTGTGTATAATATCCAATAGGCACACAAGAAGTATGAACCATTTTTTAATAAAAGCATCGATCATTATGATGAAATGGCTTTCGTTGTTGGCAAAGATATGGCAACAGGGAGTTTTGCCAGAACATTTGCTGACACAGATTTAGATGATGATATCCAATATTCAGTACCTCTAGACTGCGGCAATGAAGAGGCTGAAGAGGTAAGAACAAATGTATCTTCATCTGGCACATCCAAACGTAAAAGAAAAAATGTTCAAGAAAGTGTCGTTGATGAACAAATTAAATTTGTGGGTGAACAACTTGGGGAAATTGCTAATGCTTTGGAACAATTTACTGCGGATAAGACACCACAGCTTTACGAACAAGTGATGTCGATGGAGGAAGAAGGATTTGATGATGACTTCTTGTGTTCCATGTTTGATTATTTAGTGAGTCATGAATCCGAGGCCAAAGCTTTTTTAGTTAAAAGTAAGAAGCATAAAAAAAATTTGGCTCCAAAAATTTTCTCAAGGTTGAAAATATTGATACTTTTATGTAGTGTAATATTTATGTATTTATGCAATTAGACAATGTTATTGTTATTACGAGTGTACTATTAATTATGCATTTGGATAATATTATTAATTTTTAGTAATAATTGTGGTTTGGAAGTTTATTTATAATTATTCAATCCTTATTTTTATTTTTTTAACACAATTACAAATAATTTATTTGACTTCGATTGTTTTCAATATGACGGTTAGTAATGTAGCTTAATAATTGAGTATTATTATATATTTAATCTAATTTATTTATAATAAATAAATCATTGCAATTAAAATATAAAAATTTATTAATATGTAAATAAATTTATTAATATATGTAAAATCAACTTTTCCGGAAAACATTTTTAGGAAATTTGCCAAACAACAGAAAATATTTTACACAGATTCATCCAAACACTAGAAAATATTTTCTGGTAAATCATTTTCCAGAAAAGTAAATCATTTTCCAGAAATCATTTTCCGGAAAACATTTTACTGCCAAACAAACAGACCCTTAATGTTTTCCACTACCAATCATAGTATCATTTCATTTAAATACCCCTATTAACACGACTCGGACTCCGACGGATACACGGATCCAACCAAAACACACAAGTTTGTTACCCAGTACCTCATTGGATAATTCGAAGTAATAAATTGACACCCAATGTCTCAGTAGCTAAACCGAAGTAAATTGACACCCAGTGCCTCATCGAATTAATCTGAAGTAATAAATTGACACCTAGTGTCTCATCGACTCAAAGTCGAAGAAATCCCTGAACTCTTCCAATCCTATGGCATGCCATCTATATCCGACTCAGCCCGATACAGTTAAAAGGGCTTAATTTCATATTTCAAATATAATCAATATCCAGTACTGATTTTTCATATAATCACATAATTGCACATATAATCATTTCAATTCAAAAATCAATCGCACATATAATCATTTCAATTCAAAAATCAATCCATTCAATATATATATCTACCAATTCAATTCATTCAATCACTTATCAAAATATCAATCATTTACCTCAGCACTTACCATATACATTAAATAAAACTACAACAATTAATAACTAGTTTCGGATTATAAAAATACAAACCAGAAATTTCAAGCTATTTTTCGTCGACTTTATATTTTCCCTTTTCAGTTGAAGATTCCGGCACAACATTAGCTACAGAGTTAAAACAATTAAAATTCATCAATACAATTCAATTCAATTTCACATTGAATATTTCAATTTTTATTCAATATTTGCCTAAATTCCAATTTAGTCCCTAAACCGAGACTAGATTTATTTCTTCATTATTAATTCTATATTTTCATTCAATTCCACTTTAAACTAGATTGAACTCTCTAATTTCACTTAAATCCCTAAATTTTGAGATTTTCACAATGTAGTCCCTAATACTCAAAATTTATAATTTATTTTACAATTCAAACCTTTTTCATTTCTAGCTTAAAAATCTATCAATTAGTCCCTAATACTCAAATTATTCAACATGAACAACATTTAAAAATTCAATAATTTCTAAAATTTCAACATAGGTTGGTAGTATTTAATACCAGGATTTCAAAAACATAAAAATTACAAGAAAAATGGACTCAATTGACTAACCAATTGAGCTTTGAACCCTTGAAACCCTAACTTTTCTCCTTCTTTCTTTCTCTTTCTCTTTCCTTTCTTTCCTTCTTTGTTTCATTTCTTTCTCTCCTTCTTTCTCTATTTCTTTTTCTTTTACTTAATTATTTTAATATAATATAATATAATATACTTAACATTTAAGTTTTATTATAATATTATATTATATATTTTAACTTTAAGTTTTATAATAATATACATTTATGCTGCCTAATTCAATGCAATTGGAATAATTGCTTAATTAGTCCCTTCAATTATTCTTTAATCTATAATTCAACTTTTACCCTTTATGCAATTTAGTCCTTATACCTAAGTACTCTTATTTCATACGAATTCACCTAACCAAAACCTAATTAACTACAAAACCAACTTCACAAATATTTTTAATAAATATTTATGAGTTCATTTTTCAAAAATAGAGTCCCGAAAATACAATTTCTGACACCCGTGACTATCGGGTCGTTATATTTTTTTATTATTTTGTTTTTTTATGAATTCTAGACGTAGCCAAATATTTTGACGCGAAATGAGATGACAACCAAGGACCTCACCCCGGTTACTCAACTTGACATGTCCTTAATGAATTTATTTCTCTTTTCTTAAGGCAGCTCAATTAGCAGAATGTTACAAGTTTCAGTTTGTCACCAAATCTTTTGACACGAAATGAGATGACAACCCAAGCACCTCACCCTGGCTACTCAATTTGGTCACATTTCCAGTCATTCACTCTTAACAAAGCCATTAACAGATTACTTATTTATTTATTTATTAAAATGAGTACTTTCATTAGGCAAGTTTAAAAGAGCCAACAACTTATACGAAATATTGACTAAGCCATAACATTTTCAATTCCACAAAATATTTATTGATCAAGTAAGCAATAGTTATTCAGGACTCACCCAATTATTTAAATAAACTTAGCATAAGAAATAAGGGTTTATTTTCGAAAAGAATTGAGGAATTATCTTAGTGAATGAACACATGCAAAGAAGCAATAGTATGGCATGCTCCTCCATTTATTCTACATTGCCCATAATGTGCAAAAAGAATAACAAAAGTTGAGGTAAAGTGTACTCCCCGTGTATATTCAATGGGTTGGAGGACAGTGGAAGTGACCGCTTTGTAGTATGGCGAGGATGCTTAAGATGTTGACTTCCATTGTTTTGAGATGAGCTTCAATGTGATGAAGTCATTCGTCTACAGTGAAATGTAGTTGCTCCTCTTGTTCTCTAGTAGTCAGATAGTGTCTTCGTCGAAAGACTTTATTGCTTTGAACGGTTCGTATACATGGGGGAACAAAATAAAACATAGTAGAGGTGCAGACAAGTAAACCCATAGAATCCAAATAATATTCATCCAAATGATCCATATTATAAGCATACGTTAGGGATGAAAAATCAGCTTTGGATGGAAGAATATTTCTAGCTAAATGTGTGATGTAAGGGTCGAGTATGGAAAGGTCGGTGGGTCCGAATTACAGCATGAAAGTTACGTGCAAACCAATATCCTAAATTGACCTTAAAACTGGAATGCATGTACCATAAATAGTTTTATCTTAGTTAATACAAACGTAGAGTCATTGCGACCCGAATAATTAAAAGCAAGAAACCTATGAATATACCTTAGGGTCAATTCATGCACTAACAAAGCTTTAGAGGTCTTAGAATTGTAAGACTGGGATATTGAGTTAGTCAAAACCGAATAAGTTGAATCGACATAAAAATCACTAGGTATCTCTAGAAGAGCAGTATGGTACGGGTCATACTGAACATCGTTAGGGTCAACAAAACCAATGGCTATGTTAAAATCAAAAATAGACATGGTAAATGAATGACCAAGCAATCTGAATTTAATTATACCCGATGTTTCAATAGTCCTAACTGCAAACATATTAAAATTAAATGTCGAATAAAATTTGAACATAAGTTCATAATATGTAACACAGTAAATATTCGCGTATGACGTCCAACTAATAGCAGCAAAATAATTAAATACCGACCCACACATGTTAAGTGCATCAAGGGTAAAGAGAAAGATATATTTATAGACTGGAATTGGCTGATGTTGAATTTCCTCGTATCTTGTTCGGTGTTCCGATGTCGTGAAATTTAGAAACCCTCGAAGTCTTTGTTCTGGCAGTATTGTATAGGTTCAGCCTTTGCAACGACGCCAAAATTTGATGGGCGTCAAAACCACAAAATATAAATTCCTACAACAAGATAACACTAAATAGCAGTATAAAGTAGTAAGGTCGAATCCACAGGGACTAGCTATCTAATTTTACCTTTTTTCATGACCAGAATCACTGTCGCGATCACAGTCGTGCCTACGACCTATGAGTAGCAATGCTGAAAAATGAAAAAAAAAGGTTTTAATTTATAAAAATAATAAAATAAGTAAATACGTAGTGTAATAAAATAAAAATAAGAACAAATTCAAAATTGCAAAAATAAATTTGAGGAAATAAAATAAATGAGTGTAAAAATAAGAACGTTTAAATCTGATCACTATCTCCCTTAACGGAATCTAACTGGTTTTTCCCACCAGAACACGCCAATTTTGTAATAGCCCATTTTTAGTGAAATCTGAATAGTGGTTTCGGGAACACAAATTCGAGTTTGAAAGAAAATTTATTTTAATATTATTTTATAGTTTACAGTAACGAAATTTTACTAATTTCATGTTTAATTTGATAAAAATGACCAAATTGCATAAAATGCAAAAGTTGAGTTCTAGTAGCTATAATTATCAAATAGCTATAGAATTCAAAATTTGAGGTTGAGGCCCTTATATGAAAATTACACCATTAAGAGAAGTTAATAAATAATTATGATGATTCATCCATGGAAATTTAAGAAAAGAAAAGGACTAAATTGGAAAGTGGAAAAATAAAATATGATAGTTAATTAAAGACAAAATATCATCTTATTTCATCATCTTCCCCAAAATATTTTCATGGAAACCCTAGCTAAGAGAAAAGAATTCAAGCAAGCTTAATTGGGTAAGCATTCTTGTCCCGTTTTTAGTAATTTTTATATTTTCGATATCGTAATAATCTTATCTAGCTATTTTGGGGATTAATTTGCAAATATATCAAGGTACTAGGGTTTTTCCATGGATGAATATAGATGGATTATGAAATTTATGGTAAAAAATGAAAGGTTGTTGGTAGATAAACAACTTTTGTAAAGGAAATTTTGATGAAATTATTATTTAGGGACTAAATTGAAAAGTTGTAAAATTCATGGAAAATTTCTAAATTTTTTGAAATACATGGGCTTTTATTGTTACATGTAAAAGTTGGTTAGGCTTGGAATAATGATTAAATTGTATGAATTTCATTTTTCGAGCCTTAGGACAAAATTGGAATTAATCAAAAGTATATGGGCAAAATGTTACTTTTGCCTAAGATGTGAATTGGACCGAATTGAATATGAAATGTATTAAATTGATGTTGAACTTATTCATATAGATTCAGAAAGATCAAATAATGAGTTAGATCGAGGAAAAGAAAAAATATCGGATCAGTAGATTTTTGTACACCAATCAAGTATCGAGGTAAGTTCGTGTAACTAAATTGTATATATTTATACGTTTGAATCAAATGATATATATGTGAATATTGAATTGTATAATTGTTGTGTTCATGAAATTAATCATATATTCGAAAAATGCCCGATAAATATTAAATCTCGTTTGAATACATGAAAAGCGATTGGATACAAGGCTCCCGTATTGGTTGTGTTTTGCATATGTTGCAGACACACCATAGCTTGAAAGAGCATTCCGTTATTAGCTCCCATGAGCATCCCGTTATATGGTTCTTGCGAGCTTCCCGTTAATAGCTCTTCGGAACATCCCGATTGGTTGTGGTCCTGCATGTGTTGTGGACACACCATAACTCTTGTGAGCTTCCTGATTAATGGCTCCCTAGAGCTACCTGATATGGCTCGCTTGAACTTTCCAATATATAGCTATCCCGAGCTTCCCGTTAATGGCTCTTCAGAGCTACTTGTTATTGGTTTGCATGAGCTTCCTGATTATGGCTCTTATGAGCTTCCTATTTTAGCCCGGATCAGCTTCCCATTTATTTACTTTTATAAGCACTCTCGGATATGAGTTGACAGATTTACCATATTGTACACTTCATGTGTACTACCCATTGATGTGTCTCTAACTACTATGATAGCAATAAAGGCAAGTGCACCTATCATTTAATAGTATAGTTATGGTAAGACCGGTAATATCGTATCCACAATGACCAAGAGTACTAGTAATTACTATCTTCTTATTATTTAGCCTAAGAATTGGAGCGATTTCTTTTAAACTAAAATTAATTAAGAGCACGATAGAGAATGAATTGGGAAAATACTTTAGACAACTATGTGATGGAGGCAATACCCAAGGAAGAATCCACCTAGACTTCACTTATTACTTCTGATTCATACAATTTATTCACTTGACTTAATCCTTAGAAATCCCTAAATTATGTTAATATCTTTTTCGAGACTAAGAACAACTGACTCTAGGTTGATTAATTGAAATTTCTTTCTAATTAAAACCCCTATTGTCGCATTAACTCGATCTATGGATTCCCCTATTAGATTTGACTCTAATTCAGCAGATTTTCGTCGCCCTATTTCTAGGGTTGCAATCAACTCTGCTTAATTGTGTTGATCTACTCTTAAACAAAGACTTTTGCTTCTCTAAATAAGCACATTCGACTTGAATCAATAACCCGAATTATCAAAACAAGAATAAGAACTCACAATTAAGAATAAGAACAAGTATTTATCTTATAAATCAAATAATAATAAGATCCGTCTTAGGTTTCATCCCCTTAGGTATTTAAGGGATTTAGTTCATACTAATAGAAGGAAACATCTTAAAATAAGGAAAACTACAAAACATAAGAAAACCCAAAAACTTCAAGAGAAATTGATAAGAGATCTTCAGTCTTGATGGAGATCCTTCTTCCAAGCTGCTCCTGACGACTGTCTTCGAGTATTTTTTGCGTTCTACTCCGCCTCCCCCTTTTGGTTACCCCCTAGGGTGTTTATATAGGCTTTGGAACGCATTTCTTGGCCCACAAGTAGCCTATTCTGAATAGAATTAAACTTAGGTACGGCAGGGACACGCTCGTGTGACACGCCTGTGTTCGATTCCTCAGACCGTGCTCGCTTCTGTTCGCCACACACGGCCGTGTGGTCTGCCCGTGTACGTTGGTCCAAGCCGTATTGATTTCTGATGTAGGCCTATTTTGTCCCTTTTTGGCTCATTTCTCGTTCTTTTCGACTCCCTAAGCTCTCCTGAGTGTAAAACATGAAATTAAGGGATTAGGAGTATCGAATTCATCAAATCTAATGAAAATTCATCCAAAAATAGGCCAAGCATGGGGTTAAAACATGTATATTCTATGGTGTATCAACAAGTATTTATCTTATAAATCAAATAATAATAAGATCTGTCTTAGGTTTCATCCCCTTAGGTATTTAAGGGATTTAGTTCATACTAATAGAAGGAAACATCTTAAAATAAAAAAAATTACAAAACATAAGAAAACCCAAAAACTTTAAGAGAAATTGATAGGAGATCTTCAGTCTTGATGGAGATCCTTCTTCCAAGCTGTTCCCGATAGCTGTCTTCGAGTATTTTCTGCGTTCTACTCTGCATCCCCCTTTTGGTTACCCCCTAGGGTGCTTACATAGGCTTTGGAACGTCTTTTTTAGCCCACAAGTAGCCCATTTCGAATAGAATTAAACTTAGGTACGGTAGGGAAACACCCGTGTTCGATTCCTCAGACCGTGCTCGCTTTTGCTCGCCACACACGACCGTGTGGTCTGCCCGTGTACGTTGGTCCAGGTTGTGTTGATTTTTTATGTAGTCCCATTTTGTCCTTTTTTGGCCCGTTTCTCGTTCTTTTCGATTCCCTAAGCTCTCCTGAGCGTAAAACATGAAATTAAGGGATTAGGAGTATCGAATTCATCAAATCTAATGAAAATTCATCCAAAATTAGGCCAAGCATGGGGTTAAAATATGTGTAAATTATGGTTTATCAGCCATGTATCCATTAATATTTTAAATGATTCAACGGGTAAAGTTCCATTATGAGATGATATAAATTCAAGATGAATGACTATGAGAAATACTTTATATACAAAGATGTAATATGTACATGTTCATTGGAAACTTAAAGTGATAAATACATGTACATGGATATAAAATATTGGTGAGCTCATCCATATTTCTTAGTATTTATGTGAATTACATCACTAACTTTTTTTATGAGGATGTATCTGTATTTAGGTTATTGATTACATTAATTTGGATGAACTATGCATGTTTACTTTAAACAAACATGATTAGTAAGTTAAATTCTTGTTATACGAACTTACTAAGAATTAAATGTTTACTCCGTTTTCTTTCCTTTGTTTTATAGTACTCGGGAGCTCGTGAAGGTTAGAAGCAGGTCCGAGCAAGATCACACTATCCTTCATCTCATTTTGGTATAATTAGTAAAATTTCCTTCGGTATAATGGCATATATAAGCTAAGTAAAGCCAAATGATGAAATGCTTTGGTTGTAATTAGCCATTGGAATGGCTAGTGATGGTATGTTTGATGCATATATACATGAGGTTGTATTATGTTTGGTATGTGAGTGTGTTTGGATTGGTATTTTAGGTATAAATATGCTTAAGTAAGTAAATGATCAATTGAGTAAGTTGGAAGTTTGAACAAATATCATGATATATCATGTATAAGACTTAGTTTTGGCTTGATTTGAGGGTTATTAATTGGCTTGTGAATGTGCTTAAATGTTATTGTGGGTAGAAGGCAAATTGGGTGAGGAAAATGGCCTATTTTTGTCCACACGGGTAGAGACACGGGCGTGTGTCTCAATCGTGTGTGACACGGCCAAGCACACAGGCGTGTGGATCGGCCGTGTGTCCCCTGCATCTTTAAAATTTCAAAACAGAATGCTCAGGTATTTTCACACGGGCAGAGACACGAGTGTGTGTCTCAGCCGTGTGTGGTACACAGCCTGGCACACGGGCATGTGACTTGGCTGTGTGTGGCACACGGCTTGCCACACGGGCATGTGACTTGGCCGTGTAACCCGTGCACTTAATTAATATAAATTAAAATGTTCACACGGTTTAGCACACGGGTATGTGGCTTGGCCGTGTGACCCAAGTCAGTAACCACCGTAATTTGGACACGGGCTGAGAGACGGTCGTGTGTCCATATTTTGAATGACCACACGCCTGAGACACGGGTGTGTCGCTCGACCGTGTAAGACACACGGCCTGGCCACATGGGCATGCCCCTTGCACCTTGGAAATTTTTCTGAGATTTTGTGAAAAATTCTCTGAGTACTCGGATTAGTCCCGACTTATTTCTATTGCATATTGTGGGCTTTGAAGGCTCATAAAAGGGACAATATGATTGTTTATGATTGATTTCTGATATAAATGAGAAATGATATGAAATGTCTATATTTGATTTGTTTATTTTGGTAATGCTCCATAACCCTATTTCGGCGATGGATACGGGTTAGGGGTGTTTCAAATTTGTTCGCGGGATTTTGAATACAGCATGCTCGACCCAACTTTCCAACTTTACGCCAAATGATTCTAACCTAACGTGCACTTTTTGAATTGAAATCGAATCAACTTTAAGGGACGAATTTGTACTATCCCATATGCTAGAGAGATAGCGAATACCGAATTGCAAAGTATTTAGTGTGGGTTCATATCTTACGATTACTTTGTCGACGCGATAACTGGACTAAGGCTAAAAAAGACTTAGTTAATCATGAAATAAATCATGTTAGATGTTGTATGGAAGTGGCTTTTAATAGGAATTGTGGAAAGTGAAAAGGGTAAAGGGCTTCGAAGGTAATTAAATAGAAGATGTTAAAAGTAAAAGAAAAAAAAATAGCTGAATGAAAAGCAACTGACGCAGGAATGGAAAAAAGAAACGAACTGTTTTATTCTAGAAAAAACATGTGTGTCCAGTTGGTTATAACAACTAGGTATTTATACACACTTTTTAGTGTTAAAATTTAGTTAGATTTTTTCTAAATATTATCACTAGATAAATCAAAATTTAAAAATTAAATTTAAATTAAAGATCAAATTTAAACTAATTATAGAATTTTAACAATATCAAAAATAATTTGATCTTTATCCAGCCAATTTCAAATCTTCAATCTTTATCCAGCCAACTTCAAATTTTCAATCTTTCAATCTACCTCTTCTCTTTGCTTCATGTTCCAATTTAGCCTTTTTTTGTATGATTTTGAATTTCAGCAAACCAACTTCATTTCTGATAAGAAAAATTCAAATTTAGTAGCATCTTATTCGATAATTAGCCAAAAATAAATGCATTAAAAATACGAATTTATCTTTCTATCACATACCATACTCTTTCGTAGGCAATCCCAAATCCACATTAGAAACCTTCATAGAAAAAAACAACAACAATCGGATCGGTTAAATTTTCCAAGACACATCACTTGAGTTCGATACTTTCTATGAAGAAGCTAAACCAAAAAACCTTAAGCATTGGTAATAAATGTGAACCCCCACTTTAGAACAAAAGACATTCTATATAATTCCAAACCCACATTATTGAGAGGTTGATGTATCGACTCTCAATTAGCCAAAAAAAAATTCCATTCATCCTCATTAGCACCCTATATAAATCTCCAAACCAAACTTTCAATCTCATTATATATGCAAACCAAAAGCATCATCGTCTGCATGAAATAGTTAAAGATTGTTGTAAGAATTGACTTAACAAGGATCACCTGACCATTCAATGATAGCAATTGAGCATCCCATCTATTGAATCGACTATGAAATGTCTCAACAATGAACGGATATGTGCTATTACTCACACGTTTATGTAGCTAGGGAACATCCATATTTTTCCCCAAATCGTAAACCGACTGAAAACCTTTGGTGAAAATTAAATTAATGTTTTACGAGCATTAATTCAATGTTGAATCTGAACCTAGATAGAATACAGACAATATAAGATCTGTCCAGTAAAACAAATCCAAATCCTCTGACAAAAAAGAAGTGAGATGTAGGATCACTCCTAGCAAGGTAAATTAGCTCCCATTGCAATGCCTTTGCAATGTTATGTCCCAACCTTTTCATGCCCGATACGAATTAATCTCACTTCATCACTATAATTACGATTAAATTCAAATATATATTTCACTATTTTTTATATCACCAAAATCAATCTCAAGTCCAAACTGTTAGTAAAATATTTGGCCCAATTTCACAAAAATAAGGGATTCAGTAAAATAAATAAATTTCCATAAAAAAATATGCATACTTGGTGGAGAAAGGTTAACATCTGGGCTAAAATTGTGCATAGAGATAAATAATAAAGCGTGATCAATTGTCTTTCAGAAAAGAGGCGCGAACTGCTTGGGAGATGGGAAAATTTATAAAGCGTGATCAATTCAGTACCATTTTGATTGATTGTTTTAATCGACGAGCGGTAATCAGAGGCGCGAACTGCTTCGGAGATGGGAAAATTATCTGTCCCGAGTCCTCGCATGAGAATTTGTAAAAGCACGGAAAGCAGAGACGAAAGTAGCGGACTTACAAGAAACAAAGAAGCTTGATTCAAAATTATTTCACTCCCAGAGTCAAATCGTTGAGAGAGTAAGTAGAAAGATATTGCTCTCCTCTTATAATTTATTGCTCAACACTCTTCTACTTATTCTGTCATTTTCTCGAACACTTCCTGTACAATCTAGGGATGTGGGGAATCAGGTTTACAAGATCAAAGCTTTATGCTTTTTCATTTTTCGCAAGTGCCAATTTGAAAGAAATGCATTTAATACCAACCCAATATCGAAATCCCATCTTTGAAACAGTTGTAACAACAACAAAATCAATAGCTACCACCAACCCTTTGAATTTATGCTTCTCATTTCAATTATCTTCTTTTGGTACTTCGAATACTGATTTCCCAAGAGAACCAAAGGTTGAAAATTTTGATGAAAATAGTGATAATGATGATGATGGTGGAGAAGATAGTGATGATTTTGAGGGCAATAAGGGATTGAGTTTAAGCGATGTTGTTATTGAGGACGTAAAGGAAATTATGGACATAATCCGTGTAACTGGCAGGAATTATCTTGAATTGAAGATTAAGCTTGAACAATGTGGTGTAAGGGTTTCCTCTGAGATGGTGGTGGAGGTGCTTTCTCGGGTTCGACATGATTGGGAAGTGGCTTATACATTCTTTTTATGGGCCGGGAAACGACCTGATTATGCTCCTTCATTGCGTGAATATCATTCAATGATTTCTATTCTAGCAAAGATGAGGAAGTTTGATACTGCGTGGGCGTTGATTGATGAAATGAGAGGAGGACGAGCAGGCCCTTGTCTTGTGACTCCACAGACTCTATTAATCATGATAAGGCGTTACTGTGCTGTGCATGATGTGGGGAGGGCTATAAATACATTCTACGCGTATAAAAAGTTTAAGTTTGATGTGGGAATTGAGGAGTTCCATAGTCTGTTATCTGCCCTTTGTCGATACAAAAATGTGCAGGATGCTGAGCATCTGATGTTTTGTAACAAGGATGTCTTCCCACTTAATACCAAAAGTTTTAATATTATACTGAATGGCTGGTGTAATGCCATCCGTAGTCCACGTGAAGCAGAAAGGGTTTGGAGGGAAATGAGCAAGAGAGGTGTTAGGCATGATGTTGTGTCATATGCAAGTATCATGTCCTGCTACTCAAAGGGTTCTAATTTTAACAAGGTACTTAAGCTTTTCAGCCAAATGAAATCAATGAGGATTGAACCAGATAGGAAGGTTTACAATGCAGTGATCCATGCTCTTGCAAAGGCTAGGCATGTAAAAGAGGCCATCAATCTTCTCAAAGTTATGGAAGAGAATGGTATTGGTCCAAATGTTGTTACTTACAATTCACTCATAAAGCCTCTATGTAAAGCACGGAAGGTAGATGAGGCTAGACAGGTATTTGATGAAATGTTGCAGAAGGGCCTCTCTCCTACAATTCAGACCTACCATGCTTTCTTTCGTATTCTAAGAAACGGGGAAGAAGTGTTTGAGCTCTTGAAGAAAATGAGAAAGTTGGGCTGTCAACCAACCAATGATACCTATATCATGCTGATAAGAAAGTTTAGTCGATGGTGCCAGTTTGATAATGTCTTCAAGTTGTGGAATGAGATGATTGAAAAGGGGGTTGGCACTGACCGTAGCTCATATATTGTATTGATTCATGGGTTGTTTTTAAATGGAAGGTTGGATGATGCATACAAATATTACATGGAGATGAAAGAAAAGCAGTTTTTGCCGGAACCAAAGATAGATCAGATGCTTCAGGATTGGGTTTCTGGTAAGCAATATGCTGATCGAGTAGTGGCTGATCTGAAGAATAATCAATTGCTAGATAAAAAGTTGAACAACCAGATCAGAGTTCAATCGAAAAAACATGATCAGGAGAAAGATTTTCTCAAGCAACCTGAAACCAGAAGAGTTGTCAGAGAAAGAGGTTTTTCTTTTCAGGAGCAATAGGTTTGCATGGTACCATAAAATGCCACAATATCTACTCTGCATATGGGACTATAGGCTTCAACACTGAGATTACCTTGGATTCTATCCAGTGCATGGGATTCTCCATCAGCAACAACAATGCCAGATGCCTTATTCCCTTGCAACTATTTGATAATACTATCTAATATTGTGGTTGAGAATATTCTTTTTGAATACTGAATATCCGACTCTAAAAATGCATTGATTTCATATTAATTGGGTGTACGATGAATGTCATCTATACATCCGTATGAAATACACATGGTATCCTTTTATGGATGGTAAGATGTTATTGTGCTGCTCCTCAAAACTGTTTTTGGATCCAAAATCTTACTTGGCCTAATATGAACTATGCTTTTTTGTGTTTCTAACATGGCACTGTGTGGCTACTTAGTCTAATGGGCATAGAGTAAGGAGGCTAGCACAACTGTTGCTTCAGTAAAAAAGATTAAATGGATACTGTTGCCTAGACATCTATAGCTATATTTTTGCAGCATTTTAGGCACGAGAACCAAGTATCTTGATTGTTTACAGTTCCTTTGCTGTGAGCTCATCTCTGTCATGCTGGTTACGCTGCTCCTAGTAGTACAATTTCTGTAAGACATTATTGGCACTAATTCACATATTTTATGCTTGAGGGTGTAACGTGAGACCAGCAATTAAACCTTGTTTTCTCTGTCATTTTGTTTGCCCTTGAAAGAAAGGTCTCAGTGCTTCAGAAAGCATTGGAGATGCGGAAATTAGAGTTCCTTAGAAACCCAACACAGCATATAATGAAAGATTGCATAACTTTCAACTTGGAATTATGAATCATTCTGAATAATCTCCAGAACTCATGAAGTCTGTATTCTCCCATGCTTTTTCATGTCTCCTATACTATGAATCAGATTGCTTTTATTCCCTCAACTACTCACTGCATTGAAGAAAAAGTGAAAATGATTAAACCCAACATCCTTTAGCTCATTTGCATTCCTACTTGTAAGTAGTTG
Source organism: Gossypium bickii (assembly GCA_025503065.1). Classification (NCBI taxonomy): domain Eukaryota; kingdom Viridiplantae; phylum Streptophyta; class Magnoliopsida; order Malvales; family Malvaceae; genus Gossypium; species Gossypium bickii. Next base: position 11,501,789 of record CP106709.1, read on the forward strand.
ATTTAATGAAGAGTAATTGAGATTGTTTAATTAAATTATATTTGTTCTTATGTATGCTTTCATGCATGTATACATGTATGGATTTACATAGTGATATGGTAGCTGTAATGCATAATCTCACACCATTGACTGGATTATTTTCACTCAACTGTAACTCGGCCTCTTTTATATTGCCAATTTATTTTCATCCATTCATACCTGTGTTCTGTGTTGACTGTAATAGAGCCTCTTTCATATTGCCAATTTATTCTTATCTAGTAATACTTCTTTTCTATGTTGCTCTGACTCTTCATCGTTTTTGAAGTACCCATATTTGAAATTTGTTTCTGATTTGGACATGGGTAGGGGGTAATGACTCTAAATACCTGTAAAGATTTAGGTGGAGAACATACCTGTATCCAAGACTCATGTTTATTTTTGACCTACATAGGTTGTCTTTTTGTTCCTTGAGGATCTCAAAAATCTTACTTCACCCACTTGTATTTTGTAAGTGTGTTGTTTATTGACTATAAGCATTTGTTATACTATTTATAGCCGCTGACCTCCAAGCCATGTCCATGTCTTAGTTTAAAAGGTCTTCCATCCAGCAAGGGATAGTCAAAGCTTAATACTGTTTAATACGTCATATATGTTATGTTCTAAGCTGAGCTGTGCAATCCATCTTCTGTTATGGGGAGAAATTCATTGAAATCTGGCTGACAATTGATGGATTAGAAATACAGATGTTGAGATTTGATTTGAAATCAAGATCTCAAGCAGCCTATCAAGTTGGTCTAATAATCACCAGCTTTTTAGTTTGGTAGTGAAATTAAATGCTCTTTAAAGCCTACTTTGACATCTTGTAGCTTCATCAGTTGTCCCTACGTCCTTTCATTTCAAAGTAAGTAAACTTCTTTTTCTCTACTTTTCTTTGCCTTCTCAATTCCAATATCACATAAATTTCACTAGTGAATTGTGAACAGGATTGTGAATGAAACAGCACTATGTTGTTCATATTCTTATATTTTTGGAATATTTGTTTTAGACATCCATGTCCCGTGTATATCTAAGCATGGATATTAAATATGACCTTCCAAAGACTTGGAGACGGTAGATGATGGCATGTGATTATGTTACTCTGACGAGGATAGGTGTTGGATACTGGTATATTATATATTCTTCCAAGTTTTATCATATATTAGAGCGTCCTTGGAGTATCATATCTTCATATCCATAAGCATCATATCTATATCCAAGTATAATTATCGGATCCAAATACTTTGATAAGAAAAATGAAGAGTCAGAATAATTGTAAATCAGTATGGATTTAGTTCCAAGTTAGGCTTAACTCATTATCTGGTGGGGTGCCTTCATATGGGAAAAAGCTGGTGCGTTGCCATTTGCATGAGTTAACCACTAGCCTATAGATTAGGTGAACTACACGTGGAAAACTACAAGGGGTCATTTTCATGACTTTTTCCACACTTGGAACTTAGCTAGCTGATGCGTATTCTTATATGCCATCCATTTGCCTTTGACTAGTCTTAACTTGTCTGTTTATATGATCATCCCTTTCTCAGTCAAATATCTCTATCTTGATGTAAATTACTGATTCCATTGCTTCTATTCTTTTATTTTTATTGAACTCGAGTTCGAAACATTTTTGGATATGGGTATGGGACATCCTTCAAGAACTTTTGAAATACATAGAAAAACTTGAACATATCCGTATTTGGTACTCACATTCAAGTCCAAATAACACGATGAACTTTGAAAAGGAACTGATTAACATTTGATTGCCCATTGCTTATTTTCACAGGTGAATTAAAAGTCAAGGTTCTCACAACCAAGTAAAGAGATGCTTTTGAAGGTATTTATCAACAATCAAGGAGGTATTACACCTTCCCTTTCCCATATTGGCTTTTCTTAAAGTTTTCCACTATTCTCTTTCATGTCTATCTGCAAGCTCAGATAATGGCAACTTTTAAAAAATATCATTAATTCGAATTTGGGGATGATTATTGGATACCAATATGTGTTAAATACTAATAGTTTCAACTTTTTAAACCATTTTTTTTTCTATATATTTGTAAAAATCATGTCTTATATTCATGTTTGAATATGAATCGAATAGAAGTAGCGAACACGAATGCTTTAGAAAAAAACAAAGGTCATTGGCTATTGGATCAAGGGATGATATTATAATTGTGATTTTGACATGTGGGCATTAGAATTTCAGCTGAACAAGTTACCTGGTACATGGAAAGTAATGGAGGTTGAGGGCAAGAAAGCTTGAACTCCCAGGTACTTTTGTTTTTTCTTTCATCATAGATGACATAATAATAAGATTCAAAGGCATGGAATCCCTATTCTTTGCATTTAGAACAAAATGAACGAGAAAAAACTCGTATTCAGCCAAACAAAAGCATCTTTGAAGGGTAAATCTCAAAATTTCCAAAAAATAAAATAAAATTGTGGATAATCATAAAACAACTTTTTCTTACTTATCCTTCTTCTTTAGCATATGCTCCTAAACCCATCATCTATCTATTCCCTCCCCTTTATTTTATTCATCTTCTTTTGTGTCGAAGAAATTGAACTAGATTAATGGGTTGAACCGGTTGAATGAAAAGTTTATGTTTCATATCACAACAACAAGCTTCCATGAAATATAATAAACACCATAACATGAAATCAAATACATATTTCTATTAACATTTATTGATATAAAAATAACATTTAGAAGAATTATGCAACCCATGAAAATATTCGCCTGGAGGTTTTTGTACCTCTATTTATTTAAAAATGTGCAAATTAGTTCATATGGATCATATTCATTAGATCAAAGAGTAAATTGGTTATTCTGTTAAAAAGTTTGTTTATTTTTATTGTTAAAATTTAGTTTTTGTACATTAAAATGAGTATTGGTTGGTTAGTTTGTTAATCAAATCAATTTTTAACAAGAAAAATAGATGAAATTTTTAACAGACAAAATTAGTTTACTCGTTAATTTAATATATAAGGACCAATACTAGTAATAGGATTTTCTGTTTTTGAATTTGTTAACAATTCTTCCTATTAAATTTGTCTTCCTCAATAAATTATTAATGGTGGCTAATTCCTAGCCCATACAATACGTTATCGTTTCCTCCTGACATTAGATCGTAACGAAATAAACTGATTTAGAGATTAGATTATTGGGGCACGTGGTCTATTAGGGAAAAAAACGCGTAAATTTGTTGAGTTTTCCACGTAAAAGTTATTATGTGTGTTGTTTAGTGGTTATTAATTCAAATTATGGTTTACTATTCAAATGAAGTTTATTTTCTTTAAAAACAAAAATATTAACTTAAATTCAAAATTTAATCCAATCAAGCCGTAAGTTTCGAGATGAATTGTGCCTTTTTAAAATAGCTGGATTCCACTTAATTTATATCTATATTTTTTGGTTAGGGATTTGGAGTTAGGCAAGATTCTTGGTTGTTTTATATATATAAATAATTAGTTGATGAATAAACCAAAAAATCACCCATTAAATTAAAAAAAATGACTGGAAATAAATAAATACAAGCAATCCATGTTTATATCACAAGTGTGAAGGCAGATTATTCAAGAATTGACTTAACCCAATTCTTTTGTTTTCTTCATTTATTAAATGTCATTGTCAATTTTAATTTGTTGATTAATTATATATATAAAATGAGCATATTTTCATATTACTAATGAAGCGTGATTAGGATCATGCTGACATGTCATTAAGTTAAAAATAAAGATTGATTAACTATTAGATTTGGTATGAGATCACTTGATTAAAATTCTTAAATAAAAAATAGTGGATAATGGTGGGTTTTTAGGGAAAATATTTGTTTATTGCATCCTACAGTTGAAGCATTTGGAATAAGATTAGCATACTAAACTAGTACACTTTATTCAACCAAATCTTTGTTTAATTTTTTTAATTGAATTAACCTTATATTATTTTGTTTTTATTCATGAAGGTTTTAAATAAAGAAAAAATTTTAATGAAACATTTGAATCAAAAATAAATGAACCAATTTTAAAGCATTGTAGATGGGATATAAATGAAGTGAAATAAGGATGGTATTACTAAATCTTTACGAGTAACTTAACAGGATAACCTAGGATAAGAGGCCAAGCCATTGGGAATGTGGAAGAGAAGAAACGTGGCAATTAACTAAAGACAAAAATGGAATGATTTCATGAAAATTAACCTCATCCCTTCATAAGCCGCCACCTTTTCCCATTCCTTGGAGATGTCAAACCATTAACCAATCATCTTCCCCATTCCCCACTTTCTATGCCATTATTCCTACACATTTCCTATATCTCTTTGACTATGTTTTATTATTATATCATATTCATATTTAATGTACTCATTATATTTTTTTATATTCTTTTAAGTTTGTTTTACGTTCCAGTTTATCCTTTTTAAAATTTAAATTTGTATTAGTTTTTTTTATTAAAAATGGAATAAGTCTTATTATTACATTCAATAATAATATTTAATTTTATGCTAATATCATAAAAAAGAATTTTAAAATTAAATTCATTTATGATATATCATTCTCTATTTCATGTATGAACCATTAAAAATTATCCTAATAAATTTTATGGTTATATAGATGTTGATATTTCATATTATATACTAATAATTGTTTGGTGAGTAAGATACAGAGAAAAATTAGATTCACTTAAAAGAATTAGTGTTTATAAATCCTAAAACAGAAATGTATAAATGAGATATTATACAAATATTTAAAGATATTCGTATTAATTTTACTTTTATTTTTTTTAGCTTTAGTTTTAGTTTTATATTTTTTTTCTCCACAAGACGACAGAAATCCTACGTCCATAAAATGCCAACCTTTCTTCCCCTCTCAAAAATTTCAATTCCTTTCTTCTTCTTCTGCCCCTCTGTGTTTGGTTTGAGAGCTGTTAAACCCTTTATCCTTTCTATTTACAGAGCTCTTATTTTCTTCTTTTACTAACATAGTAGGGGGGGAATTTTAGTTTAAACCATGAGGCACCCTCATTCAAGTTTGCCTCCAGGGTTTAGATTCCACCCCACTGATGAAGAACTCATCCTTCATTATCTAATGAAGAAACTGAGTTCCTCACCTTTCCCTGTTTCCATCATCGCTGACGTCGATATCTATAAGTTCGATCCCTGGGACTTACCAGGTGAGACACCCTTTAATAACCCTTTCAATGTTATCATCTAAAGCATCATTCATAAATCATAACGTAGCTTCTTGTTATGTTTAAAGCTTGTTCTAATGGTGGTAATGTTTTTTTTTTTTTTTTTGTTGGATCAGATAAAGCTGTATTTGGTGAGAAAGAATGGTACTTTTTCAGCCCGAGAGTCAGAAAGTACCCTAATGGTGCAAGGCCAAACAGAGCAGCTGGATCTGGGTATTGGAAAGCAACTGGGACTGATAAGATTATAGTTGCATCTTCGATGGCAGCTGGGAGGGGCGGAGTGTGTTCCAATATTGGTGTAAAGAAAGCTTTGGTGTTTTATAAAGGAAGGCCTCCTAAAGGGATAAAGACTAATTGGATCATGCATGAATATCGCCTTTCACACAACCCTAACCCCAACTCCAATAATAGATCATTCAAGTCTAAAGATTGCTCCATGAGGGTGAGAAAACCTCTCATTTGTTCTTGCTTAAAATACCCTTCACATTGCATTTACACAGTTCCAATCTGCTCTCATTAATTCTTGCTATCATTGGAATAAGTTTAAATCTCTGATTTTTATGTTGTTGAATGTGTTTTTTTCAGTTGGACGATTGGGTTCTTTGCCGCATCTATAATAAATCACATGCTTTATCTTCAACATCAACAGCAACAAATGATCAAAACCAAGAGGAAGACGAAGCAGAACAGTTCATTCAAGATGCCCTTTTACCAGCTCTTGAAAGTCCTTCAAGCAACAACAATAGTAATCTTAAACTTCAGCCCCAGAAGTCCTGTTCTTTCTCCAACCTGTTAGATGCCATGGACTACTCAATGCTTAGTAGTTTCCTTGCAGATAACCAGTGCAACACAGCTGGATATGAATCTTCTTCATTTGGCTTTCGAAACTTCGAACAGGCCCCGGTCGGTGACACCAGCAGGTTTCCCCAAAAGCTTCCCCAGTTGACCTCTTCAGTAGTTCCAGCCATGGAAAACAAACTCAAGCGTCCATATTCTAGCATTGATCAGGATTACTTGGAGCCACCAAAGAAACTTATCAGTTCTTGCAATCATACTAAGAGCACCACTCCATCTGATATGACTCAATCCAACTTTCTATACCAGTCATTTTCCAACCATAGTTTACTTCCTATGCCCTCATTTTCAATTCCAAGGATAGAAGAAAGATTCTAAAACAAATATATATATATATACTTGGGATGAAATATTTGCAACGTATCAAATTTTTGTAGAAAAATTGTATCAGATTCACACTTTGTAAATAGTGTATTTAAAGTTGAAGGCAGTTCGTCATAAATTTGGGTACAAGCTTGTGTTATTAGTCGACACTTGGCTTTAAAACCTGTACGACATTTGGATGGCATCCATCTAAGGGGTTACAAATATTTTCTTGTTTATTTTAGTAGTGGGTAGAGCAAATGCTTTGCTTACTCTTGAATGTTGGGATTGTAATATTTATTAATTTTATAAACAAAGTTTTGAAATTTCTCATCATTCTTCATTTTTCATTGCTCGGGTCAAGAAAATTTCCAGAAATTCCTGTTTTTATGTGGTAAAGTTATTGGACTCTCAGCTGTCTAAAAAGTATAGCAGACCCTTCAAATTTTCAGCGCCATAATGAATTTCTTGTTTTTCCTTAAAATCTTTCCACAAATTGGATGTCTTGTCTTTCAATATCATATCCCAAAAAAGATAGAATACGATAAACAGAGTTTTGACAACTTTTCAGTAAAAATTTCGATTTAAAAGATAGGAAACCAAAACATTTTCATTGGTTATCAATGTTGAAGTCCACAAACTCTCCATTTCCATCCAAAACTAAATTTTCTGTATGGTTCTTTCGTTCGTTAACTTCTTTCCTTTCACCTAAACAAAACGAAGCCCATCTTTCCCTTTCACATCAATATAAACAATACTATAAAAAGTACTTCCTTTTCTCATTTTTAAACGAAAACCCAACAAATCAAAGAGTCTCAAAGCAAGTTCACTCTCACTTAATCACAACTGCCTCGTTTTCCCACTCTGTTAGGCTCTTCAATGCTGTACTTAGATGCTATGCTGTAAGTGAAAATCCCAAAGATGCCATCTTTCTTTACCAACAAATCCAAAGTTTCTACCTTTACTTCAAATTTGATAGCTTTTCTTATGCTTTCCTTATTAAAGCTTGTGCTAGTTTGAAAGACTTAGCTTTAGGCAAACAGTTCCATGGGGTTGAAATAAAAATGGGTTTTGAGTCTCATCTCTATGTGCAAACCGTGTTGGTTAACATGTATGTGGAAAGTGGGGGTTTGGTTGAGTGTAAAAAGGTGTTTGATGAAATGCCTGAGAAGAATAGTGTTACTTGGAATGTGATGATAACTGGCTTGGCTAAGCAAGGAGATGTTGAGTTCGCGCGTTTTTTGTTTGAAAAGATGCCTGATAGGAATATTGTTTCTTGGAGCGGGATGATTGATGGATATACTAGGATGAACCAGCATAGGGAGGCTTTAGGTTTGTTCCGAAGAATGGTTGCGGATGATGGGGTTGATCCTAGTGAAATAACCTTCTTAGCTATTTTGCCAGCTGTTTGGAACATTGGAGATGTCAAGGTTTGTCGATTGATTCATGGTTATGGAGAGAAGAGAGGGTTTCTTGTGTCTGACATTCGAGTCATGAATTCGCTTATCGATACCTATGCGAAATGCGGTTGCATGGGAAGTGCATTGAGGTTCTTCGACGAGATTTCAACTGACACTAAAAATTTGGTGTCATGGACGTCGTTGATTTCTGGTTTTGCAATGCATGGAATGGGGAAAGAAGCTGTAGGGAGTTTTGAAAGGATGGAGCAAGAAGGTTGGAAGCCAAACAGGGTCACTTTTGTGAGTGTTTTGAATGCTTGTAGCCATGGATGTCTGGTTGAGGAAGGGCTCAAGTTTTTCAAAAAGATGGTTAATGAGTATCAAATCTTGCCTGACATTAAGCACTATGGGTGTTTGGTTGACATGTTGGGGAGGACAGGGAGGTTGGAAGAAGCCGAAAAGATTGCTCTAGAGATTCCTAGTGAGATATCAAATGAAGTGGTTTGGAGAATACTGCTAGGTGCCTGTAGCTTTTACGGTGATGTTGAGATGGGGGAAAGGGTGACGGAGAAGATAATGGAGATGGAGAGGGGATACGGAGGTGACTATGTTCTTATGTCCAACATCCTTGTTGGTGCCGGAAGGTTTGCAGATGCTCAGAGGTTGAGAAGATTGATGGATGAGAGGAATGCCATCAAAGTTGCTGGCTCTAGTTTGACCTGATGCCTTGGTGCCTTATAATGTGTAACCATAGTTATTGCTTATGGTTCGTAATCGTTCGGCCATCGATAGGATCATAATTTTATGCTGTAATTTCAGTTTCAACATAGAGTCACAAAATGCTATATGAATTTGGAAGAGGTTGCTGCAGGAAGCAGAAATTTAGAATTGGCCTAGCCGGAAGTCCAGCCCGAAAAATCGGAGTATTTGGGCAAAAATATAAGGCTGAAAAATAGACTTGGGCAAAAGTAAGGCCCGTTTAAAAAGTGTATCTGGCCTTGAGTAAGATTTTTCTATCCGGGCCTGGCTTAAATTTATAATTTTAAAAAATAAAATTATATTGTTTTGCTATTGTTTTCTCACTTTTTGTTAATTTTGTTACTATTTTAAATATATTTACTTGTTAAATTTATTTATTTTAAAGCTATTTAAGTATAAAGACTTTTTAAAATTTATTTTTAATTTATTGAGAAATATTTATTTTTATATTTTTAGTGTGTTTAGTGTATTAAATTTAAAAACATTATATAAAAAATAAAATTAATATGGCCGGATTAAGCTAGGCTTGGGTAAAAATTTAAGCTCGTTTTTAGGTTGGACTTGAGCATATCAATCGGGCCTAAAATTTTATTAGGGTTTGATCCGACCCTACCCATAGACAACTTTAAGTAGTATGCATAAACCTCGGCAATATCAAGTGTATTCAATAGCACCAATTCTTTATTTTTGTTATGATGTCAAATTTAGCCTTTGACTTTTAATTTTTTTATCAATTTGATTTTTATTTAATTTGATTATATATCTTTCAAAAAGTGTTAAATCATTTTTTTACAGAAATGTTAATTAAAATATTAATTTTTAACAATATTGGCGTGGCAACAAGAGTAAAGCCAATAATTTTGTTTAAAGAGATGTAAGATTATAAAATCTGGGGATAAAACTAAAAATCTTGTATTACAAATGCTTGAATTAAATTACTAATTTTTAAAAGACAAAATATATTTTTTTCACTTAATCAAAAGGATTATACAACAATTTTCCCATTAAGTCACATATTAAAAAATCTCATGAACTATAAGTTGATAGTTATATGTGTTGGGATATTTAAAATTTAAAATTTTAATTAATATTTTCATTAAAAAATAATAATTTAATTCCTTTTAATAAAATTGGAGTCGTTTTAAAAAAAATAAAAATAAAATTAACAAGATAAAATTAATATTATGTAATAAAAAAATAGTGTGAATGATAGAGAGATAATCAGACATAAATGAAAACATTGAAAATATAAATAAAGAAAGAAAAAAGCATAGTGAAAACTTCCCTTATAAAAATGCAACATCTTAGGGATAATGAATGCCACTTGTTGAAAAATTCACTAATTACATGCATCTCCAGACAACCATAAATAGCGGCCAACCTTAGAAAGAAGCCCAACACTTTTCTTTTTTCATGTAAATTCTTTTTCATTACAAAACATCATTAACCGTTAGATTCAAGTCAAGAGAAAACAGATCAACTGTTGAAGTCGTTCGTTACACCTTAAAATAACCATGAAAAAAACTAGCAGTGTGTTACGATTATGAAAATGGAAACACCAAATTGGAAATGCCAATAAAGAAATAAAAGAAAAAGGCAACAACTTTAGGGAATAAACAGTACATGACATAGACACAGCAAAAAAATTCTTCTTGCTTTTATTTATTTAATTTTGATTTTCTTTGGGAATTGGAGGGACAGGGTTCATTTTTCAATCTGGGTTTTGGTTTTTGTCGAGAGAAAAAAGAGAAAGAAAAAAGAAGCAATGGCTAAGATTTTGGGGAAAGCAAATCTCTTTGCAGCTTGTGACTATAGCCAGAAGAAGAATCAAAAAGGTGGAGGTGCATTATATTCTAAGAGAATTTCTGGGTTTTGTTTTAAAAAAAGTAGAATTACTTCTTTGAAGATGAAATCTATGGCTTTGAGGTGTGATTTTAAAGGGCAAAGAGTGGTCTATTTGGAGAAGAAAACTGTGAACAAGAGAAGGTTTTATCAAGTTCCCATCAAAGCACAGGTTGGTTTTAATTAACTTCATCTTTCTTTTTCAATTTCTGGATCCTTCTCTTTTGGAAAAGTGTGGGTATTGTTTTTTTAAAGTATGTTCTCTTGTAAGCTTTCTGTAGTTAGTTCTTATCTTAGGTTTCACATGCCAAAGATCAAACCTTATACATTTATAAAATGGTTTTGGTTTTTGCTATTCATTAAATGATACTAAACATTAGCATATTTAGTAGTATATTAGGTTTATGATTAAAAGTCTTTTTTTCCCCATAATTTAATATGTTTCAAAGATCAGTAAACAAATACTAATTGGCTTCTCTTTTGGTTTTTCTGGTATTGTTCTTCAATAGAATCAGATGCTAAGTGGCCTTATTGGTAGAACTCAAAACTGGTGGGAGAAGGAACTGCCACCAAATATGAAAGAAGTGGCATCTGCACAAGACCTTGTGGACTGGCTTTTGAATGCTGGTGATAAACTCGTTATAGTAGATTTCTTCTCCCCTAATTGTGGTGGCTGCAGGGCTCTTTTCCCAAAGGTTATAATTGTGTAGACTCATAGTTTTATATCCTTTGTTTTGCATAGTTGTGTATCTTCATGTATTTAGATTCTTTGTGGCGATTGCATGGATCTTTTTTTCCAAGGTTATAATGATGTAGGCTCATAGTTTTGTATACTTTGTTTTGCATAATTTTGTATCTCCATGTATTTGGATTAATTGTGGTGATTGCAGGGCTCTTTTTCCCAAGGTATAATAAAATAGACTTATAGTTTTTGTACACTTTGTTTTGCATATTTGTGTATCTCCATGTATTATTTTTTGGGTTTTTGGTGGTTGGAAGGCACTTTTGCCCAAGATATAATGATCTAGACTCGTAGTTTTTATGTGCTTTGTTTTGCATGGTTGTGCATCTCCATGTACTTACACAATTTTGTTTGTATTTGGGTTAATTGTGGTGATTGTGAGCTCTTTTTAACTAGGTTAATTGTGGTGATTGTGAGCTCTTTTTAACTAGGTATAATAATTTACATACTTGTGTTTGTACTGTTTGCATTAGGATTAATTGTAAATTTGGTTGTTGGGATCTGGAAGATTTGTCAATTGGCAAAGATAAATCCGGATTTGCAGTTTCTTCAGGTGAATTATGAGGAGCACAAATCCATGTGTTATACCCTTAATGTCCATGTGCTGCCTTTCTTCCGGTTCTATAGAGGGGCTCAGGGGCGTCTATGCCAATTTAGCTGCACCAATGCGACGGTTAGTCATGTTTTCCCTCCCTTCTGATACAATTTTTTTCAGATATGTTTAGTAATTAGAATGAGAACGGGCAGCCTATCTGTCATTCTATGCTCATTTATGAACATTGGTGGTGCATAATGGTTATGAATCGGCTTCTTATGAGAAACCAAAGATGGTTTTGTTGCTTTCACTTAATTTTCGAGATTGTTGACAGATAGATTGCTGCTCAGCTGATGCAACTGGTTTTGCATCTTATTTGACATTGGCATAATATAGGTTGTTTTTTTTCGATTTTTTTCACAATGTTTATCATGATACATGTTCCAATTACAATGGTAATAATGATTCCACAGATCCATAAGTTTAAGGATGCATTGGCCAGGCACACAGCAGATCAATGCAGCCTTGGACCGACAAAAGGTCTTGATGAGAAGGAGCTTTTGGCATTAGCAGCCAACAAGGAGCTTTCCTTCAACTACAGACCAAAACCAGTTCGATTGGATCCCAATCCTGTTCCTGCAGTGGAAGACATTCTGGTAAAGAAAACATCCGTAAACTGTAAAGATAGTGAGGAGAAAACCTTGGTTGGTGCCCGGGGATGATGTTAAGCATATTTTTGGCAGACCTCAAATGTCCTCACCAGTTGCCATTGTATAGTTACTAGAGTTCCATGTTCAACTTTCATGTACTAAAATTCATGTTAGAAAGGAACAAGCTAGTAGAGGATGAAATTCCAGTAATGGCATCTTGTCTCCTCCATGGGAGTTGCAGGCTTTTGCATTTATTTTTTTGGAGCCTAGCCTGCTTTGATTCAAGGGTGTCTGAAGAGCAAGTAGCTGTGAATATGTTGAGTTAATGTAAAAAAAATAAGAATATTCGTATTATGTATAGCATATGATTATATATAAAGTGAAAGCCTTTTTCTTTTGTTTTGTTTATCATTTTCCTTTTTCTTATTCCTTGTATGTTTGTATGTTTTATTACAAAAATCGAAAGTTGAGTGTCGGATATGAATAGTTGTTAGATACAATAAAGTTGATTATTGTCTTATAATGCCCGACCAGACTGATTTTTTTTTGAACAAAAAGCTAGAGAAACAATGAAACCGTAACAAAAATGTTAGAGCTCCACTTGAAGCTGGATAATCTAACACAATTTGTATTGAAATTACGGTAAAATTAAATATTAGAGCTCCAGTTGAAATGTCAAAAGGGTTCTAAACATGTTAAATAGCAAACATTCAATTAAGATTAATTAATTCCAAAGATCAAAATCCAAACATTATTTCTTTTCTTTTTTTTTTTGTTCTCTTTTAACAGTCTAAGGCCAAGCATGTAAAAATCAAAATGGTGAAACAATCACAAATATTGAAAACTGAAGAGTGCAAGAGCATATCGTTGAAAATAAAATATTAAATATCGATGGAGGGTGAGTATTTGTAAATAAAACGTGTGATTCAACAAACTGGGAGAGAGCGGGAGACTTGCGGTTTATGAGAGGCCGCTGAGAGAGGAGATGGTGAGCAATTGAGTGTTTATTGATGCTGAGAGAGACGACTGACGACAGAGACCGACTGATGGTAGCGGTGCGGCCTCGCGGGAGGAGGTTGGAGGCGCAATGGAGGTTGTGTAATTAGAGTTAGGGTAAATTACACCATTAGTCACTAAATTATGAGTTTTTTTTCTTATCACTTAACTAAAAAAAGTAATAAATCAATCATTGAAGTATTCAAAAGTTTTTATTTAAGTTATTGAGCTATTTAAAAGTTTTTATATAAGTTATTGGACTATTTAGTTTTTTTTTAAAAGAAAAAGTTCCGCCAGCGAGTTCCAAGCGATGGCTCGACAACTAGTATGGTGGATTGATACCCATCAATAAGTAGAAGAACATACATTAGGTCTAAGTCGATCTGACAGTCAATGTTGAAGATCGAAGAAAAAGTTATTTAAAATTTTATTTGCAGATTCGTGACATCCAAAACTATTTTATGAAAAAAAAAAAACTAAACTATAGAAGAGAAGAGGAAAGAATGCTTTTGATTAATGCAGAGAGTGCAAACAAATAAAGCATATATCATTGATTTTAATAGTTTAGTGATGTAAATGAAAACTTTTAATGATGAAAACAAAAAATTACCTAGTTTAGTGACTGTAATGGCCCATTTTTGCCCAGGCCCATAAAACAGAATAAAAAAACCAAAAAAATAATAAATGTCCATTTAAATGTCCTTTTACAAATAACCCAATTCGGTGGTCAAATACCCAAAACTAAAACTATCCATCAACCCATTTACACCCTTGACTCAAACCTAAAAGACTAACCCCCAGGCCCAATCTTAGCCCAAACCTACACGGCCCAGGAACTAAGCAAATTTCAGTGGCCTAGGGTTTCTGAAACCCTAGGCGCCGCAAGTGCAGAAGTTCGATCGTCGTGCCGCAACACCAGCACCCAACAGCTCCTCGCGGCTATGCCGCCTTCGATTACGCCACGTTCAGCGCACATCACCACCGAGATCTTAGCTTCTCGCTTGCAAAAGGAAAGCAATAAACAGGACATAATATTTCCTTTTTGTTTATTATTTCAGGGCTATTGAAAACCCCAAAGATTTGTAAAAAAGGGGGAGGGGGGGACGAAAAAACAGACATATAGAGAAATATTCAAAAAATACGCAAATATTCACCAAAAACAGAGATTAACAAAATATCAGAGGTGACTTTTTTTTTATATATTCGACTTCGTTTTTTTTCTTTCGATATATACATATTTTATATACATAAAATAGCTTTAAAAACAAAATATAAAAAATTACCTTTCGATTTTGGCGAAGAAAACCGAAGTTTTCATCTTCCGGCGGTGGCGCGTGTGGCGGCGCGTACGACGGTGCACCACCGGAGCCTTGGCCTCAGGCCAAAGACCAGAGAATGTAGGAGGGGCCTCTGATTTTTTTTTTTAAAAAGGGGTATTAGAATGAATTTTTTGGGCAAATTTTGACTTATATAAAGGTATAAAAAGGGCATCGTTTTTGCTTAATTCAATAGGCACAAAAAACGACGTCGTTTCAAGGGAGGACCCGCGTGTTGACCCGAATACCCGGGGAGGATCCGCGCGTTTTTGATAAATGGTCTAATTCCATTTTAGTCCCCCGCATTTTTCTATTTTTTAAATCCGTTTAATTTGGCCCCAAAGGTTTAACTACTTTCCAATTTAGCCTTCAGGCTACTTAATGGCATCTTTTTGAACAATAGGGATTATTTCATGTTTAGTCCTTTCCTTTTTGTGCGCGTTACAGCAGGGTCTTAATTCCTTTATTTCTTTTAAAATTTGGACTTAAATTTTGTTTTCTTTTAATTTCATCCTTTTTTATTTCTTTTATTTATTATTATTTTCACTATTAATTTTATTTTATTTTTTACTATTACTTTTTATTATTATTTTCATTTATTATTTATATTATTATTACTAATTTAGTATTATTATTATTTTACTATTATAATTATTATTTTATTATTAATATTATTTATGTTATTTTCGTTACTGTTGTTTTTTCTTTTTACTATTATTCTTATATTAACATATATTATTATTTTTATTATTATTAATATATTCTTATTGTACTACTACTATTATTTTTTTATATTATTATTATTAATTTTAATATCCTTACATTATTTTATTATTATTAATATTATTTTTTATCATTATTTTCATCATTATATTTATTTTATAATGGCTAATATTATTTATATTATTATTTATTTATTAACATATTTCATTATTATTATTTTATTACTATTATTATTATTGTACATATTATTTATCTATTTGTTAATTTGATATTAGTTTTATTTTTATTTTTATTATTTTCTTTTCTTTTATTTATTGGTTTATTCATTTATTATCATTATTTTTACTTAATATTTTTTATTATCATCCACATTTATATTCCATTGAGCATAAATAAAAACTTGTTTCCAAGAATTCAAAATTGTCATGTCCTAACTCACTGGATATGACAATTTGTTATCTCGGGATAAGAATTTTAGAAAATAAGGCAATGTTTCGTGTTTGGAAGATTCGAGAAATTGTACCCTAACGTGCTGGGTTTCGGTTTATCGTTTGTCCAAATAACTAAATATCCTTTTAATGAATTTTGCAAATCATGAGAGGATTTTGGTTATGAAAGTTTAAAACATCGTGTCCTAAGGTGCTGGATGTGATGTTTGTATACTTTGGTAACAAAGGAATCTCCAATTTTAACTCAAATTGTTCAAATTTTTTAAAATCAAATTTCCAAATATTTTCGACATTAGGACATGAGATTAACAATTCGGTACCAAATTTTGGGCGTTACGAGGGTGCTAATCCTTCCTCGTACGTAACCGACTCCCGAACCCGTTTTTCTTGTATTTCGTAGGCCAGAATCAATGTTTTGAAATAAAACGTTTTATAAGGTGATCCAATCACACCTAAGTAAAAAAAATTGGTGACGACTCCATTTTCGTTTTAAAGTCGATCCCCGTTTTTAAATCAAACCTTTAAAAATGGTTTCGACAGTGACTAATAGTGTAAACCCTTAGAGATACTGGTTTAGAAAAGGTAAAGGGAGAAATGAGAGAAATCAACAGAGGAAGCCGTAGATTGCAGATAAGTCGTAGACTTTGATTGTTTTAAATTTTAAATTTTAAATTGTATAATATTTTGTAATTTATATGAAATAGGTTTGGGTTATGTTTTTTGTTTTGTTTGGGTAAATTATATGGTTTATTTTGGATTCGGGTCTAATTAGATAATATTTTTGGATTTGGGTTAAAATGATTTTAAAATCTAGAATCGAATCATATAAATTAACCTACTATTGTTAAAATCGAATCCTATTAAACCGAATTTGACTATTATGACTAGTTTCATTTATTTCAATTAAACTTAGCTTAGCCTATGTAATTCAGGTTATGAAAATGATATGAATAACTTATTGTGTAGTGCGAATTGGTGGTCAATTTGTGATTTCATTCTAAGATTATACAATTTTTAGAGTTGATGTTAATAAGGAAATGCATCATCATATAGAAAATTATGAGAACATTTAGCAAAAACAATAGAAACTTAAGGGCACATTTCTAAAATGTTCTATTTATTTTGTTTTATTTTCCCTTTGATAACACTACGACACAAAATAGATAAAACCAAATATGTTCCAATCATTAACATAAAAATATTACAGAATGAAAATAAAAACAAAAAAAAAAACAGAAACAAACTAATGATTCCAATCTAAAAAAGCCAACAACAAAAAGTGAGCAGTTGCATTTATTTCGAGTTGATCAATGTGTGTATTTACGTGTCCTGCATGAGCAAGTGAGCAGTTTTCAATCCAAAAGAGTCAAGTGATTATATCTTTGAAACCAGTTTCCAATCCAAATTGACTCATTTATCAAGAAGATAAAAGAATTACAAAGACAAGTAAAAAGTAAATGGAAAAAAGACATATTCAAAAATCTCTTAATCATCTCTTAATCATGCGTGGTTCCGATAATTTTAGTGCCTAAGAAAGATAATTGTGTTAGAAAGTATGTTGTTTGTAGAGATAGTACTAAGATTACCATTAGATATAGGCATTCTATACCTAAGCCTAAGCTTGATATGCTAGATGGATTGCATGGTGCTTCTACGTTTTACTAAAATTAATCTTAAAGGTGGATATCATCAATTATGTAATGAATAGAAATGACATTTAAAATCATATATGGATTATATAAATGGTTGGTAATGCCTATTGATTTAACTAGTGCACTTACTATTTTCATGAGATTGATGAATCATATTTTAAGATTAAATTTGAAAAAAATTTATTGTTATTTACTTTGAAGGCATTTTAATCTATGGTACATCATGTTAAGCATGTTAGATTTGTTGTTTATGTGCTTCAAAAGGACTAACTTTATGCTAACATTCAGAAGTGCATCTTTGGCATAGATAAATTAATCTTTTTAGGTTTTGTTGTGACTTGTGAGTGCAAACAGAATTGAAGTCGATGAGGCAAAATGAGAGTTGTTCGTTAGTGGTCTACTAAATCCATTTCCAAGGTAAATCTTTTCCATGAGCTTGCTAACTATTATACACGTTTTGACGATTCACTAAATGAAATTGTAATGAAATATGTGGGATTTAAATGGGGGTAATAAGCAAGAGAAGGACTTTCAAACTTAAAAAGATAAGTTATGTGGTGCACGTATTCCGAAATTTTTGAAAATTTTTAATATTTTTGAAATTGGATGTGATAAATAATTGTAGTGTATTTGATATTTTTAATATGATATTGTAGTAGGCCCAATTTGCCGGCCCAAAAAATCAAATAAATAAAACCAAAAATAAATAAGTCCAAAACATCAAAGTCTATTTACAACAGTTATCAGCCCAAACTACAACGACCTAATATGGCCCAAAATTACAAGGCCCGACAAGCCCAAAAACTTGAAAATTTTCAGAAAACTAAAAACCTTAGGGTTTCTGGCGCCGCTGCCCTCCATGCCACGTCAACGCCTCGTCCCGAGACCTAACATCCTCTGCCGTTGTTTCACCAAAGAAGTAAGAGATCTGCTTCGCCCGCCGTTGACCGAGCGCCACACCTGCAAAAAAGGCAAAAGGAGACCACAGAAGCAGAAACAAGAACAGTAGCCTAGATAGCACGAAATAGTAAAATAAACAGTAGAACAACAGTGTATAATCAGCTATAAAAGCCATCAACAACATGTAATGAATTTTACGGAGGCAAGATTAATAAAAAAATAGAAAAATAAAAACATAATCAAAGATTTACAAAGGTAGTCTTTTTATTATTTTTCATTTATTATTATTATTATTTGGCTTTTTATTTGCTTTCATTTAAAAAAAACACGAACTAAAAAGGGGGGTCGAAATTACCTAACTCCTCGCATTCCACCGCCGTATGCAGCTGAGGTTCGTCGGTTCCGATGAAAACGACGTCTTGTGGGCTCGGAGATTCGAAAAGCAAAAAAATGGCCTTTTTATTCTCTCCGGCCATTGTGGACGGTGGCGCCATTGCCGATGGTCGATGGCCAGAGCCACGGCCTGGGAAGTGGAGAGCGAGAGAGGGTCTGAGAGAGTTCTCAGAAATTTTTGGAAAAATAAATGGGAAAATGCTTTTTTTTCCCGATTTTTTATATTTATATATGGACCAAACGACGCCGTTTTGGACTTAAGCATCAGGTGCCAAAATGACGTCATTTTGCTTAAAACCCAAAACCCGACCCATTTTAAGCTAGGATCCACAAGCTTTTCCCCTAGAGGGATATTTACGCGGTCAGTCCTCCTGCTTTTTGTCCATTTTCAATTTAACCTTGTCATTTTTTTCTTTTTAATTTTACCTTGTAATTTCATTTTCGTTTCATCTCGGTCCATTATGAAACGGCGCACTCCAGAGGATCGGGTTATTTTCCCATTTAGTCCTCATTTGTTTTCGCACTTTTCATTTTAGTCCGTTATTTATCTTTGTTCTTAATTTATCTTTTTAATTTAATTTGGGTTACGATTAAGTCCCCATTTTTAATTAATTAATTAATTAATCTATTTGCCTATTTATTATTTCTTTTTTTTGTTTTATTTTATTTTTTATTGAGTATGTATTTATTTTATTATTATTATTATATTATTATTATTATTATTTATGTACTTTATTACAAATTGCAGTTCTAATTTCATTTACATTTTAATTTGGTCCTTTATTTTTCATATTTATTAACTATTTTCCTCATTATTTTATTTATTTATATATTTATTTTTTTATATCCTTTTTGTACATTTAAAGATTATGTTGTTTATATTTTCTTTATTTATGCATTTGTTGCCCGTATTATGCTTATCTTATCATTCTTATTACTTATTTATTTATTTATTTATCTATTTATTTATTTATTTGCTTGTTTTTTTATATATCTTTAAAAACAAGATTGTTACATTTTTATTCGTACATTTTATTCATTTATCATCATTATTTTTATAATATTAATTTTTTATCTTATTTTTACTACTTTGTCATTTCTTTTATCATTCTCACATTATTTACGTTTATAATCGTCATAAGGCACCTAGCATTCTTATTTTTTTATCACTTTATTTATATTATACTATGGATTAATATTCTTATTATTGTTATAGTTATATTGATATTATCATAGCATTTCCTTATTAACCTATTATATGTCATTCTAATATTCTACCCGTATAGCCATTTTAAAATCACTACATCATGCATTATGTTTAATTGTACTTAGTCGTTTTTATATTATACCCCAAAATGAGATAAATACTCATCGTTTTAAATATTACATTTGTTATTATTCAAAAAAAGAAAATTTTCAAAAAATAAGGCAATATTTCGTATTTAGAGATTCGAGAAGTCGTGCCCTAACTTACGGGGTCTTGACTTTCTCGTTGAACCTAGATAATTGAATATCCTTTTAAAATTAAAATACACGAGATTTAATATAAAAAATAAAAGGCAAACTTACTTTCGAGAATTCGAGATGTCGTGTCCTAACTTATGGGATATGACCTTTTGTTACCTTGAGATAAAAAAGCCTTTTCATACGTTTTGATCTATTTAAGGGACTTTACTAAAATATATATAATACAAAGAGGGATCGTATCTTAAATTTTTTTCTAGTTTTCAACTTTCGGCATTAAGACATTAATTAATCAATTAGGTAACAATTTTGGGCATTACGAAGGTGTTAATCCTTCCTCGTTCATATCCGACTCCCAAACCCATTTCTAGATTTTTGTAGATCGAAAAACATTGTTTTAATAAGTTAAACCTTTTATTAAAAAGATCAAGTTTCGAGGTGATCCGATCACACCTCATATAAAAAGGATTAGTGGCGACTCCCATTTTTGTTTTCAAAATAAAAAGTTGATTTAAAAAAAAAGGGGGTTTCGACAGATATATTTACATATTTAAATTATATTTTACTCATAATTTAATCTAATTCGTTTCATTTTAATATCATATGTATTGCATATGTTGTTATTATTAATAACAGTTCTAAACTATATGCTTCATTAATTTATTATATGTTATTTTTAAACACACCTCTATATTCTAAATACGTAGTTTTCACACGCATACATGTGATAGAATTTCAAGTATACTATATTTAAGCACTTTATTAGGGGCAATTTACTAAAATATACCAAAATTAAAAAAAAAACGAAAATGGGCAGAAAATTTAATTATTTACGGAAAAGGGTCATTTCCCCCAAAACGCGTCCACGTCAGCGCGTTTTGGGGGATGAATAGAAAAACGCGTCCACGAGGGAGCACTTTCTGCCACATTAGCAAAAAACGCTTCCTTGAGGGCGTGCTTTGCTGATGTGGCAAAAACGCTCCCTCAAGGACGCGTTTTAGCCCATGTTTTAAAAAAAAAAAACTATTTTTGAATTTTTTAAAAATTTACGAGAATAAACCTTTATAAATGCTCAAAGTGACAACACCATTTTTTTTAAGGTGTCATCAATTAATAAGGAAATATAACTTACAAAGGAAATCTTTATATAGACCCAAAGTCACATTTCCCTTGTTTTCTTGAGTAAAGTGGGATATGAGATATGTGTATATATAGACTCATGAACAGTTTTGCAGCTTGTTCCTAAACAATGTGGGATTCCTTCCTCTTTTAAATAATAACATGAGATGAAAAGCTACACTATATTTGATTTTTTTTACTTAGAGTTTAAATTTTTTTTACAAAAAGTTAACATTTGTTACATTATAAATAAAACTTTTAAACTCTATAAGTAAAAGAAAAATATAAAATATAAAATGAGTATGGTAAAATATTAAAAATAAATATTTAAAAAATTACTAATAGTTGAGTGATCATTTTGTAAGTTTTTATAATTCGATAGCTAAAAAATATAGTTAAGTGACTAATGTAATTTAATCTAGATATAGAATATGAAAAATAATTATTATATTTTATGTATATTATATATTTCTATAAAAAAACTAATTTAACATAATTATATACTATGTTTAAATAGATTATCTATCTAATCAAAATATATTTGAAATAAATTTATCGGCATTCATTAGGTGATGAAAATTAAATTAAATTAGAATTAAAAAAATTAATTAATATAGTAAAATATTAAAAATAATTAAATATTTAAAAAGATATATCAATTTTTTAAAATTACAAAAAAATACTATTTGAGTACCAAATACTCACCATTTATTTATTAATCAAACATTCATAATATAATATAAAATAAATAATAAAAAAATTAAAAGTATAACTTCTAAATTTAAATAATGGAAAATTATTTTAAAAATTAGAATTGCATTGATATTAACTTCAAACATTTAAAATTGAATAGAATATTATTGCATGTACAAGTTTCATATGTGCAATTTGTTCTCTTTTTTTAATAGTTCTTTTGTATATGTTAACAATTCTAAAATGCAACAAGATTAAAGATCTCAAAAGATAATTTTATAATATAAGAAAATGTTAACAAAATATAAAAAAAAATTTGTTTTGTAAAAAAAAAATCAAATATAGTGTAGCCTTTAATCTCATGTTGTTAGTTAAAAGATGAAGGAATCCCACATTGTTTAGGAACAAGCTGCAAAACTATTCATGAGTCTATATATACACATATCTCATATCCTACTTTGCTCAAGAAAACAAGGGAAATGAGACTTTGGGTCTATATAAAGATTTCCTTTGTAAGTTATATTTCCTTATTAATTGATGACACCTTAAAAAAAATTGTGTTGTCACTTTGAGCCTTTATAAATGTTTATTCTCGTAAATTTTTAAAAAATTCGAGAATATTTTTTTTTTTAAAAACAGGGACTAAAGCGCATCCACGAGGGAGCGCTTTTGCCACATTAGCAAAGCGTGCCCTCAAGGACGCATTTTGGGGGGAAATGACCCTTTTTTCGTAAATAATTAAATTTTCGGCCCATTTCCATAATTTTTTTTAAATTTTGGTATATTTTAGTAAATTGCCCCTTTATTAGTGTTACTTCTAACTTAGTCACCAACTCAGTTGTAAAATTACAAAAATACCCCATCTTTTAAATTATAATTAATATTATTATGAGATTTTTGCCTTTTTATATTTTGTATTATCTTTAAGTATTCTAAAGGTATAATGACTTTTTTCGCCCTCCAACTTTACAAGAAAAAGTCATTTTAGCCCTCAATTTAAATTCTTTTTATCTCTTTTAGCCCTTGAACCTGCATTTTTTTGTCATATCACCCCGAAATGAATGAAAAAGTCAGCGTTTGTTAACTTTGCTGATGTGGCATACACGTGAAAGACATGTCAACATTTAATATATATTTTTTAAAAATATTTTTGTATAATTTTTATACTTTTTAAATAATTTAAATAATTTTTAATTTTTAAAATTTTTAAAAATTAATTAAATACTTACGTGTCATCCAAGTGATAATCCACATATATGCCACATTAGAAAAGTTAAAAAAAAAAAAAAGAGAGTTAAATTTCCATCCATTTTTGAGTGATTTAACAAAAATACAAGTTTAAGAACTAAAAAATGTGAAAAATTAAATCAAGGGCTAATATTACTTCTTCTTTTTTTAAGTTGGAGGGTCAAAAAGCCATTATGTCATATAAAGTACTTTTATTTTCTTATAAAATTGTTATATAATATTTTTGAGAGCTTAACTTAGATTAAAATGATTAAATCACTTTTTAGACACCCAATAATAATATATCACACCAAATTTTTTTTTAAGAGCAGAAATAATATAATAATACATCAAGAAGCATAAAATTAATTATTATTACTATTTTTAACCCTAAAATTAATAAATTAATAAAATAGTTTTTTTATAAAATTCTAAAATCTCTAAACACTAAATCCTAAAATCTTATACCCCTTTATACCTTAAATCGTAATTTAACACTTTCCTTAAAACCATAAACCTTTACAGGTAAGGTATATATATATTATATGTCTTATTTGATTTAATGGATTTTAGTTGATAAGATAAAAGTTAGTCAATTTGGTGTTTATGATACTTTGACGACTATCAATGTCTGCTTTGAAACGGAACCAAAGATGTGAACGCCTCAAGTTCAACAGTTATAGAAAAAACTTAATGGCACGTTTTCTAGTTAGGTTGTTTCTTTGGAAAACTACAACATAAAATAGCCAAAATCACTTAAACCCTACGTATATGTCGTTTACAATTAAAAGGGTACTTTATAATTTTTTTTTTAGTTGGAAACCATCGTCTATATTCTAGCTTCAATTTTCTAAGTTTCAAGAATCACTTAAACTTACGTACGGAAAAAATAAACTATATGCTGAGCAATAGAGCTCAATGATATATTTATAATTTAAAGCATATATCATAAGCATTAACAAAATATTTCAATTCCACACACATGTATTTCTATATGCACGTAACATCCTACTAACTTATAATTTAGCTGCCATACTTTTCATCATTAAACTTTATACTTAAGTATGTATATAACCAAATGTTTATTAATCTAATCTTGCAACACCCTAAACTCGGCCTAGATGCTATGGTTGAATCTGGCGATATCACATTGAAGTGTTTTTCGTAAAGTGTGCTATCAATGAAAACCCCTTTTCTATTTAACCTCTTTGTGTTATTTTATGATGATTCCAAGACGTGTTATTCATTTTCAAAATGTGAGTCATTATCAAAAAGTTTTTCACTTTTAAACGTTATTAATTTTCAAAACGTCATTTACTGTGAAAGCTTTTGAATAGGTTGCGTATTCGTGGTATTTTTGCTAAAACATTTGTCTTTTTGAAAACTCGCGTTTTATCCTACTACTGGCAGTTATAAATCAAAACGATCAGAATCCCAAATTAAAATAAAAATCCAAAGAGGCCATTATTACAGTAAAATATCCAAAAAATTAAATCGAAATCATAAAATACTAAATCAAATTAGATAGGTCGTGTGGCCACCGCTGAGTCCTCCGTTGCACCGATCCGCCTATGTCTGGGGATTTCCTGTACAGTTAAAACAGAAGGGTGAGTTTGCGAAAACTCAGTGTGTAATCCCATATAAGCAAACAGACAGAAAACAAACACAATCTGGGCCTAAGCCCTTTTCATTATCAGTGTCAACATCAGTTTGGGCTTTAACATCAGTTTGGGCTTTAACCCATCTTAGTACAGAACAATCATGTGTTTAGGCCTTGGCCCATTACAGAATCAATGATCAGTGCAATAACAGATTTAAACAGTACACAAGTCCTACCCAGCCAGCCTCTACACTCCATCTCCGTCCAACCCTACACTCCATGTGGGGATATAATCAACCCACCCATCCCTACACTCCAGAGAGTACCAAATGCGGCACTATACAGTAATATGTAGCTGGGCTGCCAGTAATTTAGGCTCGAAGCCTTTCAGTACACTTCTTTCGATCAATATAAGACCCACCCCATGCAATGCATCATGCAATTATGCCATGACATACCATGGTCTTATACATGTATTCAGTACAATTTAAATAGCATGCTAAAATATAGTCATACATGTACATATATATATACACCTCACACAGGGGTTTAACAGTCATCCAGTCAATTAAGGGTCCAGGTAAGCTTACCGACCCTACAGTAGGTCCACAGTCAACTCGGGCGACCCATGAGCTCATGATGCTACGAGTTCATGATGCTAGCCTATGTAGGCCTACACGCCCTAAATATGCGGATTACACGGCCTAGCCCAATAATTTTTATACGCCCGTGTGGTTTGCTCGTGTGGGGCCCACATGGCCTAGTTCTGCCCAACCCATGAATCGCTCATGGCCAGCCTCATCGATAGCAAACCTATGTTAGGTCACACGGCCTACCATTTAGGTAGTCGCAAACCCGTGGGGCGTCGATGATTCACACTTTTTGGCTTTTTGCGGATTTTCGATTGTAGAACAGTGTTTACACACTTGGTTTTGATTCGCCACGAACATTCACAAACCTAAACTTGACCAATCAAACACCACAATCAGTCCTACTTTACGATTAAAAAGAAACCCGAAACTAACAATCCATCCATAGAACAGTTTAGAGTTACCTTCAGCCGAACCACTATGATCCCCACAAATCTTAATCTCTAGCGATTGATTAGGAGTTTCCTAAATCCTTCCTTAACTGTCATAACATTTGCCAAAGTCAAGGCTTGAACTTGGGGCCTCACACACACACACCTAGAACACTTAACCACTGAATTAAATACACAGTTGTGTCATAAACATACAAAAATAAAAATTAAAGATTTTTGGGGCGTTACAACTCTATCCCCTTAAAGAAAATTTCGGCCTCGAAATTTTACCTGATCAGAAAAGATGAGGATATTGCAGCTGCATTGCCTCCTCAGGTTCCCACGTGGCCTCCTCAGAACTATGATTATGCCAAAGAACCTTAACTAGTGGGATAGACTTTCTTCTCAGAACTTTAACATCATAGTCCAATATCTGGATTGGTTTCTCCTCAAAGGTCAGATCTGGCCTAACCTCGATTTCCTCAATAGAAACAACATGCATGGAATTAGAGCGATAGCGCCTCAACATGGAGAAGTGGAATATATCATGAATCCGCTCCAACTCTGGAGGTAGCTCCAACTAGTAGGCAACTGGTCTCACACGTCTCAGTATGTAATAAGGTCCAATGAATCTTGGGCTCAACTTGCCTTTACGACCAAATCTCAGTACCTTCTTCCACGGCGAGACCTTGAGAAAAATGAAGTGCCCCACAGAATACTCAATCTCTCGACACTTCAGATCCGCATATGACTTTTGCCTATCAGATGCCTCTTTTAATCGATCTCGAATCAACCTGACCTTATCCTCAGTATCAGAAACCAGTTCAGGGCCCAGAATACGGCGTTAGCCCATCAATCCAACACAAAGGAGTACGACACTTACGATCATAGAGCGCCTCGTAAGGTGCCATCTGTATGCTAGACTGGTAATTGTTGTTGTAAGCAAACTCTGCCAACAGTAAAAACTCCTTCCAACTACCTCGGAAGTCAATTACACAACCCCTTAACATATCCTCCAGTATTTGAATCATCCTCTTAGATTGACCATCTATCTGAGGATAGAACGCGATACTGAAGTCCAACCTTGTACCCAAAGCTTCATGTAGCTTCTTCCAGAACCGAGACGTGAAGCGGGGATTCCTATCAGATATTAACGAAGTCGGTACCCCATACAGTCTCACTACCTCAGACACATATAGTTTAGCCAGCTTCTGCAGAGAGTAATCAGTACGAACCGGTATGAAATGGGCAGACTTGGTTAATCGATCCACGATGACCCACATTGAATCTTTTTTAATAGGCGTTAAGGGAAACCCACTTATGAAATCCATAGTCACTCTTTCCCACTTCCAAAGTGGTATTTTAACTTGCTGCAGTAAACCTGAGGGTAGCTGATGCTCAGCTTTAACCTGCTGGCATATTAGACATTTACTCACAAAATCGGTAACATCTCACTTAAGACCTAGCCACTAGTATAGCTCACGAAGGTCTCAGTACATCTTGTTCCCGCCAGGATGCATAGCATAAGGGCTACTATACGCCTCTCGCAGTATAGACTGCCTCAACTCGGCATCATTCAATACAGAGAATCTCCCATGGAAATAGAGAAACCCTTCGCTATTCAATACAAAATCTGATGTATTACCACTCTCAATCTGTCGAAATTGAAGATCTAGTGACTCATCCTCCAACTATTTACCCTTAATCTGCTCGATTCACATCAGTTTAACCTAGAGTTCTGCCAACAGACTACCATCATCAAATAAACTGAGACGAGTAAACATCACTCTCAAATCAGTCACAGCCCTTCAGCTCAGTGCGTCGGCCACCACATTGGCCTTAACAAGATGGTATTCAATTGTACAGTTGTTATCCTTTAGCAGATCAATCCATCTATGCTGCCTAAGGTTTAGCTCCTTCTGAGTGAGGAGATATTTGAGACTCTTGTGATTAGTGTAAATGATACACTTCACACCATACAAGTAATGCCTCCAGGTTTTCAATGCGAATACCACTGTGGCCAACTCTAAGTCATGCATTAGATAATTTGCCTAATGAGTCTTAAACTGTTGAGACGCGTATGCAACCACCTTACACTCTTGCATCAACACACATCCTAAACCGACATGTGATGCATCATCAGCACACGATAAACTCTTTTTCGTGCACCGCTTGTATCGTAAGCAGGGGCTTCAATCAAGATGATCTTGAGCTTTTCAAAGCTCTTTTGCTATGAATCAGTCCAGTTAAATAGCACACCCTTACGTAGCAGCTTAGTCAAGGGTGCTGCAATTACAGAAAAGCCCTCTACAAATCGTCGATAGTACCCAGCCAGTCCCAGAAAACTGTGAATCTCCGATACGTTCTTAGGCTACTTCCAATCCAAGACAGTTTTAATCTTTTGAGGATCGACCCTAATCCCCTCAGCAGATACCACGTGGCCCAGAAAATGTTACCTCTTTTAACCAAAACTCACACTTACTGAGCTTGACATACAGCTGCTTTCCCTTCAAAACATGCAAAACCACTCGGAGATGTTCATCATGCTCATCGTCAGTCTTCGAATACACTAGAATATCGTCAATAAAGAATACCATAAACCGATCTAGATAGGGCTGGAACACTCGGTTTATCAGATTCATAAAAATTGCTGGTGTATTCTTCAAACTAAATGGCATTACTAAGAATTCGTAATGACCATAGCGAGTCCTAAACGCAGTCTTGTGTATATTAGCCTCCTTAACTCTCAACTGATGATACCCAGATTGGAAATCAATTTTAGAAAAAACCAAAGCTCCTCGGAACTGATCGAACAAGTCATCTATCCTCGGCAAAGGGTACTTATTTTTAATGGTCAATTTGTTCAGTTGCTGGTAATCAATGCATATGCGCATGGATCCATCCTTCTTTTTCACGAATAACACTCGTGCTCCCCACAGAGATACACTAGGGCGAATGAACCCACGATCTAGTAATTCTTGAATCTGAACTTTAAGCTCTACAAGTTCCTTCGGTGCCATTCTATAAGGGGCGATGGACACCGAAACTGTACCAGGAAGGAGCTCAGTCCTAAACTCAACTTCACGGTTTGGAGGCAACCTAGGTAGCTCTCCACGGAAGATGTCCAGAAAGTCTTTAACCATTCTGATTTCTTTAACAGAAGAATCCCCAGAATCTGAACACTGATGTAGGCCAGATACGCATCACATTCCTTACTAACCAACTTTTCGGTCCTCAATGCAGAAATCACATTCGACAAGTAGTTCCGACGTTCCCCAATTACAATTACTTCGTCGTCCTTCACAATTCTCGATACCACCCGTTTAGTGGCATAATCCAAGTTCACTCAGTGTTTAACTAGCCAATCCATGCCCAATATCAGATCAAATTCTCCAAAAGGGAGTTCCATTAGATCGGCCAGAAAAATAACTCCTTATAACTCTAAAGGGATGTCTCTAAATAACTTATTAACCTGGACAGACTGCCCCAATGGACTTAATATCGTAATTTCACTCGGAGTACTCTCAAACAAAATTTCCAAGTTTTCAGTAACAAAGCAGGCAACATAGGAATGAGTGGATCCTATATCTATCAATGCAATATAATGTACATTAAAAATTAAGAAGGTAGTCGTGATGACACCCAGAGCATCTCACTCTTCTCGGCGACGTGCAGCATATACAAGAGCCGGCTGCCTCGCCTCGGTCTGATTAGCACCTCTGCCCGGTGCTCTCTGCCCATGGCCTAACCCATTACCACCTCAAGCCTGACCGCAGCCTCTCAGTGACTGCTGAACACCATTCGGTGACTGTGCAGTACCCAACCCAAGAGCTTGCACCTGATCAGGCCTCCGTGGACACTTCTTGATACGGTGCTCCAATGAACCGCACCTCAGACATGCCCTATTTCTTTTCCAGCATTTACCCTGATGGCTTCTCCCACAATCGGTACAAGACTGTTGACCAGTAGCAACCATAGGGACCCCAACTCTAACCAGGCCATCCACTCTGGCCTTTTTCTTAGGCTTTTAAATGGAACTCGAGGGCTCCGAATCCCTTCTGTTCCTACCTCTCTCTTTCTCACGGTTCTGGCGCTAAGTGCGCTTAACCTCTTTAGCAATCTTCGCCTTATCCACTAGTGCAGCAAAGTTTCGCTCCCTCTGTAGAGCTATTAGAACTCTTAAGCTATCTCTAAGGTTGTCCTTGAAGCGAACACATCGCTCGTACTCAGTCGCCACCATCTCTCTCGCATAGCAGCTCAGCCTTAAGAACTCGGCCTCATATTTGGCCACTGATTTGTCTCCCTGAGTCAGATTTAAAAACTCTCTCCTCTGGCATCCACATAACTGGTACCCACGTATTTTTCCTAGAAGGCAGATTTGAATAATTCCCAAGCCAGTCGTTCGGGCTGAGTGCCCTCATTTACAGTGAACCACTACTGATATGCTTCATCTCGTAGTAGCGATACAGCACCCTTTAATTTTTGCTTGGGAGTGCAGCCCAGGTCATCCATAATTCTCTCCATGGCCTCTATCTAGTACTCAGCCACGTTACGATCAACTCCAGTAATACCCTTAAAAATCTCAGCTCCATTGGACTGGAGTCGTTCCGTAACTGACCCTCGGCCCCCAGTACCAGTATTGGTCTCAACGACCCTCTCCAAAATTTTTAACATGGCTTGGGATAGTACGTCGTCCCCAGCCGTTTGATCATGAGACCAGTCTCAGTCACAGGTAAAGTCGGTGTCTCACTGGTTTCTAAATTAGGTATATGGCCAAATGACGATGACACAGCTCGAGCACCTCTACGGCCTCTACCACGGCCTCTTGTACCCCGTCCGCGAGTACCTTTAGTGCTCATTGTCTAATCTCGTGTTGTCTGTATTAACAGTTTTATGCAGATCAGTTTACAGTTTCAATACTTGTTAATCAAAGTTTTATGCAATACAGTATAGTAATTCAGTGTCCGTTTTCGTAAATCGACCTAATAGTTTTGCTACAATCTCAGTATACACTATCTTAAGTGTTTTTAGTATAGTCTATTTATAGTAGTCGTAGGATATACTACCTATAGCAGTTTCAGTTTAGAACATATAACAGTTTCAGTCACAATCATAATGTAGTTTTTAGAGAGAACTTACAGGAACGACATTGGAGACTCGATGTGCCACGCATTCAGTAAAATATTTCAAAACACTTCAAATCATTTAAAAGCAGTTCTTTAGAATTTCAAGTTTTAAAACCCAATCTGCAGCCGATTTTTATAACCTGGCTCTGATACCACTAAATGTAACACCCAAACCCGGCCTAGACGCTATGGCCGAATCTGGCGGTGTCACATTGAAATGTTTTCGTCAAGTGTGTTATTGATGAAAACCCCATTTTCTATTAACCTCTTTGTGTTATTTTATGATGATTCCAAGACATGTCATTCATTTTCAAAACTGAGTCATTATCAAAAAGTTTTTCACTTTTAAACGTTATCAATTTTCAAAACGTCATTTACTGCTGAAGTTTTTGAATAGGTTGCGTATTCGTGGTATTTTTGCTAAAATATTTGTCTTTTTGAAAACTCGCGTTTAATCTATTGCTAGCAGTTATAAATCAAAATGACTAGAATTCAAAATTAAAAAAAATCCAAAGAGGCCATTATTACAGTAAAATACCCCAAAAATTAAATTGAAATCATAAAATACTAAATCAAACTAGATAGGTCGTATGGCCACCGCTGAGTCCTCCGTTGCACCGATCCGCCTTTGTCTGGGGATTTTCTGTACAGTTAAAACAGAAGTGTGAGTTTGCGAAAACTCAGTATGTAATCCTATATAAGCAAACAGACAGAAAACAAATACAGTCTGGGCCGAAGCCCTTTTCAGTATCAGTGTCAACATTAGTTTGGACTTTAACCCATCTCAGTACAGAACAGTCATGTGTTTGGGCCTTGGCCCATTACAGAATCAATGATCAGTGTAATAACAGATTTAAACAGTACACAAGTCCTACCCAGCCAGCCACTACACTCCATCTCCGTCTAGCCCTATACTCCATGTGGGGATATAATCAACCCAACCATCCCTACACTTCAAAGAGTACCGAATACGGCATTATACAATAATATGTAGTTGGGCTGCCAGTAATTTTGGCTTGAAGCCTTTCAGTACACTTCCTCCGATCAATATAAGACCTACCCCCATGCAATGCATCATGCAATCATGTCATGACATACCATGGTATCATACATGTATTCAGTACAATTTAAATAGCATGCTAAAATACATTCATACATGTACATATATATATACCTCACACAGGAATATAACAGTAATTCAGTTAATTAGGGGTCCAGGTAAGCTTACCGACCCTACAGTAGGTCCACAGTCAACTCGGGCGACCCATGCAACCTTAGTAGTCAAACAGTGAAAATGGGCCTATGAGCCTATGATGCTAGCCTATGAGCCCATGATGTTAGCCTATGTAGGCCCACAAGCCCGTGTGGCCCACACGGCCCAAAATGGCCTTGGTCGTGTAGATCACATGGCCTGGCCCAATAATTTCCACACGCCCGTGTGGTTTGCTTGTGTAGGGCCCACATGTCTGTGAGCCCACATAGCCTGGTTCGACCTGGCCCATAGATCGCCTATGGCCAGCCTCATCGATAGCACACCCATGTTAGGTCACATGGCCTACTATATAGGTAGCCGCAAGCCCGTGGGGCGTCGACGATTCATACTTTTCGGCTTTTTTTCAATTTTCGATTGCAGAACAGTGTTTACACACCTGGTTTCGATTCGCCACGAACAGTCGCTCGAGCCTTCACGAAACACCACAATCAGTCCTACTTTACGATCAAAAGGAAACCCGAAACCAACAATCCATCCATAGAACAGTTTAGAGTTACCTTCAATCGAACCACTATGATTCCGACAAATCTTTATCTCTAGCGATTGATTAGGAGTTTCCTAAATCCTTCATTTACTGTCATAACATTTGCTAAAGTCAAGGCTTGAACTTGGGGCCTTACACACACACCCAGAACACTTAATCACTGAATCAAATACACAGTTGTGTCACAAACATACAAAAATAAATATTAAAAATTTTGGGGGCGTTACAAATCCAATTACAACATTAAGCATTGAAGTATAAATATTTTCCATGAATCACTTACATTCTGTGACACATGATTCACTTCTTAATATCACATTATTCATTAGTTTCTAGTGTTTATTGATCCATTCATATCCGTTTTGGCCCCCAAGGCTCGATTTTATTTTATTTGTATACTCAACTATGTGATTTTAACATTTCTTTCGCATTTAAGTACAATTCATTCAATGGTATCAATATATACACATTCATATCATTCACCAAGTTACATTTTACAACCCCTATTAACATGACTCGGACGGATACACGATCGTCCAACCAACACACCAAAGTGCAATATTAATTAAATCGAAGTAAAATAACTGGCACATAATGTGCATTCTGGCACACGAAGTGCGTACTGGAACACGAAGTGCATCCTGGCACACGAGGTACGTCCTGGTGTGTAAGCGCATAACCGGTACACAAATCAATCCTATGACATGCCAACTATATTCGACTCAGTCGACTAGTTAATAGGGTACCAATATTCAAATCCTTCTTATAAGTTAGTACACATATCATTTGTCAATCATTTCCACTATTAAAACTTAATTCAACAATACAACGCACACATCCCATATTATTCCACACATTTCCATATCACATGACATATTTAGAACAATTCCTGCTATTTTACATTTTATTCATTTAAGTCTTTTATTCCAAGAGTTCACATTCAAGCTCAATACAATAGTTTATATTATTACTATATACTTACCTTGATACTCTCATATGCATGTAACATGAAAACTCAAGCAATTTATATGACTTTAAATTATAAATGTAAAAACTAGAATTTTTGATTGCTCGTCAACGACTTTCGTTTTTCCTTTCCTCTCGATAGTTTCGCGTTGATGTTAGCTAGGAATAGTCATAAAAATAACATACTATCAAATTCTAGCCAAATCAAAAGCAATTATCAATTCACGTAAAAATTTCAATTTAGTTCTTAAAACCTGGAAAAACATAACTTCCGATTCAGGGCCTCAGATTAAAATTCGATTTCACCGAAACTCATTAAGGACCCTCTATTTTCTATCTCTACCAGAAAGTAATGATAGTTTTGCATTTTGTTCAATTTGATCCCTAATGTACAAAATTAACAATTAAGCTTTACAATTTAGTCCTTTTTATATACTAAGCTTAATTTCTAGCAATTTAACACCAAAATCATTCAATTCTCAACCATGACAACTTTCTAAAACTTTAACAATTTTGCAAATTAGTACATGAGTTAACTAGATCAAGCTCTCATGATTCAAATTTCATAAAAATCAAATAAAAATGGCTAGCGATTTACTTGAAATTAAGTCCAAAAGCTTGGAAAAACCTAACAATGGCATCAAGCACCATTCTGTCACTTGGAATCGATTGGAGAAGATGAACTTCTTTGTCTTTCCACCAAAATTCCAATTATATACTAGGATTAAATTTTAAATTAGCTTAATTAAGCTTAATTTAATTAAACAAACCTTATTTTAATTAAGTTAATGGTCTCTTAAACCTTCAGTTTATTGCTATTTAAGTCCTCAAGTCTTAATCTAATTAAAAATCTATAGCAATTAAACTTTTACAATTTTGTTACTGAGCCATAATTATTCACAATTTCGGTTAAATAACTTAACCAAATTTCAATTCATCTATATGATAACCCCGTAAATATCTCTATTAAATCTTTACAAACTTGATTTATGAAAACGAGGTCTTAAAATCATCTTTTTCAACACCACTAGAAATTGGATAGTTACAAAAGCATTAAAGATATTCTTGTATCGATAATTGAACTTATCAATCAAAAGGAGATTTTACCTTTGGAAAAGTTTTCTCCATTGATTTTCCAAACTTTTAGTTTTTGCTTTCTTATCTAAGTTTTTAATTTAAAATTTATTTTTGGAACCCCTTTTATATTTACTTTTTTTTTTTAGAAATAAAATTATTATCGATTTCTGTAGATACGATCCTTTTTGTTGTTATCTACTAATTTATATTTTCAAGTAGATCTCGATAACCTAACACGTGTCATGGTTTACACTAACCAATAAAGAGGAATCTAATTTATATTTTCAAGTAAGTCTCGATAATCTAACACCTGTCATGTTTTACACCAACTAATAAAAAATTATTCCTTTTATTGGTGAAAGATTTATGACTTCTCTCTAAAACTATAAATAATACTAGAAATCTTATCACATACATATACGTGTGGAAATCACAAATTTAGAACACAAATGTGTGATTTTAATAACATATAATAAATAATGAAACTTATAGTTTGGAACCAATTAATAATAATACATGAAATATATATGTTATCAAAATTAAAAAAATAGAATAAATTGTTTATCAAAGTGTTGACATTAATTTTGAGTCGGTGTCGAGTTAACTTATGATACCAACTCAATCAAATATATAATTAATATAATATATATACAACTGATAGAGGTAATAGAGTGTGCATAATAAAATTAAAATGTATAAAATTATCAAAGTAAAGCTTTAATTGAGTGCTAAAGTAAAATTTTATTGATATAATTGGCATGTGTTTGAAAGCTATCATATGCATATTATTTTAAAGTGAAAAGATTAAAATACACTCACATAATATTATTTATTTTAATTATAAAAGGGCATTTTCATAATTTTTTAATCGAGTTAGTGCCCAGCTAACTCGTACTACTAACTCAATCAAAATTTTAAATAATATAATAGATATCTTGACACTAACAATAAAGTGACCCGAAATAATTCAACAGGAAAATCAAAGCACACCAAGACTATTAGTGGAAATCCCTCTAGTGTAAATTATATACACTATGGTAAGTAAAGCAATTACAAGGCCTAAGCGTGTAAAAAACCCTTAAACTTAAAAAAAAAAATTAAATTCTTGTTTTTCTTTTGCACTATATTGGGTACTTGAACTTTTAAAATGCATTAAAAAGGCCCTCAAACTTTTTCAAAAACAACAATTAAGGCTCTACTTTTTTTTTGTACTCAATTAGGTACTTGAACTGCAAAATTACATAAAAAAAAGGCCCTCAAAAATTTTCAAAAAAAAAAGAAGCAATTAAGTTTTTTTTTTTTTTTTTCACTCAATTGGGTACTTGAACAGTAAAAATACATAAAAAGACTCTTTAACCGTTAACTTTAATAATTGACTGTTAAAGTTAACTGCCCTTAATATTTTTCAATTAAAGCCACCCCGCGTCACAAGCATAGCGTGACATGTGGTAAAAAAATTATAAAAAAATTAATAAAAGTTATAAAAATGTTAAATTTTAATAAAAATATTTAAAATTATAAAAATTTATAAAAATAGTAAAACATATAAATTTTTTTGTAAAATGTATCAAAAAGTCTCTGTAACCATTAATTTTAACCGTTGACTGTTAAAGTTAACGACCCCCAGTTTTTTTCTAGTTAAAGTTATCACGTGTCGCAACATAGCGTGACATGTGGCGAAAAATGATAAAAATAAAAATCAATAAAAGTTATAAAAAATTATAAAATGCTTCTTTTGGCACGATAAATTTTATAATTTTTTTAAGAATTTTATATTTCTTTACATTTTTTATAATTTTCTTATGACTTTATAAAACTTTATAATTTTTTTTCTATATTTCTATATGTTTATAAAAAATTTATAAGAT
Organism: Gossypium bickii; assembly: GCA_025503065.1. NCBI lineage: Eukaryota > Viridiplantae > Streptophyta > Magnoliopsida > Malvales > Malvaceae > Gossypium > Gossypium bickii. Next base: position 11,538,421 of record CP106709.1, read on the forward strand.
TTTTCAATTTTTTATAATTTTTTACAATTTTTATAACTTTCATCGATTTTTATTTTTATCATTTTTTGTTTCATATCATGCCACGATTAATGTGTGGTGGCTTTAATTGAAAAAAAAATTAGGGGCGATTAACTTTAACGGTTAACTGTTAAAGTTAGTAGTCAAATGGCTTTCTATGCATTTTGATTGTTCAAGTACCCAATTGAAAAAAAAAAAAAAATAGAGGCTTAATTACTTTCTTTGAAAAAGTTTAACAACTTTTGTAAGCCTGCAATCACTTCATATATTAATCTACCCCCAATTTGCTGCATTTTTTTTTTCTTTTCAGAATGTTATTTTTATCTAGCTTTTTTTTTTTTTCCTTACGAAACATGCAGCAAAGAAACATTAGGAACAGCAGCATGCAAACATTAACTTGAAAATGTTACAGAATGAACAAAAACATAACCAAGTACAGATTCTTGAAAACATAAGCCCTGGGCTTTTTCAGCAACCATAATTGTTCCGAGTTTATTTAATCTTGCAATCCAAAAAAGCCGAGTACTGGAGCTATGAAAGTAGTTGTAAATTTGATTTCAAGCTTCTTTTTTACCGCCATCAGCAGCAAGTTCGCCATTGTTGCCACCGTTCATCATAGCGAGAATAGAATTCATCATTGCTTTTTCATCGAAATTCAGGGCATTCTCCCCATCGTTTTTGTCAATTGCACCAAGGAAGAGCATGAAATCATCAACCATTTTCAGCTTGGGGGCTTCCTTAGCAACCATGCTCTGCTTCTTCTTCTTAAGCATTTCGTATTCCTTGGCTTTCTCACGAAGCGCAAGCTGAAGAGACCTTAGCAACTCATTCATCCGCCTTGTCTCCTCTCTCATCCTTGCAGCTTCCACAGCCATAGCAGTAAACATAATGAAATCTTGCGGGTCCTGTTTTGTTAAAGACAAAAAACATAGCTTTATTCGTTAACAAAAAATCTAAGTCCTCACTTACTGACAATAAATGATGTTGGTGTTGGTACTGTTAGGAAACTGAAATAACAGAAACCGAAATCTAACCATAGGATATGAGACAAAGATTCGGGAATAACAGAAACCGAAATCTAACCATAGGGTATGAGACAAAGATTCGTGAAACTGCAAGAACTGTGGAGTGAGCAATGAGGGGTATAATAATTTGATGCTATATATAGAGAGAGTTCAGAGAGAATAAAACACTGAAGAAGGGCGTACGTAACATTACTGATAGTCTGATATCTAATATTGTTGTCGTCATCGTGACGTCGTCCTCGTCATAAATTAATAAAAGCAAATAAATTATGCTAAAATCGCAGGAATGGTCGTTGGTACATGAAATCTTTTAACTACATTTAATCTTTGTCTTAGTTTCATGACGGTGCGGACAACTTTCCTGTATCTCGACAAATTTAGGTCGGCAATATAACGGTGGGTGTCATGGTCTTACGAAGATTTATGAAGTTGTGGGGTATGAAATTTTCAATTATATGTAGTATTCGTTGCAGTTTAAACTTTTTGTCTTATTTCATGACAGTATTATTAGTTAAGGTTGTCAGCATGACTAAATGTGGGCTTAGTTAAGGTTGTCAGCATGACTAAAGGTAGGCTTCGCTTTCTTGCTTTAGTTGTACGTCTTCTTTTGATCAAGTTTGTCTTAATTACATTTCAGTATTGTCACGTGGAATGGGGATCTAAAATTTGACAACTTAGAAACCGCGTTAAATTATGAAATTACTAAAAATATTATTAAAATAAGATTTAATGATAAATATGGGTTTTTTTATAAAAATAACAAAAAATTTATTTAATTACATAAATTACTTAATTTTTAATTAAACACGTAAATGGCCTAAAATCTATAGTAAAAGTTGGTAGAGCCAAAGAGTTTGGCGCCACCAACATGCCATGTCAGCAACCAGGATAAAAAATTAATTTTTTTGTGGAGCTATGTAGAATGACGCCACCTATATAAATATCAGGGAAATACTTCAATTTCTGAAAAAATGGGGGACTTTAAAAACAATTTTCTATTTTTTGGTGGAGCTAAATAAATTGGCGCCACCAAATTGAGTAAAAATAATTGTTAACAATGCCAATTGAGTGAAAATAATTGTTAATAATTAAAAATATATATTGAAAAGTAAAAATTTGAAATTAATTATCAAATAATATGAGCAATTTCATGCTAGAAAAATCAAAATCTTTTGTCTCGTAGTTAACCATTATTTTCACTCAATTGACATTGTAAAAAGGAGAGAAAGAACTTTACGAATAATACAATTTTCATTCAAATGCATAATTTAGCCGGATGAAGTATGTATTAACAGATATACTTAAAACCTAGTTGGCACTTAAAATCTTTAATATATATTTTTTAAATAAAGTCATATTTTTTTAACAAATAAATTTTTTAACAAATATATTTTTATTTTTTTCTAATTAATTCAAATTTCACTTTTTTAAAATAAAATATTATTTTTAAATTTTAAACTGAATTTAAAAAAGTTTGAATATCTTTAAAAATAAAAAATATTTAAAATTTAAAATATTATAAAATTAATAATAAATTTGAAACATCATATCTTTAAAATATTTAAAATATTTATATTATTAAAAAATATATTCAATATTTAAAATTTTAAAAATATATTATAAAACATTTCAAATATACATTTTAAGTTTTTAAAATCAATAATAATAAAATAAAATAAAATAAATAAAGACAAATAAAAAACTTAAAAAAAGTAATAAAGAAAAAAAGAAATAATAGAACAAAGTAATATAGGACAAAACTTAAAAAAAAAGTAAAAAAAAAAAAAAGTCAAGCGGTGAGGAATCTAGCTTTTAAGGATAATGCTGAGTCAGAGATCTACTACGCCAAGAAATAGTTGATGTGCAATAAAATTCTTTCCGCTAGTAGCCGTAAGATTAATTATTATATTGTTAAAATAGTAAAATAAATCAAAAATAAAATTTAATAAATTAGGATCTATCATGTCAAATTATCAAGAATAAAACTAGATGCGGAAGTTTACCTAAATTCATGAATTCCTTGAATTTTTTCGGATTTTGGGGATTTGATCTTCCAAATTAGCACACAAGAGATGCAGAGAATATTAACTCTTTCCTAAGGACGAGATATTAGAAAAGATATCTTGTGTATAATCTGGGGACCATAACCCTAATATTTATAATCTTGGCATATTAGTTCTAATTCCTAATTAGTCCATCATTAATTAGAATTTGATTAGAACTCAATTACTAGAGTATCTATACATATTTGACCAATACTTTACTTAATAATTAAAGCCCAATAAAACTTTAACCAAATTAAATCACTTTTAATTTGGGCTAACCTATCATGATAGTAAATAATAACATGTAATTACCCTTTTATATATGTGATGTCCATATTTTCTAACAATCCCCCACTTAGACCACATACATATACTAATTGCTCCATAATTACATGTCATTATATAATCTTATGAGCTCAAAATTTTACCATTATATCCAAAAGGTATTCCAAACAATCTCGTCCATTAATTATGTTAACATAGAACCAAGACGGCTTTCGTTACATATATCGTAACTAAATCCATCCATGATCACGTATATTAACACAACCAAATGACATAGATCAAGTACGGATGTATAGCATGGAAATTACATGCAATATGATCTAAACATGTCTATTTCCAATTGGTCCTTCTTAAACCTTAGTGAGATCAAACCTTACCAAATCAGAGTATGAATAAACTAAATAAATTTTATTTCTGCAGAAAATAAACTTAATATCTTTAAACTGAAATAACTGAAAATGTGTCTATAACATAAAAACATTTAAAAATATAAACTCCCACTAAAATCAAATATCCTTTAAATGACATTACACCCATATGAACAGTGTGCTCTTATAAAACCTTAGGTGTAGTTCCTTAGTAAGCGGATCCTCAATCACGGAGTTTGTTCTAATATGCTTTATAGGCACCTAACCACTCTGAACTTTTACTTTAACAACCAGGAACTTAAAGTCTATGTGTTTTTTTCACCAAAAAAAAAAAGCCTATGGTTTTAACTTTGATGTGCTTCTGTTGTTATTGGAATAAAAGACTGCAATTTGTTTTCACAATTTGTACCTTAGTGACAAAATCTTGTATCCATATTCCATCAAAATCGGAGTCTATATACCTGATGATCTCTAACTAATTAGACCTTCGATATGTGGACATGTAATCTTTTGTCCTCTAAAAATACCTTATAACCCTCTTGGATGCTATCCAATGGTCCAAACCAGGGTTGCTTAAAATATCTGCCTAACATCCCAATAGTGTACACAATATTCCAATGTATACAAACTTGAACGTACATTAGACTTTCCACTGCTAAAACGTAAAAAATCTAATGCATTTTTGTAATATCAAAATCATTCTTAGGGTATTGATTGAGGCTATAGTTATTATTGACAAGCAGTATGTCATTAACATATAAAACCAAATATAGAACCTTTACTCCCACTAAACTTATGGTTTATACAATTATTAATAAAATTCATCTCTTAACCGAATGAGATAATCATTTGGTAAAATTTGTAATATTATTGACGAGAAGTTTGCTTAAGCCCATAGATAAAGTTCTTTGCAAATCATTAACTTTGCATCGTTAGACACAAAGCTTTCTAATTGCACCATATAAATGTATAATCAATGTTACCATTGAGAAACCATTAACTTAATATTCATCTGATGTAGCTTAATGTCAAAATATTCCACTAAAGCCATTATAACAATTTCTCTAGTGGACCTTTTTAAGGACATTCATTCTTGAGGTTGTTGAGTTTGTTCTTCTGGAACAATTACCTCATCTTGAATAAGGAGTTGTTCAACATTGTCTTATTAAGGTTCTAGATTCACTTCTTAATCAATAATAGGTATGATAACCTAAACATCATCAAAAGTGATAGTAGGAAATGAGTTAGAATTCAATTCTTCATTAAAAGCAATGTCTCTAACCTTATTTCTCCCTCCAAACTCAACATCCTGAAAAAATGTTGCAATTCTCATATAAAAAATATTCCTAATTGTGGGATCATAAAACTCATAGCCCTTAAATCGCTTAGAATTTCCTTGATCTTTATACTTTATAGACATCAAAGAAGTTAGAAGTGATGTCATTTCAATATTATTGTTTTTAGCAAAACCTTTCTCAATTTCGTCAAGGAAACTTTGGCCTGTGTAATCTTTTTAGATTCTTTGCCCTTAAAGGCTTCTAAAATGTTGTACTTTATGATCAATAAACTCATACAATTTGAATGATCCCACCTCTCAAAATCCTTTTTAACATAAGGGGTGTTTTCTACAATGAGAGGTGGGGGTTGTTCTCCCCTTAGTGCAATGTCTATGTTCATACAACCAAACACTATAAGTAAGTGCCTTTTCCATTCATTGAAATTAGTCCCATTAAGCATGGGTATAGAATTTATATTAGCAGATATTATGGCAGTAGAAGATGAATTAGCTGAATATAGAACAAAAAATAAATAAGTTCACATCAATATTCATAAGTAAAAAATAAATTTAGGATAATGGCTAATCCCATCTCAAGATACCAAACATGTAACACCCCAAACCCGGCCTAGACGTTACAGCCGAATCTTGCAGCGTCACATGATAGTGCTTTGGAAAACTTAACTAAGTTAAAACCCTTTGTAAATATCTTAGGCTTTCGTCAAAACGTGTCATTTAATCATTTATTGACCATTTTCAAAATATTATACGTTGCAGAAGTTTTTAAAAAGTAATTTGCGTATTTATGTGTTTTTGATAAAACATTTGTTTACTTTGAAAACTCGAGTCTTGTCCTACTGCTAGCAGTTCATAAAATAATAATCCTAAATTTAAATGAAAATCCATAAAGGCCTTATTACATGAAATTTACCCAATTATAACCAAATCATAATTAAAAATAAACCGTAAATAAGTGTCCAGAACCGTAGTCACCGCCAAGTCCTTCGCTGCACCGATCCATCTACTGCTGGGGATTACTTGAACAGATTAAACAGAAAAGGGTGAGTTTTCGCATACTCAGTGTGTACTCCCTATAGAAAACATACACACGGTAATATCAGATAACAGACATAATTCCATAGTTTGGGTCTGAGCCTATTACAGAAACGGTGTGGACTTTAGCCCACTCAGATACAGATTCAGACATATTTCAGGGCCTTAGCCCATTTCAGACAGAATATGCAGAAAAGAGAGTCCTACCCACCAGTCTCTACACACCAACTCCGTCCAACCCTACACACCATGTGGGGATAAAATCAACCCACCCAGCCCTACACACCATGTTGTACTGAATGTGGCACATAAACAAAAATTTGCAACTGAGCTGCTAGATAACAGGCTTAAAAGCCTTTCAGATACTTCCTCCGAATATCATCAATCCCACCCCGATGCAATGCAACATACATAAATGTCATACTAATATGCAAATAGTAGTTCATACATTCAGTTCAACATACATGCTTAGTACAGAAATCAAACAGTTATATCATTAATTTAGGGGTCCAAGCATTGCTTATTGACCCTACGGAAGGTCCACAGTCGACTTGAGCGACCCATGTAACCTTACAGAATTTTTCAGAAAAATGGGCTCACACGCCCATGGGCCTGCCCGTTTGGCCCACACGACCCATATTGGCCTTGGCCGTGTGGATCACACTACTTGGCCAAAAATTCCACAAGCCCGTGTGGGCCCACACGACCGAATTGGTCGAGCTCATGTGTTGCACACGGCCTCGCTCGGCCCTCACATGCGCACGGCCGGGCTCGTCGATCACATGACCGTGTGGTGACTTACAATCTTACACGTGGCCTACCACACGGGGGACCACACGCCCGTGTGGCGTCGACAGAAGGGTTTTCAGCTTTCGCAAAAACCTCGTTTTCTGCATTTTCGGGTACATACCTGATATCAAATCGATGCTAACGCAATCCCGAGCAATCCTAAACCTATATTTGACATTACAAATCTTGGAATTAGCCTATAACCACGGTTTAAACAAATTCATCATTCCAACAACGAATCAACATAATCACTTAACACTTACCTCCAAACGAACAGCAGGAACTTTACAACCTCACACATTAAATGGCTAATTTCCAGCCCTTTGATTGACTCCTAACAATCAAAATAACCACTTTTCTTAAGTCACTTATCCACAATCATAACCAGGATACAACATAACAAAACTTACCAATCACGCCGATGTCGTACCGAACCAAACGAATAATTGGAAAAGAAACCGAAAGAAAAAGGAAGAGGGGGGAAGAGTTTTGGCAGCAAGGGAAGGAAAAGGAAGGGTGCTGACCGAAAATTTCAAAAGAAGGAGCATAATGATCAGAAAATCGATAACCCTTCCCTAATCCTTTGTTTTTCTCCTAAACTTCCTACAATCAGCTTTTTAGTCCAACACAAACTCTTTGGACATGACAACCAAAAATAATGTTCACGTTGGGACATGAACACAGGACCACCCACACTCCAACACTCCACTTAACCACCAGACCAGTAGGCCCATTCTGTTAAACACTTTAACTTATAAGCCTACTAACTAGGGTTTGGGCTTTATTCAAAAAAATACCAAAATTCACCCAAGTTGAAACTTGAACTTGGGACCTCCCATACACACCAAAAACACATATCCACTGAACCAGACACTCATTCATGTCAAAATTACCAAAAGCTGAATTTAAAGAAAAACGGGGCGTTACAGAACACAACATTAATATCAAGTCTTTAGATAGTAATATTAACAGTAAGTGGTAGTCTTGTTGTAGCAATCAAACATTGATAATAAATTGTGTCAAACAATGAGTTAATCTTTGTACTAACATATTACTCACATAAAATACCTTATAATTGTCACACATTTATCACCACAAATGTGGTTGAAATTCTGTCAAATATTAACTTAGCTTTGGGTGAATTAATAAACGCATGAATCACAAAAGCATATAATCATCTTGATATTTTAAATAAATTAATTTACGCAAAAGAGGTCACTTTGGCGGCATTTTGTTTCAACTAATCTATTTAAAATATTAGCCATCCTTAATTAAAACCTAAAGACAAAATCTAAATTTATTTGTTTCAAAATATTTCTTATTTTTCAATCAGATTAAAAGATAATATTATATATATGTATATATAGTTATCCCAAAACAACATACAATGATGTTGGCAAATATAATAATAGTTGAATAAATCATAAACCATAAACAACCTCACATAAGACTTCAAATTTAAACAAAAATAATTTGAATAAAGGTAAACCTCATATCATGATATCAGACACTCCATTAATATTGTATCTTTAGACAAAATATTAACTTGTAAGTGACATATTGGTGTAATAATCAAATATTGACAATAAGAACATGTCAAACCATAAATCTTCCTTTGGACCAATTTATTGTTTACATGTAAAACTAAATAATTGTCACATTTTTATTATCATAGTTGCACATGTAATATTATTAACATTCATTTGGGCTGATCAATATTAACATAACTTAAGTTACATACACACAACCTTTTATATTTTAAAACAAAATAATTTATACAAAAAAAAAATCACTTTGGTGACTTATTGCTTCAATTAAGTTATTTTAAAAAATATATAAACATACTAATATTCAAATTTAAAATTTACCCAATAGTTAAATATCTATTTTTTTATTACTTTATAGACTCCAAAATAACCCAAAATAAGGATGTCTTAATAATGCAATTAAAACCGAAAATTTTAATTTTTGACTATTTCTTTCTTTTTCTTTTTTTTTTTCCAAAACCATATATATCAAAACCAAACAAAAATAATGTAGTGGTTCAAAGCCAAATAATTAACAAGCACATGTATTCATAATTTTGGCATGGATAAAAACACCAAAGCAATTCACACATATACATGTATTCATAATCAAATAGGAAAACTTACCCTGAATTTACCCTGTAAATCTAAAGTTGTATTTATGATTAAACAAATATTCATATGAATACTTGAAAAAAAATTTCAAGCCAATAAATCTTAAAAAAAAAAAAACAAAAAACAAAATCATAATAGTTGGCATATCCCACAATTCATACAATAAACCATATCATCATAATTTAACCAAATATTTGGAACCATAAGATGCCAAAACCTAAGATTATAGAACTAAACTTAAAACTAAAATATTTAAATATGTATTAGTTGACATGAATTTGTACCAAAGCACCCATAAAATTGAATATATAACCATAACCAAAAAAAGAAAAAAAAAACAATTTCAACGATATCCATCAAAACTTAGTTTCACCAATAAAACTATAAAAGATATCTTATTGAATAATGATTATAAACACCTGTTCACACAAACTGTAATCATGCATTAATCCTCAAAATCATTGATATGCATATAATGTATATACACACATAATATATACACAATTATAGTAATATAAAATAATACTGGCTTGCCTCACATATTTCATGTAAACTCAAATTTATATTTATGACTAAAGACATTATCATAAAATTTCTTTATACGCACAAATACTTAAAAAAATCCATAACCACTAAATATAAAAAGAATTCGAAATTATATAAAAGCCTTTATATGCCCAACTACTAATGAAAATCCATAGCCACCATATTTAAAAAAAAATCTCAAATATTTTAATTTTAGTCGGGTTCCAAAAGGACTAAAACTTATATAAAATAATTATAGCAGAAACCAAAAGTAATCATTCGTATATATGAATTGAATTCAATGGTGAATATAATTCATCATGAGTAAAGACAAAAGATGATAATTCCATATACATTCAACCACAAACAAAACATTTAAAACAAATAGTGCGAAAAAAAAAATCATCTTAACAACATTCATTTATTCGATTATCAAGTGAATTAACTTTCAAAACCAATTATACAACCCAATTGGAATTCTTTAATTGTAAAAAGTTGTAAGTCTATAACTTTAATTTAATAATGACTTTAACCAAAATTTATAAAATAATTGTGTGAAAAGAAGAGAAAGAAATCTTACAAATCAATTTTTATCAATTGATTATAAATAAATAAATAAATAAACTTTCATCTTTCGAATAACATATGCAAATATTAAACTAGATTATATTTATAAAACCCTAAAACTTTATTTAAAGAATTAAAACTCAAAAATTTATCAAGAATCTCAAAGATACAACATAATATATAATTAAAATATCAAATCCATAAAATTAAAAAAGAAAAACGAATCAATCCAAAATTAATAAAGAATCAATTCATTCTCAATAATTCAACATGACAAAGCTCGGATGCCACTTGTTAGAATTGTAAAATAAATCTAAAATAAAACTTAATAAACCTGGATCTATCATGTCAAATTATCAAGAATAAATCAAGAATAAAACTAGATGCGGAAGCGTACCTAAATCCATGAATTCCTTGAATTTTTTCATATCTTGGGGATTTGATCTTCAAAATTAGCACACAAGAGATGCAGAGAATATGAACTCTTTCCTCCTAAGGATGGGATATTAGAAAATATATATTGTGTATAATTTGGAGACCATAACCCTAATATTTATAACCTTGGCATATTAGTTCTAATTCCTAATTAGCCCATCATTAATTAGAATTTGATTAGAACTCAGTTACTAGAGTATCTACACATATTTGACCCATACTTTATTTAATAATTAAAGCCCAATAAAACTTTAACCAAATTATATCACTTTTAATTTGGGCTAACCTATCATGATAATAAATAATAACATTTAATTACCCTTATTATATATGTGATGTCCATCTTTTCCAACATATAATAGTAATTCTAAAATTAATAAAAATATATATATTTAGATTTAATCGTAACTGTGGTAATAAAATATTATAATTATTTATAAAAATAATATAATATTAAAATTATGGTTTATTAAATAATAATTTTTTTATAATAATGGGTATTTTCATTTTACAATTCCAGTTTAGTTCTGTTCAAATCAAATGTGATATTTAAGTAAAACTTATTAATTTTTTATAATAAATCAGATCATACCAATAAAAATCCGTTTTATCTCATTTCTTCTAATCACAATGATTCAACAATCATTTAGTCAAAAACACATAACTACTTGTACACTCTTCAACAAAAATAAAGAATTTTAGTCTTTGATAATTTTGTCATCATCTAATTATTTTTACATGGGTTCATTCAATAAAGTAAAATATCCCAATGTGATAAAACAATTAATTAAAAAATCCTTTAATTCCAATCAAGATTGGCCTTTAAGAAAAGCCCCAAAAGTGTGAATTTTTATTCATCATTTTACTTTTTTATTTTGACTCCAAAATCCAAATATTTAAGGAAAAAGTTACTTCACTTCTTTCAGCCACTTGTAGGTAATAATTAGCCCTTTTGGAATTGTTATAGATGAATTTAAAATAAAATAAAATAAATGTTATTAATAATTTTTATTAAATGTAATCATTCATTTATAAAATCATCTTATATAAAAAAATATTTTTTTTTGAATTAAAAGCCAGCCACTTACATTGAAAATGGAGAAAAACTTCTTAGAAAATTGGAAAAATAAAGCAACAAAAAAAAAATTGAGCACCATAAAACCATGGGCACTACCCTGGTTTTTCACATTCCTATGGTGACACTAAAAAACAAAAGAAAAATAGAAAAGAAAAGAAAAAGAAAAAAACATAACCCTAAATATCGTTCCCTCTTCAATTTTTTGTGTCAGCCGTACTTTTCTCCCCTGATGGACTTTAGTATCCAGATTTGTAATTTGCATTGTGGAAATTTTTCTTCTTGGGCTTAAAATGGAGTCGTCATCAATCCTTTTTAATTAAATGTGATTGAATCACTTCAAAACTTGGCCACTTTAATAAAATGTTAGTGTCGAAACCATTTTTATAAGTTTTGAAAAAACGGAGATCGACTTTAAAAATGAAAATGGAGTCGCCACCATCTTTTTTCGAGGTGTGATCAGGTCACCTTGAAATTGATCATTTTAATAAAAAAATTTTGATTTATTAAAATAATGATTTTGGTCTACGAAATTCAAGAAAACGGGTTCGGGAGTCGGTTACGTACGAGGAAGGATTAGCACCCTCGTAACGTCCAAAATTGATACCGAATTGATTAGTTATTGTCCTAATATCGAAAATTCGAAAAGATTTGAAAACATGATTTCTTTAAAAACTTGAACAATTTGAGTTGGAACTTGAGATTCTTTTGTTTCGAAAGAATACAAACATCACATCCAACACGTTAGGACATGATGTTTTAAACCCTCGTAACCAAATCATCTCAAGATTTACAAAATTCATTAAAAGGATATTTAGTTATTTAGTTAAACGGAAAATCGTAACCCAACACGTTAGGGCACTATTTCCCGAATTTCTGAATATAAAATATTGCCTTATTTAAGAAAAACTTTGAATAAAAAGGTATAAGGGATAACTTATAATAAGTATGTAATATACCATTTAAAAATATATAATATACATATTTTAAATAAATAATATATGGAAAATTTTGCCTTAATAATAAAACAATTTAGATGATGTACAACATACAAATTTTTAAATAATACATAATATGATTAAAGTTAAATAATATATAATGCATAGATAATATATATAAAAAATAATATATATGATAAAACAATTTAATGTAAATAGGGAAAAGCAAAAAAAATTAAAAAAAATTAAAATAAATGAATAAATAATGATTAAGCAATTAAATGAATAAATAAAAAAAGGGTTTAAAAAACGAATAAGTCAACCTAACTCACGTAATATGAGGATTCAACGAAATTCCTCCACCAAAATCTAACTCGAACGGAAGCAACTCAAAAAAGAAACGAAGATGAGCGAAGAACAAAATATGAACAAGCCACAGAAAATAATAACGCAAAAGAGAGAGAAATTTATGTGAATGCTCTCAAGAATTTTTATTACTCAAAACTCCAGTGTGTCTACAATGAAGGGAGAGGTCTTTATTTGTAGTTGAGCCTCCCTAAATCCAACGGTACAGATCAATTACATCAACGGCTAAGATTAAAAGGTATATACAAATTAAATCTCTAAGATTACAAAATCATATCTAAGATTTGCATATCATATCTAATATTGCATATCATATCTTCTAAGGTTGCATACCATATCTTCTAGGATTGCATATCATATCTAAGATTTGCATATCATATCTAAGATTGCATATGGTATCTTCTAGGATTGCATATCATATCTAAGATTGCATATCCTTGCAGATTGTACTTCCATATATGTCAAGCTTGTAGATAGACCTTCAATATTTTCAAGTAATGGGCCATTCCGATCGGGCCAAATGATATATTTTGGACTAGACTTGGACTTTATTTTATTATTTTGGGTTTATTATTTTTTATATGGGCCCAGGCTAAATTGGCCTATTAAAGCTAGATTTGGTAAAATGATGATTTTCAATCTACAAAATCCAAAAAATGGGTTCGAGAGTTGGTTACGTACGAGGAAGGATTAGCACCCTCACAACGCCCAAAATTAGTACCTAATTGATTACTTGATGCCTTAGTGTCGAGAATTAAGAATTCAAAGAAAAATTTAAAGTACGATCTCCTTTTTTTGCATAATGTTATTTGATTAAAATATCGCTAACTAAATTAAATATCATGAAAATTTTCTTCTTATTTTGAGTTAATCGAGAAGAAAAAATCATGTCCCGTAAGTTAGGGCAAGAGGTCTCGAATCCTCGAAAACAAGAATAATCACCATTTAATTATTACCTAAGCCCTATGTGTCCTGAATTTTAAAGGGATGTTCGATTATTTCGGTTCATGGAGAAAGTCGTACTAGTAAGTTAGGGCACAATTTCTCGAATCCCCAAATTAAAGAATATCATCTCGATTCTAATTATTTCCTATGCATTGGGTAAAAGCGAATATAACATTTAATGTGATGTGCGATTAATTTGTTTGAGTTTGGTACCAAATGAACAAGTGTATGTAAGCATAACATACAATAAAATAATGGCAAAAAAATAAAATAGCTACATAGGTACAAATGAAAAAATATTATAATGAAATAATAATAAAAGAATAAAATGATTGTAGTAAATGTAATGAGGGTAAAATAGTAAATGACTATAACATGATAATAATAGTAATAATAATCATATCTAATGAAAAAAATAAAAAATAAAATAAAAGATAACTACTCAAAGATGTAAATAAAATTGCATAATTTAGAGAGGGGAAAAAATATAAATAATCATAAAATAAAAGTGCTGGAAATAATAAAATAAAATATTAAAATAACAAATAAAAAAAATAAGTAGGCAAAGGATTAAATTGAAAGCTAAAAGAAATTCTAAGCAAAATTTAAAAAAAAAACAAAAAAAAAACAAATGATTAAATAAAAAAAAGTACAGGGACTCAGGGTGTTATTTTCCCCAACCCAGCATACATGTCATTCCCTTGATGGTCAACAGTGAGTTAAGAGATTGATTTGTAAAGCAATTAAAATTATGGAGTGAAAATTAAAACAAATGAAAAAGGAATAAGACGAATTAAAAAGGAGCGAAAAAAGAGGAAGGACCAAAATGGAAATTAGCCCCTCTATGTGAAAACACGCAGATCCTAGGGGGTTCAGATAAGATTATTTGGGTCGGCTTTAACACGACACCGTTTTAGGCGTATAAAGCCAAGCCCAAAACGATGCCGTTTTGAAGCGGCAATATAAGTTAAAAAAATGTTAAAAATTCATTTGCATCAGTTTTTTTTTTTAAATTCTTTTCTTCATTTTCTTTGAAGTTTCCCCTCGTCTGGCCTGGGGACGTTGTAGCTCCACCGTTGCCATCAGTTATCGGCGATGGAGACCACCGCCTCTAGTGGCCGGAAGTTCAAAAAGTGCCCCCATTGATCCCTTTTTTTTCACGTAGAATGCCGATCTAGGGTTAAAACCCTCAAAAAATCAAGCCAAAACTCGACAAAAGGGCTAGAAACCTTTCAGTTTCTACCTTTCTGATGAGGCTCTCAACGAAACCCTAGTGGGTTTAGAAGCCTTTTAGGTCGAAGAAAGCTTCCCACAATGGCAGAAGACAAGGCATCGCAGGTAAAAGATTAAACTTTTTTTTAATCTTTTCTTTGAAAAATAAAATAAAAATAAAATAGACTATTGTCTCTTTTAACTTTTTTTTTTTTGTATTCGATTTCTTGTATGTCCAAATTACAACATATTATTCGTCTTTTATAGCCAGATATATTACACAATATATTTTCTTTTCTTTTTTGCTTTTGTTCTTGTTTCTATTTCAGGTCTTTGCATGGTGGTGGTGAGGAAGCTTTCTGTCAACAACAATAGGGAGATGCACCCTTTTCCATTTCGGTCAAATTGGTAGAGGGTAGTCCTAGAGGCACGGACAATTTTGGAGGTTGTGCCTGCTGACGTGGTAGAGGCGGCGGCTAAAGGGATTAGGGTTTTTTCTTATTTCAATTTAGGTTTAGGATAGTGGGCTTTGGGCATGTAAATATACTAAACTTTTATTTGTTTTTGGTTTTTGTTTTGTCTGGGCCGGATAAAATTGGGCCACTACATGGACTGTATCTTTACTTCTTCAATCCATCAATTTCTAAATTCCTCGGATTTCTGGTGTCTCTTTCCCTTTTCCAGACTCAACCTTCTCACACAATAAACATTTCTTTTTAATAAGTTTTCCTCTATTCTTTGGTTATAATGGCCTCAATCTCTAATGGTGTTTCTTCAACCCAAAAACATGGCGCAGCTCTTCCTCTTCCCCTACGCAGCTAGAGTATGCGTCGTTCCATTGGCTTCTCTTGGTATGAACTGGAACTAAATCTTTTGAAAATTCCTTGATTTGGTTAATATTTCTTTTATGATACCCCTAATGATTGGTAGATCATTTTCTTATTTTTGAATTTTTTTTATAACATTCCTTAAGTCCCCTTCGATGATGACATTGCCAAATCCCAAATCTGTAGCAAAAACAACTCATTGGAGGCATGCAAGCGCTTCAACTGTTGTCGGATCTTGAGCGTTGTTGATCGGGTAAGAATATAAACCTAATACAAATCCCATATTATTTCTGATAATAACTCCCGAGGCCACTATATTGTTATTTTGATGGAACATAGCATCATAGTTAACTTTAACTTGATCCTCAAAAGAGGGTGTAACGACCCGATAATCACGGGTATGGAAAAGTGTATTTTTGGGTCTCCGTTTTTGTAAAATGGATTTGTAAACCTTTATTAAAAATATTTATGAAGTTAGTTGTGTGGCTAATTAGGTTTTGGTTAGGTGAATTAGCTTGAATTATGAGTAATTAGGTATAAGGACTAGATTACATATAGGGTAAAAGTTGAATTATAGAATAGAGAAAAGTTAAGGGACTAAATAAGCAATTAAGCCAAAAGTTGACACGTGTTTGCTATTGGTAATGACATGTGTGACAATTATATACATATATTTATAATAATTATTATTTACTTATTATTTAAGTAAATATAGTATACTATACTATACTATTATATTATATTATATTATATTATATTATATTATAATTAAAACATAAAGTAAATTAAATAATAGAAAAGAAGAATAAGAAGAACGAACAGAGAAGGGAAAAAGTAGAAAGAAAAAGAAAAATTAGGGTTTCAAGTTCAAAGCTTAATTGGTAAGTCAATTTAGTCCATTTTCTTGTAATTTTTAAGTTTTTAGAATTTTAGTATCGAATACTACTTAATCTATGTTGAAATTTTAGAAAATATTGAATTTTTAGATGATGTTTATGTTGAATAATTCAAGTATTTGGGATTAAATTGATAGAATTTCAAGTTAGAAATGAAAAAGGGATTGAATTGTAAAATAAATCATAAGTTTTGAGTAATAGGGACTAAATTGTGAAAATTTCAAAATTTAGGGATTTAAGTAAAATTAGAGAGTTGAATTTAGTCTAGAGTGGAAATTGAATGAAAATGTGAAATTAGTTTTGAAGAAATAAAGTTAGTCTCGATTTAGGGACTAAATTAGAATTTAGGCAAAAGTTGAATACAAATTGAAATATTCAATGTGAAATTGTATTGTATTGTATTGATGAATTTTAATTGTTTCAATTCCGTAGCTAACGTTGTGCTGGGAACTTTAACTAAGAAAGGAAAAGATAAAGTCGACAATGAGTAGCTCAGAAAATTCTGGTTTGTATTTCTATAATCCAAATTTAACTATTAAATTATTGTATTTTGATTTAATGTTCATGGTAAGTAGTTAAGGTGGGTATATTGATATTGATTTGAATTGAATTGATCCCATGAGTATATGTGATTATTTGAATTGATATGAATATAGATTGAAATTGGAAAGTGATTTTGAAACCCTATTAACTGTATCGGGCTGAGTCGGATATAGATGACATGTCATAGGATTGGAAGAGTTCAGGGATACTTCAACTTTCAGTCGATGAGACACTGGGTGTCACATTATTACTTCGGATAAATTCGATGAGGTACTATGTACCAATTTACTTTGGCAAGGCTGATGAGACACTGGGTTTCAACTTATTACTTCAAATTGCTCGATGAAGCACTAAGTGACAAACTAGTGTGTTTTGGTTGGATCCGTGTATCCGTTTAAGTTCAAGTCGTGTTAATAGGGGTAATTGAATCAAACAGTGACAAGATTGATATTGAATGATGAATTGAGATATGGATAGAAACATAAGAAATGTGAATTTATGAACTGGTTACAAAAGAACAACACTGTTGTTCAAATGAATTTAGTTTACATTGTGAAAAGCTATCTGGGATAGCAAATTATAAGAATTGAATGTGTTATAAATGCTTCTCTATGAATTGAATAATTGTATAACTATGGTTATTGTATGATTTAATGTATATGTTATATTAATTTACCTTTAAGCATTCAGATTATAGAAATACCACTAAGCTCATACTCAGCATACAGTTTGTTTTCTGTGTGCATGTTAGGTGTTAAAGTTGATCGTTAATTCAGCATCCACAAAAATACCAAACTCAAAACATGGTGACGTATGTTTCTTTTTGTGTCGGCATGTACGTAGGATGTCTTATGTTTGTCATTTTGGGAAAAAAAATGTAAATGATATTATAAGATGATATTGGTTGCTTATATACAAGAATATATGTGTTATGTTGAGGTCTAATATAAAATGTTTGATTTGATGCATAAGTGAGTATGTTATAGGCAAATTTAGGTTGAAATTGGTATGAATTTAAAAATGGCTTAAATGGTGTTTATTTGGATTGTTTTGGATATTATAAGTGAAATATCTACAAGAGTATATTGGTTAGGCACTTAGGATGATTAATTTGACATGTTTTAGATGTATTTGAATGTGTTTTGGATTGGTTGAATAAATGGTTTTTGAGTTGCTTGGTGTTCAAGGTTGTAGGAAAGAGTAAACTTGATGTATAAGGTTTATTTTGAGTCCATACGGCCATACACACGGGCATGTGACTGGCCCATGTGAGACACACGGCTAACACATGGGCGTGTGGTTTGGTCTTGTGTCCCTTGCAACATTAAAATTTCAAAACAGAATGCCTAGGTAATTTCACATGGGCAGAGACACGGGCATGTGTCTTAGTCGTGTGAGGCACACGGCCTAGCACAGGGGCATGTGGCCTAAGTCAGAGAGTTACACGGGGTTGGACATAACCTGAGGCACGGGCATGTTCATGGTCACACGGGCGTGTCCCTTATCCACACAGGCGTGTGTCCCATGCACTTAGGAAAATTTTTGAAATTTCACGAAAATTTTTTGAAGTACCCGATTAAGTCCAGATTTGTTTCTAACATGTGTTTTGGGCCTCGAGGGCTCATAAAAGGGATGATATGATTGAATTATGATGTTTATATGTGGATAGTTATGTAATGTCCTATTTGAGCTGAAAAGTCTAGTAATGCTCCGTAACCCTGTTCCGATGATGGATAAGGGTTAGGGGGTGTTACATTCCAACTGGGTAATCATTGTGATCTTTTTACTTTTCAATTTCCTCAAGATAGTCCAGTTCTGAAAAATAAGCTTCGATAAAAGTCATGATCTGGTATATTGTTTGTTGAATTCCTTCATGAAAGTAAATATTCTTGTTATGCCAAATTGCCCATAACGATATTGCTAAGCATGAACATTTGTATGTATTATTGAGATTGAATGTCTCTGGTAACCATTGTTTCCACTTTTGAATTTCATGGACGGGCACCAATGTTATTTGCATTTGTTGGAAGACTTGTTTTGCAACGCTATAGTCACGGAATACATGGCTGACAATCTTTTCGTCTTCTCTGTAAATCGGGCATAAGGCATCGGGTCTCAGTTTTCAAATTTTTAAATTACTGAATGTAGTTGTAATTGATCGGTTGTTTATCAGAGTTTTAAATTTATAAATGAGAATGATCAATCCTGGAAACTAACTCTGACAATGACTTAAGGCAAGTGCACCTATCGAACAGTAGTATAGCTTAGGCAAGACCGGATTGTCGAACCCAAAGGAACTAAGAGTACTAATACTAACTTTCTTTTTATTATCTAGCCTAAAATAAGTGGAGTTTGTTGTTTAATCTAAGTTTATCTAGCTGCTAGACTAAATGTGCAAAGACAAAAAGAATAAATTGGGGAAATACTATTGGGAAAACTCAGTTGATTTAGACGATACCCTTAGGAGGAATCCACCTAGACTTCACTTGTTATCTAACACTGAACCAGACGATGTATTCACTTGACTTGATCCGTAAGATTCCCTAATTTATATTAAACCCTCTCTCGAGGCGAATAACGTCTAACCCTAGGTTGATTAAATGAAATCTCTTTCTAATTAAAACCCCTAGAATCGCATTAACTCGATCTATGGACTCCCATATTAGGTTTCACCCTAATCCGGCAAAATCTCGTCACCCTATCTCTAAGCTTGCGATCAACTCCGCTTAACTATGTTAGATCTACTCTTAAGTAGGGACTTTTGCTCCACCACCTAAGCACATCATACTTGAATCAATATTCCAGAAATATTAACACAAGAATTAAGCATACATAATTAAGAACAAATCAAGTATTTATCATATAGTTCAGAAAATAATAGCAAGATTCGTCGTAGGTTTCAACCCCTTCAGGTATCTGAAGGATTTAGTTCATAACAAGAAAATAAAACATCTCAAAAGAAAAGATAAAACAAAACATAAGAAATCCCTAAAACCCCCTAAAGGAATTGAAGGAGAGATCCGCAGTCTTGAGTAGAATTCCTGAAACACCCCACACCTGGCCCACGAGCCTGGACCGGATCTGGTATGTTCCTCGATGTAAACCGGTTCAAAATATCGTTTGTTACTTTGAAAAACTGTGTGTTTTGAAGATAGTTTGTTTGTGGATTGGGCTCAAGCTGAAAACAAGTTTACTTTATATTGAAAACTCATTTATTTTAGGTGTCAAATTTTTTTAAAGTTTATTTTAAATTAAATTGGCTTATTCTTTAATTATCACAAATTTGTAACATAGTAAATAAAACAAATATAAAATCATCACTATGGCCTTATTACATCAGACAAAACCCAAAATAAAGTTATAAAGTACTTAAATATAATCAAATGTCCCAAATTAAATAAAACTTCAAGCTGAGCATGGCCACCAAAAGTTCTGCCGTCCCGGTCCATCACTGTTCATCACCTGAAACATGTTCCCACAACGGGGTGAGTCAACAGACTCAATGTGTAACCAACACTAAAATTTAATAGATCAGGCATACCGTATCATATCACATGCATATTCATATACAGATAAAATAATGATGCAACCCGTACCCAAACCTAGATGCCATCCGCTACACATCCCCGTACCAACCTGCACACCGTGGGGACTACTAAGTCAACCCTCCATCCGCTACACACCATCGAAGGCGATCATTTGCAATGACGTGCTCATCGCCATATATAAAATTCGTGGCATAGCCATCGATAATTGTGTCATGAGACACCACATTCGAGATAATGTAACCGGTTACCACATTCGGATAATGTGACCGAAGTCACCACATTCAGATAGTGAGACCGAAGTCACCACATTCACTTCCCCTTTTTCATATAGCCCGAATGCCCCATATTGTTCATATCATGCATATCATACTTAAATTCACATTCATGTCACTTTTCACATGTTAAATATAATATATTTCATAATCCTAGTAGGAGTAGGAAACGTACCTGAGTACTTTGTACCGTAACACGGTACCTTAGCCATATTCACATTCTTATAAACATGCACATATTAAATATTGCCATATGTCTTATTAAAAGTTAGTGTGGGATACACACCTGATTTGCTTAACGAATTCCTTGAAATCCCGAAGAACCGATCTATTGCCTTAGATCTCAATTCCTACATTCGGTAACCTTAATATGTTAGCATAAAACCTATTCGGCTATAAAACTAAATCCTAGTAGGATTTGTACACTTAAAACCTACCTTGCTGCCGATTGACTTAAGAATCGAGTCCCGAAACTTTGTTGTATTCCTTCTTGCATTCGGCCAACATTAAATCACATCATAGGTTAGTTTCGGCTTTTTAAACAATTATGGAATAGATCTAGATATCAAAACAGACCCTTGACCAAACCTACCTATGTATTTACCTTCCAAATCTTAAATCCCGAATTGGATCATTGCTTCCTTAATGCTGTCGAAATACCTATACACATATGTTAGATTTTAGTCTAACTTGAAATCATACTAATGGCCTATGGCCGAATATCACTTTATAGCTTACCTTAAATCCCGAAATAGCCTTCTTTGTAGTCGACACCACCTAAATCCCAAAATTCCCTTTTAAAGAAATCGGCTAGAGGTTTTCTTGGAGTATTCGGTTTCCACAAAAATAAAGAAAAGAAAACTTGAGAATTTTGGCAATGGTGGACTATAGATTCGGCTTAGCAAATGAAAGAGAAGAGAAGGATGGTTGCTAGAGAGTTTCGGCAGAGAGAAGAGGAGAAACTTTAGAGAATTTCGGCAGAGGCTTTCTTGAAGAGAAAAGAATGAATGAAGACTAACCTTACTCTTCCTTTCTTGGCCGAAATTACTAGGCTAGAGTCCCTTACTTGGCCACCACTCTTCCTTATTTTGATAACTTTATCTCCTTAATTTAAAAAATTAAAGAATATTCCTTATTTATCTCTTGAAAATAATCTAAAATAAATCCTTTATTTATCCCCTTATTAGCCGAAATTTAAAGAGAAT
The DNA here is from genome assembly GCA_025503065.1 of Gossypium bickii. NCBI lineage: Eukaryota > Viridiplantae > Streptophyta > Magnoliopsida > Malvales > Malvaceae > Gossypium > Gossypium bickii. The sequence continues at coordinate 11,560,775 of CP106709.1, forward strand.
AAAACTCCTCTTTTAAAAGCCTTGTGCCGTCCACCACTCTGCTTCTGGAAGCAAAATAAAAATTTCTTTTATTTGCTTCCCATGTGACTCGAACTCAGGCCCAATACCCTTGTATGTGGCACCATTTCCAGAGGCCCTAAGTGGCATCTCCAGGCCACTTTTCCAAGCCTGTTTGTGTGTCAAATTTCACATACATTTTCTCTTAAGACCACCTTGCCTCAGTTTCCTCTTTTAAACTTTAAAACTCGACATTTTCTAAGTCATTTCCTTACATTTCCAAGTTTCCAAAAATTTTCGTTTCCCTCTTTAAACTTGACACTTCCTTACATTTCCAAGTTTCCAGAAATGTTCACTTTCCTCTTTTGAATCATTTCTAAATCATTTCCTTACATTTCTAGGTTTCCAAAAATGTTCACTTAAAACTTAACATTTCCATACATTTCCAGGTTTCCAAAAATGTTCACTTTAAACTTAACATTTCCATACATTTCCAGGTTTCCAAAAATGTTCACTTTAAACTTAACATTTCCAGGTTTCCAAAAAAATGTTCAAAATACTTTCATAACACATAAGACATGTCATTTCGTACAATTAAACCGAAAATGCATAGGCCCTTTTTAGGATGTTACAATTCCGGCTTCTTGAGATGGATCAACTGGCTATCTTCGAGTGTTTCCCACAAATTTGATCTTTTCGGCTCAGCTCCTTGGCCTAGCTGACCGCCCCCTTTAAGGATACACTTAGGATGTTTATATAGGCTTTTGAAATAGGTTTCTTTGCCCCTAAGTATCCTTTTCTGAGTAGAATTGCTCTTCTCCACAACAGGGACACGGCCATGGCACACGCCCGTGTGAATCGTGGTCAGACCGTGTTCGGACTTTTAATGAGGCACGACCGTGTGGTCTTTAGGCCAGGTAGTGTCGATTTTTCTCTTGGCCCAATTTGGTCCGTTTTAAGCCTGTTTCTCGTTCTTTTCATCCTCGGGTGTTTTTCTGAGTATAAAACATAAAAAGAAAGGATTTAGAGCACCTTTTTACATAAATCAAGGGATAAATCATCCAAAAGTATGCTAAATGTGGGATTAAAATATGTTACTTTTACGGTTTATCAGTAATTCTCCATAGATTGATCCTAAACTTGCTGGGTATTTTTAAGCTCCAAAATTTTGTAAAGTAATTTCCAAGTAGGTTTTGATTTGTTGTAAATTCATTACCCAGCAAGTTAAGTTCCTTTATGATACCTCTTTTGTAACCATTTTTTGTTGTGTATTCTCCCGATTTGTTACCTCTTATTACCCGGATATCAGACTGTAAAACGTTCCCTAATGGGATTGCTTCAATCTTTCTAGCTTGGTCATTAAGGAAAAGTTCTTTCAGAATCTCCTCATTCCAGGTAATAGTTTCATGATTTATTAGATCAGCGACAAGAGTGTACTTGTAATCAATAGTCTAAAACTGTAATTTTTCTTCCCCAGGAAACCATGCATCGTTCTAAATATTTACTGATTTGCCATCCCCGATTCTTAAGCCCGTTCCTGATTCCAGCATCTTCCATATGCTCCATATGCTCCTTCAGGTAAATGAAGGGTAAGCCCCTAATTCAAAGTTCAAAAAATTGCAACGTGGGTAGTATTTAGCTTTCATAACTTGCGTGAGTAAACTTGTAGGATTGTTAATTAGCTTCCATCCTTGCTTTGCCAACAAGGCTTTATTAAAATTTGATAAACCTCTAAATCCAATTCCCCTATTACGTCTTGGGAATACACAATTTCTCCCACTTGCACAAATGAATACCCTTATCTGTTTTCAAATTTTGCCACTAGAATTTGGACATAATATTCTCTAAATCTAGACGTAGAGAAACTGGTAATTTAAAACATTGCATAGCATATGTAGGAATGACCTGTAATACGGATTTAATAAAAACCTCTTTTCCCCTAATAGATAAGTTACAAATACTTCAAATTTTCACTTTTCTTTCTCCTTCCCACCATCGACCGCAATTTAAGCTATTTCTCAGGATTATTGGCTATTCGAACCCACCAACGCTCTCCTTATCTGCAACTTAATCCTATCATGGACATTATTACTAAAATAAATTAAAGATTTTTCAAAGTTTACCAATTGTCCTGAAATTTATTCGTAGGTTTTAATGATGGCTTTGATGGCTAAAGCACCATTCATCATTGCTCTTCCAAATAAAATGTTGTCATCAACGAAAAAAAGATGGTTAATTGCTAAACCCCCTCTTTCCACTTTTGTTCCATTAATTTTTTCTTCCCTTTTAGCGATATTTAGCAATCTTGAAAAACCCTCAGCACAAATAATAAAGAGATAAGGGCTTAAGGGATCTCCTTGTCATAATCCTCTAATGGGATTAAACTCCACCCTTCTTTGTCCATTAAGCACAACGGAGTACGATACACTCTGGATGCAACGCATGATTAAATTTATCCACTTATCACAAAAACCTATCTTTTTTACCATTTTTTCAACGAAACCCTACTCAACCTTGTATAAGCTTTGTTCATGTCAAGCTTTAGAGCAAAATTTCGCAATCCATAACTTTTCTTTTTAAAAGCATGTAAAATTTCATAAGCCACCAATATGTTGTTCGCAATCTGTCTTTCAGGAACAAATATGCCTTATGCATCATCAATACAAAAAATAAATAACTATGGCTAGTTGGTCTAAACTGCCCTATATTTTTTTGGCATTTGTATTTTAGGGATTAGAACAATGTTAGTGCCATTAATAGCACAAATATCTTTCTGATTGTTCAAAATCTCTAAACAGAATCTTAACACCTCTTTCCCTATAATATGCCAGAATTTCTGGAAGAACATAGTAGGGAATCCATCATTACCTGAGGCTTTAAGAGGCGCCATTGATTTAAGCGCTTTCCAAATATCTTCTTCCTTAAAACTCGCGGACATCTTTTCATTGATATGACCAGGAATGCATGGGTGAATTTCTGTACATAAATATTCACAATCCTGTAATGGTTTTGAAGAGAAAAGATATTTAAAACAATTTGTCGCTAAAGCAAGTAATTCAAGTAATTCTTTATCACCTCGATCCAATTGCTACTTTCATCTTTCATCCTTTTTATTGTATTTCTTTTATTGTGATAAGAAGCATAGCTATGAAAAAAAAAATGTATTTCGATCGCCCAACCGAAACCAATTTGACCTTGCTCGTTGTTCCCAAAAAATTTCTTCTTTGTCAGCCTCCATATTTAAAGTGAGCTTAACATCAACGATTTTCGCTAGTCTCTCTTCTTTGGGGTCTTCATTGTTGAGTTCTTTAATTTTTTGATGCAATTCATTCTTTGTTCGGTTTCGAGACTCATAATTGTTTTTAGCCCAATCTTGTAAACCATAACCCAATCTCGCAAGCTTCCTCGATAGATCATCATTGCTTGATTCTCAAATTCTTTTCAATTACGCCTCAAATGTTCCTTCAATGATCCATTCTGCGTTAAAACGAAAGGGAAATTTTCTTCTGTCTACAGAACCATCTTTATGCCCTAAGGTATCCATAAACAACGGACAATGATCCAAGAACCTATGTGGTATATGACGAATAGAATAACAAGGAAAACAAATCCACCATCCTAGATTGGCCACTCCTCTGTCTAATCTTTCTTGTATATTATTTTTTGCAAGACGTCTTCTTTCCTATGTAAACCATTGTCCTGAAAAACCTAAGTCGCTTAATTCACAATCATCCAGTATTTCTTTAAAAGCTTCCATTTTCCGTTCATCTTTTAATTTTCCCCATCTTTTCTCAAAAAAGTACATTATCTCATTAAAATCTCCCATAACTAGCCAAGGGACGCTACAACCCTCATGCAAATATCGTAATTTATCCCATGCCTTTGTCTTATATGCTCAATAGGGGAACCGTAGAATCTTGTGAATCTCCATTCCACTCCCCTTTATTTCTTTTTTAACCCTCACATTGATATGTGAATTGGAAAGAATCTTGAGATCAATAAAAATATTGTCCTTCTTACCCAAAAAATTACCCCCTCTAGAACCCTCCACACCCACATCAATCCATTTTTCATAACCCCATTTTTCCTTATTTGCTCCATCTTTTTTTTAACTAACTTTTGTTTCTATAATAAATAAAAGCTGGGGCTGGTGTTGTCTCAACAGAGTTTTGAGACGTCTTATCGTTCGTGGTTGCCCCAATCCACAAACATTCTAGCAAAAGATTTTTACTATAACTGGTCGACCTACTTGGTAGCAGCCTTCGATAAATTGATTTACATGTTAGTTTTCCATATTTTTGGCTTGTGTCTCCTTTAGTTGATTCATTCTTTGTCGTTTCTTTCCTTCGAGAACACCAAAAGGATCTTCTTCATTTTCATTTTCTAAACTCCTTAAATGGTTCTGCTCTGCCATATTTTCAAAACCATAATCCTCTGCCTTACTTCTATAATCCGCCATAAGACCTTTACCATTGCTCCTCATTAGAATCCTAATACCCTCATCCTATTGGTTTGTATTGTCGATGAAAAATTCAGCATTAGTCCTTCCTCTCAGTCTTCAACATTAATATCACTCTTAACCATGAATCTCGGCTCTCCTCTTAGCCATTGACTTTCAATGTGCATGTTCCTTCTTGGTTGTGCTCTTAAAGAGAGATCCCATCCCATCTCAATCTATTACATCTCCATGTTCCATCTCAATCTATTGCATCTCCATGTTTAAGCGTAACGGACAAAAACTTTCTCCATGCCCTAATCTTTCACTTAAAAAACAAAATAGGAATAATTTTTCATATTGGAAAGTGGCATAAGTGGATTTATCATTCCTATAGATTATACCTTTTTTTTTTTTCACTTTAATGGCTTCTTGACATTCAAACAAACCTTAATCCGCATAAATTTCTCCACTCTTTTTGTTATAATTGTTGTATCATATTCAACAAAATGTCCAATAAAATTGCCTATCTGTTGTGCCATAACCTAAAAGGAGATTGTGAATTTGAACCAAAAATTTGAATAAATTAGTGGGACCTGAATTGGATCCTTCCCTTTCTCTAGTCGATAAAAGGAGATTGTGAATTTGAACCCAAAAATTTGAATAAATTAGTGGGACCTGAATTGGATCCTTCCCTTTCTCTAGTCAATGAAAGAGAATTGTCTGTTGAAAAACCATGGTGTCCCATTCGTAACCCTCCATAAATCAATATCACTATAAAAACGAAAGAGGATCTTCTTGTCTTTAATCTCTGTTATAGAAACTCCTTCGATTGGGTGTCATAGTTCCGAAAGGACAGACCACACAAAGGGAAAGTTGATTGCTCTATTTGTGAGGACTTTACCTACTAAACATAAATTAAATTCATCTTCATCTTCTACTTCTTCTGCATTATCTCTAATTGGTTCTCCTCTTCCGTTATGCTTAAATTTGCTCTCTCTTCTTCCATAGCTTATATATATACGCGATTATTGATGCTTATTATTTGTTCTTTTGGTATCACAGATATGAAACCAATGACAGTGTCGAAGCTATTTTTTGACAAAACGGGAATCGACCTTGATTTTGAAAATAAAAAAACGGGAGTCGCCACCGGTCTTTTATTAGGTGTGATCGGGCCACCTTTGTTTTAATAAAACATTTTGATTTACTAAAACAATGTTTTTGGTCTACGAAAATTTGAGAAAATAGATTCGGGAGTCGGTTACGTGCGAGGAAGGGTTAACACCCTCGTCACGCCCACAATTGGTACCAAATTGATTAATTAATGTCCCCATGTCGAAAGTTTGAAAATTTTGAAAGAATTTAAAAATTTGATTTCTTTTGGAAATATTCAAATTTTCTCGAATTGAATGTCAAGATTTTCTTGTTTCGAAGGAACAAAATATCACATCCAGTACGTAGGACACGATGACTTTAATCCTCGAATTCAGGATCATCTCTTAATTCCTGAGACTCATGCATTAGAATATCAAAAGGATATTCGATTGTTTGGCCAAGCGAGAGAACCAAAACCCAACGCATAGGGCACGGTCCCTCGAATTCCCAAACGTAGAATATTGCCTTATTTTGAAAACTTTTTGATTTTGGATGGAATTTATGAAAGATTTTAGGTTAGGTTTTAAAGAAATATGATTCAAAGCGCGGATGGAATTACGCGATGAAGAGAACGATAATGTAACATGAATTTGGTGTAATGACAACATAATACACATAATACATGACATTGAAATCATTAATCTAAAATATTGACAAGCATGAATAATAATAATATCAATAATGGACAATAATATGAACGATAATAATGATGACAGTGAAAATACGAACAAACAAATCATAATACATGTAAGAACGGTAATCACATAGCTTACACAATTTAAATATCAACGTTAATAATATAGGAGCAATGAGTTAAACAATTTTAAAAGGAATGACACATTAAGACAATTTAAAAGAATTAACAAAATGACTTTAAGATAAAGAATACATAAAAAATGCAGTAAATAACATGAAATAATTTAACATAATGTTAAGATGCAAAATAAACAGTATGCATAAAGTTTACTAAAAAATAGTATACAAAAAATCCTTAAAATAAGTAAGTAAGTAAATAAGTAAGTAATAATAATAATGATAATAATAGTAATAATAATAATAATACAGTGATGATAAATATAATAATAACGATAATACGAAATATATATATACAATAATAATATAATAACAATAATGATAATAGTAGTAGTAATAGTAAATAGTATAGTAATAATAATAAGATATGATAATCAACAGATTAGCCAAAATGTTAAGAATAGTATTTAAAATAATTATTAAAACACAATCTAATAATACTAAAATAACAATATAAATTAATATTAACCAAAGATAATAAATAAAATAATAATAACATAAATAATAACATATAATAATAACAATTGAAAGGGAAAAGTAATGAATTTAAGGGTAAAATAATTAAGATAATAGAAAAAGGACTAAAATTGAATTAAAAACGGGTTTTTGGAGAAAATCTAAGATAAAGATAAAGTAAAAGGGCCTCTTTGAAGTGTGCGAATTACATGGTGGACTAAAATGGGCAATAACCCCTAAATTCTCATGCGCACATCCAGTTGGCAGCTTTAGGGACCAAACCGAAAACAAAATGAAGCCTGAGGGACAAATTTAAAAGAATAAAAAGACACAAAATAGGGCTTAATCCAATGGGGCTGCGAAAGAGGGGGACCATTTGCGAAAATATCCCTTTGAAGGGATATGCACATCTTCCCTTAGGCCAAACGACGTAGTTTCATTTAAATTTAAGATACCCAAAATTTTAACAGGTTTCAACCCAACATTTTCCTTCAAACACAGCAGCAAACAAACCCCTTTTTCCTCTCTACTCTCATCTTCCATGCCCAACGCTTGGACTCCAGCCGCCGGTTGCCACACGCCCCACCTCCGGTGGCTATGACGGAGAAGAGATTCCGATAACGCGAACTCGAGACTCAAGTAAGTTCTTTTTATCCCTTTTTTGTTATTATTCCATTTTTTAAGGTTTTAAAGAAAATAAATAAGAAAAAAAAATCAAAATAACTGAAAATATTAATGGAAGAACAAAAAACAACCTTCTGAAATTTCTTTTTTTTGGTTTTTGATTGTTGATGGCTCGAATTAAAAAAGAAAAAAAAATCCCCCTACTACAATGTTTTCTTTTGGTTTTTATAACCGATTACAACTTTGATTTTTCTATCTATTCTTTGGTTTTTTTCTGTTGCATTCTGTCTTTTTCCTCTTCGATTTGGTTGTTTGCAGGTCACAAGCAGAGGCGTATGGGCGATGGCGTAGGGGTGCGTAGCGGAGATGTCAGGGGCGCATGCTGGCGTTGATCGAGGCGTGGTGGGTTGGTGGAGTCTGACAGCAGAGGCGTGCGGCGCTTGGAGATCGTGAGGCTCTTAGGTTTTTTTTTTCTTTTTTTCTGATTTGGGTTTAGTTGGGCCGATAAAATTTGATTTGGGTTTGTTTATTTGGGCTTGTTTGGGCCCCGGGCAAAAATGGATTATTACAGACAGGATTACTCGAAACCCTCAACTTCCTTCAATATGGAATCTTGATAGATAATCGCCTATAATCTTTGAACAAAGATACATCGCTGCCGCTAATATACTATTTCTTGATGTGAAACCCTAGAAAAAATTAAGAAGATTGGGTCAAACCCCTACAACTGCAACTATCGGCAAACAAATAAAACAAAAAACCTAAACGGCTACTATCGGCAGACCAGACTCTTACCAATTACAATATACTTTATGGCATAAGTTAGTGCTTTTCCTTAGATAAATAATAAATTTAAGAGTTGAATGAAGTGCATTAAATGCACACTTATAAAAAAATAATTTAAATTTGGGAAAAGGTTACACAAGAGAAAAGATATATAACACTAGAAAATTCATAGCTTGTTAGACAGAGTTGTGTCAAGTTGAAGTTAGAATTTCAAGTTCTGATATTTAATTACGATCTCATGAAAATCAACGAGAGATGAGTTCACTATTTGAGTGAATTGATTTTATAAAATGAAAATTAATTTATCAGAATCAGCATGAGAATTTTTGTTTATAAAAATATTTTTAAAAGATTATTTTTTTAATGTATTCAATTTGAAAAAAGAGCAGTTGCTTTGTAAACTATGATTGATACAGTCATATCATATTTTGCAACTAAAGTGACTGTTTTAGCTTCGATAAATTATCTTTTTTTTTTAAAGAATTAAAAGAATGTAAAACTCTTATGATTTAAACAAAGACCATGGAACTTATGTATTGATATGATCTAACAGCCAAATTTTGACCCTAATCGGAATAGTAGTTTCGGGACCACAAATTTAAGTCTGAAAAATATTTTGAAATTATTTTCAGCGTTTATTATGTGTGAATTTGTTTGTGTTAAATTTTCGTGTTTTAATTTCGTTGTTTAAGTGTCCGATTAAATAAAATGGCTTAATCGCGTAAAATGAAAATTTGATGGTTAGTTGTGAAAGAACCTAATTGTTGTTGTCTTTTTAATATTGAGGATTTAAGTTGTAATTAGCCCATTTTAATAATTGAATTGTATAGTTTTTTTATATTAAATAATAATAATAATAATAATAATAAATATGACAAACATAACTTAAAAAAAGTTATGTCCATCTTTTTGTTTCTTATAAGTGAATGTAAAGAAAAGAAAAAAAGAAAAGAACAAGCTTAGCGTATTCGGCCCTTGTTCAAGCAAATTGAGGTATGTTTCGATTTCGGTTTTTGATAATTTTACGTTTTTGAGATCGTTGCTTCGAGTACTATAAAACCCATGCTTGAATTTTTTATTTTGATGAATATTTTGAGTTAAGCCATTAATGATAGCTTGTTATTTTTGTTGTTTGATGATGAAATATGAAATATATGTGTTAGATTAACATGTTTTGTCTTTGGATTTTTGATGAATTTGAGTAATTTGGATTAAATTGTGAAAATAATATTTTGAGGGACTAAAATGTGAAATAAATGAAATATATGGACTTGTATGAAGCATGTGAATATTCGGCCAAGCATAGGTAATGTGAAATTTTGTGTATTTTGTGTTTTATGCAATATGGACTAAATTGTAAAAAGTATAAAATGTCAGGGGCAAAATGATAATTTTCCCATTTATGTGTTTTTGGATTAAATTGAATGGAATTATGTTTAAATAAGTTTAATTTGAATATGTTTAGATCAAGAACCAAAGAAAATGGATTTGGATCGGGGGAAAATAAAAAATAAACGAATAGTTATTTATTCCGTCCGTCGATATTCGAGGTAAGTCAATAAGCATTTAAATGTTGTTATAATTATGAATATATATTGCTATGTGATAACTTGAATTATTTGATTAAAATTATGCCTTAACCGAATGTGAAATTGAGAATTGACTATGTTCCGAGTTTGATTCGATCGAGATCTGATGTCCGAAAGCTCCGTACGACCCCTAGGAATAGTTAGGATACATATGTCATGACATAGGATACCCGATATGTGTTATCGTGTAAAACCACGTCTGGGACGTTGGCATCGACTTGTGTTTACGTGTAAGACCATGTCTGGGACATTGGCATCGTATTTGATTCATGTAAGACCCTGTCTGGGACAATGGCATCGATATGTGATTACATATAAGATCATGTCTGGGACGTTGGCATTGTACGAGCTTCCTACTATCTGCATATCCTTTTTAATTTCGAACGGTTCAACGGGCAATGTTAAGTGAAGACCAAATGTGAAAATCAAATTAAAAGGCTCAGGTATGTACTTATATCAAATTGCGAAAACAAGGTAAGTCAATTGTTTAATTGATTGTATAAATGTTAAAGGTATAAATGTGAACTCTGTGTAAGCATATGTGATTGTGTATTCAGTCAAATGTGGTATATGTGAATTTAATAGTGAGATTTGTATAAGTTCATGTGTATTGGTACAATTAGCCATATGGTATGTGTATGAGAAATTTAAATGATAACCTTGTATTTGAGAACATGTATATTCGGCTTATTGATATAGTTGTGATATTTAAAAGTGATAATTATATATGTTTATGAGTATTTGTGCAATTAGCTATATGATATTAAATGCTAATGTATATTTGATAACATATAAACTTGTGAGAGTGTTATATGTATATTTAATTAAAGTTTGGATTGACTTGGCTAATTGATTCAGTGTTAATGTTCACATGATTATTGTTTGCTTATGGCTTACTAAGCTATGAAAGCTTATTGTGTGTATGTTTACTATTTGTTTTATAGATTTTGGAAGATGGATTGAGCTAGGGGATCGTTGGAGGAGCCTATCACACTATTTACTGTTTTGGTATTTACTAAGTTTGAATTTTGAATCTATGGCATGTATAGTCTAGTATTAGTTTGGTTGGTTTTGAATTTGTAATTATTAAAGCCATGCGAAAATGGCTAAAAATAATATTCAAGTTTAGTTAATCATGGTTATGTGTTATAAATATATATATGTATATGGTATGTGTGACATGTTTGGTTATGGTCTTAGTGATTCGGCTATAGGTTAATTATAAGTAAATATATGTAAATTTTGTTTGATATGCTTTGTTAAAGTGTTGTTAAGTGATTGGTATTAAGTGAATTCGATTATGATTTATAGGTGAAATGCTAAGTATATACTTGGTTAAGTGCTTGGTATGTTCGGTTTTAGAAAATTGGCCTTGACTTATTATATGCAAAACATGGTTGCTATGTTTATGTTTATGTGTATGATCTCAGTTAAGGTGAGTTTATGTGTAATTTGTGTAATATGCTTTGTTAATGATAGTTAAATTAAGCTATGTGATTCGGCATTAAGGTAAATGAAACATGTTTGATGTATTTAGAAGAATAAATAATGTTAAGTTTAATGGTTTTGGCTATGTGATATTTATATATATAATGTAGTATGTATACGGGAGTTGGAAACTAAAGCTATTTATAATTCGGTTTGTAATGATGATGTATGTACTTATATTATACCTGAATGGTTGACTATATATGTTTGGTTGTTTTGGTAAGTTATGAATATGTTTCATGAATGTTTAGGTACGTATCTAAATGACAAGTGAAATAGTATGGTTTGGTTATAATATTTGGTTCATTATGATATGCATATGATATTGATAATATTATGATCGAATCAATGATTAGTTAATAGGATAAAATGTGTGGTTTAAGTATACTAATATACAAATGCAAATGTGGTGTACATTAAAATGTTATTTTTATGCAAATGTCAAATGTGACTTATGGTATAAAATGGTTTGGTTGGTTTCGTGCAAGTGAAATAGATACTATGATATGTCTTGATGTTTGAAAATGATTAAAGAGGTTTAGTGAATTGAGTATGAATTGGTAACATATTTGAATATATTTGAACTATTAATAATGTTTTTAAATATTTTAGGAATGAAATGGTATATGTTTGATTCTTAAAATGTGCATGTATGGAGGTAATATATGTTACGTACTGTTATATATTTACTTTTAAATTTTATTATGCGATTGATAGAAAAATAATAATAAAGTTCGAAATTTTGCATAGATTAAGTATATTGTTATGATTAGTTTATGAAGTATGAAAGGAATTAAATGCATGTACTAAGTTGTGTTATGTTTAGTAATGCATCGTAACCCTAATCCGGCGACGAATGCTGGTTAAGGGTGTTACACATGAAATTAGGACAGTAAAGATAATGCATAAAGGAAATCTAATTAACTATGCCACATGTACAAACTTTAAAATATTTTATTTTTCTAACATGTTTGCAATGCATGAGTGTTTTATTTCATTCAATTATAAAAATATATATATAAATATTATTCATAACATTTTGTTATAGAATTATAATAAAATATATCATAATCCAACCCGAAGTTCGAATCACTCTGGTAACCTGGAAAACACTCATTATATACATTTCTAAATACCCTTTTTGGGGGTTCTTAGCTCTCCAGACACTTCACTTTTTATTTCCTTCTTCCTCCCTACTCTGCTGGTTAGTGTGTGTTGGTGTGTCTATGGGTTCCGAGTTCGAATCCCTGTGAGTGTTTTGATATTTATCTGTTTTTATTTTTTTAGAGAGGAAGTTAACTTTTAAATAGAAGATAAGTTTACGTTCTTTTGTTTTTACTTTTTATTTTTGTTCTTCCCCATTGTTTCTTTTTGTTCTTTCCAAAGTCCAATTTCATTTCTTTTAATTTCCTGTTTCTTCCATTTTACACACATTACGTGTTGTCTGTTAACACTGAGCGTCCTTGTGTGTTTCATTTTACCGTAGGCAAATCGGGTAAGTTTTGTTCATGACAGTTGTGATAGAATTGTTGTCTCTATTATTTGTTAATTGAAGTTCTTATAGTTTAAGTTATGTGTGAATTGAACAATTGGTGAGTGTGAATCGATTGATTGTTGTTTGGAATCGCATTCTAAGGTGTGTGTTCTGAAATGGTTTAATTTCGGTATTGAATTGCGGTGAAATTTGATAATGTCTTGTCTGTTTATGAGATTGGTTATTTGAAGTATCATACTGTTTCTGAAGTGCATGAAATTCTGTATGTTTTGGCTTAATTCTGGGTTACCAAGTGTTGGGAATCGTCTTGACATCAAAATCACAAATTTTAAGTTGTTTCAGTGTGGTTTTGTGACCACACAGGTGGCCACACAAGCTTGTGCCCCACATGGGTGACTCACACAGCCGTGTGAAATTGGGAATTAGGGTTTTTGGGCGAATTTTGGTGCCATATGGGCATGTGACCCACACAGGCGTGTGAGATCTCCACACAGCCGTGTCGCTTCTGCTATTTATTTTTAGCATTTTTGGATAGTGAGTTATACGGGTTGCTCACACGAGCGTGCATGGCCTTCACACAGGCGTGCATAGCCTTCACACGGGCGTGTGTCGCCTTCACACTGGAGTTCGTGGTCTCTACATGTGTGTGTAGACCCCCACACGGCCTAGGCACATCCACACGGCCAAGGCACACGACCATGTGGCCCTATTTTGCAGAATTTTTGTTTTGAGTCATAAATTGTCTGTTTTATGTATCTGTGTAATCCGACCCTCGATCAAGCCTTGGTAAGTGTATTTGGGACTCAGTTTATTTTGATTCGTATATTTATACGTACGTTTATGAGCTTTAATTTTATTGCTCATTTATGTGATGAATAAGTATGAGTTTATTATTTTTGTCATAATTTAACATTTGAATACAAGTGTGATTAAATCTGAATCTATTCAACTGGAAATGCTAATGTCTGTTTCTGTATAATATCTGCATAAGGTGTGTATTGTTGCATAGCATGAAATTTTGGGATCTAGCTATGAAGAGAAGGAATACAGAATTAGCAGTTTTAACTGCGATACTTTTGTACAGCGGTTTACAGCACTATACTATACGTATATCAACTCAGCTATATACAGTTACTTAAGTGGCATAGTTCCACGTTGTGGTGTGTTGGGTGGACGAACCTATTATGGTTTTATGTGGCGTGCATGGTGGACGGGCCTACCATAGCCCTTATGTGGTGTGCTGGATGGACGAAGTGGTGTTTGGTTGGTGGGGTTGGATTTTGAATTGTGCATCTGTTCGCATCTGAATCTACATCTATCTGTCAGAACACTTTTTCTGTTGTGTGAACTTCTGGATATTGACAATATAGCTAATGTCATATAATATGGTCTGATTATTGCGTATGATTGAAAAATCATTTTTGTGGTTTGATATTGTACTTGACATACCGATTGAGACTTTCATAAGTGATCTTTTTATTCATATGCTTGTCTGAAGTATTTTTTTTGTGTTACTCTATCTTTTGTCGTCTATTCATGTTTCGGACTCACACTGAGCTTGCGTAGCTCATCGCCGTAGTGTCTTTTCTTTCAGGTACTTTTCGTGTTTGGAGCTGGACTCGATATACTAGAGGTATCAGAAAGATATGGTTTGATTCGGTTAATTTTAAGTCGGTTTGTAATTTTTGCTGGACTTTTGTAAGGTGTTATTTGGACTGAACTTTAGAAACTGTGGATTTTATTTCTGAATATTTGACGCCAGTTTAATATTTTTTCAAACATAACTAACAAAAATGGTTTTCTTAGTTTGAATTAAAGTTTTTGTTTTCGATCACTTCAGTGATCAATGTAACCTCCGAGATTCGGTCTAAACTTCTAGGCCGGGTTTTGGGGTGTTACAGCGACCAACTAAATCTGGCATCAACAATGGTGCAATGAGCGTAAACTAAACTCGCGAAGAAAACTAAGGAACTCGTGAACTTTAAAGGGACTAGAAATCACTTTAAAAAAATGGAGAACCAAAAGAAAGCAAAAATGGAATCATCAAACAACAACAACAAGTGTGTTGGCAAAAGATTAATCTATTTCATTTCTCATCCTAAATTTGCAGGCCTCTACCTTTCAATATCACCCTCTACATTTTAATCAACGTTAAGCCAGTCCAAAAATCTTGAAAGAGGCTCACTTATCCTACATTTATGCTGATCGTGCAAGTTTCCAGGTCTCCAAACTCAACTTTACACCCAAATCTAATGTACCTACTTGGGATATTTTTTATATCAGTGCATGCAATGGTTTGCTTTGTTTAGTTCGACCCTTAATCTTTGTTCTAACCTCAATTCTTCATGTTCTGTACCTCAAATTTCTGCATAAAAAAACAACAGTGAAAAGTCATCAAGTTAGAGGAAATTTTACTTTGCTATATCCTTGTTTGCATGTTGGTGTTGATGACAATATTTCATTTGTTGGATTGAGGGGTAGGTTATCTTCTGCTATTGGTAACCTTACAAAGCATAAAGTTTTGTCACTTAGGTTCAATGAATTCTTTAGTGAGCTGCCTTTAGAAATGAGAAAGATTAATCTTTTGAGAGTTCTTGATTTAGGTTTTAGTGCTTTTCATTATCTTATACTAGCCACCTTAGAGAAGTGCACTTCATTGAGGGTTATTAATTTATCTAGGAATTAATTGAGTGGAACAATTCCTACAATTTTTAGGCCTATTACAAGGAACATCTAGTGAGGATCCATTTGATACAAATGTAGAATCATGCCAAGATACCAATGAAGTTAGCTCTCAAACTAAATTAAATAGGCAAAATAGTTTAGTAAATTTGGTTCGATCATTGATATGTAAGACATTCTTTGGTACTGAAAAATGTATGGACAATTGTAGTAAACTTTAAGGGAAGCTATTCTTGGACAACATGATTCTACTTCTGACCTTAAGGATTATTGTAAAGTCATTGAAGGTTCTAGATGATGAAGTTACACAACTTACCTAAAGCCAAGCCAAGAGTGCCACTTTATGTAGAAGGTTTTAGCAATACTATAATAAGCTCCCAAGCATCTGCTACCAAATGTCATTTCTTTATTGCTAAAGTTAGCATGTCAGTTTGACCATAATGTTGTTAGTTGTGCTATTTATGGTAGCTAAAAATGACAGATGCAAACTCTTCAATGCTACTACTTGTTCTTGAGGCCATGTGTCAATTAAAGTTGGCTATTGATGTTTGGAAATGTGTATTTATTTAAGCCTATGATGTGGATGATTTAAGCGGTGAATCACCTAGAGCTGCAATCGCCTTATTATTTAAAGTTGCATCTTAGTGCCAGGATATTCCTCTAGCATTAACCAAGAATGCCTGTCATCTAGTGAACATGATAAAAACAAACAGAAAAAAAGGTTGTATCTATAAATCCTACTTTGGCTACTTATCTCTACCTAAAAGTGTACACTAAAAATTACTCGATCTTATATCACATTCCCTAGCTGTGCGTACGCGTTAACACAATGAATTTAAACAATAATTTTTAAAGCCTGATTTTACTACAAACGTACAGTGTCAGTTGTAATATTTATAGTTCCGATGAAACACGAAGTATTCCAAGGGGTCGAACCCAAAAGAAGAGGCGGTTGAGCAATAACTAGCATACACAATAGAGTCTAAGCTGCTACTAACATGATTTTATAGTACGAAAATTCATAACAAGAAGAAATTGCAAGAAAATTAAATATGCTACTCTAAGGACTAAATTGTAAAGAATGTAAAACTAATGGGCTATCCAAGAAATAACTAACGAGGGTTGGTTGACTTTGATGCAGTTCACCGAACCTCAGACAATGGACATAAATCGCATAAATTACCAGGTAGCTCTATTTTATTTTTCAATCTCAATTTTACCGACTTAGATGAATTAGGTCCAATTTTTCTTTTGATCTCATCGGTTAATCTGGGACCAATGAACGGGTGCGTGAAAAGATTACTTTCTGATCTCACTTGCCTAGATGTTCTCTTAAGGGTGTCACTACCTAAGTTCTTAATTCTATTTGATTTAGTCCAATTTATTATGATTTAGTCATTTGTCCAAAAATTTTAGTTTACCCACATATCCATCAACTAACCTCCTTTTTGAGGTTTTTCTTGGGGATGAAGGAGAGGAAGACTCATTGTCTCTCGACTTTGAGGTATATATAGGAGGGTGTCTTCTTGTTTGGTAGTGCTACGTAGTTGACAATACGGAGGGTAGGCATGCTCATGTGGTTGACCAGGTGATAGGGCCATTATAGGTCCATTGTTGCCATATGTGGTATTGTGTGGTCCTATTCTGGCATTCTTCTTTCTAAGGTTGTTGTGTCTTAGTGTTGCTTGTGGAGGGCTTGTAGTGGATCACCTTTTAAGGTAGTTGAAGTAGGATTTGTGGAGGTTCAACCAGTGATGGTTTTGGTCAGAGGGTCAATACAAGGTATGCTTAGTGAAACGTCAGTCTCATGTGCCGTCCAAGCGACAGGTCGGCTTTCATTTTCTCACGTGTCCTTACCAAAGTGAGGGTATAACATTAACATTTACCTCATTTGTAACACCCCTAGCCCGTATCCGTTGCCAGAATAGGGCTATGGAGCATTACCGAAAGTTTACATCTCACACGATCAATTAATCAAAAGAATCAAACATATCACAATTCATAGCAATATTATTCAAACGCATACATATTGTCCCTTATATGAGCCCTCGAGGCCTTAAAAACACATTAGAAATGAATTGAGATTAAATCGGAAACATATAGAACTTTTTTGGGAAAAAGTTGAAAATTTTTATACTGCAGGGGTCATACGGCCGAGACAAACTCCCGTGTGCCAAGCCATGTGGGCAATTAAACTAGGGACACATGGCTGTGTCCTAGCCCGTGTAACTTTCTGACTTGGGCCACACGGCCAAGCCACACGCGTGTGTGCCAGGCTCTGTACCCTTCGAAATGGCCTCACACGCCCATGTGCTAGGCCGTGTAACTACCTGACTTGCTACCTTTTGAACTTACAGGGGACACACAATTGTGTAGCCTGGCCGTGTTTCACACACGGTTGAAACACACACCTGTGTCTCTGGCCGTGTGGACAAAAAATATGCCATTTTCAAGCCCTTTTTCTCACCCAAACATGCATACACCTACAAGCAATTTTCCATATATAAACAAGCATTCAAAATGCGCCAAAATATGCATCAACAAGCTACACCAATAAGGTAAATAATCAAACAACCAATATGCTTAAAAGGCACCTTAATCAAAACAATAAAACATACCTAACCATATGCAAAATTTGGCCAAAAAGTTCAACTCATTTATAACTAAGTTATGCCAAATCATACCATTATGTTTACCTATAAAATTCACACAAAAAAGTACCAAATATGCCATTTAACATCTAGCACTTATGGCCATACATGTCATCTTTAAAAATTATACCAATTCATCATATCCAAACATGCCAAACACTTATAAAAAATTAAGCATCATATCTACTTAAAACCAAGCTAATTCACATAGCATACTTGAAGTATTCAATCACCATCATTTGACACCAAAAGATTTATACAACTTCTACTTATATATGTTCCAAAAGGTTTACCTAGTTAAGCACACAAGTTCTACCATCTTTACTAGAAACAAGCATTACAAGTCACTTCCAGTATTTACATCCATACAAAATATTCAAGTACTATAGACCCTTTCCTAATACATGCCACTTAAACCAACAAACAAGAACCAAAATGACTACTGAGATGTTGATGATAGTGTGCGAGCTTCCAAATGATTTCAAAGATCCTACAAGAATAAATCAAACTAATAAGCATAAAAAAGCTTAGTAAGTTCGATATTAGTTCCATTTATTAATTAACCGGAAACTATCAAATTAATGCAAATTTTCAATACACCGGCACACAACCTGCTAGGCACATAGCCCAAATAATCACCGGCACAAAGCCTGATAAGCACATAGCCCAAATAATTACCGTCACAAAGCCTGCTAGGCACATAGCCCGAACAATCACCGGCACAAAGCCTGCTAGGCACATAGCCCGAATAATCACCAGCACAAAGCCTGCTAGGCACATAGCCTGAATAATCATCGAATTTCTATTTTGTTAAACATAACTAAATAAAATCCATAATTCAACCAATAATGAAATAGTATGAATATTAGAAATATTAGAAATATTAGAAATTGTAGAAGTTCAAGGACTATTCCGCTATTTTTCCTTTTCCTCGAATATTTACGGATTCTTGATCTATAATGTAAATTTTTTTAATTAATAGCATATATTTCATTTCAAATCCATTTTACAATTAATACTCTTTTATTTTTTAAATTTACACAATTACCCCAAACTTTTACAATTTTTTGCAATTTAGTCCCTTAACTCGAAATTCATCAAATTAACTAATTTTCTGAAATAAATAATTTATCCAAATATTCTAGGCCCTCCAAAGGCCCCTAATAAATATCAAATTTACTATCAAACCCTAATATTTTGAGATTTTCACAATTTAATCCTAAAATCAAATTTTAACAAAAACCTCTTTACAAATCCATCAAATAGCATAATAAAGGCTCCAAATACATGGTATTCATAAAAAAAATCAATATTCCATCAATGGAAACTTCCAAAATTTTTAACAAAATCAAAACGAAGGTATGAGCTAATTAGACCTAGTTGCAACGATCTCAAAAACATAAAAATTACAAGAAACGGTTAAGAATTGAACTCACATGCAAAGAAATAGCTTGGCTGGTTCTCCTAGCTTGAGAGCTTTGAAATTCGACTATGGAAAGTGAGGAATGAAGAAGAAACATTTTTCTTTTACTAAATTTTGTTTTAATTTCAATTTATTTACAAATTTGCCATCAAGTATACATAAATTTATTATTTCTATTTACTTAGTGGTCCAACCTTAGCTACTAGGGTCTAATTGCTATATTGGTGGCTCCTCATGTGGTTAATAGGCTAATTAGTCATTTAATTAAACTAATTATTAACTTTCGCACGTTTTTTAATTTAGTTTTTTTCTTTAATTAACTATCTAAACGTTAATATTTCTAAGCCAAATTTTAATACGACTCTAATGACTCTATAAATATTCTAAAAATAGTATTTACAAGTCGACACTATGGAAATTTGTGGTCCCGAAACCACTGAAAATCGGGTTGTTACATCCTTTGTCAATTTGATCATTATTCTTTTTTTAGCTAAATTTGGTCATTAACGTTTCAAAAAAAGTCAATTTTTTAAACAAAAATGATGATTAAAACATAATTTTTCTAATGATGTTGGCATGACAACTTACGTGACAGCCTATGTGTACTTCGTACTGACATTGCATTACTTGTTTTAATATCACATCAACAAATAATCTAAAATTAAAAAAATAAAAAAGTTCATAAAAATTTAAAACAAAAAACCCATGAAGTATATGTGGATTTTCATGTGGCTATTTTGTTAAAACAATTTAATGTTTTAGCTAGTATCTTCGTTGTAAAACAGCATTTTGATTTTTTTTTTTTTTTGAAGGTTAATGGTAAAATTCAATATTTTTAATAGGTTGAGGGTCAATTTTAACTAAAAAGAATAAGAATCAAATTGACAAAAAAATATTTATTAAGAATTAAATTTAACATTAAATATAAATATTAAAGGTTAAATATGTTATTATAGCTTTTAGGGATTGAATTATATTATGTAAGATAGTGAATAGTAGTACAATTTAATGACATTAAGATAAAGTAGATGGTAGTACAGGTAAAATGCCCATAAAGTTTGGGCTTTGACCATGAATTGGGTGAGCTTCAATGGATTAAACCAATTAATTGGTTGAATTGATTTGATTTCCGTAAAAGTCAAATAAAAGTATTCAATTTTAATATATTTATTTGATTGGTTTTACTTATTTTAAAGTCCACTCGACCAACTTATTTATATATATTTTAATATATAATAAATATTTATATAAATATTTAAAAAAAACACATCAAACCCTAAAAACATTAAACATAAACTGCAGGCTTTTCATGCAGGGAAACCAGGTTTATATTTGTTTTCATTCATGCTTCTTTTTTACCGTCATCAGCTGCAAATCCGCCGTTATCGCCACCTTTCATCAGATTGAGAATAGAATTCATCATTGCTTTTTCATCAAAATTCAGGGCATTCGTCCCATCGTTCTCGTCAATTGCATCAAGGAAGAGCACGAAATCATCAACCATTTTCAGCTTGGCGGCTTCCTTAGCAATCATCCTCTGCTTCTTCTTCTTAAGCATTTCGTATTCCTTGGCTTTCTCACGAAGCGCAGCTTGAAGAGACCTTAGCAACTCAGTCATCCGCCTTGTCTCCTCTCTCATCCTTGCAGCTTCCACAGCCATAGCAGTAAACATAATGACATCTTGCGGGTCCTGTTTTATTAAAGACAAAAAACATAACTTTATTCGTTAACAAAAAATCTAAGTCCTCACTTACTAACAAAAAATGATGTTGGTGTTGTTACTGTAAGGAAACTGAAATAACAGAAACCGAAATCTAACCATAGGATATGAGACAAAGATTCGTTAAACTGCAAGAAATGTGGTGTGAGCTATGAGGGATATAATTTGATGCTATATATATATATATATATATATATATAGAGAGAGAGAGAGAGAGAGAGAGAGAGAATAAAACACTGAAGAAGGGCATACATAATATTACTGATATTGAGAAGAAGGTGCTGATAAAAATTAGACAAAGATCATGCGAGATATAAATAAAATATTCATTTTAAAAAATACATAATCCAAGTAAAAGTCAAGGAAGCATGGAAAGAACACAGACATCCGGGTTTAACCTTGAACTCCATTTTATTTAAATCTGAGGAGTAGGCGACAAACGTGAGCTTAGCGTGCATTTGGATTCCATCCCACGTGGGATCCGACACCCTTACCTTTCTTTCTTTGTGGTGTTAAAAAAGAAGAGTATTCAAATATAGCTACACAGAAAGTCATTAAATTATTTAGAAAATAAGCAATATTTTAGAGAGGTGAAGGTATGACTATCGTTAAAATTAGAAAAAGTATTAAAAGCAGAATTAACTGGAGCAATTCTATGTGGATTTGTTCATACATCATGTCATTTATGTAAACAAATCAAACTTCAAATCTTTACCATATGCACTCACAATGGCTAAATGCAATAATATACACAATGTCTAAAGCAAAGTATCTTACTGAAATCAACAACTCAGAAATAACTTCTCAGTAGCCACCATCGAACTCAGAACAAAAGATTAAACGTTGATGTAGCTTTGTTCACCCTTAAACAACGGAAAAAGAAACATAAACAATGAAATTTGTACGTAGATAAAAGAGTGTAGAGTGTAGAGACTTCAAAATTAAAAAAAAGTAACTGTCCATTATAACTTAATCTAGATACCATCATTTCATTTATTTAAAAGTTTTTACAAAAACAACAACCCTGATGTGACTTTTTAGTAGCTTCAAATTGTAATTTACAAAAGCAATTACACAAAAAGATTCATACAAAATATCAAAACTGAAAGTGACCAAAGTTGAGGGACTGTTTAGGATGGTCACCTTGCATAATTTTGTTCATCATGCACAGAAGCTTACTTATCAATTTTGTTCTAAAAATATCAGAATTGAGTTGAGAGACTGCTGTTAACAAAGTATATATACAAAATATTCATTCTGATGATCACCTTGTAGTAGTTTTGTTATTCTTTCAATAAGCACAAGAGCTTATTCCTACGGGATAAAATTAAATAATTAATATTATATATAAAGATTTATATTTATATTTATACTTATGTAAGCATAATTTTTTCAGAAGATTCATATGGGAAAAGTTCTTTTGTAGCTTGTGTATTTATTGGGGAGGACAAAAATTAGTATGTAGCTTGTAGCACATTTGTACGTGTCCCTTGTTTTATCAAGGTAGATGAATCTTCTTGTAGGTATCTTACTTTTGTTTATAATCGTCTCATTGGAATCAAATAATTTATAATTGATGACCTTTGTGTTGATTGATCATTTTAGTTTGACTTTTCAAAAAGTTAGAGCACTTGATTGAATGATGCAACAACTAGTTTTTCAGCAGTTTTTCCAAAAGCCATTAATTTCATTTGGTGGGTATTATCTTTAATGAGTAATTAATTGGATTTTTTGTAATTGCTACAAGAAAAGAGACATATAACGGCGCTTTTTTCACCCTTTAGCGGCACAAAGCAAATCGTCCCAAAAATCGCCGTCGACGAGACTGTGCGGTACAGATTGACTTTGGCCCATAAATACGACTGTCAGTGTACTTTGCGCTTACTACTGGTTTTCTATTTCTATTTTCCAGGAATAACAAACAGAAATTTATTCTTTTGAGTTTGCTTTGCTTTTGCTCTTCGTTTCTTCTTAGCTATTTTCATTGCTTCACCTTTGGTGTGTTCTTTACTGGTTTTTCATTGATATTCTCGAGCTCTATCAAGGAAGCATGGAAAGGAACCAAAACCCATGATTTAACCTTAAATTTCATTTTGTTTAAATCTGGGTAGGCCACAAAGACTCCGGAAAGGAAGAATAGGAAAGCCGACAAAAGCTGGACTCTGATGTGACGGCTTGATGTCGAATAATGTCTCGTCAATAGGGCAGAGTTGCCCGTAGAGACTTGGTTTAGGCGAATAAAATTCGATTTTTTAAAATTAAATTTTAAGATCATCAAATTAAGTTATTTGAGTTAATTGAATAAATAATTCGAAGTTGAATTCAGTTGAATTATATAATTTAAATAATTTAAATAATTAAAATATTAGATTAGTGTAAATATTTCTTTGATCTTTATCAATTTTGAAATTGAGCAAATTTATTTCTTTCAACAAAATTTACAAAAAAAATTCAAATTATTTATAAAAATGCTAAAATTTTCATTTTTTAAAAAAATAAAAAATTAAAAAATTCTAAAAAATATATAAAAAGTTAAATTTTTAAAATAATAATTTTGAGATCTAAACAAATTAATAAATGATTCTAGTTTATGATACAAAAATATATTATTTTTTTAGTATTTTACTTTGAAAAAGTTTTCGAATACATATTATTTCAAATTTAGATGTTCTACATAAAATTAATTATGTTGTAATAAGATTTTAATTTGACATGTTTAATTTTTTTAATTTAACTCAAAACAATTTCATTTGATTCAACTTGACTCGAATTTTATTTCACTCTACTCGATTTGAAAAAAATTCAAATCAAATTAAGATGATAAAATAAGGCTTATGAACTCGATCAACTCAAAATTTTTTCACTCGATTCGATTGAATGCTCACCTCATATCAACTTCCTTTCTTTTCAAGTTTCTTACTATAATTTAAAAAAAAAAGAAGAACATTTTGCCTAGAACACAATATTTAATTCCGACTATCAAATATAAAATTCTATTTTAACTTTGTCTAGATTTTTCCTTTAAAAAAAAAGAACCTGTCTAGATGGGAGTGATTTCTGATTTTAAGATTTAAAGTGGACGGAATGGGGAAATGTCAAAAACTAGTTACTAGTTCATCACTACTAGCAATGTCTTGAGTAAAGTATGGCTTAGATGCCGACCAAACCACAAACGTGAACTTCCCTGTATTTGGATTGCATCCCACCTGGCCTTGGATCCCACACCCTTACCTATTTATTTATTTATTTGCTAAGTTGATTTTGTTAGATGAAGCCAAGGTACAATCGGAGTTGAAACCCAAGTTAAGAACTACAGACAGACAACATCAAATGGAAACATCAGTCAAGGTTATCCAAATCTTTATACCTTTCATCCATCTGATTCCCTACAAGGCATGAACCACATCAACCATGTTTGATTGTACACTCTGCGGTTACAATGGTCTCGTCTCCCTTCCAGACCATCAATCAATTGCATTTTCCGAATTAGCTTCCAGTTCCCGTGATCAGACGTCTATCAATAGAGTATGAATGCCAAACATAAATTTTAGGGGATGACTTGATGGCCCTTACCTCAGACTCAGAGTAGTCAAGAGTGAAACAACAGATTGCCAAGACAATACCTCTTCTGTGTTGTCCCATGCCATCATCAGACCATTTACGGAATTACCAGAAAAGGAGATTTTGTAATAATAAAAATTATAACACAACGTTTTCTCTAAATTAATGATATCCTTCCATTTCTATCCGACAGGGTCACGGTTCACTACAACATAAGCGAGGAAACATCAGACTCTGTAACTTGAACAACATAACCCACCATGTCCCAATCATATTAACTTGGACTTACAGTCCTACAAACCCAAATGAACAAAAAACAAAACCACAAAAACCACACAACGATTCATTATTGAAAACATCAAACAACAGTCGTGACAATTCGGAGTTTATTAACGCCTGTATGGACAGAACAAGTCATATAACCAGTTTCAAATCCAAACAGGCAGATGGGTGAAGCTCTGAAAACATTACTATTTCTTCTTTCCAAATCCTCCAGCATCGTTCATCATAGTGAAAACAGTGTTCTTCATTGCTTTTTCATCGAACTTGTTGGCAGTCTCCATATCATTTTTCTCAATTGCTTCAATGAAGAGCATGAAATCAGCAACCACTTTTTGCTTAGCGGCCTCCTTTGCAGCCATCATTCGCTTCCTTGTCAATAGCACTGCACGCTCACTAATCTTCGCTTCAAGTGCAAGTTGACGAGCTCTCAGCAATTCTCTCTCCTTTTCCAGCTCTGCCTCAGCCATAGCTATAACTTCACCTCCTGGATCCTGTTTGATGTAATTAAAGCCAAAAAAACAATACAAAATAAGTCTATATTCATTAATTAACCGCATAATATAAGGCCTCATGAACAATATTCAACAATGTTGTTATTCTTCATAAATGAATGAAATACAAGGAAACTGAAATTGTAGAAACAGAAAATCTAACCATAGATAGGTAGACAAAAGATTGAGGAAGCTTCCTGCAAGAAAAGTGGAGTATGGTGGGAAGTATGAGACATGATTTGCGCTGAAAGACTCAATATATAGAAGAGTTGGAGGTGGGGGCCGGTACTGATAAAAGTCAACCAAATCGGCTTTTGTTCGTCTGCACCAAAGGTCGGCCTTTGGTGATGCAAGGTGCCCACGGACAAAGACATTGAGTATGAGGATCGTGCTTATCCTAAACATATTTTTTTAAACTAATTTTAATGGAAACAAATAATAACTAAATGTACATTGAGAAGTAATTAAAAAAATGAAATGGAGTGAAGTGAAGTGGGATTGTATCCAAAAATTGAAACTTCAACATGTCACATTGAGAGGTTAACCAAAACTAAAAGAAATGAAAAAGCATAACGAGGACGGGACGGTGTGGGGGCCTTTTGACTTCAAAAGCCGTTGTCGGTGAACTTAGCAATCAACGGTACAAATCAAAGTGCTTTAACAAAATTGTCTCATTCGCTTTTATGGTCATGTTTCAGGTTTGTTCTTCCTATATTTTGTAAACATTGAATCAATACATTTATCACACATTGATATAAATATTTCGCTCAAAACATTAATTCAATCCTTTTAAGTGAAATAAAAACATATTTTACTATCATAAAAATTTCATCCAAATATGAATCATATAATGCATGAGAATAACTTATATTAAGATAATCTTAAGATATATGATTTTTAAATAACTCATATTATCAATTTTAAAAAACATACATATCTCTAATTTAATTTAATTTTAATTAAAATAATTAGAAATTTTGGGAGAAAATGTTGAAACTACATGTTGGAAAAAAAACAACCAAAAACAAATAAAATTTGAAAAAACTTAAATCAATAATTAAGAAATAAAAAAAAACTTAGCATAAATTGAAAAAAAAAACCTAAATCCAACCATTAAAAATTTAGACAAAGAACACTAGTAAAAAAAATCAAAATTTGAAAAATTATGACCACGTTTGGTGGTTTTATCAAATTCTGAAATTTGATTAAAAAAATTAAAATTAAAATTAAAAAAATTAAAAAAATTATCTGCCTAAAAATTAAAAGAATTAAAAAAATACTGCATAAAAATAAACATGATCAGAAAGCAAATAAATAAAATACGATTAAATTTTTTAAAAAAAACTAAAATGATTTAAAAATTATAAAAGAAGAAAGCAAGTTTTTTTTATTTATTAAAATTTTTAATTTGTTAAGCAATTAAATTAAAGTTAAAATTAAGTTAAAAATATTAAATATAAATTACATTTTTAAAAGTTGATGATGTGATATTTTATTATTAGTATCTAAAAATTATATATTTTAATATTTTAATAATAGTATGGGTATAAGACTGGAAAATTTCAAAGATGGCATAATTTTTGAAGTTACACATGGTTGGTGGAATATTTAACTCACTTGGGTTATAATTAACATTTAAAAATTAGGATTTTAGAATTTGAATAAAATATATTATACTAGCAAAGGGTTAGAAGTTGGGTTGGTGCAGTCACTAGGCTAAATACACAATGTGTAAAGCAAGTATCTTCCATTATGAAATCAAGAGTTGAGAAATAACTTCTTAGTAGCAACCATTTATACAAAAAGATTAATTACAAGAGAGAAGAAATATAAACAATAAAATGTGTTAATAACAGAGTCTTCAAAATTTAAAAAAAAAAAAAAAAGTGACTGTCCATATCAATAGGCCTTTTCTTGTACCATCAGTTCATGACTGCTTCACCAAATCTAATTTTGAATCAAAACACCCAAAGATAGATGCATCAAATCTTATATTTATGTTAAAACTGTGTATAATTCATGTACATGCTTAAGTTTTAAGAAAAAGCAACAACAAACATACTGCCACAAAATGCGTGTCAAAGATTTGAAATTGAAGAGCAAAATTAAAGCACAATGAGTAAATAGCACGTCTTATATGAAACAAAGCACAAAATTTCAAACTCAGGAACATATAAAACCATATAAAGAAAAAGCATGAAGAATGAAAACAACTCTAAAATGTGTAATTACAAAATATAATAAACTAAACTTCTTGTCCATAAAACATTTATTATGATTCTCACATTGCACAGTTACCCTTGAACCTTACTCATAAATTTTGTTCTCAATATATCACGACTGAGTTAGAGATTGCTATTAACACAATAGCTTATTCATCAGCTTTTTGCTTGTCTCTGTACAGGATAAATGTAAATAATTAGTATTATCAACGTGTAATTGTTTTATGTAAAAACATTTAAATTTATACTTATCTAAGCATCAGAATTTTTGCAAGAGATTCATCTAGGAAATTTTTTTTTCTTTTTTGTTACGACAAAGGTTCATGTGGCTTGTAACACATTTGTAAGTCTTGCTTGTTCTGTACAAGTAGATGAATCTTCTTATGGGTATCTTGGTTTTTTCACTTTTCAACGAGTTAGTTGAGGCCAATATGTTGATATTGTCCATTCCGCTAAGGCCAATATGTTGGTTTTGTTCATTCCGCTAAGGCCAATATGTTGATTTTGTCCATTCAGCTAAGGCCAATATGTTCATTTTGTCCATTCCACTAAGGTCAATATGTTGGTTTTGTCCATTCCACTAAGGCCAACATGTTCATTTTGTCCATTTCGCTAAGGCCAATATGTTGGTTTTGTCCATTCCGCTAAGGCTCACATGTTGGTTTTGTCCATTCAACTGAGGTTAGAACAGTTAATTGGAAGTAGAGTTCATCGTTATGTCGGGATGATATAAAATTTTAGGTCATTTTTTTAGGTTCGGGTCTGATTTGAAAATGGACTTAAATTTTTGTTCAAACTTAGCTCAAATAACAAAAATGCTAAAACCTAGTCCGGCCTGTCCATATTAAAATATTTTTATATTATTTTTATATAAAAATAAATTTTAAAACATAACATACACTAAAAACATTAAAATAAACGTTTCTTAATAAATTAAAAATACATTTAATTTTTTTTACACGTAAATAACATTAAGATAGTTGCAACTTAGCAAGCAAATTTCTCTAAAATAATAGTAAAATTAACAAACAAAAAAAAAGAGTTGTACAAGATCCAAACAATAACAACAAAATAGTAATAATATAATAGCAACATAGCATCTAACAATGACAAAGGGAAAAATTTTTAAGCAAATTTAAGTTGAACCAAGTCCGAATTTTTTTTATCATAATATATTGAAAAATCTAAACATAATCTAAGCATGATCAAAATATAACAACTTTGAAACTTGGAGGGAAGATGATGAGATTATATTGAAAGATGCACCAAACAATTTTTTAGCATTTTACTATAATTAATTAGATTTTGTAATTGTCATCAAGGAGCATATTAAATCAGTAATCAACGTATTGTTTTATTTGATGTAATAAATATAGTTGTATAATTACATAGTAATGGGGTTTTGTTGGAGTGATTCCAACACCGAAAATTAAAGTGGATTCCCACATTCATGAGAAGCATTATAAAAGCATTCATTATTTGTATCAAAATCAACTATATTGACTTTCAATTCATATACAGTATCCTAAATATAACAATCAGATTTTCCCCTGTTCTCCTTTCCCACACTTCTTGGTCTTCTCCCCCTTGCCTATCTATTTAAAGAAGAAGAAAATATTAACATGGGAAGACAGACAGAAATATGGAAAGAAAAGTAACCTAATTTATTGCTTTGCTTTCTTTTATGTTCTATTGAACCCCCTCTGAGTCGTGTGATTAACCCTGAAAACTGGAATTCCAACTGTGATACTCATAGGGATTCATGACTCCCAGATGTTGTAATAAAAAAAAAAAATCAACTTTTTTCCTCTAAGATAATGACATCCTTCCATTACTATGAGAGAGTCACGGTTCAGTACAACGTAAGAGAGGAAACATCAAACTCTGTAACTTGAACAACGTAACCCATCATGTCCCAATCATATGAACTTGGAAAATGAACAAAAACAAAACCACACAACGAGTCTTGAAAACATCAAACAACAGCCATGACAATTCGGAGTTTTTAATGCTTGTACGGACAGAACAAGTCATATACCCATTACCCAGTTTCCAATCCAAACTGGCAGATGGGTGAAGCTCTGAAAACATTACTATTTCTTCTTTCCAAATCCTCCAGTATCATCATTCATCATTGTAAGAACAGTGTTCTTCATTGCTTTTTCATCGAACCTGTTGGCAGTCTCCATATCATTTTTCTCAATTGCTTCAATGAAGAGCATGAAATCAGCAACCACTTTTTGCTTGGCGGCCTCCTTTGCACCCATCACTTGCTTCCTTCTCAACAGCACTGCACGCTCGCTAATCTTCGCTTCAAGTGCAAGTTGACAAGCTCTTAGCGACTCTCTCTCCGTTTCCAGCGCTGCCTCAGCCATGCCATACCTTCATCTCCTGGATCCTGTTTGATGCAATTAAAGCAAAAAAAAAAAAAAAAAAGAAGAAGCGTATATTCATTAACAGCATATATAAGGCCTCATGAACAGTATTCAAGATTGTTATTATTCTTCATAAATGAATAAAATAAAAGGAAACAGAAAATCAAACCATAGATAAATAGGCAAAAGATTGGGGAAGCAGCCTGCAAGAAAGGTAGAGTATGGTGGGAAGTATGAGTAGTGATTTGATGCTGAATGCCTGCATATATAATATATATATAGAAGAGATGGAGGTGGGAACTGTACTGAAAAAGGCCAACCAAATTGCATTGGTTGGTCAGTGCTAAATCATATGCTGCACCTAGAGCGGTGACAATATTAATAAATTACAAAAGGGTAGGCGACCTTGGTGACGCAAGGCGCAGTCGAGGACACGCATTGAGTATCAAATCCTTGCTTACCCTAAACACATTTTTTTAAAACTAAATAATAAATAAATGTAGATTGAAAAAGAAGTAATAATTTAAGAAAGTGAAATGATGTGGGGGTAGGATCACATGCATGGTGCATAATGAAGCAACATGAAGGGGACAGGGCAGTTGGGTACCTTTGACTTCAAAAGCTGATGTCCTGTTTAATAAGCGGTACAAATCAAAATGCTTGAACAGTTTTTTCTCATTCGCTTTTATATATTTTATTTGGTCATATTTCATGTCTGTTACATATTCTGGTTTTTCTTCAATTTGTTATTAACCTATTCTTCCTATGTTTTGTTTTGCCATAATAATTAAATTATTTAACAAAGATTGAATCAGTACATTTATCATAAATATGCCGCTCAAAACACTAATTCAATTTTTTTTTGAAAAGAAATAAAAAAAAGGTATATCCTAGGTTGGTATGGAAAATTTGAGATGGCATAGTTTTTTAAGTTACACATTGTTGATTCATTTCATAATGTTTAGGTTTTAATTAACATTTAAAGATTTAATTCTTTGTAAGATAACATTTAAAAATTAGAATTTTAGAATTTAGATTCACATTTCAAAATATGTATGAATTGAGTAGTAAGTTACTTAGATGTAACATACATAATAATTTATCAAATTTATCAAATTTATAGATTTGTTAGATACGTATTTAATAATGAATTTAAATTTTTTAAAATATTTCTGGATTCCAAAAATTAATATTTTTATACATTTTTAATATGTATTACATTAAATTCAACTAATTCGCTCGTAATATATTACTATTTACATAATAAATAAAGAGAAAATATTTGGTAAACTATCAGTGAAATTTTTAAAATCCACAAGTAAAGTGAAGGTGTTGACAAGTGTGTATGGTAAAATATTGAAGAATAAGTATTTAAATAAAAAAAGATACATAAAAATTTTTTAAGTTTATTTGTGGAATAAATAATACACTACTAGTATACCAAATATTAATACATAAATGAAATTTAAATTGATGTTCCAAAACACAACATTAATATTTTACTATTTTTTAATTTTGTCTACCCAAAAATTTAAAACTCCATGAGCAACAATCCTACTCTTTTGTTATTGCCGGTCACTTAGAGTGGTGACAAAATTAGTAAGGGTCTGTTTGTTTGGTGGAAAATATTTTCCAGAAAACATTTTCCAAATTTTCCAGTGTTTGGTTGAAGGAAAATGAATTCCTCAAGGAAAACATTTTACAAACACGGGTAAAATGTCTTCCTTATTTGTGTAAAACGTCTTACCAAATTTTTTTGGGTAAGTCATTTTCCAAAGCTTTCCCAGGTACGTTCTCCTTCTTCCCTTCTTCTTCTCCTTCCTTCTTTCTTTCCCAGATCATTTTCCAAAGAACTTCATTTGCTGTCATTAATTTCGGTAAGTTCCTCTTTTCATCTTTGGAAAATTTCATCTTTGGTCTCCTTCCTTCGTCTCGGTTTCGCTCCAGAACACCGGTTCTTTCTCCGTTCCTTGGAACTGAGTCTCCTCCTTCGACTCGCTGGAAACCGTTTACCTCAAGGTCCGTCGCACCGCCGAACGCTTCCAACTCCTCCAGTTCGCCATCTGCCCCTTTACCATATCTGGCTCCAAAGTCACTGCCCACCCGTCAGTTCTCAACCTTTTATTTATATAATGATTCATTTTATCTTTGAAAAAATAACAATATTCAGTTTTAGGATGTAAATTTCTGTTAAAATTTGAAAAACATTCGGTTAATTTGAATTTTTTTCAGGATTATCATTTGTAAATTAAAGGTAATTTGGAAAATTAGAGGTTAAAATTTTAGTTCTGAGGAATTTCAGGATTAAATTACGGGGTGAAATTTTAGGTTGAAAGAATTAGCAATTATTTGTAAGAATTAAGTTGCAGCTTTCTTTTTAATTGTCATTGCAGGTATAATTTCCATTTGTTCCCAAGGGATGAATTAAACATTGGGATGCCTTCTTATAGTTTTTCATGCCAAACTTCTTATTTGTGACTATGGCTCGACAAGATTTCGACTTTAATGCTTGCATATATGATGGTAAAATCCTATTCTCTTCACTTTTTAATGCTTCCATTACTGATATGATATTTGTGAAACATGATGACAAGTGTCAAAACTTAGTGAAAAGCTTGTGCCTTTTGTGCATTACTGCATAATTCAAGCGAATTAGAATCAGGATATAAATTCTCTGTGGACTTTTGAGCTAAGCCGAAAGAGTTACTTTGTTCTTTTTTTATAGGTATATCGTACTTATCGAGAGCACAAGAGTTGGCAGCAAAAGTTTGAATAGCCAATCCAATTCTTTTGTGAATACTATTATGAAATTTGTTTATTTGATATAAATGTTGAGAGAATTCTTTGATGATCTTGTTGCTTTAAAAATCCCAACAAAGGGTGAAGGAAGCCAGGCAGTTCGTGAATATTTCTCATTTGAACTTGGGAATCTTTGTTGAGGCATGAGATTTTGAGGGCTCATTATGCGATGTTAGTTCCTTTTGCCTTTTGTTAGAATTTCAAATTCTGTTTCATGATGTCTTTGCTAATTTAGATTTTATTTATAGTTAGTAATGAATGATGGATTCTTAGTTGCAACTTATTATGATTCTACAGATCAGATTGAAACTTACTTCCTTATCCTATCATTTTCCTACCTTCTATATTTTAGCATTACTTAACTTTATTCAATGAGACAAAATAATGGATTGCCCTCAAAACTTTTATCAGTCTTTTACCCTTGTGCATATATCTAGTTTACTAGAATAATGGAAATTGTAAAAAATCCCATTAATGTAATGAATTTTTAGTTGTTACTGCTTGCATCTAATCTCTTTTGAATCTAACTTCTTGCATTGATGAGGGTATGTTTTACAATGATATGATCGTAAATTTATAGGTATGTCATTGCCTGGTCTGTCACATTTTGGACAGCAACAGAGGCAACAGGTTCGGCCATTGTTGTTGATAGTCTGATGAGGATGAACAACAAGGCTTTGGAGGATGCTATTGTCGTGTTTGACACGATTGCAATGTCTATTGATGTCAAAGACAGTATGTTTCTCTTGGGAACTTTTTTATAACAATTTTTAGTCTTTTATCCCCCTGTTTGTGCATCTTTAATATCTTTGGTGTCTTCTTTTTTTCTGAAGATTGTTTCTATGCGTGTTTTGATTATAGATTTATATGCATTTGCCTTTGAATTGGCATGGCAATTAATCGTTTTCCTTGTTGCAACTGACCTATGTTATTTTCGTTGTTACAATCGTTTTGATTGTAGTTTTTTTGTCTTCAAATATGTGTTATTTTATTGAATGAAGAGCCATAGTTGATATGTTCAAATATGAGGTTCAAAGCTTTTGTCTTGGTCATATGGTCAAAAATAATTCAATGAATGCATGCAAGTGTTTCATTGGATTCATGTTCCCATTTCAATCTAAAATTTGCCTGAGTTGTAGTTTTGGGTAATGTTTAAATTTTGGTGAATTGATTAGGGTTTTATAGTAATTAAGAATTTATAAATTGTTCTATGATCGATTTTTATTTATTTATTTATTTTTTAATACAATGGTATTAATACTCGTTTTATAGAGCTGGATAACTTTCGATGCACTTGCGAAGTATTATAGAGCTGGATACGATGCCGTAAGGAAGCACACAGATGCATATGTGATCCTATCAGCACATTTAGGACCAGCTGATCCACAAGAGTTCTTCTCGTTGACTAGTAGCATGAATAGAGTAGTCATCGATGTGCATAACTACAAGCTGTTTTCAGATATGTTCAGCAGCATGTCCGTGCAACAGAACATCGATTATACCTATAATCAAAGAGCTTTTGATCTCGGACGCTTGGAAAATTTTATGTGGTGTACTACTAATTATGCATTTGGATAATATTATTAATTTTTAGTATTAATTGTGGTTTAGAAGTTTATTTATAATTATTTAATCCTTGTTTTTTATTTTTTAACACAATTATAAAATTTGACTTTGGTTGTTTTCAATTTATGACGGTTAATAATGTAGCTTAATAATTGAAGATTATTATATATTTAATTTAATTTATTTATTTGTAAATAAATCATTGCAATATATATAAAAACAATTTAAAATATAAAAATTTATTAATATGTATATAAAATTTATTAATATATGTAAAAACAGTTTTTCCGGAAAATATTTTCAGGAAAACTGCCAAATAACAGAAAATATTTTACACAGATTCATCCAAACACCAGAAAATATTTTCTGTAAATCATTTTCCAGAAAAGTAAATCATTTTCCAGAAATTATTTTCCGGAAAAGATTTTACTGCCAAACAAACGGAGCCTAAATTACAAAACTGATAGCCAGCCTTTGAGGTTTTGTCATTGCCGATCACTTAAAGTGGTGACCAAATTAGTAAACAAAATTAGTAAATTACAAAACTGATAGCCAGCCTTTGATGTTTTGTCATTGCCGGTCACTTAGAGTGGTGACAAAATTAGTAAATTACAAAACTGATAGCCAGCCTTTGGTGATGCAAGACACAGACGAGGAAACTCACAAGGCTTGTTTAGTAGTACTGAAAAAGTACTTTTTAAAAAAATATGTAGGACAAGTTGTTTATATACTCTAATAAATTTTATAAAAAATTAATATTTTATATATTAAAATATTAATAATAAGTATATTTTTATTAAAATATAATAATATTAATTAATTTAAATATTATTTAAATGTATATTTGTTACTTGATAATATTATGTCTAAAATAGATATTTTATTTTTAAAATTTACTTTTTGACAACAATATTAAACACTCAAATATTAAATCAAACTTTTTAAAAGTATTTCTTCACAATCCTTTTTAAAAGTACTGTTAAAAAACATTGTTAAATTAAACGGAATATCATCCTAAACATAATATTTTAAAACTAATTTTTAATGGAAACAAATAATAAATAAATGTAGATTGAAAACATGAAATGAAGAGTGTATCCAAAAGTTGAAGCTTCAAAACGTCACATGCCTAGCTTGAGGTTATCGAAAACTAAAAAAACTGAAAAAGCATAACGGGGGCGGGACGGTGACTTCAAAAGCCGGTGAAACTCAGGAATCAGCACTACAAATCAAGATGCTTTAACCAAATTTTCTCATTCGCTTTTATATATATATTTTATTTCCTCATGTTTCATGTCTGTTACGTATTCTGGTTTTTCTTCTTTTCTTTTCTTTTTTATACTCAACCTGTTCTTCCTATATTCTCGTTTTAATTAACATTTAAATATTCATATATTATACTCCAATCAGCAATTTTAAAATTTAGATTTCAAAATTAACATTAAACTCGTAGATTTGTTAGATAATTTAAAATTCTTAAAATATGTCTAGATTTCACAAATCCATGTGTTTATACATTTCTAATATGTATTATATTGAATCTCCATAATATATTACTAAATAAAGATAAAATATGTGAAGTTTTTAAATTACAAAAGTAAAGTGAAGGCGTTACAAGTGTTGTATAAGTTATTTGTACAATAAAAAAAAATTAATATAAAATATTATGTTCCAGTATACTAAATCCTAACCCATAAATGAAATTCAAACCCATATACAAGATATCATGTTGGAGTGAATTAAATTTTTTTTTATTTATGGCCTCAATTTTAATTTTTCAAACATAGTATCCAGTTTTATTAAAAAAAATTCCAGAAGTAGAAAATAACACTATTAACTTCATGAGAAACAATCTTAAAATAAAAAACTCCATGAGCAACAATGAACGAAGGAGTATCAAATTCATAAATATTTTACTATTTTTTAATTTTGTCTACCCAAGAATTTCACATAACTAAGTCAACCACAAGTCAAGATCTTTCAACCTCGGGTTTTTCCTTCAACAAATCCCTTTAATATAGCATGCGCGGATAGAAAATTTGCATTTTATACTCTGTTTCTAAACGTGTTTTGCATTCTTTATCTACAATATAAGTCCTTCAAGTTTCGAAACTTTTTTATTTGGGAATTTCAATTCTTAATTTTACTAATTTAAATCATTTTCTTTCTCATTAGTTACAAAAATGTTCATTTAAACAAAATGAATGTACAACATTTTAAATCACGAAAAATTAAATAAAACAAATGATAGCGAACAAATGTTTTACTTTTATCCTAAATAATTAATAAATATAAATACGTTTTGTAAAAAAATTAGAAAATTTATTTCACTTTTTCATAAATTCTGCAAACTATATACATTAATTTAAATATTATATTTATTGTTTGATGAATATTATCTGTTTAACTTTAATATTATTCTTTCCAACAAATTACATGTTCTTTTACTAATTTCAATATTAATTTTATGGTTTCATCAATAATTTTGAATATCAACCTGTTAATGAATTGTTTATGGGTCAAGCCGAGACAGACCATAACAAAATTTTAGACTCGAGTTCGGTCTGACTCGAAAAAGTGGGCTTAAATATTTGTCCAACCCCAACCCCAACCCAAATAAAAATGTTAAAATATGGGTCCAACTCGTCCTTATTAAAACTATTTATTTTATTTTTATATAAAAATTAAATAAATATACTAAAAATATTAAAATAAAAGTGTTAAATATAAAATTGGTACCTAAACTTTTCTACTTCTACCATATTGGTACTTATAGTTTTTTTTTTGGTCTCAAATTAGTACCTAAACTTTTTTTTTCCATCCACTAGTTTAGTACTTGAGCCTAACGGTGTAAAATTTTTGCTGATGTAGTAACGCTGACCACTCGCACGCTTTATATTATTTTTCATTTCATTTTAATTATTTTTCATTTCATTTTATATTTTCAAAATCCTTCAATTTATTTTTTTCTTTTGAAATTTCCTTTCCCCATCGTCTTCATCTACCTGTTGCAACGTTTTTTCTTTTTTTCATTTTTTCATTTCACCATTTCTACCTGACCTTTTTTTTTCTCTTCTATCTATTTCATTTTTTCTTTTTTCCCTTCAAAGCCACCTCAAATTTTTCCTCATTTTCTCACTATCCAATCACCACCAAAATCCCCCTTTTCATTTGCTTTTTTGAAATGAGCCTAGATCAATTTTCTTAAACCTAGTAAAAATACCAAAAAATATGTCAAGTATGCCAAGATTCAAATCAAGACAGTTGTTGTGGACTTCACTGGCAATCTTGATGAAGGCTTGAAGAAGATAAAAGAAACTATTGAAGGACAGAATGTAGAGGGTTTTGATTAACAATGTTGGGGATTTCAACAAAAGAACCTAAAAACCAAAATCCCATCAAGAATTTCAACATACCCATAAGTTCTCAACAGTCTCCTCTGTTGGGCAGTGGTGTAAATCGAAAGTAGAGACAAGAGACTCGCACTTCTGATCCTCACTGGCTAGCTTTTCTTTAACCCATCAAGCACGAAATTGACTTCGTCAATGTGCTCCATCATTTCCCCGAATTTTTGTGTAACGGCCTAATTTTCAGTGGTGTCGGAAATGGTGATATGAGTTCACTAAATCCGACAAGTAAGATTGAATAAGATAGTAATTTAATATTTATGAGTCAAGTGAGAATTTAGAAGAATTTTTGGATTGGTGAATTTGGTGAATTAAAAGAATTTATTAGGTCAAATGGGTCAAAAACAAAGTATCGAGACCTTGAATTTGAAAATCGAGCCATAAATATTTTTAGAAATATTTATGGAGTGTTATTAAGTTAGTATTAAAGTTTGGTTGAGAAATTTAAATGTTTGGGTAGTCAATTAAATAAAAAGGACTAAATTGTAACAAATGTAAAATTGCTACAAGAATTAAATAGCTCAAGTGTTAAAAGAAAAAGGATTTAAAGAGCAATTAAACCTAAAAGTGAGAAGGTTGGACGGCTAAGGCAAGGGAATCAGCAGGAGATAAGGGAAATAAGGGCAAAATTGGAATTTTTGTAATTTTAACATGTATAATAAAGATAAAATTGAAAAACCTAAAGATATCTTCATATTTTCTCAGACAAAACGCCATAAGAAGTCTGGAGAAAGCTGGTTTTTATATTTTTACACCATGTGAGTTTGATTCTTGCTTTTTCTTGATAATTTTTTATGTTTTTAAGACTTTTACAACTAGATCCACTTATAGAATTCATTAGTTTTTGATTTGGTGGGTAAAATTAAAAGTTACCCTTGCTGATTTTCTCAGACAAAACGCCATAAGAAGTCTGGAGAAAGCTGGTTTTTATATTTTTACACCATGTGAGTTTGATTCTTGCTTTTTCTTGATAATTTTTTATGTTTTTAAGACTTTTACAACTAGATCCACTTATAGAATTCATTAGTTTTTGATTTGGTGGGTAAAATTAAAAGTTACCCTTGCTGAGAAATGGAAGTTTATGATGAATTATTATGAAATTTAAGTTCTAATTTCATATTGAGGTGGTTTTATTAAGTGATTTCGATAGGAAATGATATTTAGGACCTAATTGTGAAAAAGTTGTGAATTAGAGGTTGGTGTTGAAATTCAGAATATAAAAGGTTGTGAAATAGTTTGTAATGATAGAATAAAGTGTTGATTGAGAAAAATTAGTTCAATTGATGGCTGAATTGAGCAGGGACTAAATTGTAAAAACTGTAAATTTTGGGGTAAAAGTGCAATTTCGAAATTTGAAGAGCATAATTTGTGAAGTGAAATAGAAATGAAATATATGCTAATGAGTAAAAATATTTTACATTATAGATCAAGAAACCAAAGAAGAAAGAGGAAAAGAAAAAGTTGCAGAGTAGTCCCTAAATTTCAAAATCTTCTACAAATCAGCCGGGTAAGTTCATATGGTTGAATTTACATGTTTATTTGTGAATGATTGAATGATATAATGTGTTGTTAAATCTAAATTTGCTGTGGAATTATGAAAATTATGATAAAATGAAAGAATAAAGGCGGTAATTCAAATTAGGAAAAACGCAGAATTGAGTACGTTCGTATCGTGACATGTGATGAATTGACGGATAAGACCATGGTTAATCCATGGCAAAGTGTAAAATGTAGGTATGGTATCATCCATACTGAGTTATAAAATGTAGGTATGGTATCATCCATCCATACCGAGATATTTAAATGTAGGTATGGTATCATCCATACTGAGTTGTGAAATGTAGGTATGGTATTAACCATACTGAGATATGAAATGTAGGTATGGTATCATCCATACTGAGTTATGAAAAGTAGGTATGGTATCGTCCATAATGAGTTGTGAAATGTAGGTATAGAATCATCCATACCCGAGTTGTGAACGTGGCAATCGAGCAACGACGTACTCAAATTCGTAAGAAGGCGTTTCCTAATTTGATAAGAAGTAATATAAAATGAGTGAATCAAATGGAAGAGATTGAGTAGTTGTTAATGTTGAGCTCAACTATGTGAAGTATTTTAACAATGGTTGTGAATGGCAGGGAACTTTAGTAAATATTTTGTTATTGTTTTGGAAATATTATGTGTGGTAAGTTACTTTTAAACCAATGAACTTACTAAGCTTCATCAAGCTTACTTGTGTGTGTTTGATATTTTTATGTAGATTGAATTAAAGAGAAGTGGTAGATCGGATCATCACAGCAAAGCTCACTATCTAGATCAATTCCAGTAGCTTTTGTTTTATGTTTGAAGATTTATATGGCATGTATAGAGTTTAAATGAGATGGAGTAAAGATGTTATAAACTAGTTAATAATATTTTGAAATGAAACAGTTTTTGAATTACAGCAGTAACGTGATTTTGAAAAATCACCAAAAATAGAAGAAATGGAATTAGAAAGTGAATAAGATATATAATTGAATATTATTGAGTCTATTTTCATATAAAAGAAACATAACAAACAAATTATTCTTATGTTTTGAGATATTTGAATTTTTGTGAGACTAGTTCAGAATGATTACGTGATCCCCTATTCTATCTTTGAAAAATCATTAGAAATTGTATAAAAATAATTGTGGGATATAGTTTATATGCATGGAATCCTGAATGAGTCTATTTTCAAATGAAATAAATAAGAAGGTCATATGAATTCTGTGCAAAGAGTAATTTGATTCATAGTGAATAGAGGTCAGAATAGTTGAACAGTAAAACAGGGGAAACTTTGACGAATAAACTGTACCAATTGGCCACATGAAAAATTCTGGAAAAATTATTTTAAAAAGATATATGAGTCTAGTTTCAGGGAAAATTAATGGATCTTAAATTGGAGTTCCGTAGCTCCAGATAAAAATAATTTAGTGACTATGACGCAGATGGATAGATTTAAATTTTATGTTGAATTAGTAGTTAAGATTAGTAATGCCTCGTGCTCGACTCCGGCAACGGTATCGGGTAAGGGGTGTTACATTTTGAGCCTCCATCAGACTCCAAGTTGACGAAAACCATGGCATAGAAGAATACCCTACCTCATTCTTGCTCTGGTTTCGCTTCTGCTTCTTGGATCTTCTAACGACGTTGTTTCTTGGATCTTCAAATTTGAAACTTCTTTGGGTTGGTTTAACAAACGCTTTTATTTGGTTCTTAGATTTCACTGGTCATTGCTACTGTTGGTGCTACAGTTGTTATCTTCATCGTTGAGTAGCATTAGCTATTGAGCGGCTGCTGCCATGTCTGATTTATTGCAACTCAACTGAAGAGTACTCAAATTCCAACATTAGGCCTCAAACAAAATCAATAGTTTAAGATTTCCTCTCTTCCTTCGATCTTCTTGTTGTTGATTATCAATATGGTTTCGTTAATTGTTGTGAAGGGTGCATGTATTGTATATAAGACTAAAAGATCTATGAAGTTGTACTTATGTATCTAAGAAAGATGTATGAACATTAGAAAATTTGGGGAGGCGGGGCCCAAACCCCGACCCCCTTTAAAATTATAAAAATGAATATATCTTATTTAGCCCCTTAACCTTTGAAAATTTTACCCCCTTTTAAATTGTTGTTTCCCCCTCCCCCAAATTTTGAACATTAAAAAGAATCTTTCTTGTTTTTGTTTTTTATTTTTTTCCATATCATATTTTTTAACTTTTTTAACTATAAATATTCATATAATATATTACAACTTTCTTTTTTCAGATGATAGTTGTTCAATTTTTAATATAACATTAAATGTGAATTTAGGTTAAAATTCAATTTGTTAATTAGTGAAAAAGAAGTCTTTTTCTTTATTGCTATTAACAACTACTAACATTAACATTTGTCCTTCAAACGTGGCATTGCGTTCATCTTCTAAGGTTTTTTTTTCATCTTTTTTACAATTTTACTATTATTTTTATTGTGTTTTAAAGCTTATAGTTTAATTTTATTTTATAGTTATTAATTTTTTATCTTTTAATATATTGTAGTTTTGAAGTTGAAAATAATTGATTCTTTTTTAAAAAAAGAAAAATACAGAGACAACACAATCACCTTCAAAAGCATCGAAAATTGAGGTACCACTTTCATAGTTTACTCTTTTAAACTCTGATGCTCGTCCTTCTGTAATTCCTAGAGTTGAAGATGAGGCACTTAATTTGTCTAACTTAGAACGTGAACCTAGGTTATGAAAGCAAATATATGAGTATCCGATTAATATGCGTAATGAAATTCGAAGAGCTTATATTAAGGCTAGACCATATCAACCTATTCTTTCAGAACATCCTGCTTCCAATTCAAAAAAGCATCCTCGTTATTTTCAACCATCATGTTTAAACAATTTTCTTAGTTAGAATATTCACCTTCTAAAGATGCAGTATTTTGTTTGCCTTGTTTTCTTTTTAATAGCAATCCAAGTAGTCTTTTGGATCAACTACATTTACTCATAATGGCTTTAGTAATTAGAAAAAGGTACATGATAGATGCAATTGTGCTTTTTTTGACACATAGGAAAAAATTTGAATTCACTGCATAACAATGCACAATAAGCTTATGTAGATTTAGTGAATTAAGTTCAACATATTAAAGTATCACTTGATAGACAAACAACACAATGAATTGTAACTAATCGTCTACGTCTAAAAACTAGTATGGATGTTGTTCGATAGTTGTCATTTCAATGGTGTGCTTTTATAGGTCATGATGAAAGCTCGAGACCAAAAAATCATGGGAACTTTCTTGAATTGTTGTCACTATTAGCATCTTGTGATAAGAAAGTTAAAGATGTTTTGAAAAGTGCTCTACAAAATGCTAGTTATACTTCTTCGACAATACAAAAAGAGATGTTGCAAATTTATACCGGTAGAGTTCGTAATGTAATTCATGAAGAAATTGGTGATAGAAAGTTCAACATTATTGTGGATGAATCGAGAGACAAGTAAAAAAAATGGCAACTATTTTAAGATTTGTTGATAAACAAAGACAGGTAAAAGAACAAGTTCTATCTAGAGGATTTTTCTAAACAAGAGAAAGAACGTCTCTCATATGAGTTGAAGCATTATGAGCTTGATGTATGTAAGCATCTTGATTTGAGAAATATATCAACACTTTTTGAACTTTGTAGAAGGTTAGTTGAGAGTGGAAAGTTAGTCATGTACCCACTCGTTGACAGATTGATTCATCTTATATTGACCCTTCTAGTTTCAACAACATCCTCAGAACATTCTTTTTTTGCTATGAAGATTGTGAAGACTCGACTTCGTAACAAGATGGAAGATGATTTTTTAAGTTCAGATATAGAACAGATTAGTTACATACATAAACAATTTCAGTTTTAGATACAAATACAGAACAAATCAGTTACATATGTAGAAACAATTTCAATTTCAGATACTAAACAGATCATATTCATATGCAGTTATTCCTACCCCCATCTGCTACCCAGCATTTTTGACCGTCCCAATATATCGTTAAGGGCATTCAATGCCCAACCAACCCTATACACTATAGAGTGTTTGTATGACACGTTTACAGATATGCAGATTAGCTGCTAGATCGAAATGAGAAAAGCTCCAGATTCATATATATACACATCATGGCTTAACCACTATTTCAAAGCAGATTACTTCCCTCTTTATAATATCTCAACCCATGCAAATGCAGATTACAAATATCCACAACATGTGTTCAATCATTTCAATTCAATTCATAAATAGATGATACAAACCAGTGTTAGTAATAGCCATCACAGTATACATACATTTACGTCATCCATATATTAGTCTTAGAGCATCACATAGTCCTCATACAATCAAATTCAGATCATAAATACATTGTGGAGGTCCGTGCTCATATTGTACAGCACTCACAGCCTCAAAAATAAGATTCAGATCTTATTTATATGCCATATGGTTTAGACACATGCCCATATCCTTACCCGTGTGGCTCACACGACCTGGCACACGCCTATGTCATCTGCCTGTGTTGTGCTAAATCGTAAACAGTAAGTTACATTGCTTGGACACACGCCCGTGTGTCTCATACGGCCCAAACACACGCTCATATCCCTAGCTGTGTGATCCTAAATCACAAACAGTGAGTTACACGGCCTAGACACACACCCGTGTCCTTTGCCTGTGTGAACCCTGCACTAACATTGCCACACATGACCTAGACACACGCTCATGTCTCTTGTCCGTGTGGCTCAAATTCAATAAACAATGAGTTACACGACCAACTATAAGGTCATGTGGTGTCGACAACCACATTTTTTGGCTATCGAAATCGTAAAAATAGGGGTTTTCGGTGCGCACATGATATAAATTTATCGTAGAAGTAACAAGAAACAGTCCGAAACCTAAAACAGAAATCGATTTACTAATTCAGAAGAAACAACCTCTTCAATTACTAAGTTAATAATCAAATTAACTGAGTAAAAAACTTTGAAACAAAACATCAAAGCAAAATTATTCGCTTACCAACACACTAATAACAATCAATCGAAACTAAATCGTTGGAGGCCTACATCATTTTATTTCCTCGCTTAACAAATAAGTAATTTGAACGATTAATGGAGTTTCATATGCCAGACAAAATCATCGTTCGAAATGAAACTTGACAACTAATAGAGCAAAAGGCAACCACAAGAAAACTAACATAGAACACCTTCAGTTACAGGAGGAAGCAACATGTTAACCCCAATTAACCGTAATTGTACAATCTACAGAAGTACGCAAAAGAAAAGAAAAAGGAAACTAAAAAAGAATAAGAGGAAGGAAGGGGAAAGAAACGATAGGCTAAGAAAAGAAAAAGGAAATTTAATTAATGTAAATGAACCAATTACTACAAGGAGCAGAAAGAATGTTCTA
This sequence comes from Gossypium bickii, assembly GCA_025503065.1. NCBI lineage: Eukaryota > Viridiplantae > Streptophyta > Magnoliopsida > Malvales > Malvaceae > Gossypium > Gossypium bickii. The sequence goes on from CP106709.1 coordinate 11,605,729, forward strand.
TCATCGCATATTCTGAAACTCAAAAATAGGACCCAACAGAATACAGATTCTTAACTAGTGAACCAACAGGCTTATTCTTGACATAAGTTTACACATAATTAAATTTAACTATGTAATGCATGGATAGGGGTTATTCTAAAATAATAAAACTTCTAACGATGCGACTCAAACTCTAGACCTTAAACACAATAGCAAAACACAGAACCACAAATACAGAAATTTAATTATTGCAGAATCTTACAATTAAATTTTCAAAATTTTGGGGCGTTACAAACCAATCATTGGCTTTCAAAGATTGGATCGGGTTTGAGTGAATCAATTCAATCTTTGTATTGTGGAGATTCAATCAAGATTGTGTTGCTGCTTTTTAGAGAGCATATCTTCGATTGATTTTGTTTTAAATGTTTATGATGTAATAGTTATTTTCGACGAGTTATTTAGTATTCACTTAGATTCTATATTAGCAAGCTGTAATTGATAGATGCTTCAAGGCTTGTCTAGGTTTCGTATGAGAGCACTTTAATTTATTTATTGAAGTGCAAACTATATTGTAAATATTGTTGAATGTTTACTACCTTAGTTCTCAAGGGGAGGATTTGGAAGTGAGTATTCTAGTATTTAGCTACAAGGGTGAGATCTCTATACTTGAGGAGTGATAGAATGTGAATCTCTTATGTTTGTGATTAAAGATAGTGGAATTATATAATAATAAAAAGATAGTGGAATTACTCACAAAGCTAGACTTAGTAGACATAGGGAAACCAAACTACGTAAACAAATTCTTGGTATTATTTAGTTTTGTTTGCACAATTTTTTTACAGTGCAAAGCTATATTGACAACTGCAGTTAAGTTCTTCCATTAGAATTTTGTATTTTAACAAATAAGCAACTTAATGTAGCAACCCTTTCCCATAAACATGTCAATGTGATTCTCATGATAAAATGTGGAAAATTTACTTTCCTATGTAGATTTATAACATTAAAAAACATGATAAAATTGATTCCCATAAAGTGACTTTCTCGATAAGCACATTCCAATAAATCATATTCCATTAGAATTATAACATTAAAAAACAACAACCGTGGAACATGAAAAGTTACAACTAAAGGGAGACTTAAAAGTAAATAAACACACAAAAATAACAAAAAGAAAAAAAAATACTTTTACTCTTACAAAATTCTTCATGCATTCGATAAAAAAAATTTCTCAAATTTATTCAATGATTAAAAAGGGATGCCGAAGATCCCTATTTATAGGCCAAGTTACAAGAAAATCTTTGAATCATGTAAATAAAACTCCTATGAACCAATGATGTATTACAACCAACAAGAATTGAGGATTGATGTAAATAATGCATAATAATAGTGCTAGCCATACTAGTCCTTATTCAACCATCTCTCTTTGTTTTATTTCTTACAAAACTCTACCTTACTTCATGGATAATGTTGGTATCATCTAATGATGGTGCAATCGATTTTGAATTATTTTTTTAAGTTAGAATTTATCAATAGTTTCAATTAAAATTAGTTATTACAAACACTTAATTGAATAGATAATTTAATTCAAGCTAATTAAATAATTAATTAATCAAAATAAATCTAAAAAAACTTATTAATTTACATATTGTGAGACTGATATTATGATTATGCCAAGAGGTATGTTAAATTGTTTATTAAAAGAGCATGCATGTGCTTCTACTTGTGGTAACAACAAATCGTCAAGGCATAATAATAAAATTTTGTCCATCGATAAGAACAGACATTTTCTGGATTCCTACTTTGCTGAAAAGAATACCGAATTGGGTGAGCAGTTAAATCAAATTGAAGGTGTAACACCCCCTACCCGTATCAGTTGCCGGAATAGGGTACGAGGCATTACGGGAGTTTACTGAACATTTTCGAATAATTCTGAGTCATTTATTATTCATATTCTGAGAATAATCATAACGTCCCTCTATTGAGCCCTCGAAACCCAAAACATACATTAGGAACCAACCGGGATTAAATCGGGATCATAGGAAATTTTTCACAAGATCCTAAAATTTTCCTGCATTGGTTAGCGTACTTTAATATTGACAAACTTATTTTCTCTCACTTGAATTTATTACTTGTCCTAATATACATAATTTTCCTTGTATCAACGTATCAAAGATAGTCTCATATTTATATGTCATGATACATATTATTGTTTTGCTGTTTCTTCATAAATATAAATTATTCAATATTTCATGTACCATCATTTTCATGAGTTTAGTGTAAATTTATTCCAGTAGCAGTTCATAATCTTGAATATGCATAATTATCAGGCAAGTTTCACATACATGTATTTTCCATGTCATATTTCAATATATCAGATAATTATCATTTCTATGTATTTCAAGTTTAATTTCATGATTTCAAGTACTTGCCATTTTCTATATTTATCCCGTTGAATTTCTCGGAATTTCGATGGATTTCCAGTAGTAGACTTATAGTGTACAATCTCGGCTCTGTCAATTCGTACACATATAGGTATACCCTTTTTCCAGAGAGCACACTCCCGTGAACCTCATCCTTACAACGGGATTACCAGTCCAGGCTAAATCCCTTGTAACATATGCTTAAAGAGTATTGTCGGGATTAACAGTCCAGGCTAAATCCCCTGCAACGATAATTACTCTAATGAGCTTGGATCTGAATTACCAGTCCAGGCTAAATTCAGACCCTAATTCGGATTACCTGTCCTAATTAAATCCATTTTCCACATATTTTTCGGGAGGGCTATATCAGGATCTCCCATCTGGGCTAGATCCTTTTCACACATATTCTTCGGGAGGGCTTATATCAGGATCACCCGTCCGGGCTAGATCCTTTTTACTGTCAAATCCTTTTCAGTGATCCATCGAATTCCATTCCATCCAGCCGGGATTTATTTCTCTTTTTATAAGTATTATCAACATTTCATCTATTATCATACATTAAACATTCAAATCACATTCATGTCATATAAATATACAATTCAAGCATTTAAGAATTCAATTCAAGTTGCACGAACTTACCTCGTTGCTTGTTCATGTTTATAGTTTCACTAATCCGATGTCTTTTCTTTTCCACGTTCAAGTCTCGTATTTAAGTTATCCATATCTTTATAAATAAATTTGATCATCATTTTCATTCATTTCATATTCCATTACATTCAATTAATGCTCTAGGCAAAATTACCATTTAGCCCTTAAGCTTTTAATTAATGACGATTTCATCCTTAGGTTCAGAAAAATAAAATTCTTGTAATTTAATCCTTGTTTCAAGCCTAATTATTCTCATATATATTGATAACAACCCATGAATTCTATGAAATATTAGAATTTTTCATAATTTTAACACTTTTCAATTTAATCCCTAAAACATGTTTTCACCCGATCTTGATCTAAATTAATAATTTCATTCAATTTTATAATTTAAATAATAAAATAATTCATTTCATACAATTTGGTCATTTCTGACATTTTTACAAAATTGCCCATAAAGTTTTACTTTTATTCAATTTAGTCCCTGAGCCTAAAACATGCAAATTAGCCATGCTAGCTGAATATTCATATATATTTTCCTCCTCCTCTCCATTCCACATCCTTAATTTATATAACATGCTTATAAGTAACATTATCTATGATTTCACTATTTACTTATAAATTTATTCAAAGCTGCCCATTTGAGTCATAGTCACTAAATTATTTATATCTTGAGCTACAGAATTCCAATTTAAAATACGATAATTTCATCTGAAACTAGACTCACATATCTTCTTACCATAAAATTTTCAAAATTTTTGGTTTAGCCAATAAGTATAGTTTATTCTTTAAATTCACCCCTATTCCGCTGACTAACAGTTCCGACCCCTCTTCACTAAAAATTAATTATCTCATTGTAAAGAATATGGATAATGCTACCATTTATTTCTTTTGAAGTAGACTCATTAAGGATTTTAAGCATGTAAATTATAACCCATAATTATTTTCCTTCAATTGTTGATGATTTTCCAAATTCAGAACAGGGGAACCCAAAATCATTCTGACATTGTCTCACATAACCTATTATATCTCATGATTTACAATTCCATTGCTTACACCATTTCTTTTATAAGAAACTAGACTCAATAAGATTTAATGCCATATTTTATTCATCCTCTAATTCGATTTCTAAAAGTTTTGGTGATTTTTCAAAATTAGATTACTGCTGCTGTCCAAAACTGTTTTAGTGCAAAATGTTAATTACCAAGTTTATAACACCTTTATTTCCTTTTTTTACAATATTCCCCATCACTTTCTCTTATTTTCCTTCACTAACATATCAAGAACATAAAACTTTATATAAGAAAACTCTACATTAACATCATTTCCATGATTTTTCCATAATATCAAACTTAAAAATATATTGAAATCTTGATGTTCTTACCTTGTCTTATTGATTTCAATCTTTAACTTTATTTTCTCTCTCCTCCAGCTTCTATTTCTTGAATGTAACTTGGTATTCTTGCAAATCAACTCATACGACTAGAAAATCCTAAGATAACTGACACTACCACAAGTTTAACTAACACCTTTTCCTCTCGACCAATAGGATAACAGTTTCCATTTCCAGCCTCATTTTTGGAAGAACACTATCATGAACAAAACCAAGAGCATTTGAAAGTACATTTCTATTTAACTCTAATTATTTCTTTTCCTAATATATACATATAGAATCCAAATACATGAAACAACTTAAAAAGAATAACATTAATGCACATCCGACATAAGAATAACATTGAACAGAATTGTATTAGAAGTGATTCTCGTACTGAAATTCCAGTCAAATGTAGTATGAATAGTTCTTGCCATGAACCCTCCAAGTGCATATAGCACCAAATTTAGACTGGGTTAAGAACTTTTCAATAAACTTTAATGGAAGGCAAATTCAAGAAACAAATTTCATGATAGAGTTATATATATATAGCTTCTAACCATGAGAATTCAAAGTTTTTAACAATGAAACAATTGGATTTCCCAGCAAGGATATTGAAGATAGTTGGCCAAGAAATTCAACACACCATAATTTCTATGCAGATTTAACATTTCCATCTGGTATTGAGAAAACTGCATTTGGGAGCAGTATCTTGTTGGGTTCTACTGAACCACCTCAAAACTGAAATTCGAGCACAATGATACCCCTAAAATAAATCAGCACAAGATTTACAGATTACTGACAGATCCAACTAAATCAGTTGAACCCAAAACAACAAATCAGCAGAAAAGTCGAAGCACACCAAAGATTTATAAGTGGAAAACCCTGTGGCAAGTAACCAAAATTTCACCACCATAAGCGAAGCAATTACAAAGATACTTGTTCAATATCTGAAGCTTTGTGTTGAAAGGCAGAAAAGCAATCCACAGCAAGAATTTCACATGTAAATCTACCTATACCCATTTATTGTATATAGCTTTACCTCATCTCCTTTTGTTCTTGCAAAAGACCCAGAAACTTTATCTTCTGTCTGATCCCTTGCCCGATGACCATCTTCATCAAGCTTCTGCCTCTCTTCTTTTTCTCACCATTATGTCTTAGGCTTTTCTTGGTCAACGTCTGAAATAATCTCAAATAATCCTTTTAGACTTCATTCTTTTCTGTTAACTAAGATAAATAAAAGAACAACTAAGGGCACGTTTTCAGAATGTTATTTTATTTATTCTCTTATTTCGAGAACTACAATGTAGAAGAGACAAAATTATGACCCCCAAAAAGAAAAACATAGAAGAGTCCAAAAAAAGCGAAGAAACATCAAACAGTCCAGAACTCCCAAAATAAACAAAACATCCATAAGCTACTGGTTTTTCATGCAAAGAAAATTTGCTTTCCTTCATGCTTCTTTTTAATCGTCATTGTGGCCGGCGTGACCTTCGCCATCGTTCAACGTAGTGCGAATAGTATTCATCATAGCTGCTTCGTCAAAATTCTGGGCAGTCTCCAGGTTGTTATTCGCAATTGCAACAAAGAAGGGCATGAACTCATCAACAACTTTTTGCCTGGCGGCTTCCTTAGCAACCATGTCCTCCTTCTTTCTCTTAAGCGACGCACGCTCCCTACCCTTCTCTCGAACAGTCCTTTGCAACTTTCTCATCTGCCTTTTCTCCCTTCTGTTCCATTCCAACTCAGCTTCCACAGCCACAGCCATAATCACATCTTGAATATCCTGTTTGATTTAAAAAAAAAAAACCAAGAAACTTCATGCATTAACAAAATCTAAGGCCTCATTAATGTAGTTGTTTGTTATAGTTGGTAAATGAATAAACAGCTAAAGATAACAAGGAAAAGTAACTGAAACCGCGGAAATAGAAATCTAACCATAGGAGTATGAGACAAAGATTCTGGAAAATGAACACAAAGCAAAAGCTGAAAGAACTGTGGTGTAAGGTGGTTGTGGTGGGGAGTTTGGTGTGCTTATTTATAGGGGTGTTTTTTCTCATCCAAAACAGAACCCACGCGCTTTCTTTTTTCTTTTTTCCGTAAAAGAAAACAGATAAGATATATTAAAGATATTTCAACAATTATATCTTATACATATTTTAAATTATTATCATTTTATATGAACATATTTTTTTAATCTTGTTAAAAAAATTAAATTATATAGGCAAATTATTCTACTAAAAACTTTAAATATTTTTATACAAATTTATCTTTTTTACTCTAAATGGATGTACTAATAGCTACATATTCAATCCTATTGTACTGAATGATAATTGAATATGAAACAGAATATTGTACTAAAGGTTTTCAACATGTAGGGAGGAAAGATTTCATTGTAATTATTGTTGGTAAAAAAATAGATTTTATTAATTGAAATCAAATATTAGTGATTTATTTTTTTATCACATATACATATATAATTTAATTCATTTAAAATAATTTGAATTAGTATTAAAAAATTGAATTGATAGAAGACTGATAATTAAAACAGATGATTATATAATATTTAAAAAATGAAAACCCAAAAAGAAATCATGAAATTTTTTAAAAGAAATTCAAAAAGTTAATAAGACAATCCAATTTTAGAAAATCTTATGGGCAGGGGCTGATCCAATGGAGAAAGTATGAAAGCGGCTAGAGTTTTGACTCTGAAAGTATCGACCAATCATCTCCGCCGGGTATACTCTATCGCGCGATATATGTTGGGGACGAGCGTTTATTATCTTACTTGGGAAAAATGATGCTTGTCATTGAAGTTTGGTGTAAAATTTTGGTAAAAATATTTTTCTCTAAAGCAAATTATCCCTCTCATAAAAATTAAAGTAATTTAATTTTTATTAATTTTAAAAGTGAGCAATTAAAGATAATTAATTATCCGTATTATGTATTTCATCAATTGTATATAATTTTGATTGGTACAATAATAAATTTAGTCTTCGATATTTATATACTTTGTCATTTGGCTTTCATTCTAAAAAAATTAACAAATTCAGCTTCAACATTTATATATTTACACAAATGTTGCAGGATAAATTTGTTAAATTAGGATCAAATTGACATAATTTGTGTACTTTAAAGGTTAATTTCATTATTATACTAATCAAAATCTTCTGAAATTGATAAAGATTAAATTGTTCCAATTTTTTAGAGGGACTAATTTGACCAATTTCAAAATTGAAAGGGACTGGAGAGATCTTTTTACCTAAAATTTTTATTTTCTTATAATTTTAAAAAAATCATAATAACTTATTTGGCCCTCCAACTTTACAAAAAAAATCATTTTAGTCCTTTATTTAATTTTTCGCCTTTTTTAACCCTTGAACTTACACTGTTTGTCAAATCACCTAAAATGGATGGAAAATTTAATGTTTATTAACTTTGTTGATGTGGCATTCATGTGAATGTCGTTAGCAATTATTTTTTTAAAATTTTAAAAATTAATTAATTGCTGATATGGCATTTACATGGATTGTCATGTCAACAAAGTTAATAGACGTTAACTTTTGCATCCATTTTGGGTTGATTTAACTAATAATGTAAGTTCAAGGATTAAAAGAGGCAAAAAATTAAATTAAGAGCTAAAATGATATTTTTTATAAAAAAAAAGGCCAAATAAATTCATTACATACAAATTACTATAATCTCAATCACTAACAACCCCCATGCAAAGCCTTGTAATTACAGCTTACTGTTCATACACTTCTTCCAAACTTTTTCTTTCAGAAACTTAACATGCAATGTTGTATTACTTATCAGAAGATGGAACAACCACTAATAAATCTCAAAACTTAGCTTCCAACACGAAGAGAAGAGATTACAATTAAATTTAGAAAAGAAATAGAGAGTAATGTTCAAGGAAAAAGAACTTCCCTACAACCCTTCACACCCATCCATATATATGGTTCAATGTGTTGATTCGATCCATATTTTGTTTTCCTAATGATTTATCGTTTCTGAGAGAAACATAAATGAGAATCCTGCATTAAATATATTGATGAGAGTCGTAACCACCAAATATAAATTCCTATGCTCTAACTTAATTCAATAGTAGTATAGAGTAGTAGGGTTGATCCCACAGGGATTGAGATTTTTAATTTTACTATTTTCGTGACTAGATTTCTGAGTTTAGGAAGCTATCATGCCCTCGACTTATGTAGCAACCCATTTTTAGTGTTGTTAGAAATAGTGGTTTTGAGGTTACAATTCTGACAAGTAAATTATTATTTTATTATTTATTCAATGTTTACGGGATATTATTAAGGTCGAATTAAAATTTTGTAAAGAAATTTTAACGTCTGAATGGTTAATTAGGTGAAAAGTACTAAATCGTAAAAGGTGTAAAAGTTGAATTTTATTAGTTAAAAGAGCTAAATGGCTATGGAAAGGAATGTTAATGGACTTGAATGGTAAATATACTAATTAATGAGTTAGTGGATACGCATGGATAGGTTTTAATGAAATTTCAATGAATTTTTAAGTTAAAAATGGTAATTTGATAATTAGGTTAAAAGATTTAGTAAATTAAAAGTAAAATAAGTTATCATCTTCTTTCTTTTCTTGTGTTTCAACTGGAATTTTCCATTTAAGAGGAGGAAAGCTTCGATTTTGAATTCTTCCTTGCATGGTATGTAGTTTTGTCCCGTTTTTAATGATTTTTATGTTTTTGAGCTCGTTTTAGCTTAATCTAGCTAGCCCAAGGGTTAATTTTCAAAACTGTTAAAGGTTGAGGGAATTTCCATGAATTTTTTTGAATAGATTTTGATGTTAGTTGATAGATTATGAATCTTTGTTGAAAAATAAACAGGTTTTATTACATGATTTTTGATGAATTTTGGAAATAGGGATTAATTGTAAAAAGAATAAATCCAAGGGTTTTATTGTGAATTGTTGTTAAATACGAGTTACTTTAAGGTCCCTTTCATCATGGGTTAAGTTGGATTTAGGTAAAAATAGTTAGATTCCAAGTTATGAGCTTAAGGACTAAATTGTGAAAAGTTAAAATGTTAGGGGCAAATTTGTAATTTTACATAAATATGAACTATGGATTAAATTAAATTCTAGAAGTGAAATTGATTAAAATTATCTATTAAGATCAAGATAAACCATATTCAGACTTAGATATAGAAAAAGCTAAAGCTTCGGACTAGTTCGACTATATTGTTACGTCCTAATTATCGAGGTAAGTTCATGTGAACTGTAACACCCCTAACTTGTATTCGTCGTCGGATAAGGGTTACAGAGCATTACCGTACAAACAAACCTTTAAAGATACATTTCATACATCATTGCAACCATATTAGAATACATTCATTCTTATAAGTATCGTCCCTTAATTGAGCCCTCGAGTCGTTTAACTCTCGAAATAGCCCCACGTGCTCGTGTGTCAGGCTGTGTGCTAGGCTGTGTAACTGTTTAACTTGCATGCATTGTCGCCAGGCCGTGTGTCGTACACGGCTGAGTCACACGCCTGTGTCTCAGGCCGTATGGACCCAAAATAAACCTTAGACCACAAGTTTACCATTTCAAACTTACTTGGACCCTAAGTAAACCATTTACCAACAAAAAAAACCTATTCAAAGTGACATTAAACAAGCCAAAATACATGCCAAATCAACATCCTAAGTGTCTAACCAATGCATCCTCATTGATACCACAAGTATATACAATTGTACATCAAAGTAAAACCTCAAACACAACTTATCAATTCATCAAATCAAACACCTAACCAATGTACCTATCATACGTACCTCAAACACAACATATCATTAACATATACCATTCCTATTTGCATTGAAACATCTACCTCATTCAAATATAACTTATAAGTTAACAACTTGTACATAAGTCATACTTAACATTATACACATTCAAAACATTTATAATGACATGCAAGCCAATTACATGCCATATAATCTGAAATAAACATTCCAAAAACTACCGAAATTTATGGATAGTGTAACTTTAGTGCTGATTCGATCGTCCTATCTTTCAAGTATCTACAAGAACAAATAATAATACAAGTAAGCTTAAAGAAGCTTAGTAAGTTCGATGTATTAAAACAATATATCTTACCGAAGTAAGTATAAAATTTCAAACAATCATCCAAAATCTCAATCGATAAATCATAAATGTTCAACTCAAAAATTACTCAACAAGTTACCTTATCGAGATTTTCAATCCGATGAACAACTTACGAATAAGAGTACATCAACAAACCACCCAGAACACACCAGATGCTTGTAAGATCCAATCCATCTGAAACACGCCAATGCTTATAAGAGCTAAACCCCTCGAAACACACCAATGCTCATAAGAGCTAATCACTCCGAAACACGCCAATGCTTAAAAGAGTTAATCCAACCGAAACACACAAAAACAGAGAGTCTAACACAAGAGTTTGCAAAAAATGTTGAACCTTGGCCGACTCGGGAAATAGTCTCCACAACAATCTCCAATCCTAACCCCACATAACACACCATATCTCGATTGTACTCTACCCTGTGTGCAGTCTGATCCAAACATCAAATTTAATAACATTTCATTCACAATAATTAAATAAATATATATTGTATCATCTTAAGTTATTCAACAATTCATACAAATGTTAAATTTTAAACCGTACGAACTTACCTAGATTGATTTGTAATAGTTACAGAAGTTCAGGGACAATTAATCTAAAATGTAAAATTTCTCAATTATTAGCTTACATTTCACATTTCTATCCATTTTACAATTAATACCCTATTATTTTTGAATTTATACAATTACCTTAAACTTTTACAATTTTTGCAATTTAGTCCTTTAACCTGAAATTCATCAAATTAACAAATTTTCTCAAGTCAATATTACATCCAAATATATAAGGACCTTAAACAGTCCCTAATGAACATTAAATTCATTATCAAACCCTAAAATTTTGACATTTTCACAATTAAATCATAAAATCTAAATCTAACAAGAAATCACTTTACAAAATCATCAAACAACATAATGAAAGCTTCAAATACACAATTATCATCAAAAAAATTCAAGGTTCATTAATGTAAACTTCTAAAATTTTTAATAGATTAAAAAACGAATGTACGGGCTAGCTGGACCTAGTTATAAAGATATCAAAAACATAAAAAATACAAGAAACAGAATCAAAATGGACTTACATGCAAGAGACTACAATGGACGAATCTTCAAGCTACGTTTTTTAGTGTTTTTAGCTATGGAGAAAGTAAATTGAAGAAGAAATGCATTTTACACATTTAATTTTGTTTTAATTTCAAAAAATTTACAAAATTGCCATTAACAGTAATTTCTTTCAAATTTTTTCTTTAAAATTATCTCAATGACTGTCCACCAACTAAAATAAGTGCTAATTTCCTTATTTGTCCTTCCACAATATTAATTAGGCCATTAAATCATTCAAAATTCTATAATTATGAAGTTTTACCCTTTTACAATTTAGTCCTTTTTATTTAATTAACTATCTAAACGTTAAAATTCTTTAACCAAATTTTACAACGACTCTAATGGCTTTATAAATATTCTAAAAATAATATTTATGAGTCGACATGATAGAAATTTGTGGTCCCAAACCACTGTTCTGTCATCACTAAATATCGAGTTGTTATATGAACTATAAACGTTTTGATGTTATCTAAATTAAATGTTTACCATGTTGTTTTAATGTAAATGAATCAATATACAAATGTATTAATGCTATGATGAATTGACGGATCTCAAGTCCCAGTTGATCCTTAAGAATTCTTAGGATACAAATGACATGTCATTAGGGATTTCATGTTTCAGGTGCTAGTCTTGAATGTCTTATCAATAGCTGAGGTTTACAATTGTTGCGGATTCTCCACAGCTTGTGTGAGCAGTATCGTGTAGCTTACATTTTGACCCACAGCTCGTGTGAGCAGACCCATTTCACAGCTCGTGTGAGCAATAATGTAAAGAAAAGGTTACGGTTATATGTAGAGCTATATTATGTGTGAGTTTTCCTGAGTATCTGATGTAATTCTAAATGGTTCAACGGGTTAAAAAAGGAAATGAAATGGTAAGTATTCAAACGAAACGAATCATGATCTTATGAAAAGGATTTATGAACTAAATTATGTATTTACATATGGAAATCTACTTATCTTATGCTTGAATTCATTTAGATCATGTACAAGTACACTAACCTGTGAATTTGATGATGTTGTTTAGGCTTATGCCAAACTTATGGTTTTTGTTGACATTTTACTTATACTTTATATTATGCAAATGAAATGGTAAGTTGTGTTTAAGTTTATATGAGCTTACTAAGGACTCGTTGCTTAAGTAGTTATTTTCCTTTGTGTTATAGATTGTTGAAAGCTTGATTGATTGAAAGCTCATCGGAGACCTATCATAGTATTCAGCAGTTCATTTGGTAGATTTTGTGTATTTTGGCCGAGGTTATTAATGGCATGTATAGGATGTTATGTAATGGTGATTTGGTATGTTATGCTTTGAAGATTATGTTTGGTTGATGGATTTGTAATACTTGTTAAGCTATATCATTTTGGTACTTTAAAGTGCTTGTGAACAAGGTTCTTTTGGTACGTTGATGATAGTTTGAAAATGGTCAATTGTAACATGTTTTAGTACATATTTGATCTAGGTCTTTATGCATGAAATGAGATAATGTTCCCTTGGTTTGGCAGGTGATGTTTTGGATTCAATTGTGGTGCCTTTCAATGGCATATTGGTTAGATGATTTAGGTTGTTTGAAATGACATGTTTATGTATGTTTGAAGATATTTTAACCCTTTGAATGTGTGGTTAAATGGTTTGAATGGTTAGGTATGAATTGGAATGGTTTGATTTTAGGTAAATTTTGGGTTCACACAGCCTGGGATGTAATATCCCTAACTCGTATCTGTCGTCGAAATAGGGTTATAGAGCATTACATTAAAAACCATAACATCAAATCATTTAATTCAAAACATTTCATGAAACATATCATTTTCCATTCAATCACATCCAAATTACCCCTTATACGAGCCCCGATGCCCTAAAAACACTTTAAAACAAATTGGGACTAAATCGGAATCGTATAGAATTTTTGGGAAAAAGTTAAAATTTTTCATACTGCAGGGGTCATACAGCCATGTGGCCAAGCCATGTGTCTCAGGCCATGTAAATTTCGAAATAGGGACACATGGCCATGTCCCAACCCATGTCTGTGCCGGTGTAACTCACTGACTTGTGCCACACGGCCAAGCCACACGCCCGTGTGCCAAACCATGTGCTAGGCCGTGTTACTAACTGACTTGGTGCCTTCGCAACCTACAGGGGACATGCAGCCATGTTGCATGGTTGTGTGTCACACACGGCTGAGACACACGCTCGTGTCTTAGTCTGTGTGGACAAGAATTAGCCCATTTTTAGCCATTTCTTTCACCCAACTTATGCACACACATGCAACCCCTTTGCACCTAATTCAAACATCCAAAGTATACCTAAAATAAGCAAAAATTAAGCTAGAACAATATGGTACAAATTCATACGACCAATACAAGGCACCTCAATTCACAAAACATCAATATACTCAAAATCATAATGTATTTAGCCATATACCAATTCAACACTTGCTAATTAATCCCATATCAAAACATACCATATTGGCCACATTCAAGCATACTAAAAGAACCACGTTTCTTTGCCCCTAAGTATCCAAATCTGAGTGAAACTCTTCTTTCCTACGGCAGGGACACGCCCATGGCACACGCTCGTGTAAGTCGTGGCCAGGCCGTGTTTGAACCTGTTGAATGGGGTATGGCCGTGTGGATTTCGTGATATGACCCATTTACTCCGTTTTAGGCCTGTTTTCTGTTCTTTTCGTCATTGGGTGCTCTCTTGAGTATAAAACATGAAAACAAAAGATTAAGAGCACAAAATTACATATTTCAAGGCTTGAATCATCTAAAAGCATGCTAAATGTGGGCTTAAATATGTTAATTTTATGGTTTATCAAATAATAACTAGAAGGAAACCTTATTACAATCCGAAATAAAATAACTTAAAATCTAGAATTTAGACATTTAGAAAAACCGGTCTAATCGTCTTACAAGTTGGCCACCTCTGAGTCCCTCCATCCGTCGAACCACCTACTGAGGATTACTTGAGAAAAATAAAAGAGGGAGTGAGTTTTCGAAAACTCAGTGTGTACGACCCTCGTCAAACTAATAGCATACATATCATATTATTAACATAACAATATCATACATGCAATGCTGTGCAAACCCTCCCCAAATAATCTATCCAGTACACATCATCTCCGTCCCGCCGAAACACATCTGTGTGGATTTCTAAATCGACCCACCCATCTGATACACATCAAAGGTAGCCTGGTTGCGGTACTACCAAACGTTGCAACAAAGCTGCTAATCATATAATGGGCTTAAAAAGCCATCGGTGGATCTACAGTTGTCAAGCAACCATGCGATCCTCATATACTTCCTCCGTTCCATAATTCCTAGCCATATGCTTTGGTATTTTGGCCGAGGTTATTAATGGCATGTATAGGATGTTATGTAATAGTGATTTGGTAAGTTATGCTTTGAAGATTATGTTTGGTTGATGGATTTTTAATACTTGTTAAGCTATATCATTTTGGTACTTTAAAGTGCTTGTGAACAAGGTTCTTTTGGTACGTTGATGATAGTTTGAAAATGGTCAATTGTAACATGTTTTAGTACATATTTGATCTAGGTCTTTATGCATGAAATGAGATAATGTTCCTTTAGTTTGGTAGGTAATGTTTTGGATTCAATTGGTACCTTTCAATGGCATATTGGTTAGATGATTTAGGTTGTTTGAAATGACATGTTTATGTATGTTTGAAAGATATTTTAACCCTTTGAATGTGTGGTTAAATGGTTTGAATGGTTAGGTATGAATTGGACTTGTAATGGTTTGATTTTAGGGATTTTGGGTTCACACGGCCTGGGATGTAATATCCCTAACTCGTATCCGTCGTCGAAATAGGGTTATAGAGCATTACATTAAAAACCATAATATCAAATCATTTAATTCAAAACATTTCATGAAACATATCATTTTCCATTCAATCACATCCAAATTACCCCTTATACGAGCCCCCGATGCCCTAAACCCTAAAAACACTTTAAAATAAATTGGGACTAAATTGGAATCGTATAGAATTTTTGGGAAAAAGTTAAAATTTTTCATACTGCAGGGGTCATACAGCCATGTGGCCAAGCCATGTGTCTCAGGCCATGTAAATTTCGAAATAGGGACGCATGGCCATGTCCCAACCCATGTCCGTGCCGGTGTAACTCACTGACTTGTGCCACACGGCCAAGCCACACGCTCGTGTGCCAAACCATGTGCTAGGCCGTGTTACTGACTGACTTGATGCCTTTGAAACCTACAGGGGACACGTAGCCATGTTGCATGGTTATGTGTCACACACGGCTGAGACACACGCTCATGTCTTAGGCTGTGTGGACAAGAATTAGGCCATTTTTAGCCATTTCTTTCACCCAACTTATGCACACACATGCAACCCCTTTGCACCCAATTCAAACATCCAAAGTGTACCTAAAATAAGCAAAATTAAGCTAGAACAATATGGTACAAATTCATACGACCAATATGCCACAAGGCACCTCAATTCACAAAACATCAATATACTCAAAATCATAATGTATTTAGCCATATACCAATTCAACACTTCCTAATTAATCCCATATCTAAACATACCATATTGGCCACATTCAAGCATACTAAAAGAACCATTCCAACACCAGCCATTTAAGCCAAATTTCCAAAATGTCTACATCAATAAAACCACAAACACACACACACTTATATATACCAACATAACTATCATTTCATCAACTATAATAGCAATTTATAAGCCAAACAAAATGGCTACATCACCAAGTACAAAATACATATACATGCCACTATAACCATAATTTAAAAGCATCAAAATCTACCGATATAGCCGATGGATAGTGTGATAGGTCTTCGACGATCTTCCAACCCAAACAAGCTTTCAATTAACTACAAAACATAGAAAATGAACACATGGTTAGCATATAATGCCTAGTAAGTTCGTAGTACATAAATAAAGCTTAACAATACAATACATAAGCTAAACATAAATATGGACCAATCCAACACAAGCTTGGCACAAGCCTAAGCATCACCAACAACTCAAATTAGTGCTTAATCACGTCACTTTAATATCATCACATGATAAGATTATTTTCTTAAGTTCAAACTATATGAATTCATACTTTCCATAGTTATGCTTACACATTCTTTCTACCTTACCATAATAACAAAGTAAATTGCATTGAAAGCCCTTACCGAAGCTCGCACAAAATGTGCTAACGATGGTCGTAGCCATTCTTTTCCATATTCGATAGTCAAAGCTATCCCTTTCCATAATTTGATAGTCGAAGCTATACCTTTCCATTATTTGATCCCTTTTCATAAATCGATAGCCGAAGCTATCCCTTTTTAATGATCGATAATCACCGATACGCCGTTGGACCATTCCATCGAGACATATTGATAAAATAATAGAATAGAATTTAAAGCATAAATTAAAAATGTTGTTTAATCTTACGAACTTACATCGACAATAAAATGTAGAAACGGAGTCGATTAATTCGAAGCTTTCTCTTTGCCTCTATCTAAAGCCGTGCGAGGTCTATCTTGATCTAAATGAATAAATTTGATCAATTCAATAACCATTCTATTCTATTCAATCCAAATTCATATTTTTGCAAAAATTATATTTTTACCCCTATTGTTTTGATTTATTTACAATTTAGTCCTTAAGCTCGTGAAATGAAATTCGTGCAATTTCATCCTTACCCAAGACTAGCCAAATTTCTTATAGGCTTCTAACAGCTCATATATTTCATTATTTCACAATTTAACCATGAATATTTCATATTTTTCAATTAAATCCCTAATTGACAAATTCATCAAAAATCACTTAACAAAAGTTGTTTAAATTCATCAAAAATCACTTAACAAAAGTTGTTTATCTAACAACAAGGGTTCATTTTCTACCATCAAACTTCACAAACAACAAGAATCCATTCATGGAAAAACCTTTATCTTTTAACACTACTAGAAATTAGTCACTAGGCTAGCTAGATTAAGCTACAATGATCCCGAAAACATAAAAATCATTAAAAACTAACCTCAAAATTGATCCCATGCATGGACTACTCTAGCCGAAACTTTGAAGCAACAAAAATGGTGTTTTTCTCCTTAAATTCGATGGTGAAGGAGGAGGAAATATGATATCGTTCTTTTCTTTATTTTAATTTTATGTTAATTTTGCAAATTACAATTTTAACCTTACTACTAACACATTAAAATCAATTAATATATGTCCATAATTGTCCACTAACTTTTCTAATGGTCTAATTACCACGTAAGGACTCTTACATTAAAGTTCTATAGCCATTTGATACCTTTAACTAATAGAATGTAACTTTCACACCTTTTACAATTTAGTCATTTTTATCAAATTAAGCATGCAAACGGTAAAATTAAGCATGCAACGAAATTTTTATACGATAATACTAACATGTTGTAGACATTAAAATAATAATAATAAAATAAATATTTTCATGTCAGATTTGTGGTCCCATAATCACTTTTTTGATTTCATTAAAAACAGGTTGTTACATAGGACACAGGCTATCACACGACTTTGTGTAATTTAAGACTTCTTAATGTTCCAAGTCAGTGAGTTACACGACTTAGCACACAACCTAGCACACGAGCGTGTGTGGCAACTCAAAGAGTTACACAGGTGAGGACACGGGCTAGGACACAGCTTAGGGTTATGTCACACGATCGTGTGACCCATGTTTTCCAATTTTTGTTACTTTTTCTTAAACTTTCTGTTTTGTTTCAAATTAGTCTCAAATTGCTTCTAGGCTATTTTAACGGCCTCGAAGGCTCGATTTAGGGGCAAAATGTATATGAATGGATTATTTATAATATGTTTAGTTTATTTAAATGTTATGAGGTAGTATGATTTCTGATTAATCGGTAATGCTCTGTAACATCCCAAATTTAACTCCATAAAATTTAGAATTATATCAAATATAGGGAATTGACCCAAATGGTTAGTTATTTATTGTGAAAGCATGAAAGTTAGTTGCAAGTCTCAAGTTCAAGTCTCAACTCTTACAAAATAAATTATTTTTTTGAAAATTCCCTTGTTTTTTTTTATGTGTTGGCATCCAAGCTAAGTAAACTTAGGTATAAATACAATTTTTTATCAAAATAATCAGCCTTTTAATCCTTTTTCTTCTATCTTAGCCATGCCTAACCCAATCTCCCTCTCTTCATCTATATATATTTTTTCTTTTCCCTTTTTTCCTCTATTGTTGCCGTTGCCTACACCTCCCCTTTTACCATCTTCTTATTTTTCTTTTTGCATCAAGATTGTGCACGATCTCCTTTACTATATTGCTGAAATTTTTCCTCAATTAAATCAACCTCAACTCTAAAATTTTGAACTCCAAGATCGATCCCAAACATCACCTAGAAAGTGTCATTGCCGTTTCTCTCGATTAGCTTGTGTAAGGTCTTTTTTCTCTTCAATTTCTTAATTAATCTTGTCCATTAAAAACCTAAATTTTCAAATCTGGAATTTAGGGGATTTTAAATTTTTTTTAAATGTATTTTTCCAGATTTTAATGAGATTTCAAACCATTGCCCAATTTCGACCACCATGGATGGTGGTGCGTGCGCATATGTGTAGAATAGGGGGCTGTTTTGTTTCTTGATTCTTTCCTAATTAATTCTACCTTAATTTGATTTATTCAAACTTCCTAATAAGCTATTAAACCCATG
This sequence comes from Gossypium bickii, assembly GCA_025503065.1. NCBI lineage: Eukaryota > Viridiplantae > Streptophyta > Magnoliopsida > Malvales > Malvaceae > Gossypium > Gossypium bickii. The sequence continues at coordinate 11,625,091 of CP106709.1, forward strand.
TCAATTAGGGAAAAATGTTTTAATCATTTGGGCATTAGAAACTCACAAATCATGAAGCGTAAGTGTAGTTAAGCATAAAATTAATTGTTGTTTCGATATAGTCGTAAGGTAAAGGTAATTGATTGATTAAATGAAGGAATTTTATAATTATTAGTTACTAATTTTCCAGTATATTATGGAATTAGGTGCTAACCCAAATGCCCTAAATCAACCATAAAGCCAAAGAACGATCGTACGTACGGTTCTCATCGATACAAGGTAAGGAATCGAACGAGTTGAATTCATAAAATAGTTATTAATTCAAAAATTGGTTTGAACCCATATGTAACACACCAAACCCGACCTAGAAGTTAGGCCTGAATCCGGCGTGTTACATTGAAGTGTTTTTGCGAAAACCTTGTTTTATTTGAAAACCCTTCTAGAGAAAAGTTAAGTAAAATCCAGTTTGCTTTCAAAACCAAGTGTATAAAAAAAAACCATTTCCCTGTTACTATGTAAAAATTTCCTTTGACAGCGGAAACTCGTTCTTAAAACACAATTATTTTCAAAAACATGAAATTCGCTTAAAAGAAATAAATCCAAGTTCCATTTCAAAATTACAATGCATAGTGGAAGTAATGGAATAATGATTGTTGTTTTCGCGATGTCAAAGTCTTAAAATTTATAAAAAGAATGATCAAACCTGGAAACTAACTATGAAAACGATTTGAGGCAAGCGCACCTATCGAATAGTAATATAGTTAAGGCAAGACCGGAATGTCGAATCCCAAAGGAACCAAAAGTACTAATACTAGCTCTCTTTTTATTATCTAGCCTAAGAATTAAATGGATTGTTTATCTAATCTAAATTAACTAACTACTAAATTAAAGACTCTAAGACAAAGAAGAATGAATTTGTGAAAATAACTTGGAAGAAAAACCAATCAATTAAGACGACACCCAAGGAAGAATCCACCTAGACTTCACTTGTTATCTAACTCTGAACCAGACGATTTATTCATTTGACTTGATCCGTAAGATTCCCTAATGTATATTAGACCCTCTCTCGAGGCGAATAACGTCTAACCATAGGTTGATTAATTGAAATCTCTTTCTAATTAAAACCCTTAGAATCGCATTAACTCGATCTATGGACTCCCATATTAGGTTTCACCCTAATCCGGCAAAATCTCGTCACCCTATCTCTAGGCACGCGATCAACTTCGCTTAATTATGCTAGATCTACTCTTAAGCAGGGACTTTTGCTCCTCCACCTAAGCACAGCACACTTGAATTAATATCCCAGAAATATCAACACAAGAATTAAGAACACATAATTAAGAACAAGTCAAATATTTATCATATAGTTCAGCAAACGATAACAAGATTCACCTTAGGTTTCATCCCCCTCAGGTATCTGAAGATTTTGTTCATAACAATAAAAGAAAACTTCTCAGAAGAAAAGATAAAACAAAACATAAGAAATCCCTAAAACCTCCTGAAGGAATTGAAGGAGAGATCCTCCGTCTTGAGTATAACTCCGGCTTCTTGAGATGGATCAACTGGCTTATCATTGAGTAAATTCCCACAAATATGTCTCCTCTGGCCTAGCCGGATGGCCCCTGACTAAAGCCCTGGGTTCCCCCTTTTCTGGTCATACTTAGGGTGTTTATATAGGTTTCAAAATATGTTTCTTTACCCCTAATATCCAAATCCGAGTGAAACTCTTCTTTCCTACGGCAGGGACACGCCCATGGCACACACTCGTGTAAGTCGTGGCCAGGCCGTGTTCGAACCTTTGAATGGGGCATGGCCGTGTGGATTTCATGATATGGCCCATTTACTCCGTTTTAGGCCTGTTTTCCGTTCTTTTCATCATTGGGTGCTCTCCTGAGTATAAAACATGAAAACAAAGGATTAAGAGCACGAAATTACATATTTCAAGGCTTAAATCATCCAAAAGCATGCTAAATGTGGGCTTAAAATATGTTACTTTTACGATTTATCAAATAATAACTAGAAGGAAACCTTATTACAATCCAAAATAAAATAACTTAAAATCTAGAATTTAAACATTTAGAAAAACCGGTCTAATCGTCTTACTAGTTGGCCACCTCTGAGTCCCTCCATCTGTCGAACCGCCTACTGAGGATTACTTGAGAAAAATAAAAGAGGGACTGAATTTTCGAAAACTCAGTGTGTACGACCCTCGTCAACCTAATAGCATACATATCATATTATTAACATAACAATATCATACATGCAATTCTGTGCAAACCCTTCCCAATTAATCCATCCGGTACACATCATCTCCGTCCCACCGAAACACATCTGTGGGGATTTCTAAATCGACCCACCCATCTGATACACATCAAGGGTAGCCCGGTTGCGGTACTACCAAACGTTGCAACAAAGCTGCTAATCATATAATGGGCTTAAAAAGCCATCGGTGGATCCACAGTTGTCAAGCAACCATGCGATCCTCATATACTTCCTCCGTGCCATAATTCCTAGCCATATGCAACCTAAACAGAATATCATATGAATGCAACAAATGTACATATAACATCCATAAATCTTACCATCAACACATAGAGGTATTCTAGTCATTTCACACATCAAAGGTATTCGATAATTCTACCCTATAGGGGTATTTCAGTAATTCTTAACAGTATGGGTCTTAATTATGAACCTTGGCCCGTCAACAAGTCCTTGCGGCTAAAGTGAACAGACACTACGCACCAGGTAGGATTCCAGAGAAGAGGAGGTGGGTCATTAAGACCGCTTAAGTACCAAACTCTCCCTAGATCCAATCCAAGACATACATATGCCCGTTGCCACACCTAAACCTTATGACTTGTTTACAGTTGCACTTAATAAATTATTAAATTTTTATGTACGATTAAGCAATTTACCAAATACTAAGCCCAAGATCGCTTACAAAGCCCAAACAGATTCATATACATTTATATGGCCCATCTGGCCCAATCTCATTCATATGGCCCACTAGGCCCAAATCACATCATATGGCCCATTTTGCCCAATCACATTCATAGGGTCCATCTGACCCAAATCAATTCCAACCCATGTAACCAGCATGACTAGTTCATCACTTATTACCAAACCATCAAATTCACCTATTTTGAGCCTATGGCCCAAGAGGCCCATTTTGCCCATTCTAGCCCGATTGGCCAAAATACGGCCCAAGTCTATGAGATCGCTCATGGAGCCTCTGATAACGTATCAATTTTCCCTTACGAGTGTTCGCGCACTCGCAAGACTATCGTAGTCAAAATTTTCAGCTTTTCGGCATTTCGAGATTTGTTGATCTAATGTGTGTGTAGTGTATGCACACACTTGATAACAAATCGCGCTGCGATCTCCTTAGCCACGACCCTACAAACAATATCACTCAAAGATTAATCATAAATACTTATCGAATACTTTACCAAAAGCCGAAGTCTCACCTTAACCTTACCTGAAACACTAAGCCTTATTAGCCTTTCTTTGATTACTAGTCACGCGTATCTCCTAAATCTGCATCATTCTTAATCATTAAAAACAGAATAATAGGTGACTTGTATCCAGCACAAGTCCCCCTTTCCCTATCTATGACCATTTGGCCAACACTTAAACCATAATTGAGAATACTTACCCAATAAGCAATCAGCCTAAGAGGTATTCGACTTTTGAGATTAGTATAGTGAAAGGTGTTATTCGGCACAAATAGGAAGAAGGAGAGAAGAAGGAATCGGCTAAAACCAAAGGTGTATCAAAAGAGAAATTGAGAAAAAAAAGTATGGAAGATCAGCAAGCAAAGAAGGAATTCGACTTCTGAGTACTTAGAAAGAAAAAGTGTTTTGGCAACACAAAAATGAGGAATTCGGCTAAAGGGAAAAACAACTTTGGTATTTGCTTAGAACCCCAAAATTGACACCTATTTATAGCCTATAGCCGAATTTCCTATCCTCAAATTCCCAATTCAGCTCAACCTCTTCCACATATCTCATCTCCTAATTTTTCTCCACAATAACTCCCCAATACTTTTCCTAAATTTTCTCTTCTGTCACTTTCCTTAGAGTCCATCATCGCACCACTTCAAACCTTCTAGAATGCCAAAATTAAACTCCTAAAAATACTAAGCTAGGATTCGAAACTAGGATCTCCTTGCTAACCCATAACGCCACCTTCCTATACCCTAAGCAGCTTCACCTAGCCACTCGACCACAAGGCTTTTTGATGCGATTTTTGCCTATTTTTATTTAAAAGCCCAACTACTCACCGCCCTAGTTCCTTTAATAATTAATTAAAAATTCCTTCTCCTTTAGTGGCTGAACATTACCCCGGCCCACGGCTGGCACCTGAGCCAGTACTCTAGGGCAATTCGTAATCCTATGCTCCATAGATCCGCAAGCTAAACAAGCTCCTATCCTCCTCCAACACCCGCCTGTATGACCTTTCCCACAATCAGCACAAAGTGGCACCCCTGGATTAGCAGCAGTGGCCCACGCTCCTACTGGCCCATCAACTCTGGCCTTAGCTCTAGGCCTTTGCCCCGCATCAGAAAACTCAGTGATCACTGAAATCAGAGCTTTTAAATTTATAAAAGAGAATAATCGAACCTGAAAACTAACTCTGACAATGATTAAAGGCAAGTGTACCTATCAAACAGTAGTATAGCTTAGGCAAGACCGGGTTGTCGAACTCAAAGGAACTAAAAGTATTAATACTAACTTTCTTTTTATTATTTAGCCTTAAAAATAAAGTGAAGTTATTTTAATCTAAATTAACGATGACTAAGCTAAGGACAAAGACAAAAGGAACGAATTGAGAAATAACTCGAAGAAAAACTCAATTGATCACGACGATACCCTCAAGAAGAATTCATCTAGGCTTCACTTGTTATCTAACCCTGAATCATATGATTTATTTACTTAGCTTGATCCGTAGGATTCCCTAACGTATATTAAACCCTCTCTCAAGGCGAATAACGTCTAACCCTAGGTTAATTAGTGGAACTCTTGTTCTCTTATAATAACCCCCCAGAATAGCAGTGAATCGATCTATGGATTCCCATATTAGGTTTCACCTTAATCTAGCAAAATCTTGTAACCCTATCTCTAGGCGTTCGATCAACTCTGCTTAATTATGCTAGATATACTCTTAACCAGGGTCTATTCCTCCTCCACCTAAGCACATCAGATTTGGATTAAGCATGCATAATTAAGAATAAACTAAGTAGTTATCATATAATTCAAAAAATCAAATAATAAGATTCATCTAGGTTTCATCCCCTTCAGGTATCTGAGGGGTTTAGTTCATAATGAATAAAGAAAACATCTCAAGAGAAAAGATAAAACAAAATATAAGAAATCTCTAAAACTTCCTGAAGGAACTGAAGGAGAGTTTCACCGTCTTGAGTATAATTTCGGCTTCTTGGGATGGATCAACTGGCTAACTTTGAGCGATTCCCACAATTCTGATCTTTTCGGCTTGGCTCCTTGGCCTAGCTCGACACCGGTTTTGGCTTCTGCCGAACTCCCCTTTCAAGTTGCCCCCTTGGGTGTTTATATAGACTTTGAGATGCCTTATTTGGCCGCTAAGTATCCTAATTTAAGTAGAATTCCTAATAAGGTGTTTGAATAGGCTTTGGAATGTGTTTATTTGCCTCCAAGTATCTTTTCCCGAATGAAATTCTCTTTTCAGCGACAGGGACACGACTATGGCACACACCCGTGTGAATCGTGGCCAGGCCGTGTTCGGACTTTTAATGAGGCACGGCCGTATGGTCTTTGGGCCAGGCCATGTCGATTCTGTGATATGGCCCATTTACCCCGTTTTGGGCCCGTTTTATGTTCTTTTCATCCTTGGGTGCTTTTTTGGGTATAAGACATGAAAACAAAGGGTTTCGAGCACCAAATTACATAATTCAAGCTTAAATAATCCAAAAGCATACTAAATATGGGATTAAATATGTTACTTTTACGGTTTATCACTCAGCCTCCCTTTTATTCTTGTATTTCTATTTCTCCCGATTCAGGCGCTCAGTGCGCTTTACCTCCTCTGCTATCTTTGCTTTTTCAACCAACTCCAAGAAAACTCTCTCCCTCTGAAGAGCTATCAACACCCTAAGGCTATCCCTAAGCCCATCCTCAAACCTTACGCAATGCTCATAGTCCGTTGCCACCATAACTCTTGCATACCTACTAAGGCGTAGAAATTTCGCCTCATACTCCGCCACAGATTTGTTCCCCTGGATCAAGTTCAGAAACTCCTTCCTTCTAGCATCAACATAGCTTACACCCACGTACTTCCCTTGAAACGCAGTTTTGAAAAACTCCCAAGTGATCTGCTCAGGTTGGATACCCTCTTTCACTGTCAACCACTACTGATAGGCTTCTTCCCTAAGAAGTGACACTGCCCCTTTCAATTTTTGCTCCGGTGTGCAGTCCAAGTTATCCATTATCCTTTCTGTGGCCTCCATCTAGTATTCGGCCACGTTAGGAGCCACGCCAGCCATACTCTAAAAGACCTCAGCCTATTAGATCGAAGTCGCTCCGGAATTGCCCCCCATTTTCAGTACCATTATTGGGCCCAGTGACCCTTTACAAAATCCTCAGCATTGCTTGTGACGATGCTTCTTCTCCAGCGGCCCGATCATTCAGCCCCGTTTTAGCCACAAGTGAGGCCGGAGCCTCTCCTACTTCAACATTGAACATATGGCCCGATGCCAACGACTCAGCCCTAACACTTCCGCGACCTCGGCCGCAGCCCCTTGCACCTATTCTAACGCTTATTATCTATATTAAAAATTTTATGAAGTTTTAGTTAGTTCCAGTATTTACACCGATGCCTTATGAGAGTGTTAAGTAAAGCATTATTTTCTCAGTTGTAAATCCTCTATAGTTTTAGTTCCCGATGGGCTTTTGTTTTACTCTAGGCATTTTCTAAAAGTAGCCCATTATCTACAGTATAACAGTTCAAAATAACTAAGTATCAAGATAACTTACTTGGTTCAACGTCGGAGACTCGGTGTGCCACCCAGCAAGAATTTCCAAAGTATTCTATTAAAAAATATTTAAAATCAATAATAAGGCCCATTTTAACAGCACGAACTTTGTAACCTGGCTCTGATACCATTAAATGTAACACCCCAAGCTCGGCCTAAAAGTTAGGCCCGAATCCTACGTGTCATATTGAAGTGTTTTTGCGAAAACCTTGTTTTCATTGAAAACCCTTCTAGAGAAAAGTTAAGTAAAATCTAATTTGCTTTCAAAACAAAGTGTATCCAAAAAAAAAAAAACCATTTCCCTATTATTATGTAAAAATTTGCTTTGACAGCGGAAGCTCATTCTTAAAACATAATTATTTTCAAAAAATTAAAATTCACTTAAAAGAAATAAATCCAAGTTCCGTTTCAAAATTACAATGCATAGTGGAAGTAATGGAATAATAACTAGAGGGAAACCTTATTACAATTCGAAATAAAATAACTTAAAATCTAGAATTTAGACATTTAGAAAAACCGGTCTAATCGTCTTACAAGTTGGTCACCTCTGAGTCCCTCCATCCGTCGAACCACCTACTGAGGATTACCTGAGAAAAATAAAAGAGGGAGTGAGTTTTCAAAAACTCAGTGTGTACGGCCCTCGACAAACTAATAGCATACATATCATATTATTAACATAACAATATCACACATGCAATGCTGTGCAAACCCTTTCAAAATAATACATCTGGTATACATCATCTCCGTCCCGCCGAAACATATTTGTGGAGATTTCTAAATCGACTCACCCATCTGATACACATCAAGGGCAGCCCGATTGCGGTACTACCAAACGTTGCAGCAAAGCTGCTAATAATATAATGGGCTTAAAAAACCATCGGTGGATCCACAGTTGTCAAGCAACCATGCGATCCTCATATACTTCCTCCGTTCCATAATTCCCACCCATATGCAACTTAAACAGAATGTCATATGAATGCAGCAAATGTACATGTAACATCCATAAATCTTACCTTCAACACATAGGGGTATTCTAGTCATTTCACACATCAAGGGTATTTTGGTAATTCTACTCTACAGGGGTATTTCAGTAATTCTTAGCAGTATGGGTCTTAATTATGAACCTTAGCCCGTCAACAAGTCCTCGCGGCTAAAGTGAACAGACACTACGCACCAGGTAGGACTCCAGAGAAGAGGAGGTGGGTTATTAAGACTGCTTAAGTACCAAACTCTCCCTAGATCCAATCCTAGACATGCATATGCCCGTTGCCACACCTAAACCTTATTACTTGTTCACAGTCGCACTTAATAAATTATTAAAGTTTTATGTAGAATTAAGCAATTTACCAAATACTAAGCCCAAGACCCCTTGCAAAGCCCAAACAAATTCACATACGTTCATATGGCCTATCTGGCCCAATCTCATTCGTATGGCCTAATAGGCCCAAATCACATCATATGGCCCATCTGGCCCAAAACAATTCCAAGCCATGTAACCAGCATGACTAGTTCATCACTTATTACCAAACCGTCAAATTCACCTATTTTGAGCCTACGGCCCATCGGCCCATTTTGCCCATTCTGGCCCGATTGGCCAAAACACGGCCCAAGTCCATGAAATCGCTCATGGGGCCTCCGATAACGTATCGATTTTCCCTTACGAGTGTTCACGCACTCGTAAGACTACCGTAGCTAAAGTTTTTAGCTTATCAGCATTTCGGCTTTTCGGCATTTCAGGATTTACCGATCTAATGTGTGTGTAGTGCATGTACACACCTAATAACAAAACGCGCTGTGATCTCCTTAGCCATAATCCTATAAACGATATCACTCAAAGATTAATCACAAATCCTTATCGAATACTTTACCAAAAGCCGAAGTCTCACCTTAACCTTACCTGAAACACCAAGCTTTATTAGCCCTTCTTTGATCACTAGTCATGCATATCTCCTAAATCTGCATCATTCTTAATCATTAAAAACAGAATAATCGGTGACTTATATCCAACACAAGTCCCCCTTTCCCTATTTATGACCATTCAGCCAACACCTAAACCATAATTGAGAATACTTACCCAAGAAGAAATCGACCCAAGAGGTATTTAGCTTTTGAGATTAGTATAGTGAAAGGGGTTATTCGGCATAAATAGGAAGAATAAGAGAAGAAAAAGTATGGAAGATCAGCAAGTAACGAAGGAATTCGGCTTCTGAGTACTTAGAGAGAAAAAGTGTTTTGGCAACTCAAAAATGAGGAATTTGGCTATAGGGAAAAACAATTTTGGCATTAGCCTAGAACCCCAAAATCGACACCTATTTATAGCCAATAGCCGAATTTCCTATCCCCAAATTCCCAATTGGGCTCAACCTCTTCCTTATATCTCATCTCCTAATTTTTCTCCACAATAACTCCCCAATCCTTTTCCTAAATTTTCTCTTCTGATCACTTTCCTTAGAGTCCATCATCACACCACTTTCAACCTTCTGGAAGGCCAAAATTAAACTCCTAAAAATACTAAGCTAGGATTCAAACCTAGGATCTCCTTGCTAGCCCATAACGCCACCTTCCTATACCCTAAGTGGCGTCACTTAGCCACTCCACCACAAGGCTCTTTGATGCCATTTTTCCTTATTTTTATTTAAAAGCCCAACTACTCACCGCTCTGGTTCCTTTAACAATTAATTAAAAACTCCTTCTCCTCAAAGTTTGAACCCAGCACTTCTCCAACACCCCTAGACACTCCAAGTTCATTAACCCTCAAGGCCCACATGCCAATTGTCACTTTATCGCTCACTTAAAAATTTTCTGAAACCCAAAGCCCAAACCCCAATTCTCCTAGGCCCAAAAATTTGGGGAGTTACACCATAAATGGGTAATTGAGAGTTGGTTAAGTGGTAAATTGATTTAATTTATACTGAATTTTGGTTTAGGATCATATAAAGGTTTATTAAGGAAAATTAGAAGATTCATTAAGGTGCTGCAAGAAAGTGAAAAATAAGGTGTGAGTCCTAAACTTGTAATTTTTTTTGGATAATGAAAAACGTCATGTTATATTTGATAAATTAGCTTGCTGATTGGTTTGGCATAGTAGCCAAAATATTAGTTTTCCAAGTGGCTAAACCAAGTACGTTTCGAGCCTTAAAAGACTGATGTGTTAGCAAAATTGCTAGTTTGACTGTATGAATATATAATTGAGATTGTTATGCATGATTATATTATGTGATATGAGAATATTTGATTAAATGGTATGAAATGTTGACATATTAGGTTTGTGTTGATTGAATGGTAGGAAATGTTGAGATATTAGGTTTGTGCATGATTTAAATGAATGAAATATTTACTATGATATATATACATGAGGTTGTAATTGGTGCACAATAAAAATCATAAAGTATGTGAATTGAACAATATTGATAGATACCATCTTAATGGTAATATGAAAACTGGAACATTGCTTCATTAATCTGAAAGTATGTGATTATTGAGGACATGTTGAACATCTCAAATAAATGTGGAAAATATTGAAATATGATTAAGTATGAATTTGTATGACATATTACATGCGCATTTGGATGAGATTTTATGGTTGACGGAAGAGTTCCGTAGAGTACTGACGGCATATTAAGTCTGCATATATTTGAAGTCAGTGCACTACATTTGGAGTACCGAGGGGATTGGTGATTATATGGCATTATTTATTTGGCAGTTTCACTGCATTATTAATTATTGGTGGTTTTACCATATCGAGATTTTCTCACATACGTTAGAGTTTGGAAAATGGGTTCCGGGAACTCGTAGTGTGTAGCGGATGGTATAGGTAGGATCTCACATGTGCATTTTTCACGATCATGTGCATTTGAAATTATTATTGATAATCTTTGATTATGGGCTATTTTAACTATATATTATAAAATAAAAAAACACCTAAATGGTATGTTAAATAGATTATGCACCGAAATGGTACATCCAAGCAAATAAAGGGTGGTGCATAGGCGGCACCACCTTAAAAACCTGACATCTTTGACAAAAAAATAATAAAAAAATGGAAATGGCATCTATATAGGTGGCATCTAAAGGAATACAGGTCAATTACGACCCGTATACGACCAAAACCCAACCCACCCAAATCCACTACCGACTTGCTGTCATAGATGGGACAAGACAACTGGTGAAGCCTCAGAGAAAGGCGGCACACCTCTAACTTGTGGCAGCGATGGGACGGGATTATGGCCATGGTCGTGACTTGTGTTTTGAGGACCACTATAAGGTCCCCAGCGTCTCATTTTGGTTGGAAGAGAAAAGAAATTTGAAGAAGAGAAGAAGAAGAAGAAGAAGAAGAAGAAGAAGAAGAAGAAGAGAGCGGGAAGGGGAAAAAGAGAAAAAAATAAAAGCAGAATAGAGAGAAAGAAGGAGAAAGAGAAGGAAAAAAATAAATAGAAAGGAAAGGAGAGATTGTGTTTAGGGTTTGGAAATATTTGGTGTTTAAAAAAAATCATAAAATGTAATTTTTTATTTAGTAAATTTTTTTATAAATAAATGTTAATTTTTTTTTGTTATTATTGATTTATTTCGGATTTAATTTTTAATTTTATTTTTGTAAGGTATTATTTGGTTAAAAAGAGTTGTTAAGGTATGTTTGTATTTATTTTATATTCCTATTCATTCATAAGTTATTTTTAATATTTACTGAAGTAAAAAAGCTTATTTATATTATGTATAAAGAATGTTTTATTTTTTTATGTAATTTATTTGTTATGAGTGTTTTAGGTTGATTAGATTTATTTTTTATGAAATTTATTTGGCATGTTATTTTTATTATTTTAATATATTTTTTTTATTTTTTATGTAGGTAAAAGATAAGACCATTAAGATGGAATTTGTGAATGGGACCATTGAGTTGGAATTTATGAGATAAATTAGGAATAATAGTTTACATGTTCTGATTTTTTAAGATTTTATAATTGGGAATAAGAATTTATGTTTTTAAATTTTATTTTATGTTTTTTATAAATATTATAAATGAAAATTTTTTTTGAATCCTTCTATGCAAAAAAAAAAAAAAGTATATTTTTTGACAACAATTAAGTTGACATGTTATTATATATATTATATTTTAAACCAGTACATTTTACTTCTTATCATTTTAAAATAATAATAACAATATTTATATTTATTATGTTGAGATAGTTTATGTTATGTTTTCGTTATATTTTTTTTATTGGCATTTTATTTTTATTATTTTTATATAATTTTTTTATATTTTATGTAGGTAAAAGATTAGACCATTGATGGAATTTGTGAATGGGACCATTGAGTTGGAGTTTGAGTTGGAATTTATAAGATATATTTATTTTGTTAATGTAGTATAGCAAAAAATATGATGTGGACAAAACTGTTTGGTACTTTTTTTTAATTAAAAGCAATATATAAAATTTAAGTATTTTGATAAATATTTAAAATGCATCAAACTTAGAAATTAATTATCGAAATTTGTTTTGAAATTGCAGGTATCGCAATGGGTTCATTGATTAAGAAAGATGATCACATATCAAACACAATTAATAATATGGAAATATATTGCTATTTATTAATCACGGGTTCCCTTAAAAAAAGTTATACGTCATTTACAGAAATAAATTATGTTATAATAACTATTTTCTATAATTTAATAGTGTCAGGGCTTGTACTGCGCATTGAGGGGTCGGGTGAATGGTTTAGGATATCCCCTGAATGAACAACTGATGGCATACTTGGAGTTAGCCGGATTCGAGTCAGCAGCATTGATCCAGACGTTTGATGTGCGGTACGATTTAATATCCGCATTGGTCGAGCGTTGGCGCCTGGAGACCCACACTTTTCATTTGTCGTATGGGGAGTGCACTATCACTCTAGAGGATGTTGCATTCCAACATGGGCTCTCAATTGACGGGAGTGCCGTAACAGGCGTAAGTACGATACCTGAGTCGACTGCCCTTTGTTGTAGCCTACTAGGAGTCTCGCACAACGATGTTGAGTCCAAATTTACGGGTTTGAGATTTTCATGGCTGAAAACCAATTTTGAACATCAATGAATGCCACTGAGTAGGAGGTGATGTGCATAGCTCAAGTGTACATTATGCATATTATAGGAGGTGTACTGATGCTATATGCGAACAACAATAGGGTTCATTTGATGTTTTTACCCCCAATTAACTGATTTCCAGAATGTTCGTTTGTATAGTTGGGGTTCTGTAGTTCTGGCTATGTTGTATAGTGAGCTTTGTCGGACTACAAAGCCTAATGCTGTAGACATAGGCAAATGCCTCATATTGCTGCAGTCATGGGCTTTTTATTGAATGTCATTCTTAGCATTAGGCACCAAGCATACGTATTTCCACAAGAGAACATGTGATAAAATTTAACTTGTTATAGCAATTAATAGATATTTTTTCTAATGATACTATTCTAACGATACTATTCTTGTTTTCGTAGGTGGAGTACCAATCCAGGTATCGGGAGGTCATATACTATCCCGATATATCGTCTGATAATTGAACAACATGCCTGGGAAGGGGTAAGCTATTCCAATATTCGTGACATATAATTACTTTGTATATTTTACTTGCACCGTGTTAAATTTTAACAATGTTATTAATCGTGTAGCTTATCTGAATGTCGTATCGGAGACCAGAAATTGTAATTGTTATACCCTCGTCTGCCCACATTCATTCTCACCTGTAGTGCATTAACATACCAATTATCAATTTCCAGATAGTCGAGTGGTATAACGGGGATTGAGTACTCCGACAGTTTGGTTGCATCTAGTATATCCCGACTCCGCCAATGCAGTTGAGGAAGATTCACGGGATTAATAAGAGAGGAAAACATGGAAATAATTGGGGGGTTGTGCACCTGAAATATATTGTAGTGTGGGATAATCGGACGGCGCAAAGACTCAGATGGATATTTCTTTCGATTTGCAACCATACTCTAGTACGGGAAAACCATATTTACTTAGTGTGTAGTCGATTATAGTCCCCTTGCACATGCATCGACTTGAGGCATATGAGCTAGAGCCTAAGCCTGAGCCTGAGCCTTAGCCCGAGCTAGAGCTAGAGCAGTCGCATACATATTTTGAGGATAGTTCTTATCATCAGGAGTTGCGGGTCAATGACTATTTCCCGGCTCGTCAGGACACAAATACCATTCCGGGTTTAATATATTTAGTCCAGTACAATCACAGTACAACACTCCTCCCGGCCCGTATCCACCACATTACTCCACTCCTCCTGGATCATATCTACTGCAGTACAGCACTCCTCCAGGCTCAATTTCACCGATGGCGTTCGAGGCATATGATTTTTCTTCTGTGTTTCGCACACCCCTACCTGCGAATGAAAAGAATGTTGATTGCCACAATCACCCACAATGTGAGCATCAGCCCCCGCAAAAATATACATCTAGGACCACACCATCAAATTATCAATTTAGGGATTTCTTGCAATTTAAATATTACAAAATTTGTACTTTTTTTATTCTAAAAAATTGTAAATCAAGAAAAAGACAATCTTTGTATTTATTTAATTAGATTAATTGCAACATTAAAACTTGGAACAAACTTTGTGGTCATAAATTAGATTAACATTACAACATTACAACATTAAAACTGGGAACAAACTTTGTAATATAAATTTTGTAATATAAATTAAATACATTACAATATTAAAACTTGGAACAAACTTTGTAATAAATACATTACAACATTAAAATTTGGAACAAACTTTGCAATATAAATTAGGTACATTGGATTACATAAGCTCAATTCCCACCCGATCGTGACGATTGTCCAATATGGTAGTGTAACAGCTCGTTTTCAGTGAAATCGGAGCAGTGGTTTCGGGACCACAAATTCGAGTCCGGAAAGGAAATTTATTTTAATATTATTTTATGGTCTATAGTATAATAGAAATCTCATATGAAAATTTTGTAAAGAAATTTTACTGAATTGGTGTCTAATCCGATAAAGGATCAAATTGTGTAAAATGCAAAAGTTGAGTTCTAGTAGCTATAAGTATCAAATAGCTATAGAATTCAAAATTTGAGGTCCTTATATGGCAATTAAACTATTAAATGGAGTTATTATATAAGGATGATTATTCATCCATGGAAATTTAATTAAAGAAAATGATGAAATTAGAAAGTAAAAATAATAAAAGATGATAAGTAATTAAATAATGAAAATTTCATCTTTTTCATCATCTTTCCCAAATTATTTACATGGAAACCCTAGGTAAGAGAAAAGAGTTCAAGCAAGTTATTTTGGCTTAATTTGGTATGTATCCTCGTCTGGTTTTAGTAATTTTCATGTTTCCGAGATCGTAATAGCTTAATTTAGCTATCTCGGGGACTAATTTGTAAAATTATCAAGGTACTAGGGTTTTTCCATGGATAATTATGCATGAATTATGAAATTTATGGTAGAAAATGAAAGGTTGTTGATAGATAAACAACTTTTGTAAAGTGAATTTTGATGAAAACATGATTTAGGGACAAAATTGAAAAGATGTAAAATTCATGGAAAAATTATGAATTTTATGAAATACATGGGCTACGAGTGTTATATGTAAAAAAATCAGCTAAACTTGGAATAAGGATTAAATTGCATGAATTTCATTTTCCTAACCTAGCGACGAAATCGTCATTAATCAAAAGTTCGTATAATTAAATTATATGTTTATATGTAATAATTGAATTGTATGTATGTAATTGTATGATTTCCATGTATATGAAATAAATCACATATCCAACAATGCCCAACAATTATTAAATCCCGTGCGAGCAAACGAAATATGATGGATACGGGGTTCCCGATTAATTATGATCTTGCATATGTTGCGGACACACTACAGCTCGCAAGAGCATCTCGTTATAGCTCTCATGAGCATCCCGATATAAACTCTCTTGATCTTTATGATATATGGCTCTCACGAGCTTCCCGTTTACATGCTCTTATGAGCATTCTAATCGATTGTGATCCTACATGTGTTGCAGACACACTGCAGCTCTTATGAGTGTCCTAATATAAGCTATCCAGAGCTTCCCGATCAATGGCTCTTTGGAGCTACCCGTTAAGCTTTTATAAGCTTTTTGATTTAAGCTCATATGAGCTTTCTATTATTAAGCCCGGATAAGCTTCCCATTACAAGCTCACATGAGCTTTCTGTTAAATGGCTCGGAAGAGCTTCATGTTCAAATGCTTAATGAGCATTCTTGAATATAAATTGACGGTTTATAGTTTTGTACACTACAAGTGTACTACCCGTGTATCAACCGATATTTTAGATGATTCAACGGGCAAAATTCTAATATGAGAAAATATGAATTCAGAATAAATCATTACCCGTACCTATATGAAATACATGAAAATTTGATATGTAATGAGCTCATACTTGTTCTTGATATTCATGTGAAATAAATGACTAACTTGTTTGATGAGATTATGTGCTTAGGCTTTCGGCCAAACTATTTGGATATATTATGTATGCTTACCTTAAATGCAATAAAATGGTATGTTACTTTCCCGTTATACAAACTTACTAAGCGTTAAAAGCTTACTCTGTTTTATAGTACTCGGAAGCTCGTAAAGGTTGGAAGCTGATCAGAGTATCACCATACTATTCCCCGGACCTTTCGATATATAAAGCTATCTAATTTTGGTTATAATGGCATGTATAGGTTAAATTGGCCAATGATGGCATGTAAATGTTTGGTTATACCTAGCCATTGGTATGGCTTGTGTTTGGTATATGTTGGGATGTATATATATATGGCCTTAACATGATGTGTGAGTTTGAAATGGTCAAATGATGGTAATCATATGGATAAATGGATTGAAATACCATATTTGATCAAATGTGCATATATGTGAATTTGAGCAGTTAGGTAAGTTTGAGTAGATGAACTCATGTAATGATATGTCATGCATAATACTTGGTTTTGGCTTGATTTAAAGATTTTTAATTGGTTGGTGAATGTGCTAAGTGTTGATGTAGGTGAAAGGCAAATTGGGTGAGAAATGTGGCCTTAGAAATGGCCTATTTTCGTCCACACGGGCAGAGACACTGGTGTGTGTCTTAGTCGTGTGTGGCATACAGCCATGTGCACGAGCGTGTGGTTTGGCCGTGTGTCCCCTGCATCTTTAAATTTACAAAATAGAACGCTCAGGTTTTTAAACACGGGCAGAGACACAGGCGTGTGTCTCAACCGTGTGTAACACACGGCCTAGCACACGGACGTGTGACTTGGCCGTGTGGCCCCTGCACCTAATTAATGTAAAGTAAAATGTTCACATGGCCTAACACACGGGCGTGTGGCTTGGCTGGAAGACCCAATTTAGTAGCCACCCTAATTTGGACACAGGCTGGGACACTGTAACACCCCAAACCCGCATCCGTCGCTGGGATAGGATTTCGAGGTATTACCTGACTCTATCACACGTCAGTGCAGTTTGTAAAAGTCATTTCTTAATAAAGTATACCAACTCATACTGTATATAAAAAAAAATTAAAACCGTATCTTTCGTCAAATATCAAACATTCATTTACATAGGTAATTATTTCGCATTTGAGCATAACCGGTGCATAAATAGCAACCGATTCATCAATTTCCATAATCACTCATTCCATTCGGAAATAACCATTGCATATATATATACTAGACTCCACCAGATCAATTCAAAACCTAGTATTTTATTTATGCATTTAACAAACCGTACATGCAAATAATTGTACTTATAATCATTCAATTCTTAAGTATACTATATGCATAAATCGAACATTATATACAAGCATTTGCGCATACCATATATAAAATTTGTCAAGGCATAAAATAATACCCTAAATGCTTATCACTAACTCATACATATTTGAGCATTATACAAAGACAATATAAGTATGAATATATACATTTAACCATGCATAACAAAGCATAGCCATATTCGCATGGCGCATGTAGACATACATTTACAAGTCTTTCAAACATATCCCAAAAGATTAAATCTATAAATGCCATTGAAACCAATTCAAAATATATTTTAGCCTATACATGCCATAATGGTCAAAGTTCACTACTTCAAAAGAGTACCAAAGAGATGATAGTATGGAGAGCTTCTAAAGTGATTCTCGAGCACAAAATGAGCTTTCAAAAGTAACCTACGCGTTTAGCAAATAACCCAAAACACAAAGTAAGCTTTCATAGCTTAGTAAGAATTAAGCAATTATCTACCGTTCACATGAACTTATACAAACAAAACAAATAATTATTTATCAACATTAGACCGAATAATCAAAACTCCAAAACTTGAATATATAACCACATTCTAAATAATTTATATACATGATACGTATTTAGCAAGTACTCAACTTACACCTTAACTCATATCACTATTTATAGAAGTGATACTTGCCTCAAGTATACTTACCGTTTCCAAACTTAGTCATGCATGCAAATACTTAGGATAATATACTCAATCATTCTTAATATTTATCTGCATTTGTAATAAAAGTCTTTAAAACGAACCTCACACCTACACATTGTCGATATGATTAGCAACATCTCACACTTAGTGCTATTCCTTAATACTTCTCGTAACCTATCGTTCACATAGAGCCGTTACTTCATACTTCTCGTAACGTATCGCTCACATAGAGCTATTGCTTCATGCTTATCGTAATGTACCGCTCACATAGAGCCTTTACTTCATACTTCTCGTAACGTATCGCTCACAGAGAACCATTACTTCATGCTTATCGTATCGCTCACATAGAGCCGTTACTTTATGCTTATCGTAACGTACCGCTCACATAGAGCCGTTACTTCATACTTCTCGTAACGTATCGCTCACATAGAGCCGTTACTTCATGCTTATCGTAACGTATCGCTCACATAGAGCCGTTACTTCAACTTTACACATATGATGATCTCCGAATCATTTCACCCAACTTATGCTTCTCTTAACTTGTAATTCATTTGATATGCATACTTTATATAAATAATTCACATTTACTTTACCCAAAAAACATACACTTATATATATGGATATATCAAAGTATTCAATAACCCAAATACTATATATTACATTCGGCCTATACCACATCAAGCCATCATCAACTCAATTTGGAGTGCTTGAATCTCATTATATTAATTTTCCTATTTCATGCGTCTAGTTACAACAACCAAGTACCATCACCATCAACTATCTCACCATCAACTATCTCTTATCAATTTCATATATATATATATATTCGGCAATACATTAAATTAAACTATCACTATTCAACTCAACCTTGTAATTATATATTATTTCAATAAAATTCCATTGCTTAAAACTTACCTGGTGTTTGATGAACTAAAAGTTTCCGACTCGATCAATTTAGCCTTTCCCCGATCCGATTCCGGTTCTTTCTGTCCTTGATCTAAAATAAGGTTCCAAAAGAGTTTATTCAAACAAAAATTTCATTCATTTTTAACTCAAACACATAATTGCACCATCCTTCCAATCTATCACTCAAAATTTGCATTTTTACAAATTAGTACTATTTTCCAATCATTCAAACTAGGACAATTTGCACATTTTTGAGCCATGGTCAAATGTCCCTTAAGCTCTTTATAGACTTAAAATGTTATCCAATTTGATCCTAGCACTTAATCATGGAGTTTACTCATTTACCCCTAAAAGTTACATCCTTTACAATTTACTCCCAAAACGTAAAGTACAAAAATACATGAAATTTGAATTTTTCTCTTTAGGGCCGAATTTTCTCCATCTTTATGCAAACCTATACCAACCATTTGTTTTGCATTTTACACCCTAATTTTAAAACCTGATAATTTAGGCCATTATTCTCCATTTATCTAAATTTCAAACTCAACCATGTTGATTTCAAGCATATATCTAATATTTAACCATTAAACATAACAAAATAAAACAAAAAGAAAATATCTATTCATGGCCGAATCTAAGACATGTCTCATATTCAAAAAATTTCACATGTATATGAAAGCATTTGAATTAACTTACTCAAAAATGCAAGAATTCATAGGAATTAAGCTCAAATTCTCACCTTAATGGGACATGCACCACCAAAATAAAAATGGAAGCTTTAAGCTTCTTCCTTCCTTGAGGATTCGGTGAAGAAGATGGAGAAAGGAGAGAGATGAAACAATTATACTGGCTTTCTTATTATAATATTATTCATCCTTATTATAATCCTCCACTATTATATAATAATATAACATAAAAAATATTTCCAAATGGCTTTTTAGCCATTTTGCTGTCCACTCTCCTTCCAAATGGCCAAATTACCTCTTAAAGGCCAATCAAAAATAAAACCGATTCAATTAACTCCTAACTTCCACAATAGCTATCATTTTCCCTTTTGTTCAATTTGGTCTTTTACTAAAATTATTCACGTTAATAAGAATTTAACAACATGAAATTCTAGTATATGATCAAGCATAATTATTAAACACATAAAATAATAATAATAATAATAAAACAAATTGAAAAATTTTCGGATTCGTGGTTCCGAAACCACCGTCCCGATTAGGATCGTAAACAGGCTGTTACAACTCTTCCCCCCTTAAGGATTTTCGTCCCGAAAATCTTACCGATAAATAGGTCCGGATAACACTCTTTCATCGTATCCTCTGATTCCTAAGTTGCTTCTTCAACTCCGTGCTTTTGCCACAGTACTTTAACTAAGGGAATTTTTTTGTTCCTCAAATCTTTGATTTCACGTGCTAAAATATGGATCGGTTCCTCCTCGTATGTCATATCGAATCGAATTTTGATCTCAGATGGAGAAATCACATGGGACGTATCTGATCGATATTTACGAAGCATCAAAACATAGAAGACATTATAAATCTTTTCTAGTTTAGAGGGCAACTTTAATGTATAAGCAATAGGCCCAACATGTTCGATGATCTCATACGGTCCGACGAACCTCGGACTTAATTTGCCTTTTTGACCAAATCGAAGCACTTTCTTCCACGGAGAAACTTTCAAAAGTACCCGATCTCCGGTCTGAAACTCAATGTCTTTACGTTTCAAATCCGCATATGACTTTTGACGATCTGACGCAACTTTCAAACTATCTCGGATTACTGCCACTTTTTGTTCAGTCTCTTTAATCAAATCAACCCCGTGTATCTTGTGTTCACTGAGCTCGGTCCAGTACAATAGTGTACAACACTTGCGGTCGTATAAAGCTTCGTAAGGTGCCATTTTAATACTAGATTGATAGCTATTATTGTAAGCAAATTCAATCAAAGGTAAGTATTTTTCCCACGTACCTTCAAGCTCGAGGACGCAACATCTCAACATATCCTCAAGTGTTTGAATGGTTCGCTCAGACTGACCATCTGTCTGCGGATGAAAAGCTGTGCTAAAGTGTAGTTTGGTACCTAAAGCATCTTGCAATTTCTTTCAAAATCGCGACATGAATCTCGGGTCTCTGTCCGAAACAATGGAAATCGGCACACCATGTAATCACACAATTTGAGATACATACAACTCAGCAAGTTTATCGAGCAAATAGTCTGTACGAACTGGAACAAAGTGAGCTGATTTGGTTAGTCTATCCACTATAACCCAGACTGCATCTTTCTTGCTCGGTGTCATAGGCAAACCGAATACAAAATCTATAGCAATTCTATCCCATTTCCATTCAGGTATCATAATCGGCTGAAGTAGTCCTGATGGAACTTGATGCTCAGCTTTCACTTGCTGACAAACTAAACACTTCGAGACAAATTCAGCTATGTCCCGCTTCATCCCAGGCCACCAATAAAATTGTTTCAAATCATTATACATTTTTGTGCTACCCAGATGTACAGATAATCGGCTACTATGAGCCTCCTTCAATATCATTTGAATCAACTCCACATCCCTCGGAACACATAATCGACCTTTGAATTTCAGACAGTCATTCTCATAAATCTGAAACTCTGACTCAACATTACTTTCACGCTAAACTCGTCTTGCCAACTTTCTGGGCATCACTAACTTGTTGAATAAACAACGGTCTTGCTTTTAATTCGGCTACTATTGAAACATCACCCGACTTAGCCATATGTGCGTTCAACACACGAAGAGCAAATAATGACTTCCAACTTAAAGCATCTGCAACAACGTTAGCCTTTCCTGGGTGATAATCAATCACGAGCTCATAATCTTTCAACAATTCTAACCATCGTCGTTGTCTCAAATTCAAGTCCCTCTGAGTCATTAAATACTTTAGACTCTTATGATCTGAATAGATGTGACATTTCTCACCGAATAAATAGTGACGCCATATCTTCAAAGCAAAGACTATAGCAACCCATTCAAGATTATGAACCGGGTAATTCCTCTCGTGCGGTTTCAACTGTCTCAAGGCATAGGCTATAACTTTGCCTTCTTGCATCAAACACAACCCAGGCCATTTAAAGATGTATCGCTGAAAACAACAAACTCCTTACCCGATTCAGGCTGAACGAGTACCGGAGCCTCCGTCAACAAGGTCTTCAGTTAATCAAAACTCTTCTGACACTTTTCCTACCACTCAAACTTTACATCTTTCTGAAGTAGCTTTGTCATCGGAGATGCTATCATAGAAAACCCTTTCACAAAGCGTCTATAATATCTGGCTAGCCCTAAAAAGCTACGAACCTCAGAAACATTTCGCGGAGGTTTCCAATCAAGTATTACTAAAACTTTACCCGGGTCAACCCGAATACCCGACGCTGAAATAACATGTTTGAGAAAACCAACTTTATTCAACCAGAATTCACATTTACTAAGTTTCGCGTACAATTTCTTATCACGCAAAATCTACAACACTAACCTCAAACGCTCAGCATGTTCAGTTTCGTCTCGCGAATAAATCAGTATATCATCAATGAACACAACTACAAACTAATCTAAATACAGTCTAAATACCCGATTCATCAAGTCCATGAAAACAGCAGGGGCGTTAGCGAGCCCAAACGGCATCACCAAGAATTCATAGTGACCATATCTTGTCCGAAAAGCAGTCTTTGGTATATCTGATTCCCGAACTCGCAGCTGGTAATATCTCGACCTCAAATCAATTTTTGAGAACACTGAAGCTCCCTTAAGTTGATCGAATAAATCGTCGATACGTGGCAATGGGTATTTATTTTTTACGGCAACTTTATTGAGCTGTCGATAATCAATACACATTCTCAAAGTTCCATCTTTCTTTTTCACAAATAGAACAGGTGCACCCTAGGGAGAAAAACTGGGTCTAGTGAAACCTTTATCTGACAATTCTTGCAACTGAGCCTTCAATTCCTTTAATTTAGTCGGTGCCATTCTGTACGGAGCTATCGAAATCGGGGTAGTTCCCGGTACTAACTCAATCCCAAATTCTACCTCACGAACTAGTGGCAGTCCTGGTAATTCTTCCGGGAATACATCTGGATATTCATTCACAACCGGTACTGACTCATCGGTTACCTTGCTATCAATTACATATGCAAGATAGGCTTCACAACCCTTTCTCATATATTACCGAGCCAACATCAATGATATCGCAGCAGATAGTCCATTCAAATCCGCTGACTCAATTCAGATTATCTCATTATTCTGCTATCTCAGATCAATAGTCTTCTATTTGCAATTGACTATTGCATCGTGAATTGATAACCAATCCATACCGAGAATAATGTCAAACTCATCAAAAGGTAATAGCATCAGATCGGCCAGAAAACACATCTCTCGAATCATTAAGGGGCAGTTCTTGTACACTTTATCAACTAATACCCAATGACCCAAAGGGTTTGAAACCTGAATCGCAAATTCAGTAGACTCAACAGGTAGAGTCTTACTGGTTACTAATGTTTTGCACACATATGAGTGAGTTAAACCGGGGTCAATCAAAGCAATTACATTAGAATCAAAGAGGGTGAAAATACAGGTAATAACATTTGGAGATGATGCCTCCTCTCTCGCACGGATGGCGTACGCCCTAGCCAGTACACGAGTATTTGATCGAACAACTGCATCTGTAGTCCCTCTCTGAGCAACACTCCTACCTCCCCTAAAACGAGACAATCTGCCTCTAACTGATATACCGCTAGGTCTCGCACTCTGAGCAGTACCCTTCCCAGTAGTCTTCGGGCAATCCCGAATAAAATGGTCCTACGAGCCACACTTATAACAAGTGCGAGAAATGGATTTGCCCCAACACTCTCCAAAATATCGTCTGCTGCACTGTTGACACTTAGGTTTGCTCGTTCGATCATTACCAGCACTAGCCACCGATGTAGCCCGAGAACTCACTGGTGGTCACTATCGTATAGAAATCTCGGTGTTGGATCTGAATCGGCTGTCATCATTCTCACTTTGTCTTTGTTATCATCAACGATTGTTTACTCACCAATCTCTTCCGCAAGTCTCTAGATTCAAGTTTAACCTTTCGTTTTTCTTTCCCCAATTCTTCCGCCTTACAAGCTCTTTCAACTAGCACTACGAACTCGTTAATTTCAAGAATACCAACCAAAAGCTTTATATCTTCATTCAAACCATTTTCAAACCTCCGACACATAACCGTCTCTGATGAAACACACTCGCGAGCGTAGCGACTAAGTCGCACAAACTTTCGCTCGTATTCAGATACGGTCATACGACCTTGTTTGAGCTCAAGAAATTCTTTATGCTTAGAGTCAATAAAGCGTTGACTTATATACTTCTTACGGAATTCAGTCTGAAAGAAATCCCATGTCACCCTCTCTTTTGGAACAACCAAAACGAGTGTATTCCACCAATAGTAGGCAAAATCCCGTAATAATGATATGGCACACTTTAAACATTCATCAGATGTGCAGGACAGTTCATCGAAAACACGAATGGTATTATCAAGCCAAAATTCGGCTCTCTCAGCATCATCGTCATCCTCTGCTCTAAATTCTTGAGCCCCGTGCTTCCTAATGTGATCAACCGGAGGTTTAATTACTCTTTCAGGATTAGTAACAAGGGGTACCACCGATGCTACAGGGGTTACATTTGGATTTTGGGGTAGTTGAACAGTCGGATTGGTTCGTATGTAATGACTGAACCAATCATTCATCATACAATCATCTATAAAAAAAACATTATGGCATGTATAGCTAGACTCACACGCGCTACGTTAGTCCGAGAACTGACTAAACCGTAGCTCTGATACCAATCAAATGTAACACCCCAAACCCGCATCTGTCGCTGGGATAGGATTTTGAGGTATTACCCGACTCTATCACACGTCAGTGCAGTTTGTAAAAGTCATTTCTTAATAAAGTATACCAACTCATACTGTATATAAAAAAAAATTAAAACCGTATCTTTCGTCAAATATCAAACATTCATTTACATAGGTAATTATTTCCCATTTGAGCATAACCTGTGCATAAATATCAACCGATTCATCAATTTCCATAATCACTCATTCCATTCGGAAATAACCATTGCATATATATATACTAGACTACACCAGATCAATTCAAAACCTAGTATTTTATTTATGCATTTAACAAACCGTACATGCAAATAATTGTACTTATAATCATTTAATTGTTAAGTATACTATATGCATAAATCGAACATTATATACAAGCATTTGCGCATACCATATATAAAATTTGTCAAGGCATAAAATATTACCCTAAATGCTTATCACTAACTCATACATATTTGAGCATTATACAAAGACAATATAAGTATGAATATATACATTTAACCATGCATAACAAAGCATAGCCATATTCGCATGGTGCATGTAGACATACATTTACAAGTCTTTCAAACATATCCCAAAAGATTAAATCTATAAATGCCATTGAAACCAATTCAAAATATATTTTAGCCTATACATGCCATAATGGTCAAAGTTCACTACTTCAAAAGAGTACCAAAGAGATGATAGTATGGAGAGCTTCTGAAGTGATTCTCGAGCACAAAATGAGCTTTCGAAAGTAACCTACGCGTTTAGCAAATAACCCAAAACACAAAGTAAGCTTTCATAGCTTAGTAAGAATTAAGCAATTATCTACCGTTCACATGAACTTATACAAACGAAACAAATAATTATTTATCAACATTAGACCGAATAATCAAAACTCCAAAAATTGAATATATAACCACATTCTAAATAATTTATATACATGATACGTATTTAGCAAGTACTCAACTTACACCTCAACTCATATCACTATTTATAGAAGTGATACTTGCCTCAAGTATACTTATCGTTTCCAAACTTAGTCATGCATGCAAATACTTAGGATAATATACTCAATCATTCTTAATATTTATCTGCATTTGTAATAGAAGTCTTTAAAACGAGCCTCACACCTACACATTGTCAATATGATTAGCAACATCTCACACTTAGTGCTATTTCTTAATACTTCTCGTAACCTATCGTTTACATAGAGCCGTTACTTCATACTTCTCGTAACGTATCGTTCACATAGAGCTATTGCTTTATGCTTATCGTAATGTACCGCTCACATAGAGCCGTTACTTCATACTTCTCGTAACGTATCGCTCACATAGAGCCGTTACTTCATGCTTATCGTAACGTACCGCTCACATAGAGCCGTTACTTCATGCTTATCGTAACGTACCGCTCACATAGAGTCGTTACTTCATACTTCTCGTAACGTATCGCTCACATAGAACCGTTACTTCATGCTTATCGTAACGTACCACTCACATAGAGCCGTTACTTCATGCTTATCGTAACGTACTGCTTACATAGAGCCGTTACTTCAACTTTACACATATGATGATCTCCGAATCATTTCACCCAACTTATGCTTCTCTTAACTTGTAATTCATTTGATATGCATACTTTATATAAATAATTCACATTTACATTACCCAAAAAACATACACTTATATATATGGATATATCAAAGTATTCGATAACCCAAATACTATATATTACATTCGGCCTATACACCATCAAGCCATAATCAACTCAATTTGGAGTGCTTGAATCTTATTATATAAAATTTCCTATTTCATGTATCTAGTTACAACAACCAAGTACCATCACCATCAACTATCTCTTATCAATTTCATATATATATATATATATATATATATATATATATATTCGGTAATACATTAAATTAAACTATCACTATTCAACTCAAACTTGTACTTATATATTATTTCAATAAAATTTCATTACTTAAAACTTATGTAACACCCCAAACCCGGCCTAGACGTTACGACCGGATCTGGCATGTCACATGAAAGGAATGTCTAAAAATTGTGCATTCGTTAAAAAGTTCGTATTCTTTATATTTATTATGGAAAAAAAATCGAGTTTAAGTAATTTTGAATAAGAAATGATTTATTAACATTTTAGGAAAATCCAGAATTAAAATTCCATAAAAAATAAGCATGAACCAAATTAAAAGCTAACATCAAATAAAATACCATAGGCCTTATTACATAACAGAATCCCAATATAATAAGTTCAAAATAAGGTAATGTAGTTTACAGAAGTAATAGTAAGGCATGGCCACCTCAAGTCCACCTCAGCTCCCAAATCCGCAATCTAACGATTACCTGTAAAATTAAACAAAAGGGGGTAAGTCATCGAGACTCAGTGTGCAAATCCCCATAAACGCAATCTGGGCCTTAAGCCCACAGAATGAAGCATATTTAAATATGTATGCAATGCAGCCCAGCCCAACCTAGTTTTCCATCCTCTACACACCACCCGTACCAGCCAATCACACCGTGGGGATTACTAAATCGACCCTCCATCCGCTACACACCTCGAAAGCGATCATTTGCGATCAATCGCACATCGCTTTAATACGTGGCATAGCCACGGATAATGTGACAACGTCACGGCATGTAATATTGTGACATGAGTCACCAGATACATAATATTGTGACATGAGTCACCGGATTAATGTGGTAAAACCACCGGAACACTTCCCCTTATCATTATCATATCCTAAAGCCCATGCAACATGACATAATAATTCGTGTATGCAGTATGTTATGTATGCAAAACATATATCAAATATAACATATGAATTACCATCATAATCAAATAACAAATTGCATCATAACAAGCTAATCAACCTCTAAGGGTATAATCGTAATTTTACCTACCAAGGGTATAATCGTAATGTTAATTTATTAAAATTTTTAAACTCACTCGTCGGATTTAGTGATCTCGAATCACTGTTTCCAAAACCACTTAAAATTAGGTTGTTACATGTGCCCCTACACCTTGGAAAATTTTTGAGATTTTGCAAAAAATTCTCCGAGTTCTCAGTTAAGTCCCGACTTGTTTCTAATGTGTATTTTAGGCCTTGACAGCTCAAGTGAAGGACAATATGGTTACATTCTGATATGACTGATAAATAATATGAAATTTCAATGTTCTGTAAATTCTAATAATGCTCCGTAACCCTATTTTGACTACGGATTCGAGTTAGGGGTGTTACAGGTAGTTTTGCTGCAGGCATTTACTCCTATTATGACCAGCTAATCTGTATACTCCACAATGCTTACCGTCAGATTTCTCCTTAATGTCCATTTCCTTACGAATTCTAGATGATTGCGGACGACTTTTCAGATTCCTACGCAACCCTTTGTCTAGGACAAGCTCGAAAGTCGTCGGAGGCACCTCCCACATAGACAGCTCAGGTAGGATTGGGAACTCATTCTCCCAGACATTCAACGTGCGCTCGAGCGTGTACATGTTATTGATAAATTGTTCAACATTGAGTGAGACTTTAGCACACGCTGCCATGACATGTGCACATTGATAATGAAGTGTTTGGAACCTCCTGCAATCGCACCGTCTGTTTCGAAGATCAACTCTATAGGACCTCGGTTGTAACACCCCAAACTCGGCCCAAACATTACGACCGAATTTGGTATGTCACAGAGAAAACCATTTTGAAAATCCCTTTAGCCGATTTGAGTTTTGATGAAAACATTTTTTTTTTTTTGGTAAAGAAGAAAACATTACTTAGTGTTGATTAAAATACATTAAGTTTGTCGATGTACCCGATGGTACGAAAGAAAATCAATTACGTTTGAATTTTGCGAAAAACATGTATAACCATTTTAAAGTCACTAAGTAATTTAAACAAATTATCCAAAACATGCAAAGTAATAAAAATAATCTTAGGAGGCCTTATTACAACTTGATTAAAACAAAACCCACAATAAAGTATAATAAACTAAAATTCAAAGTTCATTTAATTCAAATGTCCACTGCATGGCCACCTCGAGTCCATCCGGTTCCTCATCCGCGATCTACGTGTCACCTGAAAATATTAAGGAGAAGGTGAGTCACCAAGACTCAATGTGTAACCCTTCCCCGATTTAGTGCAACAACATACACAATTTATAACAAATTAACACGCACTAATTCATGCACCCAACCTAGCCATCCAAACGCCTTTCTCTACCCCCGTGTGGTACCGAACCACTGGTGGTGCCAAACCACTGGTGACTCAAAATCACAGATGTGATGCCAAATCACTGGAGGTGCCGAACCTCTGGTGTCCGAAGACACAAATCGAATGATGGGGCCAACCCATTGTGTGATACCAAATCACTGGCGTCGATCCCATATCTCAAATGTGGGGCCAACCCACGGTGGTGTTAACCACAGGGACGAGACGCTATAAGGTGCCAAACCTCTGGAGGTGCCAAACCTCTGGTGACCGTAGTCACGAAATGTGGTACCAAATCACTGGTGTCCGTCGACACGAATATCACTTCCCCCCTCCACTCGTTTAACCCACATATATATATATGATATGCATTTAACAGAAATTATGCCCACCATGTTTAATTAATTATCATACACTGGATTTATCATCAACCATATCACATATACCAAATATGTCATGCCTCCATAAACATCAAATAATAACCTCGTATTACCAAGGACTTACCTGAATCCTTGCTTATACCTTTAGGGTATTAAATCCACATCTACACAAGTCAGATTTAATATACACATCACTTAGCACATAATTAGTTATAAAGTGTGTATGTACACACCTGTTTCTACCGAAATTCCTAGATCCCGAAGAAACCAATCGGCTACCCACAATATCCTTGCTCCTATATTCGGCCAACACAAGATTAGTGACATGGCCTATTCAGTCAAATCAAATAAATCTAAATGGGGTCATCTCTTGAATCCGAATCCTTACCTACACGCTTTTGAGTACTAACCACACGCACACGATACACGAATCTACTTCGTCAAACTACAATCGGTCAATCAACAATATCATTAACCTTCGGCTTTGAATACTTAAAAGAGTGATCTATTAAAATAGATCCTTACCAAAACCGATTGATGTGAAATGGAGGCTTGGATCGAATACTTCAAAATCCCGGCACCTTCACTTAATCGATTGCCAAAAGAAATCCTCAAGAGATCTATACCACTTTTAATATTCGCCAAGGTGCTACCAAATAGGAGAAAGGAATTTTTGGCACTAAGGTAGGGAGTAGATTCGGCTACTAACCAAGAAGGAAGAAAAGTATTTGAGTAAAGAAAATAAAGGCTCAGAATCTTAAGAACATTCGGCTCATGCTTAATGAAGGAAAAAGTTTTGGTTTCTTTGATAAAAGGCTAGCCGAAAATTATCAAGTAAAAGACTAAGATAATTCGGCACTCCCACCTTAAAGACTCCAAAATTTGGCCAAAGCACAAGACCACTAATTCAAACTAATTTGAATTAGTCAAATTCCTTAATTTCCTCCCTGCAACCATTTGAAAATAATAGAATAAACCAAGTGCCTATATTTCTTCTTGACACTTACTCAAAAAATAATAATAAAACACATCAATTATCTCCTCACCTTATCTTTTATCATCTCTTCAAAATAAAAGAAATAAACTAATATTAATCCACCCCTCCAGCCGAACCTAAACACCACCAAAAGCCACTATCCCAAATTCCTCTCCTATTTTATATCTTTATCCCCCATTCAAAACAATTAAAAATATAAAGGCCACCATTATCTTCTAATAAAAAAAATAAAATAAAATCCAGCATTGATCCATTATCCCATTTGAATTTAAAAACAACTAGATTGATCCATTTGAAGATCCCATGTGCCGACCACTTTCCACCTTATCCCTTGGCGCCAGCATAAAAAAAAATAAAACTCCAATTGCAGCTCCCTTGGTTCGAACCAGCGACCTGAAGGAGAAACCCCCACGCTTCCTGCCATTTTGCTAAGGCAACTTTCGTGATATAATCCGCCATAACTTTCTTTTAAACTATACTTCGCTGGCCCCTAATGCTTTAGCGCTAAAAGCAAAATAAAACGCCTTAAACGCGACCCCCAGGACTCGAACACGAGTCCTTGTGCCGCAATCATTAGCCACAACGCGAGCCACTTTACTATTTTGCCTTTCATGTCCAATATGCACACAAAAATCCTTTTAAAGCCTTCTTAGCTAGTCCCTTCTTTTTAGGCGCCAAAATCCAAAATGATAAAACACTCCCATACGCCCCATGTGACTCGAACCTCTTCTCTCCTAGAGCACCCCAAGCGCCCAAACCGCTTTGCGGACGATCCTTGTGCCATGCTTCGCACCATCAATTATTTAAAGGCTCTCACTGGATTTCTCCTCTCAAGCACAAAAAGGGATTTCATTTTTAAACTCGACCCAATCCCGGGTTTATAACTAGGCCCTATAACAACCCAAACATAGGTACTTATTCAAGCAACACATGAAATAAAAATAAAAAAATAATTTCCAACAACCCCTGATTCGGGATGTTACAGTTCTAACCCCCTTAAAATAATTTCGTCCTCGAAATTACCTCGGATCGAAGAGTTGAGGTATTGCTTTGCGCCGCATCACGCCCTCGGGTTCCCACGTAGCTTCTTCTACACCATGGTTCCGCCATAGTACTTTCACCAAAGGTATTGACTTCCTGCGTAGAACCTTGACATCTCGATCCAAGATCTGAACTGGTTCCTCCTCGAAAGATAAGTCTGAGTTTACCTCAATCTTTGCCACTGGCACAACGTGTGATGGATCTGAACGATACCGTCTAAGCATCGACACATGAAAGACGTTATGAATCTGACTCAATTCTACCGGCAGCTCGAGTTGATAAGCTACCGATCCCACTCGCTTTACTACTGTATATGGGCCGATGAACCTTGGGCTTAGCTTCCCTTTTCGCCCAAATCTTAATACCTTTTTCCAAGGCGACACTTTCAGAAAAACTTTATCTCCTACTGCATACTCCATTTCCTTGCGCTTAAGATCAGCGTAAGACTTCTGCCTATTCGCCGCTTCCTTGAGACGAGCCCGAATCACCTTCACTTTCTCTTCAGTCTCTGTCACTAACTCTGGACCTAAAACTTGTCGTTCACCCAACTCCGTCCAACACGTAGGAGTACGGCATCTTCGTCCATACAGTGCTTCATATGGTGCCATTTGGATGCTCGCTTGATAACTATTGTTATAAGCGAATTCTGCCAACGGTAGATACTCTTCCCAACTACCACTGAGATCCAAAACACAACCTCTTAGCATATCTTCTA
Organism: Gossypium bickii; assembly: GCA_025503065.1. Taxonomy (NCBI): domain Eukaryota; kingdom Viridiplantae; phylum Streptophyta; class Magnoliopsida; order Malvales; family Malvaceae; genus Gossypium; species Gossypium bickii. The sequence continues at coordinate 11,657,670 of CP106709.1, forward strand.
AAATCTGTATGACCTTTTTCATCGCCCATCGATTTGTGGATGGAATGTTTGTCTTTGAAATCCAATCGTGTACCCAAAGCCTGATGCAACGCTTTCCAGAACCTTGACGTAAACCTCGGATCCCTATCGGAGATAATTGATACTGGCACACCATGCAATCTTACTATCTCAGCCACATACAACTTTGCTAGCCTCTGAAGAGGATAATCCACTCTTACCGGTATGAAATGAGTGACTTGGTCCAGACGGTCCACAATCACCCAAACTGCATCCTTCTGCTGGGCGTAAGGGGTAGCCCACTGACAAAGTCCATAATGATCCTCTCCCATTTCCATTGAGGGATCTTCACTGGTTGAAGTAACCCTGATGGCAACTGATGTTCAGCCTTTACCTGCTGACACGTCAGACACCTTCCCACGAATTCGGTTACCTCACGCTTCAACCCCGGCCACCAGAACTGCTTCCGCAAATCTCCATACATCTTGTTACCTCGTGGTGCATAGCGTATGGGCTGCTATGTGCATCTGAAGAATTCTTTGCCTCAATTCCACATCCTTCGGCATACAAGGCCGCCCTTGAAAACACAACATACCATCACCAGTCAAACTATACCCTTCCAAACCATCATCTTGAACTTGCAACCTCCGCGTATTTAAACTGTCATCCTCTAATTGCTTTTCTTTAATCTCCTCGATCCAAGTTGGCTTAACTTGCAGCTCTGCCAAAAGACTTCCATCGTCGTATAGACTGAGATGAGCAAACATCGCCCTTAAGTCTGTCACGACCTTCCAGCTCAACGCATCAGCCACCACGTTAGCCTTGCCTGGATGGTACTCAATTGAACAGTCGTAGTCCTTCAACAGTTCAATCCATCGGCGTTGCCTCAAATTTAATTCCTTCTGAGTCAAGAGATACCTCAAACTTTTGTGATCCGTGTAGACTATCGACTTTTCCCCATACAAGTAATGCCTCCATATTTTCAAAGCGAAGACTACTGTCGCTAACTACAATCATGAGTCGGATAGTTAACCTCATGCGGTCTTAACTGACGGGATGCATAGGCCACTACCTTTCCTTCTGCATCAAAGACACATCCCAAACCAAGTATGGGGACGCATCACAATAAACCGTGAACAACTTCCCCGCCTCAGTGTACTAAAGCTGGAGCTTAAAGTCGAGAATCTTCCTTAGCTTATCAAAACTTTCTCTTTGTTTTTTCGACCAAACAAATGGGACTCTTTTTCTTAATAACTTAGTCAACGGTAGCTGCAATTAAAGAGAATCCTTCCACAAATCTTCGATAGTACCCTGCCAGACCTAGAAAACTTCGAATTTCCGCCACTGACCTAGGCGGTTTCCAATCCAACACCGCTTCAACCTTGCGAGGGTCCACTCTAATCCCATCAACGGATACTATGTGACCTAAGAAAGCCACCTTCCTTAGCCAAAATTCGCACTTACTGAATTTGGCATGTAACTGCTTCTCCCTCAATACCTGTAGAACTATATGCAAATGCCTATCATGCTCCTCCTCCGTCTTTGAGTAAACCAATATGTCGTCTATAAACACCACGACAAATTGATCCAAATACTGCTGAAATACTCTATTCATTAAGTCCATGAATGCTGCCGGCGCGTTGGTCAACCCAAATGGCATCACTAGGAACTCGTAATGCCCATACCGAGTACGAAATGCCGTCTTGTGTACATCAGCCTCCTTCACCTTAAGTTGATGATAACCCGACCTAAGATCTATCTTCGAGAACACCGATGCACCTTTCAGTTGGTCAAACAAGTCATCAATCCGGGGCAACGGATACTTGTTTTTGATCGTTAACTTGTTTAGCTGATGGTAGTCGATACACATCCGCATTGACCCGTCTTTCTTCTTGACAAATAGCACAGGTGCTCCTCACGGAGATATACTTGGTCGAATAAACCCTCTATCCAAGAGCTCCTGAATTTGAGCCTTCAGCTCCACCAACTCCTTTGGTGCCATTCGGTAGGGTGCTATAGACACAGGTGCCGTTCCGGGTAACAAGTCTATACCGAACTCAACTTCCCGATCTGGAGGCAGACCCGGGAGTTCTTCTGGAAACACATCAGTGAATTCCCCTACAGTTCGAACCTTCTCAACTGCTGACTCATTAGCCTCCAAGGCACAGATTCGAACCAATAACGCCTCACAACCTTTTCTGACCATTTTCTCAGCCTTCAAGGCAGACACCACATTAGATAGATAATCTCTTCTATTACCTATCATGACCACTTCATCACCCTTAACCGTCTTTAGAACCATGCGCTTAGCAGCGCAATCCAACCTTGCCTGATACTTAACCAGGCAGTCCATTCCAAGAATCAGATCGAACTCCCTAAACGACAGTTCCATCAAATCAGCCACAAACTCTACCCCTTGGAGTTCTAGGGGTACATCTCTATATAGCTTGTTCACTACTACAGAGTGTCCTAGAGGGCTAATTACAGTCATCTCCCTATAAGTAGTCTCAAAGTCTAAGTTCATAGTCTCTACCACACTACTAGCAACGTATGAATGCGTCGAACCCACATCAATTAATGCAACATATGGAAGACCAAAAATTAGGAACGTACCAGTTATGACGTCCGGTGCGTCACCCTCCTTGCGACGCCTCGCTGCGTAGACTAACCCAGGCTACCTTGCCTCTGTGTTGCTTGTATCTCTGCCAGGAACTCCGCGACCTCGATTAGAACCATTACCTCCTCTACCATTACCACGACCCCTCTGCGGTGGTCCCACATTTCTAGCCTGAGTATGGTTCTGACCCTCTTGCTGATTCTTAGCTAGCTTCCGAGGACAATCCCTTACACGGTGATCCAAAGATCCACATTCAAAGCATCCTCTTTCCCCGGTCCAACAACCTCCCCAATGTGACTTTCCACAACGATTACACTGAGCCGGTCTCTGATTAGTAGTCATGGGTTTTCCTTCCTGATTCGGCCCACTCTGCTTAGCCCGTTTCTGTGCATTATTACTTGATCCAGATGGCCCAAAACCTCTTTTCAGTTTATTCTTGTCATAATTCTGTCTCACAGACTCTTTGATCCCTTCGGCTACCTTAGCCTTTTCCACTAGGGACGAAAATTCACGAACCTGCTGCGGAGCAATCAGCAACCTCAAGTCATCTCTAAGCCCGTCCTCAAAGCGGACACAACGCTCATGTTCAGTAGCCACGATGCCTCCAGCATATCTGCTCAGCCTTAAAAATTTCGTCTCATATTCCGACATTGACTTAGTTCCTTGCACCAATCCCAGAAAAGCTTTCCTCTGAGCATCAGTGTAGCTGGTGCCCACATACTTCTTCTGATAAGCAGTCTTGAAGTACTCCCAAGTAAGGCCATCTACCGTAGCACCATCCCGCACCGTGAGCCACCACTGGTATGACTCATCCTTTAGAAGCGACACTGCTCCTTTCAGCTTATCCTCATTCGTTAGGTCGAGATCGTCCATGATCCTCTCAGTCGATTCTAACCAATATTCCGCTGCACTTGGTGCCACGCCCGACACACCCCGGAATACCTCAGCTCCGTTGGATCGGAGTCGCTCGGGTACAGACTTCCGAGCTCCCATACCTCCACTTACCCCAGCCACCATCTCAAGGACTCGTAATACAGCTTGCAATACTGCCTCACCTCCCGTCTGATCTTGCTCCTCAGCTCCAAAAGTTGGGGGTGGTGGTGGCGGTGGTATCTCATTATCAGACCCCTGACCCAACCTAACAGGTTCTGACACGATCATCCTGCCTCTACCGCATCCTCGACGGCCACGTCCTCTAGAACTCATTTCTAGCGATTGAGGCTTAGTCTGATTAAGAAATTTTTATGGATTAGTAACTGTTTCACTGATTATTCACGAAGAAATTTTATGAAGAAAGTTTAATAGAGGTTCTTTCGAGCAATCAAGTTTTAAATCCTCTATCCTAGTTCACAGAAAAGCACGTCCATTCCCTAATACCTTTCATACACATTCACTCTTCGGGCATTTCTGTCCGTTCCTATCCCAGGGGTATTTTCGTCATTTTCCTACAGGGGTATTTTTGTAATAAACCGAGGAAAATTTGAAAACTTTAGTAAATCAAGACATTTTATAATTCCTAAAACTGAAGAGTACTTTCGAAAAATTGCCAACTTGAAGGTATGGCAGAATTTTGAAAACCCAGGGGTATTTTGGTAATTTTGTCATTCAGGGTAATTTGTAAATTTCCAAAATCAGAGTATTATTTTGAAATACAAGATTTTTGGATATTTTTGCAAAGAAAAAGGTTTGGTTGAAATCAGGGCAATACGATAATTTTAGAAACCAATGGCATTTTCGTAATTTTTTTTAATAAATTTTTTTTCCCACTATTTAGAGAGTACTTAAACAATTTTAAAACTAGAGTTTTCATGAAAACATGGCTAATCCCTTTCGGGTTTTATTTAGTATGTTTAGCCTATGACGGAGTCCTCTTGGTTAGGGTGAACCGAAGATACGCACCAGGTAGGATTCCTGCGAAGAGGAGGTGAGTCATGAGGACTGCTTAAGTACCCAAGCTCTTCCGGATCCAATCCTAGACATGTGCACAGGGGTTACCACACCCTAACTCGGCAACTTAGTCACAGGTTGGTTTAATTAGGCACTTAAAGTCTTATGTACTTTGTTAGGGTAAACTAGTCCTAGTGTTCAACCACTTAACATACTATCTTCGTTCCCTACCTACCCTTCTACAAATAATAATCCACACAGAGTTAGAGGTACTTACCTGGGCGGATCGGTGCCGGAGACTCGGTGCCATGCTGTTCAAAACCAAGAAAATATTTCATAAAGGCCTACTAAACATTTTTGGGCCTTGGGCCCCCACAGCCGAGTTTTGAACCGGACTCTGATACCAATTTGTAACACCCCAAACCCGACCCAAACATTACGACCGAATTTGGTATGTCACAGAGAAAACCATTTTGAAAATCCCTTTAGCCGATTTGAGTTTTGATGAAAACATTTTTTTTCTTTCGTACCATCGGGTACATCGACAAACTTAATGTATTTTAATCAACACTAAGTAATGTTTTCTTCTTTACCAAAAAAATCAATTACGTTTGAATTTTGCGAAAAACATGTATAACCATTTTAAAGTCACTAAGTAATTTAAACAAATTATCCAAAACATGCAAAGTAATAAAAATAATCTTAGGAGGCCTTATTACAACTTGATTAAAACAAAACCCACAATAAAGTATAATAAACTAAAATTCAAAGTTCATTTAATTCAAATGTCCTTTGCATGGCCACCTCGAGTCCATCCAGGTTCCTCATCCGCGATCTACGTGTCACTGAAAATATTAAGGAGAAGGTGAGTCACCAAGACTCAATGTGTAACCCTTCCCGATTTAGTGCAACAACATACACAATTTATAACAAATTAACATGCACTAATTCATGCACCCAACCTAGCCATCCAAACGCCTTTTCTACCCGTGTGTGTGGTACCGAACCTTTGGTGGTGCCAAACCAACGGTGACTCAAAATCACAGATGTGATGCCAAATCACTGGAGGTGCCGAACCTCTGGTGTCCGAAGACACAAATCAAATGATGGGGCCAACCCATTGTGTGATACCAAATCACTGGCGTCGATCCCATATCTCAAATGTGGGGCCAACCCACGGTGGTGTTAACCACGAGGGCGAGGACGCTATAAGGTGCCAAACCTGCGGAGGTGCCAAACCTCTGGTGACCGTAGTCACAAAATGTGGTACCAAATCGCTGGTGTCCGTCGACACGAATATCACTTCCTCCCTCCACTCGTTTAACCCACATATATATATGATATGCATTTAACAGAAATTATGCCCACCATGTTTAATTAATTATCATACACTGGATTTATCATCAACCATGTCACATATACCAAATATGTCATGCCTCCATAAGCATCAAATAATAACCTCGTATTACCAAGGACTTACCTGAATCCTTGCTTATACCTTTAGGGTATTAAATCCACATCTACACAAGTCAGATTTAATATACACATCACTTAGCACATAATTAGTTATAAAGTGTGTATGTACACACCTGTTTCTACCGAAATTCCTAGATCCCGAAGAAACCAATCGGCTACCCACAATATCCTTGCTCCTATATTCGGCCAACACAAGATTAGTGACATGGCCTATTCAGTCAAATCAAATAAATCTAAATGGGGTCATCTCTTGAATCCGAATCCTTACCTACACGCTTTTGAGTACTAACCACGGCACACGATACACGAATCTACTTCGTCAAACTACAATCGGTCAATCAATAATATCATTAACCTTCGGCTTTGAATACTTAAAAGAGTGATCTATTAAAATAGATCCTTACCAAAACCGATTGACAGGAAATGGAGGCTTGGATCGAATACTTCAAAATCTCGGCACCTTCACTTAATCGATTGCCAAAAGAAATCCCGAAGAGATCTATACCACTTTTAATATTCGGCCAAGGTGCTACCAAATAGGAGAAAGGAATTTCGGCACTAAGGTAGGGAGTAGATTCGGCTACTAACCAAGAAGGAAGAAAAGTATTTGAGTAAAGAAAATAAAGGCTTAGAATCTTAAGAACATTCGGCTCATGCTTAATGAAGGAAAAAGTTTTGGTTTCTTTGATATGTGCTAGCCGAAAATTATCAAGTAAAAGACTAAGATAATTCGGCACTCCCACCTTAAAGACTCCAAAATTTGGCCAAAGCACAAGACCACTAATTCAAACTAATTTGAATTAGTCAAATTCCTTAATTTCCTCCCTGCAACCATTTGAAAATAATAGAATAAACCAAGTGCCTATATTTCTTCTTGACACTTACTCAAAAAATAATAATAAAACACATCAATTATCCCCTCACCTTATCTTTTATCATCTCTTCAAAATAAAAGAAATAAACTAATATTAATCCACCCCTCCAGCCGAACCTAAACACCACCAAAAGCCACTATCCCAAATTCCTCTCCTATTTTATATCTTTATCCCCCATTCAAAACAATTAAAAATATAAAGGCCACCATTATCTTCTAATAAAAAAATAAAATAAAATCCAGCATTGATCCATTATTCCATTTGAATTTAAAAACAACTAGATTGATCCATTTGAAGATCCCATGTGCCGGCCACTTTCCACCTTATCCCTTGGCGCCAGCATAAAAAAAAATAAAACTCCAATTGCAGCTCCCTTGGTTCGAACCAGCGACCTGAAGGAGAAACCCCCACGCTTCCTGCCATTTTACTAAGGCAACTTTCGTGATATAATCGGCCATAACTTTCTTTTAAACTATACTTCGCTGGCCCCTAATGCTTTAGCGCTAAAAGCAAAATAAAATGCCTTAAACGCGACCCCCAGGACTCGAACACGAGTCCTTGTGCCGCAATCATTAGCCACAACGCGCGCCACTTTACTACTTTGCCTTTCATGTCCAATATGCACACAAAAATCCTTTTAAAGCCTTCTTAGCTAGTCCCTTCTTTTTAGGCGCCAAAATCCAAAATGATAAAACACTCCCATACGCCCTATGTGACTCGAACCTCTTCTCTCCTAGAGCACCCCAGCGCCCCAAACCGCTTTGCCAGACGATCCCTTGTGCCATGCTTCGCACCATCAATTATTTAAAGGCTCCTCACCTGGATTTCTCCTCTCAAGCATAAAAAGGGATTTCAGCCTTAAACTCGACCCAATCCCGGGTTTATAACTAGGCCCTATAACAACCCAAACATAGGTACTTATTCAAGCAACACATGAAATAAAAATAAAAAAATAATTTCCAACAACCCCTGATTTGGGATGTTACATCGGTGGTATACCGGGTCGACGACCGATGGTCTTCGTACTCGAAACGTTTCAAGACATCATGAATGTACTTCTACATTCATCGACTTTGCTATCCAATGATTTGCAACCATTGCATCCTTGATATCTTCGATAAACACGTGCCCTGCCTCCATCTGGTTGACTTGTTATTGACCCATTCTTGGCATCAAGATAGCTAACTTGTATAATATAGTCGAGAAGACAAATGAAATTGGAAGATGTCGTGTTTTCAACAACACAGAGTTGATCCCCTCCGCCAAGTTTGGGGTCATATGACTATAGCAAAAGCCCTCATTAAAACTTTTAGCCCATTGTCACGGCTCTATAGTACCCAACCACTATCGAAAAGATGTGTTCGTTTGACCCTCCATGTCACTCTTAAGTCGAGTCATTCTTTGGTAGAAAATGTGTAGCTCTAGCTCGTGCGTTGTATATGTATTAAGAAAAGATAAGTTACAGTATTAACCTGAGACATTAAAATTTATATTGAAAAGATAAGGTTATCCTTTACCCATTCTCACAACATGTCTCAGCCAGTCTGCATTCTTATAATCTCAATGGAAGTTAGCCGCGATGTGCCAGATGCAGTAAACAGATCTCCATGGCACACCAGAACGCCTAATGGCAGCAATTAATCATTTTCCTCTATCGGAGATGATGCAAATATTATCGTTGCTAATAACATACCTCTGCAGGTTCGTAAGGAAGAATTTCAATGATTCCATGTTCTCCCGCTATCGAGAGCACGTTCTTTTCTCATCTTGAGCAATAGTAAGAAGTAGGATCTGTGTATAATTTCTATATAGCCAGGTCTCATCTACTTGCACAAACGGCTTGCAGTGGGGAAATGCATATAGACATAGATCAAACGTCTAGAACATTTGATGGAAAATTCTTTTTCCTAGTTGTAGTTGGTCATCTGGGCCGTAATAAGGTCGTGTCTATAACTCAATGACAGCCCCCGGTACGTATTCCGGCATAGCGGCTATCCATCCATGTAGCTTATTATATAACGTATCAAAATCCCTGTACAATTGCTCTATTGCCATCTGTTTAACTATCCAGGCCTTTCGATATGCTACTCGATACTGAAATCTTGCCTGTATTTCGGCAGTCAGTATTAAAACTTTAATAGTCGACATATCCTTCACCATTGGCATGATATACGTATAGATAGTTTTGGAATCAAGTTTTTGATGATCTTCTGTCATACATGTTGACGTGCATGTGTGAGGCCCAACTAATTTTCGTATCTCCCACATCTGTGACTTTTGAATAAATGCAGCTCGTTCTTGCCAATTGCAGCCTTCCACTGACTTCCAACACTCCCCAATATATAATGTCGGTTTAGACACTGTGACTTTGTAGTCCACTGATATATTCATGCTATAGCACTATATAGCAAATATGCACTCTTCCTTACTTTTGAATCTTTGGCCCACAAATAACTCCTCAGGATCGAAATCTACAGCCAGCCGGTGAGCAGGTAATATTTCAGGGTACTCCGGGAACTCGACTACGTATGCTGCGTCGGGGTCTATGAGTGACAAGTGTGCCCCAAGATTATTGTGTATCACAATACATCGAATCAGGTTCCCGACTAAAGACGTATTAATATTTCCAACGTCATTCATGTCTTCATCGTCAATATCATTGGGGACCTCGTCTACATCGGTATCACTATTACTATCGACCTCGTGATCATAAGGATCACTACTATCGTATCCATAATCCCCAACCACATCAATATGGGTGCAATATTAAAATCGATATAGATCCCGCGTATAGTCGATTCACTATCAACGTACGATATTGAAGCCGCCATACAGAGTTCTTGAGCTCCATGTTCTTCATCTAATGCAATGAGATCTTCAGTTGGCTCCACACCAGTTAACTCAGCAAATAACTGAATCGGTGCATTTTGGTCACTCTGATTCCCACAATAAATAGCGATAACTTTCTCCACGTTTTTATCTTCTACAAGTTCTGTTTCGGTGAATTTTATGGGATCTTTCGAAACTGGAAACTTGTAGAAAAGTTTCGAGATCTTTCTCCCACAACGTCAAACAATTTATGCAGTAAACCTTTCCTTCATATCATCAAACGAGACATTTCTATTAAATCTCATTACTATTTGTTGGTAACATTCAAATATACATCCAACGATTGTTGTCAAGATTGTTTTATCGAAGTAAACACATACAAAAAATTAATTATCCATTTTCAATACTCAATCTGTTAAAAAATAAATAAAAATTCTCAAAACAATTTTGAACAGCAAAAAAATACTTACGTAAAAAATTTAATGAATAAAAAGAGACCAAAATTTTATCAATATGCAATTTTTTTCATTCATATGCTCAGACTTTTTCAGTTCTCATTTTGTATATGAACAACATTTATCTTTACATTTAACCACTTAAATTCATTTATACATTTTCTTCTATCTCCGATCTTGTATCTTCCTCTAGTAAATTCTCTATATTAAATTCTGAATTCGCTTCAAATTCATCTTCTACAATCTAATTTAGAAATTCCTCAGGATCTTCTTCCATTTCAATCTTTATAACAGGTATTGAATTTAGAAATTCTCTTGATAATTTCTTAACAACTAATTTATCCATCCATGGTATGTTAAACACATTTTACTTCCCAGTCAACTTTCGTGAACCTACACCTTTGTCTCGCTATTTTCCTTGCTCCATAAGAGATTATAAACTTCACGAAGTATATAACTAGATTCCAATAGGTTCGTGGTACCAATGTCTTCCACAGTTGGTCTAACATGATTTGATGCTCTCGTTCTATTAATGTTCATCTAAGGGTTAAGTATTACACTTTATTCTTTCTAATTAGTTCATGACCCTTCCGTAACACTTCTTGCTTCTTTTGATTTACGGTAATAAGGTGTTGAACGATGTCTTCTTTAGGTTTCATTCTGTAATCTTGTAATTCTCTCATCATCTTATCAACTTTCTCCCTTTGTGATAAAGTTGTTATCTCATCCGGCAATATCAAATTTGTTGTCATTTCTAACAATATTAATGACAGAAAATATTTTTATTCCAATTTTCAGTATTTATCTATTTTTTTCTGTTGTTATCACTAACTAACAATTACTTTATAATAGTTACTAACATAAAAACTTTCAAATATATTAAAAAAATTTAAAACATAACTATCATAACCTAACAAATCACAATAAACCTTAAACAAATAATTAACCTAAACACAAAATTTACTAACAAAATAACTTAGAAATTAATATAATTTTACATTTATAATCTAACAAATCACAATAAACAAAATAACTTTAAAACAAATATATAACATTAAAAAAATAAAAAATTATATAATACTAAAAAAATATTTTTTTCTTATCATAATCTATTCTATTTGAAAATAACAATAAAAATAAAAATACCTTTACTCTCTTTCTTTCTTCTCTTTTCTTTCATTCTTTCTTCTCCCTTTCTTCTTCCTTATGTTTTGTTTTTTTTTTTAACAGATACTAATATTGAGCCAGATGGCAGGAGGGGGAGAAATGGTACTCGTGTCGTCTATCAGATAGGGGTCACCAGTGCCACCTATCAGATAGGCATCATACCCCTACAGTATAAAAATATCAATTATATACTATTCTGGACAAACGTGGTGTCGCCTATCAAGTAGGCACCACTATTAAAATATTATTTTTTTAGTCAAAGATGTTTGGTTTTTAGGGTGGTGCCGCCTATGTGCCACCCTCTACTACTATTTCTATACATAATCTATTTAACATACCATTTAAATATTTTATTTTATTTTATTTTATAATATATAGGTAAAAAAGCCATGATTGTGTTATTGGTACGTCTATGAAATTGCCTGTATGAATGCTTAATTCTTGTTTAGTCTCACACTGAGCTTGTTAAGCTCACCCCATTATCTGAACTTTTCAAGTAATGATCGAACTTAGGATTGTAATTGGCAGGAGGGCGTACGGTGAACTTCGGACTTTACTTCATCATATTATTTTAATGTAATTATATTTTTAGCTTATTTTATTATTTTTATTCGATTTTGGATTGTAAAGTTTCTTTAAACTATGGTTTGGGATTGTTTGAGATTTTGGGGTTTTTCATGCATACATGACACGCATATTTGGTATAGATACACGGTTTTTATAAATATGTTTAAATGGACTATGCATGATATATGGCTAAACTAATAATGTGACTAGTAATGGTATACTTCCGCTGCTAATAAGATAACAAAATGATTTTTTAAAGGCAACGCCATCAGTAAGGGTTTACAAAAACTCACCTAATTCGCTAATTTCACCTAAACATGGTTGGACTAAGTAAATAGATTCTTTCCAAAGCTAACAATAGAAACCACGGTTTTATAAAAATGAGTACTTGAGGGTTTTTAACTATCGTTAGGGTAGGTTCAACACTAAGGTGTCCAATGTGGCCTTCTTGATTCGACCATAACGTCTAGGTCGAGTTTGGGAGGTTATATACTCCGTAACCTTAATCTGATGACAGTGACAGGTTAGGAGTGTTTCAACTTGTGTGTGCATAATTGTAAAATAAATGAAAAGGGGGGCAAGAATTTAGTTGATTAAGAAAATAAAATAAAATAAATATGTAATATAATAAAATGAAAACATAATTGATATTGCAAAATAAAATTAAGTGAATAAAATTTAATCGGGAACTAAATATATTTAAACTTAGCATCAACCTCGATATACTCCGAAACTTGAATCGATCTTTGAAAAATGGTTTTTCCCTTGCAATTAATAAGTTGGTTATAGTGATTAAGGACGCCTCAATCGCCGACTTTCTCTCTTGTAATTGATTCCATTATGACCTGCAAACTGACCCTTGCCGAATTTCTAACTATGTGATACGTGCCTGTAATTTAAGACTTCGACAGTTTTGCGAACTGGAAAACCCAACTTCAATTAACGACCTCAACCACATGGGTCGTTTAAATCATATCACTATCTCCCTTAACAAAATCCAACTAGCTTTTTCCAGTTGAACACGACAATTTGTTCGCGGGAATTTGAATACAACATGGCCGACTCATCTTCCCAACTGTACGCCAAACAATTCCAACCCAACACACGCTTTTTGAGTTGAAATCAGATCAACTTTAAGGGACGAATTTGTGTTATCCCATATATAGGAGAGATCGAAAATATTGATTTGGAAAATATTTAGTGTGGATTCATATCTCACGATTATCTTATCAGGGTGATAGTCGGGCCAACATGAGGTATTTATACACATTTCTCATGCTAAATTTAGCATGTTTATCCTAAAAAAAATCAATTAAAAATCAAATTTTAAACTAAAGATCAAATTCAAACTATTTACAGGATATTGACAATATAAAAAATAATCTGATCTTTATCCAGCCAACCATTAAATCTTCAATCATTCAATTTGGCCCTCCTCTTTGCTTTTCGTTCCGATTTAACCCTTTTTTATGATTTTGAATTTCGGCACACCAATTTCATTCCTGATAAGAAAAAATCAAGTTTAGTAGCATCTTATTTGGTAATTAGACAAAAATGAATGCATTAAAAATACAAATTTATCTTGCTATCAGATATCAAACCAATCTTTCCAGTTGGTTCCTTACCAGGCTACCTTACAACCTAACTAGCACAGTACTTCAGACAATAATGGCATATTATACCTTTGGAGTTACTCATACCATAAATACCTTTTCACTTAACAAAAATATTTTTCTTTGAATGACTGATTTATCTAAAATAGAATCCTTACTTACTTACATGGCTATCACTATACACATATTCACCAAAAGAGGAGAATCAGGCAGACTACACTTCGCCAAACAAATTTACTACAACACGCCTAAACCTTAGACCCTCTAGACTTGGGTGTGAAATTAGTAGTGACCTTAGTTTCATAAAAAGAGAGTCAAAATTTGCTTAATAGGAGAGAGAAATTTAGGGTTAATTTGTAACATCAAGAAATAAATGTAAGAATATTATATTTTTTCATGGTATTCATGTTAGTTTCATTAGTTGTACATAAATATGTTATATAGTTAAGGTATTAACAAGTAAATTGTAATACTCCTAACCCGTCACCGTTGTCGAATTTATGTTACAGAGTATTACGACACATATCAAAGTTATTAACATCATTAAACCACTCATTTAATAAATTAAATAACCACATTCAAATTACATTTTATTTATTTTAAAAAATCACATTTTATAATTTATTCCTATGAGTTAATCTTTAGCTAAAACAAAACGTGAATTCAAGTATTTTTTAATTTATTCCGAACCAAATTTTATAAACACTTAATTTTATATATGTGTTATTATATTAAAAAAATATATGCAAAAAAATTAAAACAATTTTACTTTCAATTAAAATTATAAATTTAAAAATAATTAATTAATATTTATTATTAAATATTTAATTCAAATATTTGTTAAGAGTAAAGTTTATTATAAAAATAAAAAATGAATATTATCTTTTATTTAATAGGTTAAATTTGTAAATTATCATTACATTTTTAGGTTAGTGAACCAAACATGATAATGTAATTTTTCTAATATTTTAATCAATACATGTATACCAAATGTTGTAAAGTAACTTTCTTGAGATTTTAATCAATACAAGTATATCGGACGTTGTAAAGTAACTTTCTTGGCAATCACATTCCAAGAAATCATATTCCATTGGAATCATAACATTAGAAAACAACAAATTTCAGCAATTGGGCTTAGAGAACATGAAGACTTACAACTCATGGGGACTTGAAAGTAAATAAACACACACAAAAGAAAAAAAAGATTACTTTATTCTCACAAAATTAGAAGGCGTCTACGGGTCGGGTTGGGCCCAACCAAAATTTTAAGCCCAAACCCAGCCTAAAAATTGGGTCTAAAATTTTGTCTAAGCCTAGCCCTAATAAAATGCTAAAACTAGAGTTCGGCACGGCTATATTAATTTTTTTATATTAATTTTTATATAACTTTTTAAAAAAATATAATACATCAAAAAATAATAAAAATATTAAAATAAATGTTTCCCAACAACTTGAAAATAAATTTTAAAAAAATATTTATACTTAAATAATACTAACATATACTCAAAAAAATAATAACACTAGATATGTGCAACTTAACAAGCAAATGCCTTTAAAATAGTAATAAAATTAACAATAAAACAAGTGTTATACAATATCCAAATGATAATAACAAAATAGTAGCAACATAATTGTGAAATGGTAGCAAAATAGTGAAAAAAGATTGAAGAAAATAGCAAAATAATAATTATAAAACAACAAAAAAAAAAGAAAAAAATTACAGTTTTTTTTGCATATACAGAGCAGGCGGGGCTCGAGCAAAAAAAGCTTACCCGAGGCTCTACCCATTTTCAAAATGCTTTTTTGTTTTTTTTTTTTCACAAGCCCATTTTTACTCTTATATTTTTACCTAAACCTCAACCCGATCATGGACAGGCCTACACAAAATACTTAATGCATTCAATAAAAAGAAGAAAAAAACTCAAATCTATTCAATAATTAAAAGGGTGGCCTAAGATCCCTATTTATGGGCCAAGTAAAAAGAAAATCTTCAAATTATGTAAATAAAACTCCTATAAACCAATGATGTATTACAACCAACAAGAATTAAGGATTGATGTAAATAATACATAAAAATCAAGTGCTTAAAATAGGTATAAACTTTTTGGGATGGCTAGTCATACTAGTCCCAATTCAACCATCTCTCTTTGTTTTATTTCTTGTAAAACTCTAGATTACTTCATGGTTAATGTTGGTATCGTCTAATGATGATGCAATCAATTTTGAATTGTGTTTTTAAGTTAGAATTATATCAATAGTTTCAATCATAATTAATTATTATAAGCACTAAATTGAATAATAATTTAATTCAATCTAATTAAATAATTAATTAATCAAAAAATCTAAAAAAACTTATTAGTTTACTAATTGTGAGAATAAAGTGATCTTGAAATTATGATTATGCCAAGAGGCACGCTAAATTGTTTATTAAAAGAGCATGCATGTGCTTCTACTTGTGGTGACAACAAATTGTCAAGGGCATGATAATAAAATTTTGTCCATTGGTAAGAACAGACATTTTCCAGATTCCTACTTTGCTGAAAAGAATATCGAATCAATAATGGGTGAGCAGTTAAATCGGTTTGAAGGATTCAGTTGAAAAAAAAGATAAGAAAAATAAAAATCGACTCATCACAGCTAGAAAATCCTAAGATAGCTCAAAGCATTTTCAGACACTACAGTTACCACAAGTTTCACCGACACCTTTTCCTCTCGAGGATAGCAGTTTCCATTTCCAGCCTCCAATTTTTGGAAGAACACTATCATGAACAAAACCAAGAGCATTTGAAAGTACATTTCTATTTAACTCTAATTATTTCTTTTCTCATATATACTTAAAAGGAAAATTGAAGAATAGCATTAATGCGCATCCGACATAAGAATAACATTGGACAGAATTGTATTAGATGTGATTCTCGTACTCAGATTCCAGTCAAATGTAGTATGAATAGTTCTTGCCATGAACCCTCCAAGTGCATATAGCGCCAAATTTAGACCGGGTTAAGAAATTTTCAATAAACTTTAATGGAAGGCCAATTCAAGAAACAAATTTCATGATAGAGATATATATATAGCTTCTAAACATGAGAATTCAAAGTTTTTAACAGTGAAACCATTGGATTTCCCATCAAGGATATTGAAGATAGTTGGCCAAGAGATTCAACACGCCATAATTTCTTTGCAGATTTAACATTTTCATCTGGTATTGAGAAAACTGCATTTGGGAGCAGTATCCTGTTGGGTTCTATTTAACCACCTCAAAACTGAAATTCCAACACAATGATACCCCTAAAATAAATCAGCACAAGGTTTACAGATTACTGACAGATCCAACCAAATTAGTTGACCCCAAAAAACAAATCAGCAGAAAAGTCGAAGCACACCAAAGATTTATAAGTGGAAAACCCTGTGGCAAGTAACCAAAATTTCACCACCATAAGCGAAGCAATTACAAAGATACTTGTTCAATATCTGAAGCTTTGTGTTGAAAGGCAGAAAAGCAATCCACAGCAAGAATTTCACATGTAAATCTACCTATACCCATTTATTGTATATAGCTTTACCTCATCTCCTTTTGTTCTTGCAAAAGACCCAGAAACTTTATCTTCTGTCTGATCCCTTGCCCGATGACCATCTTCATCAAGCTTCTGCCTCTCTTCTTTTTCTCACCATTATGTCTTAGGCTTTTCTTGGTCAACGTCTGAAATAATCTCAAATAACCCTTTTAGACTTCATTCTTATCTGTTAACTAAGATAAATAAAAGAACAACTAAGGGTACGTTTTCAGAATTTTATTTTATTTATTCTCTTATTTCGAGAACTACAATATAGAAGAGACAAAATTACGAACCCCAAAAAGAAAAACATAGAAGAGACCAAAAAAAGCGAAGAAACATCAAACAGTTCTGCAATCCCAAAATAAACAAAACATACATAAGCCACTGGTTTTTCGTGCAAAGAAACTAGTTCTACGTTTGTTTTCCTTCATGCTTCTTTTTCATCGGCATTGTGGCCGGCGTGACCTTAGCCATCGTTCAACGTAGTGCGAATAGTATTCATCATAGCTGTTTCATCAAAATTCTGGGCAGTCTCCACGTCGTTATTCGCAATTGCATCAAAGAAGGGCATGAACTCATCAACAACTTTTTGCTTGGCCGCTTTCTTAACAACCATGTCCTCCTTCTTTCTCTTAAGCGACGCACGCTCCCTACCCTTCTCTCGAACAGCCCTTTGCAACTTTCTCATCTGCCTTTTCTCCCTTCTGTTCCATTCCAACGCAGCTTCGACAGCCATGGCCATAACCACATCTTGATTATCCTGTTTATTTAAAAAAAAAAAAAACTAATAAACTTCATTCATTAACAAAATCTAAGGCCTCATTAATGTAGTTGTTATAGTTGGTAAATGAATAAAAAGAAAAAGAAACTGAAACTGAAACCGCTGAAATAGAAATCTAACCATAGGAGTATGAGACAAAGATTCTGGAAAAGGAACACAAAGGAAAACCTGAAAGAACTGTGGTGTTAGTTGTGATGGGGAGCTTGGTGTGCTTATTATATAGCCTGTAGAGAGAGAAAAGGCAAGGCAACTGTGACAGCGACAGCGGCGACACGCTTTCTTTCTTTTCTTTCTTTACTAGATTAGTAGTAATATGATAAACACGGAAAACGACATGGGAATTGGTGTGGGAGTCTGCTGATCCTATTCCTTCCCACCAACCTGCTCACCAACTGTCTACACCTTCTGCTCTAATACCTCTTGTGTCATCATTTGAGTGGAAAAATTTTTAAATTAATCAAATAGATAAGTCATATTTTATTATTTTAACTCAATTTAAAATTTTTTTAATCGAATTGAGTTAAGTTAAATTAAAAAATTAAACATGACAAAATAAAATCTTGTTACAGTATAATTAATTATATGGTAGAGCACATAAATTTGAAATCATGTATATTTAAAAAAAACTTCAAAGTAAAATAAAAAATTATTTTAATAAAATAAACTTGAATCATTAATTAATTTATTTAGGTCCCAAAATTTATTATCTTAATTTTTTTAAATTTTTTAACTTTATATATTTTTTAGAATTTTTTTGAAAATTTTATAATTTTTGTAAATATATAAAATTTAAAATTTTTATAAATATTTTGATTTTTTTGCAGTTTTTATTGATAGAGAGACCAATTTATTTATCTTCAAACTTGATAAGGACTAAAAGGATATTTACATCAATATATCATTCGAATTATTCAAATAATAAAATTCAACTCAATTCGAATTCAAAACTCGAATTATTTATTCGATTCGACTCATACTATTCAATTAACTCGAATTTTTTTTTTTTTTGAATCGAATGATTTCTACTCACCCGTAATCCCAACTAAATCCTATTCCTCCGCACCAAGTTTGAATTGATAGAAGACTGGTAATTAAATAATATTTTAAAAAATGAACACCCAAAAAAAAATCAACAACTTTTTTAAAACAAATTAAAAAACAAGACAATCCAATTTCGAGAATCTTCTTTTTCTTTCTCCAGTTTCTATGGGGAGGGGCTGACCCAATGGAGAAAGTATGAAAACGGCTAGAGTTTTGACTCGGAAAGTATTGACCAATCCTCTCCATTGGTTATACTCTGTCGCACGATGCTATATCTGTTTCCGACGAGCGTTTATTATTTTACTTGAGAAAGATACTTATCATTGATAAAATTTTGGTAAATTACTCTTTAATTTCTCACAACTTCTAAATTAAATAAATTGATGTTTTTATAAAAATTAAAACAATTTGATCCCTATTAATTTTGAAAGTGAACAATTAAAGATAATTAATCACAGTGTTAATGTCTTCAATTAATTGTACACAATCTGATTGGTACAATAATAAATTTAGCATTCGATGTTTACATATTTTATCATTTGGCCTTTATTCTAAAAAATTCAATAAATTTAGCCTCAATATTTACATATTTACACAAATATTGCAAGATAAATTTGTTAAATTATGACCAAATTGACAGAATGTCTAATCTTATTATTATACCAATCAAAATATTGTATAATTGATGCAAAACAATAACATCATGATTAATTGTCCTTAGTTGCTCACTTTCAAAATTGACAGAGATTAAATTGCTCAAATTTTTTTTGATAGGGTCAATTTTGTCAATTTCAAAATTGAGAGGAACTGGAGAGGTCTTTTTGCCTAAAATTTTTATTTTCTTATAGTTTAAAATACATAATAACTTATTTGGCCCCCCAACTTTACAAAAAAAAATTATTTTAGCCATCCATTTAATTTTTTTTACCTCTTTTAACCCTTAAATTTACACTGTTTGTCAAATTACCTAAAATGGATGGAAAAGTTAACGCCTATTAACTTTACTGATATGGCATTCACTTGGATGTCAAGTTAGCAATTAATTAATTTTTTAAAATTAAAAAATATATAAATTATTTCTAAAAAATTAGAAATTATTCAAATCATTAAAAATATTCAAAAAATATTTTTAATATTTTTAATTTTAAAAAATTAATTAATTATTGATGTGCATTTACATAAATTGTCACATCAACAAAGTTAATAAACCTTAACTTTTGCATCCATTTTGGGTTAATTTGACTAATAACATAAGTTACAGGGTTAAAGAGGCAAAATTTAAATGAAAAGTTAAAATGACATTTTTCTTTACAATTCTTTCTAAAAAAGGATAAAATAAATCATTATACCTTTAAAAAATACTCCATTACTCCTAGTATGTTTAATCATACTTTTACTATTTTTTATTTGAGTTTAATATTTGGTACATTCGTAGTGTATTTTTTTTATTTTACAAGAAGTCTTAAAAAATTACTATGTGTTTTTTTAATATTTATTTTTTAAAGTAGTTTACTATACTTTTATAGTACACTGATCGACCATTACCTATGATTTTTAAAAGCTCCACAGATAGTATAACAAATATTTTCTTTTTTATTTATATGTATTTTTATTTCTTTTCATTTTTCAATTTTTTAATTAAAAATTGCTTTATCTCTATTATAAATATGATTAATGCCATTTATTATAATATATATATTATAATGCCATTGAAGTGTGGTGGCGTTCCACTTCAACATCATCTTCCAAGGTTCGTTTTTGTTAATAATAATATTTATAATTTTATTGATATTTTGGACAAAACATAAAAGGGATTTATGGAATCACTAATTATTCATAAATTGCCTTTCGTAATACAACTCACTAGTCAAGTATTTTTCATGGAATAACTAATTTTGTGATTTGTTTTGGTAGAATCAAAATATTTTTTATAGTTTATAAATTGTTAATATGTTAAAAAAATCCTTAAGTTATTATATTTTTGTTTAAACAAGCATTTATATTATTTTTGTAGTTAAATGAGTCCTTAACCTATAATTTTTATCTATGAAAGTCATTGATTTTATTTTAAACTAATTTCCATTTTATGTTGATGTGAATTTGATGAAAATAATTTATTAAATACAAATAAAACAATATTTTTTAAAGTAAAACAAAATAAGATTTTAAAATTTATTGAAAGTGTAACATCTTTTACCTAACCTGATCGTCAAGTCCGGGTATCAGATGCCAAAACAAACCAAATAACATAACACACATATATATTCAAATTTGAATACATCCATAGACAGGTTATGCCTCCAATTATTTTCTTGAAATCTATATATACACACATCATATTAGTTCCAATTTCTTACAACCTGACTCTTTTAAATGATCTAACAGTTATTTACATTTTACAATATGATCCCGTTTAGACTAAGACAACTTCAACCTTGAGGCGTGGTCTCTATGAATGCCCTTCTATTTACATGAATACCTACCTCACATTACCTAATTCCAATGGAGTCTGGCTTGGTTCCTCTTGATTTTTCTGATTCTTTATTAAATTTGCATTCAAGAAGCCACTTTGTAAGTTCAGGAGAATTTAGTGAGATCTATACACAAATTTGCGAGTAAGACGACATAAATCTTAAGAAATTTAGATTGCTGGCTCAAAATTTAACTCCCTAAATTTCATAGGGGAATTCGCAAAGGCTCATGCTTTGTGCCCTCTAAGCCGTTTATTGGTAGACTTAAACCCTGGTCTATTCCTAACCATGTTCCTCATGGGACTCTTTCCCTCCCCATCTCTCAATATTCCACATTCTTGATACTCGTATTCACTACTTCTAGCAGGCGACAATTGTTATAATTGTTGTCATTACTAGAATATACTACCCTCACTTCTTTGGAGAATTAATGCCCACACTGCAACATAGTACCTGCTCTTTCAGCCCATTCCTCTAAGATACTCCATTAGATATGTGGTACCTGACGTACTATTTCCTGCTTAAGTATTTCTTAAAGGTTTCTACCTTTGGTAGATCAACAAGATCTTTACTGTGTTTCATGGTCTTGAAAGACTTCTGCACTTCACTATTCTTTGGTGGACTCTATTGATCATTCAGCCTTGGATTGACATTTTATCCCATGAAGACTCTAGTCGGTCTACCCAAATTTTCGGCTACCACTTTGTCGGCTTACAATTAAGTATGTGTACTATTTTAGCCCATTATGCATCTGCCCAAACAATGTGGGATACATAGCTTCCCTTGTAACACTTATAACTTGATCCGGTCGTTAGACCCGAGTTATGGAATGCTACAGTCATAACCATAATAGAACACATTAAAATCACATTGATTATCTAAAAAACAAAGAATATTTCATAAATGCATAATTTTTAAAATAGAATGTCGATAATGGCAATGTATCGCAAAGAAAAGAAAGAAAAAATAGAATATACAGATTTTACATGGAAACTCTTTCAAGAAAAAAACCACGGGCAGAGGAGAAGAAAATTTACTATGTCAAATTCGAATGATTACAAGGAGTATAGATTGCGTCTATTTATAGAGTTAGAAAACATTATTCTAATCAATATCTAATACAAGTAATAGAGTAAGGTTGAAACACCTTATTCAAATCAATATAAAACAGAGAAAGTAAATTTCGGCCTTTGCCCTCGTAGATCCCCCTATCTTACCACTTGTAGTTTATTTTAATAAGAATTTTGGTCACAACTCTAACAATAATTATTGCTCAAATTTAACAGAAATCATCCAAACATAGTCAATTCAATTTATGATTAACAAATACAGCATTTCTTAGATCATATACGGGCTTATGTATGCTCCAATACCATCCAGAATTTAACTAGGATTAATTTGCAACATTTTCAAAATTTCAGTAAATAAAAAAAATTCAGAGCTCAATTTAATCATCATAAATCAATATTCAAAGCATATATGTGAAAACAAAACTTAAGTCGGGTCCACGGAACCTTAAAAATAGTTTGGAAACAAACAATGACTAATTTGAAACAAAACAGAAAACGTGAAAAAATTTGAAAGCATGGGTTATTGGCCATGTGGCCAGGCCGTGTGGCCAAACGGTGTACAGTTCAAAGTTAGGGGCACATGGCCGTGTCTCTAGGCTGTGTGGAAACACCTACACCTACAAATCAATAAGGCACACGACCGTGTGGTAGACCGTGTCCCAAGTCGTGTGCAACCAAAATGACTTCAAAAACAAGTCATTTCAAACACCATTTCTTAAGTATCAAATCCAACCATTTCTACCTATTCAAAACACATTCAAACATATCAAAAACATATTAAAACCATACTTAGCCAACTATCTAAACCCAATCAAAGCATCATTTTGACCGAGAAAACCCACATTAAACTAAATCAGTTTGAAATTTTGGGTTATCATTATAAAATGGACTATCAAACTTTAAAATTACAATATATTGTATATATTGGAGTTGAAAGAAGAGTTTGAAATTTAGAAGAGTTAATTGTAGTGGTAAGAAAGATGAAATTTCAACATCCCGAAAATGTTAGATTAGAGGTTCTAAATTATCTTGTTTCAAAAAACTGAAATCCCACCAACCGATATGACCTATATATTTTCATTGTAAGAAAAACTCTATATTTAAATAGTTAACTGTTTTTTGACATTTAACTATTGAACCCCCAAAAAATGATTGGTAAAATAACTATTGAACCCAAAAATTTACCTTCCAAAAGATTTTTTGTTTTCCCTTTTTTTACCTCTAAAACTCACTTCATGATTTCTTTCATATCATAATAATTCATATCATTTCCTTTTCCTCTGTCTGAAAGGTACCAAAAAAAAAAGTCCTGGTTTGGTTTAATCATGTTCTTATAATTTATATCTTAGTTTCTTAAAAAATATATCTTTGTCTTGCTCTTTAAAATCGTATTATTTTCTTCTTCATGTTCTTAACATTGAACAATTCAAGTTTAATCTTGTTCCTAGTATCATATTTCCTTTTAATTCTATTGTTTCTCATTTCTGTGTCATATTTTTTTCTTCCCATGTTTGGTTTTAATTCTTATTTATTTGGTTGCGAATTTTGGGTGCAGATTGAAAGAGAAAGATGGGGGACAGGATGCTAGTAGGTAGATATTGGTGTTACAGATGTTCTCAGATGGTGAATCCAACAATGGAACCTGAGATCAAATGCCCATTTTGTGAATCTGGATTTGTTGAAGAAATCACCAGCATAACACCTTACTCCAATAACAACAATGGCGGAAACGATTCAGCAGGCTCAACCAACAACAACAATGGCGGAAACGATTCAGCAGGCTCAACCAACAATCTTTTACTTTGGGGTCCAATCTTGCTTGGCTTGATTGGTGGTTTAGGTTCTTCACAGTTGCGTATCACAGGCAGGGCCCAAATCAATGATGGCAATGATGCCATGGATGACGAACTTGATAGAGAGTCTGAATCCTTGGTTACTAGGAGAAGGAGGAGGACTTTCGGTCCGGGTATTCGGATACTCCAAGATATTCGAACCGAATCGGAGAATGCAGAGAACGAAGGTTCCGATCGAGGCGGTCGAATGATCTTATTCGATCCGTTTAATGACGAGGCATTGATTGTTCAAGGCTCATTTGGTTTCAACCATGGTCAAAGCTCAAATCCAAGGGCAACCATTTCATTTAGTGATTATTTAATGGGACCTGGTTGGGATCTTTTGTTACAGTATTTAGCAGACAATGATCCGAACCGCCATGGGAACCCACCAGCAAAGAAAGAAGCAGTGAAAGCAATGCCAAATGTGACCATAGATGACAATCTACAATGTTGTGTGTGCTTGGAAGATATTGCGATTGGAAGTCAAGCAAAAGAGATGCCATGTAAACATAAATTCCATGGTGGATGCATTACTCCATGGTTGGACCTTCATAGCTCTTGCCCCATTTGCCGCTTCCGGCTGCCTTCTGACGAAGAAAAGATGGACGAGAATGGCACCGGCCAAAGTAGTGGGAGGGTGGGGAACAGAAGAAGGTATTGGATACCAATTCCATGGCCTTCTGAGGGTTTATTAACATTATCAGGTTCATCTCAAAATGCTGCTTCTTCAAGTGCTTCACTGGAAGCCATGCCTGGAAGTTCAAGTGCAGCTCAAACTGATGATAATTGATTAAACATGTTCTTTCACAATTCGGATGATTTTATTTTTAAATATTCTTTTTGAGGCCTAACCTGAAGTTTCTGCTGTATAATTTGTTGTATTTTGGTGGTTTTTGTTTTTTGCTGATGTTGTAAATTTATTATTATTATTTTTTAAAAAAATATAGATTTTGTTTATGTATTGTATCCAGAAAGTCTTGATCTGTGAGAACTCATTCTGAAAAACATAATCTACTCTCTTTGTTTGCGATTGAGAAAAAATAATTAAAAAAATTAATTTCCTCTAAATTTGGTATCTATTTACTTAAATCAGTGTAAAACTAGACTTTCAACACTTAAATTCGTCAATATAATGAGAAGTTGATTTTGATGGAAAAACTGGCATCCATGGATTCAACATCTAATTTGATCCTCAACAAGAACTTAGCATTTGCTCGATAAAAGTTCCACAGGAATTACAATACTAAGACAGTAAAAATAAAAATTATAAACAAAAAAAGAAAAGTAAAACAGCTACCGAATCAATGGGCTAATCTCGTATTTGATTATTGCATTTGCTGGTAAAGATCTGACATGGATGCCTTGCTCTTTGTCAATGGTGCCAACAAGTATCCGATGTAGACACTGATGAGTGCTACCATACAAACAACTAACAGAGGGTATCCCATTTTAGCTCTTTTTATATTTGCCTTTTTCCTCAATAACGCCTGCATCATATATTAGTAATATCAAGCTTCTTGTCAATAAATTTAAAGGGTTTTCGCATAATAAATTAAAACATACATTGGTTTGCTGTAATCTAATGGAACTCCACAGAAAATTGGTTTATAGTTGCCGATTAAGAATTCTTTCTGAGTTTCCACCTTAAGAGTGTTATCCGGACTCAAAAGGTGAATATATGTCCGAAAAGTATGCCAAAACATGGATATCAAACGCAGATATGTTAGGGAAAAAAAAAGTACGGGTTATTATTCCACTCGATGTAGACATCAAGTGATGAACTATATAGGTGCTGCAGTAGGCCCATAGATCAGTGGTCTAAAAGAGGATTTATTGCGGACGTAAAAGACAGAAAGATTGTCACATGTTATGAAACAACCACTGGTCTATTCTAAGAAAGAGAAGACACTCCAGGGTCCACAACTACACATGATGACCATTCATCATAACAGTCCAAAATCTAAATGGCACACCAACCAAGTTTAAATGAGAATTTACTGTCCATTATTAAATAGTGATTGGGAACATATAACAAGAATTAGAACAACAACGCACATATAGAAAACGTACCAGCTCTTCTTCTAAGATCTTTCGCTCTTGAGTGCTTAACCTCCTCTCCTCGGTCAGTTTTGAGATAGTAGCTTCAGCCTGGAAAGGAAATGGCCACTGGTGTTTACTAAAACTTAATAGAATGGCAAGAGCTATGTTACTTGTACAAGGGTATATATCCGACACAGTGTTTTCAATTTTGTCATGTATTTTGGAGGGTTATATCTCCATATCAATTTTTAAATATGCATAGAACACGTCCAACACAGGTACTTAAAGCAAAATGAAGAGTCTAAAGCAACATAAGACAATATATGCAAACTAATGATGGCAAAATATAACTCAAACTTTTGTTTTAAACTGTCAATATCAAGTATCAAGCATGGAGCATCATTCTTTATCTTATAAATACTCTTACCTCGCCTAGCTTAGATTCAAGGTCGGTCAGTTTTGATTTCATTTCCTCCACATCGTTGGCAAACTTTAGCTCCTCCACGGACTTCAATGTTTTCACCTCACCATCCTTCAATTCATTGAACTCCTTTTCCTTCACAGACTTAAATTCCTCAGTATCAAGAACATTCTCCCTTGGCTTTGCTTCCACATCTTTCACTGGCTTTAACTCCTTGCTATTGAAAAAATTATTATTTGGCTTCAGCTCGGCGTATTTTGTTAATTTTAAGTCATCATTAATATCTTTTCTTGGCTTCAACCCTACATCCTTTGTTGGCTTTAAATCTTCCAAATTTATCATCTTTGGTTCCTCAACCTTGGCAACCTGTCCCTGAAAATAAACAATGATAAAGGTGCTAGGTATAAGCTTCATCAAGGAATTCAAGTTTAACTATATACAAACAAAAATTCCATTCAAGTTCACATTCAGATTAAAAAGAATATATATTTTCCTGTAAAAGATAATGCAACCACACGTACAAGTTCATATGTGTGTATACACAGGTGTAATGTATGTTAGAACTGAAGCAACTTAAAAGGGCAACAAAAGTAGACAACGCATATCTAACCGTCTGCAATGGTGCATGAATCTCAATTCTACTGAATTCTGGCTCTTTTGGTATTGAAGCATCATAATCTGTTCCCTGATTCACTGTCCCATTAATTGTTGACCATACTGGCGAATGAGGCGGGCTGATAAAAGCAACCTTAAGCTTGTGCTCTTCAATATATCTTCCACTGTCCTTGACAAACTATCGAGCAAAACAATGGGCAAAAGTCACTTACTGTTCTCAAATAAAGCACTAGCAGAGCAGACAAATCACTTACTGTGGCAGATGTAATGTCCTCATCATTTGTTCCAACGGGGACAACTGTGCTTTGAATTAAGAACTTATCTCTGCATATCAAATCAGGAGGGGCTTCGCGCTGAGCTTGCATGATAACTAAATAAAAAGTACCCCAAAAAAGGATAAGAATATATAGTATGGCACGGGGAAGAAAAGGAAAGGGTAAAGAACATTATACGAGACATTTCAGTGCTAACTTTTATTTATAAGTTCCATCACTAACTTTGATTCACTTGCCCAGTTAATGAGGCAGAACAATGGCAGATTGTTCTGAATATCAAGACTGTCAAGTATTTGATTTTGTTTGCTCATTATATTTGCATTCTAAGAAAATTAATCATGAATTATCAGATAGAAAGAGAAACCAGCTACTAGACAACTACAACACATGCAGAGCATTTAAAGCACCTAAGAGACTGCAAATTTTAGTATTATCGGCTTATCCCATTCCATATACTTCCCTAGATGGCAAAATCATTAAAACCTGTTCGGTCCCTCAACCAGGTGACCTTATATCTACTAACACCTTAGTTATGAGCCATTATAAGATTAAAGGAAACTTAAGTAGGGATGTAGGTGAGACATATATGTTTACAAGTTATACGGGTTAGGCTCAAATTCGCCTCAAAATCACTATCAAGTCAAGCTTGAGCTATCAAGCAAGCTAGATTCAAATATTCCAATGCTTGACACAAGTAGCTCAAGAGCCTGACTCAGGCACCAATAATCAAATTTGAAGTTGTGTACAAGAATCAAACTCTTACTTTACTATGTAAACGAGCACAATCAATCCTAATTGAGCGAGCTTAAGCAGTTTGCTTCTATCTCAATATTTGAGCTCAAGCATTAAAAGTAAACTTGATCGAGCTTGAACCTCACTTCAAGCCTCGATTCTAAGTGGAACTGGAGCTTCTTACCGCTTGAGCTAAACTTGACTCGATTACTCTCCTACACTTAAATTTTGAAATTGTTCATTACAGAACAAAAATAAAAAATATACAATACGGTACAAAAAGTCTTTACCTGTAAAATCACATCTTGCTTTGGGCATAATAATGCCGACATTAGGCCGCACGCAGTATTTCTTGGGAGATGTAGTTTTAACCTGCAAAATACCATTGCTCCAATTAGATTGGAATCCAGTAAATTTTATTAAAAAGAAAAAGGAATGCAAAAAGCGCTGGTTCAAGGTTCAAACCTTGAAAGCAATATGCTGGTCAGTCTTATTTGTGAGTCTAACGGAGCAGGAGCATGGCTTCTTCAGAATAACTATAAAAAATTAACTTTAAATAAGAATAAACAAATAAATAAACATCAAAGCTAAACTAAATACCATTTATTATTAGCGGAATTTCACAATAAGTGCAGAAAGAAAATCAAATATAATTGCTAAAAGCACCCTTGTTCTTTACTCTGTTGAGTATATTGTACCTTTTTTCTATAAAAATAATCAATAGAGGTAAAGAAACAGAAGTAAAGAACTACAAAATGATTTAAAAAAAAAAAAGAGATTGATTATTCTTCTAATAATTAAAAAAAATAACGATTGAAAGTGTCTTAATCTAACTATTATTAAATAAAAACGAAGTGGCAGTCAAGCAATTTTGTACTCACAGACGAAGTCAAGTTCCTTTGGTTCAATCTCCAAAAGTTGCGTATTCATTTTCGTTCTTCAGTTGGAATCCAAATCTTAATCTGCATATAATAATTATCATACTAATTAGCAATAAAGATTAGCTAATTTCTCTTTTGATTTATCAAAATATCCGTTTTTTGTTTTTTTGGCCAAATCCGAATTAGTGTTCGATATTTAAAAACACTGATAAAAATGTGTATGTGTGTGTGTGTGTTTTTAAAAGGAGAGAGTAAAGTCGAACGAATTCGAGCTTTGACGTACTTTGACTCAGATCAGACTCGAATTTGAATTCCAAACTAAGAATAAGGTAGATTCCAGTTCGTTGCAACCGAGGCGACGAGTATTTGAAATCAAAGTAGAAAAACCAGAACAGGTTTTAAAATTGTCAAAGCAAACAATGAGTCGGCTTCCAACACACGGATCATAGTGAGTTAAAACTCACTCCAGGCGCGAAAAATTAGAGCTACGACGAACTCGGTACCGACTGGAGTTTAAACTCAAGGAAAAAGGCAACATCATATGGCCTTGTTTGAAGTGGATCCGGAGATCAAAACTGGAGAAAGGGGCAGTCAAATCGACTTGGGGTCTCCAGTTCCAGTGTGCATGAAATTCAGCAGGAAAATGAGAAAGAGAAGAGAAGAGCGAAAGCTTACCGGGTTTAACGAAAAGAAGGTCAGGCCAGACTCAGAGAGTAAGAGAAAGAGAGAAGGATGAAGGATGAGATGGAAATGGAAATGGGGGGACAAAGAAAAAGGCTGAGAAGACGATCATAGAAAAGCAAAAGATCACCAAAAGAAAAAGACAAAGGAAAAGAGCGGAGCTTCGGTACTTTGTACAATAAACGTCTCCACACCACACCACACCACGGGTGGGCGAGTACACACAGTGGATTTGTCTTCGACCCAATTACTAGATCCGAGAGGTCCGGCCTGTATGACTTAAATTTTGGATAACAAATTCTTAAAAAATTTTAAATTAAACAATAAAGTATTTTATTTTATTATTGCAAAAGAATAATATCTAAAATTAGATTTATTTTGATTATATAAATTTTGTAAATACCTTAATTGTAAAGATAAACTTATCTCGTCCGTTGATACAAAGTTAGTTAGACTGCTGAATTTGGGGGAGCTCAACTATAAATAGAAAGTCTCCCCCTCAATTGTAAATCATCTATTATATCATGTATATTCTGAGACTTAATAAAATTGACAATATTTACTTAAACACCTCTCATGCATTGTTTTTCTATGATTATTCTGTTCTTTTGATCATTCTTTTGGCTTGAGTTGTTTCCACTATATAAATTGATATTTTGAAGAAATTCCATGAGAATCCACACTTTGTGGGAGTTAGAGTGAGACTAATTTCATCTTAAAGTTTATCAAATTCCTTCAATTTAAAATTATATTTAAAAATTATTATTTAATTAAAATAATAAACTATATTTTTATTTAAATTTAAAACTGTTATAAGACTTTAAAAATTAAAGTATCGAATACTTATAAAATAAGAAAGTTTAAAACTTACTCGTTAAAGAAGTACAATTTTTAAGATGAAGGTTATAGTTTACTTTTAAGCCTACAAAAGGGATGGATTATATTGAAATTTTATAAGCTTTTCAAGGATTATTGATGATATGATGCCATCTTTTTTATCAAAGCACTCAAAATTGATGAATGTTGGAGGCTCCAGGTTACGACTTTGATGATGAGAAAAAAGAAAATAGAAGTTGGTAACTGGAGCTGCCAATTTTGAAGTTGGCGCAAATCATCTATTTTGTTAAATAATTGGGAACCTCAACTAATTTGCTAAATATTTTATATATATAATAAAACCCTCAATTAAATTAAAAATATTCTAACTTTACGCTGGGATTCTAAAAAAACTAAAACGCCATGCTAAAAAGGGTGACAATAAATTTATATATGGGATAAATATTTAAAAATAAAAAATATTATCAATTTTTTTAAAATATGCTTATAAAATACTCAACGAGCATCTTTTTCTTTAATTTTTTTAGTAAAATATGTGATTTCTTAAAAGTTAAATTAAACAACATTTTCGTAATGGTTTCTTTTGCATGTTTCAATTAATTATATTTTTAAATTAAACAATAAAGCAATCGAAACTTTTTTTCGTAAATATTTATTCACATTTTTTTGTATGTGAACAAAAAATAATAATGAATAAAACAGATTGTTTTAGCTATTTAAGTTGAGATACACGTATATCATTATTGTCATCATTGGAATTTAATTTATTAATTTTTTGGTGGAATACTTTTATAAGTCTATGCATAAGCTTGCTATTTTAGGTTAAAAATAGTATGAAACTTTCTATTAAGAATTTGATTTATTTTTCATTTTAAAAAATAGATAAATTAATTTTTATATATTAGTTTAAAGAGTAAATTAGTTTTATTGTACTGTTAAAAAATGACTTAGTTTAAAGAGTAAATTAGTCTTATTGTACTGTTAAAAAATGTTAACGTAGTTGACGAAATAACCAAATAAAGATACATGGTGTATCACTTGTACATCATATTGACCCATAAAGACCAATTTTTAACAGTAGAAATGAAAATGATTTTTAGCAGAATGATCAATTTACACTTTAGTCTAATGTATAGGGACTGTTTTTTTCTATTTTTTAAATAGAAGAGACAAAATACAATCTGACTCTTAATACAAGAGCCTCTACTATATTTTTACCGTATTCCATCTTATTTAGAGGTTATAACTTATAATTTGGAAAATGGTGTGAATATAATATAAAAAAACTATAAATAATTTAAATTAATTATAACATTAGGAAAATAAAATATATATCCGATAAAGGAGGGATTTGAGGGTGAAAAGTTTGATTAAAAAAAGCCAAAGTTCCTCAAAAGCTGAATTTGCAAATAGTGGAAAATGATTGAAAAAGGAAAAGATACAACAAATGAAGTCAAACAATGATTAAAATAATAACGATGTTAAGGTGTAGATTTTGTTTAAGAATGCGGTGCCTCTAATAAGGTGGTGCCATTACAATAAAGTGCCTAGTAATGCGATGCTTTCTTTTGAAAATATATATATTGGTAATAGGACAAGCAGAACAATTAAACTTAATACAGGTTTAAGGAAACCTAAGATAGAAGCTAAACTTACAAGAGAAGAAAACCTAATATATATTTTATCAAATTATTATTCCACATTTTAGATATATTTATAGGAAATGGATTGATTTACGAAAAACTTTTCAAATATTTCTTTTTTGACATTGACTCGATCTGTCGAACAATTGAAAGTATTGTTCTCATGTTGGGGTGTTGTTTTTCGACTTCCATAGAAAACCGTGTATGATTCACAAATAAGGTGCCTTGGTTCAGGGATGGACCTAAGGGGGGAGTAGACCACCCATTGGAATTTTCAAAATTTTAAATTTTATATATAAATTATCATGTATTTTATATTTGGTAGCCATATTACATAACATTCGCCCTCTAGACCAAATAAAAAAAATATTAATGTATGATGAACCTTAAAAGACTAAACTTATTAGAAGCCTAATATGGACTTTAAAGCCGAATTCCAGAATTCATTGATTTGGCCCATACCCATATATATTAAGTTAGTGACTTTCTTGTATTTTATTTTGTATGTCTTGCTAATAAATTATCTTTCTCTGGTAAAGTGCTAACACTGCCAAGAGAAAAAGAAATGAGTTTGATGCCGAGACTGAGACTAGTGGAGGATGATTTGTATGTCTTGCTAAGGAATTATCTTCCTCTGGTAAGGTGTTGATTCTGTCCAGGATGATTTTCTGATACGAGCTCATCTATGAAGCCTGTGACGGACGTCAATCATGATCCGATGAGGCTACCTAATGGGCCAATTACACGTTCCCGAACCAAACAATTCAAAGATGCCGCAACGGTGTTGGTGGCACAAATTTGGGATGATCATAAAAGAGAGCCCAAAAACATGCTGAACTCATACAACTAATTTGAAGTTGAATATATTAGCTAGTCTGACTGCTAGTTTATTTAACACTTTAATTTACGCATGTTTTAATTTTTATTTGCAGTAATAGCTTCATTTTCTTATTTATTATTTATTTTTTTAGTTAGTCTTTGTCGAAGTTGAATATTAGTATGCTCTTATCTAGTGTTTAAATAAGGAAATTAAAATTCTGTCTAGTCTAATTTTAATTAATGTGATTTTATGCAGTGCTCCACGTTTTTGATGTCATGAAAGATGGTAAAAAAATGCAAGCCTTGAATTTGAATCAACATGGTGGAATTAATGAAATAAAGCTCTTGTCTGTTTTTCTCTCAACTTACTTGGTGACATACATCGAAAAAGAGATAGCTAAAGAATTTTCAATAGATTCTATCATTGATGTGTTCGATCTTATGAAAAAGTGAATGGTGCAATTTACAATGCTTACTATTTAGAATGCCTCAGTTGGTGGGGACCAGTATCTACAAGACTCGGAATAAGTGTTAGTATTGGGCGTGTGAATGATTATGGAAGTACTTGAGTGTGTCGTAGCTCGAACCACCAACCTTGGCCTTATATAGGATTTATTAGCAAATCTGGTACCACTTGATGTTAAACATTTTAATAAAGGAAAATTATTTGGTATACTGGTAGTGGAGTTTTTAGACTCTACAAGCAGGATGAAGGGGTTGACAAATGTCCTATAGGGGTGTAGTAAACTATTATAAAATAAATATTTAAAAAAAAAAAGATACATATAAATTTTTTAAGGTTGCTTGTAGAATAAAAAAAAGTATACTATCAGTGTACCAAATACTCACCATTTAATAAATATTAGATTTTATCACACTCACGATGTGGGTGAAAGAAAAAATTTAAATATTTTATGTTAAAAATATTTTTTAAAGTTTATTTAACAATGAATATAGGTGGAATAATAATAAACTTGTATTTTAATATTATTGAACATGTGTTCAATCTTTGGATTAAATTTTTTTTATTCTTTTATTTAAAGGTGATATAAAAATGTGAAAAAAATAAAATTTATTAATTATAATTAAAAAAATATTTCTAATTTCATAACTTAGTAAAGTGTCATGTTATTTTACCTTGATTTGAGTGCTTAAATACGAATAAATGTTATTTTTCCTCTACATTCCTTCACATTAGCTCCCAAGTTTTTCATGAACTTTATTTCAATTCTTCGCATTCAAAGGGGCAATCATTTCAACGATGCATCCATAATAATTAACCGAGTCACGTGTGTTCTCGTCAATAGCACAATCTATATCATATGCTATATTAAAGGTGAGTTTGGATGAACGGTGAGATATGGTGTGATGTATTTAGCTTAATATTGTCTCATACTACAATATTGTTAAAATATCTAATCTCACTGGCTCTATTGTTTTTACACTAACTATAAATTCATTGTACAAATAATTCAAGCATTTATTTTTATGATTCTTTTTTCTAGACATAAATTAACATGCATGTTGGGATATTGTTACAAGAAATAACCAAAATATCATTTTAACATAAGCATAGAAGAGGATTTTCACTAAATATCCCATCTGAAAATCTTCAAATAATTAAAAGCATAGCTTTAGAATCCAAAAAAGCAACAACCATAGAAAAAAAACACAAGTAATGTATTCAAAGCATTATTTATATTCAGAGTATTGGTTTCTGTTAAAATCATATTTATCTTCTTCAATTTCTCAAGAATTAACTGAAGGTTGAGTTTCCATTTCTTTAAAATTCCATCTAAAAATAGAGTTTATTTCAAAAAATTGATCATGGACCCTAGAATTTTTCCTGTTCTTCTACTTCTACAGGCCATCTTATATAATAACATAATGTTAAAAACTAATACAAATGTAATAATGTATATAAATTTGTTATAAAATTGAATAAATATATTCTTAATAAAATAACTTTCTTCCTAATAAAGAAGAAAGAGATACGAGAATTGGGAGAATGGAGTTGCAAATTTCAATACTAGTTTGCAAAACTTAGAGTTGAAATTTTTTTTTACGCGAAAGTCTTCCAATTTCACATTGAAATTAATAGGGAATCAACTTCATAAATTTTGTTACAGTTGTTCAAAAGAGTTTGT
Organism: Gossypium bickii; assembly: GCA_025503065.1. Classification (NCBI taxonomy): domain Eukaryota; kingdom Viridiplantae; phylum Streptophyta; class Magnoliopsida; order Malvales; family Malvaceae; genus Gossypium; species Gossypium bickii. The sequence continues at coordinate 11,692,999 of CP106709.1, forward strand.
AAAATTTGGATAACTTATAAAAAGAGAAAGGAACAGTATAACAATTATAAAAATTTACATATTTTATGGAATTTATTAGGATTAAAAAAACGAAATACAATGTATCCTATTTTCACGAATTTTCTAATTATTTTCAATTGGAAAACCCTAATAATTAAATCTACTTTTTGTTAACAAAATTTTCTTATGAAAAAGGACCAACCTAAATAATATAGAGATTGGTTTTTTTGGTAATAGAAGATCAATGTATTTTTTAGAAAAATGGACCGATCCTATAATAAATGGATTGGTCCTTTTTTTATTATAAACAAGATAAATGTAGTTTTTAGTAAAAAAAGATTGATTCCCTTTGGTTGCATTGGTCGGTGCATATATCTCTTCTGCTATTTTCTCCAATGATGTCAAGCCTTTGTAATGTTCTGATTATAATTATGTCATTTACTAATAATTAGATATTCCCTAAATTCTCACAAGCTTCTTATTAGTAAATTTCTCCTATAAATCACATAGAGGTGCTTTTATCATAGTTAGCCAATTCAATTATTTTGTTATCCTGTATTTGATTAAGAGTTCGCAGTTACAATTTGTATTTTTGTAATTACAAATAAGAAAATTAAATTATGTAACCTTTTAAATTTGTTGCTAATAAAATAACATTTATCAACGTCTTATTTTGTTGTTATGTATTTTATTACAATTCTATAATGGCAAAATTGTAGTGTTGCAATCACTAAGTAGACGTAATCATATTTTAAGATTGTTGCTAATATTTTAATATTTAACAACTTGTTTTATCATTACAAATTAGGTTGTTGCGATTAGTAAGCAGAAAAATAAATTACATAATGGCATTTTAAGATTGTTACTAATATTTTAACGTTTAACAAAAACTTACGTCGTTACAAATTTTATTAAGATTCTGCAATGAAAAATCGTGTTGTTATGATTAGTAAGTAAAAAATTAAACTATGTACCAATGTTTTAAGGTTGTTAATATTTTAACGTTTAACAACATCTTGTTCTGTCATTACACATTTTATTAACAATTCACAATTGGCAAATCGAGTTGTGATTAATAAGGAGAAAATTAAATTACATAATAACATTTTAAAGTTGTTGCTAATATTATACTATTAACTGTGGATGTGTCTTGTAATAGCCTGCCCAGAATCTCTATATCTAGTTACTGTTTGGCGTATAGTTGATAAAATAACGATAGATATGAGTAAGTAAAATGTTTGTTTGGCTAAGTATAGAATTATATGTATTGCGCAATTTGGCAAACTCTTAGTTTTGACGAGTTCTATGGTTTGGCGGACTCTTCTATTAAGTATTTGCCTAACCCAGATGCTTTGGGCGAACTCGTTAAGTTTGCAGCTATTTAGATTTGGTTATTATTTAAGTATGATAATTTAGTTAGTTAAGTTGTGACTTATTAAGTTGTGACTTAGTTAGAACGGAACTAGATTACTGTAAATGATAAAACTTAAATTATGTTAAGTGTATTTAATCACGGGAATCAAGAGAGTTAGTGGAATTATTTAATTTTTCCACTAACTCTTGTCTCTAAGCTTAAGTACTTTTACATTTTATTCTTCTTCCTTGATTTCCTCTAAAAACTCTTTAAAAACCTAAGCCTAGAAAACCTCTTTGAAGTAAGGTTCGCAGTATTCAGCTAACTTCTACGTTTGTACTAGCTCACTGGTAATTACTGATTAGGTTACCCTCTAAGTCATTTATGTGTTTCTCATGTTGCATGCATAAATGTCAGAATAGTGTGTGAGGAAGGCAACTTCCTAATTCTGGATTAAGCGTTGTTGATTCTTACATGCATGACCAGATTTGATCAATTGTTGATCTGATATGTTTAATTATCTTTATTTTAGCTCAAGAAGTTAACGAATGTTCAAGTGATAAAGGCAAATGACCTACTTTATAGACTTATGCTAAAATTTCTGGTTAGTTCCTTTCTTACTTCCATATGTTGTAAATATTTCTTTATTTTATGATTCATGTAAGTAATCCTCCTTTGTAATGGATGAAAGATGTTGTGTGGATAATGGTTATCCAAGGTCTTCAATCTTAGTGCAGTCTGCCTGTAATATAAAGTAAGCGTCATTTTTTATGCTTAAGCCACTACGATCTACTTTTGATATGTATGATATGATATGAACTGATATGAGTTGATGAAGATGAGGAGATATGTTTTTGTAGCCTTCGATAGGGCGGCTATATTGCAAACTGGATTGACAGGTCACAATAAAACATGTTGTTCTAAATGAAAATGATACGAGGAGTTAAGAGGGAGAATTTATGTGAATAAAACTTAATGTTATTAATTTTTCTGTTAAGGAGTTGGTTTTTAGTTTTATTTTTTTAATGATTTAAATTATTTATATAATCCTTTTAATATATAAATTTTGTTTTTTTAAATAAATTGCTTTAAATATTAGAACAAGATTATGTAAGAAAAAAAGAGAGAGAGACATAGCAAGAACAAGATTATGTAAGAAAAAAAGAGAGAGAGACATAGCAAGAAAGACGAGGAAAATGGCTACCTAGGATCGAAAAACACGAATGCCTGTCAGTATCACAAAACGTGCAGGTATTGAAATCCTCTCCCCCCCTAACCCTTAACTACCACTCTTCCCCACACTCTCTTCGTGTTCTCCCTCGTATATCACTTCCTCTCTTCTCTCTGTTTCCCCTACACTGCCTCCAATGGCTTCCATTGCTGCTTCTTCCATCTCCATGCAACCTCGCCACGCCTTGGTATTCCTTTTTCATCTTCTTCTTCTTGGTTTCGTAACTTGAATTCTGTGATAAAACACATGCAGATGTAATATTCATGTTCATGGATTTGTTGGATGTGAAGTTGAAACTGTTTAGATATTCATGAGTTTGAAATTATTGTTTTTATGCCTTTTTTTAATATGTAATCATAATGAATCTTAACTAACTTATGGTTAATATATTAATTTTATCTCACAATTTATATGATAAATGAAATCTGAATCCATTCTCTCAAATTCATGTTTCTGAGTATGGTACTATTCTTTTTTTTTCTCTATCTGTTTGTCAGTTTTGCATAGATTTTACCTTTTAGTCTAATGCTTGTTTTGATCTGTGTAATCTGAGATTTCTTTTTGAAGTAAATTTCCATATTTTTCTTTCTTTAAATATCATCTTAACCAGTGCCGGTAGCTACTGGTTACGATTCCTTATAATAAAATGCAAATATAAAGTGTCTGTATTGCTTGGCGTAAGGTGTTGAGATATCCTTGAACATAGTTCATTCCTCTAGTACAGTTATTATTATGGGAATTATTAAGGACTGGCTGAGGTTGAACAACTTCTTTTAACAGGTTACAACCAGGACTTCTGGGCTGAAATTGGCTTCATTTGTGAACCAGGAAACAAGCAACCTATCTTTTAGATTGCATCCTGTGCCTGCTCGCTTGCGGATATCCTGTGCCGTACGTTTCTCAATCAATTGAATGATATTACTTCCTGTACTCATTTGTCAGGGGGCAAATGCTACTGATTACACAATGGGGTTCACATTTTTTTTGTAATTTTATATTCATTATTCATAAATGTCTTTGCATCTTTTGTAGGTTTATTTGTAAACATGATAGTAATGATCTGTTCATTCTTGCATAAATGATTGTTATACTTTTGGTGAACAACACGATTTTAATGCCTGGGTTAATTGTCATTGGTCAGGCCAAACCAGAGACTCTGGATAAGGTGTGCGAAATAGCAAGGAAACAACTAGCTTTGTCAAGTGACGAACCTGTCACTGGGGCATCAAAATTTTCTGATCTTGGAGCTGATTCTCTTGATACGGTACTCCCTCAACCCCTCAATGATCATTGATTTGTTTTCTGAATGCCAAGCTTTTTCCCTATTCTTCTTATTTGGGTAAATGTAGGGTGCAGAATCATGGATCTCAGGCATTTGTTTGAGTTGAATGAAATTTTGCCTATCTGTATGTTCATCTCATGTCTATATATGTATCCTTGAAATTATCCATTTTTCTCTAATCAATCTTAATTCTTTATCATGAATAACTCTATGTCTCATATAATTAAAGTTTTCATGTCCACGCTGTAATGGGTTTTACTTGAGGTTATTGCTTGTGGCTTGTGTCATACCATTTCAGGTTGAGATTGTGATGGGAATCGAGGAAGAATTTGGAGTCACAATAAAAGAGGACAATGCCCAAAACATCACAACTGTTCAGGATGCCGCCGATCTTATTGAGAAGCTCTGCCGTGCTAAAGGTGCCTAGAAACAAGGACCTAAGTTGCAGGTTCATTCACAACTGCCCCCCCATATTTGATCTCTAAGAGCATTTACAAATCTTGTTGTGAACTCCTTATATTGTTGGAATTTTAAGTTAAATTTTTCGATTTAACTTTTTGTGTGGTAAATCAAGGAAATACTATTCCTGTTGCCGTTCTATTGTTATTAATGTGACCTAATTTTATTACATATATGCCCAAATCAAATGCTTTATCATCTAGCTTACAGGATTAAGGCTAGTATAGCATTACTGTTGCCGTGCCAATCTCAATGCTAAAGAGACCTTGAGGGTCTGTTGAAATCAAAACTCAAAATCTATATCATGTTCATGTGGGCATCTAAGCCTTTTTCTTTGCTAGTAAGTGAGCATAAGCTATCATACTTACTTGGATGAGTTTTTAAAATGCATTCGTATTTTGTTATACATAAATAATTTGATTATATATATACCTTTTTTGTGATTAAGATAAAAGGTAGGTTTTTTGGGATCTTCCTCTCTTATATTTATAGTCACTAAAGGGATCTATGGCCCCTTTTTCCACCATGGAGCTTTTCATATTTTCTCCACCTCATCTTGTTCATTGACGGCTCTTCGCCCTATAAAAGTGAACTGTTATAAATCCTCATCACTTTCTCTTCATTATCTTTTCCCTTGTTGATTTCTTATATCAACATGTTTGATGTTGGTAATTTCAATTATCTCTAGTCTTTAAAAGATGGAGTCAAGTTGATATACATAAAATAGATGTACTTAAAAGAGCTTGAAGATTTCAAGTGATGTGATTACAAGAGCCAAAAAGTCAAGTAATAAAGACTAAAAGTACAAGGATTTAGGCAAACTTCCATTAATGGATCAATTGTCAAAGCTTATTATGCTATGCATGGGAATGGAAACAGAGTGTGGGATGGAAGAAAGCTAATAAGAAGGGAGACAAGTTGAATTGTAAATGAGCAATTTGATTGGGCTTGCAGTTCCCTACTTTTGCATCTGATGCATTGAAAAGCATTACAGGAGACCACTGTTGGTCAAGCCGCCGACTTCAAACCTTGTATGCCATTCCTGACTTCAGTTCCTCATCAATTTAAAATCTCCATACCTCAATTAAAACATTGTGAGATTCGTAATTTAGAATCCAAGTCAAAGTTTGAAAATGTTGGATGCAATCAACTTTATATATAAATCAATCCTACCACATATTTAGTATGTGAGTGAAAGAAATAAAAATAATATAAAATATATTTAAGCAATGAAGTTTTTTGAAAAAATAATATCTTTTTGCCTTTTCATTGGATACGTAGGGCAGCAAATAGAACGACACGTAATTTTGTTCGGATAGTTTTTATTACGTGCTAATTATTTTGTGTCAAACGATATTCTTAATTATATTTTGGATAATTTTTTAATGATTTCAAATTAAACGAACCGACATAAAAATAGATATACAAGGTTAGTTTGCCGGCTCGAGTTCTTGACTCTCAATTCATCCATTGGGTTTATAAATCAGAATTGTGCTAAAATTCAAATTCATGGAAGAGTGGGTTATTTTTCAATGATATGTTGTGGTGTTGGATCAAGAATACAGTGCAGGCAACAACGTTCAACTCTGTCACCTATGTGGTGAGATGGAATGGAGCCACTTCAAACCGTTGCTTGGTTTACTAGCACCGGTTTTATGGCCATCTCCCCCATCATAACAATGTGCCTAGAGAAAAGCAGCTTTGTTTTGTTTTGCAAAGAAAGAAAGAACTAGAAAGAAGGAAAGATGTGTGTTAAATTTTTTATAATCAGGATGACATTGAGATGAAGAATAAATATTAAAGGTTAAATTTTTTTAAATAAGATTAAATTGACATATTATATCAATGTTAAAGTTTGAATTTGTTATTATACCAATTTTAAAAGTTATTGTGTTATTTTTGATGACCTAAAAAAAAAGATAAATCTAATGGTAAAAGTATCATGGAGGCTCCTGTATTAGGAGTTCGATTATATTTTGTCATTTCTACTTAAAAATAGGTAAATTAGTCCATGCACATTAAATCAAAGAGCATATTGGTCCTCTTGTAAAAAATTCATTTCATTTCTACTATTAAAAATTGATTCTTATACATCAACATGAGGTACATATAGCATGTCATATATTACTGTCCAGTTATTTTGTTAGCCACACCAGTTTTTAACAGTATAAATGAACAAATTTTTTAATAAAAATGTCCAATTTACATTTTGATCTAATGTAGAAGGACTATCTTGCTCATTTTTTTAGTAGAGAGGATAAAATATAATCTAACTTCTAATATATGGACATTTATAATACTTTTACTCAAATTTAATTAAATAATAATTTTGTAATTTTTTATATTTAAATAACTAAAAAATATTATTAATAATTGCACAACCATCACTATAATTTGCTATTATTTAAAAAGTTTAACCTTCTCATAAATTTTCACCTAAATTGGCATCAATTTAACTCCTAAAAACCAAATTTTTATAAATAAAAAAACTCATAAAACCATCTCATATGACAACTTAAATAATAATATAAATAAATAAATAAAAGTTAACTACATCCCTTAAACTTTGTTTAGAATTACATTTTAGTCACTTAACTTTCAAAAGTTACATAATAGTTATCAACATTATCAAATTGTTACATTTTTGTCACTCTGCTAATTTTCTTTACAAAAAAAGGTTGCACATTAATTCAAAGGGTTAATAGCTAATTTGGTTCCTGCTATAGTTAAAAAAGTTATTTTGATATTTTTAAAATTTTTCTTAACAATAATTGTAAAAAAAATTTAAAAAATTTAGACTATAAAATATTAAAAATAATTTAAAAAACTCATAATTTTTTTAAAAATATAAAATATTTAAATATGTATAAATTTAAAAATTCTTAAAATTAAAACTAATTTTTTTAAACTAACTTTTCTTGCCATTTTTTATTATATAAAAAAAATTAAACTAAATTAAACTAAATTCCATTTGTTTTCCATCGTTGATGAACACCTTCAATCACATTAACAACTTCATATTGTTTTACTTAGCTTTTGTAAAATACATCTCAATGCAAGAGTCAGATTCCACTATTAAATCGATTATTACTGCTTAAATTTTCAAGATACAAAATCAAAGCTTGCAACATTGCTTTCATTCTTGAAAATCATAAATACTTTTACCATCAAAGACCTCCTTACAAGATTTTACTGATAATTATGAAAACAAAGAATGGAATTAAAAAAAAAAAACGAAGAGGGCAAGAAAGAAGAACAAAAGGTTCTATTATATTATTTAAACTCTTCGATAAGTTTTAACTTTTTGAGATTTATTTTTCTTTTAATTTATAATATGAAGTACCCTACTTCTTTCTCAACCCCCCGTTGTTTAGTTACATTTTTTTAGTACTTTTTAGTTTTTTAAATTTATAATATAAAGTGTTTTCTTCTTCTCCAAAACCCACCATTTCTCTCTTAAATTTTAAGTCAATAGTTTACTTTCGACTATAAATAATATATATATATTATTTTTAATAATTTGGGAAGAGTGAAACCAACGCCAATTTGCATGAAAAGAAAAAAAAAAGGTAAAGAAAAATGAAAATAAAAAGAGCATAAAACAACAAAGCAAATGAAAAACGAATAGTATCAAAGTGAATATGTATTTATTTATTTATTTTGTAAAAGTTTAAAAACTGAATTGTTATAAAATTGGATGTGAAAAAATTAATTAACAATTTTTTTTTGCTTGTGTCAATTTATTTTTTATATGAATTATTTATTTTTAAGATATTTTAATTTTTTTACAATTATTGTTAAGAAAATTTTAAAATTATCAAAATAATTTTAGTTTAGGGACCAAATTAGCTATTAACCATTAAAATTAAGGTGTAAGTTACTTTTTTTTAACTAAAGTTAACAGTTAAGTGACAAATATGTAATAATTTAATAACATTAATGATTATTATGTAATTTTTAAAAGTTAAGTGCTGAAAATATAATTTTAAACAAAATTTCGAATAGTTTAAATCATATAGCACAATTACCGTTGTACCCTAAGGGGTAGGTGAAGTGGTGAAGGTTGTACGTTACTAGAAGCTTCTCTCAGTTTTCAGCGATTCCACGATTTCCACCCCTTATTCTATAAGTTTTATTTAACTGCTAAACACACCACACTCATTTCTCACTTCTGTTTTCCTTGTTCTCTTCTACATTCAGCGAAGGGGTGCTCTGAGGTTAGATGCTTTTCCTTTCTTTGGCTTTTTATGTCCATTCAATTTCTAGGGTTTTAAAGGCTTGGATCTCTCTTTCATTTACCTTTTCTTTTTCGGTACATAGCAAACAAAGAGGTATTTTGACTTTTGATCTACATTTCTTCCAACACTAGCTTTTATTCAAGGTCTGCTCTCGATTTCTTGTTTTTCTTGCCTAGATTTTGCTTGCTTGTTCGATTTTTTTTCCAATTTTTCCTGCTTAAGTTAAGCTTGATCTTGATGACTATCAATTCATTTTCTCTTATGTTGATTGACGAAAGCTAAAAGGAAAAAAAAGGTAAATTATTTAATATACATATATGTATGTCTTGAACTAGATTCTGTGCTGAAGAAAGAAGCTGGATTTTCTTTTTCTAATTTTGAAAATTATAGATTATCTTTTCACTTTCTAAGAAAAATGTTAATCTTTCTTGAGACAAGTATTTTTCTTCGTTGCTGTTATGTGATTCAAGAATTGTGCGTAAAACGTAGTGTTTTTAGTGTGAGAAATTAACGTATTTGGTGAAAATTTATAGATCACATACCAAAATGGTGAAGGCCGTTGCCGTCCTTAGCAGCAATGAAGGTGTTAGCGGAACTGTTTTCTTCTCCCAAGAAGGAAATGGTAAATCACAACTCCGATAGGATCTCTCTGTTTTCTTTGTTTCTATGTTTCATGTTGAAGTTATTTAATCTGTTCTTTCCTTTTTTAGGTCCAACTACCGTGACTGGGAACCTTTCTGGTCTTAAGCCCGGACTCCATGGCTTCCATGTTCATGCCCTTGGGGACACAACTAACGGGTGCATGTCAACTGGTAAACGTCTAGAAGTTGGCTTTGTTGATTTCTCTTGGCTTCTGTGTATTTGTTTTTCGGATTTTGACCTTGTGGTTAATCTGTTTGCAGGACCCCATTTTAATCCTGCTGGCAAAGAGCATGGTGCTCCAGAAGATGAGAACCGCCATGCTGGTGATCTAGGAAATGTAACTGTTGGTGATGATGGTATGAATATTTGCTTTCCATCAACGACCATAAGATTTCAGCAGTTTAACATTCGATTTCCTTGTTCCGTTTCACGTTTTTTCAGTAGTATGCTTTTATTTTTTATTTTTCCAATTTTGTTTGTTTGATCCAGGCTGTGCAAGCTTCTCCATCACCGACAAACAGGTTTGTTCAACTACTTATTAGTCCTTTGTGCTTTCTTTTGATTTATTTCTCTTGTGTTTCCGGTTATGATGTGGACCAACTCAAGTCCATTGCTAAAATCTGTTGTTCCGTATCTTGTAGATTCCTCTCACAGGCCCAAACTCCATTATCGGAAGAGCTGTAGTTGTCCATGCAGATCCCGATGACCTTGGCAAGGGTAATAATAGTTCAAAATTCTGACTCCGATTAAATTGTTTTCTTCCTTTATGACCTTTGCTTATGCAAGGAGCAGTATACCCCTTTGCTCTTCCTCATTGGATGTTTGTAATTAAGCTTCTACCGCAAACTATGAAATGGATTTGGACGTTAAGAGTCATATTTTGTAACAGTGCTATTATATTTGCAGGCGGCCATGAGCTCAGCAAAAGCACAGGAAACGCTGGCGGCAGAGTAGCTTGCGGTAAATTATCTATCTCAACCACATGTTCAATAATTTTGTGAAATATCATAGCTACAATTGATGATTAGATATATTATTGTTGATTAGTAAGTTGTAAATGATGTAGGTATTATTGGCCTGCAAGGCTAAAATCTGAGCCAAGATGCGGTTGAAGGATGCAATGGGCATGGAGAACACTTTATGTGAAGTAGAAAGAACTTGGTTATAATAAAAGAAGGTTAAAAGACTCCTTTGTTTCTGCACTTTTGTTGTGTGTTGGTTGTCATTTATAACTCTAAGAAATAGTGTCCTTTGAATCTTAAAATACCTTCTGTTGAATGCTTTACTTTCTTCATTTTCTGCACTTCTCAATATATATCCCTATCTGCGTATTCGGATTTGATTGATTCTAGGCCCTTTCAGTTACAGTGAATAATTACTGAAAGAATTTAGTGGAATTGGGTAATATCAATAAGCCCCAAACATATGACTTTGCAGTTTTATTATTTCTTATTTTCAAATGTCTTAAAATTATGTTCTCTACAGCTTTTTGTTTTTATATTTTAATTTTATCTTTTTTATGATTTTCTGCTTTCAAATATTGCAAAAACAATTTTAATATTAAATACATTAAAATTCGAAAATTTAACTGTTGGAGCAAGGCAATATTGAAAATTAAGGTCAAAAAGCAAATTCACTTGGAAAAACACATGATTAATGTAAAATGAAGTTTGATGGATTAACATTTCATTTGTGGTATTTGGACTAACAATTCACTTAAACAAAATAAGTCTATTAATATATTGCTATTCAAATAATATTAGATCAAAGCAATAACAATTAAAGTGTTATTAATTGAAAGTGGGACAAATTGTGTAGTTTTCCAGATGGGTCTCATCTAATAATCACAATTTGTGTATAATATTAGAAAAATCAATCAATGCAATGTTACAATGCTAAAAAAGAAGAAAAAGTGCCAAAAAAATAATCAAAGAGCAGTATATACAAAAAAAGGAAAAAGAAAAAATGTAACTTCCAAAGAATCAAAGTATAATAAATAAAATTAACAATAATTTAATAACAATAAAAGCAATATTAAAACATGATTGTAACTTCCAAATGAATTAAAACGATATAAGAAATAATTAATAATTAATAAAAACACTATTCCAAAATAATTAAAATAAAATGTAATAATAAATTTTAAAAATAACATAATAAAATATTTATTATAAACTGCCAAATTTTGGAAAAAGTAATAAAATGTAAAAAATTTATAGGATTAATATATATAAATATACTTGAATTTGGCATTTTATATTTACTTTATACCTGAATTTTATTTTAATCTAACTTGTACCTAAATTTGTCAATCATAAGACAAGTTGGTACCTTTTTTAGGTACTTGACTAACATGGTTAAATACGTTGGCATGATACTAACAGTTAATGGCAATGTGACATGTGATAGCCTCACATTTTGATACATGTCAAAAATAAAAAATATATATTTTTAAAAATAAATTTTGAATATTTTATTTTAAAATTTTATTTGTCACGTATCAAAATATAAGGTTGCCACATGTCACCATGTTATTAGTTGTTAGTATCACATCAGCATATTTTAATAGTGTTAGTCAAGTACATAACAAAAGTACCAAGTTGCCTTAAGGTTGTCAAACTTAGGTATTAATTAGGTTTAAAAAAGTATAAATATCAAGTAGAAATAAATTATCAAATTTATACTTTTATATATATTAACCCAAAATTATAATTAAAAGTTATCCGAACTTTATTTATTTACTAAAAAAAAGGGTGTGAAAAAAAAATATAAATTCATATCCAAAATTTTAATTGTTATAAGTAATACTTAAATATTGAGAAAAAAAAAAGTAAACATTAATAAGGGTGGACAAATATTAGAAAAATGAAAAAAAAAATATTCAATTAAAAGGCTTAATAAAAAGTGTAATTTACCCCTATAGACTCCCTTAGAAGCTGGAAATATATAAAATATAGATAAAATAAGAATTAAGATTTTTAAAGAAATATTTATTTAAAAAGAAAAAGAAAAAAATTAGAACTAAAAAAATAAAAAAAGTTAATAGATATAACATGCAAAATTAATTGAATGGATTAGTGAGAGATATTAATTTATTAAATGAGAATACACAATAAAACACCCATCACCTTTATTTAGTTCAAAAGACTAAACTAATCTTATATAATTCATTAAAACACCAAATTAACCCTATTTATTTTTAAAGAAAAGAAAAGAAATGTAATAATAAAGAAAATTAACAACAATTTAATAACAATAAAAGTAATACTAAAACATAATTGCAACTTCCAAATGAATTAGAACATTATAACAAACAATTAATAAACAATAAATTGTTATAAAATAAAATGACAAAGTAAAAATAAAGAAAATGAGAGAGCAAAAGAGCGAACGTATTTATTAATTAATGAGAATGTATTTTATTAATTAATGAAAATAATTTACAACGCTTATCCAAAGTCTATATTTATAGACATAAGAAGTATAAATGAAATAGAACTCTACTTCTAATGACTACTAAAATTTGAAGTATATTAAAACTTGATCTTGATGGACATCCACATAATAATAAAATATTCATAACACTCCCCATTGGATGTCCATTGATAGATAATGTGTCTCGTTAAAATCTTACTAATATAAAAACCCCTTAGGGAAAATATTCTTAGTAAAGGAAAAAGAGTACGTATATCTATAATACGCATAACATACTATCTCACTAAAAACTTTACCAGGAAAACCCAATGGGACAAAACCTCGATTAAGGAAAAAATAGTACAACGCATATTTAGTCTCCCTAATCAAAAGATCACATAATATCTCATATTCTACATATTCAATCTTGAATACTAGCTTTTCAAATGACCATTTGAACGTATTTGTTAAGCATTTATATCAACATTCTTTTGAAAGTTATGAGTGAGGAAAATTTTGGAGAAATATATTTTGATCTCTTCAAGAGTTTCAACAATAATCATAGTAAACTTTAATCATGATTCTTCTATAAAATACAAATAGGTGTTTTAGTTCATTTTATAATCATCCTTCAACTACTATTCACTAGTCAGATTTACCATGTAACACCCCTAACTCGAATCCGTCACTGAAACAGAATTACGGAGCATTATTGGAGTTTACGGGTCAAGTATCAGACATTTCACAAGCAATTAGCATTCATATCAGATTTTAATCAAATTTAATCATATAGTCCCTTATATGAGCCCTCGAGGCCGAAAACATGTATTAGAAATATATCGGGACTAAACCGGGTACTCAAAGAATTTTTTGCAAAATCACAAAATTTTTCTTAGGTGCAGGGGTCACACTGTAATAGCCCAAATTTTAGCAATGTAGGAAATAGTGATTACCACCAAATCCGGAAAATGAACTCATAAATTATATTATTTAATATTTACGGGCCAAATGTAGCTTTTAAAAGAGTCTTAAAATAGTAAATTGTGTTTTATAAAGATTTATTTGGTTAAGAAATTGAGAAAAAGAGGTATTGAGATCTCGGTGTTATAAATCGAGCCATAAATATTTTTATGAATATTTACGAAGTGTCAATAAGGTAGTATTAAAATTTCGTCAAAAAATTTTAACGTTTCGGTAGTCAATTAGATAAAAAAGACTAAATTGAAAAGGTGCAAAACTTGCTAAAGTGATTAAATAGCTTAACCATTAAATAAGAAAGGACGAAAAGGGAAATGGACCATTTTAAAATGGCTGAGGCCGCATAGCATGAAAAAATCAAAGACTTTTATGTGAAAAGGACAAAATTGGAATTTTAACAAAAGTTACATGGCCAAAGTTGATTTTAATGATTTCTAGGCCATTTCTTTTCAACTTTCTGTCAAAAAACAGCCATGGAAGAGGGTTTTGAGCTGGTATTTCATATTTTAGCTTCAAGTAAGTTCAATTCTTGCTTTTTCCTTGAAATTTTTATATTTTTGGACTTATTACAATTAGGTCCAACTTAGTATTCTATTAGTTTTTTATTTTGTTGAAAATTTTAGAAGTTACCATTGATAATTTCATATGATTTTTGTTATTTGATGATGAAATTGAGATGTTAGTGGATGTTTAAAGGTGTTTTATTAAAAAAATTTGGATGAAAATATGTTTTAGGGGTTAAATTGAAAAGTATTGAATTTATGGAAAATTCTAAAATTTCATGGAATTCATGGGATGTGATTGGAATGTATGAGAATAATTAGGCTTGAAATAAGGATTAAATTGCAAGAATTTCATTTTCCGAGCCTAGGGACGAAATTGTCATGTATTAAAAGTTTAGGGGAAAAATGGTAATCAACATTTTGCACTAAAATAGTTTTGGATAGCAGCAGTAGTCTAACTTTGAAAAATCACCAAAAATTGTGGGAATCAAATTAGAGGATGAATAAAATATGAAATTAAAGCTTATTGAGTCTAGTTTCTCATAGAAGAAACGATGTAAGCAATGGAATTGCAAATCATGAGATATAATAAATTTTGTGAGACAAGGTCAGAATGATTTCGAGTTCCCCTATTTTGACTTTGGAAAATCATAAAAAATTGGAGAAAAATAATTAGGGGCTTAAATTTATATGTTTAATAGAAAAAACGGTGTAAGAAATGGAATTGTAAATCATGAGATATAATAAATTTTGTGAGATAAGATCAAAATGATTTCGGGTTCCCTTATTTTGACTTTGAAAAATCATCAAAAAATGGAGAAAAATTATGTACTTCATGTTACTATTTGCATAAAGATGATATTTCGAATACTTTGATGAGTAAAGCTCAAATATAAAATAGTACGAAATCAAGACAAGTTGTTATAAAAATGTATTTAAAATTCAAAGATATGGTTGCTCTATGTTATATGATTACATAATGTGCAATTGTCTATATATATGAGAAATTTAACGAGAATTGAGCTCATACATGTTTCTTGGTATTTATATGAAGCATACGACTAATAAGGGTGATGAAGTTATGTGTTAGGGCTCGTGATCAAGATGATTGAATATACATTGTATGTTTATTATTAAATTTAAATGAGTGAGTTTTCAGAAGCTCGACTGAGATCACTCACACTGTCCATCGGCCTATTTTGGTATGGAAATCAGAGTCTTAAATTTATAATGAGAATGATCGAACCTAGAAAGTAACTCTGACAACGATTTTAAGGCAAGCGCACTTATCGAACAGTAGTATAGTTTAGGCAAGATCGGAATATCAAATCCCAAAGGAACCAAAAGTACTAATACTAACTCTCTTTCTATTTTTTAGCCTAAAAATTAAGTGAATGTTTATCTAATCTAACTATCAACTAAACTAAAGACGCAAAGACAAAAAAGAATGAATTTGGGAAAAATAACTTGGAAGAGAAACCAATTGATTAAGACGATACCCTTAGGAAGAATCCACCTAATGTACATTAGACCCTCTCTCGAAGCGAGTAACGACTAACCGTAGGTTGATTAATTGAAATCTCTTTCTAATTAAAAACCCTAGAATCGCATTAACTCGATCTATGGATTCCCATATTAGGTTTCACCCTAATCCGACAAAATTTCGTCACCTTATCTCTAGGCGCGCGAACAACTCCGCTGTAATTATGCTAGATCTATGAATAGGTAGGGACTTTTGCTCCACCACCTAAACACATCAAACTTGAATCAATATCCGCGAAATATCAAAACAAGAATTAAGCACACATAATTAAGAACAAATCAAGTATTTATCATATAGTTCAAAAAACGATAACAAGATCCGTCTTAGGTTTCATCCCCTTCAGGTGTCTGAAGGGTTTAGTTCATATCTATAAAAGAAAACATCTCAGAAGAAAAGATAAAACAAAACATAAGAAATCCCTAAAACCCCCTGAAGGAATTGAAGGAGAGATCCACCGTCTTGAGTAGAATTCTGGCTTCTTGAGATGGATCAACTGGCTATCTTCGAGTGATTTACCACAAATCAGACCTTTTCGGCTCGGCTCCTTGGCCTAGCTAACCACCCTCTTTCTGGTTATACTTAGGGGGTTTATATAGGCTTTTGAAATAGGTTTCTTTGCCCTTAAGTATCCAAATCCGAATGAAATTCTTCTTTCCAGTGACAGGGACACGGCCATGGCACACGCCCGTGTGGATCGTGGCCAGGCCATGTTCGGATTTCTTTAATGAGGCACGGCCGTGTGATTCGGGGTCAGGCCATGTTCTAGTTGTACAATGAGGCACGGTCGTATGGTCTTGGGCCCAGGCCGTGTGGATTTCGTGATATGGCCCATTTACTCCTTTTTAGGCCCGTTTTCTGTTCTTTTCATCCTCGGGTGCTTTCCTGGGTATAAAACATGAAGACAAAGGATTAAGAGCACCTTTTTACATAAATCAAGGCTTAATTCATCCAAAAGCATACTAAATGTGGGCTTAAAATATGTTACTTTTATGGTTTATCAAATACCCCACACTTAAGCTTTGTCCTCAAGCAAAATTCTCAATTTACAATTAAAACTGTAACAGTCCGAATTCGACCCTAATCAGAATGGTGGCTTCGGGACCACGAATCCGAATTAGAAAAATATTATCTTGATTTATTTGATGTCTATGTTAAGTGTTTGTGCATGAGTAAAAATATTTTAGTATAAATTAATTGTTTGGATGTTTAATTTAATAAAAGGATCAAATAGCTAAAGTGGTAAAAGTAGTGTGCATGAAATTAGAAAGGTAATTGAATTGTTTCATTTAATGCAAGGACTTGCACGTCAAATTTCCACATTTCTTGTAAGTGGACGGCAATGATGATGGGGGAGGATTTCTTTTAGTATTTTATAATATTAATATCATATTTTATGAATATGATAATATGTATTATATGTTATAATAAAATAAAAATAAGAAAAACCCATTTTCTCTTTCTTTCCTTTATCTTCTTCACCAAAATTTCCTTCAAAGGAAAGAAAAAAATTTCATCCTCCCTCATCCGGCATTGCATGTGATGGTAAGGTGAGTAATTGAGTTTTAAATTAGAAAATCTATATGTAAATAAGTTTGTTACTTTGAATATTACCGAAAGCATGTTGAAATTTTTGAATTTAGGCATGTTGAGATTCGGCCATGGGAAATAATTATAGCTTGTGGTGTTAATTAATATGAGATGAATGGAGATAGAAAATTTAGATGAAACGGAGAGTAGTAATTTAAGCTTGTATGAATGATAGGAAGGTTGTTTCAATTTGAGCATGAAGATGCCCTTACATTCGGCCGAATGTTGAAATGACCGTTTATGGGGTTTTTTCTTTCTTAATTGTTTGGTTATATATATATATATAGTGAAATAGTATAATTGGCCATGGATGAATGTTTATATTTTGATGTGGTTATTGATTGAATTAAGTATTAAGGGTCTAATTGCATAAATTAAATAGTGGAAGGGTTAAAATGTTAGAAGGGAGGTTTGTGGAGACTTGTAGGGGTTTAGTGATCATTCGGCCATTGATGAGTAATCTCAATTATTTGTATTTTGTGTTTTGGTGCATTAAGGACTAAATTAAATAGGTTGTAAATGTCAAGGGTAAATTGGTAAATTGTATAGTTTTGTATATTTGGATTTAATTGAATGAAAATGTAATTGAAAAGATTCAATTTGACATTTTAGATCAAGATCATAAAGAAACGGGTTTAGATCGGGGAAAGGCAAAACTAAACGAGTAGCCGGGAAACCCTGAATCGTCACTTTTTGAGGTATGATTTAAGCAATTGAATTAAGTTGAATTTTATACCTTACTATATGCTTTATTTTGAATGGAAATAAGTGTATAAAATAGGCAAAACCGAATGTACAAATAATTTTATTGTACTTTAGCCGAATGTGTGGATATATGGGTGTTAAGGATATGGCATGATATATGTGTTTACATATTGTGATGCTTTTAGATAGGTGAAATATTGAAGTTGAATAATGAAAATAGACTACATGGGTTCATGGATGAGTGATATTGCCTAAGTCGAATGTAATATAAAAATTCGATTGCTTAAGCATAAATGTTATTCACATAGGGATATGCATATGTGTGGAAATAAGGTAGATGGGGTGTGTACATGAAGTTTTATATTTGAATGGTTGACAAGTTATATTAAGTACCTTGAGTACAAATGATTGAGTAACGGCTCTATGTGAGCGATACGTTACGGGTTGTATTTAGTAACGGCTCTATGTGAGCGATACATTACGGAATGTATTAGGTAACGGCTCTGTGTGAGCGATACGTTACGAGAGGCACAAGTAACAGCTCTATGTGAGCGATACGTTACTAAACATTATTACTAAGTGTGCAGGTATGAGATTCGATGGGAAATTCTATTCCTAGTGATATTAAGTATATGAGTGTTTATGAGTATATTGTTATTTGTTATGTTTGAACAGTTTGTCTGGAAAGGAAAGTTGAATTAAAGGTATGTACTATACTTATTATCTTAAGACTTTTAATGGTTTTGGAAAGTAAATAGAAGAATATGAAATCTTATAATATGTGTGCTAGATTACCATTATGAGATGATGGTTTATGGAAGTTATTATAAACTTACTTGTGGACATGTGTTGGTTTGAAATATTTTACTTGATGGTAAAGTTTGGTATGGATAATATTAGTAAGTCAAATACAAAATCCTGAATAGACTTATATATATATATATCTAAGTGTATAAATTGCTTAATCATACTAAGCTACGGAAGCTTATTTTGTTCTTGATGGTTTGCATTTGTAGTTCTATCTTTTGGAGCTTGGCTGCGCTTGGGGGATCAATTTGGAAGATTATCATACTATCACTTGCCTTGGTATTTTAGTCGATATTTCATTTTGGTTTATTATGGCATGTATAGTTTTAACACTTTTGGGGCATGTTTGAAAGACTTGTAATTATATGTATACATATGCCATGGGAAAATGGCCATGTTTTTGTGCTTGAGTATATATTGGTAAGGTCAATTATGGTATTAATGTTGTTAATGTTCGGCCTTGCTATAAGTTAATTTGTAATGCTCCTTGTTAAATATTAGAATGTTAGACATGATAATTTGGGTATGGTATATGTACGTATGATATATTCTAATGTTACACGAAGTGTAGTAATTGTGTCGTGGTTTAAAGGTGGTAAATCTGTCGAGAAAGAATAAGGTAAAAAGGTTATTTTATAAATTAATGTGTTAATGACTTGAGTATGTTTTGAGTTGAATTATCATAACCTTGAATGATGCTAAATTTTATATCACAGCTATTTAGGTATGGATATGTAACTTGGATAGTAAACGAGATATTTGCATGAAATGGAATTTGATTGAGATTTATGTGGTTACTTGGGCATTGCAAAAGTTAAGTTCTTCTGGTCATATTTTGTAACCCTAATCCGGCGACGGATACGAGTTAGGGGTATTACAAAAATGAACTTTCAATGATTCATAATTCCTATCAACAATGTCTTATCATAATTCATAGATAATTTATACATGGATGATTTAACTCGAAGAGTCTTAAAGATTCAAACAAGATAAGTCATACATTTGTATCATGAAAACGTAGGTGTCTCCCCTTATCTAAATAATTACCTTTAATTCAAAACTGACAAGGATTGACATCCTCACTAAAGATTCACTCAAATCACTCAAAGTGTTTAAGGTTAAGGAAAAGAGCACTCATAAGTCGAACCTGAAAAGTTAATCCTATAGGCTTGCCTAAAAATCAAATCTCCACCACCGTAAAATAAGATGATAAACAGATCAAAAGGTCTTTAACAGGGTTGTAACGGGGCTAGGGTTAAAGGTTTGGATTAAGGCTGAATTAAAAGGTTAGAATCGAGACTAAATTGACAAATTACCTATCTAGAGATACTGAGACAATAATAAATAATTACACCATCTGAAAAGTAATAACCTTAATAGACTTTAACTGTATAAACTCACTTTTCATAATACTAATACTGAATATACTTTGATTTTTTTTAAGAACAAATCAAATACTAAGGATAGATTGAACAATTGAAATAGATAAAATAGTTAGGCAACTGATCAAATCAAATCTCGACATAAGGGTAGTCAAAAGGAATGGTGATAACAAATACAAAGGGTTTTGGGTTAAAATTAGTGGGTGAGTCAATAAAAGGGGTTGTTAGGATTAAATGGGTTCACTAGGGGTTAATTTTGAAGGTAGTCTTTTATTGGAATGAGTGGGTTAAATCCTAAGTGCCTTTATCATCTCTGTATATCAAATCAAAGGTGTGGTCTCGACATGTATAATCAATGCAAGTTCTAGAATAACAGATCAATGTTGACACACTCATAATCAAAAAGTGAGCAAGGAAAAGAATGTATGCTCTAAAAGGCTCAAAATCTCACAAAAATTATGGGTATTTTGATATAAACCTTGTAAATTTCAAATTTCAAGATAACATTCAAATTCAGGTAGACAACCTAAAAATTTTAATTTTGAAAAATTAGACTTATCATGCTTGATTCTCTAGTATTTTTCAAATTTAATCATCAATGCACAATTAACTATGATTTAATCTAAAACATATCAATAGAAAACATAAATCATCAGAAATTTCATCCTAATTAGTAATATGAGGAAATTACTTCAAAATAAGGCTAAATTCAGGGATTTGAGAATAATGAAAAAAGTTAGGCACTTTCTCAGGGATTGAGAATAATGCAGAAAGTTAGGCATTTTCTTGAAATAACTATTCACCCCCCACACTTAAGTTGTACATTGCCCTCAATGTACAAAGATAGATAATAACATTTAAGAGATAATCGAAAGAAAAGGGGAGAAGTGAAACTTCCTGAATTTTGGATGAAGTCAATGAGAAGAATTCGGATAGGATTGGAGGTGAACATGGGGAAGTGCCTCGAACCGTTTGAATTTGAATCCTCGAAGTAGTCGGTCGAATTTTATTGTGTCTTAAGCTAAATCTAAATGGTACGAAGAATAAGAAGAAAATAATAAAGAAAATAAAATCAAAAATAAAAATAAAAGTAAAAGTAAATAATAGAAAATGAAAGAAGAAAAACAACTGGAAGAAGAAGGAAGAATGGGGTTAAATAGGAATTATGGATCTAGTGGCTGCTCCCGCCCTTGTACCTTCCTGCGGTGGCCACGCGGCCACGGCCACGGCCGTGTGCAAGGTCGTGTGGTATGGAAATCTGCACTTTGGTTAGTTTATGGTTAGGTGCTAAAAGGAAAAATAAAAGTAAAAAAAATAAAAAAATGTAAAAATTAATGGGGTTAGTGCTCAGGTTGCCTCCCGAGAAGCGCTCGTTTATAGTCTTAAGCTAGACTTACTTCTTATTCGCCTATTCATGGTGGTTTTAGGAGTTTATAGTCCTTCCTCATGCTAGCAGCTCCTTTATCATGATAAAATGTAAGACGAGAAGCATTTATTTTTAAAGTGCCGGACATAGGGTTACTTACCTCGACTGTTCCGTACAGAAAAACATCGATTACCTTGAAAGGGATTTCCTTGCTGGTGTTAGGATCAGGAGGGGACACTCGTGGGTCGGCTTTATCTAGTAATACCTGATCTCTTATTTTGAACTCGTGTGCCTCGTATGATGGCTTTGGTTCTGGTTCAGGTATCCCTAGTTCTTTCTTAAGGTGCGTCTTCCCCTCTTTTATTTCATTTATCTGAATCCCTTGTTCCTTGTGAGTTGTTTCCTTATTGGCACAGGGACTAAGATTGGGATTATTCTATGGTGTTTCCTGAAAAGAAGGGTTAACCGAATGGTTATCAATAGAATTTACCTTCTCACCTTGGTTATTCGATGTTCTAGATGAATCGAGGGTTTGAAGAGTGACTGTCTTATCACCTACACAGAGTATAAGTTTGCCTACATCAACATCGATTTTAGTTCTAGCAGTTGCTAAGAATGGCCTTCCTAAAATTAGGGGGATCGTGTTGTCCTCATCCATGTCTAAAACAACAAAGTCTACTGGGAATGCGAATTTATCAACTTTCACAAGTACATCTTCGATTATACCCCTAGGAATTCTAACAGTTTTATTAGCTACTTGAATGCTCATCCTAGTTTGTTTGGGTTTCCCTAGACCTAGTTGTTTAAACAATTTATAAGGCATGACATTTATGCTTGCCCTTAAATCAGCTAATGCATTATCAATAGATAAGCTACCAATTAAGCATGGAATTGTAAAACTCCCTGGATCTTTTAATTTCTGTGGCAGTTTGTTTTGCAACATCGCTGAGCACACTGCGTTTAGTTCCACATGCGATTCCTCGTCAATCTTTCGCTTATTTGTCAACAGCTTTTTTAAAAATTTCCTGGAATCCGGCATCTACAAAAGAGCTTCAAGAAATGGTAAGTTAATATGTAATTTCTTTAAAAGTTTAAGAAACTTACCGAACTGTTCTTCTGTATCATCTTTCGTTAATGCTTGAGGATATGGTATGCGAGGTTTGTACTATTTGATTACCGGTTTCGCCTTGATATTGACCTCAACCATATCTTCTTCTACCACATTCTTTTGTTCTGAATTAGGCGGGTCTAACCCTTCACTATCTTGAGCTGTTATGGCTTGAACTTGCTCCCTTAGGTTGGTCTCGGTGTTGCTTGGTAGTCTTCCCTGTGGTCTCTTAGAAATATTCTTAGCAAGTTGCCCGAATTGATCATTGAATTCTTGTGACAATGCTTCAAGTTTTGTTTCTACCTTCTGGAAACGTGTTTCTGAGGCCGCTATGAAGTTTGTCAGTACCTTTTCAAGGTTTGGCTTCTTTTCCTGTGGGTAGGGCTGTTGTTGGAAGTTTTGGGAAGGTTGTTGCCTCTGATTTCTTTGACCGCCCCATGAGAAATTGGGGTGGTTTTTCGAACCTGGATTATAAGTATTACTATAAGGGTTATTGTTAGATCGGAAATTCTTACCCATATAGTTCATTTGCTCGCTTTCCATGCCCTGTCCGTAGGGTGGGTACTCAGGATTCACCGCTCCGTCACTTGCGTCGCACTGCATAACTGGATGTATCTGTGAAGAACCATAGAAACTTTCAAAATTTTATGTAATAATTCTACCTGATTTGATAACGCGGTCACTGCATCAATGTTGAAAGCTTCGGCTGCTTTAGCTGGCCTTGTCCTTGTAACTTGCCACTGATAGTTATTCAGTGACATCTCCTCTATAAACTCGTAGGCCGTTTCAGGAGTTTGTTGGTTAGGGTTCCACCGGTAGCTGAATTGATTAGTTGCCTTGTTGGAGGGTTCACACCATTATAAAAAGTTTGGACCTGTAGCCACAAAAGTAATTCGTGGTGTGGACATCTTCTCAACAAATCCTTGTATCTCTCCCATGCGTCAAAAAGTGTCTCTGAATCTATCTGCATAAAAGAAGAGATATCATTCCTTAATTTGGTCGTTTTGGCTGGTGGAATTTGGCTTTATTTCTTAGGGAAAAGGGAAATAACCGAAGACGGATGGCATCATCAGAAACGCCATTTATCTTGAAGGTGTCACAAAATTCTAGGAAATTTGCTAAGTGTGTGTTAGGATCCTCATCCTGCAAGCCACCAAACTGAAAAAACTGTTGTATCATTTGCATAGTGTTAGGTTTCAGTTCAAAATTATTTGCAGCAATAGTAGGCCTAACAATACTAGACTCAGTTCCTGTTAAACTAGGTTTAGCATAATCATACATAGTGCGTAGAGCATGGTGTTCGGCCAACTTTGGAGGTGGCAGATTATTTTCTACCATCTCTTCTGTAGTGTTAATTTTGGCTTCTTGCTCTTCGTCTATGTAGTTTAAGCTTCGCCTTATCTCTCTGCGATTTCTACGAATGGTACCTTAAATATCACTGTCTTAAAGTAAAGGTCCTGTCGGGTTCCTTCTAGTCATAAACTAGAGGTACCTGATAGGCACAAAAGAAGGAAAATTTTAGAGAAGCAAAAATAAAATTTAATAAAAATAAATAATAATAATAATATGGCTAAAGTAATAAAAATTAAGCTTTCTTAATATTTTAGCTCTCCAGCAACGACGCCAAAAACTTGGTCGTGGAAATTAGAGTCTTAAATTTATAATGAGAATGATCGAACCTAGAAAGTAAATCTAACAACGATTTTAAGGCAAGCGCACCTATCGAACAGTAGTATAGTTTAGGCAAGACAGAAATATCGAATCCCGAAGAAACCAAAAGTACAAATACTAACTCTCTTTCTATTATTTAGCCTAAGAATTAAGTGAAAGTTTATCTAATCTAAATTTAACTATCAACAAAACTAAAGACACAAAGACAAAAAAGAATGAATTTGGGAAAAATAACTTCGAAGAAAAACCAATTAATTAAGACGATACCCTTAGGAAGAATCCACCTAGACTTCACTTGTTATCTAACACTGAACCAGACGATTCATTCACTTGACTTGATCCGTAGGACTCCCTAATTTACATTATACCCTCTCTCGAAGTGAATAATGACTAACCCTAGGTTGATTAATTGAAATCTCTTTCTAATTAAAACCCCTAGAATCGCATTAACTCGATCTATGGATTCCCATATTAAGTTTCACCCTAATCCGGCAAGATTTCGTCACCCTATCTCTAGGCGCGCAAACAACTCCGCTGTAATTATGCTAGATCTATGAATAGGCAGGGACTTTTGCTCCACCACCTAAACACATCAAACTTGAATTAATATCCGCAAAATATCAAAACAAGAATTAAGCACACATAATTAAGAACAAATCAAGTATTTATCATATAGTTCAGAAAACGATAACAAGATCCATCTTAGGTTTCATCCCTTCAGTTATCTGAAGTGTTTAGTTCATATCTATAAAAGAAAACATCTTAGAAGAAAAGATAAAACAAAACATAAGAAATCCCTAAAACCCCTGAAGGAATTGAAGGAGAGATTCGCCGTCTTGAGTAGAATTCTGGCTTCTTGAGATGGATCAACTGGCTATCTTCAAGTGATTTCCCACAAATCAGACCTTTTCGGCTCGGCTCCTTGGCCTAGCTAATCGCCCTCTTTCTGGTTATACTTAGGGGGTTTATACAGGCTTTTGAAATAGGTTTCTTTGCCCGTAAGTATCCAAATCCGAATGAAATTCTTCTTTCCAGCTATAGGGATACGGCCATGGCACACGCCCGTGTGGGTCGTGGCCAGGCCGTGTTCAGATTTCTTTAATGAGGCACGGCCGTGTGGTTCGGGGTCAGGCCATGTTCTAGTTGCACAATGAGGCACGATCGTGTGGTCTTGGGCCCAGGCCGTGTGGTGTTAGGCCCTGGCCGTGTGGATTTTGTGATATGGCCCATTTACTCCGTTTTTATGCCCGTTTTTCGTTCTTTTCATCCTCGGGTGCTTTCCTGGGTATAAAACATGAAAACAAAGGATTAAGAGCACCTTTTTACATAAATCGAGGCTTAATTAATCCAAAAGCATACTAAATGTGGGCTTAAAATATGTTACTTTTATAGTTTATTAGTTGGCTTATAAATGGTTTAATTGTAACTAGCCATTGGTATGGCTTGTATTTAGTAAGTTTTGAGTTACATATAATTATGATTTTATCATGTTTGATATGGGTTTAAAATGAACAAATGATGAGATGGTATAAGTATAGGGATAAAGATGATGGTTAAGAATGCTATAAAAAAATTATGAGAATGATATATATACATATATATATATGAATAGTTGATTGATAAATTTAGATATTTAACCATATAAATTGAAGACCCTAATTATTTTTCTCCAATTTTTGATGATTTTCCAAAGTTAGAATAAGGGAACCCGAAATCATTCTGACCTTGTCTCACAAAATTTATTATATCTCATGATTTACAATTCCATTGCTTACACCATTTCTTCTATAAGAAACTAGACTTAATAAGCTTTAATTTCATATTTTATTCATCCTTTAATTTGATTCCCACAATTTTTGGTGATTTTTCAAAGTTAGAGATTTACAATTTCATTGCTTACACAATTTCTTCTATAAGAAACTAGACTCAAGAAGCTTTAATTTCATATTTTATTCATCCTCTAATTTGATTTCCACAATTTTTGGTGATTTTTCAAAGTTAGACTACTGCTACTGTTCAAAACTGTTTTAGTGCAAAATGTTGATTACTATTTTTCCCTTAAACTTTTAATACATAACAATTTCGTCCTTAGGCTCGGAAAATAAAATTCTTGCAATTTAATCTTTATTCCAAGCCTAATTATTCTCATACATACCAATCAAATCCCATGAATTCCATGAAATTTCAGAATTTTCCATAAAATCAACATTTTTCAATTTAACCCCTAAAACATGTTTCATCCAAACTTCTTTAATAAAACACCTTTAAACATCTATTAACATCTCAATTTCATCATCAAATAAAAAAAGTCATATGAACTTATCAATGGTAACTTCCTGAATTTTCAACAAAATAAAAAACTAATAGAATACTGGGTTAGACCTAATTGTAAAAGTAAAAAAAATAAAAATTTCAAGGAAAAAACAAGAATTGAACTTACTTGAAGTGAAAATATGAAATACTAGCCCAAAACCCTCTTCCATGGCTGTTTTTGACAGAAATTTGAAGAAGAAATGGCCTAGAAATCATTAAAATCAACTTTGCCATGTAACTTTTGTTTAAATTTCAATTTTATCCTTTTCACATAAAAATCTTTGATTTTTTTCACGCTATGCGGCCTCAGCCATTTTAAAATGGTTCATTTGCCCTTTTATTCCTTCCTTATTTAATGGTTAATCTATTTAATCAGTTTAGCAAGTTTTGCACCTTTTCAATTTAGTCATTTTTATCTAATTGACTACCGAAACGTTAAAATTTTCTGACGAAATTTTAATACTACCTTATTGACACTCTGTAAATATTCATAAAAATATTTATGGTGCGGTTTATAACATCGAGATCTCAATACCTCTTTTTCTCAAATTCTTAACCAAATAAATCTTTATAAAACACAATTTACCATTTCAAAAATCTTTTAAAAGCTACATTTGGCTCGTAAATATTAAATAATATAATTTATGAGTTCATTTGCCAGATTTGGTGGTCTCGAATAACTATTTCTTACATCGCTAAAATTTGGGCTATTACACACACGCCCGTGTAGTCAGGCCGTGTAACTCACACGACCATTGACACACCCGTGTGTTAGGCCGTGTATAGGTGCAAGGATTACATGCCCAAGCCACACGCCCGTGTGCCAGGTCGTGTGATTAATTCTGAGCATTTTTTTTAGACATTTTAAAGATGCAGGGGACACACGGCCAACCACATGCTCATGTGCTAAACTGTGTGTCACACACGGCTGAGACACACGCTCGTATCTCTGCTCGAAATCGTCTATTCTCCAAGCCACATTTTTCACTGATCTTGTCTTTCACTTGCACCAACACTTAAACACATTGACAAACCATTTCAAAGCATTCAAAAAAAGTCCAAATCGTGTCTTAAACATGATATAATATCGCATACAACCAATCTACCCTTAGGTACCACAGATGGCAAAGTATTATCATGTTAATCTATCTTTCACATTTATCTATTTACCAAATGTACACATGCATGATCACATTCATTTTCAAACATGATAGATCCACTTATGAACATATCAAAATATGTCAAACACAAGCCATTTCAATGGCTAGTTTCATTCAAAACATTTACATGCCAGTTGTAATAACCATATTTTGCCCTGGCCTTTAACCAAAACCCAAACCCAGGCCCATCAATTACTAAAACAAAAACAGAAATGAAAAAACCCAATAAAATCAGTCCAAAATAAATGTCCAAAATAGCCCAAAAAACCCGTCAAACCCACTAAGCCCAATCAAACTAAACATTACACCAAACCCAAAATTAAGCCCAACTTCTAAAAAAAAAAAAAAAACCTAACCCAACTCATCAGCCCACCACAAAGAAAAAAGAACAAAGAATAAAGAGTAGCCCCACCACCGACCTTCCTCATGCTGCGCTCTCCTTCACGCCCCATACGCCTCGGCCACCACCACGTGCATTGCCCCAACACCCGCATGCTTCTCTGACATCTTCTCGATTCGCACGCCTCGTAAGCCTCGTCGTGCCTCCACTCGTGACCTGCAAACAACCAAAGAACAAGGAGCACGCGACAACACAAATCGAAAAAACAATAGAAAAAAGAAAAAAAAAACAAATGAAAGAAAACAAAAATTTGTAAATCGGTTATATAAACCAAAGAAAAACACTTTGTTAGGGTTTTTTTTTTTTGGAGACATCAATCATAAATCAAAAAAGAAAAAAACATTAAAGATCGACTCCTCTCCTTTTTTACTCGTTCAAAAATCAAAAAAAGAAAGTTACGAACACTTTTACAAGCAATCAAAGAAAAATCAAAAGCCAAAAACTACAAAGGTTGATTTCTTCTTAGTTTTCGTTGTTATCTACTGCCGTTGTTTTTTTTTCTTTTTTTTTTTAAGTCTTTGTAAGGAATAATAAAAGAAGTAATGGGAACATACCTGGGTCGGGCTTCGAATAGGGTTGAAACCCTCCTGCTTGCGCATCGGTGACCACCGGATGGTGGTGGCTCATCGAACGGTATGATGTTTGGGTCTAAACCCCCGACAGAAGAAGAGACGATGGGGGGGGATGGTTCTCTGTTTTGTTTGGAAAAAGGGATTTGTTAGCTAAAAAAAAACATATATTAAAAGTAGTAAAGGTTGTTAATTTTAAAGTGGAGAAATTAAAGAAAGTGGGGGCCAGTACATTGACGTTTTGCAAACTGGATATGTGCATTTTCACCCTTAAAGGGAAATTTGTGCGAATGGTCCCTCCCTACATCGGTCCCATTCGAGGCCCTGATTCCTGTCTTTCTTCATTCTTTTAAATTTGGCCCTCAGGTTTCATCTTGATTTCGATTTGGTCCCTAGAGCTATCAACTGGATGTGCGCATGGGGATTTAGGGAATATTTTCCTATTTGGGTCCCCGTTAGTTTCGAACCGTTTATTTCGCTCCTAAATCGACTTTTGATTATTTATGATTCATATCCTGAGTTCTGGCTGGATTTTTAAGTTTGTCCCTGACCTTGTGTAATTTATTCATTTATTTTTTACTTGTTTGTTTATTATCATTATTCATTTAAAGTTTTATATATTATTCTTATTAAATTGTGTATATATATATACATAGTATTCATTTATAAATTCCTTGCACACATTAATTATCTTAAACTATTATTGGTTTTAAATTATATACAACATATATAATAAACAGTTTTACATTATTTTAAATTATTTCATGCGTTAACTTCTTTGAGATGCTCTACATGTTCTTTATTTTTTTTTAAAAAAAAAACTTATTTTTATATGTTATTTAAAATTTGTTTCTATCACTTGTTTTAAATTATACGTGTGTTGTTTCTTTAAACTCTTTTGTTTATCAAATGGTTTTGATGTTGTCTATTTCAAGTTTTCTAAATAAGATATTTATCTCATATATATACTACTTATTTTATTTTTTTATGCTAATATATCATGTTTTCCTAAATTTCTTTTTACATTATTTGTATATGTATATTATCTTATCATATACTATTTATTCCTAAAACGTCTTGTATGTTATTCGTTTTACATCTCTCTTACATAATATTTGTTTTTAAACTTGTCCATATTACTTTAAGTTGCTTTATTATATTATTCGCTTCAAATTATTTTACATATTATTTATTTCAAGATGTTAATGTACATATAATTCATTTTAATTTTCCACCAATTATTCTAGATTTTATATAGATTACTTAGCTGAAATTATTTTTGAATTTCCTTTATTTGTCTATCTCAATTATTCTTTCATTTTTGTATTGAATTGTTTTTTTATATGGATTATTTATTTCAATTATTGTTTATTTTAAATTGTCTCATTCATTTTAGTTTCATTATTAATGTTAATATTTAAAATATGTATATTGCTTGATCATTGCCATTGTGTATTTCTTTTTTTTAAAATTTAGTTTATTCCATACCCTTTGTATTATTGTCATTCGCTCGCATTATACGGCGCCAGTGTTTAATTATCCCATGCTCGATATTACGTTTTATCCCATGCCACTGCATTGTGCATTAAACCTCAGTATTTACCCCACTTAGGTCGTTTCATTCAACCTCAAACAATAAATGTATGCCTTTACATGTTGCACTTGATATTATTCCTAATTAAAAGCTCCAAAATAATGCAATATTCTATGTTTGGAAATCCGAGAGATAGTGACCTATGTGTTGGGTTTCGGTGTTCTCGCTTGGCCAAATAACTGAATATTCTTTGGATATTTTAATGCACGAGTCTCGAGAATTAAGAGATGATCCTGGATTCGAGGATAAAAATCATCGTGTCCTACGTATTGGATATGATATTTTATTCCTTCGGAACAAGAAAATCTTAGATATTCAATCCGAGAAAACTAAAATATTTCAAAAAAGTTCAGATTTCTAAATTCTTTTTAAAATTTTCAACTTTCGACATTGGGACTTTAATTAATCAATTCAGTACCAATTTTGGGCGTAACGAGGGTGCTAACTCTTCCTCGAACGTAACCGACTCCCGAACCCATTTTCTCAAATTTTCGTAGACCAAAAACATTGTTTTAGTAAATTAAAATGTTTTTCTAAAACAAAGGTGATCCGATCACACCTCGAATAAAAGATCGGTGGCGACTCCCTATTTTAAAAGTCGATTCCCATTCTGTCAAAAATGGTTACGATAGCTTGGCGACTCCTCTGGGGATGCTTTGAGAGTCAGGCCATAAATTAATTGATTTTTGTCCTTTTGTCGAAAATTTGGAAAATTGTTTTGAAAAATCGTGTTTCTCTTTGATGCATTTGCTTGTACTATAGTGTCGAGTCTCGTGAAATACTTTGGCATTGCATTGTATGACCATTGCGGTCACACCCTTAAGTGGGAGTGAGAAGCTACTCTTTCGTGAGGTTTTTACCTCCGTGCAAGATAGTGGATCACTTTCGGGATACATCCGTACCTATGTCTTCGTGAGATTCTTATCTCCGTGCATCCATAGGGAAATGTATTCCCCTGAACTGAACTTGGTCCATATGAGCCTATAATAAGGTGAGGATCGAGGAATCTCTTTGGTTCAGTACCATTGCTTTAAACAGAACCACATATAGAGAGATCTAAGAGCCCGTTGTAGGTAGAGCCGTGTAAACCCTAGTTGTTACCTTAAATAGGAGTTTGATTATTTCCTGTTTATTTTAAGTTCTTTTTATACCTGATACTAACCTGTTGTGTTTTGCTTTTATTGCATGGCATTTCATCATAAAAAGGTGTTGATCCACATTCGGTTACTAGATAGAAAAGCTTAACATGGAAAAGGGGTTTCTTGATAGAGTGGAGGATAATGCGGCCGTCCAAGTGTGGTCCGAAAGGGTACAGCAAGAAAAAGGAGATAGCCTGGCAGTGGGGCATGAATCAGAGTTTTGGGATTTTACCCGCATCAGCGTGGCCCAAAATGACCTGCGAGAATTGAAGGAAATATGGGTCTCATGGGGGAATGAGGACAAATAACTGTTCTACCATAATTACGGTGATTTGCCATATCTGCTTGATATCAAGATAGACGAGTACCTACTCCGAGCCATTACCCAGTTTTGCAACCCCGCTTACAGTTGCTTCACTTTTGGAAAGGTGGATTTGGTGCCTACCATGAGAGAGTACACGACTTTGTTTGATGCGAGAGAATTCAAACCGATAAGGTGTATTCGAGGTTTGCTAATGTGCCAGCATTCTCAAAAAGGCTAATGAACATTACAGGAATGAGCGAGCAATAGATTACGGCCCGGATCAAGCAAAAGGGAGATCGTAAGTGCATTCCTTGGAAACACTTGAGGGACTTGATCTTGGCGCATCCTGATAAGAAAAAGAGGGTCAACGTCTTCGCTCTAAGCATCTATGGTTTGGTCATCTTCCCCAAGGCGTTAGGGCATATAGAGGATGCAGTCTCAGATCTGTTTGATAAACTTAATAAAGGAGTCACACCCCATCCCCGCATTTTAGCGAAACCTTCTTGGATCCTTGAATGCTTGCCAAGAGCTGCGGGCGAAGGGAGGTTCGTAGGATGTGCACAGCTATTGTTATCTTGGTTTCATTAACATTTTTGGAAGATAGAAAAGGTCTCATACAAAGTCTTTTTCGAGAACTATTCTCCTCTAGAAGAATTAGCAAGTACACCAAGGCGGGACGACCTATCCGGAGAGAAATGGATAGCAATTCTCCAAAATCTGCAAGTTAAAGATGTAGAATGGAAGGCTCCGTGGGTGATCACGGATGAGATCTTGTATCGATGTAGAGGGTTCGACTAGGTTCCTTTACTAGGAATATGGGGAGCTGTCGGATATGCCCCGTTACTAGTGATGAGGCAGTATCAATCGAGACAGTTCATACCTGCGACACATGGATTAGCCTAATGTGAATTTTCATACAAGGATGACAATTATAAGAAGAGAGTTCGCAAGATATCGGATGCATGGGCCCAAACCCAAAAAATGAAGAGACTCGCCATAGGGCCAGTGGCGACCCCCGAGTACGATCAATGGTGGGGCAAAAGAATCAACGACAACGTCCCAGGGCCAATCTAAGGAAATGCTCGACCAATAGAAGAGCAACTGCAAGTAATCCCGTCTGAATTAGAGATTATCAAGCAAGATTTCGAGAGAAAGAGCCAGGAATTAGGTAAGAAGATAGAGCAGGTAGAAGAAGAAAAGATGCAGTTGGGGTTAGACGTCGACATCCACAAGTTCGAGGCTGAGAACCTAAAGAAAGGAAAAAATAAAGCCGAAGAGGACTTGGATAGCTTAAAGACGGACTACAAGAAGCTACGCATGTCCATCAAAACCGCTGGTCTAGGTAAGACATCAGACCAATGGCGACAGGAAATTAAAGAAGAAAAGTCCAGAGCCGATCAGTGGGAGAGAAAATTCCAAGATGTTCGAGTACGAGAGGACGCTTTGAAAAAGAGCCTGTTGGAAAGCCAAAGCAAAAAGGAGAGGTTACGCACCCGACTGGCAGAATTAGAAAAGTCGTTGCACCTACATCGTAATCGCAACTCGGTAGTCGAATTAAGAGCTAGTCAAAACAAGATCGAGGAGATGAGAGGAAGGATAGGAGAGCTCGAGACTGCATTACAAGATAACAAAATTCAAGTTGAGCTCCTTGAAGCAAACAACGGGCATTGGAAGGAGCAGCTCCACCATTCCCAAAAATAGATTAGAAACAGAGACTACGTAATAGGCGAGGCCGTGGCTCAAATTCGAGAGGTGGCTGATCATTTGCAAACCTTGGCGGTTCGGGCTGATGCGCTAAGTCTGATGTACGAGTCAAGATCGGAGCGAGGCCAAGGTTTAGCTTGGCTTCTTAGGAAAGTTAAGGATTTATGCATTAGGGCAAAGTCGTATTGTAATCGTCCGTTCTATAAAAGGAAATTTGTTTTCTAGTAAAGTTTATCTAATGGAATTGAATTAAATCAACACCTTTTCGCATTCATACATGCATTTGCATTACATTCCATACATTAGCATCACATCGCCATAATCATTTACTAAGGCTGAAATCGTATAATCCGCAGCTACATCACTACGAATCTGGAATCACGTCATCCCTATAGGACACGTCTAAGAACTAGAGCTATGGACGCCGAACTCAATGAGAGGATCAAAAGAATGGAAAGAATCTAGAAAGAGCTGCAAGAACAGTTAGCCAGATCGCAGCAAGAAGCAATGGATCTGATGTTAAGATCCCAAGAGGAATCATTAGAGCAAAAAGATCAAATGGCTAAAATGATGGAGATGTTGGCGGCTCGGCCAAAGAAAGGACTCGCTTGAGGTCCCGATATTACTGTAACCCCACCCGAGAGTTAATCAGGATCCGCTCTATCCCCCAGGATTCACACCACCCCATGCTCATGCAACGCAAAGAGGATATCCTCAAGAGAACCCGGTAGGCCTAGAGCAACGACCCATACCACCTACTCATTTGGGGCAAGGTGTTTACGTATCAAACTCTGGAGATAATTCTGCTAACCCGATTGTTCCAGATTTGGATGATCCGGTAGAAATAGCTAGATTAAAGAGGGATGATTATAATGCTGAGGAAAAGTACAGGGTCTTGGAAGAAAGACTCAAGGTGGTAGAGGGCACTGGAGTCTTCTCTGCACTGAGCGCCAAAGAACTCAGTCTGGTGCCCGACCTGGTTTTACCCCCAAAGTTTAAAGTGCCAGACTTCGAAAAATATGACGGAACAAGATGTCCGAAGGCACATCTTATCATGTTCTATCGAAAGATGGCTGGTCATGTGGATGAAGACAAGCTGTTAATACACTGTTTCCAGGACAGTTTTATCGGATCAGCCCTCCGGTGGTATAATCAACTTAGCAGAGAGAGAATTCAATCATGGAAGGACCTGGCATCGGCATTCTGCGAATAATACAAGTATGTCTCTGATATGGTACCTGACCGACTAACGCTGCAAATGATGGAGAAGAAGCCACCGGAGACTTTCAGACAGTATACTCAAAGGTGGAGGGATGCTACGGCTCAAGTAAAACCCCTACTGACTAAAACAGAGCTAACGGTTCTTTTTATCAACACGTTGAAGGCGCCATTTTATGATAAACTGGTAGGAAATGCCACAAAAGACTTCGCTGATATTGTAATGACTGGCGAACTCATCGAAAATGGCATCAAGAGTGGAAGGATGGAGGGTCCCGAGAGTTCGAAAAGGCCAGTACCTGTAAAGAAAAAAGATCCTGAAACCCATATGGTAAGGACCGGGAGCCACTATGCGGCTAATCCGTACCCAACCCAACCACGACCTCAGTTTCGCCCACCGCCGAATTTCTATTTTCCTCCACAAAATCCTTACTATTAAGCACCTCCTCCTTATCCTGTCTATGCCGCTGATAATCAAAGACCATTCACTATATTCCCGCCAAATACTATGCCTGCCCAAAGTCAGCCCAAAAACGAACCAAGACCAACAAAGCCCAATCCGGAAAGACTTCAGTTCACCCCCATTCCTGTGTCGTATGGAGAGCTGTGCCCGAAATTACTAGAAAAACAACTAATATCCCCACATTACATGGCATCCCTGAAACCTCCATACCCAAAATAGTATGATCCTAACACCAGTTGTATGTACCATGCGGGAAACCGGGGGCATTCGACAGAAAATTGCCTTGCTTTTAAAAAACGGGTTCAAGGCCTTATCGATGTGGGCATTTTATGATTTGATGGTATTAATAATACGGCTGGAAATCCACTCCCTAACCATGCTGAAGGGAACGTGAGCATGGTGACGAACACGGACAGATGGCGAGTTAAAAATTGCGTATCTGAAGTAAAGACACCTTTAAGCAAAGTATGGGAAATAATGACTGAGAAGGGCTTGTTCAAGAAGAGTCCCAAAGAGGAAAGTAAAAGAGGACAAAATTTTTGTATCTTTCATAGCACAGAAGGGCATCACATCCAGTCCTGCGGGAAATTCAAATATCTACTCCAAGACATGATGAACAACATGGAGGTTCAGGTCTTTGATAAAACAGACAAGGTCGATGAAAAGGAAATATGCGCCTCTGATGATCAACCGCCAGCCATTCTTTATAGCGCCGATCGACCTTTGGTGATCTACTACGAGGCAAAGAAGAAAGAGGTGAAACCAAAAATGATAATCCAAGTACCTTCTCCTTTCCCTTACAAGGACAGCAAGTCGGTGCCTTGAAAATATGATGTCAGCATCACCATGCCCGAAGCTACCACTGGAAACGTCAGTGAGGTGAGGCATTTTACCCGTAGTGGGAGGTGTTATTCCCCTAAGGGGGTTGAGACAAAGAAGAAAGCCGTTGGCACGAGCCAGAAAGGAAAAATACCGATACCTGATGTCGAAGTCGAAGTTGAGATACAATCTGAACAAGAAACTAAGAAACCGGTGAATGAGGAGGAAGCACAAGAATTCTTAAAGTTTATTAAGCACAGCGAATACAATATCGTGGAGCAGCTGAACAAACAACCGGCAAAAATCTCAGTATTATCCCTATTGTTGAACTCAGAGCCACATTGAAATGCTTTACTGAAGGTATTAAACCAAGCGTATGTGCCGAGCAATGTACCCGTTAAAAAACTTAACAGGTAGGTGAACAATTTAAATGCGGATAATTTCATCTCCTTCAGTGATGATGAAATACCACCAAACGGTAGAGGCTCTGTCAAAGCATTACACATTACAACCGGTTGCAAAGGCTATATAATACCGCATGTGCTTATTGACAATGGGTCCGCGCTCAATGTCATGCCATTGGCTACGCTGTCCAGGATGCCAGTCGATATGTCTTATCTGGTATATGGAATAGGAGCTGTACTGCCCATCGAGGTGGAAATCCCCTCTTTACGAGTCTTAATGGAGTCAAAACTAGAAGAAACAGAATGGGTTCAAGCTCGATCGACGACCAATGAATCGATCAAGAAAAAAATGCACGAAAGCAATCATCACAGGCGGATGTACGAAGAGAATGATCACAGCCCATGATAAGAAGGTGCGACCAAGGGAATTCCACGAAAGAGAACTCGTGTTGAAGAAGATTCTCCCTATACAAAAAGACCTTCGAGGAAAATGGGCGCCGAATTGGGAAGGGCCATATGTCGTAAAGAAGGCCTTCTCGGGTGGAGCTTTGATTCTCACTGAGATGGACGAGAAAGAGATACCAAATCCAGTGAACTCAGATGCAGTGAAGAGGTACTACGCCTAAAAAAAAAGGGGGATCAAGATGAAAACCCGAAAAGGGTGTCTTGATAAACAAGAAGGTTTAGGATGAAAACCCGGAAGGGCGTCCTAAGGAAGCAGATCCGAGCTTAAAGAGAAAAGGTGATTTGAACAGAGAGTCAAAGGGCGAGATTATAATATTTGAAGCAGACTCGGAAGCTCAAAATCTTCTATACAAGAAGCTCCGCTTGAAAAGATCCAGGATGAAGGAACGTGGAGAAGTTCGTGCGTCGGATATATAGAGCATTTGTGACAATTGAACCTTGCTTTCCTTTTTGTTATAACATTTCCTTTATTGAATTATTCCTTGTCAATTTTCTTTACTTAACACTTTTGAAATAAATATGGGTGTGAGGTACCCCTTTTCATACCTACTTTCCCATTTGCAGACATCTCATGTTTGGTTCATTTAAATGATAAATAGTAAAATTACATACTCTAAACAAAAAGAATGTTGAGCATTACCTGGATGAGAATCTGGTAAGTACAAGAGCCTCAAAGGAAAGACAAAAGTTCAACAGGGGCCAAATGGGTGATATATGAGAAATACAGACTACTCGTAAAACTTGAGGACGGGTACAAAACCTGAAAGAAGAGTCAAGAACCGAAGCAATGAATATAAGTCATCATGAAAGTCATAACGAGAGATACATGACAGATAAGCCCAGAGCGCATGGCATAATCATGTAGGCATAAGAGCATTTAAGACAAACACGTGCATATCATGATAACATCACGCATGACACATACATGTACACCCATAAAGCGAGAAACTCCGATGATAGTTGTACCAAATCGAGGAAAAAGAAGACATCCGAGTTCCACCAGATGATATGTTTTGAAATTCTGATTGCAAAAAATCAACTCATAGTACGAAAGGTGAGTTGAGCCTCAGGTCACATACTGAGGTATCTTTCAATTTCTGTTCAAAAATCAACTCATAATACGAGAAGTGAGTTGAACCTCGGGGTACACCGAGGTATTTACTTTCTGTCTTTCAATTTCTGTTCAAAAAAATCAACTCATAATACGAGAGGTGAGTTGAGCCTCGGGGCACGCTGAGGTATTTTTAAATTTCTGTCTTCAAATTTCTGTTCAAAAATCAAGTCATAATACGAGAGGTGACTTGAGCCTCGGGACACGCCGAGGTATTTAATTTCTGTCTTTAAATTTCTGTTCAAAAAAATCAACTCATAACACGAAAGGTGAGTTGAGCCTCGGGACACGCCGACGTATTTAATTTCTGTCTTTAAATTTCTGTTCAAAAAATCAACTCATAACACGAGAGGTGAGTTGAGCCTCGGGACACGCTGAGGTATTTAATTTCTGTCTTTAAATTTTTATTCAAAAATCAACTCATAATACGAGAAGTGAGTTGAGCCTCAGGACACGCTGAGGTATTTTTAATTTTTGTCTTTCAATTTCTGTTCAAAAGTCACCTCGTAATACGAGAGGTGAGTTGAGCCTTGGGACACGCCGAGGTATTTTTTTTTTGTCTTTCAATTTCTATTAAAATATCAGCTCATAATACGAGAGGTGAGTTAAGCCTCAGGTCACACGCTGAGGTATTTTCAATTTCTGTTTTTCAATTCCTCCCTAAAAAAAAAAGAAAAAAAAGGGGGTCAACTCATATTGCGAGAATAAGGAAGCAGTTCGAAAGGTTCAGATTTATTGCATCAAAGCCCTAGTGGAGCAATTAACAGATCGAAGCTACAGATCTCTTTGTGTCGTGAAGTCACATTGGAGCAAGCAAATCCCACCCCATAGAAGATTAAGGAGAAGCGATTTTTGAAGCTGTAGGTCTTATCTCTCAGAAGTAGCGGTGGAGCGGATCAAAGCAACAGGTTACATTAGAGTTAAAGACATCTGAGGAAGACAAGGACCGGGCAAAATTGGTTCTTCTATTATCTTTGCTCTATTCTCATTTCACGACAATGAACAAAGAGGGGCAGCTGTAATAACCATATTTTGCCTGGGCCTTTAACCAAAACCCAAACCCAGGCCCATCAATTACTAAAACAAAAACAGAAATGAAAAAACCCAATAAAATTAGTCCAAAATAAATGTCCAAAATAGCCCAAAAAACCCGTCAAACCAACTAAGCCCAATCAAACTAAACATTACACCAAACCCAAAATTAAGCCCAATTTCTAAAAAAAAAAAATAACCCAACTCATCAGCCCACCACAAAGAAAAAGAAACAGCAATAGCAGTAGTTCCCAGCCGCCGACCTTCCCGCATGCCTGCGCTCTCCTTCACGCCCCATACGCCTCGGCCACCACCACGCCATTGCCCCAACACCCGCATGCTTCTCTGACATCTTCTCGATTCGCACGCCTCGTATGCCTCGTCGTGCCTCCACTCGTGACCTGCAAACAACCAAAGAACAAGGAGCACGCGACAACACAAATCGAAAAAACAATAGAAAAAAAACAAATGAAAGAAAACAAAAATTTGTAAATCGGTTATATAAACCGAAGAAAAACACTTTGTTAGGGGGTTTTTTTTTTTTTGGAGACATCAATCATAAATCAAAAAAGAGAAAAACATTAAAGATCGACTCCTCTCCTTTTTTACTCGTTCAGAAATTAAAAAAAAAGAAAGTTACGAACACTTTTACAAGCAATCAAAGAAAAATCAAAAGCCAAAAACTACAAAGGTTGATTTCTTCTTAGTTTTCGTTGTTATCTACTGCCGTTGTTTTTTTTTCTTTTTTTTTTTTGAGTCTTTGTAAGGAATAATAAAGGAAGTAACAGGAACATACCTGGGTCGGGCTTCGAATAGGGTTGAAACCCTCCCGCTTGCGTATCGGCGACCACCGGATGGTGGTGGCTCGTCAAACGGTATGATGTTTGGGTCTAAACCCCCGGCAGAAGAAGAGATGATGGGGGGGATGGTTCTCTGTTTTGTTTGGAAAAAGGGATTTGTTAGCTAAAAAAAAACATATATTAAAAGTAGTAAAGGTTGTTAATTTTAAAGTGGAGAAATTAAAGAAAGTGGGGGCCAGTACATTGACGTTTTGCAAACTGGATATGTGCATTTTCACCCTTAAAGGGAAATTTGTGCGAATGGTCCCTCCCTACATCGGTCCCATTCGAGGCCCTGATTCCTGTCTTTCTTTGTTCTTTTAAATTTGGCCCTCAGGTTTCATCTTGATTTCGATTTGGTCCCTGGAGCTATCAACTGGATGTGCGCATGGGGATTTAGGGATATTTTCCTATTTGGGTCCCCGTTAGTTTCACACCGTTCGTTTCGCTCCTAAATCGACTTTTGATTATTTATGATTCATATCCTGAGTTCTGGCTGGATTTTTAAGTTTGTCCCTGACCTTGTGTAATTTATTCATTTATTTTTTACTTGTTTGTTTATTATCATTATTCATTTAAAGTTTTATATATTATTCTTATTAAATTGTGTATATATATATACATAGTATTCATTTATAAATTCCTTGCACACATTAATTATCTTAAACTATTATTGGTTTTAAATTATATACAACATATATAATAAACAGTTTTACATTATTTTAAATTATTTCATGCGTTAACTTCTTTGAGATGCTCTACATGTTCTTTATTTTTTTTAAAAAAAAAACTTATTTTTATATGTTATTTAAAATTTGTTTCTATCACTTGTTTTAAATTATACGTGTGTTGTTTCTTTAAACTCTTTTGTTTATCAAATGGTTTTGATGTTGTCTATTTCAAGTTTTCTAAATAAGATATTTATCTCATATATATACTACTTATTTTATTTTTTTATGCTAATATATCATGTTTCCCTAAATTTCTTTTTACATTATTTGTATATGTATATTATCTTATCATATACTATCTATTCCTAAAACGTCTTGTATGTTATTCGTTTTACATCTCTCTTACATAATATTTGTTTTTAAACTTGTCCATATTACTTTAAGTTGCTTTATTATATTATTCGCTTCAAATTATTTTACATATTATTTATTTCAAGATGTTAATGTACATATAATTCATTTTAATTTTCCACCAATTATTCTAGATTTTATATAGATTACTTAGCTGAAATTATTTTTGAATTTCCTTTATTTGTCTATCTCAATTATTCTTTCATTTTTTGTATTGAATTGTTTTTTTATATGGATTATTTATTTCAATTATTGTTTATTTTAAATTGTCTCATTCATTTTAGTTTCATTATTAATGTTAATATTTAAAATATATATATTGCTTGATCATTGCCATTGTGTATTTCTTTTTTTTTTTAAATTTAGTTTATTCCATACCCTTTGTATTATTGTCATTCGCTCGCATTATACGGCGCCAGTGTTTAATTATCCCATGTTCGATATTACGTTTTATCCTATGCCACTGCATTGTGCATTAAACCTCAGTATTTACCCCACTTAGGTCGTTTCATTCAACCTCAAACAATAAATGTATGCCTTTACATGTTGCACTTGATATTATTCCTAATTAAAAGTTCCAAAATAATGCAATATTCTATGTTTGGAAATCCGAGAGATCGTGCCCTATGTGTTGGGTTTCGGTGTTCTCGCTTGGCCAAATAATTGAATATTATTTGGATATTTTAATGCATGAGTCTCGAGAATTAAGAGATGATCTTGGATTCGAGGATAAAAATCATCGTGTCCTACGTATTGGATGTGATATTTTATTCCTTCGGAACAAGAAAATCTTAGATATTCAATCCGAGAAAACTAAAATATTTCAAAAAAGATCAGATTTCTAAATTCTTTTTAAAATTTTCAACTTTCGACATTGGGACATCAATTAATCAATTCAGTACCAATTTTGGGCATAACGAGGGTGCTAACCCTTCCTCGAACGTAACCGACTCTCGAACCCATTTTCTCAAATTTTCGTATACCAAAAACATTGTTTTAGTAAATCAAATGTTTTTCTAAAACAAAGGCGATCCGATCACACCTCGAATAAAAGATCGGTGGCGACTCCCTATTTTAAAAGTCGATTCCCATTCTGTCAAAAATGGTTACGACACCAGTATTAGCCAATTAACCTATACATGCCATTATAACCAAAATTAATTTACCACATAAATACTGAAACGGGCTGATGGATAGTGAGAGTGATCTCCGCCAAGCTTCCAATCCAATGAGCTTCTGAGTTACTATAGAACAGGGGAAAATAAACAGAATAAGCATGAAATGCTTGGTAAGTTTGTATAACATGGTAATTAACTTACAATTCATTCATATTCAAGATAGACATGCAAGATACAATTAACCAATTTGATCACAAATCCTAACACATATCCTCACCACCCTTGTTAGTCATATATTTCATTTAAATATCAAGAAGCATGTATGAGCTCAATAATAATTAGATTTCCATGTACATATACTTTCCACATCGCGTATTCATACAACATATACAAATCATATCCTTGTATTTCAAGTACATTTTCATAATCATTCATCTCGTACTTCCACATATCATATGTCATCATTTTCATGTATTTCAAGCAGATACGTGTAATAACTCATTTCATATTTATATCTTCTCATGTTAGGATTTTACCCGTTGAATTTATTTGAAATATCGATGGATACACAAGTAGTACACCCAGGGTGTACAAATAAGAAATTCATCAATTCATATTCAGGGGTACCCATTTAGGGCACATAATCACGAAGCATTCTCTCGAGCCATATATCAAAAATGCTCATAAGAGCCATGTAACATGAAGCTTATCTAGGCTAAATCAGGAAGCTCACAAGATCTATAACAGGAAGTTCACAAAGAACTTTTAATCAGGAAGCTCATGAAGAGCCTATCAGGAAACTCACAAAGAGTCATGTAATAGGAGCTCCGGAAAGCCATATATGAGGGAATTCAAGTGAGCCACATCAGGACACTCACAAAGAGCTGCGTTTGTGTCAGCAACGTATGCATGATCACAACCGATCATATAACAGGACGCTCACAAAGAGCTGCGTTTGTGTCTGCAACATATGCAGGAATCACAACCGATCAATAAATAATAGGACGCTCATGAAGAGCTACGATAGTCCGCAACACATGCAGAATTACTACTGATCAGAATGCTCGCAGAACTATATAATCGGAATGCTCGAAAGGGCTTTTAACAGGATGCTCATCCGAGCTATAATTTTCGCAACATATGCAGGACTATATTCATTACGGGAAATCACGTATTCATTGACTTTCGTTTATTCAAACGGGATTTAACATTTTTCAAGCATTATCAGGCATATGATTATTTCATACATTTATAATATTCATATAATTCAAATAAACACATTCCACATTCATTTCAAGCATAAAAGTAACATTTTTATCATTTATCATTTATCATTTATCATTTATCGAGCATTATCATTTATTTCAAGCATTATCATTTATCGGGTTTTGTCAGATATGTTTTTAATGTCATATATATATGATATTTATACAATTCACATACACAATATTTAATTCAAGCATATAAATATACACAATTTAGTTACACGAACTTACCTCGTCAAATATTCGTGTACGAAAATAGACAA
This sequence comes from Gossypium bickii, assembly GCA_025503065.1. Classification (NCBI taxonomy): domain Eukaryota; kingdom Viridiplantae; phylum Streptophyta; class Magnoliopsida; order Malvales; family Malvaceae; genus Gossypium; species Gossypium bickii. Next base: position 11,736,531 of record CP106709.1, read on the forward strand.
ATCCGACATTTTCTCTTTTCCTTGTTCTAATTCTAAATTTTGTCTATCCGGATCTATATGAGTAAATTTAACATCACTTAATAAAATTTATACTCAATTAAATCTAATTCACATCTTCGGCAAGATTACCATTTTGCCCTTAAACTTTTAATTAATGATGATTTCGTCCCTAGGCTCGGAAAATAAAATTCATACAATTTAACAATTGTTCCAATCGAACCAATTTTTATATGTAACATTTGCAGCCAATGTATTTCATAAAATTCAGAATTTTTCCATGAATTTTACAACTTTTCAATTTAGTCCTTAAATCATGTTTTCATCAAAATTCACTTTGTAAAGGTTGTTTATCTATCAAAAACCTTTCATATTCTACCATAAATTTCAAAATTTCAGCATATTCATCCATGGAAAAATTTTCATACTTTGATAGCTTTACAAATTAACCTCCAAAATAGATATATTAAGTTATCCTGATCACGAAAATATAAAAATTACTAAAAGCGAGACAAGATTACTTTCCCAATTAAGCCAAGAAAGCTTGCTTTCTATTTCCTAGGGTTTCCATGTATTTTGGGGAAGAAGATGACATAAACGATGATATTTTTTTATTTAATTAATTTATCACTTTTTATCTTTCATCTTTCCAATTTCATCATTTTCTTTATTTTTTTTTCCATGGATGAATCATCATCCTTAATAGCTAAGTATTTTTAATTTTCTAATTACCATATAAGGACATCCAATTTAAATTTCTATACCTATTTAATCCCTTTAGCTATTAGAACTCAATTTTTGCACTTTGTGCAATTTGATCCTTTATCAAATTAAACATGTAATCGATAAAATTTCTTTACAAAATTTTCACACAATATTATTATAATATAGATCATAAAATATTATTACAATAAAATTTTCTTTCTGGACTCGAATCTGTGGTCCCGAAACTACTGTTCCGATTTTATCGAAAATGAGCTGTTACATACCACATATGTTCAAATTGTTTCAATTCATATAAATGAACAATTTCCCAAGAATTTCTTCCAGTAAGGATTTTAATATAAACTTTACTATATAGTTATTCATAAAAGGTTATGACAACAACAATTAGACGTAAGTTAAATCTTTTATGAACTGTCAGTTTAATAGTATATCTAAAGGTTATTGCGTCCACCACAAAAAAGAACATTATATCTTTTCATAATCAATGTCAAGACTTAGCGAAAAACTTCATATTTTATTTTGATTTTGCAAAACTACTTCATTTGTACCACCATTAGCTTTATACATTTAGATATTAGGACTATTGGTCCAAAAACTGCACGAATTTAATTGTACTTGAGTTGCAGCTTTCTATTTTGACCAATCTATTCCATATCTAAGCTACCATGTGTTCCATGCCCATTGAAGAAAATATTGGAAGCCTTCCAACTCTGAGATGAAATGAACGCACCGGTGGAAGAGGATGAGCATGAGCATGTATGAGCATGAGGTTCCCGAACTCGAAGAAGAGGCCCACCTTACCATAGTTGAACATGACATGTTGAATATAAGTATTCAACAAGAGTTCGAAGTTGAAGACCATGACGAGGTTGTGAGAAATGAAGAAGGTATCTTCCTTCCAATTGACATATGATTAGGATTAAGGTTAGGAATATGAGTAGGTCCAAAATTAGATATTGAAGATGAGTTAAACTAGAACTAAGTGAAGGTGTGGAGGAGCCAACACACTTTCCAATCATTGTTGAAAATGAGCCAATTGATGAACTTAATGAGTATATATATTTAGTTTGAAATGGGAAGTGAAGCTTGGGTACCTACAGCTTATTGCGACTCGAGTTTGTAATGCCCGAGGTTATAGTACACCAAAACAAGCTTTAGAGTTGGTTAGGCTTTGGAAGAAAGTAGTTCATGATGTAGTTGTCTAGAAGGTCAAAAAATAAGACAGTAACAATGTTCTCGATGACAAGGGGGTCCTTATTCTAATCATGAAGAACAAATATCGGTTCAAGGTTTCGAGGACGTCTTGGAATTTTTTGTACGGAGGGGATACGAATCGCTCAAAAGTTGATAAGCTTTCTTTTTGTTAGTTCTTATTTTGTTTTTATTTTCTTATTATTGTATATTTTGCTTTTGGTATGTTTGCTTTGTTTTTCTGTGTAGGCCACCTATTCGAGAATTACACTACAAACTTGAGCTTAAATGAGAAGGTGGACAACCTTAGTTTGCATTGATGAGCAATAACGATATTCATAGAAGTCAATTAAATCTTCTAATCTTTGCTTGGGACACACATTGGGGACAATATGTAATTTATGTGTGGGGGACATTCATAGAAAAGTTGCATGCTTAGTCATTTTTTATGGTTGCGTGTTTGTTTTATTTTTCTTATTTTAATTGTTGCATGGTGCTTGAACATGATTTGATTGACAATTGGTGAATTATGGTATGTTTTTGTGTAATAGATTATTTGAGTTGTACAAATTTTAAACGATGTTTGATGAATTCTATTTTTTGTAAGTAAATTGTTTAGTTCAATTGGTTACTTTGCCTAATAGAGTAGAGGTAGTTAAAACTTTCTGAATTTTTTTTTCAATTTTTAACCAAATGATGAATGAGTATGTGGATAAATGTGTGAATGCATGCATTGGGATTTAACATTGTTCATGGAAACAAGTAGAATCATGTTTTGGTTTTGTATATTTTGAGATGCTAAAGGATGACCAAAGACATTCTTTATTAGCCAAGAGCCTAAATGATTAACCTATAGGTTATATACATCCCTAGTACCCAAAATTTGAGCCTTGTGATCCTTTCTTGATGAACCAATATTTTCGAAACCTTGAGCCTAAAGTGAGTTAAAGGCTTAACCTTTCTTGGTCCTTGATCTCGAATTGCACTATAGAATGGATGTCAGGTCGCGGACATTGAGGGTTAGGTAGGAACAATTTAAAGGTTTTAAAAATGTAATTGAGCAAATAGTGCAGAGATGGTTTGATATAGCGTGTATAGTCTCTTACAAAATGTGCGAAGAACGAAAAATGTGAGAAAACAAAGAAAAAATTGTGAGAATAAAAAACAAAGCAAGTGAATAAAAAACATAGTTATATATAAAAGCATTGTGAGTGAAAAGATCAAGAATTGTAATAGATGCTCAAAAGGAGAAATCAAGTTTTTTATTGTCATAGTGCTCAATTACTTGCTAAGCTGTCTATACTAGTCAATATCGAATCGTATCTTCCACGTTATTGGAGAGAAAATGAAGGTGAGAGAGGACAAATAAGATGGTGAGCTTAATGATTACATATGGGGGAAATGAGAGCAATGTCATGTTCTATACTATTCATATTGCTTGAATCGTTTTGAGCTAACCTGTTCTTTGAACACATACCGACCTAAGCCTTAGAACATTACAAGCCAAAAAGTCTTATGTGACCTTAACATTGATGTTTAAGAAACCAAAACTTGTGAAACTTAATAAGAAATAAGTAATTTAAATTCTTTAAGTAATTTAAATTCTTTCATGTATAAATGCATCATATATGCATACCCTATTTTGATAGAATAATGTGGAAAATGTCATTTTGATTAATTACCTCTATCTTAGTTTACTCTGTAACTTCATGAACTGAAATGATTTGCTCCCAAAGTTTTGAATTTACAATGTATCATTCTTAAAAAGAATTTATTACGTTGTAAATTTGTTCATTGTTCAAGGGTCATCTTCTATGCATCTTTCTTAGGTGTTTGCTTGAGGAAAAAAATTAAGTGTGGGGGAGTTTGATTTGCCATAATTTGATGCATCAAATTAGGCTCTCCATTACACTTAAAGAGTTTATTCTCAAGCAATTTAGGTATATTTTATTTATTTTTGTCGATTTTTAGTTGTTAATAAATTGTTTTTGTGAGTTTTATGCTCTTTTGAGACCCAAATTGACCAATTGTGTCATGTGGAACCTAACAGTATGATTAAGTGGTGTAGGGAGTTGATAATGGCCCGAACTTGAAAAAACATCACTTAGAAGGGGGTATCGCAATATCAAAGCATGAAAGTCGTGATACCCCTAACAATGTCGAATAAAGAGAAATGAGGTCATCTCCGGTGGTATTGCGATACCAAGCGCATGGTATCGCGATACCGAGACACCCTTGGACCCCCCAATTCAAGACTGTCGTGGGTGTCGTGATACAAGAGCTTGGGTATTGTGATATCGTTGCTTGATGGGTGAAAACAATGCAGGGGCAATTTTGTGTCCAAACAAGCTGAAATATTTGTTTTCATTTAAGCGCATAATGGTCAATATTAGATTAAATTTTAATAGACTATAAATACCACTTTAAAAGCTATTGAATTCAAATTTTGGTGGCTGAATAGTCTTATCTAGTTTTCCTAGTTTGGTGTTAGGTTTTCTTTTCATTTCATTTTAAGATTAGATTTTCTCTTTTCTTTTTATAGTAGATTTTATTTTTGTTGTTTTCTTTCTTCTTTCTTGTTAAAGATTTTTGTAAATGAAGATGGTTCAAGCTTTTGGGTGTCATAGGTTCCACATCTAAATGAGTATTTCTTACCCTTATCTTTATATTGTGCATATCAATTGTTCGATGAAATTTCTAGTTGGATGTTAAGCTTTATTATGTGCTAAATTGTTGGTTAATTGGTTGATTGGTTATTTGTTAGTTTAAGTTAATGTTTATTCTTGAATAATTGATTGTTCGATTATATCGAAATGCTTAATACGCTAGAATTAATGCCTCTAGTGGAAAGTTTAGATGAACGAGATCTAGTGGAGAGTTTATCCTTAGATAGTTTGATATGATTGTGCAGAATAGTGAGACCGAGAGGAGATTTATATGCCTAGGTGAGACCGAGAGGAAAGCTTAAGTGGCACTTTTAGTCTAGGATGAGATCGAAAAGAGATTCCTAGCTAAGAGTGGCAAACAATATAAATGGTATAAGTTCATTCTATTAGTTTAATTAGCAATTGACTAATCAATCAACTATCATTTTTATCATCTACATGATCTAAAACAATAAGAAGAAAGTTTGTGTAACGCCCCCAAATTTCTAATTTCGTTATTGTGAAAATATGACACAAATATCTGTCAGCTTTAGTGGTTATGTGTTCTGGGAGTGTTTGGGAGGTCCCACGTTCAAGCCTTTGCTTGGGCAAATTTTGGTATTTTGAATGAATTAGGCCTTACTCTTGTTCAGTAGGCTTTTATTTGATTGTTGGTAAAAATACATCAGAATGAGCCTGCTGATTTGGTAGTGAAGCGGAGTGTTAGTGTGTAGGAGGTCTTGTGTTCGAGTCCCTACACAAGTAGAGGAACTAATTTTTGTTTAAGGCATGTGGCGTGGTGGAGTTCAAATTAAACTGGACTGTTGAGTAGTTGTATTTTAGTGGGTTAATAAGGAGTGTTTTTAGGAGATAATTGGGGAGAAGTTATCAAAATAAAATTTTCTTCTTATCAGTTTTCTATTTTCTTTTTTCCCAACAAATTTTCTAACGTTAGACTTTTGTTTCTCTGCCGTTTCTTCTCCCTTCTTGTTCACTTTTGGTTTTTGTTCCCCTTTGGCCGAATCTTGTTTCCTCTCTTTCCCTTCTTTTTTCGTTTCTGTATTTTTTGCAAGTCATCTCTTTGGGTGCAACATTTGACTTTATCTGTTTCGGTAAGTGGAATTTTTTCCCTAGTTATTTTATTTCGAGTAGGCAATTAACAAAGGGTTCATTTTACTCTCGTTTAAGTGTTGTTCAAAGGGTTTAAGCGGATATTCCAGTGTGTGGAGACGACTGGTTATTGGATTCGTCGCGGTAAGTTTTCGAATTGTCGTTGGTTTAGTTTCTCGAGTTTTATGTTGGAGATATTTGTTTTGATTGACGAATCAAGTGATTAATTAAGGGATATATTGGTCAAATATAGGTTTTTGAAGGCTCGGGTTACTTTGCACAGCGAATTGATACCAGATGTGTACCTGAAAAGCAAAAAACGGGATTCGATGAAGCCCAAATTGCTTGCTGTCGAGAAATAAGAGAAAATGATATGAAAAATTGTAGAGAAAAGAAATAAGGGTGTTATAAACTTGGAAATCAACATTTTGCACTAAAATAGTTTTGGATAGCAGCAGTAGTCTAACTTTGAAAAATCATCAAAAATAGTGGGAATTGAGTTAGAGGTTGAATAACATATAAAATTAAATTTTGTTGAGTCTAGATTTTCATGGAAGAATCAGTAAAAGCAATGGGATTGTAAATCATGAGATATAATAAATTTTGCGAGACAAGGTCAGAATGATTTCGGGTTCCCCTGTTCTGACTTAGGAGAATCATAAAAAAATAATTAGGGGCTTAAATTTATATGTTTAAATCCTTAATGAGTATATTTTTAATAGAAACAAATAGAAACATCATCTAAATTCCGTACTAAGAGATAAATAATTTTTAGTAAAGAAAGGATGAAGATGTCAAACAGCAGAATAGGGATAACTTTAAAGATTTTATTGTACTTATTTGATAAACTATTAATTCCGAAAATTTTATGATAGAAAGGTATTTGAGTCTAGCTTCAAAAACATCAAGCGGATCTTAATTTGGAATTCTGTAGCTCAAGATATAAAAAATTTAGTGATAATGACTCAAGTAGGTAGCTTTTAATGAATATATAAGTAAATAGTGAAAACATATATGAGTATTAAGGTAGCATGGGTTACTTTAAAAATGGATCACATGGCCAAGGCCAATTTAGGCTGAGTGGGCCACACGGGAGTGTGGGCCCAAACGGGCAGATCACAAGGGCATGTGGGCTGATTTTTACCGAAATATTTTTAAGGTTGCACGGGTCACCCAAGTCCACTGTGAACATACTATAAGGTCAGTAAGCGCTACTTAGACTGTAACACCCCAAACCCGGCCCACGAGCCTCAACCGGATCTGGTATGTCACGAAGTAAAAACGTTTTGAAAAATTTGGATTAATAGTGGAAATCTGAAAATAATGTGGTAGTTATAAAATGGTGTTTCGTTAACACTCAGGTAGGATTGATTTTATAAACAGGGTTGAGTTGAAAACTTTGAAAACATTCGATCATCTAATTTTTAGAAACATCAGAGTTATTACTAACTTGGTAAGTTTGCTACCCGATGGTAACGTCTTTGAAAACGCGTATGAGTACTTATTTTGAAAACATCACTTTTTAACCGAGTTGTTTAACAGTTTATAAGATCGTTGGTAACATAATAGAAACAAAGTAAAGGCAACTACTTAAACATCCAAATAATAATAAGCGGCCATATTACAAACCAAACCAAAATTTAGTAAATAGTAAACTTTAACGGTATGAAATAAAACTTCAAATCCGAGGAACAAGCACGGCCGCCTCGAGTCCTCTCCGGCTCCATCTCCGCGATCTACTCACCTGAGAAATGAAATGGGAAGAGGTAAGTCACCCAGACTCAGTGTGTAACCCTTCCCCCGGTTTAATGTAACATTATACACAAATCATGACTAAGTAACATGCACCCAACCTAGCCATCCGAACACCTTTCTCTACCCCGTGTGGTACCAAACCACTGGTGGTGCCAAACCATTGGTGACCTGAAGTCACGGTATCCATCAATATTGTGGTGCCAAACCACTGGTGGTGCCAAACCACTGGTGACCCGAAGTCACAAATAATAAGTTGTGGGGCCAACCCACGTGTGATACCAAATCACTGGCAATGATCCCATAACATCAACTGTGGGGCCAACCCACTGTGGTACTAAGCCACTGGGACAAGTCGCTATGAGGTGCCAAACCTCCGGTGACACAAAGTCACGAAATGTGGTACCAAACCACTGGTGTCCAAAGACACGGATATCACTTCCCCCTCCACTCAGATCACCCACCATAGCATAATATGCATATAAAAGAAATCATGCCAGTCATGCTTAAAAATAATAACATACACTGAGTTGGTTATAAACCATATTTTTGCGTATCACATATACCAAATATTTCATGTATCCATGTGCATTATATCATAAGCTCGTATCAACAAGGGCTTACCTGAATCCTTGCTCATACCTTTACGGTATTACAACCAAATCTACACAAATTTGGTTTAGCATACACAATATATCAACACTTTTATTAGTTATGAAGTGTGTATGTACACACCTGTTACTAACGTGAATCCTAGATCCCGAAGATCCGATCTACTGAGTTAGATCCCTTGACCCTATATTCGACCAACATCAAGGTTAGTACTATAGACCATTCGGCCAAACTAAAGGGTTATTAACAGGACCATTCGGCCACATCCTTACACCCCGAAGGATTGAGATAACGTATGGCATTTAAACCTTACCCTTTGCCTTAAGAAAACCAAACACCACGCGAAGTATACGAGCTTACTCCTCCTCCTACAATCGGCCAGCAACCAAAACAAGTCTCAATGGCCTTCGGCTTTTCCAAACAACTCAAAGAATAATTAAACCAACTTGGATCCTTACCACTTGACTTACCAACCGATTGCTAAAGAAATGAGAGCTTAGATCGACCACCTCAAATCCCGGAGTACCTAGAAAAGATCGGTGTAAAAAGGTGATTAGAGACCTTGCTAACCATTGCCGAAATCGGCTTTACCTTTACGAAAATGACAGAGAGGAGAGGGGTAACTCCTAACACATTCGGCCATGGCACCTACCTTTTCTCAAAACCGATTGGAGAAGGGCCAACAAATAGATCTATTCTTTGTTGATATTCGGCTAGGATTACAATAGAAAAGAAAGGGAATTTTGAAGAATTTTAAGTAATGTGGCTAGAGAGGATTTGGCCAAGAAACAACTTTGAAATGAAAAGAAGAACCAACCAAAGAATTTTGGCATCCTTTTGCAAGACTCAAAACCGATTGTTGAGGCCCCTAAGGCGTGCAAACATTTGGCCAAGAACAAAATTGGGAAGAAAAGAATTTGGCCATGCTCAAAAGTGATAATTCATTTCCAAATAAAATAAAAATAAAACATTGTTTATTCATTTTCCCTTCATCAACATTAATAAAATAAAAATAAGATAATTCCCATACACAAAACAATATTATTAAACCATTTCCCCATCACTTAATCCCTTCCTCCAACAAATAAAATAATTAAACATAAAACCCCATACTTCCAACAACATTGAAAACAAAAAAAAAAAAAAAGAATAATTTGTCTTCATCAAAATGAGGGCCACGCAGGCCACTAGTGCATGCCGGTCAAAAGAAAGGGAGGGAAAAGAAATAAAACCCTCCACTACTGCACATGGATTTCGAACCCATGACCTCACTGCCGTAGCCCCCCCATGTAGCGCCCTTAGCCACTCGGCCAAGGCATCTTTCGTGATATAATCCCGTCACGCTTTCTTTTAAGCACTCAATCCTTGGCTCCTTCATGCATTAATGCCAAGGCAAAAATAAAACATCCCACTGCTCTCTACGGTACTCGAACCTAGGACCAGCTGGACTGCATACAAGTAACGCCCCAAGCCACTTTGCCAAGGCGTTTATTTGTGATATAAACCTCCTTCAATTTCTTTTAAGGCTTCTTTCCCCATCTCCCTTGTCTCAACGCCAAAAATAAAACACACCTTGCGTTCCCAAGGTGACTCGAACCTGAGTCCCTGCACCAAGGCTCTTAAGTGGCGCATGGAAGCCACTTTACCAAAGTATTTCTTATGCCATAGACTTGCCGAAAATATTTTTAAGGTCTCTTCACCTAGCCCTTCTTTTTAGCGCCAAAATAAAACTCTCCAACGCGATTCCTGCAGCTCGAACCCCTTTCCTCCTGAAGCATCCTTGCACCCTAGCTCCTCAAGCCACTCTGCCACTCAATTTATTATGTCAAACCCTTCCAAAAATTTTCTCTTAAGCCTTATCTCACCTAGCTCCCTCCCCTTAGGCACTAAAAGAAATTTTTAGCCCTAAGTCAGAATTTACCCGGGTTTATGACTAGACCCTAGAATACAACAACATACGCATTTCTTCAAGCAAACACATGAAAAAAATAAATTGCAAACAACCCCCTAACTCAGTATGTTACAGTTCTACCCCCCCAAAAAATAATTTCGTCCTCGAAATTACCTGAATCAGAAGAGTTGGGGGTATTGCTGCCGCATCACATCCTCGAGTTCCCACGTGTCCTCTTCCGTGCTATGTTTCGCCATAACACCTTTACCAATCGTACCGCCTTCCTCCTCAGAACTTTGACATCTCGATCCAAAATCTGTACCGGCTCCTCCTCAAAAGACAAGTCCGCGTTCACCTCAATATCCGCAATCGGCACGATGTGCGATGGATCTGACTGATAGCGCCTAAGCATTGACACATGGAAGACGTCATGAATCTGACTTAATTTTGCCAGCAACTCGAGCTGATAAGATACTGGTCCCACACGTTTCAATACTGTGTACGGCCCGATGAACCTAGGATTTAGCTTGCCCTTCCGACCAAACCTCAACACCTTCTTCCAAGGTGATACCTTCAAGAAGACCTTATCACCCACTGCATACTCCACATCCCGGTGCCTAAGATCAGCGTATGATTTTTGCCTGTCCGATGCCTCCTTCAGACGTGCCCAAATTACCCTAACCTTATCTTCCGTCTCTGCCACCAACTCTTGACCCAACACCTAACGCTCACCCAGTTCTGTCCAACAGGTAGGAGTACAACATTTCCAACCATACAGCGCCTCATACGGTGCCATCTGGATACTTGCTTGGTAACTGTTATTATAAGCGAATTTAGCCAAAGGTAGGTACTCCTCCCAACTACCACGGAAGTCCAAAACACAGCCTCTTAACATATTTTCCAAAACCTAGATTACTCTCTCAGATTGTCCATCAGACTGCGGATGAAAAGCCGTGCTGAAATTTAACTTCGTACCCAACGCCTGATGTAAGGCCTTTCAGAATCTCGACGTGAACCGGGGATCTCTATCAGAGATAATGGACACAGGTACTCCATGCAACTGCACTATCTCAGCTATATACAGCTTGGCTAACCTTTGAAGCGAGTAGTCAACCCTTAACGGAATGAAATGGGCTGATTTAGTTACCCGATCCACTGTCACCCATATTAAGTCTTTCTTACTGGGCATAAAGGGAAGCCCACTTACGAAATCCATCGTAATCCCCTCCCACTTCCACTGTGGGATCTTTCTTCGTTGTAATAATAATTTCGATGGCAATCGATGCTCAGCCTTAACTTGCTGGCATGTCAGACACTTGCCCACTAACTCGGTTACTTTTCACTTCAGACCCGGCCACCAAAACTGCTCCCTTAAATCCCGGTACATCTTACTACCTCCAGGATGCATAGCGTACGGGCTGCTATGTGCTTCTTTAAGGATCCGCTGCCTCAAATCATCGTCCTTAGGCATACATATTCTCCCCTGAAAATACAACACTCCATCACTACCCAAGCTGAAACTTTCGGCTTCACCACTCTGTACTTGCAACCTCTGAGCACTCAAAACTCCGTCGGTCAACTGCCTCTCTTTAACCTCATCGATCTAAGACGGTTTTACCCGCAATTTTGCCAGAAGACTACCATTCTCATAGAGACTTAGGTGAACAAATATTGCTCTTAATTCTGCCACTACTTTACGACTCAACGCATCCGCGACTACATTAGCCTTGCCCGAATGGTATTCGATAGAGCAATCGTAGTCCTTCAGCAACTTAATCCACCTCCGCTGCCTCAGATTTAAATGATTTAAATCTTTTTGGGTCAAGAGGTACTTCAAGCTCTTGTGATCTGAGTACACCACCGACTTCTCCCCATACAGATAGTGCCTCCAAATCTTCAAGGTAAAAACCATAGCAGCCAATTCCAAATCATGGGTCGGATAGTTACCCTCGTGATGCCTCAATTGTCGTGACGCGTAAGCGACCACCTTTCCTTCTTGCATCAACACACACCCTAAACCAGTATGCGATGCATCACAATACACAGTGAACTCCTTTCCTAATTCAGGCTGAATCAAGACTGGTGCTTCTGTCAAAAACTTCTTTAGTTTGTCGAAGCTCTCTTGCTGTTTCTCAGACCACACAAATGGAACTCCTTTTCTCAGTAACTTGGTCAACGGGGCTGCAATTAAGGAGAAATTTTTCCACGAACCTTCTGTAATATCCTGCCAATCCCAGGAAACTTCGAATTTCCATAACTGATTTTGGTGGTTTCCACTCCAATACGGCCTCAATCTTACTAGGGTCCACCCTGATCCCCTTAGCTGAAACCACATGCCCTAAGAAAGTTACCTCCTTAAGCCAGAACTCGCACTTGCTGAATTTGGCGTACAACTGTTTCTCCCTTAGTACTTGAATAACCACATAAAGGTGTGCATCGTGCTCCTCTTCAGACTTCGAGTACACCAAAATATCGTCTATAAACACTACGACGAACCGGTCCAGATAGGGTTGGAAAACCCGGTTCATCAAGTCCATAAACGCGGCTGGTGCATTCGTCAACCCAAAAGGCATTACCAAAAACTCGTAGTACCCATACCGAGTACGGAATGCCGTCTTATGGATATCAGCTTCTTTCACCTTCAGCTGATGATACCCTGACTTAAGGTCGATCTTAGAGAAAACCGATGCACCCTTGAGTTGATCGAACAAATCATCAATCATTGGTAAGGGATACCGGTTCTTTATTGTCAGCTTGTTCAGCTGTCGATAGTCTATGCACATCCTCATTGTTCCATCTTTCTTCTTGACAAAAAGTACTGGAGCTCCCTATGGCGATATACTCGGTCGGATGAACCCTCTATCCAACAACTCCTGGATCTGAGCCTTCAACTCCACTAGTTCTTTCGGTGCCATCCGATACGGAGCTATAGATACTGGCGCGGTTCCAGGTAGCAAATCTATACCAAACTCAACCTCACGATCAGGAGGTAAACCCGGGAGTTCTTTGGGAAACACATCAACATATTCCCTTACAGTCCGCACATCCCTCACGGCAGTATCCTTGGCTTCCAAAGCACGAACATGCACTACATATGCCTCACAACCCTTCCTAACCATCTTCTCCGCCTTTAATGCAGAAACCAACTTAGATAGGTAATCTCTCCTCTTACCTATCATCACTATCTCATCTCCATTCACGGTCTTTAACACCATGCGCTTAGCTGCGCAATCCAGGCTAGCCTGATACTTTACTAGCCAATCCATTCCGAGAATCAGATCGAACTACCTAAACGGTAGTTCCATCAAGTCAGCCAAGAACACGACCCCTTGGAGTTCTAGGGGTACATCCCTATAGAGTTTACTTACTTCTACAGAGTAACCCAGAGGGCTTAACACAGTCATCTTCATAGAAGTAAGCTCAAAGTCTAAGTTCAGAGTTTCTACAACGCTACTAGCAATGTATGAGTGAGTCGAGCTAATATCAATCAAGGTGCTATAAGGTACTCCAAAGATCAAAAACATACCGGTTATGACGTCCGGTGCGTCGCCCTCCTCTTGACGCCTCGCGGCATAGACCAAACCAGGTTGCCTACCCTCAGTACCACCAGTGCCTCCACTCGATGTCCCACGACCTCTGCCAGCACCATTACCTCCCCTTCCTGCACCACGCCCTCTCGGCGGCTGTTGGTTATCCCTCTTATTCAGTGGACGTTCCTGACCCTTAGACCTCAGCCTAGCTACCTTTTTCGAACAGTCCCTAACTCGATGTGTCACGGACCCACATTCGAAGCATCCCCGATTACCATTCCGACACTCTCTGGTGTGAGACTTTCCATACCGAGCACACTGTGGCGGCCATTGAGCATTAGCAGCAGCAGCAGCAGTGGGCCTAGCAGCTTGATCTGACCCACCATACCTTGTCCTCTTCTGCTGATTCCCAGAAAACCTCGAAGATCCGGAGCTCCTCTTATTCCAGCTCATGTCTTGATTTCGTCTCAAAGACTGTCTTACTCCTTCAGCAACCTTAGCTTTCTCTACTAGAACAGCGAACTCCCTGCTCTCTGCATGAGCTATCATCATCCTCAGCTCATCCCGCAGCCCATCCTCGAATCTGACATAGCGTTCATACTCAGTACTCACAATACCACGAGCATACCTACTCAATCAGAGAAATTCAGCCTCATACTCTACCACCGTCTTATTGCCCTGAACCAAGCTCAAGAAAGCCTTCCGTTGCACATCTACGTAGCTAGCTCCTATATATTTCCTTTGGTAGGCTGCCTTAAAGAATTCCCATGTGAGATCCTCCGCCATCGCTCTGTCCCTTACGGTGAGCCACCACTGGTAGGACTCATCTCGAAGTAGAGAGATTATACCTTTCAGTTTTTCCTCAACTGAAAAATCTAGGTCATCCATGATCCTCTCAGTTGATTCCAGCCAATATTCCGCCGTGCTGGGTGCTACACCTGATACACCTCGAAATATCTCCGCCCCATTCGCTCGGAGTCGCTGAGGAACAGATTTCCGAGCTCCTGTACCTCTACCAGCCCCAGCCATCATTTCTAGAAGCATAGCCTGCGATACTGACTCGCCTCCCGTCTGATCTTGTTGTCCAACACCAAAAGTTGGGGGTGGTGGTGGAGGTGGTATCTCATTATCAGATCCCTGGCCCGACCTAACGGGTTCTGACATAGCCATCCGGCCTCTACCGCGTCCCCGACGGCCACGGCCTCTAGAACTCATTTCTTATCGCGTGATCTGAATAAAAAGTTTTATGAGTTAGTCATTGTTTCACTGATTATTAACGAAGAAATTTTATGAACGAAGTTTAAGAGTTGTTCTTTCGATCAAACAAGTTTCGAGTCTTCTATTGTAATTCAAAGATCACATTCACTTATTCCATCACCCTTTTGTCCCATTCCTATCCCGGGGGTAATTTCGTCATTTGCCCTACAGGGGTATTTTGGTAGTAAACCGGGGTAAATTTGTAAATCTTAACAAATCAAGGGTATATTAAAATTTGCAAAACTTGAGGGTCTTTTTGAGAATTTGTTTTCCAAATTGGTAGGGTTGCAAAAATTTTGAAAGCCGGGGTCATTTTGGTAATTTTTGTAAGTTAGGGGTAATTTTGTAAATTTTCCAAAATCATGGCATTTTTTATATTTGCAAAATAAGGGTTTCGGGGTACGTTTGTAAAATAAGAGAAATTTTGTTGAATTTTGGGGGTAGCTTAGTAATTTAAAAACCAGGGGCATTTTTGTAATTTTACCATTAGGGGTATTTTTGTAATTTCCATAAATCAAAATTTTTCTGAAATTTTTTTTGTAAAATAACACTCACAAGTTTAAGGGAAATTGTTAAAAGTTTTAAAACTAGGGTTTTTATAAAAATACGGCTAGTTCCCTTTCGGGTTTTAGTAATTGGGTTTAGCCTATGGACAAGTCCTCACGGTTAGGGTGAACCGAAGCTACGCACTAGGTAGGATTCTCGCGAAGAGGAGGCGAGTCGCTAGGACCGCTTAAATACCAAGCTCTTCCGGATCCAATCCTAGACATGCGCACAAGGGATACCACATCCCAACTCGGCGACTTAGTCATAGGTTTGTTTAATTAGGCAATTAAAATCTTATGCGATTGTTGGGGTAAACTAGTCCTAGGGTTCACATTCCTTTTATACTATCTACGTCCCATTTCTACCCCTTTACAGATAATAATTCACACAGAGGTTAGAAATACTTACCCGAGCGGATTGGTGCCGGAGACTCGGTGCTATGATGTTCAAAACAAAACCATTTTCACAGAGGCCTATTAAGAAAACATTTCTCGGCCTTGGGCCCCCACAGTCGAGTTTTGAACCGGGCTCTGATACCAATTATGTAACACCCCAAACCCGGCCCACGAGCCTCAACCGGATCTGGTATGTCACGGAGTAAAAACGTTTTGAAAAATTTAGATTAACAGTGGAAATCTGAAAATAATGTGGTAGTTATAAAACGGTGTTTGTTAACACTCAGGTAGGATTGATTTTATAAACAGGGTTGAGTTGAAAACTTTGAATATTCGATCATCTAATTTTTAGAAACATCAAAGTTATTGCTAACTTGGTAAGTTTGCTACCCAGTGGTAACGTCTTTGAAAACGCGTACGAGTACTTATTTTGAAAACATCACTTTTTAACCGAGTTGTTTAACAGTTTATAAGATCGTTGGTAACATAATAGAAACAAAGTAAAGGCAACTACTTAAACATCCAAAATAATAATAAGCGGCCATATTACAAACCAAACCAAAATTTAGTAAATAGTAAACTTTAACGGTATGAAATAAAACTTCAAATCCGAGGAACAAGCACGGCCGCCTCGAGTCCTCTCTGGCTCCATCTCCGCGATTTACTCACCTGAGAAATAAAATGGGAAGAGGTGAGTCACCCAGACTCAGTGTGTAACCCTTCCCCCGGTTTAATGTAACATTATACACAAATCATGACTAAGTTTAACATGCACCCAACCTAGCCATCTGAACACCTTTCTCTACCCCGTGTGGTACCAAACCACTGGTGGTGCCAAACCACTGGTGACCCGAAGTCACGGTATCCATCAATATTGTGGTGCCAAACCACTGGTGGTGCCAAACCACCGGTGACCAAGTCACAAATAATAAGTTGTGGGGCCAACCACGGTGATACCAAATCACCGGCGACGATCCCATAAAATCAGCGTGGGGCCAACCCATCGTGGTACTAAGCTACTAGGACAAGTCGCCATGAGGTGCCAAACCTCTGGTGACCCAAAGTCACGAAATGTGGTACCAAACCACTGGTGTCCAAAGACACGGATATCACTTCCCCCACCACTCAGATCACCCACCATAGCATAATATGCATATAAAAGAAATCATGCCAGTCATGCTTAAAAATAATAACATACACTGAGTTGGTCATAAACCATATTTTTGCGTATCACATATACCAAATATGTCATGCATCCATATGCATTATATCGTAAGCTCGTATCGACAAGGGCTTACCTGCATCCTTGCTCATACCTTTACGGTATTACAACCAAATCTACACAAATTCGGTTTAGCATACACAATATATCAACACTTTTATTAGTTATGAAGTGTGTATGTACACACCTGTTTCTAACGTGAATACTAGATCCCGAAGATCCGATCTACTGAGTTAGATCCCTTGACCCTATATTCGGCCAACATCAAGGTTAGTGCTATAGACCATTCGGCCAAACTAAAGGGTTATTAACAAGACCATTCGGCCACATCCTTACACCCCGAAGGATTGAGATAACGTATGGCATTTAAACCTTACCCTTTGCCTTAAGAAAACCAAACACCACGCGAAGTATACGAGCTTACTCCTCCTCCTACAATCGGCCAGCAACCAAAACAAGTCTCAATGGCCTTCGGCTTTTCCAAACAACTCAAAGAATAATTAAACCAACTTGGATCCTTACCACTTGACTTACCAACCGATTGCTAAAGAAATGAGAGCTTAGATCGACCACCTCAAATCCTGGAGTACCTAGAAAAGATCGGTGTAAAAAGGTGATTAGAGACCTTGCTAACCATTGCCGAAATCGGCTTTACCTTTACGAAAATGACAGAGAGGAGAGGGGTAACTCCTAACACATTCGGCCATGGCACCTACCTTTTCTCAAAACCGATTGGAGAAGGGCCAACAAATAGATCTATTCTTTGTTGATATTCGGCTAGGATTACAATAGAAAAGAAAGGGAATTTTGAAGAATTTTAAGTAATGTGGCTAGAGAGGATTTGGCCAAGAAACAACTTTGAAATGAAAAGAAGAACCAACCAAAGAATTTTGGCATCCTTTTGCAAGACTCAAAACCGATTGTTGAGGCCCCTAAGGCGTGCAAACATTTGGCCAAGAACAAAATTGGGAAGAAAAGAATTTGGCCATGCTCAAAAGTGATAATTCATTTCCAAATAAAATAAAAATAAAACATTGTTTATTCATTTTCCCTTCATCAACATTAATAAAATAAAAATAAGATAATTCCCATACACAAAACAATATTATTAAACCATTTCCCCATCACTTAATCCCTTCCTCCAACAAATAAAATAATTAAACATAAAACCCCATACTTCCAACAACATTGAAAACAAAAAAAAAGAATAATTTGTCTTCATCTAAATGAGGGCCACGCAGGCCACTAGTGCATGCCGGTCAAAAGAAAGGGAGGGAAAAGAAATAAAACCCTCCACTACTGCACATGGGTTTCGAACCCATGACCTCACCGCCATGACCCCATGTAGCGCCCTTAGCCACTCGGCCAAGGCATCTTTCGTGACATAATCCCGTCACGCTTTCTTTTAAGCACTCAATCCTTGGCTCCTTCATGCATTAATGCCAAGGCAAAAATGAAACATCCCACTGCTCTCTACGGTACTCGAACCTAGGACCAGCTGGACTGCATACAAGTAACGCCCCAGGCCACTTTGCCAGGGCGCTTATTTGTGATATAAACCTCCTTCAATTTCTTTTAAGGCTTCTTTCCCCAGCTCCCTTGTCTCAACGCCAAAAATAAAACACACCTTGTGCTCCCAAGGTGACTCGAACCTGAGTCCCTGCACCAAGGCTCTTAAGTGGCGCATGGAAGCCACTTTACCAAGGCATTTCTTATGCCATAGACTTGTCGAAAATATTTTTAAGGTCTCTTCACCTAACCCTCCTTTTTAGCACCAAAATAAAACTCTCCAACGCGATTCCTGCAGCTCGAACCCCTTTCCTCCTGAAGCATCCTTGTACCCTAGCGCCTCAAGCCACTCTGCCACTCAATTTATTATGTCAAACCCTTCCAAAAATTTTCTCTTAAGCCTTATCTCACCTAGCTCCCTCCCCTTAGGTACTAAAAGAAATTTTTAGCCCTAAGTCAGAATTTACCCGGGTTTATGACTAGACCCTAGAATACAACAACATACGCATTTCTTCAGGCAAACACATGAAAAAAATAAATTGCAAACAACCCCCTAACTCAGGATGTTACATAGACCCCTAAATGTGTGAAATTGACTGAATGATATCTGTACAGAGCATGTTAATATCTGAACTGAATATATATATTGAAATTGCATAATAGCATATCATCCGTTGTATGTTGCATGGCATTGGGTTGGGGGTTGTTATTCGAAGGAAGTGTACTGAAAGGCTTTAAACCTAATTTACTGGCAACTCAACTGCAAACTACTGTTTTGTGCCGCACTTGGTCCTACTTGGAATGTAGGGATGTGTGGGTTGATTGGACATAGATGGTGTGTAGAGGCTGGTGGGTAGGATTTTGCTATTGCATAACTGTTATTGCTCCTGATATTGTGATAGGCTAAGACCCGATTGCATTTTTGACACTATACTAAGATGGGCTAAGGCCCAAACTGTCACTGATACTGAAAAGGGCTTAGGCCTAAGACTGTTCAACTGTGCACTGTGAATACTGATTGTTTGTTTGTTTCTGCGGGATTACACACTGAGTTTACGTAAACTCACCTTTTTTGTTTAATGTGCACAGGTAATCCCCAGACTTAAACGGATCGGTGCGACGGAGGACTCAGCGGTGACCACAGTAATTTTTGGACTTCATGGTTTTCAATTTACGAGTTATGATTTGTTTATTATCGATTATTTGGGTTGTAATTTAAGGACCCTTTGGGACTTTGGTTTTAAAGTTCGGTTTTATTTATTTATTTTACTTTATGGATTTATACCTGCTGGTTGTAGGAAATTCGATTTTCAAAAAAAAAAGTTAAAGTATTTTCTAAACGCATGATCACCTAGATTGATTTATTAAAGCTTCTGCAACGAGGGATGTTTCAAAACAAATGTTTTAAATGAATAAAGATGACTTCCTAAGTTCTAACAAAGATTTACTAAAGATAATAACATGGAATATTTTCATCGTAAC
The DNA here is from genome assembly GCA_025503065.1 of Gossypium bickii. Taxonomy (NCBI): domain Eukaryota; kingdom Viridiplantae; phylum Streptophyta; class Magnoliopsida; order Malvales; family Malvaceae; genus Gossypium; species Gossypium bickii. The sequence goes on from CP106709.1 coordinate 11,756,396, forward strand.
AACGAGGTTTCAAAAACACTATCGTGTGACATTGCTAGCTACGGCCATAACGTCTAGGCCGGGTTTGAGGTGTTACAGTTTACCTTAGTAGTTTAATTGATAATTCAAATTTAGCTTATAAACAATTTATATTTGAATTTGCACTAATAATTTCTGACTCGATTAGATTAGTAATTGCTTAACTTGTAATTAACTTAATAAACACATTTACCAATTTGGAAATCCCTTAGGTTTGATCTTTGGAATACAGATGTGTTCCATTAAAACACTACAATATTACAATTGACCTGTCACATTTGCAGAAAATCGCTTTATATTTGATTGTTTGAGTGTTGATTCTCCGCCCCAGTTGTGGAAGCGGTCAACTATCCCCTTTGAAGATTATTATAGTTCCACCTACCATGTCCATGATTACGTCCTTCGAATTTTTTATATATTGTTATATTCATTTCAGGGAATGGAGCAGGTCAAATAAGATGGACTTTATGATATTTATTTATTTATTTAATAACTTGTTATTTTATTCAACCATAAGTAAACAATATTTTTTCACAATATTGCTACTGAAGGAGCACATCTAAAGAATAAAAAGTTGAAAAAGTTTTCTAACAAGTTCTTATTAGTAATATTCTCACCATATAATGTTAATTTAAGAACTTATCCTAAATACTACTGAGTTATACTCACTCATAATTTACTCATAATTTTAAAATTTTGTAACTTCAAGTGCATCCAATTATAACGATCTTTAGATAAAATTATTATATTCCAATGGTCATATCTTTCTCTTAGAATTATTCCATAATTTAAGTAGATCGTATATAGTCGAATATTCTGCTTTCAACCCTTCATGGGGTTGTTGATAAATATAATTCAAAAGCCCAATCCTTCTTTATCATTTTCAAAATAAAGATAGATATCCAAGTATCATGCATAATATAATTCAATAACCGAATCTTTCCATATTGAAAGAAGTAGAGTAAAAGTGACTCATACTAAATATAATATTTTCCTCATTCACAATCTCAATATGAGATCCATTACAGTGAGTATATTTTAAAATTAATGCATTAACCATCACAAATTTTATTATTTTAGATATTGATATATGAGTTATTCTGGAGCTCTTCCAGAGCTTTCAACTATTTTTGTATTACTAACTATTGCATTAATACTAGTTTGTTTCAATATTGAGATTGAGTAGAACATAATATTAATTATCACAAATTTTGTTCCTTCAAATACTGATATATTAACTCTTTTGGAGCTTTAAATTAATTGTGTACCATAAAAGATTCATTTGTTTTATTACCAAACAAGAAAATTGTTCTTTTTTTTTATTCCTAAGGATAATATGCACTAATGAACCGGGTGAGCTGGCAAAGTAATAGTCGAAACGAGATTTAAAAAAAAAATTAGTTGGACTAATGAATTGGTGGCTTGACCAGTTTGACCACCAATCCGGTTTAAAAAAATATTGCATATTTTCATTTTCATTTTCCAAAATCATTTTTAAAAATTTTAACTAAACAAGTTTTCTTCATTGTTTTTAATTTTCCATAAAAACAAAAACAAAAATGAAAATGACCTTTGTTTTTTGAAACCATGTGAAGCCTAACTTTTCCTCTTTGCAACTATTTTCGAATCAAGCTTAATCGTATAAAAAAATTAATATCGCATTCAAGCTATTTAGATTCCCCGCATACAAATAAAACATAAAATGCACCAAACACAACTTTATACCATTCCTTTTTTGACTTTCAAAATATCCCAAACCCATAGTTAAAAGGCTTTTCCTTTTTCGACCAATTGGTCAATTGTCAACCTTAGTCCTAGTTCCAACTCTTTTCGCTTCTTTCCCTTGTCCTTTTTTCCTTTTATGATGCATTCTTCTTTTCTTCCCTTATCCTTTGTCTTGCTCCTTTTCTTATTTTTTCTTCTTTCTGTACCACCAACATGGCTACTAGTGTTGTCTCCTCATTGGTAGTAACGCTCTCCTCCCCTCTCTTCAACCATCACCTCTTAACCCCACCTATTACGCTGCCTATCCCTTTTCAAATCTTCTTTTATTTCGATATCCTTGATTGTCCCTCCCTATCCTCCAACCCCACCGCTATCACCGCCTATGACACCTCCCTCCAGCCATTTTCTTTTTCTTCCGACACAAGGAGATATTGTTTTTTCAAAATAATAATTTTAGCCCAGGGGTTGGCCCTTGGCTCCTCCTATGAGGTAGGTTTTCAATCTAGCTTGTGAGGTTTTGTTTTCTTGGGTCCATTATGACTCAATTTTCTCGAGTTCTTATGACTTAGTTTTATGATTTCGAGCCGACTCATTTTCATCTATGTTTAATTTGAAGGATTTTAACATTTTATGAAGTTTCATTATCTTGGAAGGACTAGATCGTCGATGTTGTATTTAACACACCAATTCAAAAGATTCATTCTAATGGTTGATGCCAATTGATGTGGCTTATATCCATGGTGTTCGACGTTATTTCCAATGTTATTTCCTAAGGTTGAACATTTTTCTTAATATTGCTTAACTTTCATTTAAGTATTCATATTGATTTCTTTGATATGCATTTCCAATGTTTAGGAGTCTTTGTGGCTTATTTCCTTTGATTGTGATGTTTTTTTTTTTTTTATGTGTCACAACCTGTTTTATCGGCTGACATCTAAAGGAAAAGTTAATGAAATAGTTGACGAGAAACCTAATTAGAATGATATTAATAGTTCAATTACAATATTTTAAAGTTTGAAGATTAATTTAGAGTTCAACACAAAATTTAGAGACCTTTAGTGCAATTAATTTTAAAAAGTGACAATTTTACAATGTTATGATTATATTTTGATTAAAATTTTAAAATAGTTAAATGGAGAAGCGGAAGGTGAATAAAACCCATTGGATCTCTAATCAAGTAGTTGCAACATTGCATTTATATAGAATAAGGTTGAGAGGGAGAGAAGGGTAGTATGGTAAACTTGATAGAAAATACCAGTTCATTTAGGCTTCCCAGCAGTTGCTATCTTCTTTCACATCTATATAACTCTGAATTCTAAACGCAGCTGGTTCGCCGTTCGTTCAAATTTTTATTATAAGAAAAGATTATGTCTCTTCTTTTATCTCATTAAAGATTAATGAGAAAAAATTCCCAGCGAAATTAGAGATATTTTTAAATAAAAAATTATCCATTTTGGCGGATTCAAAACCCTAATCTGCATGTTTGATCGGATTTCGCAGCAGTGTTATCCGGAGTGTAATTCTTTCTGTCATTGATTGTCTGCAGGGAAAGAAAAAGTCAAGGTAACGAATACTTGAATTTTTTTTTTTTTGTTTTTATTATGTAAACGGTGTATTTTGATTGATGCTGCTGCTGCGTTTGTTTAATTGGATGTTAAATTTTGAACTTTTAAAGAAGCTATGACTTCTTTTTTGCTTTGATTTACTTGTAAAAGTTAAAATTTGATGTAGATTAGCTTTTAGGCCTTTGTAAAAGCTTACAATTCAATTTATATCTATGATTAGTGAAAATTGTTGAATGATTAGAGCTATGATTGAATTTATTTAAATTTACTTTTGCGTGTTTTACTTGGGTTTATCTGGAACTTGAATAAAATTTTGTGCATTTGTATGTGGTTCTTTTTTGGAGAATTTATCAGTGCCTAGACAATGATTGGGATCTAATTAGATATTTAGATGTATGCGCATCGAGATGATAAACATTATTTGTTTGCTACATCTCTTTTGGAATATTGAAGACATTTAGAATGAAGGAATCATGTGGAAATGAAATCGAGCTTGTTTAATAGATATGTGAAACTGCTGGAAGGGAAGAAAAGAGTTGAATGTCATGGCATTTTATGTTATGCTGTTTTTAAATGTCTTTTCTCTCTCCAGATAATGTGGAGTGAGGTGGGAGAGAAAGCTGAGAAACTTCAATGTTCTCCATTTTTGTTCTTTGTTCTAGGTAGGAAAAGTAAGGGGGAACTCTCTTCTCTCAAGTGATATTTGCTTCATCTGGTTCCAAGCGCAACATATAACTTTACATATTATATTGTTTTGCTTTCGAATTGACAGTTAGGGTTTTCAACTGTTCAAAAGTAAAAAAGACTCAGGATTTGCAATTACATGGTTTTTAATTTTCCTCGGTAGTAATTCATGACTAAGTTATAGCCAATCAATACCGGTTTCATTCATGTTACAATTTGAACATAAAATTTTAAGACACTTGGAATGTGGTATTTCAAGACAGTTGGAATCTGAAAATATAATAGCTGCAGCCAGGTTTATATTTTAAGACTGTGGGAAACTTTGTATTTCAAGATGGTGGGAATCTGTATATGGACTTTGAATATGTTACTCTACTATGGGTATCTGGGGAGTAATATGTTTCTGTATCTGTTTTGGAGCCTAATTTATAAATCACGTTCACTGGCAAGAGAGACTGGAAAGCTTCTTGCATGAATGATTCTAGTTTCCATAAGCTTATTTACCTCAATAATGATGTTAACACATTAAATTTACATATTTGATTAAGAAGGATTTACAGTTCTTTTAAGATAAGGTTTGCTTTTTTCTGTGTACTTATTTTCCTTGAAGTTACTCAATATGCTTGACTGGTTTTAGACATTCCCAAACTGCTTCACTCTCTTCATCTCTCTCTCTCACGGGCATTCCTTCCTGGTTTAGAATTTTATCTGCTTGATGGCTCATTTGACCAGAGCTTTGTGGTTCAGTTGACTATGGAGAAAGAAAATAACAAAAATGAAGCTGACACTATGGCGGAAGACTTGGCAAAATCAGGATCATCTGAAAAGAAAAGCCCAAATTTATTGAAAGCCAAATCTGATATTGCAAAGTCAGTGGCCAAGAATTTCTTGAAGACAAGAAAAGCAAATGTTACTTCCGAGGTCCAGAGGAAAAGGCCAAAAAAGAAAAGCATGAGCATATCAGAGGGCAATAAAGCAGCTGAAAATAATGTTAAGAAGTTAGATCCAGTGGAAAACGACCAGCAAAAGGATGCTACTACGAGTACAGAGTATGTAGAGAAGAGCCAGCAGATCCAAAAGATTGAAGAAAATACATGTGCATCAGATAGCAAGGAAAAGATTACCAAGTCAAATGACGATCCCAAGAAACAAAGAAATGGTGAGGGGCCTGGTCTTTCAAATAAAGATAAGAAGAATGAAGAAAAGCGGGAGGGTAAGAAAAAGAGAAAACGAAACGAAAATAAGGAAAGGCACGGTAATCCAGTGAATAATAACATGAATGATGAAAAGCGTGAGGGTAAAGGAAAGAAACAAGAAATCAAAAAGAAAGAAAAGATTGATGGTCTAATATTCATGTGCAATGCTAGGACCAAGCCAGATTGTTTCCGATACCGTGTAATGGGGGTATCAGCTGGTAAAAAGGATCTTGTGCTGGGTATCAGACCAGGGCTTAAGTTATTTCTCTATGATTACGATGTCAGGCTTCTTTATGGTACTTATAGGGCAACCTCTTCTGGTGGTATGAAACTTGAGCCCAAGGCTTTTGGTGGGGCTTTCCCTGCTCAGGTACCACTTTGTTTTAGCCTTCCTTAACTTACATCTCTTCTAATTCATTACTTAAAGAGATTTGTGTACCAATGACTTCTGTTTCAGGTGCGGTTCAGCGTCCATTCTGATTGTTTTCCTCTGGCAGAGAACATTTTCAAGAAGGCTATTAAGGAAAATTATGATGAAAAGAACAAATTCAAAACTGAACTTACTGCTAGACAAGTAAGGAATAGTTTTGTTAGCTGTTGGTTGGATGTTCATAGTCTCCTTTCATATTTTAAGATATACGGTATCTGAACTTTCCCTTTCAGGTTCGGAAGCTCACAGAACTTTTTCGCCCAGTTCCAGTTCATTCAACAGCACTACCTTTTCACTCCCCATCAAGGGCAGCAGCTCGAATCATTGAACACCCTGAAAAAAGGGAAGCTCATGATAGACCGAGGGAAGCAAGGCCCTCATCACACAGAGAAGCATCTGTTAGAGACCCTTATGCTAATATCAGTGCTAGGAATTATGCTGGTTTTCCTCATGAAAGGAATCAGCGAGTGGCATATGGAGAGGTGGCATCTAATAAGAGGGAGGATGGCCATCGTGATTTATACCTCAGTGAGAAGGAATACAGAACTTATGGTCTTCTGGGGGAGAGAAGAAACTTGACTCCACAGCATCATATCGCTCCTACATTAACATCTTACCTGGGAGATTACAGAGAGCCACCGTTGCGACAACCAGACACTGTATACCGGGAATCTGTGCCTTTGCAGAGAGATATAGTTCGCTCTGATCCTCTTCGCTTGACTGAAAGAGAATATCGGACTTATGATTTGGGCGCTACACGAGAAATGCAACCAACAGTTTCTGCAGCAACTGCAAATACATCTGGTGCTGGTGCTTCTATCTTGGACTCCTATATTGTGGGTCCAAATTATGGCCGTTATTCTGGTGATCCATTGGTAGATGCTTACCTGTTGCGTCCAAGAGAAGCACACCTGATTGAAACTGATCATTTGAGGAGGATAGAAAGCAACCAAGCAGAGAGATTGTATTCTCAATATCCTTCTGACGTTTTAGTAGATCATAACCGGATGCAGCGGCATCGAGATGATAACCCTGCATCTGCTTCTACATCAGTTTCATCCCGGTATTCTTTTGGTGGTGCATCTTTGCCCTATCGCTGAGAGCTATAAGTCCCTTCATATCGCTAACCTGGAACATGTTTCAAAATTAGTTGACTTCTTTTTCTATGTAGTTTGCATGCATGTTGCTGAACTTCAATAAGCTACTCTGTTAAATGGTTATCATATTTAATTAGGATAATGCAAATTGCAAATTGCAAATCAGTACTTTCTGAAGCTATCTGGATATGGTTGCATGGGAACCTGGTTGAATATTTTGTTTGACCCTTCTTTGCCAACCTACCTATTCAGCTCTTTTCTAATATATTGTTATAGCCGCATTCTGTTTTTATATGCTGGCAAGACTGGCATTGAAATCTGAGTTTTGGATACAGATACTCGTCTGGCACAAGTATGATTATAGTTTTTATTTTTTTCAAGTTTTACAATGTTTTTGTTGTACATGCGCGTCAACATATATGTAATCGCTGGTCTTGGGTTTGAGTTCACTCTTTTTGTTCATGAATGCTTCATTCAACACCTTTATCCCTTTATTATTTTTCTAATAGATCCTTCTTTTGTTTTCTCTGTTCAATTAAATATTTCTTATCTTGTTTCCATTCTATCTTCCTGGATGTGTTTGTATTTGATGCAGATCAACTAAAGGATTAAGTTGACTAAAAAAAAAAAAAAAGTTAGTTTAGCATGAGACTAATCATTAGGTTGAAGTTGTGTTTTGTACAAGTGTTCCCACCTCAACTTCATGTCTTGGGGTTTTTCTTTGAAATCTTTTATTCTCACTCTCTTTGGATTAGGCTCATGCTGTCTTAATTATTCATTTATTATTTAAATAATTTGTTTTAATATTTTATTTATTTAATAAGAAGAGCTGGTTGGTCGGTTTGAATTGTAAAAAGTTTTGTTAAAGGCCCATCATTTGTTTAGGTTTCATATTAATAATATTTTATTTCCCCTAGTCCAAAACATGGGCAAAAATATTTCTCCTAAACCAACTGCTCAAATTTCTAAATTTATATAAATAATTTTGTTTTTTTTATTTTATTAGTATTTTTTAAAAATAATTTTTACCCTTATAGAATATTTATCAATCTCCTAACAAAATCAATTACAAAAATTGTCCAGAGATTTAGATATCCACCCAGTGCATGAACAACTTTGTAGTGTGTCAAGTACTCTCAAAAGAATTACTGCAACAAATGTATGGTCCCTAAAGAGTAAAGCTTAGCCATTCTGCACCAACGAACGGGTAGCCCTGAGGCTGAAGCCGAAAAAAAGGTTCACATGGTTGGACCAAAGGTCATCTCCAGCATTCTGCCCGTAACCTATTATGTAAAAACATCCCCTTTTTCTGGCTAACTAAACAAAAGACAACTTCAACAATGGAAGCATTAAGGATGAGACTCGTTTTGGAAATGGTGATTGTGTTGACGGCGGTGTCCGTCGTCCAAAATGCCACAGCTGGCGGTGTCCCTCTCCCTATCACTAAATCCCCAAGAGCTGCCCCTCCCTCTAATGCCTCGACTGCCGAGGCCCCTAGCCCTACCTCCGATGCCACCGCCTTTATGCCGTCGGTGTTTGCTTCCTTTATTGCTCTTGCATTCATGATTCATCCACCTTTTTTGAAATGGTGGCGTTGTATAAGTAATAGTCTTCGAAATTAGGGTTTATCTTGAGTTCATAGTTTTCTTATTAGTTTTTTTAATGTATTTATTATTGACGTGATTTGTTTATTAGTGACCTAATAAACTGATTATTTGGTATGCATTCTTTTTATTATTTATCATGTTTCTGGAGATAATGCTATTAATTACATTATTTGCTCCCCAGCTGCATCAAAGTTTTACACAAGAAAGACAAAAGAGAAAGCCAAAAAACTAAAAAAGGCTACATTTTTTAAGTTTACTAGTTTTATTATAAACTAATAATCGAGTAATTTTCCGCCCTAATTAGGAGGGAACAATCGGATATTTATATATATAGCTACTGTTCATATAATTGATGTTCTTAGTAAATTTAATGCATGCAAAACACGTGTACTGTTCTGGGCTGCTCGCTAGACTTTGTGACCCCACATGTAAACTCCTTGTGTATATGTTAGCTGAGACATTGAGCTCCCCTTGCGAACATCCTATGAAATGTGCAAGCTAATACTGCAAACTGTCCTTGCGATCTTCCGAGTCGCAGGTGGGCGACCTGGACCTTATCTGGTTCTCAGGGTGGTGATCATAAATACATAACACATTCAAACAAATCTTTTTATTATATAAAAGTATATCAAATAATTTTTTTACTAAAAAAAGAGACATAATAACGAATTGGCTTAATGACAAATTTGGCCACTAACATTTGTATGTTTTGTCAAAATGGTCCTAATTATATTTTGAGCCTTTTTTGGCTATCAACCTTTGTTCCTTTTTTCAATGTGCTTTTTTCTAACAAATTTAATGAAAGTACCGTTACAAAAGTTAACGGGGATGATAGAATTTCATATGTGGAATATTTTTAATGAGATGTAATTTATTACTTAGATAACCTAATAATATAATTACATGTGAAAAATAATAAATTAAAAAATAATACATTAAATTAAAAAAATAACTCTTAATTTAAAGAAAATAGACGTAATTATCTAAAAAAAATTAACTCAGTAGAAAAACTTCCCAGTAAACAAAGGTATGAAAGATTGAAACCTTTTGAAAGAAAAGAAAAATTGAAACTTAGAATTTATTCATTAAATTTGTTAAAAACAATATATTGAAAAAAAGAACAAATGTTGATGCCAAAAAAAGGCTCAAGAATACAATTAGGACCGTTTTGACAAAATATGCAAACGTTAGTGGCCAAATTTATCATTAAGCCTAACAAATTTAGCCTCTAATATTTATTTATTTTTTCGTTTTGATATTGATTCTTTTTTTTTTTTGGATCATTATGATCCTCTAACTTTAAAATTTAATCAAGTTGATTGGACTATTAAAATTTTAACAACATTGACGTGTTAGCCCACGTGGCAATCCACAAGTGTTTTATTGTTAACATAAATAATATTTTAAAAGTTTTATGAACTTTTTTTAATATATTTTTTATTTTTTTGTGAAGTACATGCCGATTTTCACATGAGTTGTCACATCAATATTGTTAAAATTTTAATAATCTACTCAATTTTTGTAAAGACCCAAAATTTACGGGTATCGGGAAAATGCATTTTCGGGTCTCCATTTTCGTGAAACAGATTCTTAAATATATTAAAAATATTTACGAAGTTAGTTGTGTGATTAATTAGGTTTTGGATAGGTGAATTAGCTTAAATTATGGATAATTAGGTATAAAGACTAGATTGAATATAGGGAAAAAGTTGAATTATAGAATGGAGAAAAGTCAAGGGACTAAATAAGTAATTAAACTTAAAAATTTACAAGTGTATGGTATAGGCAATGACATGTGTGGTATTTATGTAGATATACTTGTACAAATTATATGCAATACTTATTATTTAAGAATTATTATTATGTTAATATATTATTATAATATTATTATAATATAAACAATAAAATAAAACATAAAAGAAACAAAAGAATAAATAAAAAAAAGAAAAAGAAACTAACGAACAGGGAAGGAACGAAACAGGGAAAAAGAAGGGAAATAAAGAAAGAAATGAAAATTTACAGCATGTTTGGTTGAAGGTAATGGCTATGCCATTACATGCCTATTACAAGCCTATTTTGCAGGCCCACATAAACTAACGTTTGGTTCAATGGAATACCCCATTACGGGTCTATTCCATGCCGCGCTTAGGCAGCGATTTTTGGGGATTTCTATTCCCTTCCCTCTTCACCGTTTAGCTATTCATTGCTTGAAGAACCCTTTTTTACCCTTACCAAAATTTCACCTTAAAAACACTCTTAATCGGCAGCCATTTCACGTACCCTTCGACTCCGGCATTCCTCCCCTTCATCCAAGGTCAGGTAAACATTTTTGCTTCTGCTTCCTTCACATCATCTTCCTTCATCATCTTAACTTGAACTTTATCCTTTGCCTTTTCATTTTTGTTTTATGGTTAAACGGGTGTATTCCTTACTGATTCATCGAAAGGAACAATGGCAGAGCCTTGAAGAAGTAGAGTATCTCGACGTTCTTACTAAAATCGGTAAAAAATCAGTGTTTCCAAGCCCAGACACGTCCCTTCATTCTTGTCCATTTCTGGATTATCTATTTTTGATCTTTCAACATAAAGGATTACTTTACAACCGGCTCTTTTCTTTATTTACTATACTATCTGTTGCTTACTCTTCGCAGAAATCATGTTTTGCAGGTTCTGTAAATTGGGTTTGTTATTTGCAGCTTCTGTAAATTGGGTTTGTTAGAACCTTTGAGATTAGTTAAGCTGGTTCCTTGTTATTTTCATTTTTGTTGATTTGTTGATTTTGGTAGTAATAGCTTAATTTGAAGCTGAAGGTTCTGGTCTATTTGAAACTTTTTGTTGCAGATCTCACACACAAATCTATTTGTAGCCATTAGTGTTTTAGGTGACAAAGCTATCACTTCTGCATTTGGGTATGATTCAAAACAAAAATCTTAGTTAAGAAAACAAATAGAAAAATAAAAGTAATAAAAGTAATGGTGTTTTAAGGTAAGGGTTGTGAAGTTTGAACCCAAACAAACCTGGATTGCCTGGTTGGTTCCTCTTTCTCTTAACTAGCTGAGTTTGAGCTGGTGGGTTACTAAAGTATTGTTGAGAATAGTTGGTTCCACCAGCAGCTGAAGAAACACTGGCTTCACCAGATGCACAAGTCAAATTAGATGGTGGACTATATAACCTTTAATATCATCTTCTCTTAAATAACCATGGATCTTGGTTACAGAAAATCCATAGATAAAAAACAAAAACCTAGGTGATAAAAAGAGAAAAAGAAAATATAGATACTAGTTATGGACTCAAGTAGCATGAATAAAATTAAAAATATTTTTTGCATAAATTTTATGTTAGATTTCACATTGATTTTGTTATGCATCTTAGTAATCATTCATTCATATAGTACTAATACTCTTTTGTTTAATTTCTAGTTTCTTTTATATATAGGCATTTTACCCTGGGTTTAATTCTAAGCCTCCATAACTTGTTTCATTATCCCTAGGCCAAAAAGAAAGAAAAGCTATTTCTTTTATCTACCTAGCCAAAAAAATCTATGGGAACAAAACGAAAATGTGGAAGCATGCTTAATTTGTTTATATACAGAAAAACAAAATAACAAGCTTTGATTTGATAGCCATTTGCTACATGATTACTGATAAGTAGATCTATAGAGCACTTTTTTTTAGAAAGATTTTTTATTATGTCATCTTATTAGTTTAATTTCTGATCGCTGTAAATCAGAGTTTTAAAATAAAAGAATGATCAAAACCCTAAAATAACTCTGACAACAATTAAAGGCAAGTGTACCTATCAACAGTAGTATAGCTTAGGCAAGACCGGATATCGAACCTAAAGGAACTAAAAGTACTAATACTAACTTTCTTTTTATTATTTAGCCGTAAAAATAGAGTGGAGTTGCTTTTGACGAAGACTAAACTAAGAACACAAAGACACAAAAAAAAACGAATAGGAAAATAAATTTGAAGGAAAACTCAGTTGATTACGACGATACCCTTAGGAAGAATCCACCTAGACTTCACTTGTTATCTAACCCTGAATTATATGATTTCTTTTACTTAGCTTGATCCGTAAGACTCCCTAACCTATATTAAACCCTCTCTCGAGGCGAATAACATCTAACCTTAGGTTAATTAGTGGAACTCTCATTCGCTTATAATAACCCCCTAGGATAGCAATAAATCGATCAATGGACTCCCATATTAGGTTTCACCCTAATCCGGCAAAATCTCGTAACCTTATCTCTAGGCGTTCGATCAACTCCGCTTAATTATGTTAGATCTACTCTTAGGCAGGGTCTATTCCTCCTCCACCTAAGCACATTAGATTTGGATTAAGCAATATAATTAAGAATAAACTAAGTAATTATCATATAACTTAAAAAATCAAATAAAAAGATTCATCTAGGTTTCATCCCCTTCAAGTATCTGAAGGGTTTAGTTTATAATGAATAAAAAGAACATCGCAAGAGAAAAGATAAAACAAAACATAAGAAAATCCTAAAACCCCTGAAGGAATTGAAGGAGAGAATTAAGCAAATCTTGAGTATAATTTTGGCTTCTTGGGATGGATCAATTGGCTATCTTCGCGTTATTCCCTAACTCTGACCTTCTCGGCTTGGCTCCTTGGCCTAGCTTTGACCCCCTTTCAAAGGTGGTACTTAGGGGATATATATAGGCTCTTGGAATGCGATTCTTTCTCCCTAAGTATCCTTTTTCGATTGAAATTGCTCATTCTGACGACAGAGTCACGGCCATATAGCACGCCCGTGTGGATCGACTCCAGGCCGTGTTCGGATTTCTAACTTGAGGCATGGCCGTGTGAATCGAGAGAGAGGTCGTATTCTAGATGTTTGGCGTGGCACGGCCGTGTGGCTTGAAGTCCAGGCCGTGTCGATTTCGTGAATTGGACCATTTACTCTGTTTTGGGCCCGTTTTATGTTCTTTTCATCCTCGGGTGCTTTCCTGGGTATAAGACATGAAAAGAAAGGATTAAAAGCACCTTTTTACATAAATCAAGGGATAAATCATCCAAAAGCATATTAAATGTGGGCTTAAAATATGTTAATTTTACGGTTTATCAAATACCCCCACACTTAAGCTTTTGCTTGTCCTCAAGCAAAATTCTCAACTTACAATTAAAACGAACTTTCCATGATTCAAAATTCCTATCAACAATGCCTTATCCTAATTCATAGATAATTTATACATGGATAATTTAACTCAAAGAGTCCTGAAGATTCAAACAAGATAAGCCATATTTTTATAGCACGAAAACATTGGTGTTCCCCTTTATCTAAATAATTACCTTTAATTCAAAACCTACAAGGATTGACATCCTCACAAAAGATTCACTCAAATCACTCGAAAAGTGTTTAAGGGTCAAAATTAAGCACTCATAAGTCGAACCTGAAAAGTTAATCCCATAGGCTTGCCTGAAAATCAAATCTCCACCACTGTAAAATGAAATGATAAACAGATCAAAAGGTCTTTGTTAGGGTTGTAACGGGGCTAGGGTTAAAGGTGTGGATAAATGCTGAAATTAGAAGGTTAGAATCGAGATTGAATTGATAAGTTACCTACCTTAAAAATTTCTAAGATAATAATTACATAAACTGAAAATAATAATCCTATTAATACGAGCTTTTCTTTTGAAAATAGTCTTTGATTGTGTAAGCTCACTTTTCATAAAACTAATTACTGAATATACTTTTTTTTTAAGAACAAACTAAGCAAGAATACAAGATAATTTCAACTATCAGAATAATATACTTATGTAACTGAGCAAATCAAATCTCGATTAAGGGGTAGTCAAAGGAAAGGGTGATAACAAATATAAAGGGGTTTTTTTTTTGGTTAATATTAGTAGGTGAGTCAATAAAAAGGGTTTGTTAGGATCAACGGGGTTCACTAGGGGACAATTGTAAGGGTAGGCTATTTAGTGGAATTAATGGGTTAAAACCTAGGTGCCTTTATCATCTCGGTATATCAAATCATATGTGGTCTTAACATGTATAATCAAGACAAGTTCTAGAATAACAGTTCATAGTTGACACACTCATAATCAGGAAGTGAGCATGAAAAAGAATGTATGCTCTATAAGGTTCAAAATCTCACAAAAATTATGGGTGTTTTTGACATCAACCTTGTAAATTTCAAATTTCAAGATAAAATTCAAATTCTGGTTGACAACCCAAAATTTTTAATTTTTAGAAAATTAGACTTATCATGCTTGATTCTTTAGTCTTCTTCAAATTTAATCATCAATGCACAATTAACTATGACTTATTCAAAAATATGTCAATAAAAGTCTCAAATCATCAGAAATTTCACCTTAATTAGTAATATGAGAAAATTACTTTAAAACAAGCTTAAATTTAAGGATTTGAGAATCATGCAAAAACTTAGGCATTTTTATCTTCAGGGTTTGAGAATAATGCAGAAAGTTAGGTATTTTCTCAAAAATAACTATTCACCCCCCACATTAAGATGTATATTGCCCTCAATGTACAAAGATAGCTAATAACATGTAATGGATAGATCAAAAGAGAAGGGGAAAGAATTACTCCCTAAATTGTGGATGTTTTCCCGGATGAGTATCTTTGGTGGTGGTGATGGTCAGTCGGGCTAACGAACCTGCGCTAGATGAAGAAATTGGGTAGCGCCTTGAGAAGTAGCTAGGCTTTATTAAGACATACTAAAAATAAACTAAATATAAAATTAAAGAAAAACAAACTAAAGGGAAGGAAATAAGAAGAAAACTAAAATGAAAAGAGAATATTAATAGACTGTGAAGTCCTTTTTGAAGGATGGTTCGCAAGGTGGGTGTAACTTCTAAGGCTGGGGAGGTGCTGGCGGTGGCGGAAGTGAAGAGGTTATCATGGTGATCGGCGTGATTCCTTAGCAGCCTAGCGAACCTGACGCTACAAAACTAAATTAAGTTAAACTAAATTAAACATAAGATTATTAAAGAGAAGGAGAATGAAAGGAAAGAGAAATGAAAAATAAAAACTAATTGGTCTCTAAGATCCTTGGCTTGGTGTTGAGACGAAGCTACTGGCATGAACTCATGTTGATCGTTCTTTGTTAAGGAGTCTATGCTTAGCTTCCTCCGCTTCTTTGGCATTGTGTTGGCTTGCTCAAGGATCTAGAGTCTTAGTAAGTGAAGAATCTGAGATGGAAGAGAATGAGAAGCAAAGAAAATAAGGATGAAATCAGATGGAGGAATGGGAAAAGTTGAGGGGTTTAAATAGCGATTCAATTTTGGTGTTTCCCATGGCCGTGGTCCTAGAGTGTGTCGATTTACACGGCTTCCTCACACGGTCGTGTTATAGAGGGTGTTGTCACCCTCTGCCCGTGTTTAATCCCTCCATGCCCGTGCTTGTGAAGTTTTTCTTTTGGCACGGTCGTTCTGCATGGGCGTGTCTTACCCGTACTCAATAAGTCAGTAGCTTCATTGATTCCGAACGCGGCCGTGCCCCTCTCTGCTTCTGCATACCGTGGGAGGGAGGTTGGATACGTAACGTTGGGGGGTGGTTGGACTGAATTACACGGCCTCTGCCCTGTCAGGGTGGTGGTTCAAGTGGTCCATACGGCCACGGACACGGCCGTGTATAAGGCCGTGTGGACTGGAATTCTGCATTTTTGGTTAGTTAAAAAGGAGAAGAAAAAGAAAAAGAAAATAAAATGTAAACAAAATGCAAAAAGAAATAGGGTTAGTACTTGGGTTGCCTCCCGAGAAGCGCTTGTTTATAGTCTTAAGCTAAACTTTTCCTCATATTTTGAAGATTTTTAAGGAGGTTTAAAGGTTTGAATATCTTCCCTCGTGCTTATAGTTTTATATTCTTTAGGTCGAATAGCATTTATTTTAAAATTTTCAAAAATAGGATTGCTTACCTCGAATGTTCCGTGTGGAAGAACATTGATTACCTTAAAAAGGATTTCTTTGTTTGTGTCAGGGTCCGAAGGGAATAGTCGTGGGTCTGCTTTGGCTGACAATAACTGATCTCTGACTTTGGACTTGTCTATCTTGTAGAGTGGGTTTGATTATGTTTCTTGTATCCCTAATTTCTCCTTAAATTATGTTTTCCACTCGTCTAAGTCATTGATTTGAATCCTTTGCTCCTCGTGAGTTGTTTCTTTGTTGGTACTGAACTGAAAATCAAGTTTAATCGTGCCCCTTTTTGGTGGTTCCTCTGATTTCACTTCGTGTGGTTCGGGTTCTTCCTTGACCTGTGTCTCCCGCTCATCTAATTTATCAACCCTAAGGCTTTGTTCCTCGTGTGCTTCTTTAGCTTGGGGTTCGTGTTTCGGCTCAGGTTTTTGTCCTTTTGATTTTTCCTGCGATGAAGGTTGAACAAATTGGTTATTATCTGTATTGACTTTCTTACCTTCATCGATTGTTGCTCTGGCCGAGTCAAAAGCTTGAAGACTGATTGATTCGTCACCTACACGGAGTATAAGTTCTCCTGTGGCAACATCAATTTTAGTCTTAGCAGTTGCTAGAAAAGGTCTTCCTAGAACTAAGGGAATTGAATTATCCTCATCCATGTCTAAAACAACAAAATCTACTGGGAAAACAAATTTATCAATCTTTATGAGAACATCTTCAATAATGCCCCTAGGAATTCTAACAGTTTTATCAGCTAATTGAATACTCATCCTAGTTTGTTTGGGCTTCTCTAGACCTTGTCGTTTAAACAGTGCATAAGGCATGACATTTATGCTTACCCCTAAGTCAGCTAACGCATTATCAATAGTTAAACTACCAATTAAACATGGTATTGTAAAACTCCCTGGATCTTTTAATTTCTGTGGTAGTTCATTTTGTAGGATTGTTGAGCACTTTGCGTTGAGTTCAATGTGTGGCTCTTCGTCTAATTTGCGTTTGTTTGTCAAGAGCTGTCTTAAAAATTTCCTCGAGTCTGGCATCTGAAAAAAGGCTTCAAGAAGAGGTAAGTTAATGCATAATTTCTTTAAAAGTTTAAGAAACTTACCGAACTGTTCCTCTGAATCATCTCTTTTTAATGCTTTGGGATAAGGTATGCAAGGTTTGTATTCCTTGATTACTGGTTTTGACTTTTCTTGTGCTACCTCTGTTATACCTTCGTCTACCTTACTTTCTGGAATTGGTTTTGGTTCATCTAACTCCTCGCTCTCCTGAGCTGTGATGGCTTGGATTTGCTCCTTTGGATTAATCTCGGTGTTACTTGGTAGACGTCCTTGCGGTCATTCTGACATGAGCCGTGTGAGTTGTTCGACTGCATTAGTTACTTCTTTGACTGATTTAGCAATTTCACTCATTCGGCTCTCGTTGCTTTTAATGGTTCTATCAATATCTTGTAGGCGTTCTTCTGTGTTTGCCAATTTTTTTAGTTCGTCCTTGTAGGTTAGTCTCTTTTATTGTGGATAGGGTTGATTTCGGAAGTTTTGAGGAAGTTGTTGTCTTTGATTCCCTTGCTTGCCTTGACCTCCCCATGAAAAATTTGGGTGGTTCTTCCAACCTAGATTGTAAGTGTTACTATAAGAATTATTATTGGCTCGAAAATTATTACCTATATAGTTCATTTGTTTGCTCTCTGCTTTTGATTGGTAGGGTGGGCACTCAGGATTTGCCGCTGTTTCATTTGCATCGCACTTCATGACTGGATGTGCCTACGAAGAACACAAACTGTCAAGCTTTTTATTCATCATCTCAAGCTGCGTTGATAGCATGGTCATGGCATCAACGTTGAAGACTCCTGCCGACTTCGTTGGTTTGGTCCTTGAAGCTTACCACTGATAATTGTTTAATGACATCTCCTCAGTGAACTCGTAAGCTGCTTCTGGAATTTTGTTGTTCAGAGTTCCACTGGTGTCAGAATCAATCAGTTGCCTCGTTGAGGGGTTTACACCGTTGTAGAATCTTTGGACTTATAGCCATAAGGGTAAGCCATGGTGTGGGCACCTCCTCAAGAGATCTTTGAATCTCTCCCATGCATCGTATAGTGTTTCTAAATCCATTTGCACAAAAGAAGAGATACCATTCCTCAGTTTGGCCGTTTTGGCCGGTGGAAAATATTTCATCAAAAACTTTTCGGTCATCTGATCCCATGTAGTGATTGACCCTCATTGTAACGAGTTTAACCACTGTTTAGCTTTATTTCTCAATGAAAAAGGGAATAACCGAAGGCGTATGGCATCATCAGAAACGCCGTTTATTTTGAAGGTATCACAAAACTCTAAAAAGTTAGCTATATGCATGTTTGGATCTTCGTCCTGCAAACCATCAAATTGACCAAACTGTTGAATCATTTGTATTATGTTAGGTTTTAATTCAAAATTATTAGCTGCTATAGTAGGCCTAACAATACTCGATTCTGCTCCTGTTAAGTGCGGTTTCGCATAATCAAACATTGTACGTGGAGCGTTGCGGGCCCCCACATCGTTTGGTGGTGGGTTATTCTCGTTCATCCTTTAACTAGGATTGGATCTGTCTTCTTCCTCCCTTTCTGTGTAATTTAGGGCTCGCATGGTTTCCCGATGATTCCTGTGAGCGGTTGCTTCAATATCACTATCGTATACCAAAGGTCCTCTCGGGTTCCTTCTAGTCATAAACTAGAGGTACCTGGAAAGAAGAGAAAGAAAGAAAGAAAAGCAAAACTAAAAATTAAACTAAAAACAAAATAAATTGCTGAAAATAAAAATAATGGCTAAATTAATAAAAATAGAGTTTTCTTAATATTTTAGTTCCCCGGCAATGGCGACAAAAACTTGATCGCTGTAAATCAGAGTTTTAAAATAAAAGAATGATCAAAACCCGAAAACTAACTCTGACAATGATTAAAGGCAAGTGTACCTATCGAACAGTAGTATAGCTTAGGTAAGACCGGATATCGAACCCAAAGGAACTAAAAGTACTAATACTAACTTTCTTTTTATTATTTAGCCTTAAAAATAGAGTGGAGTTGCTTTTGACGAAGACTAAACTAAGAACACAAAGACAAAAAAAAAAGAATAGGAAAATAACTTTGAAGGAAAACTCAGTTGATTACGACGATACCCTTAGGAAGAATCCACCTAGACTTCACTTGTTATCTAACCCTAAATTATATGATTTCTTTTACTTAGCTTGATCCGTAAGACTCCCTAACGTATATTAAACCCTCTCTCGAGGCGAATAACGTCTAACCCTAGGTTAATTAGTGGAACTCTCGTTCGCTTATAATAACCCCCTAGGATAGCAGTAAATCGATCAATGGACTCTCATATTAGGTTTCACCCTAATCCAGCAAAATCTCGTAACCCTATCTCTAGGCGTTCGATCAACTCCGCTTAATTATGTTAGATCTACTCTTAGGCAGGGTCTATTCCTCTTCCACCGAAGCACATTAGATTTGGATTAAGCAACATAATTAAGAATAAACTAAGTAATTATCATATAACTTAAAAATCAAATAAAAAGATTCATCTAGGTTTCATCCCCTTCAAGTATCTGAAAGGTTTAGTTTATAATGAATAAAAAGAACATCGCAAGAGAAAAGATAAAACAAAACATAAGAAAATCCTAAAACCCCCTGAAGGAATTGAAGGAGAATTCTGCCGTCTTGAGTATAATTCCGGCTTCTTGGGATGGATCAACTGGCTATCTTCGCGTTATTCCCTAACTCTGACCTTCTTGGCTTGGCTTCTTGGCCTAGATTTGACCCTCTTTCAAAGGTGGTACTTAGGGGATATATATAGGCTCTTGGAGTGTGATTCTTTCTCCCTAAGTATCCTTTTCCGACTGAAATTGCTCATTCTGACGACAGAGGCACGGCCATGTAGCACGCCCGTGTGGATCGACTCTAGGCCGTGTTTGAATTTCTAACTTGAGGCATGGCCGTATGAATCGGGAGAGAGGCCGTGTTCTAGATGTTTGGTGTGGTACGGCCGTGTGGCTTGAAGTTCAGGCCGTGTCGATTTCGTGAATTGGCCCATTTACTCTGTTTTGGGCCCATTTTATGTTCTTTTCATCCTCGAGTGCTTTCCTGGGTATAAGACATGAAAAGAAAGGATTAAGAGCACCTTTTTACATAAATCAAGGGATAAATCATCCAAAAGCATATTAAATGTGGGCTTAAAATATTTTACTTTTATGGTTTATCAATTTCAAATTTCTGTTATTGGGAAAAAAGATTAAACAAATGAAATTGAGTTTATTCTGTATTGACAAAGTCAACTGTCGGTTTATTCATTTTCTCTAACCTAAATTTTGCAGTCTTAAGCAGCTCATTTCTATGCTTATTAAATCGGTAACAAAACCGGCATTTCCAAGCCCAGGCACGTCCCTTCATTCTTGTCCATTTCTGGATTATCTGTTTTTGATCTTTCAACATAAAGGATTACTTTACAACCGGCTCTTTTCTTTATTTTCTATATCTTATGCATTTGCTTACTCTTAGAGAAATCATGTTTTTGCGAGTTATCAAATTGGAAAATAGTAGGACAACTTAATTTAAGCTATACTTGTTATTTGCAGCTTCTGTAAATTGAGTTTGTTAGAACCTTTGAGATTAGTTAAGCTGGTTCCTTGAAAATGGTAGTAATAGCTTAATTTGTTTATTTGATATAGGGCAAATGATGCCTAAAACCAGTGATGTATTCCATCAATAGTACATAATTTTAATTAGTATAATAATTATTTTATACCTCAAAATTTGCACATTCACGATTTAACAAATTTAGCCCGCAACATTTGTGTAAATATGTAAACGATAAAGCTAGATTTATTAACTTTTTAGATGATTAAATTGTTTCGATTTTTTTAAAGGGATCAACTTGCTCAATATAAAAATAGATAGGGACTAGAGAGGTTTTTTACCAATTATTTTTAAATATAGATGAATTAATTTAATTTACTTTTTTTAAAAAAAAGATTATTGAACTTATTTATTTTAATATAATGTCTATCTCTATTTATAATTCACTGAAAATTTTAAATCCGAGTAAAAATGTGCATGTACTTAATACCAACTAAATTGAAGTTTAGTATATCATTGTACTGGAAAGATTTTCTTTTTCTTTGGTTTATATTGAGTTACAGGTATAAATGGCAAGGAAATGATGGCACTAAAACTATATATATATATGGTAATGGAGTGCATTAAATATAAAATAAATAACAAAAATGAGCATGATTGCATGTGTATCAAGTATGCTTATTAAGTGGTGCTTAAGCAAATCATATTCAACAATTGGGTACCAAAGCTCTAAAGTAAACACCTCCATATCATTATTCATTAATTAATGTTTCCCCTATTTTATTCTCTGTAGCAATAGTTGGATATGGATTGATTTCTTTTTTAAAATCATTTTAAAACCTAATAAAAATACAATTGGGTTAATTTACTTATTTCATTTCCCCTTTTTGATTCTATTAAAACATTTAATATTAACTCAAATATGTCATTAGGTATTGATTTAAGCTCTCGTGTAAATAAAAATGATGTATGCTAATAAATGAAATGTTTCCTTTTGCCTGTCTTTTTGTAATACATTAATAAACTACAAATAGTGTCTGCAATCTCTTCTGTCTCAATTATTTTTACCTCATTGTAATAAGTTATTGTAAACATCTTTGACAGGTTGTAATTTCTATTTTGTGCTTTGTAAATATTCTTAATATGTATGGTTCATTTTTCTTTGACAGGTTATTGATTCTTCTTTTTATTTGGCTTGTTCGGTTGCTTCCTCAACCCAGGGTTGAGCATTTTGTACTTAATCACTGTAAGTTATTTGGCAATTAAATTCTTTGATTTTGTTTTACTATTATTGAAGTTAGTATTGAAGAAATGTGACCCTTTTACTAAGATTTGAAGATATGTGACACTTTAATATATTACAGTAATGGCTCGTCTGCCTTTAATTGTACAAAAAGAGGCGTAAAAGAATTGGTCTTGCTATTACAATATGGTTGCAAATGTGTACTGTTGCGAGCTGGTTCTTAGTTGCATTGGGTGCCATCCATAGCCTACATACTTATAGACCAAGGATTAGATCCTATATTTTAGATTTTTATGCACAACGAGATTATGTGAAAAGACTTGTATATGCTAGTGACGAGACATGCATTGAACAAGTTAGGATGAATAGAATTACCTTTTTTAAACTATGTGAGATGTTACAAACTTTAGGGGGATTGAAGTCGTCAAGGAACATGCATGTTGATGAGCAAGTGGCAATGTTCTTACATATCATTTCTCATCACCTTAAAAATAGAGTTATCAAGCATCATTTTTATAGGTCCGGGGAAACCGTTAGCAGATCATTTCACAATGTTTTAAATGCTGTCATATGCTTACAAGATGTGTTATTTAAAAAGGCAGAGCCAATTACAGCTAATTCTACAGACCCAAGGTGGAAATGGTTCAAGGTATTGGAGTGAATACTATATATAGCTCGTATATAATTTAGTCCGTTTAGATTTAAATATAGTATCCTAACTCGAGGTTTTATGCATGTGATGTAGAATTGCTTAGGTGCTTTAGATGGAACCCACATCAAGATTAGGGTTCCAAAAGTTGATAAATCTAGATATCGAGCGCGAAAAGGTGACATAGAAACAAATATGTTAGGTGTTTGTACACTTGATATGCATTTTGTTTATGTTCTTCCTGGTTGGGAAGGTTCTGTTGCTGATGGACAAGTTCTTCGAGATGCTATTAGTAGGAGACATGGACTAAAAGTTCCGCATGGTAAAGTGCAAAATTATAGGAATTTGAATTAATTTTTAAGATCATACTTTTTTGGGAAATTAACCATGACAAATAGTTTCTTTTTATAGGTTGTTATTATCTAGTTGATGCTGGATACACAAATTGTGAGGGATTTCTTGCGCCATTTAGAGGACAAAGATATCATTTGAATGAGTGGCGTCAGGGTTACCAGCCAAGTACGCCGGAAGAATTTTTCAATATGAAACATGCTTCAAAGCGAAATGTTATTGAAAGATGTTTTGGGTTTTAAAACTTAGATGGGGAATACTTAAGAGTCCATCATCCTATCCTGTGAAGGTGCACAATAGAATCATTATTGATGTTGTTTGCTCCATAATTTTATTCGAACCTATATGAGTCTTGATCCTATCGAAGCGGAGTTGGAAGAAGGATTACTTAGTAATGTGATAGATGATGATGAACCGAATATCGTAAATATTCATCCATCGGATGCATGGGCTACTTAGAGGATGGAACTAGCCAACCAAATGTTCAATGAATGGCAAGCATCTAGAAATTAGTTAGGTTTAGGGTAAAAATAGTAAACGTTACGTTGTTTATGTTATTTCATGTTTCTAGTTTATGAAACTTTGGTGATGTTTGAATTATTTTTTTGTATTGTACTAGACTTGTTGAATGATAATTTATTTTCCTTTGATTCATCATGTGTTATAATTTTATAAAATGTTGATCTTTTGATGCATTGAACTTAATTTTAATTTGCGTTTTTTTAAAGATAATTATGTCAGGTTTTTCACAGTCAAGTGCTTCTTTCCAAAATTCTCGAGGAACCAAAAGGAAATGGGTTCCAAAAGAAGATGCTGCTTTGGTTGCTTGTATGGTCGATTTGCACAATGTTGGAACTTTTAATGCAGATACAGGAATTAAAGTCGAGTATTTAAATGAGTTGGAAAAAATGTTAGAAAAAGTTTTATCCCATGCCATGTTGAAAGCTAAACCTAATCTTGAATCGAGGATTAGGACATTGAAAAGGGATTGGCCAATTGTTTATGACATGTTTAGTGGAAAAAAAACAACGGCGGCTTTGGTTGGGATGAGCATAGGCAGTTTGTTGTTGCTGAAGATGCGGTGTGGAAGTCATATATAAAAGTAAGAATTATTTCAAGTCTTTATTATCTTATTTTGACCAAACTTATATCTAATATGAATTCCTTATTTTTTATAGAGTCATAAAGAAGTTGCTCAATTCAGACATCGGAGTTTCCCTTATTATGACCAACTTACTGCCATCAACACAAAAGATCGAGCCACTAGGAAAGATGCTCAAACAACCACTGATATTATTGAAGAAATAGATGTTGAGGATGTGGCTACTACAAATACTCATGAAGAAAGAAACGATTTTCATGGATGCGAAGCTGATGTTTCTTTGGATGATATGGATCTTTCAGCTACACAACCGCAACCAGGAAGAGACCAAGGTGATTCCACATCTTCAAAGAAGAAAAAAAAGATTTCTGATGCAAGTGATTCTTCTACTTCATTTAATGATGCTGCCACTTTATTGGCGGAAAATATCCGGACTGTTGGCCTTGAAATTAGTAAAAGTATTGCCTCCGAAGTGCTAATTCAACAAAAGTCAGAAATTGTCATTCAAGAAAGTGCTCTGAAATTATATCCAACATTATGTGAAGTAGAAGGTTTAACTGAGGATGAGCGCTTTCCAGCATTGAGCAAAATTCCAGATCATCCAACGCAAATGCTCATTTTCTTTAGTTTACCTTCTGCTGTGCGGTTGGAATGGGTCAGAAGATTTCTTGCTGACCATTAAAAATTATGGTTGTGTTGATTATATTTCGGTATCTTTTTGTGTTTGCAATATTTGGATGGTATAATGACATGATAGAATGTCATTACAATGTTGTAACTTTTTGATGTTGTAAAATTTTAAAACATATGGATTATGACATATAAACTAATGAAATCATGTAACTTTTTGTTAATATACGAATATTATGCTTGGATGTGAAATATAATTCTCAAGTTATTTATTACTTCTAATATTTAATTATTTTTTATTGTAGAATATTTAAATTATTTGTTTCAGTAATGATATTTTAGCACATTAAATATGTATTGCAGTTTAAAAATAATAAAGTAGATTATATATATTTTTATAGTATTATATATTTTGATTTTTTAATTCATATAATAATAATTATAATGTTATTAAATTATATTTTTATTAAATTATATTTAATAATAATTATGTTAAAATATGATTAAATTATTTATTATTTTTATTAAATTATTTTCAATAATAATTTTATTAAAATTTAATAACAATAACAATAATCATCTACTTCAAAAAAATTTGCTAAGGGTATTCTGGTCATTTTAGTTCTTTTCCTTATGCTATTACAACATCATTCCATTCAACCAAACAGTTGAATTACTTATTACAGCTCTATTCCATTACAGCCCTATTCCATTACAGTGAACCAAACGTAGTGTTAGGGTTTTAAGGTTCAAAGTGTGTTTGGTAAGTCAATTTAATCTCTTTTCTTGTAATTTTGATGTTTTTGGAATCCTAGTGATAAATACTACTTGATTTATGTTGAAATTTTGAAAGTTAGTGAATTTTTATATGTTGTTCATGTTGAATAAATTGAAGAATTAGGGGTTAAATTGATAGAATTTCAAGTTAGAATTGAGAAAATGATTGAATTGTAAAATAAACCATAAGTTTTAAGTAATAGGGACTAAATTGAGAGAATTTTGAAATTAGGGTTTTATGGCGAAATTAGGGAGTTGAAATTAGATTAAAGTGGAAATTAGAATTAGTTTTGTAAGAAAAAGAGTTAGTTTGATTTAATGACTAAATTGGAATTTAGGAAAAAGTTGTGTATAAATTGAAATATTCAATGTTAAATTGTGTTGTATTGATGATTATCAATTATTTTAATTCCGTAGCAAACGTTGAGCCAGAGATCTCGGCTAGGAAAGGAAAAGACAAAGTCAACGAAGATTAGCTCGGAAATTATGGTTTGTATTTCAATAATCCAAATTTAATAATTAGTTGTTGAATTTATTACTTAATGTGTATGGTAAGTAGATTGAGGTAAGTAATTAATATTGTGATATTGAATTGAATGGAATTGAATTTTATGAGCATATGCGAATAGTTGAATTGAAATTATGAGAATTTGTGATTAGTGTGGATTTTGATTGAAATTGAATTGAGAAATTGAAATTGAAACCCTATTAACTGTATTGGGCTGAGCCGGATATAGTTGGCATGCCATAGGATTGGAAGAGTTCAGGGATACTTCGACCACGAGTCGATGAGACACTGGGTGTCATAATATTATTACTTCGGATGAATTCGATTAGGTACTGGGTACCAACTTACTTCGGCATGGCTGATGAGACACTAGGTGTCACTCTATTACTTCGATTTATCCGATGAGGCATTCGGTGCCATATTGGTGTGTTTTGGTTAGATCCATGTATCCGCCAAAGTCCAAGTTGTGTTAATAGGGGTAAATAAATGAATTGGCAATAAGATTGATATTGGATGTGAAATTGAAAGTTGTTATTGAATTGAATTGTGCAAATGAAATGCATGAACCAAATGTTCATGAAAAGAGAATTGCTATTGCTAAATGTTATGTAAATCAAAGTGAGAAAATATATTTGAATTAGCTATTGATGAAATGAAGGTTAAATGGATGATTTGAATTATTGATTGATCAATGTTCATAAATGGTTAGATGTATATGCTATATAAAATTATTTTCTCTAAAGTATTCGGATTATAGAAATACCATTGAGTTTATACTCAACGTATAATGGCATGTACGTTTCCCGAACTCATTGTGGTGAAGTACATTTCCTTTGGTAATGGCATGTACCTAGGATGTTTTGTTTGTCATTTTGAGAAATATTTGTAAATAATGTTGTAATATGATAATGGTTAGTTAAATATATAAAATGTTAAAGTTATTAAATGATAAGTTTTAGTAGTAAATTTGTATGAAATTAGAATTGGTTTGAATGAGTTTTAATTGGATTGATTTGGTTAGTATATGTGAAATAATCATAAGAGTACATTGGTTAGGTACTTAGGATGATTAATTAGACATGTTTAAAATAAATTTCAATGTGCTTTGGATTGGTTGAATGTTTGGTTTTTGTGTTGCTTGAGGTTCAAGATTTACAGGGTCAGTAAACTTGATGTTTAAGACTCATTTTGAGTCCACACGGCCTAGCACACGGGCGTGTGACCAGACCTTGTGAGACACACGGCTTACACATGGTGTGTGGTTAGGCCTTGTGTCCCCTGCAATTTAAAATTTTCAAAACAGAATGCTCAGGTTTTGCCACATGCGCAGAGACACGGGCGTGTGTCTTAGCCGTGTGAGGAACACGGCCTAGTACACGGGCGTGTGGCTTGGCCGTGTGAGTTAAATCAGGGAGTTACACGGGGTAAGACACGGCCTGAAGCACGGGCATGGCATAGGGTCACATGGGCACGTCCCTGGGCCACACGAGCGTGTGAACCCTGCATTTAGGAAAAAATTTGACATTTCACGAAAAAAAATATTCTAAACTTCCGATTAAGTCTCGATTGGTTTCTAACACATAATTTGGGCCTCGAGGGCTCCATAAAGGGACATTATGATTAAACTATGATGTGAATGTTCTATTATTATATAATTGTTCGTATTTATTCTGAAATGTCCGGTAATGCTCCTTAACCTTGTTCCGGCGATGAATAAGGGTTAATAGGTGTTACAACTTTTCCATCCAAAATACAACAAATTGACTAAATTTTGAAGGTTGAATACTAAAGTGACAAAAAAGAAGAAGAAAGAATTAGACCCAAAGTGATAAAAAGAGAAAATGTTAGGAACTAAATTTATCATTTATACCAATAAAAAAAATGTTAGACTTGTTTAAGTTGTAAATTAAAACTTAATGTTTATTTGAATAAATATTAAAGGTTAAGGGTTTGTACAAAAACAAAAAGGGTTAAGGGTGATTTTGAATGCAAACAAAAAGGGTTAAGGCTTACTTAAATAAATTTCTAAATTTTAAATATCTGTATGATTATATCTAAAATGAAAAATAGCATTATTTTGTTTTAGTTACTTAATGAGTAATTTATCTCCTGCTCTTATTTATGCAAATAGGTATAAGGATTATTATTTAATATATTTTAATTTCGTAAGTTAGATTTATGATGTGTTATATAATTATGTTTATTTTTTAAAATGTTAATTAAGACATGTAAATTAAAAAGTTTAAGTATATGAAATAATTATTCACAAAGTTTTTAGATGAAAAAAAAAAAGTGAAGTTAAGAAATGGGTGGCTAAGCTAAGTGTAAGACTGCAAATTAAACAAGTTTGTGATATTTAGGTTTAAATTAAATGTGATTTATAAGTAATGATTTTGTTTGTTATTATTAACATGAATATAAATTAAAATTTATGTTTTAAGTTTGACGAAAATTCTAAATGTGATGTATGTATTTTAAATAGAAATATTTTATGTATTAAATTTAGCTATGAGGTAGTTCATCAGCAATCTCTTCAACATAGATTTCACTACTGTAATCAAAGTCACTAACCTCAATCAAGTACAATTGCTTCTTCTTATTACGTTTGTGTCCTACATCATCTTTCCCATCACACCAAAAGTAAGGACCTTTAGCTCTCTCCTCATCAAACTCAGTCCTAGACCAGACTCTAAAGGAATTATTAGTATTTCCAAAGGGTTGGTCTTATTGGTCAAGATTGTAGGAGTTGACAATAAAGGTAGTTTTTTTTTTTTTTTTTTTTTTTTTTGTTTGAGGTGCTCGTCGAGGTATTTGTTAAGGTTCTCTTGTAGTTGCGATAAGGCATAGACATTGGATAGGTCAACTAGTGCTTTGCCCTCCAAATTAATCACAAAAATCTTCCCAGTTTTTTTTGGAGATTTGATCTATTTCAAACAACTCTTAGCTCTTAGAGCGCCATCCATTAAGGTTCTCGCTAGTAAAACGAGGGAAGTCCACCTTCATCTTGTTGCAAAATACTAGTTTTTATATTTTTGGGTTTGATAATTAGCCTGGTGAAGAAGCTAAGTCATAATATGAGTTTATAGCACACTCAAGGCTATGATATCAACTCTCATGGTAGCTAAAGCTTTTTGAGCCAGCAACTTGCTAATAGTTGCCCGAGCCTTTCTTCAAACCTTCTCAAGTCATGAGATCCAATATCATCAGCCATGACGCCAATATACTAGCTCTGATATCAAGAATGATGTGTGTAAATTGATGTCGAAACAAGAATGGTAGGTGTAGAAAGCTTGAAGGGTGAAGAACAAACCTCGAGTTCTTTGATTGGTCCATGGTGTGCTCGAATAAGCTTTGGAGCAAGGCTATCTCTTGTTGTCTCATGGATTGTCGAAATTGATGTTAGAACGAGTATTTGCTCCAGCCAAAGTTTTTTAAAGTTGGTGTTATTGATAATAAAGTGTCATGATTATCTTTGGTGAAATCAGCAAAGTCATAAACATGGTTGAAGCCCACTTTCTTGTTGCTAAGAATGGTTGGCTCGTGTTTTCCTTGTACTAAAAGATAAAGACTAGTTTATCAAGGTTTTCCTTATCCTTTGGATAGGGTGATAGTTTCAGCTGGAGCCTATCATATGTCTTTGGATTATTCTTCAAAGTCAGTGTGTTGATCATATCAGTTGATGAAACAAACGATAATGTATGATCTTGGTGCTGCAAATCGAGATAACCAAGCATATATATTGGCAGTTTAATGACGATATTGTTGAGATATTGTTGAGAGGTTTTTGAGTGTCTTGTCCAGTAATTGTTTTGTTATTCTAGGTTAGTATTTTTGACACTCTTGTTTAAGTTTTATTGGAGAGATTTTCTTAATTGTATTTAGAGGTGTTTGGGAAGAGTGATTTGTAACAATTTAGATTCAATATTGGGGCTGCAAATATCTGTTCGGTGTAAGGGTAGTTTGGGTTTTAGCCAATAGTTGATTCAGACAAATTGTAGAATAAAATCATTTTCTGAGTAAGGTTCCACATAATAATATTGGCAAATCTGAACCACGTTAATAAATATTGCTTATTATTTCTCTTTCTTACTTTGCATCTTGTTCTACTTTACTAGAAGTTTGTTTCATCCCAATATCTGATTCAACAACAAGTAGAACAAAATTGTCTTTCAATAACAAAACTAATCTATCTATTCCAATAGTTTATTCGGACAAATTATAGAATAAAATTATTTTCTGAGTGAGATTCTATATAGTAAGATTGGTGAATTCGAAACATATTAACAAATATTGCGTGTTATTTCTCTCATTACTTTACATCTTGTCCTACTTTACTAAAAGTCCATTCTGTCCCAACCTCTATTCCAACAACAATAAAAACAAAATTATCTTTCAACAACAAAACTAAATTATTTATTCCAATAGTTTTTGGTAAAATTTTTTAATTAGTATGATATTGACTTGAGAGATACTTGATTTTAAACTCTTAAGAGAAAAATATTTCTATTTCACGTCCCCTTCAATGATGAAAGCATAAAATTCAGCTTGTTTTGGCTTGTGATTCTTATTTGTTTATGTTGAGCTTTCCTTAAAAATTAATTAATAATTTTGAGAAATGAATATATTATATTATCGTGTTTTGTGCCGGCGAAGATGCTGAATTATTTATTAGAAAAATATAAGGTGGATTGTTATTAAAATAAAAACTCAAGGCCCAACACAAACCTATTGGGTACTTATCCTGGGGAAGACAACACTTAGGATTCCTTCCATATCCTTCTCTCCTTCCAACGCCGGTCACCTCCCTATCAGCAGGTCACTGAATCGGAGTTATCCACCTACAATCTTCTTCTACCACCAACTTCGCATAAGCAGGCACACCAAATCGCAGGTAAGATTGCTCTCCATTT
This sequence comes from Gossypium bickii, assembly GCA_025503065.1. Classification (NCBI taxonomy): domain Eukaryota; kingdom Viridiplantae; phylum Streptophyta; class Magnoliopsida; order Malvales; family Malvaceae; genus Gossypium; species Gossypium bickii. Next base: position 11,787,392 of record CP106709.1, read on the forward strand.
TTAATTCCTTCTGTCGCTCGAGAATGAGCTCCCGTTCTTGAGACATGTTTAAATAAACAGTTCTGGAATCCCCCACTAAGTTGCCGTGCGTCATTAACGTAGGCACCAATTTCTGATTTATCCAGCTCCCGATTCTGGAGTTTCCTAAGCTTCAACTTGTATCCTAGCACCACCCATAGGTTTATTATAGCTGGAGAAAAGGGAGAAAATGGCAGAAAACGAAAATGGTCCACTCTTCGAAACAAGGGCAGTTAAGGGACGGTTCCTTTTCAGGTTATTTGCGGCTTCAATGGCGGTCGGCATCGGCTTCATTTGTTACTATAGACTGCGGTTGTTACCAGTGGCGTCGGGAAAACTTGAGCGATGGGCTTGGATTGGATTGTTTCATTGCGAGCTCTGGTTTAGTTTTTATTGGTTTCTCACTGTAATTTGTAGATGGAACCCTGTCTACCGTTTTCCTCACAAAAACAGGCTCTCCCTAAGGTATTATTTATTTATTAATTAATATTAATATTATTTTCGTGAGACAAAGGGAGCTTAATCATGGGAATGGGAGTATTTTCGAAATAACAGGTACGAGAAAGAGTTACCGGGCGTAGACATATTTGTATGCACGGCGGATCCGTCGGCGGAGCCACCAAGTATGGTGATGAACACGGTTTTGTCGGTGATGGCATATGATTATCCACCGGATAAATTAAACATCTATTTATCTGACGACGGAGCGTCGGAATTAACGTTTTACGCCATGTTAGAAGCTTCAAGTTTCTCAAAGCAATGGCTGCCGTTTTGCAAGAAGTTCAAAGTGGAACCCAGATCACCCGAGGCTTACTTTAGGACAGCTGTTGAACCAGACAGCCATCATCCTCTTATGCTTAAACACTGGCTTTTAGTCAAGGTATTTGTTTCCTTTCTTACATGATGAATAATTTGTTAAATCTTGTGCAGCTTTTTTGTTACTTATTTAACGAAATTTAAAAAAAAAAAAAAAACCCATAAATCATAGATAGTGGAAACCAAACACAATAAAAGCTTAATTTATTTATTATAAAATCGAGAATATAAATTTTCATCCTTAAACTTTATAATTAGGTTCATTTTAATACACGTATTTTTTTATACATCCATTTTGACACTTAAACTTGGCAATTAGATTTATTTTTTATCTTAAATTTAAATTTGGTGATGTGACCAGTGTTACTGAAACAAAACTAAATCTGATCAATTGAGAACTAATTGATATAAAGGTCTGAACAAAGGGGTTAAACTACTCAACTCTACAACTGCTTGTATTTGGTAAAAATAAAATACCTAAGACAAAAAATTTAAATTTTTATGAATTTTAATTATTTATTTAATTATTATTAGTACGATAGTGTAATCAATCGAACTGGTTGAATTCGGAACTGATGGTCTAACCTATTCAATCACCAATCTGTTTATTAAAACATTGAATGTGACATTGATATTCACATCATCTCTTGAAAATTTATATATATATATATTTAAATTTTAAAAATCTTGAATGAACTTCTTTAATGAAAAAAAAAATTAGATAAAACATGGAATCCAAATATTAGGAAGAAGTTGAGTGAAAAAAAAAGGATAAAAAGATTACAAAGAAAAGTTATCTAACATTTAAAAAAAAGGTGCATTAAAAGAGAAGAAAAAAAATCGCCCGGAAGGACAGAGTGTGAAAAAATTGAAAAATTTTAATTTAAAAATATTAGTTAAGAGACTCTTTTTAATGGCTTGTCTAATTTGACTAATAGAGTATAATTATTTTTCAATAATTAATGGAGTATAATTTATGTACCACTTTAGATGATAAAATATAATTTTGATATTACTTGTGATAAAATAAAATTTAAGATATTACTTGTGATAAAAAAAAATTTAAGTAACAATTTAAAAAAATTATGGTTTAAATATTATTTTATGATTTAAGCCATACTCATTAGATTATTCACCTATTAATAAGTTATTTTAATTGTAATTTTACATTGCTTATATAATGACCATTTCCTACAAAGGGTTAGTATTTAATATATTGATAGTGTAAATTTTTTTTTGTTTTATAAGTAATTTTAAAATATTTTCATATGTTTTTTTTTTAAAAAGATATTTTACTATACTCCTATAAAATACTTGTCAACCTTTCAATTTTGCTTGTGAAGTTTTATTTTGCTTCCAAATAATTCCCATATATATGGGTAATTATTCTATCCACGGCCAATGGAGTAAAAAAAAAAAAAAAAAACTTCACAAGTGGGTTTAGAATGATATCAAATGTATTTTTTTTAATTATTTAATTATTATTTTATTGTATCCTAAAAAGAAATGACATCAATTTAGACTCTTGTTAAATTGTTTTACTCTACTAATAGTGTGTAAGATAATAATGTTATATATATATATATATATATTCTTTTATGAATACAAATGTAGGAATAATATATAATTGAAAAAGTGATAGTTCAAGCTTGCCTTATGTTGAAATCAAGCTTCAAGGTTCAGCTGGTTTTGGAAATGAATATGTTGTTTTTTTCTTAAAAAGACTTATTTTGAAATATAATATTTTTAACTAAACCTTCCAAAATATTTTTGTTACATATTATATAGTTTTGGGTTAACACAGAAACAATACGAGGACGCAAAGATGAGGGTTGAAAGGAAGCAACTCCCAGAAGAGATCCGTAAACAGCACAAAGAATTTCGTGAATGGAATTTTGTTTCAAGCAGAAATGATCATCAAACTATTTTTAAAGTAATTTATTAGTTCATAAACCCCTAAATTAAATAATTAATTCATCTTAAAAAGACTTGATTAATTAGTTTGTTTAGATGTTAATTGATGGAAGACATCCCAATGCTGTGGATGCTGAAGGAAACGTTCTACCAACACTTGTGTATTTGGCACGTGAAAAAAGACCCCAATTTCACCACCATTTCAAAGCTGGAGCCATGAATGCACTTGTAAGTATAATATATGCAATTAATTTGTTACGTGTACCATTTCTTTTATATGTATATATATTTTAAATTTTTAATATACTTGACGTACATTTTTCATCACCCTCAATATTGCTTATGAAACTTTTAAATTCTTTTAAATATTAATTTATATGTTATTAATGAATAACTTTTATGGTAAAAAAAATACAGATTAGGGTCTCTGCAAAGATAAGCAACAGCCCAATTATTTTGAATATAGATTGCGACATGTATTCAAATAATTTAGAATCAATTAAAGATTCTTTGTGCTTTTTCATGGATGAAAAGAATGGACATCAGATTGCTTACGTACAATATCCTCAGAATTTCAATAATCTCACCAAGAACGATATTTATGGTAATTCATTTCGAGTTGCACGAAAGGTAACTAAGTTAATTAAATCCAATGGTTTTAATGAAATTTGATGATGTCTTTTTGATGACGAGTTGAGTAAGCTGCTTGACAAATCCTGTATTTGATGGGGGTATGAACAATGAAGTTGGAGTTTCCAGGACTCGACGCAAATGGAGGACCATGCTATATCGGCACGGGATGCTTTCACCGACGAGATGCTCTTTGCGGGAAGAAATACAACGAAACCTGTAAGGTTGATTGGAAGCGACTAAATCGTAGAGAGGTTGAAGAAAACGCAACAGTTCTTGAAGAAACATGTAAAGTTCTTGCAAGTTGTAGCTTTGAACAAAACACACAATGGGGATACGAGGTTTCCTACACACTAATATTTGTGCATATGTCACACAATCTGTGCCCAAACTCATTTTTGGAATCTAATATTTATGTGCAGATGGGGTTGAAATATGGGTGTCCAGCTGAGGATATAATAACAGGATTGAGCATACAGTGCAGAGGCTGGAAATCGATTTACTTAAATCCTGAAAGAGAAAGCTTCTTAGGCATTGCCCCAACTTCACTATTGACGATGCTGGTGCAACATAAGAGATGGGCCGAAGGTCATTTCCAGATTTTCTTATCAAGATATTGTTCCTTGTTGTATGGACATAACCGGATTCCTCTCAAACTTCAACTTGCTTACTGTGCGGGCAATTTATGGGCTGCAAATTCCTTGCCTACGTTGTACTATGTTGTTGTCCCTTGCTTTTGCCTGCTTAAAGACATCCCACTGTTTCCAAAGGTATCAAGTCCATGGGTGCTCCCATTTGCATATGTTGCCATTGCACACCGAGCATATAGCCTTGGAGAGTTCCTATGGTGTGGGGGCACATTCCAAGCTTGGTGCAACGATCAAAGGATGTGGTTGTTCAAGAGAACAACTTCATACTTCTTCGCCTTATGTGACACCATCTTGAAGCTATTAGGATACTCAAATCCAACCTTTGTCATCACAGCAAAGGTTGCGGACGAAGACGTCTCTAGAAGATACGAGCAAGAGTTGATGGAATTTGGCGATTCATCACCGATGTTCGTTGTTTTAGCATCACTCGCAATGTTGAATCTGTTCAGTGGCTTTGGGGCAATCGAGAAGCTCGTCTTCAATGCTGATCACAGTGAGGTTTCGGACAGATTCGGATTGCAAATTCTCTTGTGTTTCCTTTTGGTTGCTCTCAACTGGCCTGTATACAATGCACTGTTTTTTCGGAAAGACAACGGTGGAATGCCCGCTCCAGTTACTTGCAAGTCCATTACTATTGCCTTGTTAGTATCTACAGTAGCAATGTCAACTTGATTATAATTGCGGTCACGGATGTATTTGCAATCGCATTATGTTGATCATAGTCATAAAAACTAAAATTCACCCTAAAGTAACTGTTGTTATAGTATATTTTGAACTGAAATAAGAGATTACTTCTTGTCCAAGATAAACTTTTCAGCTATAGATTTCATAGAAATAAAATCTTACGTTCATCACAAGTGAAAAAAGTCAAAAACAATAAAAATAAAAGAACAAAAGGGAAAAAATATTATATACATATAAAATTTAAATTTATACGTATATAATAATTTAAATAAAAAATAGTGAAGGACTAAATTGAAAAGAAAATTTAAATGTATGCCAAAAGAGAAATATTACCCTAAACTTACAAAACCATGCCAAAAGTGCAATTTTCCACACACAAGTCGGTTTACATTAATTTACTATTAACTGTTATCATTTTAATTATGGATGAATCTAGACTTTTGGTGATAGAGTTTCAGAAACTAAATGGAAAGATAAGAGGAAGAGATAATCGGTGATGATGTCAACAGTCAGGGATTTGGAAACGTAGTATGGAAGCGAGCAAGGTCAAGCCAGATTTTTTATTTGTATTTTTTTTTTTAAATTTACTGGATTTTGAGATTTATTTAGAATTTATATAGGGTTAATTGCATTAAAACCCCAAACTATGATCATTGATCTCCAAACGTCAAAACATTCTAATTGCATCTGTAACACCCCCAACCTGTATCCGTAGCCAGAATAAAGTATGAGGCATTATTGGAGTTTACAGAACCATTTTTCATTAAATCGACTCATTTTTCTATTCATATTCCGAACGTAATTATAATGTCCCTCTATTAGGCTCTCGAAGCCCAAAACATACATTAGAAACGACTCGGGACTAAATCGGGATCATAGGGAATTTTTCGCATAATCCCAAATTTTTTTTTCTGTATTACAGGGGTCACACGCCCATGTGCTATAGGGACACGCCCGTGTGGTTCAGGCCGTGTACCTCACATGGGCAAGACACATGCCCATGTGCTAGATCCTGGGCATTCTGTTTTGCAATTTTGGGATGCAGGGGACACACGGCCTTGACACACGCCCATGTACCTAGACACACGCCCATGTGTTTACCTGTGTGGACAAAAATAAAGTTATATCCAAGCCTCATTTCTCACCCAATTGGTCTTTTACTTACACCAACATTTAAATATGTTCAAGATTCAATCTATATAGTTAAATATCTAAATTTATCAATCAACTATTCATATATATATATAGACATATTCATAAATTTTTATAGCATTCTTAACCATCATTTTCATCCTTATACTTATACCATCTCATCATTTGTTCATTTTAAACCCATATCAAACATGATAAAATCATAATTATATGTAACTCAAAACTTACTAAATATAAGCCATACCAATGGCTAGTTACAGTTAAATCATTTATAAGCCAACATTAACTAATTAACCTATACATGCCATTATAACAATAATTCATTTATCATACATACCAAAATAGGCCGATGGATAGTGTGAGTGATCTCCGTCGAGCTTCTGAAAACTCACTCATTTAAATTTAATAATAAACATACAAGGTATATTCAATCATCTTGATCACGAGCCCTAACACATAAGCTCATCACCCTTGTTAGTCGTATACTTCATATAAATACCAAAAAACATGTATGGGCTCAATTCTCATTAAATTTTTCATATATATAGACAATTTCACATTATGTAATCATATAACATAGAGCAACCATATCTTTGAATTTTAAATACATTTTCATAACAACTTGTCTTGATTTCGTACTATTTTATATTTGAGCTTTACTCATCAAAGTATTTGAAATATCATCTTTATGCAAATAGTAACATGAAGTACATAATTCCATAATTATGAATGAACATATTTATCAAACATATTCCATGTTCATATATCATAGTCTCATGTCTCCATATATCAATAACCGTCATTTTCTTGTATTTTAGATAAATACTTGTAACCATACATAAGTATGCAATTTGCTATTTCTTCCTGTCAATCACAATTTCAAATGACAAATTCTTGTGAACACGCTCACCAATTTCATAATTCCATGTATTTACCGTTTTCCATATTTATCCCGTTGAATTCCTCGGAATTTCGATGGATTTCCTGTAGTACACTCATGGTGTACAATCTCATAATCTGTCAATTCGTACACATATATACATAAGTCCTTTTTAGAGAGCACACTCCCGCAAACCTCATTTCTTACAGCAGGATTACCAGTCCAGGCTAAATCCTTTTTATGACAAAGAATTCCCCATAGAATCCATTCTGGATTGTAACACCCCTTACCCGTGTTTAACACCGGAATAAGGTATGAGGCGTTACCTAACTCAAACACATACTGACATACATTTCCTGGCCATAAAAGTTCGTTCAAATTTAAAACTTTTCAAACTTCCTCATAACATCCTAAATATGGGTATTTTAGAAATGGTTTGGTACTAAACCAAGCACCTTAGAAAACTTTGGAAAATTTCACTAAAAATAGGGGCACACGCCCGTGTGGCAAGGGACACACCTGTGTGGGCAGACCATGTGGTCACACACGCCTATGTCCCTAGCCGTGTGGATTTATTTATCAATTTGAACCTACAGGGGTTTTTAACACGGCTTGGCACACACCCGTGTCCCTCACACGGCCATGAGACGCCCGTGTTACTGCCCCGTGTGTAAAAACCTTGACATTCTATTTTTGACATCATCAACCCAATAGGATCACAAGGCCAAGGCACACGCTCATGTCCCTAGGCCGTGTGGCGAATTAAACTCCTAAATTCAAGTGCAGACTTCACACGACCTGGGCACATGCCCATGTTCTATGGCCGTGTCTTCCACACAGTTGAGACACACAGCCGTGCCTTAGCTCGTGTGGTTACTACTGGGCATTTTGTTTTGCCAACTTGGAATGCAGGGGGACACACGGCCGAACTACACACCCATGGGGCAGACCGTGTGGACAATAACAAGACTATTTACCAAGCCCTTTTTGCCACCCTACTTGCACCATAATAAGCCACATAAAAACTACTCACTCATGCATTAATATACCGAATACTCAACCATGCAATTTGCACATCCATGAAAAACATTATCATTTCATATATCAATAATAAGTATTAGTCATCATCCATGGCCTTATACAAAACGAATTTATCTTCAAGGCAAGCCAACACATTTGGCCAAAACAATATGACACTTGACAAAAGACCAAGTCCCTATACATGCCATACTCAAAATAAAAAATCTAACTATACCAAATGTTTCAGTTGATAGTGTGACCATCCTACGTCTTTTGATCCTCAAGCTAGCTTGGCGGATACTATATGAAATGGAAAGGAAAGGGAGTAAGCACAAAGCTTAGTAAGTCATAGGTAAATATTAACAACAATTACTACGCATTATCATACTCATAGCATATCATAAGCTTGCACCAAATTCTCAAATAACTAAAGACATAACTTATTCATTTTCATCCTTACTAATCATATAACATAAATTGAGCTCATTTCTCATGACTTTCGTGTAGGTACCTGTATCATTTACAACATAGCCGTACCTTTTTCACTTTTGACACAAACTTAAAATTTCCCGTTGAACCAGTTGGAATACCAAAGGATACCCGACAAGCCTCACACAAGAGGGTAAAATGCCGATGCCATGTCCCAGACATGGTCTTACATTGGCTCACATATAGAGGCCGATGTCATGTCTCAGACATGATCTTACACTGGCTCTCATAATGTGGCCGATGTCATGTCCCAAACATGGTCTTACACTAGCACACATATCATCGCCGATGCCATGTCCCAGACATGGTCTTACACTAGCACACATATCGCTCAAATGTAATGGCTTGGGTATCCAATCTATTCCTAAGGTTCAATCGGGAGTATATCACATCAACTTTCGTCATGCATAATCATAGAAATAATCAAACATTTTATGCAATATTAATTGTTTAATGCATAATTACAATAACGTTGTATTATTTACATACAACTTACCTCGATATACAAAATGTGAGGAACTTGTTCAATTTAGTCCAATAACTTGGTTTTCCCCTGGTCTAAGTTCGGACTCCGTTTTTCTTGATATATAATAATAAAATTCACTCATTTAATCACCACATTAATCAAGACATTTCAAAATTCTTACTTTGGAAAACTATCGTTTTGCCCCAAGACTTTCACATAATTACGATTTTACCCTTAAGTTCGTAAATCGATTTTAATCAAATTTTCTCCTTTAGTAACCCTAGCCGAACCTTTATTACTCTTATAGAAACTCACAATTTCAATTGTTTTCACACATTTACTACCCATTTTACAACCTTTACAAAAAGGTCCATATTAGGTGTTTTCATGGAAACCCCTTTCACAAAAGTTGTTTATTTAACAACTAAGATTCATTTTCTTCCATAAAATTTCAGAAATCAACATGAATACTAACATGGTAAAACCCTAGACTCTCAACCATCTTGCAAAATAGTCCCCTTATTAGCTAGACTAAGCTATAGGGGTTCCAAAAGTACAAAAATTATCAAAGATGACCATCAAAAACACTTACTTGCAAAGGTTTAAGTTGTTAAAAAATTTAAGCTTTCCAAAGCTCCTCTTTGCTGAAATTTTCGGTGGTTGTAGGAAGAAGATGAAAAGATGATATCATTTTCTCTTTATTTTAATATTACTAGTCAATTTGTCACCAAAACCTTACCTACCCTTTGAAAATCTCATATTCTTGTCTCTATGGCCAGCCAACACATTCCTAAAGGCCTAATTGCACATTAAGGACCTCCAATTTAATATTCTATAGCTATTTGACACCTTTAGCTTGTAGAACAAAACTTTCGCACTTTATGCGATTTAGTCCTTTTTTCAAAATTAAGCATGAAATCACTAAAATTAATACACCAAAATTTTCATGCACTCATATAATCATACACATAAACTAATATTAAAATAATTTTCTCCAACATCGGATTAGTGGTTCCGAAACCACTATTTCGACTAGCCCCAAAATCGAGCTATTACATGGATTACCAGTCCAGGCTAAATCCTAATTAAAACATATGCTCGAGAGGCTTATTTCAGGATTACCCGTCCGGCCTAAATCTATTCTGCAACACATGCAGTTTTATCAGAAAAAACACATTTATCCATCGACTTCCATTTATTCAAATGGGATTTAACATTTATCAGGCAATTGTCGGGTATATGTTCAATATCATAAATTTATGCATTTATGTAATTCACATTTTCACATTCAACTCAAGCACAAAAATAACATTTTTATCATTTATCACTTATCGGGTACTATCATTTATCGAGCTTTATTAGATATGCAATCATTTCACTTATATATTTATACAATCACATACACAATTCAATTTAAGCATAAAAACATGCATAGCTAAGTTATACGAACTTACAATTCAATTTTTATACCATAATGATAATATTAATTTCATAATAAATATTTAAAATAAAACATTATATCATTTCTAATTCAACGTTTATCGACTATAATCGGGCATGTGATCAATTTATACACAAGTCATTCATATATTTTCCTCATCCTCCTCTCCATTCCACATCCTTAATGTATATATCATGCTTATAAGTAACATTATCTATAATTTCACTATTTACTTATATGTATATTCAAAGTTGTCCATCCGTATCATAGTCACTAAATTATTTTTATCTTGAGATACAGAACTCCAAATTAAGATCTACTTGATGTTTTTGAAACTAGATTCATATATCCTTCTACCATAAAAATTCCAAAATTTATAGTTTAGCCAATTAGTACAGTAAAACCTTTAAATTTATCCCTGTTTTGTTGTTTGACAGCTTTGACCTTTGCTTACTAAAAATTAATTATCTCTTAACACAGAATTTGGATGATATTCTCGTTTATTTCTCTTGAAAATAGACTCATTAGAATTTAAAAATATAAATTTAAGCCCCTAATTATTTTTATCCATTTTTTAATAATTTTCCAAAGTTAGAACAGGGGAACCCAAAATCATTCTGCACTTGTCTCACAAAATTTATTATATCTCATGATTTACAATTCCATTGCTTGCACCGTTTCTTCTATGAGAAACTAGACTCAATAAGATTTAATTTCATATTTTATTCATCCTCTAATTCGATTCCCACAATTTTTGGTGATTTTTCAAAGTTAAACTACTGCTACTGTCCAAAATTGTTTTAGTGCAAAATGTTGATTACCATTTTTCCCCTAAACTTTTAATACATGACAATTTTGTCCCTAGGCTTGGAAAATGAAATTCTTACAATTTAATCCTTATTCAAGCCTAATTATTCTCATACATATTAATCACAGCCCATGAATTCCATGAAATTTCAAAATTTTCCATAAATTCAATACTTTTCAATTTAACCCCAAAAACATGTTTTCATCAAAAATTCTTTAATAAAACACCTTTAAACATCCATTAACATCTAAATTTCATCATAAAATAACAAAAATCATATGAACTTATCAATGGTAACTTCCAAAATTTTCAAAAAAATAAAAAACTAATAGAATACTAAGTTGGACCTCATTGTAAAAGTCAAAAAATATAAAAAATTTCAAGGAAAAAGCAAGAATTGAACTTACTTGAAGCTAAAATATGAAATACCAGCTCAAAACCCTCTTCCATGGCTGTTTTTGACAGAAAGTTGAAGAAGAAATGACCTAGAAATCATTAAAATCAACTTTGGCCATGTAACTTTTGTTAAAATTCCAATTTTGTCCTTTTCACATAAAAATCGCCTCTGCCATTTTAAAATGGTCCATTTTCCCTTTTATTCCTTCCTTATTTAATGTTTATAAAACATAATTTACTATTTCAAAAATCTTTTAAAAGCTACATTTGGCTCATAAATATTAAATAATATAATTTTCGAGTTCATTTGCTAGATTTGGTAGTCTCGAACCACTATTTCCTAGATTGCTGAAATTAGGCTATTACAAACTATCAATATTGTATTAATCAGGTCCTTCAAATATTAAAACCATTAATTTATAACATGTCAAATCTTATATGGCATGGTATAAAATGAAGAGTTTAAAGAAAATTAAATATTGTAAAAACCTTGATTTTGAAGTTTTTGAAGCTTTTACAAAAAAAAATTTCGCTCATTCTCTCTCCCTCTTTTTTCGATTTTACTTTATTTTTAGTTTTTACTTCTAAAATATATGTGATAATGTTTTGCTTTACTTTAAAATTTTCATTTTAAATTGTCATATAAGATTTGACATGTAATTTAACGTTTTTAATAATTGAAGGCCTTGATTGATAAAATATTAATAGTTTGGCGACACAATTAAACTTTTTGAAGTTTATGGACTAATTTAGAATGAGGGTCATAATTTATGATGTCTGGTAATAGGGGTAAAATTGTTGAATTACATATAGCTTAAAATAAAAAGTAAAAAGAATGAATATTGTAAAAATAGATATAATTAAAATATTTTAAAATTTAAGGATGAAATTAAAATAAAAATAATAGTTTAGAGATGTTAATGTGTTTTCAAAATTAACCTTTTATAAGAAAGAATCTTAGAAAGTCACGTAACCTGTCATTGTGGTTTCTAAGATTTTTCTGAAGTCTATATACATATATGAAAAATCAACTCTCTACTCATTTGAGTCAAAGGAGTGGAGCGAGGGCGAGGAGGAGAGAATGGGTAAAAATGGGTATCCTCCTCTTTTTGAAACAAGGCCGGCTAGGGGACTTGTCTTCTTCCGCTCCTACGCAGCTTCCATCTTCATAGGCATCTGCTTCATTTGCTTCCATAGAGTGAGCTATTTTCCAGAAACAGAGAGATGGGTTTGGGTCGGAATGTTCGTAGCTGAACTTTGGTTTAGTTTTTATTTCTTCATCACTGTAATCGTTAAATGGAACCCTGTCTTTCGTTCCACTTTCAAAGACAGACTCTCTTCCAGGTCGTCATCTCCTTCACTCTGTCTCTCCAGATATTCCCTTTCACTTGTTCCTAACGCTTGCTTGTTTCTTACAGGTTCGAAGAAGAAGAATTGCCAGGAGTAGACATATTTGTCTGCACGGCAGACCCAAGATTAGAGCCACCAACGATGGTGGTCAGCACAGTGTTATCGGTCATGGCTTATGACTACCCACCTCATAAGCTAAGCGTCTATTTATCTGATGATGGTTGCTCCGATTTGACATTTTATGCTTTATTAGAAGCTTCACGGTTTGCCCAGCTATGGCTTCCGTTTTGCAGAAAGCTGAAAGTAGAGCCCACATCTCCTGAGGCTTATTTCCAGACCACTCCTGAACCAGTGGATGATGTATTCATGGCCAATGAGTGGTCAATCATCAAGGTAACACGTTTATTCAGAATAATTATATATATTTGTTTCTCGAGTCACCGAATATGAGAGAGAAAAAATAGAAAAAGAAAATTAAATTATTTGAGTTATTTGATTTTTCGAATTAATTCAAATAAATTATTTAAGTTTTAAGTTTGAATACGTTAAATTTTACTATTTGAATAATAAATTAGTATAAATACTACTTTATTATTTGTCAACTTCGAAAATGAAAAAATCGATCTCTCTTTTAATAAAATTATAAAAATAGAATTCAAAATAATTTTTAAAATTCAAAATATTCATAAAAATTTCAAAAAAAATTTAAAAAATTCTAAAAAGTACATAAAAAAAGTGAAAATTTTAAAAATTTTCTAAAATAATGATTTTATGACCTAAATAAGTTAAATAATGATTAAAGTTTATTACGTGAAAGTATTTTTTTTCTTTTACTTTGAAAAAGTTTTTAAATATATATAGTTTCAAATTAATGTGCTCTAACATGAAATTAATTATATTGTGATAAGATTTTAATTTGATATGTTTAATTTTTTTAATTTAACTCGAACAATTTTACTGAATTCGATTCAACTTAAATTACATTTCACTCGATTCAATCTAACACTAATAAATTCATATTCTTCCTAGGTTATGTTTGATCAAATTTCAAAGCTTTATTTTCATAGTTGAAGGATAGCATATATTTTATTCGGTGTTTAAAAATTAGTTCACTCAATAATTCATATAAAAATAATTTTTTAAAATTAACAGGGCAAGTCTTGATCGTATGATGTTAGATTAAAGTTAAATTAGATTTAGGTGTACTGTAATACTATATTTATATGTACAAATGTTGATTCCCCGTATTAGTAGATATATGCTTCCAAAGTAGATGTAACAATTTACATGTATGATGCTGAGAGGTCGAAGACCGGTTCAACAACATGTCTTACTCAACTTTTATTTTGAGTTCTATTTCTCTAATACAAACAAAATATTGGGTTAATTTTGCTGAAAAAAAATGATATTTGATTTTGAAATTTATTGATATATTCTATTTTTGGAGAGATAAAGAAAATGCGTCTTACATAATTGTTTTTAATCACGTTAACTATTTTTACTAAAATTAATAGCTTAGCTTTTTTATCAGATGGTTAAATGTTAGTGTATTTGTCATTGAGTCTCAAGTTCGATTCTTCTGCTTCATAGTTGTATTTTTTATTTCATGTTGTTTTAATTTTTTATTTTTAATTAATTTTTATAATTAATATTTTTTTATTTTTAATTCATCTTTTTAATTAATAACTCTTTTATTTATAAAATCAAATAATGATTGCAAATATCAGTATTTTTAGTAAATATAATTTTTATACGTGTAATATTTATTTTTCAATCCATATTAAAAATCACCATACCACAACATAGATGGAGAAAATAAATATTTGATATATAAATATTATATATAAAGGAAAATATATAAAAAAGAATTACACATTCATTATGTGATTTTATAAATAAAAGAGTTATTAATAAAAATACAAAAAATCTTGTAAATAATTATAACTATTAATAAGAAAACTTTAAACAAATGAAATAAAAAATTAAAAAAAAAGCTTATAAGAGAAATCAAATCTGGGTTTCAAGGATGAAACAATAATTGTCTATCAATCTAAAAAAAAGAGAGAATATATTAAAAATATTAATTAAAAATAAAAAAAAGTAACATGAAATAAAAAATAAAATTTTGAAAGAGAGGAATCGAACCCAAGACTTAAGAGTAAAAATGTAACACCTTAAACCTAGTCTAGACATCCAAACCAAATCTAGAGAGTTACATTATCCACACAAGAAACATACTATCATAACAGAGTTAAACGAAAACATTCCCATATAAATAACATTCCAAATAACAACAACTTAAAGTGTATGATCCTCATAAATTCATAAAGTGTCAATCCCTAATAGTAACACTCAAAGTAACTGGTAAAAGTTGACCGAGCTTCCGCGACACCGACCTGATCAAGCTTGGGGATTACCTGAAATCCAACCATAAAAAGAATGAGTTGTGAACTCAATACGCAACCGTAGTCAAATTATTCAGTTAATATTCATTTGTAAAGTAATACAATCAGAGATTTGGTTTGGTATAGAACTATTTACAATTCAGATTCAGAATTGATCAGTTGTGCACAAATAGATATTTATATATATGTCATTACATATATATACATATAGCAGAACAGATTCAGATGCAGATAACCTAATCCCCATCCGCTACACACCATTTTCAACTATCCCAACACACCATTTAAGGCATTCAATGCCCTACCATCCTTACACACCGCGAAGTGTCTATTTGACACTTTTACAGAACGTAGCTTAGTTACTGAATCATATTGCGTCAAAGCGCCAGAATCATAATTAATCACATAGTGGCTATACCACCGATTCAGAGCAGATTACTTCTTCCTTCACCACAACCCAACCCATGCATATGCAGAGTATAGATATTAATAGTTTACTTACAGTTATAACATACATGTGTTAGTTACAGAGTAAGAGAGAGCTCCCAACCAATCAAGTTCAGCCCATTCATACAACATGGAAAATCATTATCAGTCATAGTCCACATTTATGGCCTGGACACACGGCCGTGTCCTTGCTCGTGTGGCTCACACGGCCTGACACATGCCCATGCCCTCATCTCGTGTGGTTTTATCCTGCAAACAGAGAGTAACACGGCTTGGACACATGGTCGTGTCCTTACCCATATGACTCACACGGCCTGGACACACGCCCGTTTGCTTACCCGTGTGGTCCTAAGTCACAAACAGTGAGTTACATGACCTCGACACACGCCTGTGCCTCATACCCGTGTGAACCCTACACTATTTTCACCACACACGACCTGGACACAAGCCCATGTGCCAGCCCATGTGGCCCCAATTCAATGAACAGTGAGTTACACAGCCGTTCACACAGCCTGCCACACTCCTATGTATCTGGCTATATGCTATTGACAGCCACCATTTCCAGCAACTCGAAACTTGCAAAACTAGAGTTTTCGATACGCACATGACATCGTTTTGGACGGATAAACAATATGGAGACTACCCAGAACCTAGTTAACCATTTCACAACCAATTACACAATCAATTCCACATTTTGCGAAACCAACCTATCATTAAGAAAACATGTCGAAAGATTTGACACTATTCTCTTCCAATTCACACACTCACCTCGTACGAAACAAAAGAAATCAAGCTAATACGGAGGATTAACGTCTTCTGCAATATCCTTGCCTAACAAAGTAATCAAACGAAGATTTAACAGAGTTCAAATAAATGAGCAAAAAACTGTCTAGGCAGAGAATGTTAACAAAACGGAATTCACATACGAAAGGAAATCGCATTTAGACTTATGTAAAATCAACCTCCCAAACAACCAGACTTCACAATGCAAATAACAATCAATTGCCGGAAGAAGAGAACAATTAAAAAAAAAATAAAAGAAGGAAGAAGGGGAAAAGAACTAAGGATTTTCTTTAGAAACAAAATGAAAAGAACGGTAACATTCTTTAAGTTAACCACCCCCCTTCCAGCAATTACAAAAGAAAATATTTCCTAACGCATAATACGAGATTCAAACTCAGAACCAGATAGAATACAGACAAATGTTTAACCAGTGAACCAGCAGGCTCATTCTTGTCACTGATTTACCCAGAATTGCACTTAACCACCTAACACATGGATAGGGGTTGTTTTAAACAAACAAAACTTTAATTTTAACAAACAAAACTTTAACAACGCAATTCAAACTTCAGACCCTAAACACAAAGCAGAGCACAGAACCACAGATACAGAAATCCAATTACTGTAGATTTGGACAATTAGACTCTTAACTTTGGGGCGTTACAAAAAACACTAACATTTAACTATCTAAGCAGATGAGTTAAACTATTTATTTCAGTGAAAATGCAACCTATAGGGTATGTTTTCAGCACGCCCTATAGTTTGCATTTTCCTCTTTCTCTCTAAAAACAACATATATTGATAAATTTAAAAAAAAAATCAGTATAGATGACTAAATATATTTTTTTTCAACATATACGAGTAAATCAACCAAAATATTGGACACTAATGTTTACTATATAAATCAATGGTCAAAGATAAATCTAGAAAACAAAATTTAGGGGCGGCGACTGTAACACCCCTTACCCGTATCCTATGTCGGAACCAAGTACGAGGCATTACCAGACTTAACAATACATTTGGTCAAATTAATTAACACATATACAAAATGACTTAGTCAAGCCCCTATGCATGCCATAACTTAAATCATCTATAAATAGAGATACCCATAGATAGCTTGATAGTGTAAAGCGATCTCCGACGACCTCAAACCCAAGCTTGTTTGGTAGGACTCTGTAACATGGGAAAGAAAAGGGGGTAAGCTTATAAAGCTTAGTAAGTTCACATGTAATAATAATAAGCATTAGCAATGAATTTAGCTTACTACAAAGCTGTCATAACTTGCATAAATAATGCTAAGTTCTTACTTTCCCAACTTATTTGTAGCCTTATCAAAGCCTCACCATGACAAATCCTCACAACAAGTTCTCAAGATAATGCAATCATAATTATACATAGTTCCACCATTTTCTCATGTTCATCTTAAGCTGTCTACTTGAGTCATAGTTACTAAATTATTTATGTCTCGAGCTAAAAAACTCAAAATTAAGATCCGTTAATTTTCCCTAAAACTAAACTCACATATATTCATACCAAAAAATTTCCAGAATTTTTGGCTTAGCCAATTGGTACAGTTTATTCATTAAAATTTCCCCTGTTTCACTGTTCAACTATTTTGACCACTTTTCACTACGAATCAATTTTCTCCTTGTAAAGAATTCAAATGATGTTATAATTTGTTTCATTTGAAACTAGACTCATTAAGAATTTCAAGCATACAACTTATATCCCAGAATTATTTTTGTACAATTTTTGATGATTTTTCCAAAGTAGAACCAGGGATCACGTAATCATTCTGAACTAATCTCACAACAATTTAAGTATATCAAAATATAAAAATCCTTTGTTTGCTCTGTTTCTTTTATATGAAAATAGACTCAATAATCTTTAAATCAATATCTCATCCAACTTATAATTCAATTTCTACTATTTTTGGTGATTTTTCAAATTCACGTCACTGCTGCTGTCCAAAACAGTTTTATTGTAAATTTTTGCTCTCTCTGTCTTTCTCCCTTTAGTTGTATTCGTTACTTACTTATAACAATCTTTCTAATTTTCGATTACACATCGGGCATATTGCTCATACGTTACACAGGTATATAACTACACTTATCACTACAAAGTCACACATAATTTCACTTAATCGATTTTCCCGTTGAACACTCGGAATATACACGGATACGTAGAGAATTAGCACATAAGTGCCACACTGATATGTAGTCGAAGCTACCACTGTAATGTAGCCGAAGCTACCACTATTCACTGATCAGGGAGTCGAAGCTACCACTTTTCACTGATCAGGTAGCCAGAGCTACCACTTTTCACTGATCAGGTAGCTAGAGCTACCACTTTTCACTGGTCGATAACACTCGAAATGTCCACGGGCTCGCTCACACAAGCCGCCGTGTGTCTCGCAACACATGCTAGATCACCCAAAGACACTGTGGGACTCATCAGTAACATCAGAACACCGGTCTCCGTGATTCACTTCTATTCCTATGTTCAACCAGAATTTACTCTTACACTTGAATAATTCATGAACAATTTTTCTTCCACATTCAATATTAATTCACCATTTATACAAAAAATATATCACTATTATTTACGCATAACTTACATAATTACATTCTAAATCTCATCACATCATCAATTTAACTTATCCTCCCCAAATTATTCTATTCAATACTTTCTTTATATTACACAAAGCCATCTTTCTAATTTGATCTTACATGTAATTTATACCAATTTTCATTAAAATGTCGAGTCAATATCGAACATTATAATTATATTGGAAAATCAATACTAAAGTATTAATGACTAAAATTTCAATCTAACATTCAAACTTGTATCATTAAATGCTTATTAAACATATGAACTTACCTCGATACCAAAATGGTCATTTTACCAACTTTCCCAATTTTCAATTTTCCTCCCGTTCTAGGTCCAAATCTCATTTTTCGGAGTCTAAAACATCACATTTCACTTATTTAATTAATGTACTGTTCAAAACAATCCTTAACTCAACTTTTTCAAAATTACATTTTTGCCCCTAAACTTTTACATATTTTCACTTTTGCGCCAATACTCGAAAATTAAACTTCAGCCCTTATTCTTATGTTTTATAACATGCTGATCATATTTCTCTTCTATGGCAACATCAAATTCTCACTAGTTCACACACTTATGACCAATTTATAACTTTTACAATTTAACCCCTTTTATACGATTTCATCGAAAATCATCTAATAAAACTCGTTTCTCTAATCATAGACATGCATAATATACCATAATTCATCAAAATTTACAATTATTCAACATGGGTCAATTTTTAAAATTAAAATCTAGCTCAAAATAATGGTAGAAATAGCTAGACTAAGTTACCGGGATTTCAAAAATACGATGAACATTAAAAACGGGGCTCAAAAACACTTACTATGACGATTGAAAAGCTTGAAACCCTTAGCCAAGGAGTCTAGAAATTTTTGGCAGCAACTTGAAGAAGATGAGCAGATTTTTTTTCTTGTATTTTGTCTTTTTATTCATTTAAAACACTAAATGACTAAAATACCCTTAAGACTTTTCTTTCACTTTTGCCCTATTCATGCCCATTTTTGTCCGTCAAGTTATTCAATGGTCTAATTACCTTTTAAGGGCCTCCAATTTAAAACTCATAGCAATTTGACACCTCTAATATATAGAACTTAACTTTTGCACTTTTTACAATTTAGTCCTTTTGACTAAATTGAGTGCTCAAACGTCAAAATTTTTGAACAAAATTTTTACGAAATCTTTCCGTAAAATTTTAGACCATAAAAATATAGTAAAAATAGAATTTTACTCGTCGAATTTGTGGTCTCGAAACTACTGTTCCGACTAGACCCAAATTTGGGCTCTTACAACTCTCCCCCCCTTTTAGGATTTTCGTCCCAAAAAATCTTACCAGAATGAAGTTTAATATCTTTCTCACGATTTCCAACATCACTAAATAACCCTTTTTAAGACGATACTTTTGGAAACACTCTGTCATCGATCTAAATCCCAATATAACTCAGTCAATTCTGTCAAATAAAGAATCGATTCATATTGAAATTATTATACTAATTCCGTCAAACGTTCAAAAACAACCTACTAGCATATCTCTTGATCTGAAGATTGAGGGAAACCTGATACGAAATTCACAATAGTCCTGCCTTATTACCATTTTAATATTATCACTGATATCGTGAATCCTGAATACACTTAACATTCAACTTAATTCTGTAGACATATCAACATCTGAATACAGAGTCAGAAGTATCAGGTTCATATTCATATGCCCAAAACATTTACTTTAACTCTTTTGGGCTCTTTTTTTTTTCACTTACCATCCTTAATCAAATTAGGAACGGTTACGGAAAATTGAGTACTTCACTTCCACTTTGCCATAGTATAACTATGGTCTTACGTATGATCGATTACCACTTTTCCGAAGCCATACATGCCGCCTCGGTCTTACACGGATCACATTTATCACTTGTCACTTATCATCGATCGGATAAGTGTAGCTAAAGCTACCACTTATCACTTGTCACTTGTCATCGATCGATAAGTGTAACTAAAGTTACCACTTATCACTTGTCATTTGTCATCGATCGATAAGTGTAATTTGAAGCTACTACTTATCACTTGTCACTGATCAGAAGTACTCAAATCCGACGTTTCGCTCAATTTGATCATTTAATCACTTTGCGCATTGTCATTTTATTCTCAATTCATCAACAATTATATCTCATCATACATGATATAATTCATAAAATTAACATTTAATCATTAATTTTAGCCATATGAACTTACTACCACTTATCCAGATGAAAAATTCTCTGTTAATGAAATACTTTCAGAAGCATTTGACATTCATCTAAGTTCAATACTCTTACCCATTAAAAATTTAAACATCAGGTTCAAAGTCCGGTACATAACATTTCATACTCTTACTAATGTAACTGCCTCGGGGTATCATCCATCTCTGTACTTCTCAAATAAACAAATAATTATCATTGTGCTAGACATCATAACATTCTGTCTTTAACTCACTGATATATATATATCAAGATCATTTGAATAACTCACTGATATATATATATCAAGATCATTTGAAAAGTGAAAACCAATACACAGGTCTAAGTTGAACTTCCTATCATTCACACTTTGCCAACTTCAATTTCTTCTCAAATCTAGAGAAAGATTAAACTTATAGTAGAATTTACTTCAACTGTTACTCATCGAAGCATTTAACTATACTGATGCCACAATTACTCATACAACTTAAAAATCATAGTGCCATAATAAGACTAACTTCTCAATTACTTTAGTAGATAATGTCCCGGCTGAAAAGAAAACATCTCAATCATGATTGCATTATCTAATTCTGTCATTACTAATCTGATATTATTCCAATTGCAAACAGATAAAAATTCAGAATAAATTCCAGCAATTACATACTTTAGGTCTCATACCTGGATGAGTTAATTAACAGAGCCTGACCTTTCTTTAACTATAACATTTTGAAATCCGAATGATCTTCATATTAATTTGACATCTTTTCTGCAACTGTGTTCATTTACTAAACCATTCTCAACTCTGATCACATTGTCAATTAATATACAACTCAACTATTTAGTCTTCCACTTGTAAACCCATTCGATCTGAATTTCATAAATTTTCTTTATAACATACCTTATTGGAAGGGGGTGAAGTTGTAACGCCTCTGACTTGCCTCTTATATATTCATGCATATAACTTAAAACTCATCAATATATATTTTGTTTCAAGTAACTTAACATGCATACTCATTTCACACAACCTTCCTATCATCTTATACAAACAAGTGCACTTATACTTTCATTCATAAATCTCAAGTAAAATTACTCATAACATTCACTTAATTTCACAGTTATATTCATAGCATCATACAAATGCCAATCAAACATGAACACTTATCATAGTATAAACTTTCCTTTCATCTCATCTTTCATATTTCAAAAGAAATTCCTATCCACAATTTATACATCATCACATAAACTTCATAAACTATTATTATTATTTTTTTACGAGTCTCAACTCATCATAAACACACTGTTTGTACTATCAAATTTAGCTCGGTTCAAGTGCGTATCTGTCTAATAAAATAATTTACATCAGTGTCGGGAGTTGTCACACTATCATAGCTCATTATGGCATGTATAGCTAGACTCTCACACTCACTATGGTAGTCCGAGAACCGACTAAACCATAGCTCTGATAGCACTAAATGTAACACCCCTTACCCGTATCCTATGCCGGAACCAAGTACGAGGCATTACCAGACTTAACAATACATTTGGTCAAATTAATTAACACATATACAAAATGACTTAGTCAAGCCCCTATACATGCCATAACTTAAATCATTTATAAATAAAGATACCCATAGATAGCTTGATAGTGTAAAGCGATCTCCGATGACCTCAAACCCGAGCTTGTTTGGTAGGACTCTGTAACATGGGAAAGAAAAGGGGGTAAGCTTATAAAGCTTAGTAAGTTCACATGTAATAATAATAAGCATTAGCAATGAATTTAGCTTACTACTAAGCTGTCATAACTTGCATAAATAATGCTAAGTTCTTACTTTCCCAACTTATTTGTAGCCTTATCAAAGCCTCAACATGAAAAATCCTCACAACAAGTTCTCAAGATAATGCAATCATAATTATACATAGTTCCACCATTTTCTCATGCTCATCTTAAGCTGTCTACCTGAGTCATAGTCACTAAATTATTTATGTCTCGAGCTACAAAACTCATAATTAAGATCCGTTAATTTTCCCTAAAACTAGACTCACATATATTCATACCATAAAATTTCCAGAATTTTTGGCTTAGCCAATTAGTACAGTTATTCATTAAAATTTCCCCTGTTTCACTGTTTGACTATTCTAACCACTTTTCACTACGAATCAATTTTCTCCTTGTAAAAAATTCAAATGATGTTATAATTTGTTTCATTTGAAACTAGACTCATTAAGGATTTCAAGCATATAACTTATATCCCATAATTATTTTTGTACAAGTTTTGATAATTTTTCCAAGGTAGAACAGGGGATCATATAATTATTCTGAACTAATCTCACAACAATTTAAGTATCTCAAAATATAAAAATCTTTTGTTTGCTCTGTTTCTTTTATATGAAAATAGACTCAATAATCTTTAAATCAATATCTCATCCAACTTATAATTCAATTTCTACTATTTTTGGTGATTTTTCAAATTCACGTCACTGCTGCTGTCCAAAACAGTTTTATTGTAAATTTTTGCTCTCTCTGTCTTTCTCCCTTTAGTTGTATTCATTACTTACTTATAACAATCTTTGTAATTTTCGATTGCACATCGGGCATATTGCTCATACGTTACACAGGTATATAACTACACTTATCACTACAAAGTCACACATAATTTCACTTAATCGATTTTCCCGTTAAACACTCGGAATATACACGGATACGTAAAGAATT
Source organism: Gossypium bickii (assembly GCA_025503065.1). NCBI lineage: Eukaryota > Viridiplantae > Streptophyta > Magnoliopsida > Malvales > Malvaceae > Gossypium > Gossypium bickii. The sequence goes on from CP106709.1 coordinate 11,811,268, forward strand.
AGCACATAAGTGCCACACTGATATGTAGCCGAAACTACCACTGTAATGTAGCCGAAGCTACCACTTTTCACTGATCAGGTAGCCAGAGCTACCACTTTTCACTGATCAGGTAGCTAGAGCTACCACTTTTCACTGGTCGATAACACCGAAATGTCCACTGTCCGCTTCACACAAGCCGTCGTGTGTGTATCGCAACACATGCTAGATCACCCAAAGACGGGACTCATCTGAACATCAGTAACATCGGTCTCCAAGATTCACTTCTATTCCTATGTTCAACCAGAATTTACTCTTACACTTGAATAATTCATGAACAATTTTTCTTCCACATTCAATATTAATTCACCATTTATACAAAAAATGTATCACTATTATTTACACATAACTTACATAATTACATTCTCAATCTCATCACATCATCAATTTAACTTATCCTCCCCAAATTATTCTATTCAATACTTTCTTTATATTAGACAAAGCCATCTTTCTAATTTGATCTTACATGTAATTTATACCAATTTTCATTAAAATGTCGAGTCAATATCGAACATTATAATTATATTGGAAAATCAATACTAAAGTATTAATAACTAAAATTTCAATCTAACATTCAAACTTGCATCATTAAATGCTTATTAAACATATGAACTCACCTCGATACCAAAACGGTCATTTTACCAACTTTCCCGATTTTCAATTTTCCTCTCGTTCTAGTCCAAATCTCATTTTTCGGAGTCTAAAACATTACATTTCACTTATTTAATTAATGTACTGTTCAAAACAATCCTTAACTCAACTTTTTCAAAATTATATTTTTGCCCCTAAACTTTTACATATTTTCACTTTTGGCCCAATACTCGAAAATTAAACTTCAGCCCTTATTCTTATGTTTTATAACATGCTGATCATTTTTCTCTTCTATGGCAACATCAAATTCTCACTAGTTCACACACTTATGACCAATTTATAACTTTTGCAATTTAACCCCTTTTATACGATTTCATCGAAAATCATCTAATAAAACTCGTTTCTTTAATCATAGACATGCATAATATACCATAGTTCATCAAAATTCACAATTATTCAACATGGGTCAATTTTTAAAATTAAAATCTAGCTCAAAATAATGGTAGAAATAACTAGACTAAGTTACCGGGATTTCAAAAATATGATGAACATTAAAAACGGGGCTCAAAAACACTTACTATGAAGCTTGAAAAGCTTGAAACCCTTAGCCATGGAGTCTAGAAATTTTCGGCAGCAACTTGAAGAAGATGAGCAGATTTTTTTCTTGTATTTTGTCTTTTTATTCATTTAAAACACTAAATGACTAAAATACCCTTAAGACTTTTCTTTCACTTTTGTCCTATTCATGCCCATTTTTGTCCATCAAGTTATTAAATGGTCTAATTACCTTTTAAGGGCCTCCAATTTAAAACTCATAGCAATTTGACACCTCTAATATATAGAACTTAACTTTTGTACTTTTTACAATTTAGTCCTTTTGACTAAATTGAGTGCTCAAACGTTAAAATTTTTGAACGAAATTTTTACAAAATCTTTCCGTAAAATTTTAGACCATAAAAATATAATAAAAATAGAATTTTACTTGTCGAATTTGTGGTTTCGAAACTGCTGTTCCGACTAGACCCAAATTTGGGCTGTTACAGCGGCAATCCCTAAAATGGTTCTTTTATGTTTTGAATTTATAAAGTTTTAAATTAGTTAATGGTAAAATTGTACTTGGATTGCCTCTAAAAAATAATAAAATTTTGATTAAACCCTTTAAAGAAATATAAAGATATAAACTATTAAAATAGAGATATTGTATTTTAACTCTTGTAAAATTATACAATTTAATTTTGGTCCGTGAAAATTTTTTTAGTTTCACCCCTAAGGGCCATAATTAAATTATATTTTTTAAAATGTTAAAATATAATATTATCATATGTTAATTGATGATTTCAACTTTTTTAAGAGATTAAACAATTTTTTTTAAACTTTTGGAGAATGAAAATGTAATTATATTATATATTAACTTATATTTTTATCACATACAAAAAGACTAAAGAAATAACGTATTTTAGTATGATCCTAAAATATATAGTTATTTACCGTGATGGCCTAATGTTCACCGTTCCAAGTGTAATTTGGATCCGAGTCGCATTAGTTGCATTTTTTATTTCCAGCTTTGCCATGTTATTATATTTCACTAAAAAAAGTTTTAATTAAAACAAGAAAATATCATTTTAATCAATGGGGATGCTTATGCCTTGTACAATGAATGTATATACTCACATGTATGATAGTCTTGTTTGATTTAAATGGATGTCATTGCATAATAATGATTACATAAAATAAATGAAATAAATTTCTAGATGTTTGGGCAAAGTTTATTTTGTGTAAGAACAGATTTTTTATTTTGGTATGAATTATAGAAATCATACGAAGACATGAAGAGTCGGATTGAAAGCATCACAAGTTTGGGCAAAGTTCCAGCGCACAGACGCAAAGAACACAAGGGATTTGATGAATGGGATTTTGTTCTTAGTCGACATCATCATCCATCCATTCTTCAAGTAATTTGCTACAATATTTTTTTTTTTATTCTTTTGGATCGCAAACTTTATAACTACTACATTTAACTCCTACCTTATAATTGCTTCAAATTGTGCATTTAAAAACTTAATTGTAGATCTTGATTGATGGAAGAGACCCTAACGCCATTGATATTGAAGGAAAAGCTTTGCCAACCCTTGTATATTTGGCACGCGAAAAGAGACCTCAAATCCACCATAATTTCAAAGCTGGCGCCTTGAATGCATTAGTAAGCATTCTATATTTATGGTTACTCCATATTTTTTATACTTTTCTTCCAATATTTGTATTTGATAGAGTTTCGAATATGAGTTAGTTGAACACTGTCCATAAATTGGAGTAGAGAAGGGATTATATGAACCATTGAACCTGTAATTTCATGTCATCTCTATACTTTTTTAATAGGATAATGACAAATCAGATTTTTCCTACTGATTTTTAGAATTTTTAATTAGATTTGAATTTTTTGAGAAATCACATATTCATACAATTCTCGATGGAGAGAAAATCTTATTTTTCTTTACTCAAATTTAAGTTAGCCCTTGCATACTTCATATTTCAAAATCTAAATAAAAATGATTTTTTATTAATAAATAGTAATACAAGTAAAGTTGAGTTGGTTTGGATCATATTTTGTTTATAAAAATTCGATCTAAATGAATAACTTAATCCTTGAATAGATCTAAGTTGGAGATATGTTTATATTCAATTTTCACCCGAAGTTTAAATAATATATATTTATATATAAATACTTTGTTGAATTTAATGACTATTTTATATCTGTTGAATGTATATATATATATATATATATATATTGAAAGCATTAATTCTTGAATATGTGAATGAACAGATAAGGGTATCTTCGAGAATAAGCAATGCAGCATTTATCCTTAATGTAGATTGCGATATGTATTCAAATAATTCCAAAGCAATCAAGGATGCACTTTGCTTCTTTTTGGATGAAGGAAATGGACATGAAATTGCTTATGTCCAATATCCACAGGCCTTTGATAACCTCACTGAAAATGAAATTTATGGTTCCTTGAGAGTTCTAATGAAGGTGAGCATCAAATACCAACAAAATTTTCAACATTTCATATTTTTTTTTTGGTACAAACAATTTCATATCTGTTTAGATCATAAACAAATTGTAAATGCCAGAATTCAAGCTCAAATTTGTTAAATGTCATCACACCTGTTAAAAGGTTGTGTAAATCAACCAGCCTAAGCCTTGGATTCTTCAAAGTTACTATTTCTTTTTTCCTTTTTGGTATGAAAGAGTTCGTAGTCTAAGAATAGAAAGGATTGTGCATGCTAGAATTGGAATCCCGGATATACTAAATACAACCTTTTAAAGATGGTTGTATAATCGAATTAAACTCAGGGTTCAATCTTAAATGTTTCAATATCATGATTAAAGTAAGCTAACAATGAGAGAATTGATGATGTTCTGAATGTATCTATATACCAAAGCTTGAGCTTGCAGGATTTGATGGGAATGGAGGGCCCTGCTATGTTGGAACTGGTTGTGTTCATAGAAGAGAAAGTCTTAGTGGAATGAAGTATAGCGAGGAACTTGCAGTTGAATTGAAGGCAATGAAATATGATAAAAAAATCATAGGAAGTGCAAGTTTCAATGAAGAAGACTGCAAAGCTCTTGCAAGTTGTACCTACGAGGAGAATACACCATGGGGAAAAGAGGTCTTTTCTTTTCTCTCCTCTCATATTTTAATTATTTTTCTCGTGTATCAAATTTTATACTAACATATTAGGCTGATTGCAGAAGGGAGTGAAATATGGGAGTTTAGTGGAAGATGTACTGACAGGAATGTCCATACAAAGCAAAGGTTGGAGGTCTGTATTTTTTAATCCTCAAAGGGAGGCCTTCTTCGGAATGGTTCCCACAACATTGTTGGGTACTTTAGTACAACACAAGAGATGGGGCGAAGGTGAACTTCAAATCTTTCTGTCCAAGCATTGTCCTTTCGTGTACGGTCGTCCAAACATGCCTCTCAAACTTCAGCTTTCTTATTGCATCTACAATCTCTGGGCCCCAAACTGCTTTGCTACCCTTTGCTATGTTTTTGTGCCTTCTTTTTGCCTGTTTAGAGGCATCTCTTTGTTTCCTAAGGTATGATAACGTTTAACTTTATTCTTTTATTTTCCGTTCAACTGGTTAATCTAGTTATGGTGTCTATTTAAGGATTTTTATAGATTATTGTCGTGTTGTAATTATTTTTTGGGTGTCATGTTCAAAATTATCGAGTCTTGTTAGCTACTAAATTTTATTTTTTTTTCTGAATTACTAGATATCGAGTTCTTGGGGTATACCATATTTGTATGTCATCTTTGTCCACCGAGTTCACAGTCTTGTGGAATATGTATGGTTGGGAGGCACAGTCCGAGGTTGGTTGAATGAACAGAGGATGTGGATGTTCAAAAGAACAACTTCCTACTTCTTTGCCGCCATTGACCACATCCTCAAACTTTTTGGGTTTTCGAATTCGGCCTTTGCCATCACCGGAAAAGTGGCTGACGATGATGTACACCGGAGATATGAGCAAGAAATCATGGAGTTCGGGACTCGGTCACCAATGTTCACGGTTTTAGCTACGCTCGCACTTTTCAATCTGCTCGGACTCATTGCAGTAGTAACAAACAATGTTGCCATTGATGATGCTCGTATGAAGATTTTTGACATATTCGGTTTTCAGATACTTCTTTGCTCCGTTTTGGTTTTCATCAACCTACCGATATACCAAGGGATGTTCTTCCGAAAAGATAGCGGTAAGATCCCAGTATCTGTAACACTTAAGTCCGTTGCTTTCGCTCTCTTGGCTTCCACATTAGCCATTTACTAGTGTCACAGTCAGTGTGTGGTCGACCGAGCCCGAGACTCGCACAGCAGATTTAAGATCGGATTCGAAATTTCAGAGCGTAAAGCTCCAAGCCTGTAACACTAGGTTTGTATTTAAAGAAATAAGGTCAAAATTAGTCTCATGTATATGTAATTTTCCTTATCTTTTTATCTTATGAACTTCTATTTGAAAACTTGGACTGATCATATGTAACATCCTAGGAAGGGCCTATGCATTTCCAGATTAATTGTATGAAATGACAAGTTTCAAGTCCTATGAATAAATTTTTGAAACTTAGAAATGCATGAAAATGGAAATGAAAATGCATAAAAATGGAAATGAAAATGCATGAAAATGGAAATGAAAATGGAAATGAAAATGGAAATGAAAATGGAGATGGAAATGAAAATGGAAATGGAAATGAAAATGGAAATGGAAATGGAAATGAACATTTTTGGAAACCCGAACGTTTTTGGAAACTTAGACATTTTTGGAAACTTGAACATTTTTTTGAAATGATCCAAAAATGGAAACTTGAGCATTTTAGGAAACTTGGATATGTAAGAAAAATGGCAAGTTACAGAGCCGATCGAAAATTTTAGGAAACTTAGAAATGATGCCGAAATGTCAAATTTTAAAGTTCAAAATAGGAAATAAGGGCTAGAGGGCCTTAAAAGAAAAAGTTGGAGAAGTTTGACACACAATTAGGCTTGGAAAAATGGCCTGAAGGTGTCACTTAGGGCCTATGGAAATGGCGCCATGTGCAAGAGCTGTTGGGCCTGGGTTCGAGTCACTTGGGAAGCAAATAAATAAGTTTAATTTTTGCTTCCAGAAGGCTGAGGTGGACGGCATGGGTTTCTAGAAAAGGAAGAGTTTTATTTGCACAAATATGTGAATAATAAGAGATAAATAAAGGAGATTTATTCACATAAATATGTGAATAATAAGAGATAAATAAAGGATTATTTTCTAAGGAGATAATTGAGGAGATAATTGATGGATTAAAGGCTTTTATCTTTTAAATAAAAGAGATAATATTATCAAAAGAGGAGTGGTGGCCAAGTAAAGGGACTCTTTGGGTGATAACTTTGTCTATAAAAGGAAAAGAGGAGGGCTACTCCTCGAGTTTACTTCTTCTTCCTCTCTCGCCAAAATTCTCCCAAAGCCAAACCCCTCTCTGTAGAAATTTTCATTAAGCAAAAATCCTCTCTTTCTCTTCTATTTCTTCTCGTTTCTCTTTGTCAAGCCGAATCTTTGTGGATTCTAAGGAAGAGGCAATCATCCACAACATAAAAGGGGATCTTTCGGGAAATCTAAGGATCTAAGGTAAGGATTATAATATAAATATTTGGTTAAAGATTATGATTCACGTTTTCAAAGTTAGATTTAATCTAACACGAAGTTATAGGATTTCGACAGGATTATAAAGGAATCCTCTTCAGATTTGGAATCCCATCATAAGGTAAGTGATATTCGGCCAAGGCTAACTTGTTAAATATTTGGGATTATTTTTCCATTATTTCAAAAGCGAAAACTAATCTATGGAGAAATATAGTGGTTAGCCGATTTCAAGGGAGGAACACAAACCTTCGGGATTTGATTAGCAATCAAATCGGCAAAACAAGGTAAGTGGTAGTAAATTCTACTTCTAGTAGGATTTGGTTTTTTTTAGAATAAAAGGGGTCATTTATATGTTTTAATTAATGGCCGAATATAGGAGTGAAAGATTTAGACCGGTAGATCGCTCTTCGGGAATTCACGGAATCTATTAAGCGAAAAAGGTGTGTACTCTTACTAACTTTCAATAAATTGCATGGCAATCATTAGATATGTAAATATGTAACAGTATGTGAATGTGGCTAAGCACCACAAATGTGGTAAGGAGTACCCAGGTACGTTTCCTACTTTTGATAAGATTGTGAATGTGATATATTTTGAACATGTGATTAGTAACATGAATGAAAATTTAGTATGTGAAATATGTTATGAAATAATTGGGGCATTCGGGATATTTGTGGAGGAAGAAAGTGAAGGTGATGACTACGGTCTCACCAACGTAAAGTGGTGACTACGGTCACATAAAGTGAAAAGTGGTAACTCCGGTTACATCCAAAGTGAATACTGATGTCTAATGACACAACATAAGTGGGCGATGAGTACGCCGATCGCAATGATCGCTTCGATGGTGTGTAGCGGATGGAGGGTCGACTTAGTAGTCCCCCGGTGTACAAAGTTGGTACGGGTGGTGTGTAGCGAATGGACAAATAGGTTTGGGTTTGGGTTGCATCATTATTTGATTTGAATATGCTTGATATGACTTGTATGCCGATTTGTTGAAAATTAGTACTGTGTACACATTGAGTCCAGTGGACTCACCCGTTGGGAATTACTTTTCGGTGATGAGCGGTAATGGACCGGGTCGGCGAGGAGCTAAAGGTGGCCATGCAACACTTGAAGAATTTATTAGAATTTAGACTCTATTTAAATTTAGTACTTTAAATTTTATTTTGGGTTTGAATGATGTAATAAGGCCATAAGGCCCAGTTGGATTTTCTTTATTTCTCATTTATTTTATTTGATTAAGATACAAATTATTTTTTTGAATAAAGTTAAGTAAATTTATTTCTTTTAAAATTATTTTGTCACCTTATTTAAGTTGGATTTTCAAAATTTATTAAATGGATTCCAATTTAAGCCCAACCCAAAACGAATTTTTCTTAATTACACAAATTTTCTCTAAGTTAATCAGGACATTGAAAACCGATTTTCTTAAGGAACATACCGAGATCCTGTTTGGGCTCGTGGGGGTAGGGTGTGGGGTGTTTCAGTTGGTATCAGAGCCCAGTTTTCAACTCTCGGCCTGTGGGCTAAGGCCCAAAACGTTTTTAATTCGAGCCCAAATGATTTTCTTTGAAATAAGCAGGTTTCTGGCATGGCACCTAAGTCTCCGACCCGCAGTCCACTAGGTAAGTACCCCTAACTCTTTTGGGTGATTATGTGAACTATATTATAAATTTTAGAAGGGTAGAAAAGGCATGGAATGTAGAATAGAATGATAGGAACTTGAACCTTAGGATTAGACTACTCAAACACAAAACAACATAAGACTTAATACACTAAACGAACCTATGGCTAAGTCACGGAGCTAGGGTGTGGTAACCCCTGTGCGCATGTCTAGAAATGGTTTCGGTGGGAGCTTGGTACTTAAGCAGTCCGCGTGACTCACCTCCTCTCCACTCGAATCCTGCCTGGTGCGTAGCTTTGGTTCACCCTGACCAAGAGGGCTCGGTCATAGGCTAAACACAAAGAATAAAACCCGAAAGGGACTTAGCCGTTTTTCTATTATAAAAAAAATGTATAACCAAAATTTAGTTTTAAAACTCTTGGAAACTTATGAGAACTATTTTACAACATTTTCTTCTGAAAAAAAAAAAAAATTTTCCGATTACAAAAATACCCCTAGTGGTAAAAAAAAAAAATACCCTTGGTTTATAAAATGACCAAACCACCCATAGTTTTAACAAAATTTCATTACTTTATCAAATGTTCAAAAACCCTAATTTGTAAAATATCAAACTATCTTGATTTTGGAAAATTACAAAATTGCCCCTAACTTACAAAATTACCAAAACGACCCTGATTTCCAAAATTTTTGCAATATCATTGCTTTGAAAAGTGTAACTCTCAAAGGAACCCTCAATGTTTTACAATCTTGGAAAATATCCCTAACTTAATAAATTTTACAAATTTACCCTGATTTTTGGAAAAAAATTATCAAAATACCCCTGAGATCAAAAATTACCGAAATACCCCTGGATTTCAAAATTCTTCCAAAATTTCCCCGGAACTTTAGAAGTACCAAAATACTTTCGTCAAAATCACCAGGAATTTTTTTGAAAATTTACGAAAATACCCCTGTAGGATAAAATTACGAAAATGCCCCTGGGTAGTGGAAAAGCAAAATAACGAAAACAACAACAAGAATTACAACGTTTCTTTGAATGAACGAAAGTTCATATTTGTTGATGGATGAATGAATGAATGCAAGACTGTATGCATGTATGAATACGAAAGAACCACTCTTAAACTCTTCTTCTTCATAAGATATCATCGGGGTAATAAGTGAAACAAGAATACTAATACATAAAATTCCTTAATCAGATCTCGTCGATAATGAGCTCAAGAGGACGTGGTCGTCGTGGAAGAGGTAAAGGAAGGATGACTGTTAGATCGGGACAAGGTTCTGACAATGAGATACCACCACCACCATCACCCCCAATTTGTCAATGTTGAGCAAAGAGGCTCGCATGTGGGGAAGATGCCGTGTCGCAGTCGTGGCCGCGAGTTTTGGAATTGGTGGTGGTGCAGAAACAATTCAGAAATCGTAAGTGCGTGCTCGAGCGCTCCGTGCTAATGGAGTGAAATGTTTAGAGGAGTACGAGAGTGGCACCCAAGATACCTGGTGATCTTGGTTGGAAGCAACCGAAAGCGCATCATGGATGAGCTCGACTTGACCCCGGGAGAAGTTGAAAGGGATGACGAATCTTTGTCGCGCGATGAAGCGTATCAATGGTGGTTAACCGATTCGGGACGGTGCCACGGCGGAAGATCTGACTTGGGAATATGCTAAGGAAGCATTTCAGAAGAAGTATGTGGGAACCAGGTATATAGACGAGCAAAGGAAGGCTTTTCTGGGGTTGGTACAAGGAAGTAAGTCTGTCACCGAATATGAAGCGGAATTCTTGAGGTTGAGCCGATATGCCAGAGAGTAGTGGCGACTGAGCATGAACGCTGTGTTCGTTTTGAGGACGGACTTAGGGACGATTTGAGACTTTTGATAGCACCGCATCAGGAGCGGGAATTCTCTGCTTTGGTGGAAAAGGCTAAAGTGGCTGAGGGAATTAAGGACGCCACCAAGCAGGCTGTGGACAGAAATAAGCCCAAAAGAGGTTTTGGGCCATCTGGAAAAGGCCACAAGAGGCCTAGAGTTGTGAGCCACAAAGTCAACAAAGCTAATACTGGCCGCAATTTCGCCTTGTGAACACATTGTGGAAGGAAGCACGGGGAGAGTGTTGGAAAAAGGCGGGACGATGTCTCAAGTGTGGGTCCAAGGACCATATGATTAAGGATTGCCCCAAGCTATTAGATGAGAGCCAACCAAAGCACTCGGAATGCTAACCAGGCTGGTAGAGGCGGACAGCAGCCTCAAAGAGGTCGTGGGTCGGCCAACAGAGGTAGTGGCAGAGGCCGTGGAGCTCAGGGCCGAGGTGCAGCTAACGCCGAAGCAAGGCAACCGGGTTTGGTTTACGCGGTTCGCCGGAGGGAAGAGGGAGACGCGCCGGATGTTATAACCGGTACGTTCTTTATTCATGACAAACCCTATTTTGCTCTTATTGATGTGGGCTCAACTCATTCCTATGTTGCATGTAGTGTAGTTGAAACACTAGGCCTAGACTCTGAACTTTCTGATAGGCAGATAACTGTAGTGAGCCCATTAGGCCAAATGGTGAGGATAGATAGGGTCTTTTGGAATGTACCCCTAGGGATTCAGGGAGTGAATTTTCGGGCTGACTTAATGGAATTACCCTTCGGAGAGTTTGAGCTTATACTTGGAATGGATTGGCTAGTAGAGCATCGAGCCGTGTTGGATTGTGCGGCTAAACGTATGGAACTAAGAACCCCAGAAGATGAGGTAGTAGTGATGATCGGAGAAAGGAGGAACTACTTGTCTAATGTAGTTTTGCCTGACCAAGGCCGAGAAAATGGTTAAGAAAGGGTGTAAGGCATTCTTAGCCTTCGTGAGAGTGCATTAGGAGGAGAAGAGGAAGGTGTCGAGGAGTTAGAACAGTAAGGGATTTTGAGGATGTATTTAGGAGGAGTTACCGGAATACCCCAGATAGAGAGAGGTGGAATTTGGAATAGATTTGCTACCAGAAGCGACTCCGTGTCAATCGCTCCCCACCGAATGGCACCAAAGGAATTAGTGGAGCTCAAGGCTCAAATCCGGGAGTTGTTGGATCGTGGTTTCATTCGACCCAGTGTGTCTCCGTGGGGAGCACCGGTTCTCTTTGTGAAGAAGAAGGATGGAACTATGCGGATGTGCATAGATTATCGTCAGTTGAACAAACTGACCATCAAGAACAAGTATCCTTTGCCAAGGATAGATGACTTGTTCGACCAACTGAAAGGGGCAGCTGTGTTCTCAAAGATCGACTTAAGGTCGGGGTATCATCAACTGAAAGTGAAGGAGGCTGATATTCATAAGACCGCTTTTAGGACAAGGTACGGTCATTTTGAATTTGTGGTGATGCCGTTTGGGTTGACGAACGCACCGGCCGCGTTCATGGATATGATGAATAGGGTTTTCCAACCCTACTTGGATAGATTCGTCGTGGTGTTCATCGATGACATTTTGGTGTATTCCAAGACGGAGGAGGAGCACGATGAGCATCTCCGAGTTGTGTTAGAAGTGTTAAGGGAAAAGAAGCTTTATGCCAAATTCAGCAAGTGCGAATTTTGGCTCAAGGAAGTGGCGTTCCTAGGACATGTGGTATCCGCAGAAGGAATAAGAGTGGATCCTAGGAAGATCGAAGCAGTGTTGGATTGGAAACCACCTAGGTCGGTGGCTGAAATCAGAAGTTTCTTAGGCTTGGCAGGCTATTACAGAAGGTTCGTGGAAGGATTCTCGTCAATAGCCGCACCTTTGACAAAGTTACTAAGGAAGGAAGTACCGTTTGTGTGGACGGATAAGTAACAGGAGAGCTTTGAAAAGCTTAAAAAGATGCTGACAGAAGCTCCGGTGTTAATTCAGCCGGAGGCAGGTAAGGACTTCGTAGTATATTGTGATGCTTCGCACACAGGGTTAGGCTGTGTGCTAATGCAAGAAGTTAAGGTAGTCGCTTATGCATCTCGACAGTTAAGGCCGCATAAGGTGAACTACCCAACTCATGACTTGGAACTCATGGCGGTGGTTTTCGCCTCAAAGTTTGGAGGCACTACCTTTATGGAGAAAGGTCAAGAATTTACACGGACCACAAAAGCCTTAAGTATTTGTTGACTCGAAGGAGTTGAACTTGAGGCAACGAAGGTGGGTGGAGTTATTAAAAGATTATGACCTATTCGATAGAATACCATCCGGGCAAGGCGAATGTGGTAGCCGACGCCTAAGTAGGAAGGTTGTGTCGGATTTAAGGGCTTTGTTCGCTCACTTAAGTTTGTATGATGACGGAGGCTTTGTTGGCGAGTTACAAGTCAAGCCAACCTGGTGAAGGAGGTGAAAGAGAGAGACGGTTGGCGGATAAGGACTTAAGTACTAAGTTCACACAGCAAGTACGGCAAGGAGGATTAAAGGATTATGGCGTCAATGATGAAGGAGTCTTGTGCTACAAGGAAAAGGTTTGTATCCGAGGGGGATAAGGAGTTGAGACAAAGGATTCTTCGGGAAGCGCATGGTAGTCCTTATGCTATGCATCCGGAGGCATCAAGTCGTATAGAGATCTAAAGGAACAATTTTGGTGGTGGTCGGACAAACGAGGTGGTCGAATTTGTGGGGAAATGTTTGACGTGTCAGCAAGTAAAGGCTGAACACCAAGTCCCATCAGGATTGCTTCAACCAATTGAGATTCCCCAATGGAAGTGGGAAAGAATTACCATGGACTTCGTTAGTGGGCTTCCCCTTACGCCCACTAAGAAGGACTCGATATGGGTGATAGTGGACCGTTTGACCAAGTCCGCACATTTTATCCCCTGTGAGGATCGACTATTCCTTCAAAAGTTAGCCAAATTATATGTGGCGGAGATCGTGAGGCTACGGGGTACCAATGTCGATCATCTCCGATAGAGACCCAAGGTTTACATCTCGATTTTGGAAAGCACTTCATCAAGCATTAGGCACTAAGCTAGACTTCACTACGGCTTTTCATCCACAATCAGACGGGCAATCTGAACGGGTTATACAAGTGTTGGAAGATATACTAAGAGGCTGTGTGATGGATTTCCGAGGAAGTTGGGAAGATTACTTGCCTCTAGCTGAGTTCGCCTACAACAACAAACTATCAGGCAAGCATTCGGATGGCACCATACGAAGCATTGTATGGAAGAAATGTAGAACACCAACTTGTTGGACCGAGTTAGGAGAGAACGCGCGTTTTGGGTCCGAGTTAGTGGCGAAACCGAGGAGAAGGTGGAATTAATTCAGCACGGTTGAAAGAAGCTTCCGATGAAGCAGAAGTCGTCGCAGACCTTAAGAGGAAAGAAATTGAGTTTGAAGTAGGAGACCAAGTGTTTCTAAAGGTCTCACCTTGGAAGAAGGTTTATGCGGTTGATCGCAAAGGAAGCTAAGCCCAAGGTTTATAGGGCCCTATCAAATCATGAAGCGAGTTGGGCGGTGGCATACCAATTGGAGTTACCACCGAGTTGCATCAAATGCACGGCGTATTTCACGTGCCCATGCTACGTCGCTATCGATCGGATCCGTCTCACGTGGTACTGTTGAAGAAGTGGAGTTAAGGCGGATCTATCTTACGAGGAGGAGCCGATTCGAATCTTGGAACGTGACGTGAAAGTACTATGAAAGAAGTCGGTGCCTTTAGTCAAGGTGTTATGGCGCAATCATGGATCGGAAGAAGCCGTGGGGGCGAGGAAGAGACAATGCGACGGCAACACCCTCAATTGTTTAGTTAGGAAATTTCGAGGACGAATTTTTATTTAAGGGGTAGAATCGTAACATCCTAGGAAGGGCCTATGCATTTTCAGTTAATTGTATGAAATGACAAGTTTCAAGTCCTATGAATAAATTTTTGAAACTTAGAAATGCATGAAAATGGAAATGAAAATGCATAAAAATGGAAATGAAAATGCATGAAAATGGAAATGAAAATGGAAATGAAAATGGAAATGAAAATGGAGATGGAAATGAAAATGGAAATGGAAATGAAAATGGAAATGGAAATGGAAATGAACATTTTTGGAAACCCGAACGTTTTTGGAAACTTAGACATTTTTGGAAACTTGAACATTTTTTTGAAATGATCCAAAAATGGAAACTTGAGCATTTTAGGAAACTTGGATATGTAAGAAAAATGGCAAGTTACAGAGCCGATCGAAAATTTTAGGAAACTTAGAAATGATGCCGAAATGTCAAATTTTAAAGTTTAAAATAGGAAATAAGGGCTAGAGGGCCTTAAAAGAAAAATTTGGAGAAGTTTGACACACAATTAGGCTTGGAAAAATGGCCTGAAGGTGTCACTTAGGGCCTATGGAAATGGCGCCATGTGCAAGAGCTGTTGGGCACAGGTTCGAGTCACTTGGGAAGCAAATAAATAAGTTTAATTTTTTGCTTCTGAGATAGTGAGGTGGACGGCATGGGTTTCTAGAAAAGGAAGAGTTTTATTTGCACAAATATGTGAATAATAAGAGATAAATAAAGGAGATTTATTCACATAAATATGTGAATAATAAGAGATAAATAAAGGATTATTTTCTAAGGAGATAATTGAGAGATAATTGATGGATTAAAGGCTTTTATCTTTTAAATAAAAGAGATAATATTATCAAAAAGAGGAGTGGTGGCCAAGTAAGGGACTCTTTGGCTGATAACTTTGTCTATAAAAGGAAAAGAGGAGGGCTACTCCTCAGTTTACTTCTTCTTCCTCTCTGCCAAAATTCTCCCAAAGCCAACCCCTCTCTGTAGAAATTTTCATTAAGCAAAAATCCCTCTCTTTCTCTTCTATTTCTTCTCCGTTCTCTTTGTCAAGCCGAATCTTTGTGGATTCTAAGGAAGAGGGCAATCATCACAACACATAAAAGGGGATCTTTCTGGAAATCTAAGGATCTAAGGTAAGGATTATAATATAAATATTTGATTAAAGATTATGATTCACGTTTTCAAAGTTAGATTTAATCTAACACGAAGTTATAGGATTTCGACGAGATTATAAAGGAATCCTCTTGATTTGGAATCCCATCATAAGGTAAGTGATATTCGGCCAAGGCTAACTTGTTAAATATTTGGGATTATTTTTCCATTATTTCAAAAGCGAAAACTAATCTATGGAGAAATATAGTGTGTTAGCCGATTTCAAGGGAGGAACACAAACCTTCTGGATTTGATTAGCAATCAAATCGGCAAAACAAGGTAAGTGGTAGTAAATTCTACTTCTAGTAGGATTTGGTTTTTTTTTAGAATAAAAGGGTCATTTATATGTTTTAATTAATGGCCGAATATAGGAGTGAAAGATTTAGACCGGTAGATCGCTCTTGGGAATTCACGGAATCTATTAAGCGAAAAAGGTGTGTACTCTTACTAACTTTCAATAAATTGCATGGCAATCATTAGATATGTAAATATGTAACAGTATATGAATGTGGCTAAGCACCACAAATGTGGTAAGGAGTACCAGTGCACGTTTCCTACTTATGATAGGATTGTGAATGTGATATATTTTGAACATGTGATTAGTAACATGAATGAAAATTTAGTATGTGAAATATGTTATGAAATAATTGGGGCATTCGGGATATTTGTGGAGGAAGAAAGTGAAGGTGATGACTACGGTCTCACCAACGTAAAGTGGTGACTACGGTCACATAAAGTGAAAAGTGGTAACCGGTTACATCCAGTGAATACTGATGTCTAATGACACAACATAAGTGGGCGATGAGCACGCCGATCGCAATGACGCGCTTCGATGGTGTGTAGCGGATGGAGGGTCGACTTAGTAGTCCCCTCGGTATGCAGTTGAATACGGGTGGTGTGTAGCGAATGGACAAATAGGTTTGGGTTTGGGTTGCATCATTATTTGATTTGAATATGCTTGATATGACTTGTATGCCCGATTTGTTGAAAATTAGTATCTGTGTACACATTGAGTCCAGTGGACTCACCCGTTGGGAATTACTTTTCAGGTGATGAGCAAAGAATGGACCGGTGGCAGGAGCTAAAGGTGGCCATGCAACACTTGAAGAATTTATTAGAATTTAGACTCTATTTAAATTTAGTACTTTAAATTTTATTTTGGGTTTGAATGATGTAATAAGGCCATAAGGCCCAGTTGGATTTTCTTTATTCTTACATTTATTTTATTTGATTAAGATACAAATTATTTTTTTTTGAATAAAGTTAAGTAAATTTATTTCTTTTAAAATTATTTTGTCACCTTATTTAAGTTAGATTTTCAAAATTTATTAAATGGATTCCAATTTAAGCCCAACCCAAAACGAATTTTTCTTAATTACACAAATTTTCTCTAAGTTAATCAGGACATTGAAAACCGATTTTCTTAAGGAACATACCAGATCCGGTTCAGGCTCGTGGGCCGGGTGTGGGGTGTTTCATCATAAATTTAAAATACACATGGAAAAGGTTTTATTTGTCGTACCGGTATATTTTATGTTTTATTTAAATAAATTATCACTCTATCATTTAAATGCGTGATTGAATTGATATGACGAGTCAACTCGACATCAATTCGATTAAGAAAGTTATTAAAATAATTTTACATATTTTAAATAAGTTATATTAAAATTTTCTTTACCTCTTCAACCAAAGTTTTATTTCAGTATTCTCATTCTCAACTGAAATGCATTGAATATTCTTAATATAATGTACTTATATATTTAAATTTCCTTCTACTCACAATTTAAACTATTTTTTATCTTCCATTTATTTATTTATTGTATGTTATTTCTAAATGCAAGTCTAAAAAAATGTGTTTGATGATATTCAAACCCGAAACAACATAATTTCCATTATCTTTATCATTTCAACTAAAATTTTATTTGATATTCAAATAATTTCTTTTATAAATACATAAATTTTTTTCGCCAATGTACTATAATCTAGTATTCATAATGTCACTAATTGAGTTGGTGTTATGCTTAATTTGATGAATTTATCTATTTAAATTTATTTTATTTTATTTTAAATAATTTTGAATGAAAGTTAAAAGATAATAAGTTGAATATTTTAATTTTTAATAAAATGAGAAAATAGTTTAATTCAAAAATAAAATTTAGAAAAGTAAAATCAACTTAAATAATTTCAACATTAAATGATAAGTAACTATCTACTTGCTTATCATTTTCAACATTTTTTTTATTGAAACTTTTATATTATGTAAAATTATTAAACACAATTAAAAAAATTAACTGTTGAAAATTTTCATTTTCAATGAAATGAAATTTTTTAATAATTTATCACCTTTAAATTTGTAAAAAATGATTTTGAGAAGTACTTTTTAAAAGTTTGGTTTATGATTTAAGTATTTAATATTACTATCAAAAAGAGTTTTATGAGAAATAAAATGATCATTTTAGACATGATGTTATAAAGTAACAAATATGCGTTTAATTTATGTTTAAATTAGTTCATATTATGATATTTTAGTAAGAATATAAAAATAATTTATTATAATTTGTTGTTAATATTTTAATATATAAATATAAATTTTAAACATTTTAAAGCAATTAATATTAATTATTTATAAAATTTAATTCGAATATATAAATATATTTTAAATATTAAAATATAACCATGAAAATTTAAATAGGAAAGAAATTACATACCTAATATAAATATTATATAAAATACTTTATAATGGTTAAAATGATCATTTGTTCTTAAAAGCACTTTTGCCAAGAGCAAAAGTTAGAAAAACAAAATATACACTCTCCAAAAGTAAGTTGTATATTTAATATTGCTTATGGCTCCAAAAGCGCTTTCAACCTCAAAAGCACTTTTAAGAAGTTATGCTTAACTTATATAATTGACTTATCCAACCCGACACCAAATATGAGATGCATACTAGTATATTATAGTTTGAAAGATATTTTATGATTTTTTATAAAAAAAGATATTTATGATTTTTAATTATTCTAAAAGGCGTGATTTTTAAAAAAAAATTGTTAATTTTAAAAAATATTTAGGGTTTTGGATTGATTTTTTAGATATGTAGAAAAATAAGTCGATTTTGGAGATAAACAGAAAACACATTTTGCAAGGAATGTTTTATGTTGAAAACGTGCCCCATAAGACACGTTTTCACTGACATGTCACTAACTTTTTGACACATCAGTTCCTTTGGTTAGATATTGGTGGTTTTTTCTTTAAGTTCCTGGTTCAATTCATCTCCTACTCACACTTTTATTTTTATTTCATATTGTTTCAAGCTATTTTTTTTAATTATTGTTTGTAAAACATTAGCCTTTTTAATTAGATGGTTAATTAATAGTAATTTTATTATTAAAGCCCAATTTAATTTCTTTTTTGAGCACATTTTTATTTTTCATTTCATATTGTTTCAAACTTTTTTTAATTAATAAATATATTTTTCAAGTTTCTTTAATTCATCTTTTTAATTAATAACTCTTTTATTTATAAAATCAAATAATTATTGTCAAATATCATTATTTTTAGTATTATATATTTTTGTATGTGTATTTGAAATAATTATTTGAAATATTTCACATATAAACATAATGATATTTGAAATATTTCACATGTAAAAACATTTGAAATATCATACCATAATGTAGATGAAAAAACAATGATATTTGAAATATTTTACATATAAAAATAATAATGATATTTGAAATTATTATTTGATTTTATAATATTAGAAATCACCATACCCACAATCTAGGTGGAGACATATAAATATTATATATAAAGAAAAATATATAAAAAATTTAGTTGATGTTTGTAAAAAATAAAATATATTTATGATAAATATCAATTTTACCAAAAATATATTTTTTATTATATAATTTGTAATAATTATTTTGTTTTATAAATAAAATATTTATTAATTAAAAAGATGAATTAAAAATAGAAAAACTTGAAAAGAATATATTTATTAGTATTTAACAATCTAACTAAAAGAGCTAATGTGTTAAAAGTAGTAATTAAAAATAAAAGCAAAGCTTGAAACAACATGAAATAAAAATACAAATGTGAGTAAGAGATGAATTGAACACAAGACTCAAGGACAAAACCACTAATATTTAACCATTTGACGAAAAAAATTATATGTTAAAAGAGTCAGAAAGCGCATCCAATTTCGTAATTCTTTTTTATTTTGGCATTTTCAACAATTTTAGCCCCAAAAAGACTATTATATTATTCCATTTATAACAGAAATAAGATTTTTTTCGCATTTGTTTTATTGTCTATAAAGAATAATTTTTTTGGGTTTGAGTTGTTTGCTTCTAATTTTAATATTATGATTTTTCTTTCTCTTTTTTGATACAATATTGGGATGGAAATAAAGGTAACATGTTTGAACTTGAGTTTTTTTCTCTTTTAAACCGTAATTTTTTTAATTTTTTTTAGAAAACCAATTCATTTAATGATTATTAGACCATGAATTTTTGTTTTTTTATGTATATTTGGTTTTAATTGAAATGATAAAATTGAGATAGTAAAAATTATATAATGTTTAGGTTTAAATCTCGTATTTCTAATTATATGTATATATTTTTTTTAAATCTATCAATAAAATCTTTTAAAGTCTACAAATAAACCGAGGATATGATCTATTTGGAATATTTTTAAAACAAAACGGTAAAATATGTTCCTAAAGAAAAACATTTGAAATCTTTAAAAGTAGAAAATGTATATGTAATAAATGAAGCTTTAAAATTATGTATAATTTATTATTATAAATTTTAGGGATAAGGTGATATTTGATATTTGTATTTTTATAAAATATCTAATGTGATACATAAATTACAATATGTGTTTTTTTATAATACTTTATGTTAACACTATTAGTGAATAATTAAACCAATCAATGAATATTCGACATGTGTTTTATCATAACATTATATGAAAAATTAAATAAGCAAAAAATTAAAAAAAAACAAATAACTAAACATATAGTTAATAAAAAATAGTAAATACTAAACCTACATAAACAACAAAATGTCATATTTTCCATTTAAACCAAAAAAATAGTAAACTTATATAAGCAAAAAATGTCATATTTTTCATTTAACCAAATAGTAATATTCTTCAAAGAGTTATCTATTTGAAATAATATTTTTTATTATCCTTTACGTAAGTTTAGCGTTTACTTCTTTTTTATTAATCATATGTTGAATTGTTTTTTTTTAATTTATTTTTATTTTACTTAGTTTTTCACGTAATATTATATTATTTATGTGTACTTGATGATATGAAAAGAAAAATTTTATATCAAATTTTTATTGGTTGGTTCAGCAACTTAACACCAGTATTAACCTCATATACAGTAACAAAATACATATTAATAGTTTAAGTATCACATTAAATATTTTAAAATTGTCAACAATTACAAATTTAGAATTATAGTAACGGAAGCAAGCAAGATCAAGCCATATATATTGCATTTTTTTATTAGAATTTGAGAATTTTTTGGATTTATATATTCAGAGTTAATTACACTGTATATCTTTAAAGTATAATTTTTATTCTAAATCGATCTTCAAACTTCAAAATGTTTTAATTACATTTAAACTATTGGTACTATATCAATTATGTCTTTCCATTATTTAAATTATTAATTTAATTGTTGAATTATATGTCAAATTTTATGTAATATAGTTTAAAACAAAAAATAAAAGTGAATATTGTAAAAATGGATATAATTAAAACGTTTTGAAATTTGAGGATCAAATTAAAATAAAATTCATAATTAAGGGATGTTAAATGGAATTAACTCTTTTCAAAGTTAACCTTTTATAGGAAAGAAGTTTAGAAAGTCACGAAACCTTGCCCAAGTTGTGGTCATTGTGGTTTCTAAGATTTTTCTAAATTCTATATATATGAAAAATCAACTCTCTAGTCTCTACTCATTTGAGTCAAAGGAGTGGAGCGAGGGAGAGGAAGAGGAAGAGAGAATGGGTAAAAATGGGCATCTTCCTCTTTTTGAAACAAGGCCAGCTAGGGGACTTATCTTCTTCCGCTCCTACGCAGCTTCCATCTTCATAGGCATCTGCTTCATTTGTTTCCATAGAGTGAGCTATTTTCCAGTAACAGAGAGATGGGTTTGGGTCGGAATGTTTGTAGCTGAACTTTGGTTTAGTTTTTATTTCTTCATCACTGTAATCGTTAAATGGAACCCTGTCTTTCGTTCCACTTTCAAAGACAGACTCTCTTCCAGGTCGTCATCTCCTTCACTCTGTCTCTCCAGATATTCCCTTTCACTTGTTCCTAACGCTTGCTTGTTTCTTACAGGTTCGAAGAAGAAGAATTGCCAGGAGTAGACATATTTGTCTGCACGGCAGACCCAAGATTAGAGCTACCAACGATGGCAGACCCAAGATTAGAGCTACCAACGATGGTGGTCAGCACAGTGTTATCGGTCATGGCTTATGACTACCCACCTCATAAGCTAAGCGTCTATTTATCTGATGATGGTTGCTCCGATTTGACATTTTATGCTTTATTAGAAGCTTCACGGTTTGCCCAGCTATGGCTTCCGTTTTGCAGAAAGCTGAAAGTAGAGCCGACATCTCCTGAGGCTTATTTCCAGACCACTCCTGAACCAGTGGATGATGTATTCATGGCCAATGAGTGGTTAATCATCAAGGTAACACGTTTATTTCCTTTAATTCTACCACGGATGTTTGCCCCACCGCAACATAAAATGATTTTAACCTCAAGGAAATGGACGGTTTCGTATCAAATTCTACTCTTCAGAGGCATTCTTTTTCTAGCTTACCTATAAAAAGAAAGACTCTAAGGGACCTACCTTCATTGACACGTCTCAATTCCATTATTATAACTTCGTGGTTAATTTGTAATTTTATTCCTTTGGATTTAGGCTTACTTTGAAAGGAGGATATATTTATCTCTGACTGTGGAGGATTTTAGATTAGAAATGATATATAATAGAAGATTTTTTAAATTATTTTACTTTTATAAAATTATTAAAAATATTTGAATTTATAAAAAATGTGTTTATTAAAATGTTTATTTTTAATTAATTAATATTAATTTTATAATGGTAATATAACTATTATTTTTTTAGAAAATAAGCAATACAAACGGCCTACATTAAATAAAAGGTTAAAATTGTAAAAAAAATAGTTTGACTAGCGTTGTTTTTTTTTTTTTTTTTTCATTGGAGCTTTAGTGAGGTGAGGTTGATGTTTCAAACACTCAAACACTCCAGTAAAAAGGCATTATTCCTTAAGATTCTATCACACGGGTGTTAATTGGTGATCCAAAGGAAATTTACTGGTGTTAATTGGTGATTCAAAGGAAACTTAAGTTATTATAAGCTAAAAGACCATTAATCTTATATGCACATAACCTTACTTTCAATCGCTTAGATACATCCCAAATTCTTGTCAAAAAGCATCTTCACTATGTTGTCTACCGCATGATTCAGTTGGATTGAAACATCTAATTTGTAAATGTTTAAAATTTTATTTCTAATGGCACGGGTTTAAATTTTTATATTTATAAAAGCTTTAATAATAGAAATGTATAATTGATTGAGGTAATAAAATTTAGATAACAATATTAAAGTACAAGACTCATAATATATATAGCTGATGTAAAGTTCTGACACTAAATCCAGACAGGGCTTTTAATGATAATAGAGGTTGTAAAACTATTGAATGAATTATGTTTTGTGATGTAAATGTTTGAATGGATTATTTTTTCTTTTGGCATGAATTATAGAAAACATATGAAGACATGAAGATTCGAATTGAAAGCATGACAAGATTGGGCAAGGTCCCAGCGGATCATACGCAAAGAACACAAGGGATTTGATGAATGGGACATTGGTGTTAGTCGTCATCATCATCCATCCATTCTTCAAGTAATTTGCTACAATGTTTTTTTTTATTCTTTTGGATCGCAAACTTTATAACTACTACATTTCACCCCTACCTTATAATTGCTTCTAATTGTGCATTTAAAAACTTAATTATAGATCTTGATTGATGGAAGAGACCCTAACGCCATTGACATTGAAGGAAAAGCTTTGCCAACCCTTGTATATTTAGCACGTGAAAAGAGACCTCAAATCCACCATAATTTCAAAGCTGGAGCCTTGAATGCATTGGTAACCATTCTATAATATGCGGCTACTCAAAATTTTTATGCTTTCCTTTGACTATAAGGTTGTGCTGGTCTGTGGTCATATTTGCTTTTCCAAGCTCAATTCAAATGAACAAATATATCTATAATCAAGGTTCACCTTAAGTCTAAATAATATATTTATATATATTTATTTTGTTCAATTAAATGACTATTTTCTAATTTGAATGAACAGATAAGGATATCTTCAAGAATAAGTAATGCACCATTTATTTTAAACGTGGATTGTGACATGCATTCAAATAATTCCAAGGCAATTAGGGATGCACTTTGCTTCTTTCTTGATGAAGAGAATGGACATGAAATTGCTTATGTCCAATATCCACAGGCTTTTGGTAACCTCACTAAAAATGAAATTTATGGATCCTTGAGAGTCGTAATGAAGGTGAGCCTTAAATACCAAAACAAAATTTTCAAAATTTCATATCTTTACAAATGATAAAATTTTAACTCGAATTTATTAAATGCCTCAAATTCTTCAAAGTTAATATTATTCGTTTTGGTAAGAAATAGTTTATAGTTCAAGATTTAGAAAAAGGATTACTATGTTGATATTCGAATCTCGAATTTTAGACCTTCTAAATACAACTTTTTAATTAAATGTGATTACAGGAATCAAGGTTGAAAATTAATTTTTCAATATCATGATTAAAGTTGAATAGAACTGATGATGTTTTGAATGTATCCATATACCAAAGCTTGAGCTTGCAGGATTTGATGGGAATGGAGGGCCTTGCTATATTGGAACCGGTTGTGTTCATAGAAGAGAAAGTCTTTGTGGAATGAAGTATAGCAAGGAGCTTGTAGTTGAATGGAAGGCAATGAAATATGATAGAAAGATCATAGAAAAAGCAAGTTCCATTGAAGGAAACTGCAAAGCTCTTGCAAGTTGTACCTACGAGGAGAATACACCTTGGGGAAAAGAGGTCCTTTCTTTTCTCTTGTGTCGTATTTGGTATCATATTTTAATTATTTCTCTCGTATCATATCGTGTTAAATTTTATATTAACATATTAGGCTGATTGCAGACGGGAGTGAAATATGGATATGTAGTGGAAGATATACTAACAGGAATATGCATACAAAGTAGAGGTTGGCGGTCGGTATATTTGACTCCTCAAAGGGAAGCCTTCTTAGGAATGGTTCCCACAACATTGTTGGATACTTTAGTACAACACAAGAGATGGGCCGAAGGCGATTTTCAAATATTTCTATCCAAGCATTGTCCTTTCGTGTATGGTTGTCAAAACATGCCTCTCAAACATCAGCTTTCTTACTACATTTACCTTCTTTGGGTCCCAAACTGCTTTGCTACTCTTTACTATGTTTTTGTGCCTTCTTTTTGCTTGCTTAAAGGCATCTCTTTATTTCCAAGGTATGGTATCCTTAACTTTATTTGCTTATTCTTTGTTGAACCGATTAATCTAGTTACAGTTTCCATTTAAGATTCATTATAGTGTCATGTTCAAAATTACAGGTCTTGTCAGCTACTAACAACTTTTTTTTTCTGAATTGCTAGATATCAAGTTCTTGGGGCATTCCATATTTGTATGTCATCGTTGTCCACCGCGTTCACAGTCTAGTGGAATTTGTATGGCTGGGAGGTACAGTCCGAGGTTGGTTGAATGAACAGAGGATGTGGATGTTCAAAAGAACAACTTCCTACTTCTTCGCTGCCATTGACAACATCCTCAAGCTATGTGGGTTTTCGAAGTCAGCCTTCATCATCACCGGCAAAGTGGCCGGTGACGATTTAAACCGAAGATACGAGCAAGAAAGCATGGAGTTTGGGACTTCATCACCGATGTTCACGGTTTTAGCAACGCTCGCACTTTTCAATCTATTCGGTCTCGTTGTGGTAGGAACAAACAAGGCCATAAATGATGATGCTCGTATCAAGGTATTCGACATATTCGGTTTTCAGATACTTCTTTGCTGTGTTTTGGTTTTCGTCAACCTGCCGATATATCAAGGGATGTTCTTCCGAAAAGATAGCGGTAAAATCCCAGCATCTGTAACACTTCGTTCCATTGCTTTCGCTCTCTTGGCTTCCACATTAGCCATGTACTAGTGTCATGGCCTGCATGTGGTCAGCCGAGCTCGAAACTCACACGGTAGATGTAATTTTGGATTCGAAAGTTTAGAACGTAAAGTTTCAGGCCCATGCCACTAGATTTATCAAGTAATTTTTAAGGAAATACGATTCATGCATATGTCATTTTCCTAATATTTTATCATATTCCCAAACTTCTATTTGAAAACTTGGACTGATCTTAAATTAAAATACACATGAAAGGTGTATATTAGTGATTTATTTTTTCTATATTTCTACCGGTCGATCCATCTATGCAATTTTCCTTCCACTTTAACTTATTAGTGGTTTATTTTTTAATTTTCGTATAAAAGTTTTTAAATGTTAAATATTGTTTGACTTTCTCGTTTTTGGCTTGGGTTGCAGGTATGGGGTGACAAAAACAACTCAATTGAATAATCAAACAAGGTAAACAAAGTCTCATTTGCAGTAGCAGTCGCCTCTCTTTCTCATGTTTGGTATTGGGATAAGCAATTCATAGAGATGCAGAACGAAGAGGGTCAAAACAGGGATCTCTACATCCCAGAAAATGTTCAGCCATTAATCAGCTGATCACCTCGAAGGATCATGCTTCTGTTCAGATTAATGTTGGGTGCATAGATGAGCAATAACGACAGAAAAAGAAAACATACCCTGCACATTAAAATCAAAAGAAAAAGTAGCAAGACCATTAGTAAAACAAAATCCACGGGACCAATCACCTACAAAGCAAATCAATCACTTGGAACACATACTAGAAGTTACAAGGCCTCAAGTAATAGCTTTACAAGAATCAGAAAAAAAATTTCGTTGCCTCTTCAAGGGGAATAGTAGGAAAAATGCTAAGCAGCCCTCAACTCAGTTTCATCAGAACATCAAGCAAAAAATTAAAAATCATTCGTATCATTTTTTTAAAAGAAGAGAACAAAAATAAAGTGAATCCCATGTAATCAAAGGTATTCACCGTCTTAGGTGTGGCCTGAACTCGAGTCACGCTAGTTATGTTTATTGTTCAAACTTTGCCTTATAATTATAATGCACCAAAAAAAAAAAAAAGGTTCAATTGAAAGAATTAATGAGAATTCATTTCAATAAATAGAAAAAAAAAAAGGAAAATAATTATGATAAAAAGGGAAAGAAATTATGTTTAATCTTAACCATAAATTTAATTTTAATCAATGATAAAAAAAAAGTAAAACTCTTTAAATTTACATTCATCTTTTTTTTTTAATTTTTATTGTATTAATTTTTTAATAATTTAACCGCGGTTAAATTTATCAAGATATTTGTGTTTGTAATGCTAAACTTGACATATATAATCTATATGAATGTAGCACAAAATATGATGATTGGATTGTTAAAATATTAATTGTAGAAAAAGTTATAGAAGAGTGTAAAACCGATTAAATTTTACACGTGAGTCCCTCCCCTTTATATATATTCAAATAAATTGTGTATGTTAAATTTAAGTAAATTAAAATTGTATAGTTATATACAAATAAATATATTATTTACATTTATTGAAACCCAATTTGTGACTTATTGTTGAGTGTTTACATTCTCCATTAATAGCTTGGGTTAGAAACACATTTGTATAAAAAATTAGGTGCATTAAATTAATCTTTTATACTCTATCGATGGTCTCGTCAACAAAAATTACTCTTATATATTTTCTTCTGTTTCTTCTTTTTCAATCTTCTTTTCATTCTCATTAAATTCATAACTGGAATAAAACAATAAAAATACAATCATTACCTTTTTTAAAGAGAAAAAAAAATACCTTAAAAAAAGATTTAAGCTTCAAAAACAATTTCTTAGTAAAAAATTAAAAAACCAATAACTCCTTAAAAATATTTCACCTTATTAAGCCCTCAATAGTTAAAAAAAAAAAATTAACTAGGCCTTTCTATTAATAAAAATCATCAGTTGGTAGGTTTGAATGTTAACTATGCTGACATGGCAAACAACTACTTGAGCAAAAAATTTTAAAAATTATTTTAAATTTGATAAAAATATATACATCTAAAATGAAGAATAGAGCAAACTTATAAAAATTTTTAAAAAATATAAAAATTATTAAAAATTTTAAATAAATAAAAAACAAAATATATATATAATTAGTATAATACACATCTAAAATGAATCTGGATAAATGATTGTTCAAATTCAAATAAATTAGGATATATAGATATCTAGGTTCATTTCGGATTAGAGCAAAATTATAAGAAAAAATTATAAATTGTAAAAATTAAACTCCCTTTTGGTGTTTCATATTTATCCTTTACACACATCAGTACTATTATTTCTCTCATGCATACATTCCATACCTTTCATGGAGGCTAAGAAATCATCTGCAGATATACTGATTTAGTCTAGTTTCTTCCCATTTCTGGATTAGCCCTGATTGTGTGAGGATGTTATGTGGAGGCCTTATGGTTGCTCAACTTGTCCAGTTCATTTTAAATATATTTATTTATTAATTTTAAATTAATTTTAAATTTTTAAATATCTTACCAGTTTCATTACCATAAGTGCTTAGTTGATTTTTTTTTAATCATTGAAGACTCTAAGTTGAAATTTTTTTAATAACTTAATTGATTTTTTAAAATTTTTTTCTAAAGACTTTTTTTGAACTTAAACCTAAAAAATATTAACATGATAAATGCTTAAAATTTTATTAACATTTAAAAGTTATTATAATTATTATTATTTTTATGTAAGACCCAATTTTCGCCCGGGCCCATTAACCAATTTTAAACTAAAACAAAAAACAAAAAATTAATAAAAAGTCCATTAAACAAAAATTTACAGTAGGCCCAAAACCCAATAACAGTCCCAAGCCCGAATGGCCCAAATTTACAAAACCTAAACAAAAACAGAAACCCTAGATGTTTCAAGATTCTTCAGCCGCCGCCGTAGCAGCCAGGCCCCCACACTCGTGCACTTAGCCACGTCACCTCCGAACCCTCCGCGCCCGCTCCACGTCGTCATACCTGCGAGAAAGGCGAAACAGTAGCAAAAACAGAATTGTTGTATTTTCGAGTATAAAAACCCAAACAACTATTGTAAACTAAAAAAAAAAAAGACACTACAATTTTTGACGAAACACACAATTTTTACGAATATACAATCGGAAAAAGATCAGCAAGGTTTTTTATTTTTCTTCCTCTTTTTTTTTCTTTCGAATCTGTCATTGCATACATATATAAATATTTTTATATTTTAAACTATATAGATATATAAGTATTAAACCAAAAAATATACGGAAAAAGAGAGAAAAACCCACGGCGGCGACTAGCCGGCCGATGATCGGAATGGTTGCGGGAAATCACTGAGAGGGGAGAGCATTTTGAGAGGGTTTTAAATTTTTTTTTTCTGAAATGAAGAAGAATGATTTTTCTTAAAAAAATTTCAACTTATATACTGCCCTTAAATGACGTCATTTAGGGCTGAATTCAATAGCCCAAAACGGCACCGTTTTGCCTAAGATTCGAGAGCGACCCGACCCGTTATCACAGGATCCGACTGTTTTATAGTTTGTAGGCTATTTACGCAGCCGACCCTTCCGTTTTTTCCAGCTGTTTTAATTAAGTCATCTGTTTCTTATTTATTTTCTTTAAATTTTGGCCTAAATTTTTAACGATGTTGCATTTTGGCCCATAATCAGGCTATGCGTTTTGGGGGACAGGGATATTATCCCATTTGGTCCCCCATATCATTCGCGTGTCACAATCTAGGCCCTATTTTTATTTTTACTCCGATTTAGTCCCTTTACTGTTTTTATTTATGTTTTGGGACTCCCAATTTTATTTTTTAATTTCAATTTAGTACAGTATTTATTCATTATTATTTCATTTATATATTCATGTGTATTATTTCACTTATTTAATTATTTGCATACACATATATTTTTTATCATTATTATGCATCTTTTTCTTGCTTATTCATTTTTTTGTAATTTACCTTATTTCTATTATTATTATTATTATTGCTTTTACTATTATTTTTAATATTACTACTCTTATTATTATTTCCTTAAATTAGTGTTAACTTTATTATTATTATTATCATTATCTTTATATATTATTATTACTATTATTATATTCACTATTATCATTACTTTCCCTACTACTACTTCTACTACTACTATTATTATTATTATTATTATTATTATTATTATTATTATTATTATTTTAGTATTACTATTATTATTATTTTGTTGTTACCACTATTATTTTATTATTATCAATATTATTATTACTTTTAATATTATTAGTATTATTATTTCTATTATTATTTCTATTATTTTTACTCCTATTACTATTGATTTTAATATTATTACTAATATTATTTTTATTGTTACTATTACTTTTATTATTATTTTCATTACTATTGTTATTATTATTATAATCATTATTATTATTCTTATTTATTCATTTTTACTATTATTATTTGATTATTAACATAATTCATTATTATTATTGTATTTTTTTGTTACTATTATTATTATGTTATTATCTTCAAAATATTATATATAGTATTTATTTATTTATTAATTCACTATTAGCTTTTATTTTTTGTTATTATTTTCTTTTATTTATTTATTTTTACCTATTATTTTATGTGGATTGATTACTTTAGCTTTTATATTTTATTGTATTTTATTTTTACCTTCATTATTGTTAATTATATTTTTTATTGTCATCATCATTATGTTGTTATACAAATTAGCATTGTAGTTCATTTTATATTTTATTATAAGATCATATCACATTTTATTAGGTGCATCAAAAATCTTGTTTTTATTACGTGTTCTTAGATTTGAAAGAAATTGTACCCTAACTAGAGATTTCGATTTTTCTCATCGAATCTAAAGAACTAATTATTTTTTAATTAAAGCATAAGCTAAATAAAAACTTATTTTCGAGAATTCAAAATGTTGTTCCTAACTCACTGGATATGATATTTTGTTATCTCGATATAAGAATTTCCAAAATTTAAATGTACGAGTTTTAAATGTCAAAAGACCAGCTTAGTTTTGAGGATTCGAGGTGTTGTATCCTAACTTACTGGATATAATATTTTATTCCTTCGAAATAAGTGGGTCTCGGCATCTAGTTTAATCCATTCAAGTTTTCAAAACAAAGAGGATCGTATTTTAAAATCTTTTCAAATTTTCGACATTAAGACATTAATCAATCAATTCGGTACCAATTTTGGGCGCTACGAGGGTGCTAATCCTTCCTCGTGCGTAACCGATTCCCGAACTCATTTTTCTTGAATTTCGTAAACCAAAACCAAAATTTTAATAAATCAAAATGTTTTATCAAAATGATCAATCTCAAAGTGATCCGATCACACCTCAAAAAGATTGGTGGCAACTCCATTTTCGTTTTTAAAGTCGAACCCGTTTTCTAAACAAAAAATGGTTTCGACATTTGATAGAATGAAATAAAGAAATTAGATATGATATTGTGTTGGTATATTATATTATGTTTGAGATATTTTAGAATTAACAAAATTAAAAAAATTAGTAATTTAATTATCGATACGTATAAAGGTTTGAGCAATTCAAGCTGAGTACGCTTTCCGCTGCTAATTCCGAACCTGTGTGTTTGTTCCTTGGTTCCCATTTTTAGGGATTTGTTTGGTAAGAGAATCAAGATTCAAGGGTTTGATTGTGAGCCCTGTTGACCACCATAATCTTGTGTTTCCTTATTTTGGGTGCTAAGTGTTGTGTTGATCCGTTTTTCCATTTTTAATTGCGTAATGAGTAGTTGAATGCATGATATGATGGCACTACCCAGTTTGCCTTCCATGCTCAGCCTCACATACATATTTAACTCTAATCATTGAAGAGAAGAAGGTGTTTTCTGAAAACATAAACACTTAAATAAAAATCAAATCATAAAGAGATGAAATGCGGAAAATAAAATAGAAGGCTTTGACCAAATCTGCATAAAAAACTAAATTAAAATATAATATATAATTTGAGTATTTATGATTTTTAATTCTTCTAGATGGCTTGACTCTTGAGAGATTACCTAACTCCAAAAAATACTATTTTATACTTTCTAGAAATAAAATACTTTTCATGTTTATTTTATTAAATTGTGTCGTTGTCACTGTTTAATTAAACTATTTATTTAGTGAGTTCAACAGAAGAAATTTGTGTTTTCCTAAACAAACGTTTCATTTACTATTTTTTCAAAAAAATATAATAATTATAATTATTTACTCATACACTTCCTTCTGAAGGTGGCAACTGAAACATCCAGTTCAGTTTATGTTGCCTCTGTTTTGATAACCCTGTTTTCAAACTTTTAAAAAAAAGTCAATGTCTTCCTCTCAAACACCCAGAGCAAATGGCACATCCTTCAATGCTCCTCCATAGGCCTCTTGCCTCCCTCCCTTCCAACACCTTCTTCTTCCTTCCTGCAACTTTAGCTCTCTTTACTACACTTTTCATCCTCTTTTACATCTTCACAACTCCATCTCTCTTCATTTCCCATCAACATAAACACAACTTAAAATACCCGCTTGGGCCCTCTCAGTCTTCCCCATTGACCCCAATTCTTCCCTCAAATCGGAGCTTTCATTTGTCAGCAAAATTTCCATTCAATGATGTTTTTGGTGGTGAAGATGGGACTGTGAGTCCAGTGTCCTCAAGATCTCATTTTGGGTCAAAGGGTGCGTTTATTTTTTTATGTTTAATAATGGGTATTTGTTAGTTCTTACGTTTCTTCTGCCATTTCTTGTTTTTCCGATTATTCACTTGAGCTTTGATCTTTGTATGAGTTTTGAGTTTTATTCGAGTGTTCACCTAGTGTTTGTGGATATGCTGTCGGTGCATCGATGAACTTCTAAGAAACTGAATTATTTATAGTTATGGTCTCTGTTTATATTTGTTTGGCTTTCGATGTTTACAAGGTTTGAACATTCATGGGTGTAAATTAGAGGGGAAAATATGAGAGAGAGGAAATTACAGGTATTCAAATGCCATTTTTTTTTTATGGTTCAGGAAACTCCATGAACGACATCGATGTGTTCCATGACGGAGATATCTTTCTCGAGGATTATCAACAGATGAACCGGAGCTTCAAGATATATGTTTATGCTCACCGGCGAGATGATCCCTTTGCACATGCATTCTTGCCTGTGGATTTCGAACCTGGGGGCAATTATGCTAGTGAAAGTTACTTTAAGAAGGCTCTTATGAATAGCCATTTCATAACCGAAGATCCGAGGAAGGCGGATCTTTTCTTTCTGCCTTTCTCGATCGCAAGGTTGAGGCATGATCGTCGAGTTGGTGGAGGCGGTATCCAAAGCTTTATCCGAGACTACATCTCCAACATTAGTACAAAGTACCCTTACTGGAATCGTACTGGTGGAGCAGATCATTTTTACGTTGCTTGTCACTCTATCGGACGATCGGCCATGGCTAAAGCCGAGGAAGTAAAACTTAATGCCATACAGATTGTATGTTCTTCGAGCTATTTCCTTCCGGGGTACGTTGCTCACAAGGACGCATCTTTGCCTCAAGTATGGCCAAGAACCGACGATCCTCCTACTATCACTACATCCGAAAGGTGAAAACACTCACTTCCTTGATGTGTTTGATCTGCTTTGGTTAAAAATGATTTCTGTGTTCTGTTTTTTAGTTTCTCTGAAATGATCAAAGCTTGAATTGAGGTCATTTCATAGTTGCTGAAGTTCTCGGTATAGTTGTTAATGGTACATAACCATGTTTTCTACAGGAACAAACTTGCGTTTTTTGCCGGTGCGATCAACTCCCCGGTACGTGAAAAGCTTGTAAAGTTTTGGAGAAATGATTCTGAGATCTATGCTCATTTCGGTCGGCTTAAAACACCATATGCTGACGAGCTCCTTGGTAGCAAGTTCTGCCTCCATGTAAAAGGCTTCGAAGTTAACACAGCTCGAATAGCGGATTCGTTATATTATGGTTGTGTCCCGATAATCTTAGCTAACTACTATGATCTTCCGTTTGCTGATATACTGAACTGGAAGAGCTTCTCGATTGCTGTCGTAACTGTGGATATCCCGTTGCTCAAGAAAATTCTTCGAGGAATAACTTCCGACGAATATTCATCGTTACGAGGCAATGTGTTGAAGGTACGTAAACATTTCCAGTGGCATGTTCCTCCTATAGATTTCGATGCATTTTTCATGGTGATGTATGAATTATGGCTCAGAAGAAGTTGTATTCGCATGAGTAATGACTAAAGACAAATTGTCAAATTTTCAATCAATGCTTTTTTAAATAAAATAGCATCAATAGCATTTTCAACAAGAAATAGCCTACGGGCATGCGATCTGTTGATAGAGTGCTCGACTCTTAATTGCAATGACCAGGGGTCAAACCTTAGCAATATCAAATAAATAAATACTATAAGAAAATTCAGGGTTAGAGCAGAAGAGGGTTGAATGGAGCAAGCTTATTTGGCGCCATGGATGATGGTAACTCAAAATAGGTGGTAAGAGAGGCTTATTCAGATGGGATCATATTTTTCAAGTGCGATAACTCAATGGTATGGAAAGGAATACAGATGGTGTGTTGTTTCATGAGTTGGTTGGCAAGCTGAAAGGGAGGACATTGACTTCTATTATTTTGGGGATTGCTGGGAGTGCATATGTTTACATGGTAAGCAGCATAGAGGGTCGCAAGTTTCTGAGCAAATACATGACAGGGAAAATAAAAGGAGATAGTCTGAGAGAGGAGGAGTGGTAAAAATATTAGGATGCTTCCGTTATTAGGCTGATAGTTTCTTGTAATGTATACAGGAATTGTACCATGCAGCGGTTACCTGCTTCTTTTGCATAATATATAGCTAGTTATTTAACAAATTAGGAAATCTCAGTTAGATGGCACATGACATAGTTGGTCATGCGGCGTTTGGCAGCATATTACAATACCATGTGTTAGTACAGTCAAAATTAATTTGCAGTTTTTAGATTCCCTACATTTAATGCTATATGTATCTTCCAAATTATGTAACAAATACGCTAACATTAAAAAAATACAATACACTGTGAACAGTCAAAAATTCCATGATTTTCATATTATAAATTTGCGAATTTTAATATATTACGCAACACATAAGCTAACATTAAAAAAATACACTACACTGTGAACAATAAAAAATTCCACCCATTTTCATACTATAGATTTGCTATTTTTATATTACATTAACAATACAATTTAATGCATAATATTAAGAAGAATTTTATATGTATCTTCCAAATTAGGTAACAAATAATGCGACATAAAAAGATACTTATACAAACCCATATCTTTCCTTATAAATCCTAATTTGGTCAAAATTTACAAATTATTTATGTTTTTTAATTAAATATTAAATATAGACATATAGTTTTAAACCAAATATTATTTTAATTTAAAAATACGATATTTTTTAATAAAGAAAAATCTTACATTAAATATTAAAATGTTATGTATCATCCGTCTTTAATGAAAAATATATCAACTATCTTATACAAAGATAATGCAGCATGTATAGCTCAATTGAAAGATGATCACATCAAATGTGACAGAACGAAACATATTTCACGAAAATTATTCTTCACCCATGATCTTGAGAAGAAAGGTAATAGAGAAGTTCAATAAATCTAGTGATAGTTTAGCAAATCTTATTATCAAGGCATTGCCAACTTCAACATTTGATATACTACTACACAAGATTGGAATGCGTTGACTCAAAAATGTAATGTGCTGTTGTCACTAGGGGGTGTCAAAAACATGTTGCACTCTTTTCCTTTAACCAAAGTTTTGTCCCAATGAATTTTCCTTGTAAATGTTTTTAACGAGACAACTTGTAATAGGAGATTGTGTATTCTTTTTCATTAATTAGGTTTTTATCCCACTAGGCTTTTCCTAATAAAGTTTTAACAAGGCACATTTTTCATTAATAGTCATCTAATGGGGAATGTTGTGAAATGGATATCCATATAGCTCTCATAACATCCAATAATTCATTTTTTTTTTTGTAACTCTTGTAACCCCTAAAAATTTATAAGGTACCTAAATTATAATTATTAGAGTTTTGTAACCTATGGTGGTTGAGGCCCTATAAATAGGGGGCATGTATAGGTTTTTTAGATATCCCAAGAAAAAGTAGAATTATCCTTCCACTTTTATCTCTACTCTTCTCTCTTAGTTTGAAAAGTGTTGTGGAAAAATACTTTTGAAAAGTTTGGTTTAAGATTTGAGTGTTTAACATTGTTGTCAAAAAGTGCTTTTGATAAATAAAATGTTCATTTTAGACATGATATTATCAAGTAACAAATATGCATTTAAATAATGTTCAAATTAGCTAATATTATTATATTTTAGTAAGAATATAAAAAATAATTTATTATAACTTGTTAATATTTTAATATATGAAATATAAATTTTAAATATTTTTAAACAATAAATATTAATTATTTATAAAATTTAATTAGAGTATATATATAAACTATATTTTAAATATTTAAATATAACCATTAAATATTTGTAAATAGATATTAACACATTTGTATTATTTTTAAAAATAATTTTTTTATTTTTAATTAATGATTTTAATATATTTGTAATTAAGCGCTAAGAAAAAAAGTACTATGTTGTTAGAAGGGTGAAAAAATAATTAAACACCAAAAGTATTTTTGAGGAGAAAAAGTAAAAAAAAAATTCAACCAAAAGCAACTTGTTTAGCACAAATTTTTTTTTAAAAAATACTTTCCAAGGGAAAAGTGTTTTTTTAAACACTACTAAATAAGCCATTATTCTTGGCCAATTTACCAGAAAATACCAAATTCTAACAAAATTTACGGAAAATGGCCTAAAAAATTATTATTTACCGGAAAGGGCCATTTTCCCCGGAAACGCATCCACATCAGCTCGTTTTCAGGGGATGAATCAGGAAAGCGCGTCCACGAGGGAGCGCTTTGTGCCACATCAGCAAAAAAAGGTCTTTGAGGGCCCGCTTTGCTGATGTGGCAAAAGCGCTCCCTTGTGGACGTGCTTTTGCCCTTTCCCGCCGATGGGTTTTTCAGTTGTTTTTAATGTTAGGGTATGAGTTTTAAGGGTTTTAGGGCTACGATTTAGGATTTTTTAGAGTTTAGGGTTTAGGGTTTTTAGGGAAAAATTAATGAACTAGATTTTAGAGTTAATTAATTAAAATAATTTTAGGGTTTTGGGAAAAATATATCAGCAAAAAAAAAATTATTTGAATTTTTTTTACAGTAGTATTTGGCAAAATAATTTTGAGAAGACGTTTCTGAACAAATAGTAACCAAAACGCTTCAAGCAAGATGTACTATCAGTAAGAGTACCGAAAAAAGCTCCCACGTGGATGCTCTTTTGCTACAGTAGTCTCTGGCAAAATAATTTTGAGAAGACGTTTCTAAATAAATAGTGACCAAAATGCTTCAAGCAGGATGCACTGTCAGTAAGAGTACTGAAAAAAGCTCCCACGTGGACGCTCTTTTACTACAGTAGTCTCTGGCAAAATAATTCTGAGAAGAGGTTTCTGAACAAATAATGACCAAAACGCTTCAAGCAGGATGCACTGTCAGCAAGAGTACTGAAAAAAGCTCCCACATGGATGATCTTTTGCTACAGTAGTCTCTAACAATCCTTAGACTATAAATGAGTCAAATTTCATTCTCAGGTTGTATAATAAAAAATGAGGCAAAAGTAAAATAGAAACTGAAGATGAGTGAACGTATTAGTGCTGTTATTTACTATGATAATGAGGTTTGTGACACCAAAAATGGTGTTGTTTTTTATCGGAGAACACAGCGCGACTGGTTTTTAACCCGAACATAAATTTGACAGAACTTCGCAAAAGAATTAGGTGTAAAATCTTCGAAACAACGCCAAAGAAAGTTCAGTCTATTAGGTATAGATTTTGTGCTTCAGTTGGCCCTATGAGATATGACTCATTCGACATCAAAGGTTCTCGGAGCTTGGAGGCAATGGTGGAGACTCATATTTCCAGTGGATCACCCAATCTTGAGGTATATGTACAATTTTCATCGTCAAGTGATCTTCCTTCGACTTCAACATCTACTGCTGTTCGAGGGGAATACACGACCCCAAGCCGACACTCTGTTAGTGGGAGGCAGAATACGAAAATGCCCGTGTTTGGTGGTAGTATGGAAAACACAACCCCTGCACGACGCTTGGTTGGTGGATAGGACATGCATATCCTTCCTTCGACGTTCGATGCTAGAAATACGTATTGGGGAACGTCATCAACTTCTAGTGGTTGGCAATCCACATATGATTGGGAACGTTACGAAAGTTGTTTAAGAATGGATAAGTACTCCCCACGACATCCATCGGTGAGGGGCCCTCGTTCGTTGCAGAGATGGTGGGTCGGATGATGAGTCCGATGTGGATCCACCTCGAGAGCCCGGTCCCGATAATGTAGAAGTTGCATTATTTTCTGAACCGGAGCCTGTTCTAACCGTTCCTGAAGATGTTGAAGGCGGTTCAGATACAGAAGAAGAAGATCCACGATTCAGGGCGTACTCGCCTCCAGCCTACATGTATAATGTCGATCTATCTCAAAACGATGCATTGGAGTTTCCTGAACTGCCACATAGAAGGCGTGACCGTACAAGTTCGCCATTGGATTAGGGTGAATTAGAAGTTGGTAAAGAGTTTTCCAACAAGAATATTTTTCTTGGTGCATTGAAACAATATAGCATCAAGAACGGGGTTAACTACAACATGGTTAAATCCAAACTCAATAAGTACAAGGCTAAGTGTGCAGTGCAAGATGGTACATGTTCATGAAAAATCATGGCCTCGTTGAGAAAAAAGATAGGCTTGTGGGAGATTAAAAAGTACAAAGGTCCACATACATGTCTTGCCGGTACAGTATCACTAGGTGTTTAACGTTTTTTTGAATAATACTAATATTATGTAATGTTGTATTATTTAACGTACTTCGTTGAGAGGTGTTTCACAAGATCACCTGAAGATGGATTCAGAGATGTTGGCTGACTTAATAATACCGACGGTGAAGGCGGATTCCAAGACTACAGTACTGGCCTTAATTGGCAATATTTGTAGCCAATTGGGGTACACGCCCTCTTACCGGAAAACTTGGATAGCTAAGCAGAAGGCGATTGAAAAGTTGCATGGTCGGTGGGACGTTTCATATAATGAAGTGTGGCAGTGGTGTCAGGTGCTGGAGAGATATGTCCTAGGCAGAATAACAGACCTTGAAACGGAACTGGCGTACTACAACGATCGATTGCACCATGGATGCCAAGTGTTAAAGTGTCTGTTCTGGACATTTAAGCAATGCCGAGACGTATTTCTATACTGCAAGTCATTGGTACAAATTGACGGTACCTTTATGTATGGTAGATATACGCATCGGCTATTACTAGCTGTATTGCGTTTGCAATAACACCGGGGGAGTCAGCTGATGGCTGGGATTTCTTTCTATCTAGGTTAAGGAGGCATGTCTTCCCCTAACCTGATATATGCGTTATATCGGATCGGGGCCCTGGAATACTAGCCGCAATAGAGCGACAGGGAAGCCTGTGGTATCGTACACACCACCGATATTGCCTAAGGCATATTGCGTCCAACTACCACGAGCAACATCGATCTACAAGTGAACGACGGCAAGTGACCAACATGGGTATGTAATATCTATTAATATAATTTCGTTTGTAATATTCAATTTATTCTTAATTGAAGAGTGGTATGTAATATTCACTATTAACTTATATTGGCAAGGTACGAGATCAATAAGGACAGTTTTCACGAGATGTTGGCGAGTTTGCGCTCAGTTAACGAAGAAGGCGCAAACTACCTATGCAACATATCTTTTGAACAGTGGGCACAAGCATACGACGGCGGCCTACGATATAGTCATATGACCTTAAACCTGACCGAATACATAAATTCTGTTCTAAAAGGAACGCATCATTTGCCGATAACATCAGTTGTGCGAGAGACATATTTTTGTTTAGCGGCACTATTTCCGAAGCGAGCAGTGAGTTATAAAGGCCAAATGCAAGGAGGCCATGTATAGTGCGCAAATGTATTGCGAGAAATTAACAATGGGAATGCATGGGCCAACACCATGCACACAGTGTGTCATGATCGTGACAACCTATGGTTTCGTGTGACGGAGTTTGACAGACCGAACCAATGTATTGTTGGCGGGCAATATCATGTACACTTGAGAAATAGGACCTACGATTGTGCGATATTTGATGCACTTCATTATCCATACGCTCATGTAATTGAGGCTTGCGAGAATCTCCGTCTGGATCCCATTAGCTATGTCAACGAAGTGTATAAAATAGAATGCATGTACAACATGTGGAGACACGTATTCCCACCAGTCCCGGATGAACGTAAGTGGCCGTCTGTATTGTTTTCTCCGTATAAGCTGTTACCGAATAGAGAACTATGTTGCAAACCAAAGGGTCGACCTTGCTCGACTAGAATACGCAACAATATGGATATCTAAGAAACAACCAACCAACGAAAGTTATGCGGATGGTGTAGGAACCCAGGCCATACATATCGCTCGTGTCCAAATCGGAATAATTGATAGTTTCCTTATCATTTTTTGCCTATTGGTGACATTGAAAATTCTTTTAATTTCTTGAT
Organism: Gossypium bickii; assembly: GCA_025503065.1. Taxonomy (NCBI): domain Eukaryota; kingdom Viridiplantae; phylum Streptophyta; class Magnoliopsida; order Malvales; family Malvaceae; genus Gossypium; species Gossypium bickii. The sequence continues at coordinate 11,851,551 of CP106709.1, forward strand.
GAAAATGATGAAATTTTGTAGAAGGATTAAGTTGCAAAACAAAAAAAAAAGGTTATTCAATTGATCTAAAATATCACCATCATCATTATTTGATGCGTCGTTGAATGCACCAAAATATATCCTACTCCCTGCAAAATAACGAAAATAACAGTAAAAGGCAAGTAGGGTCGAATCCACAGGGATCGGATTATACAAATGCCTGTTTCTCGAGATCCTGGGCAGAATCGTGCCCAAGAAAACCTGCGTTCCTGAAAAATAAATAAAAAACAGAATTAATAATTTTCGATCTGGAAGAATAATAATAATAACAGAATTTAAGACGAATTGAAGTTACGAGAATAAATTACGAGAATTAAAATGAGGAAAATAAAAAGAAAGGGTTTAGAGAAAAGTTTCTTATGTGGAGATATTCCAGCCTCCGGTTGTCCCGTTCCTCCTTGGCTCCGTCTTCGGCTTTTGGATGACCCTTCTCTGCCCAAGTAAGCCAGTTATAGTGGAAGAGGACGCCTACGACCACCAACTCCAAGAGTTTAAACTTACGGATTTAGGGAGCCTGACTCTAGCTTGCGATTGCTTTTGTGGAGTCATTTACGCTAGATCAACGTTTCTCAATGGCGAATCCCACGCCATTTTGTCTCTTGGGCTCGCTAACCTCTCGACGTGATAAGCTCACGAACCGACGGTGCAATCCTCCCAAAACACACAAAGCGGCGCCTTTGCATACGTTGAAAGGGTTACTTTTAAAGGGACACGGGACGGAGCGTCGACCAGTAATGCGGAGAAACGATGAATACTTGGGTGAGAAAGTTGAGTACGGGTTCTAAGCCTCAAGAACCTTTTTCTGGGAATTTGGCAACCTTGGCTAGATGGAATTTAGTGGCTCATATTTGTGGTGGAAAATATAAAAATATGGAAAAGGGAATTTTTATTGAAAGAAAAATAAATGAAACACAAAAGAATTATGAGGGAGGAGTGTCTGAAAAAGATGAACCCCAAATGAGTTACTCATCCCCTATTTATAGTGCTTAGAGTAGATAGTCTAATTATACTCAAACTCTAAAAGATAATTACAATTTAATTAAAGATAAATAGAGATAAATAAAGAAATCAAATAATCCTAGATAATTATCCTAATATTAATTATCCTAATATAATTAAAATAGAATTTGATAAAGCAAAGTCTCTTCTTTTTGCATTTCAATCCCTCTGCCCTCCATGTTTGCACTTTTGGCACCATCTTTTCCCTTTGTTGCACATTGGTCCATTTTTATCTTTAATTTCACGATTTTGGCCCTCAATTTTGCATTGGTCTCCAATTTAGTCCCTACGAGATAAAAGTCCATAAATAGCCCAAATTAGTAGAGTCACATTCGAAATTAATATACAATCAGCACATAAAAACATGTCGTTCTAAAGTGTTATCATTATTCTTCAAAGTTATCTTTCTTGCTAAATGCTTATTTTGCCCCTTACGATCATTCAAAATTCATACATTAGATCAACATCCATCTTGATAAAATTACAAATTAACCCATCATACTTTTTCACTTATTCAATTTAGTCCTAATTCATCCATTTCTTATTCGTTTCTATATATAAAAAATAAAAATAACTTACAATAAAAATAAATTACAATTTTTATTTTATTTAGGATATAGAAAATAAATGAAATTACAAAAAAATAAAAAACAACTTTTATTTTATTAAAGATATAAAAATTAAATTACAAAAAAAATAAAACACAACTTTTATTTTATTTAGGATATAAAAAATAAATGAAATTACAAAAAAATAAAAAAACAACTTTTATTTTATTAAAGATATAAAAATTAAATTACAAAAAAATTAAAAATAACTTTTATTTTATTAAAGATATAAAAATTAAATTAAAAAAAGAAACTTTTATTTTATTAAAGATATAAAAATTAAATTAAATTACAATAAAAAAATTAAAAAACATCTTTTATTTTATTAAATATATAAAAAAATTAAAATAAAAAAATAAAATAATATGGTTGGAATCAATGTTGGTGCTGGTCGGAATCGGTGCCGGCATGGGTGGTCGACGGTTACGCGTTGGATTTATTCTTCTTCTAGCTTCCGGCGGGGGTTGTGGAACCCCAGGCGGAGATTCTGGTTCCTCCGACAGGGGGTCTGGTTGTGGGTGTTGGGAGGATGACCCATCTTAATAAAATATTAACTGGGGAGGTGTTTGCATCGCCCATGGCGGAGGTGTCTGAATCCCATAAGGCGAAGGAGATTGGTAAAAAGAAGAGCTCCCTAACGGCGCCTCGTGCGATCCCTCATGCGACGGCGGCCTATAGATCGGCTAGCCAGTCGGAGTAGTCGAGAACGGACTCAAATCAGGCCATGCATTCCAACCTGCCATGGGACTGGGAAAAGGAAACATATAAGGGTTAGGATACATATAAGGGCTAGGGTACGCACCTAACATAATCTGAAAAGGCTGTGATGTGGGTGTCATCGACTGAAGTGTTAGGCCCGGTGACTATGTGGGCGCTGTTGATAGGCCCGTGGTTGTGTCGGCGCTGTTGATGGTCCCGTCTCATCACCCCTTATTTAAAGGGCCCCGCCGTTCCCTTTGTTCACGAAGTTTCCGTCGCCTCTCCTCTTCCGACAATAAATATGGCTTGTGAAACACCCCACACCCGGCCCACGAGCCTGAACCGGATCTGGTATGTTCCTTAAGAAAATCGGTTTTCAATGTCCTGATTAACTTAGAGAAAATTTGTGTAATTAAGAAAAATTCGTTTTGGGTTAGGCTTAAATTGGAATCCATTTAATAAATTTTGAAAATCCAACTTAAATAAGGTGACAAAATAATTTTAAAAGAAATAAATTTACTTAACTTTATTCAAAAAAAATAATTTGTATCTTAATCAAATAAAATAAACAGAAATAAAGAAAATCCAACTGGGCCTTATGGCCTTATTACATCATTCAAACCCAAAATAAAATTTAAAGTACTAAATTTAAATAGAGTCTAAATTCTAATAAATTCTTCAAGTGTTGCATGGCCACCTTTAGCTCCTGCCGACCCGGTCCATTACTGCTCATCACCTGAAAAGTAATTCCCCAACGGGGTGAGTCCACGAACTCAATGTGTACACAGTACTAATTTTCAACAAATCAGGCATACAAGTCATATCAAGCATATTCAAATCAAATAATGATGCAACCCAAACCCAAACCTATTTGTCCATCCGCTACACACCACCCGTACCAACCTGTACACCGTGGGGACTACTAAGTCGACCCTCCATCCGCTACACACCATCGAAGGCGATCATTTGCGATCGACGCGTGCTCATCGCCCACTTATGTTGTGTCATTAGACACTGTATTCACTGGATGTAACCGAAGTTACCACTTTTCACTTTATGTGACCGTAGTCACCACTTTACGTTGGTGAGACCGTAGTCATCACCTTCACTTTCTTCCTCCACAAATATCCCGAATGCCCCAATTATTTCATAACATATTTCACATACTAAATTTTCATTCATGTTACTAATCACATGTTCAAAATATATCACATTCACAATCCTATCATAAGTAGGAAACGTGCACAGGTACTCCTTACCACATTTGTGGTGCTTAGCCACATTCACATCTTGTTACATATTTACATATCTAATGATTGCCATGCAATTTATTGAAAGTTAGTAAGAGTACACACCTTTTTCGCTTAATAGATTCCGTGAATTCCCAAGAGCGATCTACCGGTCTAAATCTTTCACTCCTATATTCGGCCATTAATTAAAACATATAAATGACCCCTTTTATTCTAAAAAAACCAAATCCTACTAGAAGTAGAATTTACTACCACTTACCTTGTTTTGCCGATTTGATTGCTAATCAAATCCAGAAGGTTTGTGTTCCTCCCTTGAAATCGGCTAACCACTATATTTCTCCATAGATTAGTTTTCGGCTTTTGAAATAATGGAAAAATAATCCCAAATATTTAACAAGTTAGCCTTGGCCGAATATCACTTACCTTATGATGGGATTCCAAATCAAGAGGATTCCTTTATAATCTGTCGAAATCCTATAACTTCGTGTTAGATTAAATCTAATTTTGAAAATGTGAATCATAATCTTTAACCAAATATTTATATTATAATCCTTACCTTAGATCCTTAGATTTCCGAAAGATCCCCTTTTTATGTTGTGGATGATTGCCTCTTCCTTAGAATCCACAAAGATTCGGCTTGACAATGAGAAACGGAGAAGAAATAGAAGAGAAAGAGAGGATTTTTGCTTAATGAAAATTTCGGCAGAGAGAGGGTTTTGCTTTGGGAGAATTTTGGCAGAGAGGAAGAGGAGCAAAAGTTGATGAGTAGCCTTCTGTCTTCCTTTTATAGTCGAAAATATCAGCCTAGGAGTCCCTTACTTGGCCACCACTCCACTTAGGTGATAATATCATCTATTTTGTTTAAAAATAAAATAGAGTTTAATCCTTCTTTTATCTCTTCAAATAATCCTAATTTAAAATCCTCATTTATCACTTATTTTAAGTAATATTTATGGAAATAAAACTCCCCATTCTAGAATACTTGTGCCGTCCACCTCCTTGGCACAGGAAGCAAAAATAAAACTTCATTTACTTGCTTCCTTGTGACTCGAACCAGTGCCCATGCCTCTTGCACATGGCGCCATTTCCATAGGTCCTAAGTGCCATCTTGAGCCGCTTTTCCAAGCTTGTTTGTGTGTCAAATTTCTCCAACTTTTTCTTTTAAGGCCCTCTTGCTTTTATTTCCTATTTAAAACTTCAAAACTCATCATTTAAGGGTCATTTCTAAGTTTCCTAAAATTTTCGATCGGCTCTGTAACTTGCCATTTTTCTTACATATCCAAGTTTCCTAAAATGCTCAAGTTTCCATTTTTGGATCATTTCCAAAAATGTTCAAGTTTCAAAAATGTCTAAGTTTCCAAAAAGCGTTCGGGTTTCAAAAATGTTCATTTCCATTTCCATTTCCATTTTCATTTCCATTTCCATTTTCATTTCCATCTCCATTTTCATTTCCATTTTCATTTCCATTTTCATGCATTTTCATTTCCATTTTTATGCATTTCTAGGTTTCAAAAATTTATTCATAGGACTTGAAACTTGTCATTTCATACAATTAATCTGGAAATGCATAGGCCCTTCCTAGGATGTTACAGCTTGCCATAGATCCTAAACTATGGCATGTATTTCGGCACGCACGCTAACTCAGGAACGATGATCGGTTCCCGAGTAGGTATATAATCATACCGGTTCTCCCACAATTTGATATACGCTGACCAAAATCTTGGCTAATCCGTATGCAACTACCGTAAGTCGACTTTGTGCTCATCATCGAGCACCTCAGGTGCAACGGGAATCGGTTGTCAGAATCCAAATTGACGCAGAACCCGATCTGACTCGTGCATCTCCACGGTCGCATAGTTGATCAACGGGACCTTCACATGCCAAATGTTCGGATTTTGAAAGAACTCATTCAGAATTACTGCCCGAATTGACGGATCCTCGTATGGTGTCCATTCAAACTATATTAACTTGATAAATGTATTAGTTATATACTAAATACTAAATATTAAATACTAAATACTAAATACCAAATACTAAATACTAAATACGAAATACGAAACGACTATTTTATTATGAAAATATATTTTATTTAATACTTACTTGTGCTTCCGACTGTTGCTCCAATAGAAGTCGTATATCTTCAAGCGTTGTAGGTATTCCAACATAACTAGCCGAATGGTTCCACCTAATTAAATAAATTTTTGGTATACAATTATATTTTAAATCTACGTAATAATTGTAAAATCTAATATTAAATTTACCTTATTATGAGTGGGAATGTATATGGGTGGTCGACTCGAGGACGTAAAAATGGAAATCAAAACCGTGCCCATAATTGCAGTAGTGATAGGCAGCCTCTGATTTTCGCTTTATTCGGTCGCGTCGCCCTGCACATCTCCCGATACAATTTTGCTAGCACGGCAGACCCCCACTCAATTCACCAGCTGCTCTAAAATCAACGAGTTTCAGCAGTCATCTCAGATGTACGAGGTTTCGTGACAAGTCCGGCATCAGATAGCCTACAATTATCTCAAGAATGTATGCCCGAGCATACCGTATTCTTTTTATTTTGGTCGAGTCATTATCCGGCTCCGGGAATGTGTCTTGTAACCAGCCCATCTCGATCCGACCTCCGTAAATGCTATCCATAATAGCACCCAAAAGCTCGTAGCATACGGCTTCCCAATCGCCAGAAGTTGCGGACCTGGTGACTACGTACCCATTCACCGGCAATCTTAATTGCAAATGCACATCTTCCAGAGTGATAGTACACTCTCCACATGGAAGATGGAAAGTGTGCGTCTCGGGTCTCCGCCTCTCTATCAACGCACTGATTAACTTCGGGTCCAACTTGTACTCCCGGCCTATCACAGCCACGTGCCAAAAACCTGCTTCCCGCAGGTAATTCTCAATCAATGGTGATGGCGGACCAGGCATATTGCGAATATAACATTGCAACACCCGATCTACAGACTGTTTAAAAAATTATAAAATAAAATTTAATTAAAATTGCATAAACCTAAAAAATATTAAATAGTATTGAAAAATTAAAATTAAAACTTACGATTGTTATTTGATCGACGGAGATGTGTTTATTGTCGAGACAAATTAATTCTCCGGCGATTGCTAATATGATCTAATATTTTAAATTTATCAAAAAAATATATTTCAAAAAAAAATTTAAAAAAGGGCTTTTTTGTAAATATTAAAGGACTATTGTAAAATTTGAGAGGAACTTTAAAGGAATTTGAGAAAAATTTGAGAGGAATTTGAGAGAAAGTTGAGAGAAATTTGAGAGAAAAATGAGTAAGGACTTTTGTGTGAAAAAAATAAAAGGGTGAGAGGGGTTTTTATAGTTTTTTATTTTGAAACGTTGGAGGCCCAACGGTAAAAAAAATGATCATTGTAGGGCAAAAGCGTGTTCATGAGGGAGCGCTTTTGCCACATCAGCAAAGCGCGCCCTCAAGAACGCGTTTTTTGCTGATGTGGCACAAAACGCTCTCTCGTGGATGCGCTTTCCTGATTTATCTCCTAAAAACGCGCTGACGTGGACGCGTTTTCGGGAGAAATGACCCTTTCCGGTGAATAATTATTTTTTAGGTCCTTTTCCGTAAATTTTGTTAAAATTTGGTATTTTCTGGTAAATTGGCCATTATTCTTACTATAATTTTTTTTAGTTTTATAATAATGCATTAAATGTATTTTTTTTGGAATATAAAAATTGCAAATTGAAAGCTTGAAAATCGGTGGAATTTTGACTGTACAAACTGTACTGACACGTGGTGTAGTAGTATGCTGCCAAATTTCGCATAATCAACTATATTATGTAACTGAAATTTTCTAATTTGTAAAAAACTATAAGATTAAGTTGTATAAAAATCCAACTCATTCTAGTTTGCAGCCACATAATTTATTTATTTATTTTATATATATTTTTAGGTTACAAAAATATATTAAACACCAATGTCACAATGAACAAATTAGACACAACTTCAAAAACTTAAAAACAATAAATAAGATTTACTTGATAAGAGATAACAAGAATCACCATTTCTTGTTTTTCTTTTATAATTTTTTTATAATGTTTTACAATTTTTAATATTTTTAAATTTTTTATAATTTAAAAAATTACATCTAGAATGTATTAGAAGAAATGAATGTCTAGGTTTAAATGAATTTGGACATCCATTAATCCATATTAATTTTGAGCTTATTTTTTAGTTTTTTTTTTTAATCTTTTAGTCATGACAACTAACTTAATAGTTTTTAATGACCATGACCATTGTAAATCAAATAACTTAATTGATGTGTTTTTAACATTTGAAGACCTGATTGATTTTTCTTTTAAAAGTTTAGAGGCTTCTTTAACATTTAAACCTTAATTTCTTGTATTGTATTTATTAAAATTAGGGTAAACTATACTCAATGTCAGTAAATTATGAGTAAGTTATGTTTTGGTCACTCAACTTCAAAAAGTTACAAAATGATAATTAAACTAATTGAAAGCTTTCGTTTAAGCTTTCAAAAAATTACAAAAATTATTACTTCTGACTAGACCTAGCGCCAAAGGCCCACTCGAAAAGTGGAAGGGTTTGGGTGAAAATTTAGGCTTGAAAAATGAGCTTGGGCAAAAAATAAGGCTTGTTTAAAAAAATTGGTCAGACCTCGAGTAAGACTTTTTTGGCCAAGGCCCAGCTCGACCCAAATTACTAAAAAGATAATTTTTTTACTGTTTTCTTGCTATTTTATTATTATTTTCTCACGGTTTTGTTATCATTTTACTATTATGTTTATATTATTTTGTTGTTATTATTTGGATATTGTATAACTCTTGTTTTATTACTACTTTTGTTACTATTTTAGAGACATTTGCTTGTTAAGTTACGCTGATTGTATTAGTGTTATTTGAGTATAAATATTTTTTAAATTTATTTTAAATTTTTGAAAAATATTTATTTTAATTTATTATATATTTAATTTTTTATATAAAAGTTAATATAAAAAAATTAATTCGACCGTTTTTATTCTAATCGAGGTTAGACAATATTTTAGAACTAATTTTAGGCGGAGCCAAGCCTAACAAATGAAACTAAAATTTTAGTAAGGAATGACCCGACACAGCCCTAGATAGGTCTACTTCCGACGTACTTAAGCATATTTTATTAATGGTTCCTCATGAATGGACTGAGAATTAAAGTTGGACAAAGAAAAAATTAAACAAAAAAAGGTATTGAAATGGATTTGATTAATCCATGTTGAAATTAACTTATTTCCTCTTCTGAAAATTGATGGCATTTAACCTTTTTTTTTTTTAAAGCTCAAAACTAAAGAAAGAAAGGAGAAATATAGTTTACATTTAGGGTTGGTGCAATTATTATACGTATAAATTTAAATACTAGTTGTCGATTTTTATTATTCCAAAAAATATATAATATTTTATTTATTATTGATAATGATTTTATCCAGGATATAATAATAGCTATGTACTAAAAAAGCATTACTTTAATTTGAAGGAAAAAAAAAAACTTTTTCATAAATCAGTGAAAAACAATGGTTGAAAGCATCCTCAAAAACCACGTTTTTTTTCCCTTTGAATTAATGAATGGAACTATCTATCAATTAACCTGTAAATTAAATCATCAAATAAACTATATATATAATTAAACTCATTCACTCAGAAAAATATTCATTAGGAAAAATCTGGGTTCTTAATGGGGAAGCAATCATCTTCCTTGGTTTACCAAATATTTCAGCATCGATTCCCAGCAACATACAAAGGGTTTTTCTATTTTTTACCAATAAGTTTAGCGTTAACTACTCTTCTTCTCATTTTCATTTACATTTCCACAACTGCAAATGTCACTAAAACCCATTCCCAAACCACTCTTTACCTTCAAACTTTGCCTTCTCTGATTAATATTGATCAAACCAGTAATCTCCCAATCGTTCCATTTGAAGATAATGAAGATGATAATGATAATTTGTTTGCTGATCCTTCCAGAACTGCTCGTCTGTATAGGGCGAGTCAATGGCTTCTCGGAAATCTTTTCGGCCTAATTGATGGTATGAATATGAATTTTTTAGATGTGATTTCTTGTATAAATTAATTAAATATATCGAAAACTTATTATACTCATTCAATTATGTTTTGTTTTTAAAAAAAATTCAGGAAATGATACAAATAATAAAGAAGCCTACCATGATGGTGATATCTTCTTACAAGACTACAAACAAATGAACAAAAGCTTGAAGATCTATGTTTATCCTCACAGCAAAGATGATCCTTTTGCAAATGTGTTATTGCCTCCTGATACTGACTGCAAAGGCAACTACGCAAGCGAGCTGATGTTCAAGAAAGCTTTGATGGAATCCCATTTCGTCACCAAAGATCCCGATGAAGCCCATCTTTTCTACATGCCTTTCTCCATCTCTTCCATGAGGAGCGATCCCAGGATCGATGTTCACGGCATCCCCGATTTCATTCAGAATTATATCTCCAATATTACCCTTAAATATCCTTACTGGAATCGGACCGGTGGAGCCGATCATTTCTATGTTGCTTGCCATTCTATAGGAAAGATTGCATTTGAGAAGGCGTTAGTAGCAAGACTCAATGTTATTCAACTCGTTTGCTCTTCAACTTATTTTCCTTCATCGTATCTTCCTCACAAGGATGCTTCTATGCCTCAAGTTTGGCCTCGAGGAGGCGACCCTCCCAACCTTCTTACATCGCAGAGGTAAGACGCACTGTACTCCCGTAATTAGTTAAATTCATTATTTGGTATTAACATAAATGAAAACTATATTTATAGGAAGAGGCTTGCATTTTTCGCCGGAGCAGTGAACTCTCCGGTACGAGTAGCTCTTCTCAAAGTGTGGGAAAATGACACTGAAATTTTCGCGCACTTCGGCCGCCTCAACACCCCATACTCCGAGCAATTCCTCGGAAGCAAGTTTTGCATCCATGTCAAAGGCTTTGAGGTAAACACGGCGCGCGTGGCCGACGCTCTATTCTATGGTTGCGTCCCTATAATTTTAGCCAACCATTACGACCTTCCGTTCACCGATATATTGAACTGGAAAAGCTTCTCGGTCGTGGTTCACCATATCGATATCCCGGTTTTGAAGAAAATACTTCAAGGAATAAGCAACGAAGAGTTCGCGATGCTACAAAGCAATGCGCTGAGAGTTCGTAAACATTTCCAATGGCATACTCCGCCCATTGATTTCGATGCGTTTCATATGTCCATGTATGAGTTATGGAAACGTCGAAGTGTTGTGAGGGTTAGGTTAACTCCTTCCATGGAGTTTATGTAGGTTTTTTTTTTTTCAAAGTGTTCTCAGTTTTGAATTGTATTTTTTTTTCTTTTTAAATCATTTTAACCAATAAATGAATTATGATGAATGAAAAGGAAATTTTAAGATCTTAGTTTTGTTTTAAAAGGTACGTGCAAAGTGAGAAAAGCTAAAAAGGCATCTAGGCTTTATTTGGTAAATACGTAGTTTTTTAAAATTAATTAGGGATTTAGATAAATTTTTTTAAATGAGGGGAATAAGTCGATTTTGGGAGAGCCCGTGATATGTAAGTTTTTAGATTTTATTCGATTTTCATCATTTTAAAAATGTCAATGTCTCTAATTCGTTTGGATCACAAACATGTATATTTTCGGCGTACAATTACAAACGGTACGAAAATATTATTATATTTTTTTATTTAATTAATATCATTATTAAGTTAATATTATTTTTTAATTCGTTATGTTTATATAATTAGGATGAAGATCAGATTATCGAAACATATATACACAATTTAAGTGCGAAAGCGCTGCGTGTTACTAAACACTTAGAAGAGATGAGATTCTTACACGTGTCTAATATGCTCGGCGGGACTAAATTGGAACTGCACTAATTAGTGCTTTGATACAAAGGTGGAGACCCGAGACACACACAATCCATCTTCTGTGTGGTGAGTATACTATTACACTCGAGAATTGGCATTACAACTCGATCTACCAGTTAATGGGCTAGTCGTTATGGGGTAGTGTGCATTGGTGATTGGAGCATAATTTGCCACCAACTATTAGGCAAGGTGCTAGACAAGTTTAGTAGTAAACGGATATATATGAAATGGTTAGAAGATGATTTCTCACATTTCAACAACTCTTCTAGTGTGGTTGAAAGAAAACAACTCGCTCGAACGTTTATATTGAGGTTGATTGGGGGTCTTCTAATGCCAGATAAATCTTGAAATTTGGTACATTTAAGGTGGCCTTGTTGGAAAATCGGGTTTGGAAAAAGCAACAGAAAATAGGTTTAAAGGAAAGTCAGAGGTTTTAATTTTTTCCAAAAATAAGAACTTAGTTATGTTATCTAAAGTAATAAACACTTAATCAAAATCGTACCTTTATGATTCATCTAGGATGAACGCTTCGACCGAATAGTCTTCTCTATTATCCTCAAGCTCATGTCTGTGGAGTGTGGGCTTACTTCGAATCAAAATTTTTTTTTTTTTACAAAATATATCAGTGGGGTAATTTTGTAATTTCTCTAAACTTCTAGAATCAAATTATAAATAACAAGAATATCTCTAAAAATTTTCTAAAATAATATCGTAATTTCTAGATGTGTTGAGAATGCCAAGACTTACTTAATAGTAAAATAAAACATCAAGCATAACCACTACAATAATGCTTAGCACAAAAAAGGGGTGATCCTAGGAACAATAGAGAATTGAATGTGCAAACATTGCTAGTACTATCCCTATCCCTATCCCTTGGACATGGAGCATGTTAAGGCGAAATCAAAGTAGTGTGAATAGGTACTATTCACATACTTTGAACCTTGGATCATCTTCACTAACCCACTTGATGGACCACCAACCCACCAGTTGAATAGGCCTAAAGATCTCAACTTCATACAAGGTATTGTTCCTCACCTTGAAAGAAACTATTAGGTTTAGTTCGATTCCATTGTTGAAGAGTTCCATGTCTCCTCATCCCTCTCCATTGTGGATTTCTTGTCCAAGTGGGAAATTTCTGTAAAATTGAACGTCAATAATGACAATATAGAACGATTATAAAGTAACAAGAAAGAAAAATAAAACACACAAATTTTACGTGAAAACTCTTTTGAGAAAAACTACAGGCAGAGGAGAAGAAAATTCACTAGTGTTGAAAATCAAATGACACAAGAGGAGTTCTGATAACATCTATATAAAGGTTGAAAAACCTTATTCTAATCAATGTCAAATAGAAAAAGAGTAGTTCTATATTGATTCTACTTGTGCAATCAATGTCAAATAGAAGAAGATTAGTTCTATACGAGTTTTGCTTGTGGTCGACCTTAAGCCCATCACAGATACCTTAATTTTACCACTGTATTATTTTTTTAACAAGAATTTAGATCATAACTCAAACAGTTACATTAGTTTCAACCTTTCATCATTCCTCGAGTAATTAACTGGTGCTTCATCAGCTCAATTTCTTTTTAACAAGCCCATCGCATTTCCTCTTGCTTTGCTTTTTGTTTGGCCATCTTCTTTTATCTTAGAAGAGTATTTACTCTCTTTGTAATACCCACTACCCGGTATAAACACTATTCCACGTAATGAGTGCTACGTTCAATGTCAAGGGGTCACCTATGATCATTATTCTGATCTCTTCGGTCTATAATAAATTCTCTTAACAAATTTGTTTAGTTGATTTTTACTAAATTTATAAAAATTTTACCAAAGTTTTCGTCTAAAAATATATCCTAATCCCTATAATTTCAAAGTCAATTTTGAATAACATCACCCAATCAATATCGCAATGCACATTAAGTATAACCAAACAAATCAAACTACCCATCCAATTCTCGTAACACACATACCATAATATATCTTCTACGGTTGTAAATAAACTTCGCCATCTACAATAATGTCCGATATCAAAATGATAGTCTAAAACATTACAAAAGTATGGATGTGAGTCGGGAGAATTCATGTAGCTTCATCAACATCCACCTCTCATTTCCTTATTACAACCTACGCATAAAACTAATTAAACAAATCCAGGTGCTAAGTTTTCCTCTAAAATCAATGGTGCTTACATGATTCCTAATAATACTATAATTATAAATAAATCAATAATAAAAAGCATATAATAATGGGCAATTTACCAGAAAAAGCCCAAAATTTTCGAAAATTACCGAAAAGGGCTGGGTTGAAAAAAATTTACGGAAAAGGGCCGTTTCCCCCAAAAACGCGCCCACGTCAAAGACGCGTTTTTGGGGATACGGACTCAAAAAGCGCCCGTAGGGACGCGTTTTTGTCCACCTCAGCAAAAACGCGTCCACGAGGGCGCTTTTCTTCGAGGTGGACAAAGCGCGTCCCATGCATGCGCTTTAGCCCGTGTTTTTTAAAAAAAAACTATTCTCGAATAATTTAAAAATTTACGAGAATAAACCTTTATAAAAGGCTCAAAGTGACAACACCATTTTTTTTAAGGTGTTATCAATTAATAAGGAAATACAACTTACAAAGGAAATCTTTATATAGACCCAAAGTCTCATTTCCCTTGTTGTCTTGAGTAAAGTGGGATATGAGATATATGTATTTATAGACTCATGAATAGTTTTGCAGCTTGTTCCTAAACAATGTAGGATTCCTTCCTCTTTTAACTAACAACATGAGATGACATGCTACACTATATTTGACTTTTTTTTACAAAACAATTTCTCTTTTTTTTTTTTAAAATTTATTTAACATTTTCTTATATTATAAAAAACAAGAAACAAAACAACTCAAATAAGAGTTTAATCTTTGGTGGTGATGTTGATTTTAGATATATTCCCCACCCGCAAGTAGATATCATACATTCTAATATAATTAAAAAAGGTATAATTAAAATTTTTTTATTATTTTTTAATATTACTTTTATATTTTTTGAATTTTTAAATTTTAAAAAATTAATTAAATGTTGATGTGTCATCTACATGTATGTAACATCGATAAAGTTTAAAAATATTAATTTTTATTAGTGATTTGACAAAAAGAGGTAAATTTAAAGGCTAAAAAAGCATAAATTTAAAAAAAAGTTTTCAATAAATTACTAATTTAGTTGCATAATCTAATATAATTTAAAAAATAATTATTAACATATAAATTTGTATGAATTCTTGTTATATATGGATTCAAACCCATTCGTTCCATCAACAAATTGATCTGCATGAGACTTAAGGGTTAGAATTTTGTGTAAACCTTTTTCCTCCTAATTTTTACTTTTAAAAAGAAATTGCAATACAATTTTTTTATTATAGAATTCTCCAATTTTTATTTATTTATTTGCTTAGGAAGCTTTATTGACACTGCTTTTATTTTTCCATCAACCCAATTTAAAAGACATTTCACTTTTTATAATTAACAAAAAAACAAAAAAAAAATAAAAGAAATTACTTTTTTCTTTTTCGTGTTCGATACAAGATAGATGAAATATGAAAAATAAAATGAAATGAAAATATATTATTAGTGATATATCACCTCCATTATTTAGGAGAAAGAAATAAAAATAATTTTAATTTATGATACTTTCACTAGTATTTTTTTTTGTAAAAAAAAAGTTGATATCTATGCTACTAATGAAGTTTCTTAGTGAGTTTGCTACTACTAATAAAGTTTATTTGCATGGTTGAGACCTTATGCTTTTCAAATACCCATATTCGAATTTTATAATTTGTGAATTTTTATTATATTTTAAAAAATAAGTGATTTATATAACTACTAATATACTATTTTGACTCTTTTTTTTAATCGAGTTAATGTTGGTTATCTCGTGATACCAATTCAATAAAACACTTTATTTATATTAAATTATAGCATACTCATGATGTGGGTGACAAGTAAAATTATTTAACAAATATATTTTAAAAAAATGGATATATATACTAAATGAGGTTTAATTAGTTGAATAGTAAAATATAAATATTACAAATTATAAAGACGTAGGTTGAAAACCTAACATGTATATATTATTACTATTATTCTATATAAAATGATAACCCTAAAAAAATATCTAATTTAGTTTGTGTTAATACCAAATTTATTAAAAAATTAATATTAGTAAAGATATATAATACAAAACTAAACATAAAATTTTATATGTTAAGGAAATAGCGGAAAACATATCATATTTGTAGAATCATTTGTGAGTGTGGGAGAATGGGATCATTACAAGGAAAAATGAAATATATATCATTAACAACAAACATAAAAGAAAGCGTCTTTTATAATATAAGAAAAATGAAATATATTTATAAAATATATTTGAGTTGTTTTGTTTTTTATTTTTTATAATATAAGAAAATATTAAATAAATTTAACAAAAAAAAAAGAGAAATTGTTTTGTAAAAAAATTATATAGTGTAGCATATCATCTCATGTTGTTAGTTAAAAGAGGAAGGAATCCCACATTGTTTAGGAACAAGCTGCAAAACTATTCATGAGTCTATAAATACACATATCTCATATCCCACTTTACTCAAGAAAGCAAGGGACATGAGACTTTGGGTCTATATAAAGATTTCCTTTGTAAGTTATATTTCCTTATTAATTGATGACACCTTAAAAAAAATGGTGTTGTCACTTTAAGCCTTTATATAGGTTTATTCTCGTAAATTTTTAAAATATCGAGAATAGCTTTTTTTTTTAAAAACACGGGCTAAAGCGCTTCCTGTAGGACGCGCTTTGTCCACCTCAGCAAAAGCGCGCTTACGTGGACGCATTTTTTGAGAGCGGATAAAACGCGTCCCCACGGCGCGCTTTTTGTCTGTATCCCCAAAAGCTGTACGTGACGTGGACGCGCTTTTGGGGAAAATGGCCCTTTTCCGTAAATTTTTTTCAACCCGGCCCTTTTCTGTAATTTTTCAAATTTTTGGGCTTTTTCTGGTAAATTGTCCTATAATAATTCATAATTCTATTCCTAATGTTTAGTATTAATCACCATTCTCTTTTTAGTTAAGCATTTTATTTTACTATTTACAAATCACTTTCATCGATTTCGAATTATTATTATAATTCTTTTTTAAATTTTACTCATAAATTGATTTGTCCTTACTAAACTGTAATAGAAACCCAAATCGGATACACCCATGTTGGCATTGGTAAACAATACCAGTAATGATGACGTGCGCTAAAGCATTAGCGTTAATTATCCTGACTCTCAATGCACAAACCCAAATGCTAACTCCCGACTGTATAATGCTATCCACGTAATATAATTATTTAAAGTAACTCAATGCTGATGTAAATTTGTATGCATAATATTTTAACCATTTAATTGTTAAATTTTTTAATATAATTATATTTGTCATGCATGTATTTTTTTTATAATTAATTTGATCTCTCTGTAATATTAATCTAAAATACTTTTTATATTAATATTTATTAAACAATGAAAAGTGTTTTTTTACATAAAATAAATACATCAAATACAATATGCATAATCTACTTGAATGAAATATAAAATATCATGATTAAATTGTTATAAACTATTTCGAAGTAAAACTAAAATAATTTTATATCAATATACAAGTGAATATCTATCCATAAAATAATTAATATCACTATTATCATTCTTTTTTCTTTTTATCTCATTCAATTATATCCATCCAAAAAGATTAAAATGAAATATCCATTTAAAGATAGAATAAATCTCAATAGAATTTATTTATTTTAATACAATGTCTAAAATTATATATAATCTCTTTTTAACCTTAAAATAAGAGGACAAACATATTCTAGTGCGTTTAAACTTACATCCTTCTAGACTTATAATAATGTTAATATCAATCGAACTAAAATTTAACTAATAAATTTGAATATCTAAAATTATATACAATCTCTTTTTAACCTTAAAATAAGAGAATAAACGTACTCCAATGTGCTTAAGCTTACATTTTTCTAGACTTACATCGAACTAAAATTTAAGCAGTAAATTTGAATAGAATGTGAAGTGATCGAAATTTGGTAAATGTATTGAAGTAGGCACTATGCTTCAACTTAGATCCAAATTCAGTCCAGCATAGAGAATCTACTTGACCCAGCCCAATTATTAAAGTAAAAGTTAATTATAGTATTAGCTGTCTAAACGTGAATTAAGTGTTAGCTAAATGGGTAAGTGTAATATAACTTAGTTTCAGTCATACACGCATTCACGAATTTACAATGAGAATTCTCCATCCTCTTTGAAACACTTTGTTTTCTCTTAACCTCTCTTCATTCTTCTTCATGCATTCTCTCTTATTAATTCTCTGTTAAAAGTCCTTCCATATTTCTCTGTTTGTCTTGTTGTGGGATTTTTTCCCTTTTCAGTTTAAAGTTTTGTGTTAAGTCCGTTGCTTCCAATCCAGATTTGAACTCTACCCACTTCCCAATTGCCTGTTTTCCAGCCTAATAAATCAAGGGGGAAAATGAAAAAAGAAGTTTCTAAATCTTTGATTCAAATCTGGGTTCTTCATGTTGTTTGGTGGTTTTCTAGAACTGGGTTCTCTTCACTGGGGGCTTGCTTCAACTTTCCAGGTAAAAAAGAAAAAAAAAAGTTTTTTTTCTTTATGTTTTATTTTACTTTGATTTGTTTTAATGTGGGTTTTTCGAATTTTAATGTATATATTTGGATTTTTGGATTGTAGGGAGAATTGGGTGTTAAATTCAACATCCAAGAAAGTAACTTTTTTAATGAGTTAAGATGGCGTTCAAATCTAAGATAAAATGGGTTGCATTATTTGTATTGACTCTATCTTTGGCATCGTTGGTTGCTCATCTTTCAATGACAAAGTTTTCAAGTATGAATTTAGTCCAGTATAGTGCAAAAGAGGCTTTAAGCCATGATTTTCCTAATACTGGATCACCAGTAAGTTACATATATTTTCGGATTTGAAGAACAAATGCTTTTTCTTCATCTGTTTGCTTGTATAATTTGTTGGTTTGATGCTGTTTATTTGTTCCTAAGTTGAAGACAAGAAGAAAAAAGAGGCTATGGGGTGCTGTGAGGTCTCTGGAGTCTTTGCAACCACATGCAAACCCCAGAAGCAGCTATCCTGGTAAAGGGTTTTGCTCAAACTACTTAATTATGTAGTTATGCTTTTATACTGCCAAAAAACCATAATGCTGAATGTCGGATAGGGGTACATGTTTGACATGAGTAAATTTTTGAATTTTTCATCACTTCTTCATGTATTTGGAGGGTTTTTGAAGGGTCATATCGCCTACCATGTCTGAAAATGTGTTAGACACAGTTGTTGGACACTGGCAACATAGACATAATGTGTCCATGTATTCAAGAGGTTGTCAATTTTATATGTTTTTTTTATAATGAAGTAATGATAGATTTATCTTTGTTGTCTAGGTGATGATAACAGGCTAACTAGATCTTGCACCGTTTTTTAATTTGGATAATAATTTTAGCTTTCTTAGTTATGATATACCTCTGATTTGACATCTTAATGAAAAGCCATGATCAGTAGAAGAAGCTGGACCGATGATTATCTATGCAATTTGAAAAAGTTTAGAGCACTATTAAATTTTGAAATGGCATTGATAAATTGTAATGTCCTAGCTCATGTTGGTTGATTCCTATCTTGAGATCAATTGAGAAATAGATTTCATCATTTGGTTTGCGAGGACCGCTGAATGCTCCCATGCCGTGGACTAACCACTAATGTTTTTGTATTTTTTTTTTCTCGTTATTGGCAATGGAACTCTTTTTCTTCCTTCACAGTTCTTGATGACTGAGGTGTATATGAGATTATTCATGTTCTTGTTTGAAGTGTAGAACTCTGCTGTTTCAAGAGTTGGGACTTAGGTTATACCAACATATCTACATCTTCAGCTTGTATAAGAAGTTTTGCTCTGATGATGATGATGATGAGAAATGTCCATTAGGTTTATATTTGTGTTTTTTAAATCTAAGTTTTTGACAAAAGCAATATAGCAGTGGCAGGTAATTTAATGAGCTGCTGATAGTACAATTTTCTTTGTAATTTCCATGATCTATGTTACTGCAATTCCTCATTTTTCTTGAAGTTCTCGTTCCTGGACATGAGCGTGGAGATATGATCCTCCTAATACATGAAAACTTAGAAAAAGTTGAACATACCTGTATCCAACATCTACAATCGAATCCAAGTAACATAGTTTATGATAACTCTTAATAATATTTTTACTACATAAGTTTGATCAGAATTGCAATATTCTGTTCACTTTCCAATTAAATAAAACTGCTACTTCTTGTTTGGCTGTCCTTGTTGCTTGATAATTGAAAATCTTCAAAATAATTCTTTTAATCTGTTGATTAGTAAATAATCATCTCTCGTTTAACAGTTCCAGATGAAAACACTAATGGTTTCATCTATGCAAAAATCTTTGGTGGATTCGAGAAGATAAGATCTTCGGTATGACATATTAGATGCACTAAATTATCTTTTTACATTTTTTATTTATTGGCCGTTTGTAACATATTTGTTAAATTTCTAGATCTGTGATCTTGTCACCATATCCAGGCTTCTAAATGCTACTCTTGTAATTCCAGAGATACAACAAAGTACCCGCTCAAAAGGTGTCAGGTATAGTTGCTTATTATATTTGTTATAAATTGAGTTTCAGGCCCTGTATGATATGTTCTTACCCGATTCATTGTTATACAGTTACAAATTCAAGAGTTTTTCCTATCTTTACGATGAGGAGCAGTTTATCATGTTGCTTAAAAATGATGTCAATATTGTAAAAAGCTTGCCTGAGTATTTAAAGGCCGCGAGACGAAGGAGTGAGTTCCCTACTTTCAAGCCCAAAAATTCTGCTTCTCCAAATTTTTATGTCAAAGAAGTTTTGCCAAACTTAAAGAAAGCAAAGGTTGTTGGGTTGATTGTCACGGATGGAGGGTGCCTGAAGGTAGTTCAAAGTCTTATAATTGTACTTTTCTTTTCTCGAGAAACATTTGAAGTTAATTTTTGCTAGTAGTTTGCTGGTGCAATATAGGTTTTTGACTGATGGTAAAATTTTATGCTTCTTTGTGTAATTTCTGTGCTTGAGTCTTACAGGCGATTGCATGTCTGTCTCAAGTGCAAAAAAAGTCCTCAATTTATAAGCAAGTAAACTGTGCTTCATGGTTTTTATGTTAGGAAAGGGAAATATACCACACCTCACGGGTGAATGTTATGCATCTGTTTCTATTTATTGTTTGACTTACTGTTGGATTTTGACAAACTTGTTTGACTGGAGCTAGAATCCGGCGGTGTTTTGGGTTAGAGAGAGGTAACTGCGAAAGGGAAGAAAGAGGAAGATGTTGGGTGTTTTCATTTTAAATGAACAGTAAACGCCAGAAATTGATTTTCTCTAAGACCTTCCAAACAACAGAGAACAATTTTTTTTCATGAATCTATCTTTTAGGATTTTTTTAGAAAAATTTCTAGAAGTTATTTGCAGTGAATTAAACTGAGCCTGATTGAAAATAGTTTAGTGTTTCTTGTGATAGCATACTTTTAACTCAATGTCAAACTATAAGATTAAATATTAAAGTAGTAACCATGTGTCTTTCAGTCAATTCTTCCACCTCGTATGTCCGAGTTTCAGAGGCTTAGATGCAGGGTTGCTTTTCATGCACTCCAGTTTCGTCCTGAAATTCAGATCCTTGGCCTCCGGATGGTTGAGAGGTATAATTTCCTTTTGCCTTTCTCCTGAAGTCTTAAGTCATTGAAGTGCAAGTAAAATATATGAAAGTAATCCAATGCTCAATCAAGATTTATCCGATTCTTTGTGCTACATATCATCTTTTTGTAATGCATCTGCAACTATACTTGCACAAGTATCATATTCCTACTTTTGGATGGATCAGAGCTTTCTAATCTTCCTGCAGGCTACGAGCATCGGGACAGCCTTTCCTAGCATATCATCCGGGTTTAGTAAGAGACACCTTGGCGTATCATGGCTGTGCTGAACTTTTCCAGGTCAGCTGTTTATGTCTTTTCTTTCCCGTATCCATGTCTACCCTACATTCCATCTTTTCATTAACTGCCCTGAAGTCTATGTCAAATTCAACGTTTGATGTTCTTTTGAAGTATATTGCAAATTTAACAAAAAAATAATCAAAGGACTTCAATTGTCAAGTTTGTCCAGTTCTATGTATTTTTCTTTACTTCATCCAAGTATTTGGTGCTACTTGTAGGATGTTCATACGGAACTTATACAATACCGAAGGGCACAGTTGATCAAGCAAGGAATCATTAATGATGAACTAAGCGTTGACTCACACTCGCGAAGAGAAAATGGTTCGTGTCCTCTCATGCCTGAAGAGGTATGTTACAAATAGAATTCACTGTTGCAGACTGAGATTGTGCCTGATACATGTTATTTGTGTAGTATCCTTCGATAATCCCAGCAATTTCCTTGTTGCAAGTTCAGTTGACTGAAATTTATCTATCGAAGTTTATATGTCCAAATTTTAAGCTTTTACAACTTTCTGACCTCTAATTGTGGGATTGGATTCTCAAGTATGCTTTTATTGGTTCTGAATTCTATTTTGTTTGGGAAAGAACAGTGAGACACTCAGCCAGCCATTAAGAAATTTTTTTAGTATTAGCCAATCTGAGCTAGCAATGTTGAAAATGAGAAAAATGGCTTTTGTAAAGTGAAAGACTAATTGATTGTAACATTAAGCTTTATTAGCATATATATACAGCCTTGGAATCGCCTACATGTTCGGTCATCATAAAAGTAACTTGGGAGACAATGAGGAATACAATGGAGAGAAAACAGGATTGAAAGAGTTGGGAAAAAGAGTGAGAAAACCAGAAGGGCAGAAATAAAGTACGACCGGATATGGAAAACTTAGTTGATTCCACTGATCCAGTGCTGTTGTAACATTAACAAACTAGAGTATTTATGATTATGACACATATTACCTTAATGAAAATGCGAAATCCACTCTAACCCTTTTAAACATATAGCCTAATAAGTACTTGAGATAATCCTCCGTCAAGAAGACATTAAGGATGTTTTAATGACGACATAATGGATTGTTGTGCTTCTCTTATATTCGTTTATTTCCTGATTTTTTCAGGTTGGGCTTCTTCTTCATGCATTGGGTTATCCTTCTAAAACAATTATATACCTGGCAGGATCTAAAACTTTTGGTGGTCAGCGTCTTCTGATCCCTCTACGTGCATTGTTTGGGAACCTAGTAGATCGCACTACATTGTGCAGCAAAACAGAGTTGTTGGACTTAGTCGGTCCTGAAGCACCTCTGCCTGCTGATATTTTCCAACGACCTCTTCCAAAAAGTGAACAGCAACTTATAGACCAGTGGAAAAAGGCTGGTCCACGGCCCCGGCCTCTTCCTCCTCCTCCTGATAGGCCCATATACCAACATGAAAAAGAAGGTTGGTATGCTTGGATTCTGGAGAAGGACAAAGAACCGGACCCTTCACCTATGGAACATAGGATGCAAGCTCACAGGTTAATTTGGGATGCCCTAGATTATATCGTCTCTGTGGAAGCAGATGCTTTTTTTCCTGGTTTTAACAACGATGGCAGTGGATGGCCAGATTTCTCAGGCTTGGTTATAGGACAGAGGTTATACGAGAGGGCTTCTTCTAGGACATACCGACCAGATAGGTCTATATGCAGAAAATGCTGCTTTTTTTATATATATTTACATGCTATTCAACTTCTTCTCTGGAATTCTGTAGATCGTTGTCATAATATTTGCATATTTGGGAGGAATCTATAAGTTTTAGTTATCTATTCTTGAGATCATGTAGTTAATTAGCATCTTTAAAAAAAGTGACAAACTTCCTTTCATGGCAATCTTGTTTTTCTCCCCCTTACCTGCTAGTTGGTTAGTTTGCCTGCCACCAGATTCTAGCTAAGTTTCTTTGAATAAAAATTAGTTCATCTTTATATTTATGTTTGACACCATCTGTTTCATTTCTTCAAACAGGAAAACTATTGCTGCACTTTTCAACATCACGCGTGATGATATGTACCATCCGAAGCGTGATTGGATGTTATCGGTTAAGGAACATCTCAACAGAAGTTTGAGTGAAGATGGCTTTTTCAGGCAATCCCTGTTGTCGAAGCCTAACTCTTTTCTGTCGCATCCGCTTCCCGAATGCTCTTGCAGAATCCCTTCTGTTGAAACCACGAAACAAATAAAAGGCAAAGATGGCAGAATTGTTTTTGGAGGTGAAGAGGAGTGCCCCAAATGGATGGAGTTGGCTAGGGCTGAAGGGGCTAGAAACGACGACATGGAATCAGCAGAAGATGATAATGACACGGTTGAACAGCTAGAACCCGATGCAGTTGATGCCACAAGTAGCTTAACATCGCTGATTGATCATGATGAAGAATGGGATCCAAATGACTAACTGGTCACAGGAGATGATACAAACTCCTCCCTAAATCATCAAAGGACTGAATTCAGTTTCCGGTGAGTTGTTCTGCAATGAAACTTCTCATGTCACAAGGGTAGCAGCCATTCTTTTATTTCACAGCTTTTGAGATAAAATAAGTAGTCAATTACTTTTGTCTTCATTGAGTAGATTCATTCAATCAAATTCTCCAGGCACAAAGAAAAACCAGAGAGTTATTTTATATGGTTTATACCGTCAAAGTTTTCTAACATTAGAAGAACAGTGGAAAGAATTACGGCCTTTAGCATTAAAATTGCCCTTCTTATTTGTCTTCATGGGAGAGAAACTGAAACTCTGCTGTAAATCTGAGGTTCTGCAATTTTTTTTTTACTGTTACATGTGTAAATTTGCATAGAGAAAGGATTTCAGCGACAGTTTTGTAATAGACCATTCTGGTATCATGTGATTTATTCGATTTTTTTTAATTCTTTGTTTCTTTCTTTTGGATAAGTATTTTGTTTATTTATAAAAAAATGAAGCTGGATAACCCTCTAAAATTTCAACTTGGTGCAACATGTAACCTTTCCAAAAGAAAGAGCTTCAAATCTATGATTATTATAATTATTGCATGGTGATAGAAGGCAAAATATTGTTAGAGATGATGGATGTGTTCAACCATTTTGTTATATATAATAATTTATGGTTGCACTCAAAATTTAGAGTTAAAATTGAGTCAAATAAAAATGAAAAATTTAATCGTATAATTACAATAAAATAAAAATGTTATTAGATTATGTAGTTTAAGATTTCTTAACACTTCTTGAACATATATCTTCAAAATTGATGGACCAAGTCTAATAAATATTAATAATATGTAAATAGGAATAGAATGAGGTGGAAAATATTATAAAAACTGGAAAAGAATAGAATAGAATAAGCTGGAAAAGCGACCCGACAAAGCAGCTAAGCAACAAGTGAGAGGAGAAAGGCAGAGATGGTTGGACCGCGTGGCGTTTTGCTGTGTAACATTCAGACTCACCCTCCATCTTCCTCGCTTCCCAATCACCGCCCGTCCTTTTTGCTATATAAACTAACTCACCGTTTCCATTTTCGTACACACACTCTGACACCATTTCCATCTGCAAAATCAGAGGTTTTTTTTTGGCTTAAGGTGCACGTACCTGTGAGTTTAGATTCCATGCTGTTTATTTTGGTTTTGCATGTTTCAAGATTAGTATTTTCTTTTGCACCCATTTCTCTCTTCTTAATGCTTGTTAATACAAAAGTTTGATTTTTGTTGATTCTTGGTGTTTTGATATGTTTATTTTGGTTTTGGATGTTTCATGAACACTTCATATATATTTCCTTTGCATTGGCCTAGCAACCCTTTCTTGTCTTCTTTGTTATTACAATATTCAATATGTTTCCTTTTCTTACAATGGCAGTTGAAGTATGAGCTTTGGATCTCAAAAGCTCATCATAAGGGATTCCTAGAGTTTGAGATGAGATTTAAACAATCATACGTCTTATATCCCAAGTTTCTACTTACATTTTGGTCTTATTTTGTTTAGGAAAGCGGGAAAGGTTGCGAGTTGGAGTTGTGGCCAAGGGTCTAAATCCCTAAAGGTCAAGAAGGAAGAATTGCATTTCTAAGTGGAGACGAAGAATATGGAGCCGAGCGGTGAGAACGAAGAGAAGGCGAAATCGGTAGAGACAGAAGAGAAGAAGGTCGAGGAAAAACAAGAGGAGAAGGAGAAGGAGAAGGATAAAGAGGTTAAGGAAAAAGAAAAGAAGGAGAAGGAAAATGATAAGAATAAAGAGGTTAAGGGAGACGAAGAGAAAGAAAAGAAAAAGAAGAAGAAAGACAAAGATGGGAAAGAGAAAGAGCAAGAGAAAAAGAAGAAAAAGGATAAAGAGTTGGAAGAAGGTGAAAAAGGAAAATCCGAAGAGAAAAACAAGAAGAAGAGGAGAAAGAAGAAGAAGAATAAAGGTTCTTCTTCCTCATCGTCGTCATCATCATCTTCTTCTTCCTCCTCATCATCTTCATCTTCTTCGTCGTCTTCTGATTCGGATTCAGATAAGAAAAAGAAAAGAAGAGAGAAAAAGAAAAAGAAGCAAGAGAAGGAAGACGATAAAGAGCCGAAAGAAGATGAACACAAAGAGAAGAAAGATGACGAGACACAAGAGAAAAAGAAGAAAAAGAAGAAGGATAAAGATCGTGAAGAATGTGAGGGAAAAGGCAAAATCAAAGATCTTAGCAAGCTAAATCGAATGCTAGAGAGAACTAATAAGAGATTAGAAATCCTTATTGCAAGAAAGGCCGACATCGAACTGCGGATTAAAGAAGCCAAGGAGAAAAAGTGCAGTGAAGCTGCAACAGCTGCAGCCACAGCCAAAGCTGCAGTCGAGGAACAGATCACCGAAGCCACACTCTGAGTAAGTACCAATACGAACCGGCTCCGACAAACCAATATGCTATAGACGTATTCCATTTCAAACAATAACATATAGTAATGAACTGTAGCATACGTCCATTAATGTGAAAAAAAGATAGCTACAAATTTACAGAAAACTATCTGTATTAGTCCAAAATTACTTGAATAAGATAATAATGTGATTTTGAGTTACCATTGGTGATACTTGATGCTAACATGTTGACATATTTTACAATTGTTAGACATGTTTTCAGTATGGTTAATGATCAGTTCATGTCTGAGATACACAACAGAAAACTGAAGTTCAATCATAGTTTGGTCACAAGTGGTAAGTGTAATGTTCATTAACAAGTTAGGACGAATTTTAAATACTTATCTGTCCAAACTAATCCATGTGTGGATTAGAACAAAATTACCTGCATTAGCTGACCAGACAGCTCAGAACAAGCAACTGCACCTACATTTCAGAAGTTCCACAAGTTGTTCATGGCAACCATAACACAAGCTTTGGGGGCTATGAAAAAACAGGGTTACAGGTTCTGCAAGCCATATCCAACACTCATCCTGAGTCCGGATTAGAACAAGCATTACCTGCATTATAAGTTTTGGGGGCTATGAATAACAGGATTACTTACAAGTTCTGCAAGCACTGTTCAACAGCATATTTGAAAATTTTGAGAATTACAGATATGATTATTACATATATGAAGAACAAAGGGTACAAAGAGGTAAATTGTAGTCAACTTCCATGATTTCTCTTGAAATAACACATCCAACTAATAACATGAACAGATCTAGACAAACTTCAGCTGTGCTATGTACTGTGATGGTAATTAGTTACTCGAGATAAACCCGAGGGTTCTAATTCGCTCTGGGACTCATGTGACTCCAGGTTTGCCATCGAGAGATAAGAGCTGCTGCTGGATGTGAATTTGCATTTCAGTATTGCTGCACTATGGTTAAGGGTGCTTGGTTCTGGAGAGTACATGAGAAAATAATTTTTTCTTTTTTCTGAATCAAGGAGTGTATTTTTCCTCCATGGAGGCACAGCCTAGGATCGAACCACCAGCTGGACTACACATCGGCCGGATTTCCCTCCAGTTTAATGGCCTCCGTAACGGATCACAAACTCTCACCCCAGCTAACCTCACCACATCAAACCTCCCAGCCCCTGAATCTTCCCACTTGAGAACCTTTCCTCCAAGAACATATAATTCATGTCTTAGTGCAGCAAAACCATAACCAAAGGCCTCAAGTTCTCGAGAGTGATCAGGAAGATGAACCGGAGGAACAGCACCAACATTGTACCACTCTCCTCTTAAAGAATCTCTAGTTTTAACTAAGCTCTCCCCCCAATCCACCACGGTATAAACTTGATCATCCCCCATCACTTGAACTGCAAATTGCATTGCCCTCGAAAAAGGCCATATGTCATTGACTGTGCACCATTTTTTATTTGATGGATCGAAAATTTCGGATGGGTTCTGCTCTGCCAAGCCTACCTGGTCACTCAAAACATGAAATTTGCCTTTATATGATATACCTAGGCAGTCCATTTGTGGGTTCAGCATTTCTGGCATATCCTCCCACCTGCAACTACCATTGAAGTCATAAACCAAGCCAAAGGAATTTTGCAAATAAAAGAAAAACATACATAGGTTATAGATGTTTTATCAATGATGCACCAGATGCAAGTAGTAGAGAGTTACAGTTACAGTTAGATGTTTTATCAACCTTCTAATATTAAACAATAACATATCATCCTTGAAAAAATGGAGCTTACCGGTCACTTAGCGGATCATAAACTTCAGCAAGAGAAAGCCCTCGAGGATAAGATAAGTTGCGCCCACCAGCAACATAAACTTTCCCTGACATAACACAGCATGCAAAGTGAGATCTTGGTGTTTGCATACTCGATAATCTGGTCCACTGTTTCTTATAAGGATCAAATTGTATAACAGCATTTGTTATCACAGGGGTTTGACGCGGATAAGCAGTATCACGTGGAGCATGGGAGCCACCGATCACAAGGAGCCTATTGTGGACACACACACATGAAAATCCAAAATGCTGTAAGCCATCATGGTCAGTTGGAATCTTTGGCAAAGGATGCCATCTATCGGCTTCACGATCATAGGCAATCCACTGATTATTGGAACGTTCGGTCACAACAAATAACCAATCCCCACACCATCCTTGGTTAGCTTTATAATTTGCATACTCGGGGCTGCGAACCAAATCTTTCCACCTGTTTGAGACAGATTCAAGCACCCCATGGTAACCATGTGACAACCTGGCTAGACATCTCAAAGCCAAATCATCTGGCAATCCAGGAAGAAGAGCTTCTTGAGCAGATTCCCTAAAGTGAAATGCAACAGTTAACAAGCTTAACAAAACTCCGAAAACCACTTTAGCAAATATGAAAAAAGATAAGAAACTAACAGTGCACAAAGATGAAGACCATCAATTTTCTCGCCTTTTTGGGGAAATTATAAGGGTGGATGCCATAAAATTTGCAGGTCATTAAACTGTCAAAGTTGTGATAAACTATATAAATATCAGCGGACGCACATTCAAACTCCCTAATCAATCCTTTTACAATTTGCAAGCTCCCTATAGTCTTGACATTTGCTAACAAACAAAACTCACCAACAGCAGAGTTTAAAGTTTCCGGCAATAAGGGTTAGACAGTTCACGCATATCCCTAAAGACATATATAAATAATACACAGCACACACGAAACACAATAGAAAATGATACAAACAATGAGCTTCATCAACAACAAAAGAAAAATGTGCCTACGCCCCAATAGAAGCCAGCAGCAGCGCACCTGGGCATGAAGCTTCTACAAGGATTCCGATACACTTAATGAGTTACATAAAGCATCTTGATTCAGGACAGTCACGTGACACTTACACAACCATTCATACATTTTTAATTACTTAAGGCTTTTCCTCTTCGGTTTTTGCTATTTTACTTATCTCCATTGAAAATATGCCTTCCTTAACAAGTTCCCAGAGCAATTATTTCTATAGCATAATTCGAAAATTAACAAAATAAATAAATAATGAAGCTAAGTAACAAACGAACAAAGTTCAATTGAATTTTTTTTTTTTAAAAAAGAAAAGCCCAAGCTCATATTTGTAATAGAAGCAATATGACTTACATGCTTCAGAAAGCCGATCGACATAAACCTTAAAGACTAGAAAGGTGAACTTGGAATTAACCACCTGCAAAACAAAAATTAATAAAAATTTGATTAATGAACAACAAAGGAAAGTAGGTTTTTCTGAGTAATGGGTAATGAAGAATTTTGGGATTGTATTTGAATTTTATTACCTTTTGGATCAAAACTGCTGAATTTGAAGAGAGGGAGAAAGAAATGACTTTGGATGATAAAAAGTAGTGTATTTTTAAAAGGGGAAGAAAGCAAAATGAAAGAGAAACTGGAAGGAGAAGGAAATAAATGGAAACTTGGACGTGGCACTGCCTTTTATGTCTTTACATTAAAATTTTGGATCTTGGTCTTAGGGTCCACTACTGTAATATGCTTGCTTGGGCCTCCCCATCCTAGGGAAATATTTCCAAATCTTGTCCTCTCTCCTTTCATATTTTATTGGGTAAAGACAATAAATTTCGTTTTATTTTTACCCACTTAATTATTATTATAATATTTCATAATTATATATTTTAGTCACTTGAAATTTAAAGTGGGTTTTATTTTATTAGTCTAATAATAAATTTAACCGTCTAATGTTCATATATTTTATCAATTTAACTCTAAATTTTTAAAAATTCAACAAATGTAACCTTTAATGTTTATAAGATTTTTCATTTTAAACCTAATTATAAAAATTATAAAAATATTAAAATTTAAAAAAGTAAATATAAAAATATTTTAAAGATTTAAATATAAAAATATTTTAAAGATTTTTTTGTACTCAAAATGATTTTAAATAGTATCTTTCACTTTTTTTTATTTTTTTCTTTCAATTAACAAAGTTGAAAATATCAAATGGCATGACCTTTACTTGCAATCTCTTTCCAATACTTGAGCTAGGAAAGATAAAGACACGAGAGTATAGAGCCTAAAACTAGTACTATATCTATAGCAAATAATAAGGTCGTCGGAGTCGGTGTCATCAACTTAACCATTTTTATAAGTTTATAAATTTGTTAATTTTGAGATTTTTTTTATTTTGTTTTTAATTAAGAATTTGAAATGAACAAGGTAGTAAAAGGGACTAAATCAAAAGAGATTGAATAAAAAATAGCTTTAATTTATAGGTTTTTCGTATGTTTGGTTGAGTAGAAAATAAGCATGGTTGATAAGAAAAAGTAAATATAAATTTTAAAATTAAAAAAAAGGTAAATGTACAAATATTTTAAATATTTTTAAATATATTTTATAATTTTTTAGAATTAAAACTAAAATGAAAAATTTTGAAAATATTAGAGAGCAAAATTTATTATTAGGCCAATAAAAAAAGCCCATGTTAGACTTCCTTTATTAAGTTAACAACAAAAGTGACTAAAACATTTAATTTTAAAAAGTTGAGTGACTAAAAAGAAAAAAATTAATAATTAAGTGATCAAAATAGAAAAAAATTAAATAATTGGATGATTATTCTTATACTTTACCCACTTTTATTCTAGTTAGACAAAAAAATTTATGTTTAAATCTTATGTTGATATCAATTTTGGAAAACCTTTATCATTATTCTTTATTAAAAAATTGACATTTTATTTATGATTTAAATGTTGAAGAAGCGCTAAACTTTTTTAAAATAAAAATAAGGCTTAATAGTAAAGGAGGCCCCTCAACAAAAAAAAGAAAATTAATTAAGTTTTTATGAAAATTTTGTATCAAATTTAACCCTTGTAATTGAAAAAAAAAAAAATCAACGAGATCATTAGTTGATTTTGATAATTATTGATTGTGACATTTTTATTGATGTGATTAATGATTTAAATAAATAGTGACAAGTCATGTAGATTGCATATTAACGTGATATTTTGTCACATTAATAAAAATTTTAAAATTTTAAAATTTAATTATATTTTTTAAAATATTTAAAACATCATATTTAAAATGAACTTGAGCAAGTAGTTGTCCAAGTTTATCTTAAATTTGGTTGTTTAAATAATTACTAAAAACTTAATAAAAAGTATGGAAAATTATTAATAGTTATAAGAAATTATTAAAAGTACTAAATATTAGTAAAAGTATTTAAAATTTATTACAAAATCACATCTAGAATGAATTTGGGCAAGTTATTATCTAGCTTTAAATGCACATAGACAATGTCTAAATTTATTTTAGATGTGATTCTCCGGCTCTTTAAATAATTACTAAAAAAATTATGAAAATTACAAAAAATTTAAATATATTTTTTATATTTAAAAATTATTAAAACATTAAATTTTAGTTAATTACTAAAAAGTTCCAATTTATTTAAAGAATAATTATGGAAAATTATTAAAAATTAATCATATATGTAATATATTATTTAAACTGTAACTCATATAGTAGATGATTTATAATTTAATACGTATAATATATATTTTACATTTAATGATTGTGGTATCTAGTTACAATTTGTAGCAAATCAGACAAGATTATCTTATTAAAAGAATTTTAAGAATAAATATCAATAAATTATTTTTAATAACAAAACATTATTTATTTAATTTAAAATATAAATTAAATACTATCAAATCAACTATAATTTAAAAATCATATAATTGCCGCAATATGGTAATTAAAGTCAAATGAGGAAACCACCTAGAAAAAGATGCAGCGGAACCAGCCAACATTATTTAAAAGTCAAAGCCGTCGTGAGGTAGAAGGATTAGGGAAGTCCCAGTATTTAGTGTATATTATATTTCTATTTTTTTATTAAAAATAGATAAATTAATTTTTATATTATAAATTAGTCCTCTTATTAAATTTTATTTATTAAATAATGATGAAAGGTTAAATCTATGTTTGAAAATTATTTTTTATAAGTAAACTATAAAAATTATTATTAAATTATACTTTTTGTTTTATTTTGACCACCCAAATATTATTATTATTTATTTAGTCACTAATTTTTTTGAAATTAAATATTTTATTCACTATAAATTGATGGGGTTTTTTTTTATTGGTTTGATATCAAAATTAGTCCTCTAATATTTACACATTCTATCAATTTGATCCTAAATATAAAAATTCAACATATTTAACCTTTGATGCTTACAAAATTTTTTATTTTAGTTATAATTCTAAAAAATTTAATAAATTTGATCCTCAACATTTACAAAATTTATTAATTTAGTTATAACTCTAAAAATTAAAAGTTATTTATTTATTTTAAAAAAATCATTTTTAATTCTTTATAACCATGTGAAATATCAAATTACTTGTAGCAATTTCTTCTACTGTAATTCAAACAATACCAAATGACAACTTCACTAATACTAAAAGGTTTATAAATTAATAAAAATCCATATGTATACTAAAATATATCCAAGAGTGGGAGAGAACAAATGTTGGGATGATATTGAAAGCAAAGGCTACCATCCTTTTTATATAATGGTTGAGGCGGCAACCATTTTATCCCTTTCAATGTCGGGTAAATGAGCCAATAACCAATAGTCATGTCATATTCATCCAATGTATGGATCCCTGTTAGTCTTTCTTGTTTGTACCGTGTAGCTTTCTTCTCTTTCTTGAAAGCCCCCTTTTCTTCTCAATGCTCTCTTCTCGCCCCGCTTTGTGTCATTGGCTTCCTTCTTTTATCATCAGTTTCCCCTTCCCGTGTACCCCATTCTAACTTTGCTCTACCATTAAATGGGCATGGATGATATTAGTAACCACACCGTGAGGTCCACGTCTCACCAATCATTTTTCCCTTTTTTTATATTATATTTGTAATGATAGCATCATTCACTAAAATTAATCCTTAGAAGAGACTAAGATTTAAACATTAGAGATGACATTATTATGAGAATCAACTACAAGCTTCAAATAAATATTTATTTGATATTTTGAAAATATAAGTTCAAACTTTATCATTCTCTCTCATTCCCTCAATACTGTACTGAAACTTTTATGGTTCTCCTCGTCTATTTGTCCTTGTCAACGCATTCTTACCTATTTGCCTTCTTTTGACAAAGACTATTTAGTATGGAGATACAAGTTCTTCGTACTTTTATTCATTTTGTTAACCATGATGTTAGTAATTATTTTTTACCCAACATTACACAGATTAATAGGTCTATAATCATTGGCGGATACAAGAGGGGTAGGTAGGGGTCATTGCCCCTAACTTTTTATTATTGACGTGGCACTATTTAGTCTCATATGTTAAGTCAACAAATAATTAAACAATTCAAACAATCCCCCAAAATTTATTTTTTAAAATTATTAAAAATATCAAAATTTTGGAAATTTAAAAAATAAATATAAAATTAAAAAATAAATATTATAATTTTTTTAAAAAAATATTAGATCCTAAGACTCATCATTTTTAGTTCATTTATGATAAAATACAACAAAAGGAAAACAAAGAATTCTTTTAATAAATTTTAATGACATTAGAATTTTTTATTTCATTTTTCAATATTTTTTTTTCAAAATTTTAATTATATATATAATTTTTTTTAGATTTTTAAGGGCTTTTTAAAAAAATTTTATTTATTTGATGGCGTGACATATGAGACAAAAATAGTACCATGTTAGTAACAAACACATGTGGACTACCATACAAGATGTCATAGCAACGCTTGAATGCCACACCAATAAGTTAACAATGACATTATGTTTCCATACAAGTTTGATTTTTTTTAACACAAACTATGTAACACCTCTAACTCGTATCCGTCACCGAATTAGGGTTACGAGGTATTACCAATCAAGAATACAAGTTAAAACAACCACATACACGCACTTGAATTTCAATAGTCAATTTATTCTCTACTACTACATAGCTGAATATACTTTTAATTTAAACTCATAATACATGCAGATAAACAGACCTTATTACACTTTAATCGCATACTATACTCAAGCTCAAATGAATTACACAAAATGCATTACTTATAATCATTTGATAATAATCATATCAAATTCGGAATTTATTTAATATTAAATTAAACATTTATACATCACGTAAAATATATATAATTTTCATAATAATAATTCACAAAAGTTACTATTCATTTGGTAAATTTTCATCTCATTAAATATGCACATACTTATCATCATTTCTCATTCCAAATTTATTTCATGTTAAGCAATTAAACAAACGCTCATGGAAACATGAATAAATATTTTATAATTTGTTTTTTCTAAACACATCATTCATATATATATATAAGAAATAACTGAATCATTACATAACGATATTCTTTAACTCATTCTAACATATAACTAATAGTATTTATCAATTAAATAAAATTATATTTATCATTGCAAGATGTTAATCACTTATAGACATATTTAAAACATAAATATTAAATACTATGTATCAAATAAATCAAGTCAAATTGTCATATGCATGGGAATTTATATAAGCAATATCAAACCAAGATTTAAACCTAACCATCTTATTTAGTTCCATCCAATGTCCGAATGTATCAATACATTATTGAAATAAAATTCATAACAATTCGTATATGTTTATCTAAGTTAAAACCTTAGCCGAAACAATTAATTGTGCTATGAAATTGTATACATACAATGATCATTACATCAACCATTTCCAAATTTACCAACATCATCAAGCCATTTTCAAACATATAACATGTAATGCATAAACCATTCATGTATAATATATAACATCATAATCAAAAGCGAGATCAAACCATAACCAAAATATGACCGAAATTATCATGGAGATTAAGCCATTTTCGCATGGCTCAAGTTATACATATTCAAGGTCGAACAAAATACATATTAGCCTATACATGCCATAAGTTCGAAAATAGACTTTTAAAAGTACCGAAGGTTGACGATAGTGTGGATGACTTCGATGACGATTCTTGAGCTCGTAACTTACAACCAAAATCTATAAAATAGAGTAACAAAATCACATAGAGTAAGCTAACTTAGCTTAGTAAGCCTTAAGCAAATTAAACAACTCAAATGAATAATCAAAGCATTTCAAACAAGTCGAATTGTATCATTATTATTATACTTAACACAATTAAGTTACCTTGGCCGAATGATAATATTTCTCATTTAGCATAATATTATTCAACTTTTCATTCCCAAAATAACACTATCTCAACTATGTTTACATTTAAACATATATACTCATGAATTAAACTGAACTTAAATAAATAAATGAAAACAACATCATTCATTTGGCCGATTATAGCAAATAAAATATAATATCATGTATATACACACTTGTTTGGCCTAATAATCAAGATCCAATATATCATCTCATAATTACTTACTTGTATGGCCAAATACACATGGTTTATTATATCATCATATATGGCCGAAT
This sequence comes from Gossypium bickii, assembly GCA_025503065.1. Lineage (NCBI taxonomy): Eukaryota > Viridiplantae > Streptophyta > Magnoliopsida > Malvales > Malvaceae > Gossypium > Gossypium bickii. Next base: position 11,887,457 of record CP106709.1, read on the forward strand.
AAACAAGTACAATATATCATCATATATGACCGAACATACAAGTTCAATAAAACATCACATGTATTCAAATATTCAAGTTTAATGTAACATCATATGTGGCTAAATATACAAGTTCAATACATCATCACATATGCACATACCTATGTGGCCGAATATACAAGGTCATTTAGATCAACTTATTTGCTCAATTTTCACATAAATGAAAAGTCTTATAGAGATAGACTTGAAATTAAATCACCGGTATAAAACTTGCTAGGCATAAGCCTGAATCACACACCGGCACTAGGCCTGCTAGACCTGAGGTCTGATATTTATTCACCGGCAATAAGCCTACTAGGCACAAAGCCCGATCAAATTCACCAGCACAAGGCTTGCTAAGCTCAAAGCCCGAATATCGCTATGACAAAGTCATTCCATAAACAGTCCATACAAACTTTCAGAGGTTTTAACTCAGTCGAATAAAACTCAACCACATTAATTAAATGTTAAATCACATTCGACTACCCTACTATACAACTATAAAATTCGAATCATCTTCGAAATAGATGATGTTTAATTGCTTAAAGACTTACCTCGGATATCGACGGATGTTATAAATCGGCTATTCGACTATTTTTGCTTTTCCTTGATCCAAGTCCAATTTCTTTTGTTTTTGATCTATATAATTTCAAATTAACCTTATTTAAATATAATTCCATTAAATTGGTCCAAAAACACATAAATGGGCAAATTACCATTTTGCCCCTGATATTTAACATTTATCACAATTTAGTCCAAATAGCATAAAACACAAAATATTCAAAATTTAACTTCACCCTATCTTGGCCGAATTTCACTAAGGTCCCTAGTAGCCCATTTCTTTCATTTATTTCACATTTTGACCCCTCAATTTATAAATTTCACAATTTAATCCTATTTAGGCATTTTTACCAAAAATGCCTTAATTAAACTTAACAATCTAACAACCTATATTTATTTTCCATCACTAAACACCAATTTCATCAAGCTATCAGCAATGGCATTTCACGAATATATCATCAAATTCAAAAATTAAAGCATGGGTCTTGAAGATTACTAAGCAACGATCTCAAAAACGTAGAAATTATAAAAAACTGAGCTAGTTACATACCTTAATCAAGCCAAAATATGGCTGAATGTGGCTTTCTTTTTCTTTTTCTTTCCTTAGCTATTTTCGGCAACTCCAAAGATAAACATGCATGTATTTTATGTTTTTTTTTGTTTGTTTTATTATACTAACTTATTTAATATATTATTATATCATTTACCATTTATTTTTAACCTTTGTTTTCTTTTAATATCATTTAATAAAACATATAAAACATGTACATTTAATGGCCTTACCGTCCACTAACTTACATAATGGCTAAATTTCATCCTAAGGCCTTACTTTTTACAAAGACACATCAAATCAGCCACTATTCAAAAAAAAATGCCATCTTTTCATTTTATGCTATTTAGTCCCGTTTCAAATTAAGCACATAAACAATCAAATTTTCATATGAAACTTTCACACATGCTAATTCATATATTATAAACACGAAAAATAATATTTAAATATTTTTTTGACTCAGATTCGTGGTCCCAAAACCACTGTTCTGATTAGGGTCTAAATCAGACTGTTACAACTCTCCCACCTTAGGGATTTTCGTCTCCAAAAATCTTACCAGAGAATAGATTCGGATAACGTTCTTTCATTACATCTTCTGGCTCCAACGTTGCTTCCTCAACTCCATGCCTATGCCACAGTACTTTAACCAACAGAATTTCTTATTTCGTAAATCTTTAATCTCATGAGCCAGAATACGAATCGGTTCTTCCTCGTACGACATATCTAAATGAATCTCAATTTTTGATGGGCAAATCACATACGAGGCGTTGGATCTATATCGCCGAAGCATCGAAACATGAAATACATTATGGATTTTTCTAACTCAGGTGGTAACAGCAGTCTATACGCAACCGGTCCAATCCTCTCTATAATCTCGTACGGTCCAATAAATCTCGGACTCAATTTGCCTTTACGACCGAATCTGAGTATTTTCTTCCACGGTGAGACTTTTAAAAATACTTTATCCCCGATCTGAAACTCTATGTCTTTACATTTCAAGTCTGCATACGATTTCTGACGATCTGATGCTGCTTTCAAACTTTTACGGATCACTTTTACTTTCTGTTTGGTTTCTTTGATCAAATCGACCCCGTGTATCTTATTTTCACTGAGCTCGGTCCAATACAATGGTGTACGACATTTACGACCATACAAAGCCTCGTAGGGTGCCATCTTGATACTAGATTGAAAGCTATTATTATAAGCAAATTCAATCAAAGGTAAGTATCGTTCCCACGTACCTTCGAACTCAAGAATGCAACATCTCAACATATCCTCAAGTATCTGAATAATTCGCTCGGACTAACCATTTGTCTGGGGATGAAAGGCAGTACTAAAATGCAGTTTAGTACCTAATGCATCTTGCAGTTTCTTCCAAAACCTGATACAAATCTTGGATCTTTATCTGAAACAATAGATATAGGCACACCATGTAACCTCATGATCTGAGAAACATACAAGTCAGCCAATTTATCAAGCGAGTAATCTGTACGAACCGGAACAAAGTGAGCAGATTTAGTCAATCTATCTACAATAACCTAGATTGCATCTTTCTTGCTCGGTGTCAAAGGTAAACTGGATGTAAAATCCATCGTGACTCTGTCCCATTTCCATTCAGGTATCATGATCGACTGAAGTAATCCAGAAGGTACCTAATGTTCGGCTTTTACTTGCTAACAGACTAAACATTTCGATACAAAGTCAGAAATGTCTCGTTTCAGACATTGTCACCAATAGTGTTGTTTTAGATCATTATACATCTTTGTACTACCCGGAAGAATAGATAGTCGACTGTTGTGAGCTTCATTCAAGATCATCTGAATCAACTCTGTATTTCTCGGAACACATATTCGGTTTCTGAAACTCAAATAGTCATCAACATCAACTCGAAACTCTGAGTCTGCATTTGTATCACATTGAACCCGTTTTACTAACAAATCATTGTCGATTTTCTGAGCTTTACAAATCTACTGAATAAATAACGGTCTTGCTTTTAACTCAGCTATAATCGCACCATCATCTGACATAGCCATATGCGCATTCATTGCACGCAAAGCAAATAATGATTTTCGGCTTAAAGCATCAGCAACAACATTAGCCTTTCCCGAATGATAGTCAATCACTAACTCAAAATATTTTAACAACTCTAACCATCGACGTTGTCTCAAATTCAGATATTTTTGAGTCATAAAATACTTCAAACTTTTATGATTAGAATAAACATGGCATTTTTCACCGAACAAATAGTGGTGCCAAGTTTTTAATGCAAACATAATGGCTGCTAGTTCCAAATCATGTGTCGGATAATTCTTTTCATGTGGTTTCAATTGTCTCGAAGCATAAGCTATGACTTTGCCTTCCTGCATCAAAGCACAACCCAAACCATTCAAAGATGCATCACTATAAATGACAAATTCTTTACCCGATTCAGGCTGAACTAACACTGGAGCTCCGGTCAAAAGAGCTTTCAACTGGTTGAAACTTTTCTGACACTTCTCTGACCACTCGAACTTAACATCTTTTTGCAGCAGTTTCGTCATCGGGGTTGTAATCATAGAGAAACCTTTCAGAAACAGTCTATAGTAACCAGCAAGTTCCAGAAAACTTCTGACTTCGAAAACACTGAAGCCCCTTTCAACTGATCAAACAGATCGTCAATCCGTGGTAATGGATATTTATTCTTTATAGTCACCTTATTTAGTTGACGGTAATCAATACACATTCACATAGTTCCGTCTTTCGTTTTCACAAACAGAACTGGTGCGCCCCAAGGAGAGAAACTCGGTCGTGCAAAACCTCTATCTGTTAACTCTTACAACTGTGCTTTCAACTCTTTTAATTCAGTAGGTGCCATCCGATACGGAGCTATCGAAACCGTTGTCTCTGGTACTAACTCAATACCAAACTCTACCTCTCGAATAGGTGGCAAACCCGGTAATTCTTTAGGAAACATGTCCAAATACTCGCACACAACTGGTATAGATTCAATTTTCTTTTCAGTCACTTTACTATCAAGAACATAAGCAAAGTAAGCTTCATAACCTTTTCTCACATACTTCCGAGCTAACATCGAAGATATCACTGCTGGTAAACCATTCAAATCATTAGATTCAATTCGAATAATCTAATTGTTCTGACATCTCAAATCAATAGTCTTTCTTTTGCAATTAACAACGGCATTGTGCAAAGTCAACCAATCAATACCCAAGATTATATCAAACTCGTCGAAAGGTAACAACATCAAATCGGCTGGAAAGCATGAATCTCGAATCATCAACAGGCAATTTTTACACACATTGTCAACCAAAACACACCGGCCTAAGGGGTTTGATACTTGAATCACAAACTCAGTAGACTCAACAGGCAGAGTCTTACTGGATACTAATGTTTCACACACATAAGAATGAGTCGAACCAGGATCAATCAATGCAATAACACTAGTATCATAAAGAGTGAAAGTACCGGTAATAACATCTGGGGAAGAAGCATCCTCACGAGCGTGTATAGCATATGCTCTAGCAGGTGCACGAGCCTCAGATCGAACCGCTGTATCTTTCATTCCTCTCTGACTACCACCTACATTACCAGAATGCTTAGGTGGTCTGCCTCGCGCTGACATGTTGCTCGGTCTCGCATTCTGAACAGTGTTTTGTTCTACCAACATCGGGCAATCTCGGATAAAATGATCCTTCGGTCCATATTTAAAACAAGACCCATCATGTAATCTACAATCTCCAGAATGCCATTTACCACAATGCTTGCACTCGACTCTATTCTGTTGAACGTTGCCAACACTAGCTATCGAAGTGGCTCGTGAACTCACAGGAGGTCGGTCTTGATCTCGTCTAGAAAAGTTTGAAGTAGCTTTAGATCGACTAGAATCATTTCTAAACTTCTTCGATGCTGAATGAAAAGTCTTACCCCATGATCTTTTACGGAAATCTCTAGCTTCAAATTCAGTTTTTCTGTTTTCTTTCCCGAGTTCTTCGGCTTTGTAAGCTCGTTCAACAAGTACCACAAACTCTTTGATTTCAAGTATACCAACCAACAATTTAATGTCTTCATTCAAACCGTCTTCGAATATGTTGCACATGATAGCTTCGATTGAAACACATTCACGAGCATATCGACTTAGTCTCACAAATTTCCGTTCATACTTAGTTACGGTCATATTACCCTGTTTCAGTTCCAGAAATTCTTTGCGTTTCTGGTCAATAAATCTTTGGCTGATGTATTTCTTACGGAACTCAGTTTGAAAGAATTCCCAAGTCACTCTTTCTTTCGGGACCACCGATACTAGTGTATCCACCAGTGATATACGGTGTCTCGTAATAAAGATATGACACACTTTAAACATTCATCCGGAGTACAAGATAGCTCGTCAAACACACAGATAGTATTATCAAGCCACAACTCAGCCCGCTCAGCATCATCATCATCATTAGCTTTAAACTCTTCGTCCCCGTGTTTTTTGATTTTATCTACCAGAGGCTTATTAAATCTCATTGGATCAATCATCGGAGGTACCACAGATATCGGAGATGGATTATTCGGGGGTGGAGGTTGTTGTGTAGCCGGATTAGTTCAGATATATTAAGTAAACCAACTGTTCATCATTTGGTAGAAGGCTTGTTTAGCCTCCCCTCATGGCTACTCGAGATAGGTCGAGATTCAACTGGCGCTGTCCCATGTGCGGGAGTAGGCGCTACACTCTCGACATCATCAGCTACAGCTCTGCCGGGATCCATTTATTATACGAAAACACATTTTCAAAAGTCAGAAGTCATCACACTATTGTGGTAAATATTATGGCATGTATAGCTAGACTCACACACGCTATGTTAGTCCTAGAACCAACTAAACTGTAGCTTTGATATTAATAAAATGTAACACCCCTAACCCGTATCCGCTGCTGAATTAGGGTTACGAGGTATTACCATTCAAGAATACAAGTTAAAATGATCACATACACGCACTTGAATTTCAATAATCAATTTATTCTCTACTACCACATAGCTGAATATACTTTTAATTTAAACTCATAATACATGCAGATAAACAGACCTTATTACACTTTAATCGCATACTATACTCAGACACAAATGGATTACACAAAATGCATTACTTATAATCATTTGATAATAATCATATCAAATTCGAAATTCATTTAATATTAAATTAAACATTTATACATCACGTAAAACATATATAATTTTCATAATAATAATTGACAAAAGTTACTATTCATTTGGTAAATTTTCATCTCATTAACCAAATATGCACATACTTATTATCATTTCTCATTCCAAATATATTTCATGTTAAACAATTAAACAACCGCTCATGGAAACATGTATAAATATTTTATAATTTGTATTTTCTAAACACATCATTCATATATATATAAGAAATAGCTGAATCATTAAACAACCATATTCTTTAACTCATTCTAACATATAACTAATAATATTTATCAATTAAATAAAATTATATCTATCATTGCAAGACGTTAATCACTCATAGACATATTTAAAACATAAATATTAAATACTATGTATCAAATAAATCAAGTCAAATTGTCATATGCATGGGAATTTATATAAGCAATATCAAACCAAGATTTAAACCTAACCATCTTATTCAGTTCCATCCTATGTCCGATTGTACCAATACATTATTGAAATAAAATTCATATCAATTCGTATATGTTTATCTAAGTTAAAACCTTAGCCGAAACAATTAATTATGCTATGAAATTGTATACATACAATGATCACTACATCAACCATTTCCAAATTTACCAACATCATCAAGCCATTTTCAAACATATAACATTTAACGCATAAACCATTCATGTATAATATATAACATCATAATCAAAAGTGAGATCAAACCATAACCAAAATATGACCGAAATTATCATGGAGATTAAGCCATTTTCGCATGGCTCAAGTTATACATATCAAGGTCGAACAAAATACATATTAGCCTATACATGCCATAAGTTCGAAAATAGACTTTTAAAAGTACCGAAGGTTGACGATAGTGTGGATGACTTCGATGACGATCCCTGAGCTCGTAACTTACAACCAAAATCTATAAAACAGAGTAACAAAATCACATAGAGTAAGCTAACTTAGCTTAGTAAGCCTTAAGCAAATTAAACAACTCAAATGAATAATCAAAGCATTTCAAGCAAGTCGAATTGTATCATTATTATTATACTTTAACACAATTAAGTTACCTTGGCCGAATGATAATATTTCTCATTTAGCATAATATTTTTCAACTTTTCATTCCCAAAATAACACTATCTCAGCTATGTTTACATTTAAACATATATACTCATGAATTAAACTGAACTTAAATAAATAAATAAAAACAACATCACTCATTTGGCCGATTATAACAAATAAAATATAATATCACATATATACACACTTATTTGGCCTAATAATAAAGATCCAATATATCATCTCATAATTACTTACTTGTATGGCCAAATACACATGGTTCATTATATCATCATATATGGCCGAATAAACAAGTACAATATATCATCATATATGACCGAACATACAAGTTCAATAAAACATCACATGTATTCAAATATTCAAGTTTAATGTAACATCACATGTGGCTAAATATACAAGTTCAATACATCATCACATATGCACATTCCTATGTGGTCGAATATACAAGGCCATTTAGATAAACTTACTTGCTCAATTTCCACATATCTGAAAAGTCTTATAGAGATAGACTTGAAAATAAATCACCGGTATAAAACCTGCTAGGCATAAGCCTGAATCACACACCTGCACCGGCAATAAGTCTGCTAGGCACAAAGCTCGGTCAAATTCACCAGCACAAGGCGTGCTAAGCTCAAAGCCCGAATATCACTATTGCAAAGTCATTCCATAAACAATCCATACAAACTTTCAGAGGTTTTAACTCAGTCGAATAAAACTCAACCACATTAATTAAATGTTAAATCACATTCGGCTACCCTACTATACAGCTATAAAATTTGAATCATCATAGTAAACCATTTTATATTCGAAATAGATGATGTTTAATTGCTTAAAGACTTACCTCGGATATCGACGGACGTTATAAATCGGCTATTCGACTATTTTTGCTTTCCCCCGATCCAAGTCCGATTTCTTTTATTTTTGATCTATATAATTTTAAATTAACCTCATTTAAATATAATTCCATTAAATTGGTCCAAAAACACATAAATAGGCAAATTACCATTTTGCCCCTGATATTTAACATTTATCACAATTTAGTCCAAATAGCATAAAACACAAAATATTCAAAATTTAACTTCACCCTAGCTTGGCCGAATTTCACTAAGGTCCCTAGTAGCCCATTTCTTTCATTTATTTCACATTTTGACCCTTCAATTTATAAATTTCACAATTTAATCCTATTTAGGCATTTTTACCAAAAATGGTAAAAATGCCTTAATTAAACTTAACAATCTAACAACCTATATTTATTTTCCATCACTAAACACCAATTTCATCAAGCTATCAACAATGGCATTTCACGAATATATCATCAAATTCAAAAATTAAAGCATGGGTCTTGAAGATTACTAAGCAACGATCTCAAAAACGTAGAAATTATAAAAAACCGAGCTAGTTACATACCTTAATCAAGCCAAATTATGGTCGAATGTGGCTTTCTTTTTCTTTTTCTTTCCTTAGCTATTTTCGGCAACTCCAAAGATGAACATGCATGTATTTTATGTTATTTTTTTGTTTGTTTTATTATACTAACTTATTTAATATATTATTATATCATTTACCATTTATTTTTAACCTTTGTTTTCTTTTAATATCATTTAATAAAACATATAAAACATGTACATTTAATGGCCTTACCGTCCACTAACTTACATAATGGCTAAATTTCATCCCAAGGCCTTCCTTTTTACAAAGACACATCAAATCAGCCACTATTAAAAAAAATGCTATCTTTTCATTTTATGCTATTTAGTCCCGTTTCAAATTAAGCACATAAACAATCAAATTTTCATACGAAACTTTCACACATGCTAATTCATATATAATAAACACGAAAAATAATATTTAAATATTTTCTGACTCAGATTCATGGTCCCGAAACCACCATTCCGATTAGGGTCTAAATCGGACTGTTACAAACTAAAGGTATGAGGGCTAAATGAGGAAAAAAAGACTCAATTGAAAGAATTTGGATGTAGTTTGAGGGTTAAAAATATCATTATGCCTTTATATAATTCATGTATGTATTATGGTACACAAATTTTGTAATGTATGTTTCTCTATGTATTTGTAACTCATAGTCCTATAAAAGACATGTTTTAATCAAGAAAAGGAATAAGAAAAGACTAATTCCTAAAGAACTAGAATTACCAAGAATATATTTTATATGATCTTTCTCTATTATTTTCTTTTATTTACAACACGTTATGGACACGATCAAGTCTTTGACGATGTAGTGAAACCTTTAAGTTTTATTTCATCATATCAAGGTAAGAATTGTGATTTCCTTAACATGTGTGTAGATACTTAATTTTGGCTATCAATATTTCATCTCTTCTTAGATATTAATAAGATTATATTTCAAAATTTTTTAAGAAATTGCGCTTTTATAAATAATAACAAAGTTAACTCAAGACAATAATTAGTGTTGTTTCATTTAATATCTCTTCCAAAAGAACAACTAATGAGAATATTTTTTGTTTAGAACAATCATTGTTTGAGAATGGCTATGTAGTCTAGTTTATAATAGAGCTTTATTTTAGAATAATTGCCATCTAGTCTAGTTTTCTTTTGAGAACAACTCCTATTGAAAGCAACTTCTTTCTAGAAATAACTATTGTTTTAAATATTTTCATTTCAAGAATAATTATATTCAGAGCAACTATCATTTAAAACATATTATGTTTAGAATAATTGCTTTTCAAGAATAGTCATTATTTAGAATAAGTTCTTTTCAAAAAAAAAAAAAAATCACCAAAAAATAATTTTTGTTAGGGAAAATATGTTGAGAACAACTATGTTGAGAATAACTGATATTTGGAATAGGTCAGAATAACCTTTATTCAGGAAAAATACTTGTTCAAGAACAATTATTTTTTAAAAATAGCTTGTGTTTCAAGAAGTGTTCCATAGAAGATGTTTCACTACCACTTCACCAACGTAAAAGAAGTGAAAATAAGCCTGGATTATGATAGAGTTCTTGGGTTATCTTCACTATTGGAATGTTCTGAAGAACTTGGCTTAGTGGATCAAATAAGGAGATGGCTAAAAGATTTTCTCTTAAACTTTCATGTAACATTGACTTCTTCTCCTTTCTTTTTTAGAAACATAGTGAACTATATTGTTCATGATTATCACCATCACCATCACCAATACCTTAAACTCTTTATTAATAAAACATTTAATATATTTGTAACTGGAAAAAGTTAAAATTATTACTCCTACTAAATACTTGGCTTTGTAACTTCTATTTTTGAAATATATAAATAGGACCCTATCACAACTTGTGAAGGGACTTTTAGGCACTTTTGGCATTTCAAGTTTTGCAAACCCTTTTTAAAGCTCTCTCAACTTATTCATTTGCTCAATGTTATTCTTAGTTACACTTACTTTTTCTCCACCTTACAAACCATCACCTACTGATTCGGTCAAGGTTACAGGGACTACTCTAGTCTTACCTTCCACTTTATCCTAGTACATTCCATCCACTTGTTTGCAACATTTATTCTCTCTAGCAAAGATTTCTCCATAATGTGCTACCTAGACGTTTCATGTATGTTCTTGCAACACCTAAAAATATAGGGGGTTAGTTGTAATGAATAAGAAAGAAATAAGCCTTAGGCTTGATAGTTAGTTAGTTTGTACATCCCTTAGAAGTCCTAAATTCAATCACACCTCTCCTATTTTTTCTCTTTTTATTTTCAACAACCTAGGATGGAAATTACATTTGAATAAATAATATTTAGAGTGAAAATAAAATAAGAATGGGAAGTAGCCCAATTGGTTAAGCATCCACTCTTCCTTTACATACTAGGTTTGAATCATACCACCCTTCCCTATTTCCATTTTAAATTTCAGCCAAAATTGGGTAATTTACCATGCAACCCCTTAAAATTTGAAAACCCTAAGTTTTTAGTCCTTCTTTTCCTAATTACCCTAGTATTTTGATTTCTTTCCTATTTCAACTCGAATTCTCTATCTTTTCCCTTTAAATTCTTTTTTTCTTTTCTCCCCTTTTTTTTCATCAAATTGGTCATTCCATCGGTAAAATTATTTTGCTCTCAATATCAAATCAATCTACGATAAATTGATTCTCTACTGATTGTTGAATTCATCGCTGATAGCCTTCGTAATTCCATCAAGTTCAGTAAGTGCATCTAGATCTAAAGTTTAGTACCCAAAATTTTGTAAAACTTCTATCTGATATTGATCTTTCAAATCATCAATTAGTCGATCTTTCACAGTTCTTGACAAATCTTTCGTTAATATCATTAAATCTTGATAAATTTTACAAGACAAACCCTATATCATGTACAAATGTCATTTGAAGGACCCATTATAGGTGCATTGGACCATATTTGAACGCGAGGGTCATCGCTCGGAATCTCGATGAAAGTTTGTGTTCTTTTACAAGTGAATTGGGACAAATCGTGCCTAGAGATAGGGCCATACGGGCGTGTAGACCACCCGTGTGGACCACACAACCCCTCACATGGCCATGTCCCCCTGAAACCCTAGGTTTTTTGATTCTCACACGGCCTAGGATCCTTCACATGGCCTGCCACACGGTTGTGTCTCCCTTGCACCTTGATTTTGCAATTTCCAAATAACCTTAATCTATTAGACAGCTTAACCACACGGACATGCAACACCTCCACACGGTCTTGGGCTTCCCACACGGTTTGATCACAGGGCCATGTGTCGTATGTTTACAAATTTTATAGTTTTTGCTCAAAATTTTATGTTTTGTGCATATTAGTCCCTGAATGGTTCTTGAATGGTTTTTACTATTTTATTTTATTCAATTGAATCCTTAATAATATAATTAATGTTAGAACCCATGATTTTCTTGATTGAATTATTGTTATTGTATAATTATGCATGACATTTGAACAATATGTATACCTATTGTATATGTATTTGTGATTGTACATACAACATGCCTTCTGTTACCGTTAAATCAAACACTTAATAAAACATGGCTTTTTCTATTGAGTTGCTTTGTTATAAGCATATTATTTTCTACTATATTGAACTGGCATAAACATATTGATTGCTAGCGTATTGTTCTATTAAACGCATAACTAAATGCTACTGTAATAATCTACTTTGAGCATGCCATATTGCATTACATGGGGTAGGACGGTATGAACAGAAGAAATGTTAGTAGCTTGTTTGCATCTTGTTTGCATCAATTAGAGGTTTATCCAAGTCGTAATAGCAATTTTAATCTACAAATATGTTGTGTACCCACAACCTACTAGCAACTTATCTACGAAAACTCTATATCAAAAACTTCGGTGGTTCAGCCACCCTTTTATTATAGGTGGTTCATCCACACTGCATTAACAACTTTTATTTGCACAGAATAGTTTAGCAGTTTATCTGAAACGTTTAGTGGTTCATCCATACTGCGGTGTAAAAGAAGAGGAGTTTTAGGGAACTCCTATTATGGTGTGTAGCGGCGGGGTAGGAACTTTTCTAATAAATTGAAATTGCATTGTATTCATAAGGCATACACATAACTATGAATACTGAGATGTTATGTTGATTAGTTGATATGAATTACCGATATTTTATATTGCTAATTAATTATGATTTATTCTATGAGTTGATGATTCTACTTGATTGATTTACTGTTTGCACTGGTTTTCTTGTTATTGAACTTACACAGAGCTTCATAGCTCACTCCTCTTTTATTTTTCATCTTTACAGATAACTCACCAGGTTAGGACACGGATTAGGCATATGGAGGGCTTGGCTCGGATCAATTTCTATTAAGAAGTACTTTAATATTTTCTATTTGAAATTTCAATTATTTGGAGAATTGTATCGCTTTATTTGAATCATGGCATGAGACTTCTATTTTGGCTTTAGTTAAGCATGTATGATATTTAATGTGAACTTAGGATAATGAAACATGGGTTAAGAATTAATTTAGCTTAAACTTATTATGATTTCACTTAACTAAAACTAAAGTCAATTATCACTTTTCCGCTGCTAAATTATAATTAAAATCTTGAGTAATAAATAAATTGATAGCAGACGAGATTTTCAAAGGTACACTTATACATAAGTTTGCGACTTTAAATGGTTTTCTTTTAACTCGTAAGTTTTCAAAAATAGACTAAGTTTTTTTTTTTCAATAAAAATAAACAAGTGCTCTAAAATGTCTGTTTTATAAACCTAATAGCTTACTGGGACATCTCGGTGGCTGATGTAATTTCTTGAATTTGAGTCTAACATTTCGGTCTATAATTACGGTAGAACAATCGTAAAGCAATAAGAAAAGAAAAAATAAGAATACACAAATTTTGCGTGGAAACCCTTTCAGGAAAAAAATCATGGGTAGAGGAGGAAAAATTCACTAATGTTGAAAAACGAATGATATAAGAGGAGTTTTAACTACATCTATTTAAGGGTTTAGGGTTGAAAAGCCCTATTCTAATCAAAGTCAAATAGAAGAAGATTAGTTCTATATGGATTCAATTTGTGTTGTATGGTCTGTACCGCGGGGACTCCACCCCTGCACTTCTTATTTTGCCATTGTATTTATTTCTTCAATAAGTGACAAAATTCGGGTCACACAATCTCTAACAAAGAGGTTACATTTGTTGTTTCCATGTCAAAGTTTATATGTTTAAATGTTCTATGATGTGATTTATTGAAGAATTTTTATATTCTTTATATCTACATTATTATCGACTTATAAATAAATCTATAACGTCAAATGTTATATAGTTGAAGTTTATAATTATTTGAGATTTTTGGAAGAAATTATCTATTAGATCCTTGATCCATCTTAATGCCATGAATATTTGTGATACAAAGAAATCAAATATCCTTCCTTATACGATTGCACAAATTAACTAAATAATGAAAATTAGTTGGAAGAATCAAAATATGGTTATACCAAAATTTTTAAAGAGTTGGCATTAGAGATTTTGGTGTAGGCTTTATGAACCAAAATTTTTAAGGAATCGGTGATAGAAATTTTTGTACACAAAGTTGAGCATATTAGAATATTTATGAGTTTGTTCTTAGAAATATTGATATTCCTTGAAAAAAATTTGGTATATAATTTGTAATCTATTGGATAGTATAAAGCTTATCCTAAGTTCTTTTATTTTTTTGAAAGCTTACGGTAGAACTTATTTATGAACTAGACCTCTAAAATTAACGTAGAGGAAACCAAACAATATATATAAATTCATAAAGCATTAATGAATATATTTAGATTCATTTTTGGAAATAATAAAGAGAACAAATAAAAGAAATGGAAACTTGAAGAAACATTAAATCAATTATCTAAATTTTATTTAATAGACAACTTCATTTTCTGTTTATATCGATTGTTATTTATAGGGGTGAGCAAAATTCGATTTGATTCAAAAAATCAAAAGAAATTCGAATTTCGAGTTATTTAAATTATTCGAGTCAACTCGTATAACTCAATTTGAGTTTCAAGTTTGAGTCGAGTTGAATTTCACAATTTGAATAACTGAAATAGTTCGAATAACAGATTGGTGTAAATATCTTTTTAGTCCATGTCAAGTTTGAAAATAAGTAAATTGGTCTCTCCCACAACAAAAGTTAAAAAAAAATAAAAATAAAATTTAAAAATTCAAAATATTTATAAAAATTTCAAAATTTATATTTTATAAAAAATATAAAAAAATATAAATTAAGTTAAAATTTAAAAAACTTTCTAAAATAATAGTTTTGGGATCTAATTAATGATTCAAATTTATCATATTCAAGTATCTTATTTATCGAAACCATTTTTTATTTTTTTAAAAAATGGGGATCGACTTTTAACACGAAAATGGAGTCGCCACCAATATTTTTTTCGAGGTGGGATTGGATCGCCTTGAGATTTGTCATTTTTAATAAGACATTTAGATTTATTAAAAAAAAAAACCGATTTTGGTCTACAGAATTCAAGAAAACAGGCTCGAGAGTCGGTTACGCACGAGGAAGGATTAGCACCCTCGTAACGCCCCAAAATTGGTACCGAATTGATTAATTAACATCCTAATGTCGAATATTTTGAAGAGATTTTAAAAAAAACCCTTTTTATAACTTAAAACCCTTTAAATGACATTTGATTCCTTGAATTTTAAAAGGAACATTGAAACTCAGTAAGTTAGAGTACGATCTTTCAAATTTCCAAACATCAAACATCCTTTTCATTTTGGAAATCCTTCCCCGAGATAACAAAACGTCGCATCCAATGAGTTAGAACGCAACCTCTTAATTTCCCAAGAATAGGTTTTTATTTAAAATTTGTAATTTTTGATTTCAAAAAGGATACTTAGCTATGTAAATTCAACGAAGAAAATTGAAACCTAGTGAGTTAGGGCACAATTTCCTCCAGACTTCCAAATGCCAAATATTATTTTATTTAAGTACGTACTTTTTGGATAAATAGTTGCAATTAAAAAATGAAATACATTTTCTAAAACAATGATTTGAATGAAATGTGGCATTAGTACATTACCAAACATAAATTTCAAAGAGCATTTTACTAAGTAAAAATAATAATACAACAAATAATGCAAATAATGCAAGCAATGTAACAATTATACTAAGGTAAATAAAGATTACAAATTTATTCTTAAAAATATGAATGATCAAATAAAAGATAGAAAGTAGACAATAAAAAAAAATCTATTTAAAAAAGGAAATTAAGGAATAAACATGAAAATTTTACACAAGATTAAATGTATATATAAAAATAAGGTGAATAATGTATATATAAAAAAACTATAATAAAAAAAACAATATGGCAAATTCTGAAAAAGATAATATATATATTCATGAGAAAATAAGTAAGATACATTTTTAAATAAATAAATAATATATAACTTTAAATAAAAAATATTTATAATACAATAATCTAATACATATATGCATAAAAACTACATATTTAAAAATAAACAATATAAACAATATATATTATACAACATATATAATATTAAGGATAAAACAATTTAAATGTTATATATAATATAATAATATATAATATACAAAATTTAAAAAAATAATATAATAACTAATATACAAATTTTAAAATGATATGTAATATATAAATAATATTGAACTTAATAAAATAACCTAATATAAATAATAAATAGTAATAATTTAATACATATATAATTCTAAAATAATTAAAAATAAGAATAAAAATAAAAATAAAAAGAATTAAAAATCAAAGAAACAAGAATCAAATCGGAATAAAAAAATTGAAGTAAAATTGTAAAAAGGATGATGTTGGAACGCACGCCAAACTATAGGGATTTATTGGGCAATTATGCCCAATCTCCTAAACGATGCCGTTCCATCACCTGCCTTTAAAATGGCCTTAGGGACCAAATTGAAACAAAGGCCATATTTCTGGACCAAATTGAAAATAAAGAAAAATACGAATTGGACATAATTATAAAATTGCAATAATGCAGAAGAGCCTATAGAGCAATTAGACCCTTTAAAAAACACGCGGATCCTCCCCCGAGTATTGGGTCAACACGCGGATCCTACCCCTTTAAACGACGTCATTTTAGTGCTTATTGACTTAAGCAAAAACGGCGTCGTTTCTATATTGCTGTATAAACCACTTTTATTAAAAAAAAATCATTCGAATCTATCTGTTTAAAAAAGATTCGGAAATCCTCTCAAATTTCCCTTTCTTCTGTCTGAGTTCCGGTCATTGAACCTACGGACCATTGCCGCACGCGCCACCACAAACGCAGCCATATACGGCGGCCGTAGGCCAGAAACCTCTATTTTCCAACACAAATCGAGAGGTAATTTCCTTTCCCTTATTTCTAGTAGTATTTAGAAGAAAAAAAAATGATTTGTATAATTTTATATATATCGAAAATGAAAATAATAAGTAAAAAAAAAAAACTATCGAAAATCACCTCTGGCTTTTGCAGATTCTGTATTTTATTTCTGTTTTCTCTTTGTATTTTTGCGTGTCCTTTTACAGATTTCATTAGGGTTTTTATATCCCCGAAAATAAATCGAAAAAATAAATACAAGGATCCTATTTTGCTGTTACTGTTTGCATTCTTTCCTTGTTTTGCAGGTGAATGGCGAGAAACACAGCGGTGAGGAGCGCTATCTGCGCGCTGATTGCGGCGTGGCCAAGGGTCTGTGTTGGGCGCTTGCGGCGCGAGGAAGGAACCCTAGGGCTCGTGTTTTCTGAAACAAAATTTGGGCCGTTGGGCCATGTAATTTTGTCTTAGGTATTTTAGGTTATGTTGGGCTTTGTGATTTGGGCTGTAAATGGACTGGACATTGTTTTATTTTCTATTTTTGGGTTTTGTAAGGGCCCGGGCAAAATAGGTTATTACAGCTGCCCCTCTTTGCTCATTGTTGTGTAACGAGAATAGAGCAAATACTGTAAAAGGACCAATTTTGCCCGATCTTGCCGAGCCTTAACTTCTTGATCCTTATCTTTTCCAAGTAGTCTCTAACCCAACTGCAACTTCAAGGAGAGTGAGACTAGTATCTTTGATCTTGCTTCACTGTAATATTCAGGAAGACAAGATCTGCTATATTCAATTTGCTCCACTGCAAACTCAAGGATGCTAGGCTGATATTTTCGATCCGCTTCACTACAATCTCAGGAAGACAAGATCTACAATTTTTAGTATATGATTTCAAAATAGGTTATTACATTATTTTTTTATTATTTTGCTTTGAAAAAAATTTAAATATATGATTTCAAATTTATGTGCTTTAGCATGGATTTTGTTATACTGTAACAATATTTTTATTTGACATATTTAATTTTTTTTAATTTGACTCGAAAAATTTCACTCGACTTGACTCGAATTTCATTTTACTCAACTCGATTCAAAATTCAAATTAAGTTAGGATGATAATATAAGACTCATGAACTCGAAATTTTTCACTCAATTTGACTCGATTCAATCGAACACTGACCCATAACTACTTGAGTAATGAAGTTGAATTGAGCTAAAGTCCTAAAACCGCTATTTTATTACTGACAACCTAATAATTGACGAAATTCTTAGCATTTTATCACATGTGATTCATATTGGTTAATGTTCTCTCTCCTCGTTCCTTCTACATTCAATTGATTTCATTACTTCTAATATAATACACCTGTATGTTCTCTTTTTGATATATCTATTGGGACTTTTTTAATTTTTTTAAAACGATTTGCTAAATCATAATAGTAAAATATATCTATTTTATATTGTAAAATTTTTAACATTCATATATATAATTCATAAAATAAATGTTAAGTGCAGTAGTAAGTCATATTGTATTTCTAAGAAAAAAATATTTGAATCTTAAAAGACAATATTATTAAAAAAGGTTGTCATGAATCCAAAACAAAAACTACAAAACATACATAGAGAATAAATAATATATTTATGTGTCAACATTTTTAAATAATAAAAAAAATACTATAGCCATGGTAACAAATTACTTTTGTTATAAGTTGAAGTTGACGTTACTTAGCTACTATATAAGTAAAAGTCCCCAAAAATCAAAGTGCTTATTCGTTTGAGTAAAATATATGTTATAGTCGTTACACCAAACCACATTAATTTATATGAGACGCTGACTATTAGTTATTTTTGTTTTATTTCAATGCAGTTAATTATAATTTTGTCCTCAAGTTTGGTTTTCTATAAATAATACCCAATCTAAGTGAAGTAACAACATTCAAATCTTAAGTCTACATATTGTTTGAAGGGGTTTTGAGAATAAAAATGGAGGTGGAGCATATGAAGGGGGGTTTAAGATCGAGAAATCATAATCTTGGGCTTAAAAGAATCAAAGTAAGAGATGAAAATGACGAGGAAGAGGAGCCTTTGAGTCCCATGGCTCGTATGTTTCATCAACCTGGATCTAACATATATATCGTTGTTATTGTGGGTTATAAGAGACTCATCGACCCAGACGTTTACAAAACAACTTTGACTGAGACTTTTCTTAAGCATCCTCGTTTCTCTTGCTTGCAGGTCAGACTTACAATAATAAATCTCGATTTTTGTTAATAGTTCACAATATAAGTACTAAATGTCTATTAAAAGTAAATAAGAAAATAAAAAGAAAATGTCTCATGACATAAAGTATATTTTGATTACTTTAGATTTTTATAACATTTTGGTTTCCACAAAAGTTTTAGCTTTTGTGCTTGGAAATTTTATAATTTTATCTTGATTTTTTGTATTTAAAATTTTTAGGTATTTTTTATATTTATATTATGATTTATATATATATATATGAGGTTAATGGGTTTATATATATATATATTATGTGTAAACACATGGTTCTTTGAGGTTTCACTACCTATGACTTATTTATTTACTATATTTATATTACAAGTATATATATATTTTTATATTTATATAAAAAAAAATTAAAAAAATTCAAAATATTTATAAAAATTTCAAAATTTATATTTATAAAAAAATATATAAAAAAGTTAAAATTTAAAAAATTTCTAAAATAATAATTTTGGGATCTAATTAATGATTCAAATTTATCATATTCAAGTATCTTTTTTTATTATTATTATTTTGGTTTGAAAAAAATAAAATATATGATTTCAAATTTATGTGCTCTAGCATGGATTTCTTTATACTGTAACAATATTTTTATTTGACCTGTTTAATTTTTTTAATTTGACTCGAAAAATTTCACTCGACTTGACTCGAATTTCATTTCACTCGACTCGGTTCGAAATTCAAATTAAGTTAGGATGATAATAAGACTCATAAACTCGAAATTTTTTTATTCAATTTGACTCGATTCAATCGAATGCTGACCCATAACTACTTGAATAAAGAAGTTGAATTGAGCTAAACTCCTAAAACCGCTATTTTATTACTGACAACCTAATAATTGACGAAATTCTTAGCATTTTATCACATGTGATTCATATTGGTTAATATTCTCTCTCCTCGTTCCTTCTACATTCAATTGATTTCATTACTTCTAATATAATACACCTGTATGTTCTTCTTTTTGATATATCTATTGGGACTTTTTTAATTTTTTTTTAAAACGATTTGCTAAGATCATAATAGTAAAATATATCTATTTTATATTGTAAAATTTCTAACATTCACAAATATAATTCATAGAATAAATAAATATTAAGTGTAGTAATAAGTCACATTGTATTTTTTAAAGAGAAAATATTTAAATATTAAAAGATAATATTATTAAAAAAAAGGTTGCCATGAATCGTAAACAAAAACTACAAAACATAAATAGAGAATAAAAAATATATTTATGTGTAAACATATTTAAATTAAAAGTCCCCAAAAATCAAAGTGCTTAGTCGCTTGAGTAAAATATATGTTATAGTCGTTACACCAAACAACATTAATTTATATGACACACTGACTATTAGTTATTTTTGTTTTATTTCAATGCAGTTAATTACAATTTTGTCCTCAAGTTTGGTTTTCTATAAATAATACCTAATCTAAGTGAAGTAACAACATTCAAATCTTAAGTCTACATATTGTTTGAAGGGGTTTTGAGAATAAAAATGGAGGTGGAGCATATGAAGGGGGATTTAAGATCGAGAAATCATAATCTTGGGCTTAAAAGAATTAAAGTAAGAGATAAAAATGACGAGGAAGAGGAGCCTTTGAGTCCCATGGCTCGTATGTTTACTATTTATATTTATATTTATATTATGATTTATATATATATATATGAGGTTAATGGGTTTATATATATATATATATATATTATGTGTAAACTCATGGTTCTTTGAGGTTTCACTACCTATGACTTATTTATTTACTATATTTATATTACAAGTATATTGTATTCACTAATTTAATGTTTTTCGATTAACAAATTCTGCATATAAAAACTCTAGTAGTGTATCTAGTACTAAAATTTGCATAATATTTATTTAAAGGATTTTAATTTTTATTTAAGATTATGTATCTGGTAGCCTAGCTAGTTAAAAAATTGTTTTAATTTGACTTAGATGAATAAAATTTCAAATTAAGCTTAATTAAGAAAATAATTAACCCATCAAATTCAACAAATCCAGGTTGCAGATGAGAAGAGTGGTGGGGAGGTGAAATGGGTGAAAACAAATGTAGACATAAATAAACATGTTAAAGTCCCCATGGTTGATCCATACATGGCCTCCCCTGATAAGTTTGTTGAAGATTACGTTGCCAACCTTAGCAAGACCCGGATGAGCATGTCCCTTCCTATGTGGGATTTCCATATTTTAAACCTCAAAACCTCTGATGCTGAATCCACGGTGGTCGTTCGAGTTCATCACTCCCTTGCCGATGGAACATCTCTCATGGCACTCCTACTCTCTTGCTCTGACGCATTGCCAAG
Organism: Gossypium bickii; assembly: GCA_025503065.1. Taxonomy (NCBI): domain Eukaryota; kingdom Viridiplantae; phylum Streptophyta; class Magnoliopsida; order Malvales; family Malvaceae; genus Gossypium; species Gossypium bickii. The sequence goes on from CP106709.1 coordinate 11,909,210, forward strand.
TTTTCCGGCAATGAAGAAGAAACCGATATCCCGCGGGGCCGGCTGGTTTCCGATTTGGTTTTGGAAATCTTGGTCTGTTTTGTTATTACTGTGGAACACTTTGGTTGATATATGGATGTGTGTGGCCACAACCTACTTCTTGAAAGACACACAAACACCCCTCAAAGCACCTTCCAGTGATGTTGCTTTCACTCCACGGAGAATTGTGCGTCGAACTTTCTCTTTGGACGATGTCAAATTGGTGAAGAATGCAACCCACACGGTTAGTCCATTTTTCTTTTGGTTAATATATATATGTTAACGCAAGGATTGTTTGTTCTATGACTATGATGAGGTATTTGCGGAATTAATTAATGCAGACGGTGAACGACGTGGTGCTAGCAATGACACAGGCAGGCTTATCTCGCTATCTAGACCGAAAATATGGTAATTAAGGTTGCAGTATGTAACACATGAAAATGAATATTGATATCCGTAATTAAGAAATAAAATGAATGGCAGGCCAAGCTAAGAGTGATGGAGAAGCAAGGGAATCATGTGAAAACAACCTTCCCTCCAATATTCGTCTTACAGCGACTCTTTTCATCAATTTGAGAACATCACCAGGGATTTATGTATTTACTTCATTACTACCTACTTTCCTTCAAAGAATAACAAAAAAGTTTCAATAATCTAATTGTAATGAATTTACAGGCCTTAGAAGAAATGGTGAAGAAGAACAGCAAAGCGGAGTGGGGGAACAAGATAGGCTATGTTCTCTACCCTTTTAAAATTGAATTGAAAGATAACCCATTGGATTACATTCGTGATGCCAAAGCAAGAATTGATAGAAAAAAAGCTACTCTTGAAGCTAAATTCAGAATGTTTATGGCTAAGGTTTTGTGAGGTTTTATCCTACCAAAGTAAGACATATGTACATTAATTAGATTGATAATCCATCCCAAAAAAAAAAAAAAAAAAAGCAAAAAGGTGTATTGACAAGGAATATTCTAATTGTACAATGGCAGCTGGCCAAGTTCCCATCAACAACTATGTGGTTTTCCAATGTGGCGGGGCCTCAGGAGCCAATTAGCATTCTTGGGAATCAAGTGGCCTTCATCGCTCCATCGCTATATGGTCAACCAGTGGTAATTGCATGCTTAAATGAGTTGAATTTGATTGATGATTGGAGTTCAGTGATCATTGAGAAATTGATTTGTTGCTGCAGGCGCTCACAATTCATGTCGTTAGCTATGTGAACAAGATGAGTATGGTGCTATCAGTTGATGAGAACATTATTGCCGACCCCTATCAGTTGTGTGACGATCTTGAAGAAGCTCTCAAGCTCATCAAGAATTGTGTCATTGGTGAAGGCGTGATAGATAATTAAGAATCGCCATTATCAGTTGCAGTAGTGGGCTGTGCCCGTAATAAAGTTTTTAAATATCTTTAGGATGGCGTCTACGCTTTCTTTATTATTATTTACATGATGTCGTGTTATGAACTATATTTACTGAACGCTTGAATTCCTGGGTAAGTGTAATATTACCGAAAAAAAAAGTATGCAATTTTATATGTTTTCACTTCGTGCAATTTGTTTACAAAATTTTGAACTTTGACTTAAAGTCTTAAACAAAACTTTGCTTCAGAATTCTCTCTGCAGGCTTGAATATCGGCAAGCCTTTTCGGCAAGGCTCCGTCATTATTGCCGCCGTCGCCGGCCAACGTGAAATTAAAAAATGTAAGTTTTTCCTTCTTTTTTTTTTTATGAATGTATTTTTATATATATATATTATATAGTTTAAAAAAAACAGAATGTGATAAAAAAATAATATTTGAAAAGAAATAAGAGAAAAATAAAAACCTTTACTGACTTTTATTGATTCTTTCTGTATATCTCTCTGTTTCTCTTATTCTCTCCGTCTGTGTCTCCCCCATTACAAGTTTTACAAAGGGGTTTTTATAACCTAAGAATGAAAGACCAAAAAAGAAATAAATCTCTATTCGCTTCTGTATCCCCATTTTTGCTGTTGGTTTGTTTCCTTTTGCAGGTTTGGGCGAAGATCCTGATGGTGACTGCGGCGCGTTAATGGCGGCGACTCGCGGGCGGAGGTGTGATCGAAGGCCCGACGTGGATTGCGGCGCGACAATCGATCTGGGTGCAAGGCTGCGGCGCGAGGGTTTCCTGGAAACCCTAAGTTGCTGAGACTGTTTTAAGTTTGGGCCCTTTTGGGCCAGTTTAGGTTCTGGGTCTATTTAGGTGTCTGTTTTGGGGTAAAGTCTGTTGGGCTGATAGGTTATTAGATTGGGTTAGGGTATGTTTAGGTGTTATTTAAGTTTGGCTCTGTAACAGGGACTGTTTTTTTCGGACATTTATTTTTTATTTTAGTTTTCAGCCCGGGAAAAAATGGGCATTTACAGCTGCCTCTCTTTGCTCATTATCGTGTAACGAGAATAGAGCAAAGACAATAAAAGGACCAATTTTGCCCGGTCTTGGTCGAGCCCCAACTTCTTGATCCTCGCTTTCTTCAAATAACTTCCAATCCGAATTGCATCTTCAAGGGTACTGGAACTTCATCTTGATTTTAGTAAGTTTGATAGCTTCAACTTCATGAAGGCATTATCCACTATCTTTTGATCTGCTCCACTGCAAACTCAGGGAGACCAGATCTGATATTTTCAATCTGATCCCTACAAACTCAGGGATCACCAGACTGATGTCTTCAATCTGCTTCCTGCAAAGCTCAGGAATGCCAGATTTGCTATCTTCGACCTGCTTCTTGCAACTTCAAGAATGCCAGATCTGCTATCTTCAATTTGCTTCTTGCAAAGCTCAGGAATGCCAGATCTGCTATCTTCAATCTGCTTCTTGCAAAGCTCAGGAATGCCAGATTTGCTATCTTCAATCTGTTTCCTGCAAAGCTCAGGAATGCCAGATCTGCTATCTTCAATCTGCTTCCTACAAAGCTCAGGAATGCCAGATTAGCCATCTTCGACCTTACTACATTATTTTTTAAAGGACATAACCTGTAGAATGGGTATATGCTTATGTTTAATAATTAGGATGCTTTTGTCGAAATGCATCAAATGCCCCTAATTAGACATGTTATGATATATGAATGTGAAAATGTTATGAAAATGATTCCTATTTCAAGGATTAGGATGCAATGACCGGAATGAATCAAATGCTCCTAATGAAATTTACTATGATACAAAAATGTTATGAGTATGATTCCTATTCTAGGTATTATCACTCATTTGTTTACATTATTGTTCATCAATCATCTTCTGCTCAACCAGCTTGCCCCAATGTAATTTCTGAGTCAGCCCCATTTGAACCTTGGGACATAAAGTTGGTATCTCCCACTGCAACTTCAGGCGAATGACATTTGGTTTCTTCCATATTTCTGTTACTACTCAGAGGTACAGAACTTGTATCATTTTTAATCTGTTACATCATTCCCTAGGTGTAATGACCAGATGTATGTGTCTGAATGGATGCAGGGTATCCCGACAATGATCCCCTTGGATTGACCTTGTTCGTCATTTGCTGATATGGTGTCACTAACGAAATTATCTTATAATCATTTTTCAATGTTCCTAACCCTTAGGCTTGGTAAGTTCTGAACAATAGTCATGTTTCAGATTCCTATATTATTTAGAAGCTTCCAGAGTAATATGCGAAACTCCTTTTATGAAAGTGTTATTAGTCTATTAATCATTATTTCAATAAAATTCTTGAAAAAGATTACAACAATGAATATGAAAGAAATTAATCAGGAGTATAGCTTGAAGCAAATAAGCTAATCAAGGATAACCAAGGCAATAAATGAAAATTGGTTGGTGTATCTTAAAAGAATAAAATAATCAAAGATAAGGAATCCAAAAATGGGTAAGATAGAAGCTAAGTGCCCCAGATATTGTAGCCTGAGCTTCTTTGTTCCAACTTCTTGAGGACCATTTTAAGCTCAATATGTGTTTAGAGGATCCGGAGTACTTTGTCGATGCCCCAAGGCGTAACATACTTCCTCATTGCTAATTCAGAAGTAGCAAGACTACTGTATGCCCCACTTTTTATTCAAAATTTGAGCCACCCTTTTTGGGTTTTCAACTAAATCCCTTTTGGTCTCAAAGCGCCCTTTGCGAGTTTTCGCTTTGGCCTCTCCTTTTCTTTTCTTTCTCTTTTTTTTTGAGGCGCCCTTTACAGGTTTTCACCTTAATCATTTTTCCTCTTTCAGGTAAAATATCTCTTGACCAAGCCTGAATTCAATGGATTGGGCAAGTCTTCGCAATCCATCTCGATCAATATCAATGCTCTTCTAGAACAGGCCCTACATAAGTCCTTCCCAGTTTGGCATATGTTTTCCTCTAAAAATGTTTTGTAGAGGAAAAATCTTTTTCAACATCAGGTTCCCCTTGTGAAATTCTCTTGGATGAACCTTTTTGTCGTAAGCTCACATCATCCGACCGTGATGGATAACTTTAATATTTTCTTCAATTGAGTTCAATCGACAAAAACGCTTCAATTCCATAAACCAATGGGTAAGATATTGCCCCAGCGACGGTTCTGGCCGACATTTAATAAGACAGAAGGTAACAATAGCTTCTTATGCCAATCTTTACAAGTCTAAGTCACCCTTTTTTTTTGCAACTTTTGCTATACAGTGATACGCTGCCTGATCTTTGGACAAACTGTAAACTTTGACTTTGTACAGTTATGCATTCTGTGTTGGCATCTGATCTTTTTTTTTTTTGAATTTGATGACTATCGACTTTGCAATATTGGCATATGAAGCAACATTCACCCTCTTAGTGAAGTAGACGACGACCATAACGATGAATCGATGTCAACTAAAAGTATTTGACGAGATTGGCCTCATAATATCCATACCCCCACATATGGAATTTTGGGAAGAAGTGAAGAAAACGCATAAATTTTGTCTCCTTAAATACAGCATTTGCGGTACAATTGAAGCAATCTCCCTTTTGTGGTAGACTAACAGTGCCCCATCCTTTTGTTTAGCCCGCGTCTTATCAGTGCAGGCATGTCCTGATAATCGTGCGAAAATATCTTCGAATTATAGAAAATAACTCAATAATATCTCGCTTTATTTCTGTAGTGAGCTAGGCTTCGATCTTCATTCCTTTCCTAGGCTCGCAATATTCATTGACCCTATGTAAGGTAAGGTCTGTTTTTCATCTTGTTAAACCATTCTTAACAAGTCAGAAGATATGTCACAAACTCTGTCATCTTCAAAATCCTGAGATCCCCTAGACCCATATCTTGTTCAAAAAGGGAGTTAGTAATAATGTCGCTCATAATGTTGATATTTGGGTACCTAAGCATGAAGGCAAGAAATTCAAAGAATAAATGATTCTAAGGATGATTACTTGTATGGTAATGAATAAAGAATGAAAGAGTAAAAAATGTATAGTAGAAAGAATAAAAGAATATGTACTCAAAAGATGCATTTTATTGAAATAAGAATTTAGGACACAAGCCTATTTCACAAAAGGGGTCTTATTGCCTCTAGGCTTAAGGCAACAAGCATGTTTTGCACATTACTCTAGATTAGCCCTAAAAGTAAAGGGATTTCTTCCACAGTCTCATTATTCAAAACACTCCCAAGTACACAAGGGCTTGTAAAATTCATTCTCTGATTCCCTCTTCGCTTTCGATTTCTTCAAGGGATCGCAACTTTCTTGTCTCCATGATTGGGTAATGGGTTCTCCACACTGGGTGTATCATCAATCTTGAAAACTCCCATCTTAAGAAGTCTCTCAACTACCTTTTTGAAGGCAGTGCAATTTTCTATTGAATGCCCCGTTACTCCTGCGTGGTAATTACATTGAACGTTGGAGTCATACCATTTAGGATATGGGGGTTGTAACGGATGCAGATAATATGGCGACACTACACGTACCTCTAATAAAGTCTGATATAGCTCCTTATATGTCATTGGAATTGGCGTAAATTGGAGCTTTTTGGAAATTTATCTAGGGCCTGATTCTTGTCTTGTCGACCCTTTGTTGCCCAGCCGTAACCACTTTCGGTTGGCTAACAGTGACTACCTTTAAGTACCCTTTGTTGTATGTACTCGCATTATTCACCTCGTCATCTTTTTTCCTAGGAGTAGACTTTCTAGTAGTTTCTCTCGCTTCAATCTTGCCACCCCTTATGGCATTTTCTATCATTTCACCCGCCATGACTATATCCGCAAAGCTTTTAGTGGTGCTTCCTATCATATTGGTGATAAAAGGCGCCTTTAGAGTGTTTATAAACAACATGGTGGTTTCCTTTTCCAGGAGAGGTGGTTGGACTTGCATGGAAATTTCCCTCCATCTTTGTGTGTATTGCCTAAAACTCTCATTTGATTTCTTTTCCATATTTTGCAACATGATTCGGTCAGGCGTCATATCTGTGACATGCTTATACTGCCTCATCAAGGCTTGGGCCAAGTCCCTCCAGGAGCTAATGTTAGCACGACTGATTTGGTTGTACCACCTAGACGCTGCACCCGTCAAACTATCCTGGAAACAATGAATCAGAAGTTGATCAGTGTTCACATAGCCCGCCATACGTCTACAGAACATCATGATGTGGGCTTCAGGGCAAGTAGTTCCATTGTACTTCTCAAATTTTGGCATCTTGAATTTATGAGGAAGTACCAGATCAGGGACCAGACTCAAGTCCTTAGCGTCAATACCATGATGATGGTCAGTATTTTCCAAAGTTTGGAACTTTTCTTCTAACCACCTACAGCAATCCTCCAACTTCCTTGAAGATTCAATTCTTATTCCCTCTCTCTCTTCTATGTCCAAATCAGGGATAACGGGGTTGGCAGGGTTATCTCCTGGGTTAGATCCCGAGCCCACTTGAAAGTTCATGGGTGGTCTAGGATCAGCTTGCCCCTGTTGAGGCCTAATCGTGATGGGTGGCCTTTGGGGATATTCCTCAGGCTGTGTTTGCATGTGTGGTGGAGTGAATCCCCTAGGAAAGTCCTCATTGTCTTCAGCATTGACTATGAGACCTTTTGCTTTGTCCATTATCCCACTCATCATTTGGGCCATTTGAGCCATCATGTTCTTTTAGGCCTCCAACATCTGGTCCCTCATCTCTTGTTGGAGTTTTTCCATCTGCTCTTGCATCTGGTCTTGCATTTCTCTCTGAAATTGTTCCATCCTTTGGTCCATTTTCCTTGACTTTGCTCGTGTACCGTAAGGGTATTCAGCTTCCAGATTTTCTTTCTGTCTCTCTATAATTTAAACTAATTAGACTCTTTCTATAGATTTAAATGCATATGATGTTATGTAATGCAAATGCATGAATGCAAAGAAAGAGAGGCGTTGATTCTGAATTCAGTTACATTAGAAAAACTTTTCTAGAAAATAAATCTCTTTACATAAAACAGATCACATAGACGGCCTTGCCCTCATATTCCAAGCAAAAACATTAATACCCTTCCACACAAAGGTCAAATCTCACAAACTTGTAATAAATGCCTTCACTAGCTCCTTTTTGCTTGATCTGGGACGCGACTCCCTGCTCCATAATACTCGTTAGCTTCTTTCAAAAAAGTCGAGACGTGATGATTCCCGATTTGTCTTTGTCAGCTTGAATCCTTAGGTAATAAAGTCTTGTATTTCTTCACCGGCTATCAATCTTCTCTTATTGTGTTTACTTGGACCATATTCGGACGAGACTGTATTATAATCCACTTTATCAAAAAAACCTGTTTTCTTATAACAAACTTTTCTTTTTAGCAATCGAATTAGAAATCAACACCTCTTTTCTATGATATGAATGCAATGCAATCAAAACAAAAGAGAACACATTAGTTTAGGAAAAATAAATAACATAGGACATCTATCAGGGTGACCTTAGGTTTTCTACATGTGGTTTAGTTCTAAAGTTGAGGTACCCAAACCAGTAGATTCCTCGATCCTCACCCATTATAGGCTCATATGGACCGAGTTCGGTTCAGGGGAATACATTTCTCTATGGCCATACGGAAGCGAAAACTTCACGAAGACATAGGTACAGATGTATTCCGGAAGCAATCCACTAGCCCATGCGGAGGTGAAAACCTCACGAAGGCATAGCTTTTCACTCCCACTTAAGGGTGTGACCACAACGGTCATGCAGTGCAATGCAAAGAGATATGTTTAAAAATCACATGCAATAAAATGATCATATTTTTAAAATCAGAATTTTAAATTCGAACAAAAGGACACGAAATTATCAATTTTACGGCTTGACTCTCTTATTGGTCCCCAGTGGAGTCGCCAAGCTGTCGAAACCATTTTAAAATCGGGTTTTAAAAGCGGTGATCGACTTTAAAACGAAAAATGAGAGTCGCCACCAATCCCCTTTTTTACCTAGGTGTGATTGGATCATCTTATAAAACTTTTTTATTTTAAAACATTTGATTTTGGTCTACGAAAAACAAGAAAATGGGTTCGGGAGTTGGTTACGTATGAGGAAGGGTTAGCACCCTCGTAACGCCCAAAAACTGGTACCTAATCGATAGAATCATGTCCAAATGTTTAAAATTTAAAAAGTTTTAAAATAAGATCTGTTTATTAGAAGAAAACCCAAGACTTACCTATCTCAAAGAAATAAAAATACCATACCCAATAAGTTAGGATACAGTACCTCATGACTTCAAAGCTAGGTACATCTTATTTTAGAAAATTCTTACCTCGAGATACAAAACATCACACCCAATAAGTTAGGATACAACGTTTTGAATTCCCAAGAATAAGATTTTTCATTTGATTTAAAACTTAGAGATTTCTTTGTTCCGAAAGAATATAAATATCACATCCAGCACGATTAGACACGATATTTTTAAAACCTCGTAACCAAGATCATCTCATAATTTATAAAACTTCGAGCAATTTTGACTTAAAATTTGAGAGTTCTTCGATCCGAAAGAATATAAACATCACATCCAGCACGATTGGACACGATATTTTTTAAACCCTCGTAAGTAAGATCATAATTTATAAAACTTGTTAAAAGGATATTTAGTTACTTAGCTAAACGGAAAATTGCAACCTAGCACGATTGGGCACTATTTCCCGAATTTCTAAATACCAAAACATTGCCTTATTTTAAAAAATTTTAAATAAAATATTAATTTTGCAAAAATATATTTTTTATTCTAAACAATAACCATGTGACAATATTGCATTTATACATTATCGATCATAAATATAAAAAAAACAATTATAACATACTAACATTTAATATAGGCAATAAAGAAATAATAATACGAAATACGACAAATAATAATTCCTATACTAAAACAATTACAAATACACAATAAACAATAAAATAAATAAGAACATATTTCATGCAAGTCTAACTAATAGATAAAAGACATACATATGATATAAACAATATAAACAATGTATAAGATAAAAAAATAGTATATAATGATTTTAAATAAAAATATATAAAATTACAATATAACTGAAACATAAATATATTTTATAAGAATAAAAACACGATATAATATAATACTATACAATAAAAATATAATATAATAACCAATATACGAAAATAATATATAATTAAAATAATATTAAACAAAATAAAATAATAAATGAATATACATTAATTATGAAATTATATACATAATATAAACAATATAAATAAAATGGATTGGATAATATAAATAAATTTTATATAAATAAATTTTTAGAAATAATAGATAATGTAACATAATACTATATAATATACAAAATATAATATAATAAATAATATAAAAATATATATAATAATATATAAGTCATTAAACAAGTAAAATAATATATAAAATAATAATTATATATATATAAAGATAATACATATAAAATATATTATTAAAGAATTAACAAATAAATATTATATATAAAAAAATGAAGAAACAAGATCAAATAGTAATAAAAATAAATGTAAAGTGGTCAAATTATAAATAAAAAGAAATAAGCGGACTTAATTATAAAACTAGAATAATGCGGAGGGACTAAAATGGCAATTAGGCCATTAAATCAAAACGCGCGGATCCTTCTCCAGGTCGGGTCGTCTGCGCGCGGATCTCGGACCAAACGACGCCGTTTCAGCGCCTATACGCATGGCCTAAAGCGACGTCGTTTTTAATGTGTATATAAGGCTCAAAATTTTTTTAAAAAAAGTCATTCTCCTTTCAGTTTAAAAAAAAAAAAACAAAACTTTGCCTCAGAATTCTCTCTGCAGGCTTGAATATCGGCAAGCCTTTCCAGCAAGGCTCCGTCGTTATTGCCGCCGTCGACGGCCACCGTGAAATTAAAAAATGTAAGTTTTTCCTTTTTTTTATGAATGTATTTTTATATATATATATATATATTATATAGTTTTAAAAAAATAGAATGTGATAAAAAAAATAATATTCGAAAAGAAATAAGAGAAAAATAAAAACCTTTACTGGCTTTTATTGATTCTTTCTGTATATCTCTCTATTTCTCTTATTCTCTCCGTCTGTGTCTCCCCCATTATAGGTTTTACAAAGGGGTTTTTATAACCTAAGAATGAAAGACCAAAAAAAGGAAATAAATCTCTATTCGCTTCTGTTTCCCCATTTTTGCTGTTGGTTTGTTTCCTTTTGCAGGTTTGGGCGAAGATCCTGGTGGTGACTGCGGAGCGTTAATGGCGACGACTCGCGGGCGGAGGCGTGATCGAAGGCCCGACGTGGATTGCGGGGCGACAATCGGTCTGGGTGCAAGGCTGCGGCGCGAGGGTTTCTAGGAAACCCTAAGTTGCTGAGACTGTTTTAAGTTTGGGCCCTTTTGTGCCAGTTTAGGTTCTAGGTCTGTTTAGGTGTCTGGTTTGGGGTAAAGTCTGTTGGGCTGATGGGTTATTAGATTGGGTTAGGGTCTGTTTAGGTGTTATTTAATTTTGGCTCTGTAACAGGGACTGTTTTTTCGGACATTTATTTTTTATTTTAGTTTTTCAGCCCGGGCAAAAATGGGCATTTACAATGATGATAATAAATATGAGAGGTAAATAAATAAAAGATAAAATAAAAATGCTATAATGATAGTAAAAATGATAGTAAAAATGCTAGTGAGGACTAACAATGCAACTATAATGATAGTAAAAATGTCAATTTATAGTAATAAAAGCGATAATCATTTTATAATTATTATCATAATAATAATAATACATAAAAATAAAAAATTTAAATAACATAAAATTTAAATTTTAAAATAAAAAGTATAGTAAATAAAGAGGCAACATTAAATAAATGAGGGATTAAATTGAAATTTAAACGACATTTAAGGCATGTATTGCAAAAAAGAAATAAATAAATGGGTAAATAGAGAAAAAAAAAGGAAATTAAAGGTTAAATTGAAAGTATAACAAAATTAAAAGCCTAAACCATAAAGAAACAAGACATAAAAGGATTAAATTAAAATGAGATAAAATCTACAGAGACTCAAAAGGCAATTATCCCACCCAAGTTTACATGTGTCATTCCCTCAATGGGTCCATAGTGGGTGATCGCTGTAAATCAGAGTTTTAGAATTTATAAAAGAATGATCAAAACCTGAAAACTAACTCTGACAACGATTAAAGGCAAGTGTACTTATCGAAAAGTAGTATAGTTTAGGCAAGACCGGATATCGAACCCAAAGGAACTAAAAGTACTAATACTAACTTTCTTTTTATTATTTAGCCTTAAAATTAGAGTGAAGTTGCTTTTGACGAAGCCTAAACTAAGGACACAAAGACAAAAAAGACGAATAGGAGAATAACTTTGAAGAAAAACTCAGTTGATTGCGACGATACCCTCAGGAAGAATCAACCTAGACTTCACTTATTAATTAACCCTAAATTATATGATTTCTTTTACTTAGCTTGATCCGTAAGACTCCCTAACCTATATTAAACCTTCTCTCGAGGTGAATAACGTCTAACCCTAGGTTAATTAGTAGAACTCTCGTTAAACTTATAATAACCCCTAGGATAGCAAAGAAATCGATCAATGGACTCCCATATTAGGTTTCACCCTAATGCGGCAAAATCTGTAACCCTATCTCTAGGCGTTCGATCAACTCCGCTTAATTATGTTAGATCTACTCTTAGGTAGGGTCTATTCCTCCTCCACCTAAGCACATTAGATTTGGATTAAGCAACATAATTAAGAACAAACTAAGTATTTATCATAAAATTCAGAAATCAAATAACAAGATACATCTAGGTTTCATCCCCTTCAGGTATCTGAGGGGTTTAGTTCATAACTAAACAAGAAAACATCTCAAGAGAAAAGATAAAACAAAACATAAGAAAATCCTAAAACTCCCTAAAGGAATTGAAGGAGAATTCTTCTGTCTTGAGTATAATTCCGGCTTCTTGGGATGAATCAACTGGCTATCTTCGCGTTATTTCCTAATTCTGACCTTCTCGGCTTGGCTCCTTGGCTTAGCTTTGACGCCTCTTCAAAGGTGGTACTTAGGGGATATATATAGGCTCTTGGAATGCGGTTCTTTCTCCCCAAGTATCCTTTTCCGACTGAAATTGCTCATTCTGACGATAGAGGCACGGCCATATAGCACGCCCGTGTGGATCGACTCCAGGCCGTGTTCGGATTTCTAACTTGAGGCACGGCCATGTTTATCGGGGTCTAGGCCGTGTTCTAGTAATTTTAGTGAGGCACGGCCGTGTGGCTTGAAGTCCAGGCCGTGCCGATTTCGTGAATTGGCCCATTTGGCCCGTTTTAAGCCCGTTTTACGTTCTTTTCATCCTTTGGTGCTTTCTTGAGTATAAGACATGAAAAGAAATGATTAAGAGCACCTTTTTACATAAATCAAGGGATAAATCATCCAAAAGCATATTAAATGTGGGCTTAAAATATGTTACTTTTACGGTTTATCAGTGGGTCGAAGGACTAAATTGCACAAGAAAAAAATACTAGGGGTAAAAATAAAACAAATAACAATGAAATAGGACGAAATTAAAAAGAACAAAGAAAACGGCAAGGCTAAAACTAAAAATATCCCTTTTTTTTTTTAAAAAAACACGTAGATCTTGAAGGATTTTGGGTTGGGCATTCGGGTTGCACTTCAAAACGACGCCGTTTTGGGGCTTTTGAATTCAAGCCAAAACAGCGTCATACCGAGGCCCTATATAAGCCAAAAATTTTAGAAACAAATTCATTTCTCCCTTGTTCCAAAAGAATAATTCTTTTTCTCTTTTCCTCTGAAGAAGGCCCTTAGGCCAGCCATGGGGCCTGGTGAACCTCCGCCATAGCCACCGGTCACTGACGTCGGGGGCCGTCGCCTTCGGTGGCTAGAGTTCACGAAAAGGCCCTCTTATTTACTGTTTTGCCTCCCTTAGCCCAAATCTGAGGCCAAATACCTCCGAAAACCAACCAAATATCATAAAAATTCTAGAGAACCCTTCGGTTTTCGGGTTTATTTGAATGTCACCCTTGTATTTTCTTTTATGACGGAGTCCCAGTGAACCCCGAAGGCTTTGAAAACCTTTTCGTCAGAAAAGGAGTCACCTTTTATCGGATATGACAACCTCCGTAGTGACGATAAACAGGTAAAAAAGTTTTTATTTTTTTATGCTTTTTTGAATATGTAAAAAAATAAAATGAAACACCTTTTTTTTTAACCTTTTTTGTTCTTCGTATTCGATGTTTTTCGTGTTTGAATCTTACAATCGTTTGACTTTTTATAGCCATTACAATATTTCATTTTTTTCTTTTATGTTTCTGGAGTTTTTCTTTCTTCTTTGCAGGTCACAATGGTAGTCAACGATGATGGGAATCGCGCGCTTTCCATTTCTGTGAAACAATGGCAGGGGAGGTAGCCCTCAGGCGACACATCCGCTGACGTGGCCAGGAGCAGCGATGCATAGGGATCTAGGGTTTTTGATTTGTTGAAAAAAGTTTAGGTTGTGGGCTATTGGGCTTTGGGTTATCCGGTATTAGGTTTAGCAGATAGATTGGGCTATTGGACTCTTTTTTTTATTTGGGCCAATCTATTTTGTAAATGGACTTGGACTTTTTATTTTTGGTTTTATTTTGTCTGTTTGTTTGAGCTGGATAGAATTGGGCCATTACAACTGCCCCTCTTTACTCGCTGTCATGTGACGGGAATGGAGCAAAGACTTTAAGAAGGGCCAATTTTGTCTGATCCTGTCGAATCTGGACTTCTTTAGTACTCCTCTATTTCAAGTAGCTCATTCTTTCCATCCATTGGTAACTCTACTTGCATCTACTTTGCTATAATTTCAGGAAGGCAAGATTTAGTATCATGGCTTCATCTTGCTCCATTGCAACTTTAAAGAGATAAGATTTGTTATTGTAGCTTCATTCGAACCCACTACAACTTCAGAGATATAGGAATTGTAGCTTCAATCTGTTTTACTATAGCTTCAGAGAGAGAAGATTTATAACTTCAATTTGCTCCACTGCAACTTCAAAAAGATAAGATTTGCTATGGTAGATTTAATCCGTCCTACTGCAACTTCACGGGTGTAGGATCTATAGCTTCTTCTTGTTCTGCTGTAACTTCAAGGAGATAAGATTTGTAACTTCAATCTGCTCTACTGCAACTTCAAGGAGATAAGATTCGCTATGGTAAATTCAATCCGCACCACCGTAACTTCAGGGGTGCAAGATTTGTAGCTTCAATCTACTCCACTTCAACTTCAAAGAGATATGGTTATTTCAATCCGACCCACTACAACTTTAGGGGTATAAGATTTGTAGTTTTACTGATATGTTACTCGTTCTCTGAAGAACATGACTTGTGGAATCCATTTCATAGGCCTATATTTATGCCAAGTGATTAGGATGTTATAATCAGAATGAATCAAATGCTCCTAACTAGATGTATATGAATGATATTTGTATGAATACAGAATGTTTTTTTTTTTAGAATGATTGTGATAGCCTGAAATAGGGCCCAATCGAAACAGTGGTTTTGTAACCACAAATTTGAAGTGAAATAGTTTAATTTTATAAATTTTTATTATTTACTGATTGATTGAAATACTGTGTGAAGATAAGGATAGGAAATTTTAATGATTTAGTGCCTAATTGAATTTTTAGGACTAAATTGAGAAAAATGCAAAGTGTGTCTAATTAGTGATTAAAGGATTTAATTGAATTGTTAGATGAAATTGGAAGTGTTTATGTGGCAAATAGACCATGAATTAGTGTTATGGACACATAAGGGTAATTCTAGAAAAATATTTAAGTAAGTGGGTCAATGGCAGTTTTGTCAAAATTGAATAAAAGACAAAATAAGATGAAAACAAGTGTTCATCTTCTCCAATTAGATTTCTTTGCTGCCGAAAATTTCATGTCACCATAGCTAGGGTTTCTTCAACTTCTCAAGCTCATAGTAAGTGCATCCAAGCCCCGTTTTTAATGTTCGTTACATTTTTGAAGTCCCGGTAGCTCGGTTTAGCTTATTCTATCAATAATTCATGCTAGGATTCATATTTGGAAAAATACCCATAGGTGAAATGTGTTTATTTTGATATTTTATGATAGAATATGAAGCTTGAAATCTTGTTATACAATTTTTTCTAAGCGATTTTAAGTGAAAACGAGTAAACCGACATAATCGGTAAAAGCACCTAGTGTTCATAAGTGTATATTAGAGTGAGAATTTGATGTTGTCATAGAAGGGAAAAATGATACGCATGTCCTAAAACATAAGAACAAGGGATAAAGTTTAATTTCCGAGCTTTGGGTCAAGAGTGTAAATATATGAAACTGTAGGGGCAAAAATGTAATTTTTCTAAAATATTGTGTATGAATTGTATTTGAATGGAATGTTGATAAAATGTATTAAATTGTGCTAATATAGATCAAGAAAGAAGGAATAGTGAAAGAGATTGGGGAAAGGAGAAGGTTATCGACTAATTTACGAAAATAGTCGTTTTGCATCTGAGGTAAGTTATGTGTAAATAATAGCGATGTTTTTTTTTAAAAATTGTGAATTATATCTGATATGTGAATTAACATTTAATATGGAAGGAAAATTATTCATGAATTACTCAAAGTGATAAAGTTTTTAAAATAAATTGTTAAGTGTAGATTCCCTGTTGAACATAGGAATAGAAGTGGATACTAGAGACTAGTGTTACAGTGAGTCTCGGGTGCTGGATGATCTAGCATGTGTTGCAGACACCTGACAGCTTGTGTGAGCAGGCCCGTGGACATTTCTAGTGTTATTTTTTTAGTGGTAGCTTCGGCTACATTAAAGTGGTAGCTTCGGCTACATATCAGTGGTAGCTTCGGCTACATTACAGTGGTAGCTTCGGCTACATATCAGTGTGGCACTTATGTGCTAATTCTCTACGTATCCATGTATATTTTGAGTTTTCAACGGGAATTATAATGAAATAAAGTGAATGTGGAATGAAGTGTGTATGCAGGTACCTTTGAATGACAAGTCATATGTGAAAGGTTAAATGTATAAATGTATATGCAAGTGAATTGGTAAGACTTTTGCATGTGTATGTGATTGAAATTGTTAAGAAGAGTTTTGATTAATTATATGTTAAAAATGTTAATTATTAATTGAGTGCGTATTGTTTACATGTAACTTACTAAGCTATTAATAGCTTACTCATTCCTTTCCTTTCCCTTCTTTTATAGTGTGTTGAGATTGTTGGGGTTGGAGATCGTCGGAGCCTCGTATCACACTATCAAGTCTTTACTTTGGTATATAAATGCTTTTGAAATGTTTTGGGTTATGGCATGTATAGGGATCAAATTATTTTGTATGGATGCCTAAGTGATGTTTACTACAAAGAAAGTATGAAAAAGTAGAAATTTGAAATGAAACAGTTTTTGGAGAACAGCAGTGATGTGAATTTGAAAAATCACCAAAAATAGGAGAAATGAAATTAGAAAGTGAATAATATATAGAATTAAATCTTATTATGTCTATTTTTATGTGAAAGAAACAGAGTAGGCAAAGGAATTTTATATTTTGTGATATTTGAATTTTAGTAAGACTGGTTTTGAATGACTTCGTGATCCCCTGTTCTGTCTTGGAAAAATTATTAAATATTGTACAAAAATAATCATGGAGCATAGTTTATATGCTTATAATCCTTAATGAGTATATTTTTGATTGGAATAAACAAGAACATTATTTGAAATTCTGTACAATGAGATAATTGAATTTTAGTGAAGAGAGGTCAGAATCATTGGTTAGTGAAACAGGGGAGATTTTAATGAATAAACTGTACTAATTGGCCAAACCAAAAATTCTGGAAAAATTATGGTAAGATGATATATGAGTCTAGTTTCAAGGAAAATTTACAGATCTAAATTTCGAGTTACTCGAGTTATAGTCAATTTAGTCAACATGATGCAGATGGATAGTTTCATTTTTTTATGCCCTGAACTAGTAGTTAAGTCTAGTAATGCCTCGCGCTCGACTCCGGCAACGGTCTCGGGGTAAGGGGTGTTACAATGATCCCTTTTTTAGTGCTTAGGTTGACATTGCTCGTTGTTCGTGAAGGTCCTATCATTGATGTGTTACCATGCCTTCTTGTTCAGATCTGGTATCTTTGAAAGGAAACCCGAAGAAGTAATCACAATTTAGACTATTCGTTCCCAGATATTTCGAACCCTTAGATTTGATTAGTTCTAACTAGTGGTCCTGTTTCAGGTCCTTGTACTATTTAGAAACATTTTAAAGCAATATGCAAAAATCATTTTACTTGAATATTGTTAGTCCATTAATCATTAGTTTTATGTAAAAATGCTTGAAAAAGGTTGTAACGATGGACAAGATTGAAATTTATTGGAAGCAAAGTTCAAAATGAATAGATTAATCAAAATAGAAAACGTTGCTAAAATACAAAGTGAGTAAGATTAAATTAGGTGCCCAAAATATCTCAGCATGAGTTTCTCTGCACAAACTTCTTGAGGACCATTTTGAGCCTGATATGTGTTTAGGAGATCTAGAGTACTTTGTTGATGCCCTAAGATGTAAAGTTTCTCCTTCTGAGAAGACACGACTACCACATGCCCAATCTTTGATCCAAATTTGAGCTACACTTTCTCAGGTTTTCAACTTAAAACCCTTTTTGTCTTAAGGTGCCCTTTGCGAGTTTTCACCTTGGCATATCCCTTTTTTTTAGATAAAGTATTTCTTAACTGAATCCAAATTCACAAGATTAGGCAGGTTTTTGTCATCCATCTCTGTCAAAATCAGCGCTTCTCTAGAAAAGACCTTCTTTACCACATAAGGTCCTTCCCATATTGGCATCCACTTTCCTTTGAAGATGACCTAGATCTTATACCCCTAAATTGCAGTGAGAGGGTCTGAAGATGGTATAAGCCTTAAAAGTCCCATAGGTACCATAGAATGGACATTGAAATTACATTGGGGCAAGTCATTTGAGCAAAATATGATTGTTTCTTTGAGTTTTTTGGCAAAGGTACTAGCCGAGCGAGATAGCAGCATAATACGTCGGCAATAAGACTCTGATGGACGACGAGCAGTGACAACCCTAAGCATCAAAAAGGGATCATTTCATTTTTCGTTCATACATCATCATTCAAAACACACTTAG
Source organism: Gossypium bickii (assembly GCA_025503065.1). NCBI lineage: Eukaryota > Viridiplantae > Streptophyta > Magnoliopsida > Malvales > Malvaceae > Gossypium > Gossypium bickii. The sequence goes on from CP106709.1 coordinate 11,927,772, forward strand.
TTAGTAGCATTCGATTCATTCTGATCATTGCACCCTAATAATTGTAAAAACAAAAAAAATCATTCTCATGACATTCGGCATTCATGCGAATGTCGTCCATAATTCATTTAGTTAGGAGCATTAGATTCATTCTGATCATTGCATCCTAACAATTTTGCATAAGCATAAACACATAAAATAGATTTTATAGGACAGGTCCCCCAGAAGACGGTGTCGCAACATCGATGAATTCACAGATCTTGCCTTCCTAAGTGAAGAGGATCAAAGATACTAGTCTGGCATCCCTGAGTTTGCAGTGGAGCAGATTGAAGATAGCAGATCTTGCCTTCCTAATGGAAGCGGATCAAAGATACCAGTCTGGCATCCCTGAGTTTGCAGTGGAGCAGATTGAAGATAGCAAATCTTGCCTTCCTGAGTGAAGCGGATCGAAGATACCAGTCTGGCATCCCTGAGTTTGCAGTGGAGCAGATTGAAGATAGAAGATCTTGCCTTCCTGAGCGAAGCGGATCGAAGATACAATTTTCATCTCCTCGAAGTTCCAGTGGAGTAGGTTGAGGCTACAAATGCCTTCTCCTTGAGTTTACATTGAGGATCAGTCCTTATTTCTTTGAAGTTTCTGTAACAGACCAATATTGACCCTAATCGGAACGGTGGTTTCGGGACCACGAATCCGAGCCTGAGAAATATTTTAATATTTTATTTTGTGTTCATTATAGGTGAATTAAAATGTGTGAAAGTTTTGTAGAAAAATTTTATTGTTTAAGTGCTTAATTTGATAAAAAGGATTTAATCGAGAAAAGCGTAAAAGTTGCATGCTAAAAAGAAAGGTACTAAATTGATTGTGGCTTTTTAAGTGGATGTACTAAAAGGGCAATTAGCCCATATACAACAAGGAGAAACGGCAATAGGCCTTTCTAATTTCAAATTATATGTTAGTTAATTTATTATAAAGTTATATTAGTGTATTAAGAAAATATGTTAATATATGTGTGAAATACAACATTAAATAATAAAAACAAGTGGGAAGAAAGAGAACATTACCTTTTTCATCTTCTTGGCCGAATATTGGAGGAAGAAAACTCCATTGTTGAAGCTTGAAGTTTCGGCAACTTGGAGCTTGATTTGGGGTAGGTATTTTGCTTAGTTTTTGATAATTTTTACATTTTTGGAATGGTTGCTTTGAATGCTATACAACCCATGTGGAAATTTTTGAGATTTTGGCACATTGAAATTCGGCTATGGTTGTAAATGCATGGCATGAAATGTTTGATAGTAGATTTTAATTAGTATGTGTTAGACTATCATTTTTAGAATTAGAAGTTTTGATGGAATTGGATGTTAGGGATTTATTTGAAAAAAAAAATTCTTGAAGGACTAAAACATGAAATAAATGAAATGCATGGACACATATGGCTATGGGGAACATTCGGCCTAGCTATAGTATTGAGAAATTTTGTATATTTTGTGTTTAGTGTAAATAGGACCAAATTGTAAAAAAGGGAAATATTAGGGGCAAAATGGTAAATTGCCCATTTGTGTGTTTTGGGACTAAATTGAAGTGAAATGAAATTAAATGAGCTAAATTTTAATATATTTTAGATCAAAAGCAAAGAAAAAAGGAATTAGACCGGGGAAAGACGAAGGTTCTCGAATAGCCGATTCGCACGGACTATCGACAACCGAAGTAAGTCCTTTAGCTAAAATATGTCAACGATTTAATTATGACTATATTAAATAGTATGAATTGCTGAATTTTTGTACCTATTTATATTATGGCCGAATGTATAGAGGTATACTAGATTGAAGATTAAAATTGGTTATGTGAAATGAATTGTTGGATTGCAAAATGATATAGTGATTTTATTGGTTTAATGTAAACGAGCCCAATTGAATTGGACATATGTATATAGTAGTTATGACGAGTGTGTTGGGAATGTTTGACTACATTGATATTTACATATCGGGCTTTTACGCCTAGCAGGCTTCGTGCCGGTGTTACTTATCGGGCTTTTACGCCTAGCAGGCTTTGTGCCGATGTTACTTATCGGGCTTTTATGCCTAGCGTGTGCTTGATGCGGTGATGCGTCACAAAAGAGAAACCGAACTCTTGGTCAAGGCAAATTAAAGTTAAATTATTGTGTTAGTGACTTCGGTAAGCATGTAAGGTAGGAATTTATTTCTTACTTATTTTAGAATAAAGGACACAATCAATTCAGTTACTTATTACAAATTGTATGTGTTATAAATGAAATTTATATATATATGTGGTTATAGTATGTGTTCTCGATTTTTATTAATAAATGATATGAATATTGTGACTTTGGTCTTCGAATATGTGGATACAAGACTAGGTATATTCGCCACATGGATGGTTGTGTATTTGATGCTATATTACAATAATTGAAAGCTTGAAAGTAAACGTGAGTACAAACGTACAAGTTGGACTATTGCATTTTTTTATGTTTATTATTTGAATATTATATTATTATGAATATGGGATTTGTTTTTGGTATATATATATATATGTATGGTTAAGGTATAGAGTTTAAATAAAATTGAGTAAGGAGGTTATAAACTAGTTAATCATATTTTTTTTATGAAATAGTTTTTAGTTAGCAGCAGTGATGTGATTTTGAAAAATCACCAAAAATAGGATAAATTGAATTAGAAAGTGAATAAGATATCGGATTAAAGCTTATTGTGTCTATTTTGATATGAAAGAAACAGAGTAGGCAAAGGAATTTCATATTATGAGATATTTAAACTTTAGTGAGACTTGTTCTGAATGAATTCGTGATTTCCTGTTCTGTCTTGGATAAATTGTTAAAAATTGTACAAAAATAATCATGGAGAATAGTTTATATGCTTAGAATCCTTAATTAGTCTATTTTTGATTGGAATAAACAAGAACATTATTGAAATTTTGTACAATGAGATAACTCAGTTTTTGTAGAGATAGGTCAGAATCATCAAACAGTGAAATATGGGTAACTTTGATGAATAAACTGTACTAATTGGCCACATGAAAAATTCTGGAAAAATTATGGTAAAAATTTATATGAGTCTAGTTTCAAGGAAAATTTACGGATCTAAATTTTGAGTTTTGTAACTCGAGTTATGGTCAATTTAGTCAGCATGATGCAGTTGGACAGTTTTAAATTTTTATGCCCCGAATTAGTAGTCAAGTCTAGTAATGCCACATACTCGACTCCGGCAAAGGTTTTGGGTAAGGGGTGTTACATTTGATTGGTATCAGAGCTTACGGTTTAGTCGATTCTAGGACTACCGTAGCGCGTGTGAGTCTAGCTATACATGCCTTTATCATATATTGATAGTGTGGTGACTTCTGACAGCCTAAACTTTGTTTTATATAGTAAATGGATACCGATCCTGAAAGAGCCGTAGCGGATGATGTAGAGAGTGTAGCGCCTGACCGTGCACATGAATCAGTGCCGGTAGACTCTCGACCTGTTTCGGGTAGTCATGAGGGAGAGACTAAGCAAGCCTTCTATCAGATGATGAACGAGTGGTTTACCCAGTTCATTCAGACTAACCCGGCTGTACACCAACCTACACCCCCGAATAATCCAACTTCGATTCCTTCAGCGCCCCCGATGATAGATCCGGTGAGATCTAGTAGGCCCCCAGTTGATAAAATTCGAAAATTTGGGGCCGAAAAATTTAAAGCCAATGATGATGATGACGCAGAGCGAGCTGAAATGTGGCTTGATAACACTATTCGGGTACTTGATGAGCTATCTTGTACTCCAGAAGAATGCCTGAAGTGTGCTATATCTTTACTGCGGGACACTGCATATCACTGGTGGAATACACTAGTATCAGTAGTTCCGAAAGAAAAAGTGACATGAGAATTCTTCCAGAATGAATTCCGCAAGAAATATATCAGTCAAAGATTCGTTGATCAAAAACGCAAGAAGTTCCTTGAGCTGAAACAAGGACGAATGACCGTAACGGAATATGAAAGAAAATTTGTTAGACTCAGCAGATATGCTAGAGAGTGTGTTTCTACTAAAGCTATTATGTGTAAAATATTTGAAGATGGCCTGAATGAAGATATAAAGATGTTTGTTGGCATTCTTGAAATTCAAGAATTTGTGACTTTAGTTGAGAGAGCTTGCAAAGCGGAAGAGCTCGGGAAAGAGAAAAGAAAGGCTGATACAGAAGCTAGAGACATTCGTAAAAGACCTTCGGGTAAGGTCTTCCATTCCACAACCAAGAAGTTCAGAGATGACTACAGCCGACATAAAGCTACTACAGATCCACCTAGACGGGATCGACCTCCTATGAGCTCTCGAGCTACCTCAATAGCCAGTGTTGGTAACATTCCACAGAATAGAGTTGAATGCAAGCACTATAGAAAATGGCACTCAGGGAGCTGTAGATTTCACGATCGGTCTTGCTTTAAATGTGGATCGTCAGATCATTTTATTAGAGAATGTCCGATGTTAATGAAAGCGTAATACGATTCAAAACATTAAGTCGAGCAATACGTCGGTGCGAGGCACCACCGCCGCATATCTGTGTAATGTAGGTGGTAGTCGAAAAGGAACGAAGAACACCGCGGTTCGATCTCGAGGCTAGAGCTCCAGCTAGAGCTTATGCTGCACGAGCCAGAGAGGATGCTTCCTCCCCCGATGTCATTACCGGTACTTTCACCCTTTATGATACTATTGTGATTGCTCTAATTGATCCCGGTTCGACTCATTCTTATGTGTGTGAAACTTTAAAACTCGGCAAGACTCGCTAGTTGAGTCTACGATTTTTTGTGATTCGTGTGTCCAACCCTTTGGGTAGATGTGTACTTGTAAATAAAGTGTGTAGAAGTTGCCCGTTGATGATTCGGGATTATTGCTTCCCGGTGATTTAATGTTGTTGCCCTTTGACGAATTTGATATAATCTTGGGTATGGGTCGTTAACTTCACATGAGGCGAAGAGTGGATTGTAAAAGAAAGCTTATTGAATTGAGATGTCGGGCGGTGAGATCATCGTAATTAAATCCGGTGATGTAAATGGGTTGCCTCTGATAATATCTCGATGTTAGCCGGAAGTATGTGAGAAAAGGGTGTGAAGCTTAATTGGCTTATGTAATGGATAATAAATTGTCCGAGAAACAAATTGAATCAGATTCGGTTGTAGGTGAATACCCGGATGTGTTTTCAAGAACTACCGGGTTTGCCACGAAGACGAAAAAAATTGAGTTCGGCATTGAGTTAGTACAGGCACGACTCGATTTCGATAGCTCCTGCATCGAATGGCACCTATCGAATTAAAAGAATTGAAAGCACGATTGCAAGAGTTGATGCATGGGGGCTTCAGACGACCGAAGTTTCTCTCCTTGGGTGCACCGGTTTTATTTGTGAAAAAGAAAGATGGGACTATGAGAATGTGTATTGACTATCGGCAACTAAATAAGGTAACTATAAAGAACAAGTACCCATTACCTCGGATTAATGATTTGTTTGACCAGTTGAAGGGGGCTTCAGTGTTTTCGAATATAGATTTAAGATCGGGCTATTATCAGTTGCGAGTCAGAGATACAGATGTGCCAAAGACTGCATTTCGGACGAGGTACGGACATTTTGAGTTTCTGGTTATGCCTTTTGGGCTCACTAATGCACTCTTTGTTTTTATGGATCTAATGAATCGAGTCTTCCGGCGCTTTTGGATCGGTTTGTAGTGGTGTTTATTGATGATATACTGGTCTACTCCAAAAATGAGACCGAACATGCTGAGCATTTGAGATTAGTACTACAAACTTTGAGAGATCAACAACTGTATGCAAAGTTCAGTAAGTGTGAGTTCTGGATGAATGAGGTCAGCTTCTTGGGTCATGTTGTTTCAGCATCAGGCATTCGAGTGGATCCAAACAAAATAGCGCTATACTTGATTGGAAACCACCAAAGAATGTTTAGAGATCCGTAGTTTCCTAGGCCTTGCGGGATATTACGACGATTTGTAAAAGGTTTTTTCGTAATAGCTACACCTTTGACGAAACTACTACGAACGATGTCAAGTTTGAGTGGTCGAGAAAAGTGTCGAGAAAAGTTTCGAGCGGTTTGAGAGCCCTTTGACCGAAGCTCCAGTGCTAGCTCAGCCTGAATCGGGTAAAGAATTTATTGTTTTTAGTGATGCTTCCTTGAACGGGTTGGGTTGCGTTTTAATGCAGGAAGGCAAGGTTATAGCCTACGCTTCGAGACAATTGAAATTATCCAACTCACGATCTGGAATTAGCAGCCATTGTTTTCGCATTGAAAATTTGGCGTCACTACTTATTCGGCGAAAAATGTCACATTTACTCTGATCATAAAAGTCTAAAATACTTAATGACTCAGAAGGATCTTAGTTTGAGACAACGCAGATGGTTAGAATTGCTAAAGGACTATGAATTAGTGATTGACTAACATCCGGGGAAAGCTAATGTTGTTGCGGATGCGTTAAGTCGAAAGTCATTGTTTACTCTTCACGCAATGAAAGCACGGTTAGCTATGTTTGATAATGGTTCGATCAAAGCCGAGTTACAAGCAAGACCGATGTTTATTCAACAAATTTGTGATGCCCAGAAAGTCGACAAAGATTTGATTTCCAGTCGAATTCAATGTGAAAAAGGTGCGGAATCAGATTTTCAGATTGATGCAAATGATTGTTTGAATTATAAAAGCCGACTGTGTGTTCTAAAGAACTCAGATTTAATACAAACGATCCTGAGTGAGGCCCATAGTAGTCGACTATCGATACACCCGGGTAGCACTAAAATGTATAACGATTTGAAGCAGTTCTATTGGTGGCCTGGCATGAAACGAGATATATCTGAATTTGTTTCCAAGTGCTTAATGTCAACAAGTAAAAGTGAGCATCAAGTACCATCCGGACTACTTCAACCAATCATGATACCGAATGGAAATGGGATAGAATTACAATGGATTTTGTATCCGGTCTTCCTATGACACCGAGTAAGAAAGATGCCGTATGGGTTATCGTTGATAGATCGACTAAATCAGCTCATTTTGTACCCCAGACGCACTCGACTATTCACTTGATAAGCTTGCTGAATTGTATGTGTCGCATGATTGTAAGGTTGCGGTGTGCACCGAGTTCCATTGTTTTGAGATAGGGACCCGAGATTCACATCGCGGTTCGGAAGAAATTGCATGATGCTCTAGGTACTAAACTTCATTTTAGTACTGACCTTCCATCCGCAAAAGCAGACGGTAAGTCCGAGCGAACTATTTTGATACTTGAGGACATGTTGAGGTGTTATGTTTCGAATTTGAAGGTACGTGGGAACGATACCTACCTTGGTTGAATTTGCTTATAATAATAGCTTCCAAACTAGTATAAAAATGGCGCCTTATGAAGCCTTTGTACGGTCGAAAATGTCGCACACCGTTGTATTGGACCGAACTCGGTGAGAATAAGATACGGGGTTGATTGGATTAATGAAACGAAATGAAGGTAGTTGTTATTAGAAGAAATTTGAAAGTCGCCGGATCGTCAAAAGTCTTATGCCGATTTGAAACGCGCAAGGACATTGAGTTTCGGGTTGGAGATCGAGTATTCTTAAAGGTCTCTCCGTGGAAGAAAGTACTCCGATTTGGTCAGAAAGGCAAGTTGAGTCCGAGATTTATCGGACCGTATGAAATCATCAAGCGTGTAGGGCCTGTTGCTTATAGATTAAAGTTGCCCCTTGAGCTAGAAAAGATACACAATGTATTCCATGTTTCGATGCTTCGCAAGTACAGATCTGATCCGTCTCATGTGATCACACCATCAGAGATTGAAATTCGATCCGATTTGACATATGATGAAGAACCGATCCGTATCTTAGCTCGAGAAGTGAAAGAGTTAAGAAATAAGAAGATTCCACTAGTAAAGATATTATGGAATAGACACGGGGCTGAAGAGGCTACGTGGGAGCCCGAAGATACAATGAGGCAAACAATACGAAATTGTTTAACGGTAAAATTTTCGAGGACGAAAATTTCTTAAGGGGAGTTGTAACAGATCAATATTGACCCTAATCGAACAGTGGTTTCGGGACCACGAATCTGAGCCCGAGAAATATTTTAATATTTTATTTTGTGTTCATTATAGGTGAATTAAAATGTGTGAAAGTTTTGTAGAAAAATTTTATTGTTTAAGTGCTTAATTTGATAAAAAGGATTTAATCGAGAAAAGCGTAAAAGTTGCATGCTAAAAAGAAAGGTACTAAATTGATTGTGGCTTTTAAGTGGATGTACTAAAGGGCAATTAGCCCATATATACAACAAGGAGAAACGGCAATGGGCCTTTCTAATTTCAAATTATATGTTAGTTAATTTATTATAAAGTTATATTAGTGTATTAAGAAAATATGTTAATATATGTGTGAAATACAACATTAAATAATAAAAACAAGTGGGAAGAAAGAGAACATTACCTTGTTCATCTTCTTGGCCGAATATTGGAGGAAGAAAACTCCATTGTTGAAGCTTGAAGTTTCGGCAACTTGGAGCTTGATTTGGGGTAGGTATTTTGCTTAGTTTTTGATAATTTTTACATTTTTGGAATGGTTGCTTTGAGTGCTATACAACCCATGTGGAAATTTTTGAGATTTTGGCACATTGAAATTCGGCTATGGTTGTAAATGCATGGCATGAAATGTTTGATAGTAGATTTTAATTAGTATGTGTTAGACTATCATTTTTAGAATTAGAAGTTTTGATGGAATTGGATGTTAGGGATTTATTTGAAAAAAAATAAAATTCTTGAAGGACTAAAACATGAAATAAATGAAATGCATGGGCACATATGGCTATGGGGAACATTCGGCCTAGCTATAGTATTGAGAAATTTTGTATATTTTGTGTTTAGTGTAAATAGGACCAAATTGTAAAAAGGAGAAATATTAGGGGCAAAATGGTAAATTGCCCATTTGTGTGTTTTGGGACTAAATTGAAGTGAAATGAAATTAAATGAGCTAAATTTTAATATGTTTTAGATCAAGAGCAAAGAAAAAGGAATTAGACAGGGAAAGACGAAGATTCTCGAATAAGCCGATTCGCACGGACTATCGACAACCAAGTAAGTCCTTTAGCTAAAATATGTCAACGATTTAATTATGACTATATTAAATAGTATGAATTGCTGAATTTTTGTACCTATTTATATTATGGCCGAATGTATAGAGGTATACTAGATTGAAGATTAAAATTGGTTATGTGAAATGAATTGTTGGATTGCAAAATGATATAGTGATTTTATTGGTTTAATGTAAACGAGCCCAATTGAATTGGACATATGTATATAGTAGTTATGACGAGTGTGTTGGGAATGTTTGACTACATTGATATTTACATATCGGGCTTTTACGCCTAGAGCTTTGTGCCAGTGTTACTTATCGGGCTTTTACGCCTAGCGGGCTTTGTGCTGAGTGTTACTTATCGGGCTTTTATGCCTAGCGAGCTTGATGCCGGTGATGCGTTCACAAAAGAGAAACCGAACTCTTGGTCAAGGCAAATTAAAGTTAAATTATTGTGTTAGTGACTTCGGTAAGCATGTAAGGTAGGAATTTATTTCTTACTTATTGTAGAATAAAGTACACAATCAATTCAGTTACTTATTACAAATTGTATGTGTTATAAATGAAATTTATATATATATGTGGTTATAGTATGTGTTCTCGATTTTTATTAATAAATGATATGAATATTGTGACTTTAGTCTTCGAATATGTGGATACAAGACTAGGTATATTCGGCCACATGGATGGTTGTGTATTTGATGCTATATTACAATAATTGAAAGCTTGAAAGTAAACGTGAGTACAAACGTACAAGTTGGACTATTGCATTTTTTTTATGTTTATTATTTGAATATTATATTATTATGAATATGGGATTTGTTTTTGGTATATATATGTATGTATGGTTAAGGTATAGAGTTTAAATAAAATTGAGTAAGGAGGTTATAAACTAGTTAATCATATTTTTTTATGAAATAGTTTTTAGTTAGCAGCAGTGATGTGATTTTGAAAAATCACCAAAAATAGGATAAATTGAATTAGAAAGTGAATAAGATATAGGATTAAATCTTATTGTGTCTATTTTGATATGAAAGAAACAGAGTAGGCAAAGAAATTTCATATTATGAGATATTTAAATTTTAGTGAGACTTGTTCTGAATGAATTCGTGATTTCCTGTTCTGTCTTGGATAAATTGTTAAAAATCGTACAAAAATAATTATGGAGCATAGTTTATATTCTTAGAATCCTTAATGAGTCTATTTTTGATTGGAATAAACAAGAACATTATTGAAATTTTTTACAATGAGATAACTGAGTTTTTGTAGAGATAGGTCAGAATCATCAAACAGTGAAATATGGGTAACTTTGATGAATAAACTGTACTAATTGGCCACATGAACAATTCTGGAAAAATTATGGTAAAAATTTATATGAGTCTAGTTTCAAGGAAAATTTACGGATCTAAATTTTGAGTTTTGTAACTCGAGTTATGGTCAATTTAGTCAGCATGACGCAGTTGGACAGTTTTAAATTTTTATGCCCCGAATTAGTAGTCAAGTCTAGTAATGCCACATACTCGACTCCGGCAAAGGTTTCGGGTAAGGGGTGTTACAGTTTCAGCATAAAAGATTGAGGTTACGAATCTCTTCTCCCTAAATTTTCACCTCCTTGAAGTTCAAGTGGAGTAGGTTGAGACTACAAATCCCTTCTCCCTGAGTTTACATTGAGGATCAATCCTTATTTCTTTGAAGTTTTAGCAGAGAAGGTTGAGATTACGAATCTCTTCTCCCTAAATTTTCATCTTCTCGAAGTTCTAGTGGAGTAGGTTGAGGCTACAAATCCCTTCTCCCTGAGTTTACATTGAGGATCAATCCTTATTTTTTTGAAGATTTAGCAGAGAAGATTGAGATTACGAATCTCTTCTCCCTGAATTTTCATCTCCTAGAAGTTCCAGTGGAGTAGGTTGAGGCTACAGATCCCTTCTCCCTGAGTTTACATTGAGGATCAATACTTATTTCTTTGAAGTTTCAGCAGAGAAGATCAAGGTTACGAATCTCTTCTCCCTGAATTTTCATCTCCTCGAAGTTCCAGTGGAGTAGGTTGAGGCTACAAATCCCTTCTCCCTGAGTTTACATTGAGGATCAGTCCTTATTTCTTTGAAGTTTCAGCAGAGAAGATTGAGGTTACGAATCTCTTCTCCCTGAATTTTCATCTCCTCGAAGTTCTAGAGGAGTAGGTTGAGGCTACAAATCCCTTCTCCTTGAGTTTACATTGAGGATCAATCCTTATTTCTCTGAAGTTTTAGCAAAGAAGATTGAGATTACAAATCTCTTCTCCCTGAATTTTCATCTCCTTGAAGGTCCAATGGAGTAGGTTGAGCCTACAAATCCCTTCTCCCTGAGTTTACATTTAGGATCAATCCTTATTTCTTTGAAGTTTCAGCAGAGAAGATTGAGGTTACGAATCTCTTCTCCCTGAATTTTCATCTCCTCGAAGTTCAAGTGGAGTAGGTTGAGGCTACAAATCTCTTCTCCCTGAGTTTACATTGAGGATCAATCCTTATTTCTTTGAAGTTTCAGCAGAGAAAATTGAGGTTACGAATCTCTTCTCCCTGAATTCTTATCTCCTTGAAGTTCCAGTGGAGTGGGTTGAGGCTACAAATCTTCTCCCTGAGTTTACAAATGAGGATCAATCATTATTTCTTTGAAATTTCAGCATAGAAGATTGAGGTTACAAATCTCTTCTCTCTGAATTCTCATATCGTTGAAGTTCCAGTGGAGTAGAACGGAGTTACAAATCTCTTCTCCCTGAAATTACATTCAAGCGAATCGAAGCACCAATTCCTAAACTTCTGAAGTTGCAGTGGGTTAGAGTGAGGCTACTTGAAGAAGAAGAGAAGCGCCGAGACTCAGCAAGACCGGGCAAAATTGGTCCTTTTAAATTCTTTGCTCCATTCTCGTTACACGACAATGAGCAAAGAGGGGCAGCTGTACAGGCCCAATTTAGCCCAGGGCCCATGTAACACCCCTCACCCAGGTCCGTCGCTGGAATAGGATACGAGGCATTCCGGACATGATCTAAGCTATTGTACAAAATTTAAAAATGTAAAATCCGTATAAATTTAAAACTTTTCCCATACATAGTCGTTAATACCCATAAGCAAAATAACCATTCGTTACTACAGATAACTAAACAATTAAGCCTTCTATACATGCCATAATTCCCAAAATATTGTTTTCAAAATACTAAAAGAAGGCTGATAGTGTGGGTGGATCTCTGACGATCACCGTATCCCGAGCTAGCTTGATGACACTATAGAACAAGGAAAAGAAAAGAGAGTAAGCATATAGTTTAGTAAGTAAGTATATAAATAATTAATAATGGATTTAATATGTTTACAAAACAACACAATCAAATCTACAATCAAATTTATTATTTATTCAAGTTTGGAGCAACCTGTCTATTCGAGTCACAGTGACTAAATTATTTTTATCTTAAGCTACAAAACTCTAAATTAAGATTCGTAAATTTTCCCTGAAACTAGACTCATTTATCTTCTTACCATAAAATTTTCAGAATTTTTGGTCTTTTCAATTAGTACAGTTTATTCATTAAAGATTCCTCTATTTCGTTGTTCGATTGCTCTGACCAATTTTATCATTGTACAGAATTCATATAATGATATAATTTATTTCATTTGAAAATATACTCATTAAAGATTTCAATCATATAACTTATACCCCATAATTAATTTTTTTACAATTTATAATGATTTTTCCAAGACAAAACAGGGGATCAAGTAACCATTCTGAACCAGTCTCACAAAAATTTAAATATCTCAAGATATACAAATACTTTTCTTGTTTTGTTTCTTTTATATGAAAATAGACTCAATAAGCTTTAAATCAATATCTCATCCAGCTTATAATTTAATTTCTACTATTTTTGGTGATTTTTCAAATTCACGTCACTACTGCTGTCCAAAACAGTTTTATTGTAAATTTTTGCTCTCTCATTTTTTTTTTTGTTGTGTTCATCACTTGCCTATACCAATCTTTCCAATTTCCGATTACATATCGAGCATACTGCTCATACGTTACACATGCATATACATATGCTTATCACTACAAAGTCTCACATAATTTCACTTAGTCGATTTTCTCGTTGAACATGTCGGAATATTAACGGAAACATCAGAATATTGCACATAGTGCCACACTTGTAGCCAAAGCTACTTTAAATCACTTATCACACATCGGCTCGTTCTCGAGCTATTCACATTCGCGGGTCTGCTCACACAAGCTGTCGGTCATACGTAACTACTCAGTGCTGCTCACACAAGCTGTCAGGTATCCGCAACACATGCAGGATTACCCAGCCAATAGTAGAACTTATAAGACCAGCACCCGTTTCACATAATCACAATCTCGGGTCTGCTCACACAAGCTGTCGATCATACGTAACTACTCAGTGCTGCTCACACAAGCTGTCGAGTATCCGTAACACATGCCGGATAACTCAGCCACCGGTAGAACATACGGACCAGCACCCGGATAACTTATTTCACTTAGATTTCACATAGGTTTCTAGTGAACATGTCACTCGTATCCATTTTTATTCCTAAGGTTCAACCGGGAAATTTCTCACTTGTCGATATTTTGTCAATTACATCAAATATTCAGCCACAATTCATACCATTTATCAAAATATGAAAACATAAGTAAAAGCGATGCATTATTTACATACAAACTTACCTCGGTGCAAAATATGACGAATTTGCAATTTAGTCCACAACCTTTTCTTTTCTCCGATCAAGGTCAATTCCTCGTCTTTCTTGATCTATAATAACACATTTAACTCATTTAATACTCACATTATTCAATTTAGACTAAAAATAACACTATGGAAAATTACATTTTTGGCCCTAAAATTTCACATATTTACAATTTTGCCCCAATACTCAAAGATTAAACTTCAGCCCTTATTCTTATGTTTTATAGCATGCTGATCATTTTTCCCTTCTATGGAAACATCAAATTCTTACTCTAACATACACTTATGAACATTAGGTATTTTTACCGATTATGTCGTTTTACTAGTTTTCACTTAAAATCACTTAGCAAAAGTTCTTTAACATAATTTCAAGCTTCATATTCTAAAGTTCTTTAACATAATTTCAAGCTTCAGATTCTATCATAAAACATCAAAATACATGCATTTCATCCATGGGTAAATTTTTAAACACAAACCCTAGCTCAAAATAATGGTAAAAATAGGTAAATCTTGTTACGAGGATTTCAAAAATGTAAAAATCATTAAAAACGGGGCTAGAACGGACTTACAATCGAGCTTGGAAGCTTGAAAAACCCTAGTTATGTCTTCCTTATGAGAATTTCGGCCAAGGGGTTTAAGATGAGCAAAAATTGGCTTTTAATTTTGTTTTTAATTCATTTTAATCACCAAATGACTAAAATGCCCTTAATTTAAAAATATTCCATTTCACCTATTTGATGTCCATTTTTTGTCCAACTAGTTAACCAATGGTCTAGTTACCTTTTAAGGACCTCCAATTTAAAATTTCATAGCAATTAGATACCTCTAGCTTCTAGAACTCAAGTTTTACACTTTTTACAATTTAGTCCTTTTAACTAAATTGAGTGCTCAAACATCAAAATTTTCGAACGAAATTTTCACAAAGTCATTCCGTAAAATTGTAGATCATAAAAATATAAGAATATTAATTTTTTTCCTTATCGGATTTGTGGTCCCGAAACCATTATTCCGACTAGGCCCAAAATCGGGCTGTTACAACCCAAACCAACAACAGAAAAATAAAAATTAACAGTCCAATAATAAATAAAACAAGTCCAAACCTTAGCCCAAAATAGATTAACCCAACAACAAAATTTCAGAATTCAGAAACCTTAGTGCCCTAAGCGCGCCACTGCCCAAGTGCCTCAGTCGGCGCGCACAACGCCCAAGGTTCGACCTCTCCAACACCGAAATGACAAAAAGTCAAGATTTTCGCCGTTGTTGACCTAACACCTGCAAATCAAGCAAGAAAAACAAAAAGCAAAAAAAAAAAAAAAAAAATCAGAATCCAAGAGTTTTGAAAATTGGCTCTAAAAGCCAAGATCTACTCTTTCTAGCAAGGGACGAATTTTTACAAAACAGAATATTAAGAAAGCAAAAAACAAATTTGTGCAGGAGGTGATTTTTTTTACATTTATTTTCATTTAAGTTTCTGTTTGTTAGGATTGATTTTTATCTCTTTTAATTCTCTTTGTGTTACATTCGAATAATAAAATATAAAAAAAACCTTTGATTCGTTGTTTGAGTGCGTCGCCGGCTTCTCCTTCGTCTGATCTGAAGGTCGCCGAACCCCTGGGGGTTCGGCCAATGGCCATGACAGAGATTGAGGAGCCGAAGTGTTCTCTCGCGTGTTGGTATCTCCTTTCGCCTTCTCTTCCATTTCCGTCCCTAAATATTTGGATATGGGGCGTAGAGGTAACGAGAGAGGGGTTTTTTAGAGACTTCGGCCACCAAATGTGGTGGCACATCGGCGACGGCACGACATGTGGGTTCAAAAAGTCTCTGGAGTGACCAAAGGGGAGAGCGTGGGTGAGAAATGAGAGGTTTTAAAACCTTTTTCTTTTTTCTTAAAAAAAAACAAGGCTGCAAAATAAGGAATAAAAATGGGTTTAAAAATATTGAATGAAACAGCTGTTTGGTGGGGTATGAATCCGCGTGTTCCTACCTTAAAAGGGAGATTTACGCTTCTGGTCCCTCCCTTTTGTTGAGCTATTTGATCAGGCTTTATTTCTTTTTTATTTTGATTTGGCCCTCAAATTTCGTGTGGTTTTTCAATTCGGTCCTTTGGGTTGTCATGGTGAACATTCGCAGGGAACTAAGGGAATATTTTCCCATCTAGTCCCCGCTAGTTTCAATGCGCTTCATTCGGATCCTTGATTAACTTTCCAGTATTTACATTGTGCACGCTGAAATTTTAGCTTATTTTCATCCCTGTCCTTAATTCATTTACTTCATTTATTTGCTTATTTTCTTTGGAAACTGTTGTATTGCTTATTATTTTATCATTTTGTATTATTTGTTTTAAATTCAGCTCAAACCTCTTCATATATGTATATTTTTTTAAATTGTTTGATTATCATAAATTATTGCATATACTGTTTATTTTAAAATTTTTCCAATACATTATTTTTTGTACACATATATATTTCATTCTTAAACAGCCATTGTTATGTGTTAATACATTATTTCATTTATGATGTTCTTTAAATTTTGTGTATATATATATTACTTAGCTAAAACTTTTTATATAAGAATGTTTTATATTCTTTATTTTAGATTTTTTTTATACATTGTTTATTTTAAACTTGTTATGTTATTCACAAGCTATTATATATATTTATTCATTTTTTTAAAATGTTATTTAATCTAAACTATTTCATATGTCATCCTAAAATTTATTAAACTGTTTATTGGTTTTAAAAAAAACTCCTTTTTTATTTACATTACTTATTTGTAAATTTTTATGTATTTTTTATTTTAAGCTATTTCGTATATATATTATTTATTTTGAATGGTTTAACACAAATTTTATTTTGAATTTGTTTTCATGTATTATTTATTTGAAATTGTTATATTATTTTCAATTATTTTATATAACTTATTTTAAACTCCATTTTATTTATCTTAAAATGTTTCATTATTATTTATTAAGTTTTTCTATATTATTCATTTTACCCTTTTGTGTATATACATTATTTGTCTTAA
This sequence comes from Gossypium bickii, assembly GCA_025503065.1. Lineage (NCBI taxonomy): Eukaryota > Viridiplantae > Streptophyta > Magnoliopsida > Malvales > Malvaceae > Gossypium > Gossypium bickii. The sequence goes on from CP106709.1 coordinate 11,944,593, forward strand.
ATTTATATATATTGTTAATTATAACTCCTATTTCAGTCAAATTTGAGAAGTAATATTCTAGTTAAACTCTGTTTATTTGTTTCAATCAAACACTGATTAGTTTAGATTATTTTACTATTATTTGACTTATGAATTTAGCCTATAAATAGGCTCTTTTACAACCTTAAAAAATACACCCATTAGAGATTAGAACTCATAACACATTTAGAGAATTTTGTGTTTACGTTTTGAGGGTTCTTTGTTTTCGGGGTTTAGTTTTTATCTCCATCTTTTGTACTCTTCGTTCTTTTGCCATTATAGTAAAATTATCTTTGCCCGTGGTTTTTTATCCTCTTTGGAGGAGTTTTTCCACGTTAAATTTGTGTGTTCAATTTCTCAATTTATTTCACTATTTTTACTTGTTCATTGCTTAATCGGGTCGATCCTAACAAGTGGTATCAGAGCTAGTTCAGTTTTCATAGATCAGCCCATTCAGATATGGCAGCAACAAGGTTTGAAATTGAGAAGTTCGATGGTGAGACAAATTTCAATCTGTGGCAAGTTTGGATGATGGAAATTCTAGTTCAATCCAGTTTGAAAAAGGTTGTTACCGGGAAAAAGCCTTGAGAATCTAAATAAAATAGAATAGGAAGAGCTTGATGAAAAGGCTTTGTCTGCAATCCAGTTGTGCCTCGCGAATATGGTATTGCAAGAGGTATTGATGGAGAAGACCTCATCTGCCTTGTGGAAAAGGTTAGAAACTCTTTATGCAACTAAGTCTCTGGCTAACCGTTTAGTGTTGAAACAACGTCTATTTACGTTTCGCATGAACGAATGTGAGCTTCTTAGAGATCACATCAGTCAATTCATTACTCTTTTAAATAATTTAAAGAATGTTGAGGTTCATATTGACGACGAAGATCAGGCTATGCTATTATTGTGCTCTTTACCCTCTTCATACAAGTCTTTCAGGAAGACCCTGATTTATGGCAGAGACAAACTCTCGTTCGAAAATGTGAAGGGTCATTTGTTGATAGAGACAAACTCGACAATGAGCTTCATTTGGATAGCAAGCCAGATAGGCAAGCTTCCATTTTTATAGCATCAAAGAAATGAGACAAAAGGTGTCGCTATTGTAAAAATTTAGGTCACATCAAAGCAGATTGTTATAAACTGCGAAAGAAAAAAAGCTGCTGAGAGTAACGAGGAAGATGTAGCTGGTGCTAATTTGGCCGATGAAAGTGGAGATGATTTCTTGTTAGTGTCAATGAGCGATAACTCCAAGCTCACGTCCGAGTGGATCCTAGATTCGGGATGTTCTTTCCACATGTGTCCCAATAGAGAATGGTTCTCCACATACAATTCGGTTGAAGGTGGAGTTGTGTGCATGGGAAATGGTTCATCTAGTAAGGTAATTGGTATTGGTACTGTTAAAATTGGGATACACGATGGGGCGATTAGGACACTCTCGGATGTCAAGTATGTACCTGATTTACGAAATAATCTCATCTCCTTGAGTATTTTAGACTTGAAAGGATGCAAAATCAACATCGAGTCGAGCGGCATTAAAGTATCTCGTGGAGCTCTCGTTTTGTTAAAAGGTAAAAGAACTGACAGTCTTTATATTCTGGAAGGTTCTACAGTGACCGGTGAAATCGGACGTCCCTCGTCCGTTATAGAGTTGAAGTCAACTCATTCAGAGCGGAGGCAACTTGGTCATAGGAGGGAAAAAGGTATGACCGTTTCGTTGAAGAGAGGTTCTCTTTTGGATGCAGGTTTTGAAAAGTCAGGGCACTGTGTTCGTGAAAATCAAACCCGGGTTAGTTTTGATTTGGCAGTGTACAAGTCAAAGGCTAGAAGTCTTCCAGTTTCTAAGCACAGATTTGACTCAGTTAATTCCCTGCATGGTTCAAGATAGGCTCGTGGCGGGCTTTGGCAAAGATGGCATTATGGAAATATGAGTCAAGGTGGAGATTTGTTAATTATGACTCCTATTTCAGTCAAATTTGAGAAGTAATCTTTTAGTTAAACTCTGTTTATTTGTTTCAATCAAACACTGATTAGTTTAGATTATTTTATTATTATTTGACTTATGAATTTAGCCTATAAATAGGCTCTTTTACAACCTTAGAAAATACACCCATTAGATATTAGAACTCATAACGCATTTAGAGAATTTTGTGTTTACGTTTTGAGGGTTCTTTGTTTTCGGGGTTTAGTTTTTATCTCCATCTTTTGTACTCTTCGTTCTTTTTCCATTATAGTAAAATTATCTTTGCCCGTGGTTTTTTATCCTCTTTGGAGGAGTTTTTCCACGTTAAATTTGTGTGTTCAATTTCTCAATTTATTCTGTTATTTTTACTTATTCGTTGCTTAATCGGGTCGATCCTTACATATATATATATATATCATCTTTTGCAAAAATTTGTTTCGTACATTATTGACTTCAAAATTCTTTTTCACATCTTTTTTAGTTCATTTACTATCATTGTAAATTGTTTGACATTTTGTTAATTTTAATTTGCCCTTACACTATTTCTTTTTAGAGTGTTAGGTATATTATTTAATTCTTTTGTCTTTGATTAATGTTTTAATAATGTATATTGTTTGATTATTGCCATTGTATATTTTTTAAAATCCATTTATTTCATATCTTTTGTATTATTGTCATTCACTCGTATTATATGGTGCCCATGTATACTTATCCCATGCTTGATATTACATTTTATTTCATGTCATCGCATTGTGGATTAATTTAACGCATTTATCCAACTTAGATCGCTTCATTCTATTTCAAACAAAATCAATGTACGCCTTTGAGTGTTATACTCGTGATTATCCAAAAGCGAAAATTTTTTAAAATAAGGCAATATTCTGTGTTTGGAAATTTGAGAAATCGTGCCCTAACATGCTAGGTTTCGTTTTTTTCGTTTGGCCAAATCATCGATTATCCTTTTGATATTTTCAATGCATGAGTCTCAGGAATCATGAGATGATCTTGGATTCGAGGATTTAAATTGTCGTGTCCTAATGTGCTGGATGTGATATTTTATTTCTTCGGAACAAGAGAACCCTGATATCTAATTCGAGAAAATTCAAATATTTTTTTTAAAGAGATCGTATTTTTAAAATTATTTTTGAATTTTTAAATTTTCGACATTAATATGTTAATTAATCAATTTAGTACCAATTTTGGGAGTGACGAGGGTGCTAATCCTTCCTCGCACGTAACCGTCTCCCGAACCCAATTTTTTTCGAATTCTGTAGCCCAAAAACACTGTTTTAGTAAACCAAAACGTTTTATTAAAACAAAGGTGATCCGATCACACCTAATAAAGATCGGTGGTGACTCCTATTTTATTTTAATTTTCAAAACCCTAGTCAATTCCCGTTTTTTAAAAAAAATGGTTACTACACCAAAATTTTTAAAGAATTGGCATTAGAGATTTTGGTGTAGGCCTTATGAACCAAAATTTTTAAGGAATCGGTGATAGAAATTTTTGTACACAAATTTGAGTATATTAAAATATTTATGAGATTGTTCTTAGAAATTTTGATATTCCTTGAAAAAAAATTTGGTATATAATTTGTAATCTATTGAATAGGATAAAGCTTATCCTATTCAATAGTTCATAAAGCTTATCCCAAGCTTTATCCTATTTTTTTTGAAAGCTTTATCCTATTCAATAAATAACAGAACTTATTTATGAGCTACACGTAAAATTAACATAGAGGAAACCAAAAAATATGTATAAATTCATAAAGCATTAATGAATATATTTAAATTCATTTTTGGCAATAATAAAGAGAACAAATAAAAGAAATGGAAACTTGAAGAAACATTAAATCAATTATCTAAAATTTATTTAATAGAAAACTTCATTTTCTGTTAATATCGATTGTTATTTATAGCGGTGAGCAAAATTCGATTTGATTTGAAAACTCGAAAGAAATTCGAATTTCGAGTTAATCGAATCGAGTTATTTAAATTATTCGAGTCAACTCGTATAACACGATTTGAGTTTCAAGTTCGAGTCGAGTTGAATTTCACAGTTGGAATAACTCAAATAATTCGAATAACAGATTGGTGTAAATATCTTTTTAGTCCATGTCAACTTTGAAAATAAGTAAATTGGTCTCACCCACAACAAAAGTTTAAAAAAAAAAATTAAAAAAAATTCAAAATATTTATAAAAATTTCAAAATTTATATTTATAAAAAAATATATAAAAAAAGTTAAAATTTAAAAAATTTCTAAAATAATAATTTTGGGATCTAATTAATGATTCAAATTTATCATATTCAAGTATCTTTTTTTATTATTATTATTTTGGTTTGAAAAAAATAAAATATATGATTTCAAATTTATGTGCTCTAGCATGGATTTCTTTATACTGTAACAATATTTTTATTTGACCTGTTTAATTTTTTTAATTTGACTCGAAAAATTTCACTCGACTTGACTCGAATTTCATTTCACTCGACTCGGTTCGAAATTCAAATTAAGTTAGGATGATAATAAGACTCATAAACTCGAAATTTTTTTATTCAATTTGACTCGATTCAATCGAATGCTGACCCATAACTACTTGAATAAAGAAGTTGAATTGAGCTAAACTCCTAAAACCGCTATTTTATTCTCTGACAACCTAATAATTGTGAAATTCTTAGCATTTTATCACATGTGATTCATATTGGTTAATATTCTCTCTCTCTCGTTCCTTCTACATTCAATTGATTTCATTACTTCTAATATATACACCTGTATGTTCTTCTTTTTGATATATCTATTGGGACTTTTTAAATTTTTTTTTAAAACGATTTGCTAAGATCATAATAGTAAAATATATCTATTTTATATTGTAAAATTTCTAACATTCACAAATATAATTCATAGAATAAATAAATATTAAGTGTAGTAATAAGTCACATTGTATTTTTTAAAGAGAAAATATTTAAATATTAAAAGATAATATTATTAAAAAAAAGGTTGCCATGAATCGTAAACAAAAACTACAAAACATAAATAGAGAATAAAAAATATATTTATGTGTAAACATATTTAAATTAAAAGTCCCCAAAAATCAAAGTGCTTAGTCGCTTGAGTAAAATATATGTTATAGTCGTTACACCAAACAACATTAATTTATATGACACACTGACTATTAGTTATTTTTGTTTTATTTCAATGCAGTTAATTACAATTTTGTCCTCAAGTTTGGTTTTCTATAAATAATACCTAATCTAAGTGAAGTAACAACATTCAAATCTTAAGTCTACATATTGTTTGAAGGGGTTTTGAGAATAAAAATGGAGGTGGAGCATATGAAGGGGGATTTAAGATCGAGAAATCATAATCTTGGGCTTAAAAGAATTAAAGTAAGAGATAAAAATGACGAGGAAGAGGAGCCTTTGAGTCCCATGGCTCGTATGTTTACTATTTATATTTATATTTATATTATGATTTATATATATATATATGAGGTTAATGGGTTTATATATATATATATATATTATGTGTAAACTCATGGTTCTTTGAGGTTTCACTACCTATGACTTATTTATTTACTATATTTATATTACAAGTATATTGTATTCACTAATTTAATGTTTTTCGATTAACAAATTCTGCATATAAAAACTCTAGTAGTGTATCTAGTACTAAAATTTGCATAATATTTATTTAAAGGATTTTAATTTTTATTTAAGATTATGTATCTGGTAGCCTAGCTAGTTAAAAATTGTTTTAATTTGACTTAGATGAATAAAATTTCAAATTAAGCTTAATTAAGAAAATAATTAACCCATCAAATTCAACAAATCCAGGTTGCAGATGAGAAGAGTGGTGGGGAGGTGAAATGGGTGAAAACAAATGTAGACATAAATAAACATGTTAAAGTCCCCATGGTTGATCCATACATGGCCTCCCCTGATAAGTTTGTTGAAGATTACGTTGCCAACCTTAGCAAGACCCGGATGAGCATGTCCCTTCCTATGTGGGATTTCCATATTTTAAACCTCAAAACCTCTGATGCTGAATCCACGGTGGTCGTTCGAGTTCATCACTCCCTTGCCGATGGAACATCTCTCATGGCACTCCTACTCTCTTGCTCTGACGCATTGCCAAGTTTTCCGGCAATGAAGAAGAAACCGATATCCGCGGGGCCGGCTGGTTTCGATTTGGTTTTGGAAATCTTGGTCTGTTTTGTTATTACTGTGGAACACTTTGGTTGATATATGGATGTGTGTGGCCACAACCTACTTCTTGAAAGACACACAAACACCCCTCAAAGCACCTTCCAGTGATGTTGCTTTCACTCCACGGAGAATTGTGCGTCGAACTTTCTCTTTGGACGATGTCAAATTGGTGAAGAATGCAACCCACACGGTTAGTCCATTTTTCTTTTGGTTAATATATATATGTTAACGCAAGGATTGTTTGTTCTATGACTATGATGAGGTATTTGCGGAATTAATTAATGCAGACGGTGAACGACGTGGTGCTAGCAATGACACAGGCAGGCTTATCTCGCTATCTAGACCGAAAATATGGTAATTAAGGTTGCAGTATGTAACACATGAAAATGAATATTGATATCCGTAATTAAGAAATAAAATGAATGGCAGGCCAAGCTAAGAGTGATGGAGAAGCAAGGGAATCATGTGAAAACAACCTTCCTCCAATATTCGTCTTACAGCGACTCTTTTCATCAATTTGAGAACATCACCAGGGATTTATGTATTTACTTCATTACTACCTACTTTCCTTCAAAGAATAACAAAAAAGTTTCAATAATCTAATTGTAATGAATTTACAGGCCTTAGAAGAAATGGTGAAGAAGAACAGCAAAGCGGAGTGGGGGAACAAGATAGGCTATGTTCTCTACCCTTTTAAAATTGAATTGAAAGATAACCCATTGGATTACATTCGTGATGCCAAAGCAAGAATTGATAGAAAAAAAGCTACTCTTGAAGCTAAATTCAGAATGTTTATGGCTAAGGTTTTTGTGAGGTTTTATCCTACCAAAGTAAGACATATGTACATTAATTAGATTGATAATCCATCCCCCCAAAAAAAAAAAAAGAAAAAAAAGCAAAAAGGTGTATTGACAAGGAATATTCTAATTGTACAATGGCAGCTGGCCAAGTTCCCATCAACAACTATGTGGTTTTCCAATGTGGCGGGGCCTCAGGAGCCAATTAGCATTCTTGGGAATCAAGTGGCCTTCATCGCTCCATCGCTATATGGTCAACCAGTGGTAATTGCATGCTTAAATGAGTTGAATTTGATTGATGATTGGAGTTCAGTGATCATTGAGAAATTGATTTGTTGCTGCAGGCGCTCACAATTCATGTCGTTAGCTATGTGAACAAGATGAGTATGGTGCTATCAGTTGATGAGAACATTATTGTCGACCTCTATCAGTTGTGTGACGATCTTGAAGAAGCTCTCAAGCTCATCAAGAATTGTGTCATTGGTGAAGGCGTGATAGATAATTAAGAATCGCCATTATCAGTTGCAGTAGTGGGCTGTGCCCGTAATAAAGTTTTTAAATATCTTTAGGATGGCGTCTACGCTTTCTTTATTATTATTTACATGATGTCGTGTTATGAACTATATTTACTGAACGCTTGAATTCCTGGGTAAGTGTAATATTACCGAAAAAAAAAGTATGCAATTTTATATGTTTTCACTTCGTGCAATTTGTTTACAAAATTTTGAACTTTGACTTAGAGTCTTAAATAAAAAAAAATTTGTTTACCGATTTGTGTACATATTTACCTTCAAAATAATTGTAGGGCTTGTTAAGTCAAATAAGCCGAATTTCCGGTTAATTTAACATTAAAAATTTGATCAGACAGCAAGGAGCTGTATTTGCTTTGTGTAATTGCTGTTTGCTTTTTCCCACAAAAAAAAAAAAAAAAAAAAGAGTTAATACTTTCGTGTGATGGTAGCTGATTAGATTTAAATGCATAAAGAAAAATATTTAAATAACTAGAATATCTTTAGCAATTTTTTGGAGGGGTTGATTATTGTTATTGTTATTAAATTTAATAAGATTATTGTTATAACCCCTTTTTTGAAATCGATTTTTATTTTAAAAATAAAAATGGAGTCAGCACTTATACTTTTTATTAGGTGTAATTGGGTTACCTCAAAATTTAATCATCTTAATAAAAGATTAGATTTTACTAAAACGATAATTTTTAGTCTATAAAATCTAAGAATGTAGGTTCGGGAGTTGGTTACGTATGAGGAAGGATTAACGCCCTCATAATGCCCAAAATTGGTACCTAGTTGGTTACTTGATGTTTTGACGTCGAAAATTGAAAATTCGAAGAAAATTTAAAATACGATCCCTTTTTGCATGATTTTTTTATTAAAATATCGCTTAACTAAATTAACTTTATGGAAAAGATCTTATTTCGAGTTAATTAAGAAGAAAAGATTATGCCTCGTAAGTTAAGACACGATGCCTTAAATTCTCGAAAACTAGAATAATCGCCATTTGACCATTACCTAAATCTTGTTTTTTCGTTATTTTAAATAGGATATTCAATTACTCCATACTCCGTAAGTTAGGAGCATTACTTCCTCAAGTCCCAAAAATAATGAACATTGCCTCGGTTTTAAATATTTTCTATATGTTAGATAAAACGAATGTAACTTTTAAAACAATATACATTTAATTTGTCTAGGCCTAGTAATAAAATGGATGAATATGTTTTAACACGATACACAACATGGATATTAGCAAAATAAAGTGACATAATAGTAGGTAAAAAAGAAAAAAATTGAAATGATGATAATAAAATGAGAGGTAAATAAATAAAAGATAAAATAAAAATGCTATAATGATAGTAAAAATGTTAGTAAGTAATAACAATGGAACTATAATGATAGTAAAAATGTCAATTTATAGTAATAAAAGCTATAATCATTTTATAATAATAATAATAATAATAATAATAATAATAATAATAATAATAATAATATTAATAATATTAATAATAATAAAATAAAAAATACATAAAAATAAAAAAATTTAAATAACATAAAATTTAAATTTTAAAATAAAAGTTATAGTAAATAAAGAGGCAACATTAAATAAACGACGGATTAAATTGAAATTTAAATGACATTTAAGGCATGTATTGCAAAAAAGAAATAAATAAATGGGTAAATAGAGAAAAAAAAGGAAATGAAAGGCTAAATTGAAAGTATAACAAAAATAAAAAATCTAAACCATAAAAAAACAAGACATAAAAGGAATAAATTAAAATGAGATAAAATGTACAGGGACTCAAAAGGGAATTATCCCACCCAAATTTACATGTGTCATTCCCTCAATGGGTCCATAGTGGGTCAAGGGACTAAATTGCACAAGAAAAAAATACCAGGGGTAAAAATAAAACAAATAACAATGAAATAGGATGAAATTAAAAAGAACAAAGAAAGCGGCAAGGCTAAAACTAAAATATCCCTTTTTTTAAAAACACATAGATCTTGAAGGATTTCGGGTCGGGCATTTGCGTTGCACTTCAAAACGACACCGTTTTGGGGCTTTTGAATCCAGGCCAAAACGACGCCATAGGGAGGCCTTATATAAGCCAAAATTTTTAGAAAGAAAATTCATTTCTCCCTTGTTCCAAAAAAATAATTCTTTTTCTCTTTTCCTCTGAAGAAGGCCCTTAGGCCGGCCATGGGGTCTGGCGAACCTCCGCCATAGCCACCGGTCGCCGGTGTCGGGGGCCGCCACCTTCGGTGGCCAGAGTTCACGAAAAGTTCCTCTTTTTTACCGTTTTGCCTCCCCTAGCCCAAATCTGAGGCCAAATACCTCCGAAAACCCACCAAATATCATAAAAATTCCAGAGAACCCTTCAGTTTTCGGGTTTATTTGAATGTCACCCTTGTATTTTCCTTTATGACGAAGTCCCAGTGAACCCCGAAGGCTTTGAAAACCTTTTCGTCAGAAAAGGAGTCACCTTTTATCGGATATGACAACCTCTGTAGTGACAATAAATAGGTAAAAAAGTTTTTATTTTTTTATGCTTTTTCGAATATGTAAAAAAATAAAATGAATCACCTTTTTTATTATTCGTATTCGATGTTTTTCGTGTTTGAATCTTACAATCGTTTGACTTTTTATAGCCATTACAATATTTCATTTTTTCTTTTATGTTTCTATGGTTTTTCTTTCTTCTTTGCAGGTCGCGATGGTAGTCAACGACGATGGGAGTCGCACACTTTCCATTTCGGTGAAACAATGGCAAAGGAGGCAGCCCTCGGGCGACACATCCGCTGACGTGGCCAGGAGCAGCGGTGAATAGGGGATCTAGGGTTTTTGATTTTCTGAAAAAAGTTTAGGTTGTGGGCTATTGGGCTCTGGGTTATCGGGTATTAGGTTTAGCAGATAGATTGGGCTATTGGACTCTTTTTTTATTTGGGCCAATCTATTTTGTAAATGGACCTGGACTTTTTATTTTTTGTTTTATTTTGTCTGTTTGTTTGGGCTGGATAGAATTGGGCCATTACAACTGTCCCTCTTTGCTCGTTGTCATATAACCGGAATGGAGCAAAGACTTTAAGAAGGGCCAATTTTGTCTGGTCCTATCGAATCTCGACTTCTTTAGTGCTCCTCTTTTTAAAGTAGCTCATTCTTTCCATCCATTGGTAACTATACTTGCATCTACTTTGCTATAATTTCAGGAAGGCAAGATTTAGTATCATAGCTTCATCTTGCTCCATTGCAACTTCAAAGAGATAAGATTTGTTATTGTAGCTTCATTCTAACCCATTGCAACTTCAGAGATATAGGAATTGTAGCTTCAATCTGTTTTACTACAGCTTCAGAGAGATAAGATTTATAGCTTCAATTTGCTCCACTGCAACTTCAGAAAGATAAGATTCGCTATGGTAGCTTCAATCCGTCCCATTACAACTTCAAAGGTGTAGGATCTATAGCTTCTTCTTGTTCCACTGCAACTTTAGGGAGATAAGATTCATCATCGTAGTTTCATTCGACCCACTGCAACTTTAGGGGTAGGATTTGTAGCTTCAATTTGCTCCATTACAACTTCAGGGAGATAAAGATTTACTATGGTAGATTCAATCCAACCCATTGCAATTTTAGGGGTATAAGATTTGTAGCTTCAATATACCCCACTGTAACTTCAAGAAGATAAGACTTGTAGCTTCAATCTGCTCTATTGCAACTTTAAGGAGATAAGATTCACTATGGTAAATTCAATCCATCCCACTGCAACGTCAGGGTTGCAGGATTTGTAGCTTCAATCTATTCTACTGTAACTTTAGGGAGATAAGATTTGTAGACTCTACTGCAACTTCAGGGAGATGAGATTCCCTATGGTAAATTCAATCCGCCCCACCGTAACTTCAGGGGTGCAAGATTTGTAGCTTCAATCTGCTCCACCTCAACTTCAAAGAGATAAGATTCACTATGGTTATTTCAATCCGACCCACTGCAACTTTAGGGGTATAAGATTTGTAGTGTTATTGATTTATTACTCCGTTCTCTGAAGAACATGACTTGTAGAATCCATTTCATAGGCCTATATTTATGCCAAGTGATTAGGATGTTATAATCAGAATGAATCAAATTCTCCTAACTAGAAGTATATGGATGATATTTGTATGAATACAGAATGTTATTTTTGAGAATGATCCCTTTTTTAGTGCTTAGGTTGACATTGCTCGTTGTTCGTGAAGGTCCTATCATTGATGTGTTACCATACTTTCTTGTTCAGATCTGGTATCTTTGAAAGGAAACCTGAAGAAGTAATCAAAATTGTGACTATTCGTTCCGATATTTCCAACCCTTAGATTTGATTAGTTCTAACTAGTGGTCCTATTTCAGGTCCTTATACTATTTAGAAACATTTTAAAGCAATATGCAAAAATCCTTTTACTTGAATATTGTTAGTCCATTAATCATTATTTTTATGTAAAAATGCTTGAAAAAAGTTGTAATGATGGAAAAGATTGAAATTTATTGGAAGCAAAGCTCGAAATGAATAGATTAATCAAAATAGAAAACACTGCTAAAATACAAAGTGAGTAAGATGAAATCAGGTGCCCCAAATATCTCAGCATGAGCTTCTCTGCACAAATTTCTTGAGGACCATTTTGAGCCTGATGTGTGTTTAGGAGATCTAGAGTACTTTGTTGATGCCCTAAGATGTAAAGTTTCTCCTTCTGAGAAGACACGACTACCACATGCCCAATCTTCGATCTAAATTTGAGTTGCACTTTCTCATGTTTTCAACTTAAAACCCTTTTTGTCTTAAGGCACCCTTTGCGAGTTTTCGCCTTGGCCTATCCCTTTTTTTTAGATAAAGTATTTCTTGACTGAATCCGAATTCACAAGATTAGGCAGGTTTTTTCTATCCATATCGGTCAAAATTAGCGCTCCTCCAAAAAAGGCCTTTTTTACCACATAAGGTCCTTCCCAGTTTGGCATCCACTTTCCTTTGAAGTCCTTTTGTATGGGAAGGATCTTTTTCAATACCAGGTCCCCCTCATGAAATTTCTTGTGACTAACCTTTTTGTCATAAGCTCGCATCATTCATTTTTGGTACATCTGACCGTGACGAATAGCTTTTAGCCTCTTTTCTTCGATCAAGTTCAACTGATTATATCAAAATTGGATCCATTCTACTTCATCTAACTTCAATTCTGATAAAACTCGGAGAGAAGGATTCTCAACTTTAATGGGAAAAACTGCCTCCATTCCATAAACCAATGAGAAAGATGTTGCCTCGGTAGAGGTTCTGACAGATGTTCGATAAGCATAGAGGGCATATGGTAACTTCTCATGCCAATCTTTATAAGTTTCTGTCATTTTCCCCACGATCTTCTTAATATTCTTATTGGCAACATCCACTGTACCATTCATTTTTGGGCGATATGGTGATGAATTGTGATGTTTGATCTTGAACTGACTATAGACCTTTTCTATCGTGTTGTTGTTCAAGTTTAATGCATTGTTAGATATGATCCTTTCTGGCATCCCACACCGATATATAATCTCTTTCTTAAAAAAATTACTAACTACTGATTTCGTGACATTGGCATAGGAAGTGACTTTTACCTATTTGGTGAAGTAATCGATGACCAAAAAGATGAATTGATTTCTATGTAAAGCTTTTGGCGAGATCAGCCCAATGAAATCCATGCCCCACATAGAGAAAAGCTATGGAAAAGTCATAACATAAAGAGGTGAATGAGGCACATGAATTTTGTCTCCATAAATTTGGCATTTATGACATCTCTTGGCATAATTTATACAATCCCCTTCCATGGTAGACCAATAATATCTGAATCTCATGATTTGTCTGGCCATTGTAAAACCATTAGCATGTGTTCCATAAACACCCTCATGGACTTCTTCCAAGATTTTCTTGGCTTCGACAACATCTACAAATCTTAGTAACACTTGATTCTTTCTTCTTTTGTATAGGATCTCTCCATCTAAGTCATAGTCATTAGCTAGTCTTCTTAGCATCCTTTTATCATTCTCGGTTGCCTGCTTAGGGTATTCACAGTTCTTTACATAGTGCAATATTTTGTGGTACCAAAGGTGATCATCCCTTTTTTCTTCCTCGATGTTGTAACAATGTGCCAAAGCCTCATAAATACTCATCTAGATAGGTTTTACATCCTCTTGTTTGTTTACTTTAACCATGGAAGCTAAGGTAGCCAAGGCGTCGGCCATTTGATTTTTCATGTCGCGGGAGGTAGCAAAAAGTGATGTCATCAAACTCTTTAATTAACTTCAGGACTAGCCTTCTATACTCGATCAACTTGAGATCTCTTGTCTCCCATTCACCTTTGAATTGATAGATCACTAGTACAGAATCCCCATATACCTTCAGACCTTGATCTTGCGTTCTATAGCTGCACGAATACCCATGATGCATGCTTCGTATTCTACCATGTTATTTGTGCAATCAAAGTCAAGTTTACTGGTGAAAGGATAATGATCTCCGTCTAGGGATACTAGGACTGCCCCAATTTCTTACCCATGGCGTTTGAGGCTCCGTCAAAATTTAGTTTCCAAGGATATTCTCTTGGAACACCTTTTTCAGTGGTTGCAACATACATCAGATCTTTATTCGGGAAATCAAAGTTCAAAGGCTTGTAATTTTCTATTGCTCTACCGATTAGAAAATCTACTATTGCACTCCCTTTTTCTACCTTCTGGTTCACATAGATTATATCAAATTAGGAAAGCAGAATTTTACTATCGAACCATTCTTCCATTTAAAGCAGTCAACTCCATCATGTACTTTAGAGGGTCCATTTCTGAGATTAGCCAAGTTGTATGGTACAGCATGTACTGTCTCAGTCTCCGGGTTGTCCAGATTAAGGTGCAACACAACTTCTCAATTGGCGAGTATCTGGTCTCATATTCAATAAAATTCTTACTGAGGTAATATATCACTCTTTTTTTCTTCCCTAACTCATCATTTTGGCCAAGCACGCATCCTATAGAATTTCCAAATACTGCCAAATATAGTATCAGCGGCTTATCTGGGCTAGGTGACATCAGTACTGGGGCATTGAACAAGTAATGTTTGACCTTGTCGAAAGTCTTCTGGCATTCTTTATCCCATACACCAGGATTATGTCTCTTAAGGAGACGAAATATGGGGTCACATTTCTCGGTTAGTCGTGAAATAAATTGGGTGATGTAATTTAATCTCCCTAATAAACCTCGGACCTCCTTTCCAGTACGCGGTAGAGACAACTCCTTATAGCCCTAACTTTATCCAAGTCAATCTCGATCCCCCTTTTATTGACTACAAATCCTAGCAATTTTCCCGACATAGCCCCGAAGGTACATTTTGCTATATTGAGCTTTAGTTGGAATTTTCTCAACCTCAAAAATAGTTTCCTCAAGACTTGTACATGCTCTTTTTCTGTTCAGGATTTTACGATCATATCATCGACATAATCCTCGATTTCCTTATACATTATATCATGAGACAAAGTTACCATGGCTCTTTGATACGTTGCTCTCGCATTTTTCAGTCTGAGTGGCATTACTTTATAGCAAAATGTTCCTTATATGGTTACGAATGTGGTATTTTCCATGTCTTCAAGATGCATCTTTATCTGGTTGTATCTGGAGAAGCCATCCATAAAGGGGAACAGTAAATAACCTGTCGTGTTGTCCACTAAGGTGTTGATGTGAGGCAACGAGAAATTGTCGTGTTTTCCCATCTTTTTTAGGGACGGGGACTATATTGGCTACCCACTATGAGTATTTAACCATTTGTAGGAAACTAACGTTGAATTGTTTCTTGACCTCTTCTTTTATTTTCAACAGGACATCGGGCCTCATCTTTCGAAGTTTTTGTTGAACCAGCTTGCATTCTTCCTTTATAGGAAGCCGGTGTACCACGATATCAGTACTTAGACCAAACATGTCTTGATATGACCATGCAAAGACGTATTTGAATTCTCAGAGTAGCTTAATAAGGTCTAGCTTTGCCTTTGCAGTGATGCAAGCTCCGATCTTCACCTCTTTCTTTTCTTGTTTGCTCTTAAGCTCACAATTTCTACCGACTCTTTGTAAGGTAGGATTTGTTTCTCATTTTGTATTGCCATCTTTAAGAAATCAGGAGATAGGTTATAATCTCGATCATCTTCAAAGTCCTGAGGTTTCTCTAGACACATATCCTACTCAAAAGGAGACTCTGAGTCAGTAGTAGCGTTGCTAGTATCATTGATATCTGGAGACTGTTATAGGAATAAAAGAAAACCTAAAGAACAAATGAATATAAGAATAATTATTTGTATGGTATGAGTATGAATGAAATGGAAAAAATAAAAGAACATTTGCCGAATGAGACACAAAGATGCATTTTATTTAAATAAAAATAGTGGACATATGCCTTTTTCACAAAAGGATTCTTATTGCTCCCAAGCTTAGAGCAATAAGTGTGTTTTGAACTTTACTCTGAATTAGTTCTAAAAATTACAGGGATCTCTTCTACAGTCCAATTACTTAGAACACTTCCGGGGATATAAGGACAAATGCCTGATAGTTTTTCTTCCCCAATTCCTTCTTCGAATATGACATTGATGCTCAAGTTTCCCAACATTCCTTTTGTAGTTTCTTTTTTTTTGACATTTTTCGTTCAGGATAAATGATTTCTCCTAACACGAATGTTTTAAATATATGGGGAAAGATCATCGGATCCCATTTGACCTCTCCCCTACTTAGTCGTGCTCTTCTTCTTTCTTGCTTCTTTTCTAGTTCCTTCTTCTTTTATCTCACATCTAGCTTGTACCCTAAGCCAAAGCGGTCTTGTTCGTCCATTAGCATTGGTGTCTTGACTCTTCCTTCAAGGTTTTTTCGAGTCTTCTTCCAGGCAAGGCACTTTTTGTAACGACCTAAAAGTCAATGGAGTCGAAAATGGTGGTTTTGGAATATTGTTTCCCGAAGATAGATTTAGTGAATATTGTTTATTTATAGTTACGTAGGTATTACAGTATTATATTAAGGTTGATCTAATAAATTTTTTTATTAGAAAGTTAGACAAGGTACAAGTGTATCGGTTCTAAAGTTGATGGTTTTAGAAATTGAAGTATCAGGACCTCGTTTCCCTAAACCGGACTCGTAAATATTTTATTAAATATTGATAAATCGTAATATATACATATTTTAATCCTACATTTAGCATACTTTTGAATGATTTATCCCCTGAATTGTGGAATTTGATGCTCCTAATCCTTTAATTTCATGTTTTATACTTAGGAGAGCATTGGAGGATGAAAAGAACGAGAAATGGGCCAAAAACGGAGAAAATAGGCCAAAGCATGAAATTCACACGGCCTGGGCCCAAGCCACACAGTCGTGTCCCTTTAGCAGATCCAAACACGGCCAGGACTCGACTTACACCGGCGTGCTACACGGGCGTGTCCCTGCCACGACTTGTTTTAATTTCACTCGGATTAGGATACTTAGAGGCAAAGAAAGACATTCTGAAAGCCTATATAAACACTCTATGTGTGACCTAAAATGGGCGATTCAAGTAGGCCGAGGAGTCGAGCCAGAGAGGCTGAATTGTGGGATTTACTCAAAGATAGCTAGTTGATTCACCTCAAGAAGCCAAAATCATACTCAAGACGGAAGATCTTCCCTTCAACTTCCTTCAGGGGGTTTTAGGGTTTTTCTTATGTTTTATTTTATATTTTCTTCTGAGATGTATTATTTTATAATTATGAACTAAACCCCTCAAATACTTGAGGGGGATGAAACCTAATACGAGTCTTGTTATTTTTTCTGAACTATGTGTTAAATACTTGATTTGTTCTTAATTATGTGTTTTTAATTCTTGTTTTGATATTTCAGGATATTGATGCACTTAGGCAATGGAGGTATATTCCTTGTTTAAGAGTAGATCTAGCATAGTTAAGCGAAGTTGATCGCAACCCTAGAGATAGGATGACGAAAATCTATTGGATTAGGGTCAAACCTAATATGGGAGTCCATAGATTGAGTTAATGCAATTCTAGAGGTTTTAATTAGAAAAAGATTTCAACTAATCAACCTAGGGTTAGATGTTAGTAGCCTCGAGAGAGGTATTAATATAAATTAGGGAATCCTAAGGATCAAGTCAAGTGAATAAATCGTCTGGTTCAGAGTTAGATAACAAATGAAGTCTAGGTGGATTCTTCCTCGGGTATTGTCTTAATCAATTGGTTTTTTCCACAAGTATTTCCCCAATTCATTCTCTGTGTCTTAGCATCCTTAGCTTAGTAGTTAGTTAATTTTAGGTTAAACAACAATTCCTTTAATTTTTAGGTTAAATAATAAAAAGAAAGTCAGTATTAGTACTTTTGGTTCCTTTGGGTTCGACATCCTGGCCTTGCCACTAAACTATACTACTGTTCGATAGGTGCGCTTGCCTCAATCGTTGTCATAAGTTAGTTTCTAGACTCGATCATTCATTATATAAATATTAAGACTTTCAGACACGATCAAGTTTTTGGCACCGTTGCCGGGGAACTAAAAATATTAAGAATGCTCAATTTTTATTACTTTAGCCATATTTTATTTTTGCAATTAAATTTTATTTTTACTTTTCTAAATTATCTTCTTTGCTTCTAGCAGGTATTCTAGTTTATGATTAGAAGAAACCCGTCGGGACCTCTACTTTACGATAGTGAAATTGAAAGCACAGTTCGTAGAAACCAGAGAGAAATAAGGAGAAGCTTACAATACATACAAGAAGAGCAAGAAGACAAAATTAATACCACCGAAGAGATGGCTGAGAATAATCCACTACCTCCAGAAGTGGCCGAAAATCATGCTTTTCGAATTATGTATGATTATGCTAAACCTAATTTTACAAGAACTAAGTCAAGGATTGTTAGACCTGCTATTGCTGTGAATAATTTTGAACTGAAACCTAACACAATTCAGATAATACAGTAATTTGTTCAGTTTGATGGTTTGAAGGATGAAGATCCAAACAATCACTTGGTGAATTTCCTAGAATTTTGCGATACTTTCAAAATAAATGGCGTTTCTGATGATGCCATCTGTCTTCGGTTATTTCCCTTTTCTTTGAGGAATAAATCCAAACAGTGGTTGAATTCTCTTCCACGAGGATCAATCACTACATGGGAACAAATGACTGAAAAATTTTTCTTAAAATATTTTCCACCGGCTAAACGGCCAAGTTGAGGAATGATATCTTTTCTTTTGTGTAGATGGATTTAGAAACACTTTATGATGCATGAGAGAGATACAAAGATCTATTGAGAAGGTGCCTACACGAATGATTATGCTTGTGGCTACAGGTCTAAACTTTTTACAATGGTGTGAACCCCTCAACCAAACAATTGATTGATTCAGCCGCCGGCGGAACCTTAAATAACAAAACACCTGAGGCTGCTTATGAATTTATTGAAGAGATGTCACTGAATAACTATCAGTGGCAAGTCACGAGGACAAGACCAACGAAAGCCGCCAGTGTTTTCAACCTCAACGCAGTAACCATGCTATCAAACCAGGTAGAACTTTTAACTAAAAAGATTGATGGTTTATGTGGTTCTTCGCAAGTACATCCGGTTATGCAGTGTGAAATGAATGGAGGAGGGATAAGCAATACAGAATATCCACCTTACAACTTGAGCGCTGAAAATGAGCAAGTTCACTATTTGGGTAATATTTTTAGACCTCAAAATAACCCTTATAGTAATACTTATAATCCAGGTTGGAGGAACCACCCCAATTTTTCATGGGGTGGTCAAGGAAATCAGTGACAACAACTCCCTCCAAACTTCCAACAACAACCCTACCTACAAGAAAAGAAGTCGAACCTTGAGGAGATGCTAATAAAATTCATAGCGATGTTAGAAACACGTTTTCAAAACACCAAAACAACACTTAAAAATCAACAAGCATCGATTCAAGAGATCGAAAACCAGTTAGGGCAACTTGCGAAGATCATATTAGAACGACCACAAGGCAGCTTGCCAAGCAACACTGAAACTAACCCAAAGAAGCAACTTCAAGCCATAACCGCTCATGATAGCGAAGGATTAAATGAACCCAAGATAAGCCAAAAGAATGTGGTAGAGGAAGGTAAGGTTGAGGTAAGTTATGACAAACCAAAACCGGTAATTAAAGAGTACCAACCTCGTGTGCCATACCCTAATGCGATGAAGAAAAACAATACAGATGAATAATTCAGTAAATTTCTTAAACTTTTAAAGAAATTACATATTAACTTACCATTTTTTGAAGCTCTTTCGCATATGCCAGATTCAAGGAAATTTTTAAAAGAGCTTTTGACAAACAAACGGAAGTTAAACGAAGAGTCGCATGTGAAACTAAACGTAGTGTGCTCAGCAATGTTGCAAAATAAACTACCACAAAAATTAAATGATCCAGGGAGTTTTACAATTCCATGTTTGGTAGTTTATCTGTTGATAATGCTTTAGCTGATTTAGGGGCAAGCATCAATGTTATGCCTTATAAAATGTTTAAACAACTAGGTCTAGGGAAACCCAAACAAACTAAGATCAGCATTCATTTAGCTGATAAAACTATTAGAATTCCTAGGGGTATAATCGAAGATGTTTTCGTGAAAATAGATAAATTCATATTCCCAGTAGACTTTGTCATTTTAGACATGGATGAGGACAATAATATTCTTTTAATTTTAGGAAGACCCTTTTTAGCAACTGCCAGAACTAAAATTAATGTTGGTACAGGAGAGCTCATACTCCGTGTAGGTGACGAATCAATCAGTCTTCAAGCTCTTGACTCGTCTAGGACATAAAGTAATCAAGGTGAGAAAATTAATTTTGTTAATGACCATTCGATTAAACCTTCTTTTCAGGAAGTACCACGAAACTACACAACTGAGCCAGATTCTAAACCTCATACCAACAAAGAAATAACTCATGAGGAACGACAATTTCAGATCGATGAACAAGACGAGTGGAAGACACATTTCAAGGAGAAATTAGGAATACACAACGCAGAACCAACGCCATTCCGTGGGACAAACAAATTTAAGATCGGAGATCAGGTATTGTTAGATAAGACAGACCCTCGAATATCTCCTCCTGACCTTCATACAAATGATGAAATCCCTTTTAAGGTACTCAATGTTTTCCCACAGGAACAGTCGAGGTAAGTAATCCTATATTCGGTACTTTTAAAGTAAATGCTACACGACTCGAACTATATACTGATAATAGAACTGATAGCATGAGAAAGGATTTTCAACTCCTAAAACCACCATAATAATCTGCGAATAAGAGGTAAGTCTAGATTAAGACTATAAACGAGTGCTTCTCGGGAGGCAACCCGAGCACTAACCTCATTAATTTTCATTTTTTAATTTTATTTTTACTTTCAGCATCTAACTACAAACTAACTGAATTAGTGAAACATAGATTTCCATACCACACGGCCTTGCACACGGCCATGGCCATAGCCGTGTGGACACAACGGATTTTTGTACTTGCATGGCAGAGATAGTACGAAACAGGACGAAAAATATCTTCAAGCCACGGACTCCGACTAACCACCACGACCATGTGATACAGCCGTGGTCGACACTGTTTTATCAACACGGGCGTGGCGACCTGCACACAAGCGTGGGAGAAACGAACAAAGCATAACACAGCCGTGTGATACGGCCGTGTGACTCAACACGCCCATGAAACACGGGCGTGTGGAAGTACTAGATCTGAGATTCCTATTTAAAACACCCCTCTCCCCTTCTCACCTACTCCCCATTTCCCTTCTTCCATACCCTTTATACTCCCCTCCCTTTTCATTTTCACCCTTCTTTATTTTTCGAACTTTTGATCCACACCTTATCTATGTCGAAGAAGTGAAAGGAGCCTAGCAAAGTCTCACCATACGAGACCGATCTACATAAGTTCATGACGACCGCTTCATTAACTCGACAGGACACGTACCTTTGAGTCCATTTAATTTTTCTTTTTCTTTTCTCTTCTCCTTTATTTTCCTTCCCTTTATCTTTCTTGTCTTTAATTTTTATTTTTTCATTTTGATTTCTTTGATTTAGGTGCTAAAGACTGCTTGGGAATCACCACACCACGACCACTGCCAACCCAAGAAATTCATCCAAAAAAATTAAGGAAGTTTCACCTCTCCCTTTCTCACTTAATTTCATGTTATTATTCTTTAAATATATATCTTTGTACATTGAGGGCAATGTACATCTTAAGTGTGGGGGGTGAATTTTATTTTGAAAAGTTCCTAACTTTCTGCATTATTCTCAAATCCCTGAATTATGTCTTGACCTTAAGTAATTTTCTCATATTACTATTAAAATGAAATTTCCTTTGGTTCATGATTTTTTTTGATATGTTTTGGATTAAGTCATTGATAATTGTGCAGTGATGATTTAAACTTTAGGAGACTAGAGAATTAAGCATGATGAGTCTATTTTCAAAAATTAAAAACTTATTAGGTTTTGTACCTGGATCTAATTATTACCTTGAAGTTTGAAATTTACAAAGTTGATATAAAAAACCCATAATTTTTGTGAGATTTTGAGCCTTTTAGAGCATACATTCTTTTCTTGCTCACTTTACTGATTATGAGTGTGTCAACATTGATTTGTTATTATAGAACTTGCTTCGACTATACATGTCAAGACCACATCATTGATTTGATATACAGAGATGATAAAGGCACTTAGGATTTAACCCACTTACTCCACTAAAAGCCTACCCTCACAATTAACCCTTAGTAAACCCCATTGATCCTAACAACCCTTTCTTTGATTTACCCTCAACATTAACCAAAAACCTTTTGTTAATATCCCTTTAATTTTCTTGACTCCTTTTTTGTCAAGATTTGATTTTGAGCAGTTGCCTAACTATGTTCTATATTTCAGTTGTTAAAGTTCTTTCTTATTATTGTAAATACTAAAAAAAAAAACATTGGAAAGATATTCATTATTATTTCTATGTTGTTTGAGCTTAAGCAATTAATTCCACATTCTGAGAAGAAGCTCGTACTATTAGTGTTTCTAGTTAGGTAAATTGTCAATTCAATCTCGATTCTAACACTTTAATTTAGCCTTTATCCACACCTTTAAACCTAAGCCCCGTTACAACCCTTTTCAAGACCTTTTGATCTATGTATCATTTGATTTTATAGTGGTGGAGATTTGATTTTCATGCAAGCCTATAGGATTAACTTTTAATGTTCGACTTTTGAGTGCTTAATTTTGAACCTTAAACACTTTGAGTAATTTGAGTGAATCTTTAGTGAGGATGTCGATCCTTGTCGATTTTGAATCAAGGGTAATCATTTAGATAAGGGGAAACACCTAATGCTTTCGTGCTACAAACACTATGACTTTTATTGTTTGAATCTTTAGAACCCTTTCGGTTAAATTTTCAATGTATGAATTACCTATGAATTATGATGAAACATTATTGATGAATGTTATGAATTGATGAAGTTCACTTTAATTGTGAGTTGAGAATTTTTCTTGAGGATAAGCAAATGCTTAAGTGTGGGGGTATTTGATAAATCGTAATATATACATATTTTAATCCCACATTTAGCATACTTTTGGATGTTTATCCCCTGAATTGTGGAATTTGATGCTCCTAATCCTTTAATTTCAGGTTTTATACTTAGGAGAGCATCGAAGGATGAAAAGAACGAGAAATAGGCCAAAAATAGAAAAAGTGGGCCAAAGCACGAAATTCACACGGCCTGGGCCCAAGCCATACGGTCGTGCCCCTTTAGCAGACCCAAACACGGCCTGGACTCGACTTACACGGGCATGCTACACGAGCGTGTCCCTGCCGCGACCTATTTTAATTTCACTCAGATTAGGATACTTACGGGCAAAGAAAGACATTCCAAAATCCTATATAAACACCCTAAGTGTGACCTAAAAGGGGCGATTCAGGTAGGCCGAGGAGCCGAGCCAGAGAGGTTGAATTATGGGATTTACTCAAAAACAGCCAGTTGATTCACCTCAAGATGCCGGAATCATACTCAAGACAGAAGATCTTCCCTTCAATTTCCTTCAGGAGTTTTAGGGTTTTTCTTATGTTTTGTTTTATATTTTCTTCTGAGATGTATTCTTTTATAATTATGAACTAAACTCGTCAAATACCTGAGGGGGATGAAACCTAAGACGAATCTTGTTATTGTTTTCTGAACTATATGATAAATACTTTATTTGTTCTTAATTATGTGTTCTTAATTCTTGTTTTGATATTTCAGGATATTGATTCAAGTATTGATGCCCTTAGGCAGTGGAGGAATATTCCTTGTTTAAGAGTAGATCTAGCATAGTTAAGCGGAGTTGATCGCAACCCTATAGATAGGATGACGAAAATCTACCGGATTAGGGTCAAACCTAATATGGGATTCCATAGATCGAGTTAATGCAATTCTAGGGGTTTTAATTAGAAAAAGATTTTAATTAATCAACCTAGTGTTAGACGTTAGTAGTCTCGAGAGAGGTATTAATATAAATGAGGGAATCCTAAGGATCAAGTCAAGTGAATAAATCGTTTGGTTCAGAGTTAGATAACAAGTGAAGTCTAGGTGGATTCTTCCTCGGGTATTGTCTTAATCAATTGGTTTTTCCCACAAGTATTTCCCCAATTCATTCTCTGTGTCTTAGCATCCTTAGCTTAGTAGTTAGTTAATTTTAGGTTAAACAACAATTCCCTTAATTCTAAGGCTAAATAATAAAAAGAAAGTCAGTATTAGTACTTTTGGTTCCCTTGGGTTCGACATCCCGGTCTTGCCACTAAACTATACTATTGTTTGATAGGTGCACTTACCTTAATCGTTGTCGTAAGTTAGTTTCTAGGCTCGATCATTCATTATATAAATATTAAGACTTTAAGACACGATCAAATATTTACATAGTTATATTAGAAGTGAATTAAATTTTTGGTTATGTAACTTTGAAGAAAGAGTGTTTAATTAAAATAAAGAGACTAAATCAAATAAGTGATAAAAGTAAGAATTAATACTAAATTATAAGGTGAATCTATATTAAAAGGACTAAAGAAGCAATTATGCCCTTGGTTCATTTTAAGTGGACGATTATAATGGACATTTATGACATGTATATATATATTATATTATGTTAATATAATATGTATATCTATATGTTATAATTAGTAAATTGTATAAAATGTATGTATATTATATAATAAGATATAAAAATAGTATTAAAAAGAGAGACAAAAGAAAGAGAATGATTCATTCTCTGTTACACGCAACCAAAAGAAAGAAAGAAAAAGAGAGAAGAAGTCGCACGGCTGGGGGGTTTGGAAGTTCAAATCCAAATTGGTTAGTGTAATTTAGTCCCTATGCTTGTAATTTTTATATTTTTGAAATCCCAGTACTTAGGGTTATTTGACCCATATTGTAATTTTTAGTATTGTTCAATATTTTAGATGTTGACATTGTTGAATAGTTTAAGTATTAGGGGCTTAAATGATAGGTTTTTAAGTTAGAAATGGAAAAGGGCTAAATTGTGGAATTAATTGTTGATTTTGAATAATAGGGACTAAATTGTGAAAAATTCAAAATTAAGGGGTAGAATTGGAAAAGAGGAAGCTAAATGTGGTCTAGAGTGAAATTAGTATTAAAATATGAAGTTAAATGTAATGATTAAAATTAGTCTCAGTTTAGGGACTAAATTGAATAATAAGTGAAATAGAGTGTGAAAATTAAAATTTTAACATGAAATTGAATTCTGTAATATTAATGTGATTTAATTGTTTTATTTTACAGCTAACGTCGTAATGAAATCCTCGAGTAAAAAAAAAAGGAAGGATAAAATCGACGTCGAATAGCTCAGAAAATTACAGTTGGTATTTCTTGATCCTTTTAGCATAAATTTAGTATTTTTGGAACCTTAAGGTCTTAAATTAAATTACCCACGTTGAAATTTTTGAATTTAGTGAAGTTTGGGAAAGTTGCCATGGTAGGATATTTGAGTTTTTGTTGTTATCATGTTAGATATTAAGTTTGGTAGATAAATAGGAATAATTGCTAAATGATTTTTAATGATACTAAGGTTAGGGATCAAATTATAAGAATGATAAATTCGAGGATTAAATTGTGAATTAATTGAAAGTATGAGTTGTTTTAAGCCTTGTGGAAAATTTTGGTTGAAATGAGATTTTCTTGATTTTGGTTTAATAATATGATTTAGAATTGAGGATTTAATTGTATTGAGAGTAAATGTTAAGTGCAAATAAGTAAAATGTAATTAATTGTAGGATGGCTTTAATTTGAACTTGATATGGTGTTTGAATTAGTTAATAAATTAATTTAATATGTTATGATCATGAAATGAGTAGCTCGATTGTAAATTGAGGAAAAGTGAAGGTTACGGAATAATCGTCTTTGGTTTTATGTAAGTCTTTGAGACTTTCTTTTATGTTTCATGAACTAATATAAATTCCTAATGCATTCATGTTGTCAAAATTTGAATGAATTGAATGTGTTTTGACTTGAGTAATGACTACACTATGTTGTCTGATTTTTGGACAGATTAAATATGTTTTACATGAATGATTTTCTAGATTTAATGCTGTTCAAGTTTAAATATATTGAACATGATACCAGCTTAACAAATTTAGTGTTGTGCCTTATTCATGGCTGTCCGAAACAGCCTATTTATATATTTAAATTTCAGCACTTACTTGAGTGTTATTAGATTTTGATTATATTGTCTGAGCAGCCCAACATGTTAGAATTTTAGCATTTATTTAAGTGACTCCTAATTTATATTTATACATATTAAAATATAACACTTATACAAGTTACATCAATGACTCAATTAAGTGTTCGAAATAGTCCAATAGATGTAAATTATTAACATCCATGTGAAGTAATTAAATATTTTCTTTAATGCTAAGAATTTGCATCCAAAGTTGGAAGGGCAATTGGAAAGGGGGGCTACTGAAGTATGTTAGTAATGGGAGATAATGATTTCTTTAAGTTTCCTTGGAAACTAAAATCTCGTGTTTAAATGCTAGGTAAGTTATTAATTTTTGAACTCGAACTCTATTTATTTAATTTAATAAGTTAATTGTTAATTATTATTTAAGTATGTTTCTATTAGTGTTTGGTTAGGCTTTATTGAATGGATATTGACAAAATCATAAATAGATAGAATGTGGCATTATAGAATAAATTAATGAATGATTAATAGATAATTGAAGTGAATGTGATATTGAGTTGATTAATAGATAATTGAAGTGAATGTGATATTGAGATTATGAAATGTGATTTTATGGACTTGCAAATGGGTAATTGATATTGTCGGTTCATCCGACTAGCGCTGGCCGCAACTTTCGTCAGTTTATCTAACTAGTGCTGGGCACACATCCGTCGATTTATCCGACTAGCGCTGGGCGCAAATATCGTTGATTTCTTCAACTAGAGATGAGCCCACTATTTATATCGTCGGCTTATCCGACTAGGGCTGGGCGCAAATATCGTTGGTTTATCCAACCAGAGCTGGGCTCACTGATATTTGTCGGTATATCCGACTAGCACTGGGCACAACTTCCGTCAATTTATCTGACTAGTGTTGGACACACATTTGTCTGTTTATCCGACTAGCACTGGATGCAAACTCTTTTGTGGATTATTCGCTAAATACTGAGTGTCATGTACCAAATGGACTATATAGCAAATTGTTATGAATCATCTAAGATGGATGGTTATAAGTATTACTAAATATGATTATATTTACTTATGTATATACATTTATTCATTTAAAGATATGATATATTCTTGAGTTACTTGTGTTTATTCAAATAAGCGAAATTACTTAATGTGGATTGGTTTGTGCCATAATATAAGTAAATTGTTGAATGATCTATGCAAAGCTAATCATATAGCAAGTGATGTGAATTGTGATTTACGTTCAAACCAACTAAAGGTGAATACTTTTGAAAATTGAATATAGTATGAAATAAAGTGATGAAAGGCATGGAATAGAAGTGGTGATATCTTGTAATTGTATGTTTAGATAGTAGTATGACAATATAATTCAATTTGAGCATTCATGTATCAAATCATGTCTTAAAATGTTTGGATTATAGAAATATCACTGAGCTTTACTCAGCGTGCAATTTTGTTTTCCGAGCGCAGGTTAGGTACTCCCTTTTGATCTCCGACTCATCATCCAACAACAACAATCCCGATCGCAAGTGTGGTGATGTTTAATTTTGTAATGGCATGTACCTAGGATGTCTTTGGTTGTTAGTTGTTTTGGTAAATGTGATGTAAATTGAGTTATAAGTATATGTTTATGTTTGAAGCTAAAAGTGAGTATGCGTTCTGACCAAAGGTTAAATATGTGTATGAAGCTTAAAGTTTGGTGTCTTAAGTAGTTTTATGAATTGAGCGATTTTGGCACATTTTTTATCCACACGACCAGACACACGGGCGTGTAACTTGGCCGTGTGAGACACACGGCTAGCACACAGGCGTGCGAGACATTTCGAATGGTACACGGCCTGACCACATGACCGTGTGACCCCTGCAGTTAAACTTTTTCTAACTTTTTCCCTAAAATTTTCAAATGTTCCCAATTTAGTCTCGAAAATTTTTTAAAGTGATTTTTAGATCTCGAAGGCTTAAATGAGGGATGTTATGCATGTTAATGATGAATTACATTAAGATTTTTGAAATATTGAAAAATGAATGATTTAGATTACGGTTACTTGATAATGCTCTGCAACCCTACTCCGGACGGATACTGGTTTAGGGTGTTACACTTTTTCTGACCGTCAACTGCAGACCCATCCTTGTGGTTTTGGATATTTTTGATACTAGGATCTTGTTTCCTTCAACAATGAAAGTTGCATTAACAAATTCCAGTGATCGAAAGAAACATTCTATTGCTCCTCATCCACTCTTATGTATGGTGCGTCACTAGTTACGGATGCAATGATATCCTCTTCAGTGTTTATTGTTACCAGTCAACCCTCCATTACCAACTCATTTTTTGGTGCAGTGATGACGGCACTGCCCCAGCTGAATGGATCCAAGGCCTACCCAACATGCAGTTATAAGAGGATTTGATATCCATTACCGAAAATTCTACCTCATATGTGTTTGGACCAATTAAGAGTGGTATTTCAATCCTCCCCATCACTTTGCTTTTTGTACCATCGAATACTCTCACTATATTTTGGTACGTCTTCCTTTGAGAGCTATCTACTGGCAACCTATTCAGTGTGGATAGAGGCAAGACGTTCAGTGCAGATCTATTGCCGATTAACACTCTTGGCAATGCATATCATTTACAGTGGGTAGTGATGTGTAGAGCTTTCGTGGATCCCATGCCCCTTAGAGGTATTTCATCATCATTGAAGAAGATGAAATTGTCAGCACTCAGATTGTTAACCAAACGGTCTAGCTTGTTTACAGAGATATTATCAGCGACATAAGTTTTATTTAACACCTTCATCAAGGCGTTACGATGTGTCTTTCAGCTCAAGAGCAAGGGTAATACTGATATGTGAGTTGGTTGTTTGTGTAGCTATTCTACAACACTATGCTCATTATGTTTCAAGAACTTCAAGAATTCCTTAGACTCGTTCTCAGTTACTTGCTCATTGACAAGTGATTTAATTCTAGCCATTTTTTTCTCTCTTATGCTCAAATGCCAAGGTTTTTTTCTTTAAGGGCCTCGGTTCTTGCACTTGCAGGGTCATAGCAACTCGACTGAGTGTGAAGAAACCAATATCCTGGCCCCCTTCTGAAGTGCCAGCCGAGTTCTGCTCTCCTGGGATCATCACGTTGTAATCATAATTTTATGGAACCTTTTTTGCTATCTTTATAGGGAAAAACCACTGGTTTTTGAATTAGGACTATTGGCATAGCTTGTGCTCCCACTTCATTACTTTTTGATCGTGAAATAATCACCACTGGGTGGTTGACCTCGTAGAATTTCTCCATTGATCCTTCCTCTGAGGTGCAAACATCTCCTCCTTCCAAGCCATTGACATCTTCAAAGAATTCCAATTATTTGTTATCCATCAGACTTTGCACTAGAGCTCTGAACTCAATGCACTCCTGGATCTCATGACCTTCTTTAATGTGGAATCATATTAGCTCCTTACCCTTTTGAGCATCACTTCTAAATACTGAATGATTAATCCCACATCTATCATTTTTTTCTAAACCCATTTTAGTGGGATTTCACTTCTGCAACATTGGTTTTGGTCCTCTTTCCTCTACTCTCAATTATCGCGTTTACCCTTCGATCAAAATGACTAGTTAACAGATTTCCTGGCACACTAGGTCCCGAAGGATCATCGAACCTTACAATCCCCATTTTGATGAACCTCTTGATCAATTTTTTGAATGCAGTGTAGTTCTCAATTGAGTGTCCCGTTATTCCTGCGTGGTACTCGCATTAAGCATTCACATCATACCACTTTAGAAACGAGTTGCATGAGTTTTAAGTAGAATAGGGATACTACAAGTGCGTTGAACAAATTCTAATATAACTCTCCATAAGTCATTGGGATATGTGTGAATTGGAGTTTTTCATGTTTGGCTTTGAGTTAGATTCTTACCTCGAAGGGCCTTGATGATTGGTTGTCATGGTTTTTAGTTGGCCTACAGTGATCGATTTTGAATAGATCTTATTATACACATTCATGGTGTCTAATTTATTTTTTTTTCTCGGGGTAGACTTTTTAACGTTTTCCCTCGCGTCTATTTTCCCACTCCTTGCTGCATTCTCAATCATTTCTCCGGACATTACTATATCTAAGAAGCTCTTGGTAGCATTACCCAGCATATGGTTAATGAACGGGGCTTTCAAAGTGTTTATGAAAAGCATAGTCGTCTCATTTTCTAGAAGAGGTGGCTGAACTTATGTTACCACCTCTCTCCATTTTTGAGCATATTGCCTAAAGCTTTCACTTTTCTTCTTCTCCATGTTTTGCAGCGTAATTCTATTGGGTGCCATGTCGGTCACATGGCTGTATTATTTTATGAAAGCCTGTGCCAAGTCTTTCTATGAGTTTATTTTGACACTGCTTAGTTGATTGTACCATTTGGCAGCCGACCCGATCAAACTATCCTGGAAGCAATGGATTAACAATTGATCGTTATTGACGTATCCCGTCATTCTTCGGCAAAACATTGTGATATGGGCTTCAGGACAACTAGTCCTATTGTATTTTTCAAATTCTAGAGTTTTGAATTTTAGTGGGAGCACTAGATCTAGGACTAAACTCAATTCCTTGGCATCAACCCCACAAAGGTTGCTAGCACTCTCCATAGCTTTTAATTTCTCCTCCAACCACTTGCACCGATCTTCTAGCTATTTTGGCAATTCTACTCTTGCTCTATTCATTTCTGCCATGTCGTCCAAATCTAGAACAACCAGGTTGGTCGGGTTATCTCTAGGATTGGAACCTGAACCTGTTAGGTAATTCACCGGTCCTGAGGTGTCGACCTAGTATTATTGTGGTCTTATGTTAACGGGTACCCTTCGTGGATATGTATCTGGTTGGGATTGGATATTCACTGGGGTAAAGCCTGGGGGGTATGTAAGATCTTCATTATCATCCCCAGAGTTAATCATAGTACTCTTCCCTTTTTCAATCCCTTCGGCCAGTTACTGGGTCAACTGGCTTATTATGCTTCGTTTGGACTCTTGTATTTGGTCCTTCATGCTTGTTGTACCTTAGCTAATTGGTCCTGTAGCTGCGCTTGCAACTGATCTTGCATGTCTTTCTGAATTTGTTCTAGTTTCTCTAACATTTGATCAATGGTACCGTGGGTACCGTAACGATATTCAGTTGGCAGATTCTTATTGGTTTCTAGGGTAACGTCATAATTTCTATTAATTAGGGTATTTTTATGAAATTTAACGCATATGATGAAATGTAATACTGATGAATGATAAATGAATGCAAAAAGAGGCATTGATTCTGATTGAATTCTATTAGAACAACTTTACTAGAAAATAAATTTCTTTACATAAAACGGATACATTTTACATATACAACCTTGCCCTAATACTCAAGGCCTTGACTTTCCTAGGAAGCCAAGCTAATTCTTGGCCCTAATCTGATTCTAATTCATATCTCAAGCTTAGCATGTCAGCTTGAACCGTTAGGTTTTGCAAATGGTCGACTACTTACCGTACTTGAGTGAAAGCTTCGCCCATGATGTGATCACTATCCCTGATTTGATCCTGAGAGCATCGTAGTTACTCTTTCCAATGTTCATTGTTCATTTCAAGAAGCTCGACTCGAAGTTCACAATTTTACAGTGCAGCCTTGAGCTCTTCTATCTTTCCCTTCAACTCTTCAATCTTAGTTAGACTTGCTTTCAACTCAATCACAGAGTTGCGACTACGATATTGATGCAATGACCTTTCTAATTCTACTACCTCAGCTCTCAACCTAACCTTTTCATTTCAGCTTTTTAACAAATCCCTTTTTAGAGCATCTTCTCGGACACGAGCATCTTGGAATTTCTTTTCACACTGATCAGCTCTAATATTTTTTTCTTGGATTTTTTGCTGCCATTGTTCCGATGTTTTACCCAACCCTGCAGTCCTCATTGACAGACGCAGTTTCTTATAATCTATTTTTAAACTATCCAAGTCTTCATTAGCCTTGTGTTTTCCTTTCCTCATTTTCTCGACTTCTAACTTTTGGACGTCGACGTCTAATCCTAGCTAATTCCTCCTCCAACTTTTCTATCCTTTTCCCCAGCTTCAAACTCTTCTTTTTGAAGTCTTACTTTATGATCTCTAACTCCTATAAGATCACTTGCAAGTGTTCTTCTATCAGCCGACTGTTTTCTTGACTTGAAGGGACATTGTCATTGATTCGTTTACCCCACCACCAATCATATTCAGGGATTGTCATGGGATTTACGACAAATCTTTTCATTTTTGAGTTTGGTTCCAAACGTTGATATTTCACGAACCTTCTCTTAGTAATTATCACATTTGTATGCAAACTCAAGCCAGCCCTTGCGTTGCTGGTATAAACTGCCTCAACCTATATTGTCTTGATACAAGTAGAGGGGCATATCCAACAGCTCCCCATATCTTGAGTAGAGGGACCCATTCAAAGTTTCCACATCGATACAAAATGTCATCAAGGATTATCCAAGGGGCCTTCTATTCAACATCTTCGTCTTGGAGACTCTGGAGAATTGCCATCCACTTTTCTTAAAAAATGTTGTCTTGTCTTGGGATAGCCTCGAATTCTTTCAATGGAGAGTAGTCCTCGGAGAACACTCGATAAGAGACTTTTTCTACCTTCCAAAAGTGGCTATGGAACCAGGCTACCAAGAGTTTTGCACATCTGATAAATCTTCCTTCACCCTCTCTTCAGCATGCACTTAAAGATCTAAAAGTTTCTGCCAAAATTGTTAGGACGGGCGTGATCCTTTTGTCAAGCCAGTCAAAAAGATCTGAAACTACATCACCAACGTGCCCTAGTGCTTTAGGGAAGATGACTAATTCATAAATATCAAGGCAAAAACATCGACTCTTTTCCTCACATCCGGATGTACCAAGATCAAATCCCGCAGACTTTTCCAAGAAATGCATTTACTATCCCTTTGTTGTTTAATCCAGGTCGCAACCCATTGCTCACTCATCCTAGTTATGTTAATTAGTCATTTTAATAAAGTCGAGATGTTGGCGGCTCTAGAATAAGCTTTGTCGATTTGGATCCTCGGGTAACCGAGCAGAGTTGTGTTCTCTTCTACGGTGGGCACCAAGTTGACTTTCGTAAAAGTGAAGCAGCTATAGGTGAAATTCCAATATTGGGCAAGAGCTCGGAATAGGTGCTTATCTACCTTGACATCGAGTAAATAAGGCAAATCACCATATTCACGGTAGAATAACTGCTTGGTTTCATCATACAATTGGTCCCATATTTTTTTCAACTCTTGAAGATTATTCTGAGTCACACTAATGCGGGTGAAATCCCATAATTCCGACATGTGCCCCTCCGTCAGGCTATCACCCTTCTCTTGTTGTGTCTTTTCAGACCATATTCGTACGCCTGCATTGTCTTTCACTTTATCAAGAAATCCCTTTTCCCTGACAAGCTCTCCATTTAGCAACTGAACGCAAATCAAAACCCTTTTCTATGATGAAAATGAAATGCAAATACAACCAAAACAAAACGAAACAAGTCAGTACATTTGATACAGAGCTAGAATACAAAGCAAGAAATAAAAAATGGAACATCTACTCGGGTGACCACTAAAGGTTTGATATGGTTCTACCTAGGGTAGGTTCTTAGGGTTCATTATATGCGGTTCGGTTCTAAAGTAAGGGTACTTGAACCAGCAGATTCCTCAATCCTTACCCATTATAGGCTCATACGGACTGAGTTCAGTTCAGGGGAATATATTTCCCTATGGATGTACGGAGGTGAAGACCTCATGAAGGAATTGCTTCTCACTCCCACTTAAAAAGGGCAAAGTGGAATGATTATGCCATGCAATGTGCAAAAATATACCGAGAGAAACTTGAACCAATAAAGTAGACATATTGAATCATTATGTAACCCAAGATAATAAAGATATTATTTACCATCGAAATAAAATATGAAGAATGAAATACAAAGAGATGATTGTCAATTTAAACCGAATTATCAATTCTCGAAAAAAAAAACTAAAATGTAATCAATTCGTGGCTTGACTCTCTTATTTAGTCCCCAGTGGAGTTGCCAAGCTGTCGCAACCCTTTTTTGAAATCGAATTTTATTTTAAAAATAAAAATGGAGTCGTCACTGATCCTTTATATTAGGTGTAATTGGGTCACCTCAAAATTTAATCATCTTAATAGAAGATTAGATTTTACTAAAACGATAATTTTTAGCCTACGAAATCCAAGAATATGGGCTCAGGAGTCGGTTACGTATGAGGAAGGATTAGCACCCTCATAATGCCCAAATTGGTTACTTGATGTTTTGATGTTGAAAATTAAAAATTAGAAGAAACTATAAAATACGATCCCTCTTTGCATGATTTTTTTTATTTATTAAAATATAGCTTAACTAAATTAATTTTATGGAAAATGCCTTATTTTGAGTTAATCGAGAAGAAAAGATCATGCCCCGTAAGTTAGGACATGATGCCTCGAATTCTCGAAAACCAAAATAATCGCCATTTGATTATTACCTAAATCTTGTTTTTTCATTATTTTAAATAGGATATTCGATTACTTCGGTTCTAAGAAGATGTCATACTCCGTAAGTTAGGAGCACGACTTCCTCAAGTCCCAAAAGTAATGAACATTGCCTCGATTTTAGATATTTTCTATACGTTAGATAAAACGAATGTAACTTTTAAAACGATATACATTTAATTTGTCTAGGCCTAGTAATAAAATGGATGAATATGTTTTAACATGATACACGACATGAATATTAGCAAAATAAAGTGACATAGTAGCGGGTAAAAAAGAAAAAAATGAAATGATGATATTATAATGAGAGGTAAATAAATAAATGAACAAATAGATAAATAAAATAAAATAAAAGATAAAATAAAAATGCTATGCTAGTGAGTAATAATAATGCAACTATAATGATAGTAAAAATGTCAATTTATAGTAATAATAGCGATTATCATGTAATAATAATAATAATAGTAATAATAATAATAATAATAATAATAATAATGATAATGATAAAAAAAATACATAAAAAATATAAAAAACATAAATTTTAATTGTTAAAATAAAAGATATAGTAAATAAAGAGGCAACATTAAATAAATGAAGGATTAAATTGAAATTTAAATGACATTTAAGGTGTGTATTGTAATAAGTAAATAAATAAATAAATGGGTAAATAAAGAAAAAAAAGGAAATGAAAAGCTAAATTGAAAGTATAACAAAATTAAAAGTCTAAATCATAAATAAACATGACATAAAATGATTAAATTAAAATGGGATAAAATGTACAGGGACTTAAAAGGAAATTATCCCACTTGTATTAACACGTGTCATTCCCTTAATAGGTTCACAGTGGGTCGAGGGACTAAATTGCACAAAAAAAAACCATGGGTAAAATAAAACAAATAATAATGAAATAGGACGAAATTAAAAAGAACAAAAAAAGCGGTAGGACTAAAACTGAAAATATCCCTTTTCTTAAAAAAAACGCAAATCTTGAAGGATTTCGAGTCAGGCATCCGAGCCGCACTTCAAAACGACGCCATTTTGGGGGATTCTGAAGCCAAGCCAAAACGATGTACCAAGGCCCTACATAAGCCAAAATTTCAGAAAAATATTCATTTCTCCTTTGTTCCAAAAAAAAAAAATTCCTTTTCTCTTTTCCTCTGAAGAAGGCCCTTAGGTCGGCCATTGGGTCCGGCGAACCTCCATCGCAGCCACCAGTCGCCGGCGATGAGGACCACCGCCTCCAGTGGCCAGAGTTCACGAAAAGGCCCCTTTTTTACCGTTTTGCCTCTCTTAGCACAAATCTGAGGCCAAATACCTTTGAAACCCGCCAAAGATTTTAAAAATCCCAGATAACCTTTCGGTTTCTAGGTTTATTTGAATGTCACCCTTGTATTTTCCTTTATGACAGAGTCCCGATGAACCCCAAAGGCTTTGAAAACATTTTCGTCAGAAAAGGAGCCACCTTTCATCGGAGATGACAACCTCTGTAGTGACGATAAATAGGTAAAAAAGTTTTTATTTTTTTATGCTTTTTCGAATATGGAAAAAAACAAAATGAATCACCTTTTTTCTTTTAACGTTTTTTGCTCATCGTATTCGATTTTTTTGGTGTTTGAATCTTACAATCATTTGGCTTTTTATAGCCATTACATTATTTCATTTTTTCTTTTCTGTTTCTACTTTCTGTTTCTGTGGTTTTTCTTTCTTCTTTGCAGGTCGCGATGGTAGTCAACGACGATGGGAGTCGCACCCTCGCTATTTTGGTGAAACGATGGCAGGGAGGTAGTCCTCGGGCGACGCATTCACTGACGTGGCCAGGAGCAGCGGCGCATAAGGGTTCTAGTGTTTTTTATTTTTTGAAAAAAATTTAAGTTGTGGACTATTGGGCTTTGGGTTATTGGGTATTAGGTTTAGCAGATAGATTGGGCTATTGGGTCTTTTTTTATTTGAACCAATCTATTTTGTAAATAAACTTGGACTTTTTGTTTTTGGTTTTATTTTGTTTGTTTGGCATTGGGCCATTACAATTATTATTAAATATAATTTAATAAAAATAAAAATAAATAATTTAATCATATTTTAATATTATTATTAAATATAATTTAATAAAATAATAAATAATTTAATAATATTCTTAATATAATTATTAATAAAATATGAATTAATAAAAATCATAATAAATGATTTAATCATATTTTAACATAATTATTAAATACAATTTAATAAAATAAAATATAATTTAATAGGGTTCTTAATATAATTCTTATTATTATTTTAGGTAAATGACAATTTTTTTCTTCAAATTTGGGTCATTCTATTTCTTGTCGTTGTTCACTTTTCAATTGAATCAAACGGAAAGATAATGTCGGAAAAGGTCACAAAGAAAAGCAAAAGTGTAAAAGGATAAAATTACACAATATGTAAGCGCTGAGAGTTAATTTTTTTAGAATTAAAGATTAAATTGGCATAACTATAAACGTTAAGGGTTAAACTTGTTATTATACCAATTTTAAAAGCTACCACATCAATTTTCCTTTAGTTACTTAACGGCTAGTGACCATAAACGAAATAATTGAACAATTGAATGACTATTTTGTAGCTTTTTAAAATTAATAGATCAAAAGAAAAGTTCCTATTAGATAAATGACTACCAATGAAATTTACTCAATATTCCATTACTTTTTATATTCAAATTTGACAAGGGCCAATTCTTGAACCACTTTACTCTAATATACTTAGATTACATTTTTATTACAATACAAATTCAAACTTACACACCCATAAATGGTAGAAACATGAATTTGTTGATCACACTCCATGGCCGGTGTTAAGATTGGTACAAGGGATGAAAATGGTGTTGATTTCCAACACTTGTAAAAAAATGTTAAGTTGTTTCTTGGCTCACATTAAGGCTTACTTGCACTATTGATGGAATGTTTTCAAAGCCAAGTTTTTACTGCCTATTTCTCCCACCACCACTCTGCAAATCAAATAAAAAGAAACTAATTATATATATGATGAATATAAATATATTAGAGACCATATAAAGCAGGACAAGGATATATGATATATATTTGAACATGAAACAACTATTTTAGCGACGCAGTTAAGGTAAAACAGTAAATTCATCCATAATGCTAATAAATGAGGTAGATCGAAAATTAGTAGTACATGAACTTTTTCAAGTGAAATGGAGATAAGGGAAAATGATTTGAGCTAAGAAAGAAAGAGAGTAGAGAACTGATTTGAGCTAAGATTTGACAATAGTTGATAGTATAGGAAACATTAAACATGGTGTAAGCTTTAAACATTAAACATAAATTTGTGGTAAAAAAAATGCACGGGAATATACCGTTAATTGTTCGATCGTTTTAATCTTAGATTCAACAAACATCTAAAGATAAAAAAGGACTTGTTTAGTCTTAGACAAGACAAACATACTTACTATTACAGAACACATACATAATAATTTAATCCTTGTAGCAAACTGAGAAGCCCTGTGAAAGAAAGAAACAAAAAACTAGTATGCTATGGAAACTTGAAAAGTAACTAAAAACTGTAAATTTGCACTTCATGCCAAATTCCAAGATAAATACATATATATGCCAACCATCAACCTGAATAAAAAAATTTCATTCGATGACATCTTTAACACATTGATGCAAAACACTATGAAGCATGGTTTTTTAACATGGATTGAAAATTTATTTTTGCAGTGTGCATGTTATGGTAATATCTTATAGGATAAAGCTTATGTTAGAGATGAAACCGTATAGTTTTATCCTCCTTGCTTTGAAACATCTAACTTTTTTATACTAGCATCTTTGAATGTAACGCCCCAAATTTGGGCCTAGAAGGAATGGGCCTTGAGCAGGGGAACAGTGAAGGCTGCACATAAGTATTTGGATGTGTAAGGGAAGGACACAAATAAATAACTGCTTGAGTGGTTTTGTGTCCTGAGAAGTGTTGGAGAAGTCCTGAGTTCAAACCTGGGCTTTGGTATAAATCCATGTTTTCCTTTTAAATGAACCTTGATGTTGGTACATAGGCTTTAAATATATTGGTGGCGGAAAGATGACACAGAAGGAGCTTGTAGCTCAGTGGTAGGTGGCGTGTTGCTTCTGTTGGGGAACCTGAGTTCGAGTCACTCCTTGCTCTAGGAGAATTTATTTTATCTCCTTGCTGCGTGAGAGGTGGAATTTAACTGAAACTCTGCTGGGAGAGAGAGAGTTGAATTGGTCTTGGGAGAGAATCAGGGGATATGGATAAAGGTTGGTATGGATATGGAGAGAATTATGTAGAGGAAATCGTGGAATTTGAAAGTTTGAGAGTTGTAGCCGAATTGGTAAGCTAGCTACTCAGAAATTCGGTTTAGGCTAGTAGTGAGGGGCTGCCGAATTCTCTTGCTGCCATTTTGGGGGTTTTTTTTCCTTTTTGCATTTTTGGTTTCTCCTTATTTTTCTCTGTGCTGCGAATTCATTGTGGAAGGCTGACCATTCGTATCATTTTCTTCTGAACATTCGTGTCATTTCTTTTGTTGGTGCCTGAATTCTCTACTGCTGTCGACTACTTCTTTCTCTCTATCTTTACTATTTTCTTTCTCTCCTTGGCCAAATCTAGCACCTACTCTCCCTTACCATTTCTTCTTCAATCGGCTTCTCTCATAGCCGAACCATCTCATTTTGCTTCTTTATTTTCTGTTCATTCTCTCTCGATTCTCCTATTCTTATTTGGCCGAATACTCTCTACCCTTTTTGTTGGTCATTTTCACCTTACCTTGTAATTTGGTCCTTGGCCAAAACACAGTGCTGTTCCCCCTATTTCAGTTCTGCAAAGATTCTGACAATTGGTAGGTACTTATGTGTTCTTTATTCTTTCTTTTGTCGATAACTCTGCTTTCGTTTGACTTCTTCCCTAACAACCGAATGTTTTCTCCTTACGCCTTCTGACTGTAAAATACATTTCTTCTTTGTGATATGGCCATCGTTGGGCTTAGGGATTTTGGTGTTGTGAAAGGGTGCAAGTGGCTTGAAGCAATCAAACTTTTATTTTCTGTTCATTGTTCTATCAAGGTAAGAACGATTATCATAATATCGGGTTTTGGCAAAATGGGCTTTTGTGCCTGTAAGCACGATATCTGTGGATTTAAGCCACACTTATGATTGTTTTTGTCTAATGAGATCTGTTATACTACAAATTTTTGATAAAGGCGTGTATTCGATTATGATTAACAATCTTGGGAGGTTTAAGGACGTTCATTTAGACAAGGTAAGGAAGGTGTATTTTAGGCTAGGTAGTAAAATTGATTACCCCTAGTGGACAACTGGCTAACGAAATATTCTGATGGACTATAGGTTCGATGTGAGTAGGTTAATCGCGTGTTCGTAAACAGGTGTGTAACTGTACCCTGCAAACAGTAATAGACGTAAAAGCCGATAAAGTGTGTACACACACACTGATTAGACTGTAGAACAGCAAAAGCCGAAAGGTTGGGCGTTGAGCGTGCGAACGCTCATATGGTAAACCGAGCCCACAAAATGTGGGCGTACGACAGAAAAGGCTGCCATGAGCGATTTCATGGGCTTAGGCCATAATGGGCTTTTGGCCCATTTATACTGTCTGTACTGTTATGGTCGCTCGAGTCGCTCAAGACGACTGTAGGCTTCATAAAATGACTGTAATGCCCCTATAAGATAAAATGACCATAATGCCCCTGAAGGGTAAAGTGGCTGTAATACCTCTGTTAGGTGAATTGACCGATATACCCTTAAAGGGTAAAATGACTATTTTGCCCTCGAGGGTAAATGAATGATTTGTCTGTGATTTGTATGACTGATTTTATGCATGACATTCTGCATACACGGCATATTGCATGGGGTTGGGACAACATATAGAGGAAGAATATCATCATGGTGGTCGTACCACATATATCGATCATCGCGACTTTCTTGCTGCGAATTTTGGTTAGTGCCGCAACTGGTGCTAACATTGTAAGTGTAGGGTTGGGTGAGTGATTTATTCCCCACAGTAAGTGCAGGGTTGGACGGAGGCAAGTGCAGGGTTGGATGGGATAACATGCATTATTCATATTGGATTTGGTACTGATATGGGCTAAGCCCAACTGATACTATTATGGGCTAGGCCCAATTGTTGCTGTAATGGGCTCAGGCCCTGACTATTGCTGCATGTTGCATACCTGACTGACTGCATGTTAAGGGTATACGCACTGAGTTTTCGTAAACTCGCCCTGTTTTTAATTGTACAGGTAATCCCCGGCGTTAGGCAGATCAGTGCTGGCTACACTACTGCTCATGTTTTCTTTTATTTGGCTTAAATTT
Organism: Gossypium bickii; assembly: GCA_025503065.1. Classification (NCBI taxonomy): domain Eukaryota; kingdom Viridiplantae; phylum Streptophyta; class Magnoliopsida; order Malvales; family Malvaceae; genus Gossypium; species Gossypium bickii. The sequence goes on from CP106709.1 coordinate 11,985,635, forward strand.
ACTATTAAATTTTGTTCCGGGCTTTTGAATTATGTAATATGGCCTCTCTATAATTTTCTAGCTTTTAATTTGGGATTTGAATCATTGTGATTTACATATGATAGAAGTAGAATGCGGTTTTCCATAACGATAACAATTTTCAAAACATCAAGTTCTGCAATACTGTTGAACTACTTTCGCAACAAACCGTGTTTTAAAAGTAATGACCTTTTAAAATAGATAAGAATTGGCTGGAATGAGTTGAATTTTAACAAAGAGGCTTTAACCTTCTTACGGGTTTTGAAAATAGATAAGAATTGGCTGGAATGAGTTGAATTTTAACAAAGAGGCTTTAAAAAGCACTCCAATGTGACACCGCCAGATTCGGCCATAATGTCTAGGCCGGGTTTGGGGTGTTACATTGAAGTCAAAGCTTAATTAAGTGAAGCACAAACAAAGTCAGCCAACGAGATATACCAACCACATAACAATCAAAATTTGAATCTACCTAGTTACTTGTCACACCCCAAACCCGGCCTAAACATTATGGCTGAATCTAGCAACTTCACATGGAAGGGTTTTCAAAAACGGAGCTAACTCGATAAAAACCTTAAATATATTGCTTTCATTTACTTTCATACATATAGTCAATTTAGCGGAAGCTTAGGAAAACCATCATGTTTAAGAAAACAATTCTTGTTTTTAGAAAAAACATGTCTTTAAGTAAAAACATCATTGGCTAAACATGTTAAATTCAAAAGCCCAAGTAGTTTTAAAGAGTCTAGAGTCCTAAAAAATACAAACTCTCAAAATATAAAATAAAATCATAAATCAAAAACTTAAACAGTGATCTAGAAAGGTGGTCACCGTTGAGTCCCTGCTACACCGATTCGCCTAAGTCTATAGGCTACCTGTACAGAATAAACAAAGAAGGGGGTGAGTTTACGTACACTCAGTGTGTAACCCAATAGAATTAAGCATGTACACATACAGAATATCACAAATCAAATAGATTCATATTCGGGCCTAGACCGATGTTAAATACAGATACAGATTCAGGCCTAAGCCCATTTCAGATGTAGACACAGTTACAGATATACAAATCAGATTTAAGAAATCAGAATCCTACCCCCATCATCTACACACCATGTGGGGTTCAAAACACCCATCCACCCAACTCTACATACCATACTGTATTGAACGCCCGTGTGGCCCACACGCCCAGATTGGCCTTGCCTGTGTGGATCACATGGCCCGGCCCAAAGTTTACATGCCCATATGACACACCTGTGTGGGCCCACACGCTCAGTCTGATTTAGCCTATGTAGCCCACACTGCCACACTCCAGCAATCACATGGCCGTGTCTTGTGCACGGCCTGGCATTCGTCGATCCCACGGCCGTGTCGTCGTAGATGGCCTACCACATGGCCGTGTGGCATCAACAGTGGGGTTGAATCTCATTTTTCTGTATTTTGGGTACACACTTGGTTCGTTTCATACACTACAGCAACCTCGAGCCTTTTGGAACCTAAAAATAGTAACCCAAATATCGATTACAGAAGATTGACTAACGATTAGCCAACAAAAATTTAACCACAAAGCTGACTTACCACCAATGATAAACCACTACCTTCATTGATCAGTTCATTGGAGAGAAACCACCTCTCCCACAGCCTTTTTCTACAAGACGACCACAAAACATTAACAACCCAACGCTAAAGGGTTACAACAAAACTCCCTCAAACATTTTAAAACCTTAAAATTAACACGAAACATAAGTAGCAGCACTTACCAGAACGAAAAGGAGTACCAAAAATTTGAGACACGATGAATTGCGCAACAAGGAAAAGTAATAGAATTGGAAAAAGAAGAAGAAGAAGAAAACGACAGGAGCATTTCTAGAAGAGAGAAATATTTTCAACAAAAAACAAAATACAACTAAAATCATTTAATAAAATCCTAACTCCCCACTAACCCCCTATCTCAACCACCTCAGAAACCCAACTCCATTGAGAATTTTGCGCAAAATCGAAGAAAAATAAATACCCATGCTTACGCAGGGATTCGAACACAAAGCCTCCAGCAAACCCACACTCCTCCTAACCACCAGACCAGCAGGCCCATTCTGATATGAAATTGCAAGCAATTAAATATAAGTCTAGTGAACAAATATAGGGCTTAATTCTAAAAATAAAAAAAATTGCTAAAGCTAAGGCTTGAACTTGGGACCTCACACACACTCCTAGAACACTTAACCACTGAAGTAGATACACAGTTATGTCAAGATCACACTAAGATAAAAATAAAAATTTTGAGGTGTTACAACTCTACCCCCTAAAAGAAATTTGACCTTTAAATTTACCTGATTAGAACAGATAAGGATACTGCTAACGTATCAAATCCTCAGGTTCCGACGTGGACTCCTCAGTGCTATGATTCCGCCACAGCACCTTCACTAATGGAATAGACTTTTTTCACAGAACCATAACATAGCAATCTAGAATCTGAATCGGCTCCTCTTCAAAATTCAAGTCCGGTCTAACCTCAATCTCATAAACCGAGACGACATGGGATCCGTCAAAACAGTACCGCCTCAATATCAAGTCGTGAAACACATCATGAATACGGTTCAGCTCAGGGGGTAGCTCCAACTGATAAGTAACGGGTCCCATACGCTTTAGAATTCGGTACGGTCCAATAAACTTAGGGCTCAGCTTGCCCTTCAGACCGAACCTCAGAAATTTCTTTCATGGAGAGACCTTAAGAAACACAAAGTCCCTCACAAAATACTCAATCTCACATCTCTTCAGATCTGTATAAGACTTCTGTCTATCCGAAGCCGCTTTTAGACGATCTCGAATTGGTCGAACCTTAACCTCAGTTTTAGAAACCAACTCAGGACCCAGAACTTGCCGTTCGCCTAACTCAGTCCAACACAACGGAGTACGACACTTACGACCATACAGAGCCTCGTAAGGTGCCATCTGAATACTAGACTGGAAACTGTTATTGTAATCAAACTTGGCTAGTGGCAGATAATCCTTCCAAATACTCAAAAATCAATCACGCAATTCCTAAGCATATCCTTCAGTAATTGAATCACCCTCTCGGATTGACCGTCGGTCTGAGGATGGAATGCAGTGCTGATGTCCAACCCTGAACCTAAAACCTCGTGCAATTTCTTCCAGAATCGAGAAGTGAAACGAGGATCTCTATCAGAAATAATCGACACTGAAACCACATACAGTCTAACTATCTCGGAGATATACAACTTCGCTAGCTTCTATAGAGAATAATCAGTTTGAACCGGAATGAAGTGAGTAGACTTGGTCAATCAATCCACGATGACCCAAATAGAATCCTTCTTAGTGGGTGTCAAGGGTAATCCACTAACGAAATCCATAGTCACTCGTTCCCATTTCTACAAGGGAATCTTGACTAGCTGTAATAAACCCGAAGGCAACTGATGCTTAGCCTTAACTTGCTAGCACGTCAAATATCGAGCCACAAAGTCAGTAACTTCACGCTTCAAACCCAGCCACCAATATAACTCACGAAGGTCGCAAAACATATTATTACCATTGGGATGTATAGCATAAGGGCTACTATGCACCTCTCTTAGAATCGACTGCCTCAGATCCACATCGTTTGGTACACAAATCCGACCACGAAAATAGAGTACCCTATCATTATTTAGTCCAAAACCTAAAGTGCTTCCACTCTCAACCTGACAAAATCGTAAACTCAGAGACTCATCCTCTAACTACTTATCTCGAATCTGCTTAATCTAAGTCAACTTAACTTGCAACTCGGCTAACAAAATTCTATCATCAAACAGACTAAGGCGAGCAAACATCACCCTTAAATCAGACATCGCTCTTCGGCTTAGAGCGTCGACCACTACATTGGCCTTACCAGGATGATACTCGATGGTGCAATCATAATCCTTGAGCATCTCAATCCATCTACGTTGTCTAAGGTTCAACTCCTTCTGAGTAAGGAGATACTTGAGACTCTTGTGATCGGTGTAGATGATATACCTCTTACCATACAGATAATGTCTTCGAATTTTCAACACAAAGACCACTGCAAGCAACTCGAGATCATGCATCAGATAGTTCCCCTCGTGTGTCTTAAGCTGACAGGACGCATAAGCCACAACTTTACCATCTTGTATCAGAACGCAACCCAAACCAACGTGCAACGCATCACTATACACTACAAATTTTTTTCCAGATTCAAGCTATATCAAACAGGAGCCTGAGTCAGAACAGATTTGACTTCTCAAAGCTTGATTGCTGCGCATAAGTCCAGAAAAACTGCACACCCTTACGCAGAAGCTTAGTCAATGACGCAGCAATTAAAAAGAACCTCTCAATGAAATGTTGATAGTATCCCGCCAAACCTAGGAAGCTACAAATCTCGGATACATTTTTAGCCTATTTCCAATCTAACACAGCCTCAATCTTCCTAGGATCGACTTGGACCCCTTCAGGAGAAACTACGTGCCCCAGAAAAGTCACTTCATGAAGCCAGAACTCACACTTGCTTAGCTTGGCGTAAAGTTTCTTCTCACGTAGAATCTGAAGCACTACTCTTAGATGCTATGATGCTCATCCTCAGTCTTAGAGTAAACCAAAATGTCGTCAATAAAGACTATGACGAACTGATCCAGATAGGTTTGAAACACTCGATTCATCAAATCACTGAATACGACCGGTGTTTTCGTCAACCTAAAAAGCATAGCTAGAAACTCGTAATGGCCACATCGAGTCCTAAATGCGGTCTTATGGACATCAGCTTTCTTAACCCTCAACTGATAATACCCAGAACGCAGATCAATCTTCAAAAATACAGAAGCCCCTCTGAACTGATCAAACAAGTCGTCAATCCTCAGAAGTGGATACTTATTCTTCACAGTCAACTTATTCAACTATCGGTAATCGATACACATCCTCATGGTCCCATCCTTCTTCTTAACAAATTGAACTGATGCTCCCCACAGAGACATACTGGGATGAATGAAACCACAGTCCAACAACTCTTGCAGTTGAGCCCTAAGCTCTGTAAGCTCTTTCGGTGCCATTCGATAGGGAGCGATTGAAACCAGAGCTATACCCAAAAGAAGATCAATATCAAATTCCACTTCTCGATTCGATGGTAATCTCGATAACTTCTCAAGATAGACGTTTAAAAAGTTTTTTACTGTTCTGATGTTCCCAATAGAAGAGTCCCTAGAATCTGAAACACTTACATAGGCCAAGTTCGCCTCACATCCTTTTCGGGCCAGTTTCTTAGCTACTAGAGCAGAGGTCACATGCGACAGATAGTCTCGACACTCACCAATCATAATAACCTCCACGTAATCCTTGGTCCTCAGAACAACCCTCTTAGATGCGCAGTCCAAACTGACTCGGTGCTCTATCAACCAGTCGATACCAAGAATTAGATCGAACTCCCCAAACGGAAGCTCCATCAAATTAGCTAGAAATATCTTCCTTTGCACCTTTAATGGGAAATCCTTATATAGTTTACTAACCTGAACCAACTGCCCCAACAGACTTATCACAGTAACCTCACTAGAAGTACTTTCAACTGATAACCCCAGATTTTCAGAAACAGAACAGGCTATATAGGAATGAATGGATCCTACGTCTATCAGAGGAAAGTAAGGTACATTAAATATAAAGAACGTACCGATGATGACATTAGAAGCATCTCTGTCCTCTCAGTGTCGTGCAATATAAACCAAAGCAGACTGCGTTGCCTCAGTCTGACCAACATTTCTATCTAGTGCTCTATGTCCTCGGCCCATACCATTACCACCTCTAGCCTAACCACGGCCCCTAAGTAGGTGCTTAACTACTCTCTGCGGCTGCGTGAGACATGAAGCTGGAGCTTGCACCTGATCAGCCCTCAGTGGACACTCTCGAATGTGGTGCTCAAAAGACCCACACCTCAAACAAGCCTCAATCCTCCTCCAACACTCGCCCGGATGGCGCCTCCCACAATCTTCACAAGGTAGTATCCCAGTAGAAGCAACAGGGGCCCCTACTCTAACTGACATATCAGATCTGGTCTTTTTCTTAGGCCTCTGCATAGAACTCAAGGGCTCTAAATCCCTCTTGTTCTTACATCTCTCACGGTCTCTGTTCTGGCGCTTCGCGCGTTTATCGTCATAGCAATCTTTGCCTTCTCTACTAGAACTGCGAACTCATGCTCCGTCTGCAGAGCTATCAGAACCCTCAGATTATCCCTCAGACTGTCCTCAAACCTAACACATCTTTTATACTCCGATGCCACCATACCTCGAGCATAGTGGCTCAGCCTCAAAAATTTGGCATCATACTTGGCCACAGATCGGTCACATTACTTAAGATTCAGGAACTCACGTCTCCGAGTGTCAACGTAGTTGGCTCCTATATATCTACTCTGAAACGTACTCTTAAAGAACTCTCAAGTCAGTCGGTCAGGCTGAGTGCCCTCCTTAACAGTTAACCACCACTGGTAAGCCTCATCAAGAAGCAAGGAGACTGCACCCTTCAATTTCTATTCAAAGGTACAGTCTAGATCATCCATAATTCTTTTGGTAGCCTCCAACTAGTACTCAGCCACATTAGAGGCAACTCCTGTGACACCCCTAAATAAATAAGCTCCATTAGACCAGAGTCGCTTAGTTACCGGCCCTCGGCCCCAGATCCAGAATTGGGTCTTGCGACCCTCTCCAATATCCTTAGCATGGCTTGAGACAGTACGCCGTCCCTAGCCAATCGACTCTGAGACCCAGTGTCAGTAGCAGGTGACACAAGTGTCTCACTAGTGTCCAAATTCGGCATACTGCCCAAAGATAAGGACTCTGCTCGAGCCCCCCACAGCCTCTACCTTGGCCTCGAATACCACGTCCACGGATACCTCTTGTGCTCATTGTGACTTAGAAGTTTTATCTACATTAGAAATTTTATGCATCAGTTTTGATATTTATTAACAGATGTTTTATGCATAGAGTATCAGAAATTCAGAGTTATTTTTGAGAGTTTTAGTCTTAATCAGTTCCACTACAGTTTCAGAGTTTACTAACTATAGTATTTTCAAGTAAACTATTGATGGCTGTCGATTCCACGAATATAAACCTACACCTAGTTGCAAATTTAAGCAGTATAGGGAGTAGGGTCGATCCCACAGAGACTGGTTTACTCAAAAATTGTTTCTCGCTCGACTAGAATTTTGTCTAGGCAGTTGTCGTGCTCGCGACTTCAAGCGAACCTGAAAAAAAGGAAAATAAATAAATCGGGGGGGTTTTAAGATGTTAAAAAAAACTAAATAATTGAAACATAATAATTAAACGAATTAGAAATCAAATACAAATTAAACTTGGATTTATAATCAGAGTAAATAAGCCTTAGCCTTAGACTCGGTAAATTTCGAGTCAAGTATCGATCCTCGAAAATTGATCTTCTCCTCTAAATGATAAGCTGGTTATAGTGGTTAAGAATGTCCTAACCACCAATTCCTCCTTCCGTAGCTGGTTCCGATATGACCTGCAAACCAACCCTTACCGATTATCTAACCGAGATACACGCGTTCCAGATTGAAGATTCTAGTAGCCTTGCTTTCTGAAGAACCCAACCCTAAACCCTAAACCCTAAACCCGATCACCTCTTCCTTGATTTGTTCTCGGAAACTCAAATACAGCATGGCCGACTCGAATTTCCAACTGTCGGCAAATACGACCCCAATCCAACGTGCACTTTGACTTGGAATCAAATTCAACCTTAAGGGATGATTTATCTATCCCGATACTTGGGAAAAAGGTGAATACCGATTGGAAGGATTATTTGCGCGGATACGAATCTCACGATTCCGGATCGAACAGAGTACTGGCCTAAGGCTAAGATAAAATCTAGTGTGGCATGAATTTAATCATGCTTGAAGGTTGTGAAAGGTGTTTTGGCTTGGTGTGAAAGTGTTTGGAATTTGGAAAGGAAAGGGGTTTGGAAGGTAATTAAACCAATTTTGGGGAAAAAAACAAAAAGAGTTGAAATGTGCAGAATGTTGGACGTTGCTTGAAGGAGAAAAAAAAAGAAATCCTATTTTAAATTGAAATAGGAAAAGAGAGAAATTAAACACCAAATAGGAATAGGAAAGAGCTAATTGATTGATGATTTTCCGAATACAAATAACCTCTATTTATACATATAGGGTTTACTAAAAATAGACTTAATTAATTTAATATAAAATCTTAAATAATTAAAAATAAAAATAAACTAAAAATAGGATTTTTCATATTTGGCTTTTTACAAAGTCAAATTGCTTGATGAGTCATTGGCTTCCTCCATCTTTTTGATTTGGCCCCATTTCCATGATTTTCTTTCAATTTGGCCCTTTTTAGCATGCTTTCGATCAATTGCATCCCTGACAAGAATTAAATCATAAAAATACAAATTAGCAGGGATTAATTCAAAAATAAATCGAATTAAATACAAGAAATCATGTAAAATAACCATGTTATCAAATCCCCCCTACTTAGCTCATGCTTGCCCTCAAGCATGTTGTTCATTCAAACATTAGAATTAATTCCACAATTTATTAAGAACCGAGCCTCTTTTTTGCATCCTTACTCAATGTAAACAACATAGGCAAAAATAATTAAATAAATGCTCAGAACATATAGTTTAATCAACAAAACAAGTGTCATAAAATTCGACATATGCAGACTAGATAATTTAATTGAGTTTGAATCCAATAAATTGCAAGGCATTATTAATGAACTATACTTTTAGAAAAATAAACTAGACATAGTCAAACCTTTTTACGCGAACTAGGATGACAACTCAAGCACCCTATCCCGGTTACTCAGTTCAAACAGTCTATATTATTGGGCTCTGTTAGCGGAATGTTATTAAGTTATCGACTCGTCACTCGAACCTTTTTACGTGAGATGAGATGACAACCCAAGCACCTCACCCCGGTTACTCAATTCGGTCACATTTTCGAGACTTTCACTCATAACTTGAGCCTTTATTTATTTATTTAATTTTCTTTTTTTTTTCTCTTTTTTTTCCGTGCACAAGCAAATATTTTTCAAACAATCAATTCATGAAAATCTAGTTACATACATCAACCTTAAAACACAAGTGTCGATTAATCTATATACTAGCATTTAAATTTAAAAAATTTTACCCAATTGTCCAAGTTGACTAAGTATGAGATTAAAGGCTCATCGTCAAAATAAACAGTTGAATGAATTCAATGCAAGATTGAACATATGTAAAAGAGAATCATGCAGCAAAAATCAATCAACCATCCATGTATACTTACTATATTCATCCCCCCTACTTATTCTATGTTTGTCCTCAAGCAAGCATCATATAATAGAAAAGAAAAACAGCAGCTCAAATAACAAGTAAAAATGAGAAGTTCAGAGTACTCCCCATGTGTGACTTCAATGGTTTTGTCAATGTTGGGGGTAACGGCTTTGCAGGATATCAAGGATTATGGAGACTTGATTAAAGTGAACAGATACTATGCACCAGGTAGGATTCTAGAGAAGAGGAGGTGAGTCATTAAGACTGCTTAAGTACCAAGCTCTCCCTAGATCCAATCCTAGACATGCATATACCCATTGCCACACCTTAACCTTATAGCAGAGAAGGGGGAAGACGGTGACGGTAGTGCAGTGGCATCGGTGATGGTAGTGGGATGGCGATGACGACGACGATGGGTGCTACGACAGTGACGGAGATGGTGACGGCAGCGTGGGTTGGTTGTGGGGGAGAGGGTTTGTTTTGAGGGTGTTTTTGGGTAAGTGTGGATGGGTTGAATGGATGGGTATTGGGTTTGGGTTTTGTGTTTTGTGTTTTATGAAGGTTAAGTAGTTGGGGTTTTTTTTTAGGTAAATATTCGTCACCAAATTAGCATGTCGTGCCCGCGCCACCACTGTTATCCGACTTTCGAGAAAAATTCATGCTCTCCATTATTTCCCTAAAAACATCAAATTAATTGAACTAAGTAAAAATTTATTTATCTACACCCTAGATTTACTAAAAATTAAAAATTAAATAAATGAGAAGAAATTTGGGTTGCCTCCCAAAAAGCACTTTTGTTTAACGTTGTTAGCTCGACGACCTTAAATGTTATCCATTTGGCTTATTGAGAATTAATTTCTCCATTTTGTGCACTTGGATGTCATTGTAGAAAGGTTTCAACCTTTTTCCACTATTCTTGAAGCCCATCCCAGGTTCCTCTATCATTAGTGGATTGAGGAGTATTTGAGCTTCTTCGTTCAAGTATGCATTTTTCTCTTTCGGAATACTTGTACGTTCTAGAAATGAATTCAGCTCTAATTTCGAGGCTTTCATGACAGCTTCACGTACTAGTTTTTGAATTATCGATAATTCCTCTTACTTAACATCAAGATCAGCATTCCTGCAAGGCACAGTTTGTAACTTATCATTGGGATGTCCCATATCCTCATAAACATTAAACCCAACCACTTCACCATCAAATTCCATGGTGAGTGTTCCACTCCAAACGTCAATTTTTGTTCGCGCTGTACTCAAGAATGGTCTTCCAAGCAAAATGTCAGACGAATTAGTTGAGTTATCATCTTCTATATTAATAATGTAGAAATCTGCAGGGAAAACTAATTCGTTAACTTTAACAAGGACGTCTTCAAGTAACCGTTCGGGATAGATGACTGACCTGTCTGCCAACTGGATTATTACTCCTGTTTCTTTTAAAGGACCCGCGTTAATCAACTTACAAGTAGAATAAGACATAACATTAATGGAAGCCCCTAAATCACATATGGCTTTCTTAATGCCTATATTACCTCTCTCACAAGAAATAGCAAACGTACCTTGGTCCTTGTATTTGGGCGGAACTTTCTTTTGCAGTACTGCGGAGACATTTTCTCCTACATTTACTCTTTCGTTACCTACCAACCTTCTCTTTCTAGAACACAATTCTTTGAGGAATTTCACATAACGAGGGATTTCTTTGATAGCATCGAGTAAAGGGATATTTACCTCCACCTTCCTGAATGTCTCAAGGATTTCTTTTTCCTCCTTCTCTTTCTTATCCTTTCCAAGTCTCCCTGGAAAAGGAGGTGGCATCACAACTGGTCTCTAAATTTCTAATTCTGGCCTGGCTGTTGGATCCATGGTTTGCTTTTCCCGTTCCTTGTCTTGCCCATGACTTTTGGCTAGCACTGTTTCCAGAACCTTTCCGCTACGAAGAGTTATTACACTTACATTCTGTGGAGGAATCGGCTCTGTCTGGGAAGGTAATTTACCTTGAGATTCCAAATGATTAACTGCCATCGAGAGTTTACTAACCTGATTAGTCAACTCTTGTATTGATGCGTCTGTCCTCTGTTGATATTTTGCAGCATCAGCGGCAAGTCTTTCCATAATAGCTTCTAGACATGCGCTCGGCTTGGGTTGCTGTTGTGGTGGTTGCAAAGGTCGCAGTTGGTATGATGGATTATATCGGCGATTAGCTCCATAATTCAGGTTAAGATGATCCTTCCACCCAGGATTTTAGGTGTTGGAGAAAGGATCATAGCGTCTTTACGGAGGTCCTGGAAAACCTCCGACAGCAACAACATGTGCCATTGAATTGTCGTTCAGGATTGGGCACAAAACCGTCGGATGTTCGGATGTAGAACAAATTCCACACAGTTGGGTCGGATTCTTCTTCTCTGTAAGCAAAGATTGAACAACATTGGTAAGCTTATCCAATTTATCTTCTAAAGTTGAAACATTTACCCCATGAACCAGTCTTGTGGGTTCCGAATTCGGTCGATACTATTGAGAATTTGCCGCCATGGTGGATATCAGTTCTCTCGCCCTTTGAGGAGTTATATTGACAAGCGCCCCTCCACTAGCAGCATCGATCATTTTCATATCTATAGGGAGCAATCCCTCATAGAAATACTGAATGAGTGATTGTTCGGTCAACCCGTGTTGAGGACAACTTGCACATAGTTTTTTATACCACTCCCAATAGACGTAGAATGATTCATTATCCATTTGGCAAATTCCCACTATGTCCCTCCGAAGTTCAGCTGCTCGTGATGCTGGGAAGAACCTATCAAGAAAGACACGAGCTAAGTCATCCCACGTTGTGATAGAATCGGGGGGTAAGAAAAATAACCATTCTTTTGCTGTATCAAATAAAGAAAAAGGAAAAGCTCGAAGTTTGATTTCATCTTCGGGTAATCCCTGCGGTTTCATGCTTGAGCAGACCATGTGGAATTCTCTTAAGTGGGTGTGTGGGTTTTCATTCTTTAAGCCTTGAAAGGTGGGAAAAAGGTGAATCAAGCCTGATTTCAGCTTGAACGGGGTTTCTCCGGTTGGATAATTGATGCATAACGGTGTTTGCTCGTTGGGAGCAGCGACTAGTTGACGAATGCTTCAGTTTGCCATCCTTTCTGGTTCACCAAGGTTGTCTCTTGCGTCTTTTATTTCAAAAAGTGGTTTGGTCACAAGTTCAACCACTTCGACTTGTTTTCCGCGTCGAATTGCCACTGTACGAATTGCTTCGCTCAACTTTTCGACGTCAGATTCTAAGATCCCTTGTCCTAATTCAGCTTCTGCTTTACTTATGCGTTTAAGAGCTTCTGTCTCCTTTCGTCATGCTCGCGCTGATTTCTCGATCTCTGGGTCGTATTCGACATCTCCTAATGAAGATCTGGTCATGAAGACGATTTAACAATTGTAAGTGTTGCCAGTCCTCGGCAACGGCGCCAAAACTGATGGCTGTCGATTCCATCAATATAAACCTACACCTAGTTGCAAATTTAAGCAGTATAGGGAGTAGGGTCGATCCCACAGAGACTGGTTTACTCAAAAATTGTTTCTCGCTCGACTAGAATTTTGTCTAGGCAGTTGTCGTGCTCGCGACTTCAAGCGAACCTGAAAAAAAGGAAAATAAATAAATCGGGAGGGTTTTAAGATGTTAAAAAAAACTAAATAATTGAAACAGAACAATTAAATGAATTAGACATAGGAAATTAGTGAAATTAAAATAGGAAAAGAGAGAAATTAAACACCAAATAGGAATAGGAAAGAGCTAATTGATTGATGATTTTTCAAATACTAATAACCCCTATTTATACATATGGGGTTTACTAAAAATAGACTTAATTAATTTAATATAAAATCTTAAATAATTGAAAATAAAAATAAAATAAACTAAAAATAGGATTTTCCATATTTGGCTTTTTACAAAGTCAAATTGCTTGATGAGTCATTGGCTTCCCCCATCTTTTTGATTTGGCCCCATTTCAATGATTTTATTTCAATTTGGCCCTTTTTAGCACGCTTTCGATTAATTGCATCCCTGACAAGAATTAAATCATAAAAATACAAATTAGCAGGGATTAATTCATAAATAAACTGAATTAAATACAAGAAATCATGCAAAATAATCATGTTATCAACTATCAATAATGTTTTCAAAATTTTCTATCAGAAATCAGAATATCAGCACCAGAGACTTGGTGGACATATTCTTAATTAGAATATTTTAAATCATTTGTAAACCAGTTCTTTAAAACATATTTTGGAACCCAAAATCTACAGCCAAGTTTTGTAACCTGAATCTGGCAATGTCACATAGAAGGGTTTTTGAAAACGGATCTAACTCGATAAAACCTTAAACTTATATTGCTTTCATTTACTTTCATACATATATTCAATATAGCAGAAGCTTAGGAAAACTATCATGTTTAAGAAAACAATTCCCGTTTTTAGAAAAACATGTCTTTAAGTAAAACTATCATTGACTTAACAGGTTAAATCCAAAAGCCCAAATAGTTTTAAAGAGTCTAGAATCCCAGAAAATACAAACTCTCAAAATATAAAATAAAACCATAAATCGAAAATTTAAATAGTGATCTAGAAAGGTGTTCACTATCGAGTCCCTGCTACACCGATCCGCCTAAGTCTGTGGGTTACCTGTACAGAATAACCAGGGAAGGGGGTGAGTTTACGTAAACTCAGTGTGTAACCCAGCAAAATTAAGCATGTACACACACAGAATATCACAAACCAAATAGATTCATATTCGAGCCTAGGCCCATGTTAGATACAGATATAGATTCGGGCCTAAGCCCATTTCAGATGCAGACATAATTACAGATAGACAAATCAGATATCAGAAATCAGAATCTCACCCCCTCTTCTACATACCATCTCCGTCCATCCCTACACACCATGTGGGGTTTAAAACACCCACCCAGCCTTACACACCATATTGTACCGATGCGGCACATAACAGATATAATACAGCCATACTGCCAGATAACAGGCACAAAAGCCTTTCAGAACACTTCCTCCATTAAGCATCATCCCACCCCAATCATAATAATAGAACATGCATACAGACTTAACAGATAAATCATGCTTAACATGTATTCCAAAATAGATAACAGATAACAGACATAGGCATGCTCATAACAGTACATCAGTCTAATAGAACGCATAGTTTTAGGGTTTAGTAAGTCTTTATCGACCTTATGGTAGGTCCACAATCGATTAGGATGACCCGTGCAACCCTACAGATAATTTCAGTATAATGGGCCCACACACTCGTGTGGCCCACACGCCTAGATTGGCCTTGCCCTATGGATCACAAAGCCTGGCCCAAATTTCACATGCCCGTGTGACACACTCGTGTGGGCCCACATGCCCGTGTGGCCCACACGCCCAGTATGATTTAGTTCGTGTCACCCACGGCCACATTTCTGCCATCACAAGGCCGTGTCTTGTGCAAGGCCGTGTCGTCGCACATGGCCTACCACACGGCCGTGTGACGTCGACAGTAGGGCTTTTCGACTTTCGCTGTATCTTATTTTTCTGCGTTTCGGGTACACACCTGGTTCGTTTTAGACGCTACAACAACTCCGAGCCCTCTGAAACCTAAAAACAGTAACCCAAATATCGATTTCAGAAGATTGACTAACGATTTGCCTATAAAAATTCAACCCGAAGCTGACTTACCACCAATGATAAACCACTACCTTAGCTGATCAGTTTGTTGGAGCGAAACTACCTCTCCCACAACCTTCTTCTACAAGACGACCATAAAACATCAACAACCCAACACTAAAGGGTTACAACAAAACTCCCTTAAATGTTTTAAAACCCAAAAATTAACACGAAACATAAGCAACACCACTTACCAGAACGAAAAGGAGTACTGAAAAGGAGTACCAGAACACCACTTAACAGAATCGGAAAAAGAAGATGAGGAAAACGACAGGAGCTTTTTTGGAAGAGAGAGAAATATTTTCAACAAAAAACAAAATAAAACTAAAATAATTTGATAAAATCCTAACTCCCTACTAACCTCTTATCTCAACCACCTAAGAAACCCAACTCTACTGAGACTCTTGCGTAGAACCAAACAAAAATAAATACCCATGCTTGCGTAGGGATTCGAACACAATACCTCCAGCAAACCCACACTTCTCCTAACCACCAAACCAACAGGCCCATTCTAATATGAAATTTCATGCAATTAAATATAAGCCCACTGAACAAAAATTGGGCTTAATTCCAAAAGTAACAAAAATTGCTAAAGCTAAGGCTTGAACTTGGGACCTCACACACACACCTAGAACACTTAACCACTAAAGTAGATACTCAGTTGTGTCAAGATCACACTGAGATAAAAATAGAAATTTTGGGCCGTTACATTACTAAATAAGAAATATCTCCTTTTACAATCATATATAACTTAATAGTCCATCAAATGTTAGCAAAAGATGAAACCACCAGCTCGAGAAAAAGGAGTCATCAAAAACTCAAACATAAACCATAGGTAGCTTAGCAAAAACCCCATCATGGGAGAGTTGATGGAAAAGCCAATAAAGAAAACCCTATGATATTAAACTGGTATAGAAAACATTAAAAAAAAGAACCAATGCATCATAAACAAATAAACGATAAAGAAAACCATAGAGTTTTCACAAATACAACAAAATCTTCTTTTTGATTCATGAAATAAAATATTTATATTAATGCAAAAAGCATACAATTTGATAAAAGAGTATTGAATAAAATAAGAATTGGCATATTAGATCTATAAACTAACACGGTTTCTTTTTCTCAATGGATCAAGATCTGGTGTATATAGGTATGATAAAAAATTAATTATCACCTCTGCTTTTGGACTATCTGTGAGCAAATCAATCTTGTTATTAGCTTCTTCTTCTTCTTCTTCTTCTTTTGCTTTGTGGGGTAAAACTGTAGAATAAGGCTTTATTGTAGTTTTTTTTAATCTTCTTTGTCACTTTGCAAATGGCCATATTTAAGAATTGGTATGTTACAATTCTATAGGTAAGAAACTGTTGGTAAAAAAATATAGTATATATTTATGAGGTTTTCTTTTTTGGTTAGAGTATGAGTATAGATTTTAGGTTCATCCATGGGGTTTTAGCATTCGTTTCTTAATATTTTTAACTTTTTCTAGGGGTGGGGGGTTACATTTGCTTTTACAATCGAAAAAGAAACATTGAAAAACAGATAGTTCGAATTAAAACTTGCCAGAACTTAGATCCTGCGAGACGACTCGAAAAACACTTCACTTATTTTTTTCAATGGATTAAGCTATCAGGAATTTTCAATTTTGTAAATATATTGAAGAGAAAAAGAGTTTTGGTGTGTGGCATAAATAGGGTTAGGAGGAAATGAGATTAAAAAGAACAGTTTAAATTAAGTGAAGAAGAGATAAAGTTTACAGTGGTGGAGGGAAGAAGAATGAAAAAAAGAAAAGAAAAGCTATCAGTTGGGGATTTCAGACGTGAGAAAGAGAAGATATCAGTTGGGGATTTCATATTAAGAAAAAGAGGAGAATGGTCATTATGACCATTGGAGCGTGTTAATGGAAAATTTTCTACGGTCCAAGGAATACTAGAATTTTGTTTCTTCTGAAATTATTGAACCTAAATAATGAACAACTCTAGCAACAGCACAACAAACAACTCATAAAGTGACAAAGTTGAAAGATCTCAAAGCGAAGAACTTCCTGTTTCAAGCAATAAACAAGTCCATCATGGATACGATTCTTAACAAAGATGCTTACAAGCAGATATAGGATTCTATGAAAAAGAAGTATTAAGGTTCGAATAAAGCAAAGAGGCAGCAACTCCAGACTCTTCGTATGAAGTTCGAAACACTACTAATGAAACCAATGAAGTCGGTTACTGATTATTTTTCAATAACTATGGCAATTGTGAATAAGATGCAAATTCATGGTGACAAGACGAAAATGGTGCTATTGTTTAAAAAAATTCTTTGACCTTTGACACCAAAATTCAATTTTGTTGTTGTGTTATAGAAGAAGCTAACAATGTTGAAGAATTATCAACTGATGAGTTGTAGGGTTCTTTATTGGTTCACGAACTAAAAATTCAACACCAATATAAAGAAGAACAAGCATTGAAGGCAACCACCAATTCAAAAGGTCATGGTTATAGTAGAGGGAGAGGAAGAGGATTTCACCATCACAGTAGTTTCAACAATAAAAAAATTTGAAGGTTCTTCTTCAGATTCTACACGAAGTAAGGGTCGAGGTCAATATACGACTAGGTACAAGCCAAGACAAGCAAGAAATCAAAAATTGAATGTTTTAAATGCCATAAGTATGGGCATTACAAGTCTGTGTGCCAGACCAATCTCGATCGACATTTGGAGGCAACAAATTTTGTATCAACAAATGAAGAAGAGAAGCAAGAAGAAGAGATACTTCTAATGACATGTCATGAAAAAAAGATGTCTTCATCAAATTTATGGATTTGGCAATTTAGATACGGTCATCTCAATTTTGGTGGCTTGTGAACACTACACCAAAAGAAGATGATGAAGGGACTTCCTCCAATCACAATTCTTTAAGAAATATGTGAAGATTGTGTTGTTAGCAAACAACATCGAGCTCAGTTTCCATAAGGTAAGGCATGGAGAGTTAAGAAACAGCTTGATTTAGTCCATTTGGATCTCTGTGGTCAAATACAATTACATTTATAGATGATTTCAGTCAAAAAGTATGGGTTTACCTCTTATAGGAAAAATATGAAGCCTTTGAAACATTCAAGTAGTTCAAAAGTCTTGCTGAAAAATAGAATGGTAGGTGATCTTACTGATCATGGAGGTGAATATAAGTCTATTGCGTTAGGCAATTTACTGTAGCCTATACAAACAATATAGTTATATTTAATACTTATGTAACACCCTAAACCCGACCTAGATGTTATGGCCGAATCTAAGAGTGTTACGAAGAAGAGTTTTGAAATTAATCTTATTGTGCTAAATTGTTACTAAAAGAATCCACATTTTATCAAACCCGTTATTATTTTCGTTAAGAAAAACATTGTTAATTTGCTCTTTCAGAAAACTCATTTTGCAGCGGAAGTTGGATATTGTTAAAGTTGAAAACCAAGTTTGTGATTTCAGAAAAGCATTTGTTTGTGCAAAATCATGGTTATTTTTAAACATTGCAGTATGAAAATAAAAAACACATCCCAAAACCAAAATTAAAATTAATAGTCCGGAGAGTCCAAGAATTACAGAACTCTCAAAAATATTCCATATTTTAAATAAAAACCATATTTTAAGATTGTTCACGAACTAGTGGTCACTGCAGAGCCTCCATCGCACCAACTTGCCCATGTCTAAGGATTACCTGAACGAAACAAGCAAACTGTAACAGTCCGAATTTGACCCTAATTGGAACGGTGGTTTCGGGACCACGAATCCGAGTCTAAAAATTTTTTAAATATTATTTTTTCTGTTTATTATATGTGAATTAATATGTGTGAAAGTTTCGTAGAAAAATTTTATTATTTGCATGCTAAATTAGATAAAATGGCTTAATCACGTAATTTATAAATTTGATAGTTTAATGTGCAAGGGCTAAATTGATGTTGTCTTTTTAAAAGGAAGCATTAAAGTGGAACTTTAGCCATTTCAAGATGTAGTGGACGGCATATAACATGAATGCCCATTAGTTAAAGTGTTTTAATCATTTTAAGTAATGGATAATTTAGTAAAATAATAATAAGGCATTATAATATACATTATAACACAAAAAAATAAAGACATGCTCATCTTCTAAAGTGAAAGCCGAAACTAAGAAAAGAAAAAGAGTTAGGGAAGCTTTGATTTTCGGCAACAAATTAGCCTGAATAAGGCATGTATAGTTTTCGGTTTTTGATAATTTTTACGTTTTTAAGATCGTTGCTTAAAAATCTTCAAGACCCATGCTTTAATTTTTGAGTTTGATGAATATTTTGAGTTGAGCTATTAATGATAGTTAGTTGTTTATGTTGTTTAAGGATGAATTATGAAATATATGTGTTAGATTAATATGTTTTGTCTTTGGATTTTTGATGAATTTGGGTATTTTGGGCTAAATTGCAAAAAATAAATTTTTGAGGGACTAAATTGTGAAATAAATGAAATGCATGGATTTTTATGAATAATAGGAACATTTGGCCCTTAAGGTGTGTGGTCAAATTTTGTGTATTTTGTGTTTTGTGCAAATAGGACTAAATTGTAAAAGTGTGACATGTTAGGGGCAAAATGGTAAATTGCCCACATAGGTGTTTTTGGATTAAATTGAATAGAAATGTGTTTGAATGAGCTTAATTTGAACATGAGAAAAAGGACTTGGATCGGGTAAAAACAAAAATTATCGAATAGCCAGTGTTTACTGTCCGACGATATCCGAGGTAAGTCTCTAAGCAAATATATGATGCAAATTATTTACGTAATTTAATAAATGCTGAAACTTGAAACCATTGTGATTATATATGAATTTGTCGAATTTGGCTAAGTAAAATATGTGATTTGGTTGAATTATTTGAATGTTAGAAGTTATTTGAATATTCGTATGAGGAAATTTAAATGAGAAAGAGGTTCGATATATGAAATGATTCATGTGAGATATCTTTAAGTATTATTATTCGGGCTTTGAGCCTAGCAAGCCCTGGGCTGGTGAATTTCTTGGGCTTTATGCCTAGCAGGCTTATTGCCGGTGAATGGATATCAGACCTTGGGTCTAGCAGGCTTAGTGCCGGTGTGAAATTTAGGCTTGTGCCTAGAAGGTTTTATACCGGTGATTAAAATATCAACTTGTGGTTTATGAGAGTACATCGTGATGAGTTTATTGAGCAAGTAAGTTGATAATATGAGCTGCTTGCATTCGGCCATGCAGGTAAGTGCCTATGAATTATTTAATTGAGTTTCAATATCCGATCAATTAGGTAAGCACATATGTGAATTTCGTTGGGCCAGAATGTGACTAATGACTATATATATATTCGGCCTTTTGGTTGTGTGGTCATATTGATATTATATTAATATTGAATACTTGGATATATGAAATGTTTAATGGATAAGTGTATATATATTCTTGTATGTGGCCTTATTAAATGATATGCATATGAAATGAGTAAAGGGTTGGAAGCTGATATTTCCATTTGAACCTTATGCCGAAATGGTAAATTATTTGTTAAAGGCAAGATAGTGATGAATGTTAAGTTAAATGAGGTATTGGAGTTCGGCAATGATAGACTATATGTGTTTTGTTAAAAATAAATTGATATTAAGTAATTGATTTAAAATGCTTGATTGTTCAATTGATTTATTTTAATTGCTTAAGACTTACTAAGCTAAGTTAGCTTACTCTTTGGGTTTTTCACTCTGTTTTATAGATTTTGGTCAAGCTACGAGCTCAGGGGATCGTCAGCAGAGTCATCCACACTATCAACATATTTTGGTACCTTAAAAGTTGAATTTTTGAACTTAAGGCATGTATAGGCTAGCTTAATGCTTGAATGACATTTTCTTGATGTATATAAGCCATGCGAAAATGGCTTGTCTTAATATTAAATAATCTAAAGTTATGCAAATTTTGATTAAGGTAAGAGTGCAAGTTTTGCTTGGATGATGAGTATGGATGTGTTATAAATCATGCCAAGTATGTATGTTTGTATATGTATGTTTGATATGAAATCACCATATATGAATCCTTGCTAGCTCTTTGGAAAGTGAAAATATGTGGTAGTTTATCAAGTATGGAATAAGATTCGGTATACATTACTTTTGATGCGTAGTATGGAAACATGAATCTATTTTATAAACTTTGTATTCGGCAATATGTGGAATTAATGTATATGTACTTGGATAGCATATTTAGTTATGAATGTCATTGGTGCATGTGTATCGAATTCAATTTATGTGATTTGATAATGAAATGGCTAAATTATGGTATTATAGTCTTGATTGTATTCTACCATGATGCTCGATCATTATAAAAGTACAATCGGTAATGTATGTATATGCGTCTTTGGTAGTTTGTTTGATTATCGTGTCTATTATGTTATGCATTTGGTTTAGTAATTAGCTATTTTAGAAGTATATCTTATAGTACCTTAATTATGATGAATATTCATATGACTTGACCTAAAGGTTAAGATAATTGTTGAATGTGATTGATATGATTGATAGTTAATCTTATTATGCGTTTGAACTAATAAGAGTTCTTTTGGGAAATGGGTATATGTGCATTTGAATTCGATTGGATTATGAATTGATAAATATTTGCTAGTTAAGCACATAATTTGAAACACAAATCAACTTGGAATATTGCTTGATCTTTAAAAATGTATATCCGACCATATCATGAAACTATAGGTTGAGTTTTGAATTTACTTATCGAACATGTATTATAAATGTGCATGATTATACAGTTTAAATTTATATGCTTTGGATTATGGGAGGCATGTTTGGTATTTTTAGGTACAATTATGTTCAGTAATGCCTTGCAACCCTAATCCGGTGACGGATACGGGGTAAGGGTGTTACACAAACAGATGTGAGTTTTCATAAACTCAGTGTGTAACTCAATAGTAACATACATGCATAAATTATGAGTTTTTGGTTATGCCTTTCGGACTCACTAATGCACCTGCTGTTTTTATGGATATGATTAATTGGATTTTCAGTCAGTATTTGGATCGATTTGTGGTAGTGTTTATAGATGATATTCTGATTTACTCTAGAGATGAAACCGAACATGCTGAGCACCTGAGACTAGTGCTACAAACTTTGCGAGATAAACAATTGTATGCAAAGTTTAGTAAATGTGAGTTCTGGTTGAGTGAAGTCAGTTTTCTGGGCCACGTTGTTTCAGCAGCAGGCATTCGGGTTGATCTGAATAAAATATCGGCTATACTTGATTGGAAACCACCGAAAAATGTTTTTGAAATTCGAAGCTTTCTGGGGCTTGCTGGTTATTACAGATGATTTGTGAAAGGTTTTTCTATGATAGCTACACCTTTGACAAAGCTATTACAGAAAGATGTTAAATTTGAATGGTCGGCTAAGTGTCAGAAAAGTTTCGATCAGTTGAAAGCTCTTTCGATCGAAGCTCCAATGTTAGTCCAGCCTGAATCGAGTAAAGAATTTTTTGTTTTTAGTGATGCATCTTTGAATGGTTTGGGTTGCATTTTGATGTAGGAAGGCAAAGTCATAGCATATGCTTCGAGACGAAGTCACACGAAAGAAATTATCCAACACATGATTTAGAGCTCGCAGCCATTGTGTTCGCGCTAAAGGTTTGGCGTCATTATCTGTTCGGTGAGAAATGCCATGTTTATTCAGATCACAAAAGTTTGAAGTATTTGATGACTCGGAGACATTTGAACCTGAGACAACACAGATGGTTGGAGCTGTTGAAAGATTACGAGTTAGTGATTGACTATCATCCGGGGAAAGCTAATGTTGTTGCGGATGCTTTAAGTAGAAAATCATTATTTTCTCTCCGTGCGTTGAACGCACATATGGTTATGTTTGATGATGGTTCGATAGTAGCCGAATTAAAGGCAAGATCGTTGTTTATTCAACAAATTGGTGATGCCCAAAAAGTCGATAAAGATTTGATGGCAAAGCGAGCTCAGTGTGAAAGTAATGTTAAGTCAGGATTTCGAATTGATGAAAATGACTACTTGAAGTTCAAAAATTGAATGTGTGTTCCGAGGAATTCAGATTTAATTCGAATGATATTGAATGAAGCTCACAGTGGCCGATTATTTGTTCATCCGAATAGCACTAAAATGTATAACGATCTGAAACAGTTTTATTGGTGGACTGGTATGAAACGGGACATATCTGAATTTGTCTCAAAGTGCTTAGTTTGTCAGCAAATAAAGGCCGAACAACAAGTGCCTTCTGGGTTACTTCAGTCGATCATGATACCTGAATGGAAATGGGACAGGATTACTATAGATTTTGTATCCGGCTTGCCTATGACATCGAGCAAGAAAGATGCAATTTGGGTTATAGTGGATAGACTAACCAAATCAGCTCACTTTGTTCCAGTTCGTACGAACTATTCACTCGATAAGCTTGCTGAGTTATATGTATCTCAAATTGTGAGATTGCATGGTGTGCCAATTTCCATTGTTTCGGACAGAGACCCAAGATTCACGTTGCGATTTTGGAAGAAATTGCAAGATGCTTTAGGTACTGAACTACACTTTAGCACATCTTTTCATCCGCAGACAGATGGTCAATCTGAACGAATCATTCAGATACTTGAGGATATGTTGAGATGTTGCATCCTCGAGTTTGAAGGTACGTGGGAACGATATTTACATCTGATTGAAATTGCTTATAATAATAGTTTTCAATCTAGTATCAAAATGGCACCCTACGAAGCTTTGTACGGTCGTAAATGTCGTACACCGTTATATTGGACCGAGCTCAGTGAAAATAAGATACACGGGGTTGACTTGGTTAAAGAGACTGAACAGAAAGTGGCAGTAATCCGTGATAGTTTAAAGGCTGCGTCAGATCGTCAAAAGTCATATGCAGATTTGAAACGTAAAGATATTGAGTTTCAGATTGGAGATCGAGTATTTTTGAAAGTTTCACTGTGGAAGAAAGTACTTAGATTCGATCGTAAAGGCAAATTGAGTCCGAGATTCATTGGACCATATGAAATCACTGAACGTATCGGGCCGGTTGCGTATAGATTGCATTTACCACCTGAGCTAGAAAAGATCCATAATGTCTTTCATGTTTCAATGCTTCGTAGATATCGATCTGATCCTTCACATGTGATTAGCCCGACAGAAGTTGAGATTCAGCCTGATATGACATACGAAGAGGAACCGATTTGTATTCTGGCCCGTGAAATAAAAGAATTGAGAAATAAGAAAATTTCGTTAGTTAAGGTATTATGGAAAAAGCACAGAGTTGAAGAAACAACTTGGGACTCAAAGGATACGATGAAAGAGCGTTATCCAAACTTATTTATCGGTAAGATATTCGGGGACGAAAATCCGTAAGGGGCGTAGAGTTGTAACAGTCCGAATTTGACCCTAATTGGAATGGTGGTTTCGGGACCATGAATCCGAGTCTGAAAATTTTTTAAATATTATTTTTTGTGTTTATTATATGTGAATTAATATGTGTGAAAGTTTCGTACAAAAAATTTATTATTTGCATGCTTAATTAGATAAAATGGCTTAATCGCGTAATTTATAAATTTGATAGTTTAATGTGCAAGGGCTAAATTGATGTTGTCTTTTTAAAAGGAAGCATTAAAGTGGAAATTTAGCCATTTCAAGATGTAGTGGACGGCATATAACATGAATGCCCATTAGTTAAAGTGTTTTAATCATTTTAAGTAATGGATAATTTAGTAAAATAATAATAAGGCATTATAATATACATTATAACATAAAAAAAAATAAAGACATGCTCATCTTCTAAAGTGAAAGCCGAAACTAAGAAAAGAAAAAGAGTTAGGGAAGCTTTGATTTTCGGCAACAAATTAGCTTGAATAAGGTATGTATAGTTTTTGATTTTTGATAATTTTTACGTTTTTGAGATCTGTGCTTAGAAATCTTCAAGACCCGTGCTTTAATTTTTGAGTTTGATGAATATTTTGAGTTGAGCTATTAATGATAGTTGGTTGTTTATGTTGTTTAAGGATGAATTATGAAATATATGTGTTAGATTAATATGTTTTGTCTTTGGATTTTTGATGAATTTGGGTATTTTGGGCTAAATTGCAAAAAATAAATTTTTGAGGGACTAAATTGTGAAATAAATGAAATGCATGGATTTTTATGAATAATAGGAACATTTGGCCCTTAAGGTGTGTGGTCAAATTTTGTGTATTTTGTGTTTTGTGCAAATAGGACTAAATTGTAAAAGTGTGAAATGTTAAGGGCAAAATGGTAAATTTCCCATTTAGGTGTTTTTGGATTAAATTGAATAGAAGTGTGTTTGAATGAGCTTAATTTGAACATGTTTAGATCAAGAACAAAAGAAAAAGGACTTGGATCGGGGAAAAACGAAAATTATCGAATAGTCGGTTTTTGCTGTCTGGCGATATCCGAGGTAAGTCTCTAAGCAAATATATGTTGAAAATTATTTACGTAATTTAATAAATGCTGAAACTTGAAACCATTGTGATTATATATGAATTTGCAGAATTTGGCTAAGTAAAATATGCGATTTGGTTGAATTATTTGAATGTTAGAAGTTATTTGAATATTCATATGAGGAAATTTAAATGAGAAAGAGGTTCGATATATGAAATGATTCATGTGAGATATCTTTAAGTATTATTATTCGGGCTTTGAGCCTAGCAAGCCTTGGGCTGGTGAATTTCTCGGGCTTTATGCCTAGCAGGCTTATTGCCGGTGAATGGATATCAGACCTTGGGTCTAGCAGGCTTGCCGGTGTGAAATTTAGGCTTGTGCCTAGCAGGTTTTATACCGGTGATTAAAATATCAACTTGTGGTTTATGAGAGTACATCGTGATGAGTTTATTGAGCAAGTAAGTTGATAATATGAGCTGTTTGCATTCGGCCATGCAGGTAAGTGCCTATGAATTATTTAATTGAGTCTCAATATCCGATCAATTAGGTAAGCACATATGTGAATTTCGTTGGGCAAGAATGTGACTAATGACTATATATGTATTTGGCCTTTTGGTTGTGTGGTCATATTGATATTATATTAATATTGAATACTTGGATATATGAAATGTTTAATGGATAAGTGTATATATATTCTTGTATGTGGCCTTATTAAATGATATGCATAAGAAATGAGTAAATGGTTGGAAGCTGATATTTCCATTTGAACCTTATGCCGAAATGGTAAATTATTTGTTAAAGGCAAGATAGTGATGAATGTTAAGTTAAATGAGGTATTGGAGTTCGGCAATGATAGACTATATGTGTTTTGTTAAAAATAAATTGATATTAAGTAATTGATTTAAAATGCTTGATTGTTCAATTGATTTATTTTAATTGCTTAAGACTTACTAAGCTAAGTTAGCTTATTCTTTGTGTTTTTCACTCTGTTTTATAGATTTTGTTCAAGCTACGAGCTCAGGGGATCGTCATCAGAGTCATCCACACTATTGACTTATTTTGGTACCTTAAAAGTTGAATTTTCGAACTTAAGGCATGTATAGGCTAGCTTAATGCTTGAATGACATTTTGTTGATGTATATAAGCCATGCGAAAATGGCTTGTCTTAATATTAAATAATCTAAAGTTATGCAAGTTTTGATTAAGGTAAGAGTGCAAGTTTTGCTTGGATGATGAGTATGGATGTGTTATAAATCATGCCAAGTATGTATGTTTGTATATGTATGTTTGATATGAAATCACCATATATGAATCATTGCTAGCTCTTTGGAAAGTGAAAATATGTGGTAGTTTATCAAGTATGGAATAAGACTCGGTATACATTACTTTTGATGTGTAGTATGGAAACATGAATCTATTTTATAAACTTTGTATTCGGCAATATGTGGAATTAATGTATATGTACTTGGATAGCATATTCAGTTATGAATGACATTGGTGCATGTGTATCGAATTCAATTTTTTTGATTTGATAATGAAATGGCTAAATTATGGTATTATAGTCTTGATTGTATTCGGCCATGATGCTCGATCATTATAAAAGTACAATCGGAAATGTATGTATGCACGTGTTGGTAGTTTGTTTGATTATCGTGTCTATTATGTTATGCATTTGGTTTAGTAATTAGCTATTTTAGAAGTATATCTTATAGTACCTTAATTATGATGAATATTCATATGACTTGACCTAAAGGTTAAGATAATTGTTGAATATGATTGATATGATTGATAGTTAATCTTATTATGCATTTGAACTAATAAGAGTTCTTTTGGGAAATGGGTATATGTGCATTTGAATTCGATTGGATTATGAATTGATAAATATTTGCTAGTTAAGTACATACTTTGAAACACAAATCAACTTGTAATATTACTTAATCTTTAAATATGTATATCCGGCCATATCATGAAACTATAGGTTGAGTTTTGAATTTACCTTATCGAACATGTATTATAAATGTGCATGATTATACAGTTTAAATTTATATGCTTTGGATTATGGGAGGCATGTTTGGTATTTTTAGGTACAATTATGTTCAGTAATGCCTTGCAACCCTAATCCGGCGACGGATACGGGGTAAGGGTGTTACACAAACAGATGTGAGTTTTCATAAACTCAGTGTGTAACTCAATAGTAACATACATGCATAAATTTCAGAATTTCAGTATATCAGAACAGAAGCGAACATAAGTCCTTATCAGAATCAGATTATCAGATACATACAGATGTGCAAAGTCCTACCCCCATCCTCTACACACCATCTCCGACCACCCATCACACCATGTAGGGTATAAAACACCTACCCAGCCCTACACACCATATAGTGTCTATACGACATTTAACAAATAACAGATAACAAATATAATAGAATTAACATGTCTTGCATGCTTATATACAGATAACATATATGTTATTACGAACCAGTCAAATCATACATATCAATTTCTAAATGTTCAAATCAGTCTATCAGAAAAGCAGATATCATGCATTAGGGTTTGCTTTGCCCTTACCGACCCTACGGAAGGCCCACAGTCGATTGGAACGACTTATGTGACCTTAGGAAAAATTTCATATGTGGGCCCATACGCCCAAATTGGCCTTGCCCGTGTGGCCCACACGACCTGGCCCACAATTCACACCGTCGTACGACCCACACGGCCACACACTCACCCGTCACACGGCCATGTGTCACACAGGGCTGGGCAGACGCCCCTGTAGTGTTGACAGGCCACTTTTTTGGCTTTCGTCGAACCTCGATTTTCCATGTTTTCGTTGCACACCTGGCTCGTTTTTTATGCGAAAATAATCTCGAGACCTCTAGAACCTAAAAACCGACAATACATGCCTCAAAATCATTCCTTAATCCTCAATTGAACCAAAACAAAGAGATTGACTAGACTAAAACTCAAGTGTTCACTACTTACCCAACATCCCGAATAATACCATTTCTACGTTTCCACAAGAGGAGAGCTCTGTTCCTCATGATTCGTTGCTTCCAACAACCCAAAAATCAATACTAATGAAAAAGACAACAATAAAAAGAAAAACCACTTTAAAAGAATTCTCCCCCAACCCGAGCAAAACCTTTCAACTACTACTTACTAAGTCATATGAAAAATAGGAAAACTGAAACACCGCAATTTGAAAAGGAGATTATGCTAGAATCAAGAAGGAATAAAAAAAGAAAATTTTTGACTGAGGAGAACAGAAGAATGTCAGAAGGGGAGAATTTTTTTTGGGACAGAGAAAAAAAAATTAAAATCAGAATTTAGCACAATCCCAACCTCCCCCACTACTCCACTAACAACTCAACTAACTCAGAATTTCACTAACATCGAACTTCTATCCCACAACCGAAGAAAAAATTATCATTTCCAATCACACAGTGACTCAAACACGAGACCTCAGAACAAGCTAAAACCTTACCACTCGAAGGCTCATTTTAATATGAGTTTACCGAAATTATAACATAATCCCACCTAAAAGGGATAAAGCTAAGACAAAAAAGAACAGAATTTTCCAAAGAGTGGGACTTAAACCCCAAACCCCAAACACACATCCACAACACTTAGCCACTGAAGTAGATACTCAATTATGACAAATTTTACAAAAACAAAGTTAAATAATACAGGGCGTTACAACTTATATTTACTACTTAAAATCATATAACATATTATATTAAACAGGTTAATATTAAAATTGAATAATATTTTAAAAATCAATATTTATTTTTATAAAAAATATAGTTATATTTAGTACTTATATTTACTAATTTACCAAATAATTTTCTAATATAAATTAAACACTTGTAAAATTTAGTAGTAAAAATTTAGTACTTAATTTTTTAGCGATTAAGCTTTCAATTTATCAAACACACTCTGAGTTAGTGTCACCCTTAATCAGATCATAAACTTAGTAATGAATTTACCCTTAATCGGATCATAAACTTAATAATGAATTTACTTAAAGTACTTGTTTTTAATAAGCAATAGACATTATGTTTAGGATAATTTTGTCTTTTCACATAAAATTTAGAAAAAAAAATCGAGCAAAGGGGATTTAAACCCAAAACATTATGATTTTTTTTTAAATCTACCGGTTGAACCAAAGCCATTTATTATTATGTATTTTTTAATTTGTTATATACATTTTTCATGGGTGTGATAAAACCTAATTGTATTATTAGACTCTTCAATTACAATGCTTGTTCTTTGTGGGTTCCATCGTACATGTGGAGAGAGTTTTTGAAATCTTTTGTTATGGAATGCTGAGATATGTTTTCTTGGAATGCAATCGATCAGAATATCATTATTAGGAAAGTTAGTTTATAATATTTGATATTCTTCAAAATATATTAACTAAAACTTCAAATCAGAATTAATGATTAAAATCTTGAAAAAGTTAAAATAACATTTTAGTATACTTAAAATTTCACTGGGGTTATGAGGTTATTTTAAAAATTTACCCTTATTAAATAAAAATAATATTAATATATTTCAATATTTTTAATAATTTTCATTATTAAAAAATTTGAATTAAATATTTAATAATATTTTTTAATAATAAATATTTGATCTAATATATTATGAATACATTTGAAAAAAAAATACTCGCATATTTTTCAAGATTTTGATGATGTACAAGTTGCAATTTTTTCCATCACACTGTACATATCCATATTTGTGCATATAGTTAGAAATTATTTTAATACTAAAGTTTGATATTAATGAAAAAAAAATTACATTTTAAAGAATATTTATAACAAAAGAAAATATATTATTTACTTACTTTGAAACAATAAATTAAAGCAAAAAAAAAGCTGGAAAGACAAGAGAAGAAGCAACAATTTTTATTTATTTATTTATGATGAATAATAAGTTAATACCCTAACATAAATTAAAGAAAAGCTAATTTTGTTTTAGCAACCATTGTTACTTTTTCATCTATGTAGGAAAGTTACATTCTTGTTAATTATGAAGACTGAATTTTCATTATTTGTGGAAATGTAAATAATGAGGAAAGTAAACACATTTTTGCATAACAAAAATTGGAATTACATTCCAATAAATTAACTTCTATAAAAAAATATTACTCTCTACAATACCAAACACATTCTATAATAAACTCTCAATGTCTTCAATGGATCAAGTATCACTACATATATATTTACGTGGATTTCTAGGGTTCTTTTTTTGGGATACTCTCTCATCAAGTATCCCTATAACTTCTTCCTATAAATAAAAATTAATCATAAATATAGATTAGGTTTGCAGATAGGGTTGGAGTATGCTCTTGAATGCTTAAGTGAGTCCAAAGTCTTTATAGTGAAGAAAGAAAAAGTTATGAAGTTAAAGATGAGAAGGAAAAGAAAGATAGAGCCCCTGCTTGGCTTACTAGTATAACAATCTATTTCTCACTTGAAACTGGATTAGAGATGGAGTTCAATGTGTTGGAGGTAGGAAAAGCATGGCGTGAGGAATGAAGCCTGGTCCGAGATCCATCCATGAACCATCAAGTTATAAAATGATGGAAAGACCATTACGGAGGGATGGATCTTGGATCAAACTTCATTCCTTACACCCTCTTTTCTTCTTCTTCTTCTTCTTTTTCTATATTAACCCTATTTTGAGTCTTATCACCTTCCCCTATCGATACACCCTTCCCTTCCTCATTATATATAATTACATGAATGATCTTTACCTCTCTCTTTTTCTTTCTTTCTTTATTTAACAATCAACCTAGAGAATCTAGGGCTTCCTTTTGTTTAATATATATATATATATGTAAATCAAGGAGACAAACAAGCATGCACACACAAATCAAGCAAATATATATAAACTTCAATTCAAATATCCCGTTATTTTTCCATTTCTCAATGACCCTCTCTCTCATGATTCAGCAATCAAATAAGGCTGCAAAATATCAAGCTTCTCAGCCTATATATACATGTATCCAAGAAAGTGTGAGACAAGGAATGACGAGAGAAATTGTTATTAATAAAAAAGAAGACATATAAATGGTCACATGATAGACAGATCACCACTGGTTTAAAATGTATACAACTTATAAATATTAAATGCAATAAATATGATTATCACGTTATAAAATACAATTAATACCATACAAATACATAAATTATTAATTAAAAAAAGTAGACTACTTTTACAGGCTATCCCTCAGTGGACAAAGATCATGAGCTTAGCACTGAATATAACGAGAAAAGGCGCCATGCGAGATTCTGATGATTTCAGAGGTGAAGATATGGGCCTCCACTACAGTACGAGAATTTTCTAATATTTTAATCCTTAATATTACATAGATTATTATATATTTACTTTTTTGGGAAAAAAAAGGGATTTGCATTAATATTTTTTTTTTCGTTTTACTTTAATATATATATCTCTGTGTGTGTTTTTCAATAGAAAAATATGGAACAATTACTTAGCCAAATTTTGGTTGTTTAACTTGGGCAAAACACCCAATAATATCAAAAAATTTATTTAATAACGGAAAAGGACTAGTTTTAAAAATATTTACGGGAAAGGGCCATTTCCCCCCAAAATACGTCCATGTCAACTCGTTTTGGGGGGAAACGACAGCAAAGCGCGTCCCCAGGGACGCGATTTAGCCCGTATTTTTTTAAAAAAAAACTATTCTCGAATTTTTTAAAAATTTACGAGAATAAACCTTTATAAAGGCTCAAAGTGACAACACCATTTTTTTTAAGGTGTCATCAACTGATAAGGAAATATAACTTACAAAGAAAATCTTTATATAGACTCAAAGTCTCATTTCCCTTGTTTTCTTGAGCAAAGTGGGATATGAGATATGTGTATATATAGGCTTATGAATAGTTTTGCAGTTTGTTCCTAAACAATATGGGATTCCTTCCTCTTTTAACTAACAACATGAGATAACATGCTACACTATATTTAATTTTTTTTTTTACAAAACAATTTCTCTTTTTTTATATTTTGTTAATATTTTCTTATATTATAAAAAACAAGAAACAAAACAACTCAAATATATTTTTTGCAAATCTAATTATAATTATATTACTACATCAAACTTTTGCCCGTCGATTTATACCGCCTCGGTTTGTTGGGTGTAGTATATGATAGTATAGAGCAGCTCCCACCTGATTACTATGAATTAAAAATTGATATTAAATTAAATAATAAATAAAATTCGATTCGATTCGATTCGATTGTATATATTATAATTTTTTAACTTGAATTAAATGTATTTTAGTAACAATTAAAAGAAAAATCAAATTTTATAAAACTGAATCAAACGCTAGTATTAGGTATGGAGCTAATTTAAGGGTGATAGGTATTTTGATGGCTGCTTAAGTTTTTTAGCTTTTCCATTAACAAATTTTACTAAGTATTTTCTTAAAAAAAATTACAAAAAAATACTTGTAAAATAATTAATTAATTTTTAAGTTAACAAAATAGTCCATTGAAAACAATAATCAAATAATCGAAATCCTTGAATAACAATTAAATGTTTATAAATATGAATTTTTTTTAGAATGCAGTATAAATACGAAGGGAGGATAAAGTTTAAACTTATTTCATTTGAGTAGTAGGCGAAAACTTTAATCACGGTCAATTTGTAATTAATGCTTGAAATTTTAATTTGAACTTAATCGAATTTTACTTTTATAGTCAGATACAAACTAAAATTAAGGTACTCTTATATTTAATAAAAATCAACTTAAATTTCATACTATTTTTAAATTCAATTATAAATTAAAATTACTAATAATAATAATAATAATAATAATAATAACATTTTCTTTTGGTAGAAAAAGACTCGAGACTTCTACTCTATTAAATATAATATAATATAAATATAATATAAATAATAATTTATACTGCTATTAAATATAATATAAATAATATAAATATAATATAAATAATATGATAATTATAATTATAATTATAATTAGATTTGCAAAAAATATATTTTAGTTGTTTTGTTTCTTGTTTTTTATAATATAAGAAAATGTTAACAAAATATAAAAAAAGAGAAATTGTTTTGTAAAAAAAAAAATCAAATATAGTGTAGCATGTCATCTCATGTTGTTAGTTAAAAGAGGAAGGAATCCCACATTGTTTAGGAACAAGCTGCAAAACTATTCATGAGTTTATATATACACATATCTCATATCCCACTTTGCTCAAGAAAACAAAGAAAATGAGACTTTGGGTCTATATAAAGATTTCCTTTGTAAGTTATATTTCTTTATTAATTGATGACACCTTGAAAAAAATAGTGTTGTCATTTTGAGCTTTTATAAAGGTTTATTCTCGTAAATTTTTAAAAAATTCGAGAATAGTTTTTCTTTTAAATACGGGCTAAAGCGCACGTCCCCAGGGGCGCGCTTTGCTAGCATTTCCCCTCAAAACGCGCTGACGTGGATGCGTTTTGAGGAGCAACGGTCCTTTCCTGTAAATATTTTTCAAACCGGCCCTTTTCCGTTATTAAATAAATTTTTTGGTATTATTGAGTATTTTGCCCTATTTTCTTTATTTGTTCTTAATTGGAAATTGAAACTCTCTTATCCATGTATATTCGAATGAGATCTTGAGCACAAAATTCCTTTTTATGTTTTAATATTGTGATTATAATATTATGTATTTATGTAAATTTTTATATATTAATTATATTATCTAAATTTGATATATTCATATATTTTTATTTTATTTTTTTATGTTGTATTATATGATGTTGCATTTTAATTATTTTTATTGAGGTAAAATGAATTGAGAATGGCTAAGTGGCACTCAATCCTTGGAGTTTGAAAATTGGATTAGATTCATGTGAATTAATTAAGTACTTATAGGTGAATATTTTATCGAGATAGTGTTACTCCTTTGGAGAGCATATCTTCGAGTGATTTTGTTTTGATTATTATTGATGTATTAGTTATTTTCAATAAGTTACTTTGTATTCATTTAAATTTTATGTTAGCAAGCCAAAATTGATATATGCTTCAAGGCTTGTGTAGGTTAAGAAATGAAAGCTTACGAGTGCATTCTAATTTTTGTTTATTGAGGAACATATTTGTAAAAGATTACAAACCGTTATTCTAAACATTGGTGAAGTTGGAGGTGAGGGTTTTAGTCTTTAGATACAAAGATGAGATCTTTATACTTTGGGATTGATAGAGTGTGATTCACTTGTTGTATTTGTGATAAAAGATAATGAAATTTCTTATTGAGCTAGGTTTCGCAGACGTAAGGAAACCGAACTACATAAACAAATCTCTGTGTTATTTCTATTTTGCTTGCACAGTTTTTCGCTGTGACAAGCCATAATGGTCACTGCAAACTAACACTTCCATTGAAATTTTCATTTAGAGTAAATCTTTATGTTATTTTTATTTTGTTTACACAATTTTTCACAGTGACAAGTCAAAACAGCAACAGCAGACTAACACTTCCATTGAAATATTCATTTTAAGCAAATATACAACTTAAAGGTAACCATAATGTTATATTTATATCTATACATATACAACGCCCAAATCAGAAAGCATGATCCCTGTTAATTATTGTACAACGATATATTCTCAAGTTGATTGCATCTGATTAAAGTTAAAATTTTAAATTTTAGGATTTAATCTTGAATTTCTCTTTGTTTCTTTTATTTGTTGCTGATATTAGTTTTGTTATTAAAGAGTTTAGAAAAAACATAGGTTTAAATTCCAAGTCTAAATCTGATCACATGTACGTTTAATCCTACTCTATTCTGGAAAGTTAATTTGAGCTGAATTAATAATTGATTTTAATTGGAACATGAGGTTGAAATACTAAAAAAAATTCTACCAACATTTGATGTTATTCAACACTAAAAAGATTGAAGTGACGTAATTTTATTGAATGCTGAAGCACATTTTAGCATCTTCCTACTAGAATAGAAACTCTATATATCAAATTACTCTGACCTAAAAGAAGAAAAAAGGTTAGTAGACAGAGATAACATGTGTACAATCAAATTTACATTTAACCTAAGGGGGAAAAAATTGAAAAGCCTTGGCGCTACCTGAAAAAAAGGTAAATATCTTTGTCATTTAGCCCTCTTAGCTTACGACTTGTTTTTGACAACTTTAACACTGCTGTAGAACCGATTGAGATCCTTCATAGCCCTCTCTTCAATCTGAATCGATCTAATAGAAGAAGTTGCTTCAACCTCGGGTTTGAACCAGCAACTCATTGCAGGGGAATCCAATGGCGAATCTTGACCAGTAGCTGTTGGACACCCACTCACTTTGGTTTTTGGACTGTGAGAAAGACTGCAGTTGTTTTCCCTGCTTTTAGTTGAACAGACCGAAAGAAAGAAAAGGAAGTGAGTCCTGCAAATGGCAGGAATGAGCCACATAACACGGTTCAAGATGCATTGCATGGAATGGAATGGGATGAAAATGTAATACGAGGAAATGCAGATAAAATACTATAAATGATGAAACCAGTTAAGGATGCATGTATGCTGAAAAGACAGGGAGAGATAGGAGTGCAGTAACTTCGCATACCTGCTGCATCTGAATGTCCCTAAGAGATGGCCGAAAAAGATGAGTACCACCAGAAGCAGCCCAAGGAGGTGTGGTTCTTTCTACATCAGATACTTGTGAAGCTTGAACTGGGCCGACAGAAATTGGTTTGGATGGCAAGAATGAACTCAGCAGGATTTTTCCTTCTTCATTTCTAACCTCAGGAAGATCTTCCACCTGATTTTTGCTTCCAGTTAGCCAGTTCACCCGTAGTTTGCTCTGTTCATCCTGAATTTCACGGAGTGATGCTTTTCCCTTCAAAACTTTTGCACCGCCCCACGCAGGGACCTCACTTCTAGGTGTTGGTGGAGGGAGTAGAATGTGTTTCGGTGCATCATCAAGAGCACCACTCAGAAACATAGAAAGTCCACCTTTCCTATTCTTCTTCTTGGTTGTTGTTTGTAAAGTACTCTTATCTTCTGCATGGACTGAGCTGTCCTTTCTTTGAACAAAGAAAGTAGACTTTTCCGAGGCTTGGTCCGTTATAGTTCCTTCGACCATAGCATTTTCTTCCTGTCAAAATAACAAAGACTTCAACAAATAAGATAATTTGTTCAAGTAGCTTTAACCTCTTTTTTCATTTCAGTAATTTATTTAAATAAACAGAAGATTACTCTTGGAGATGCAAAATATGAGACCCTAAGCAGACTTATCAGGATAAGAAATACCAAAAAGCAAACTCACAAAAGACCAAAATAATAAGTCTCTGCATATTGCCGAACTACAACAATGTCAAAGACTGATTCAAAGCACAAACTGGCTCATGATCTGGAATTTAGAATATCAAAGAGTCGTTTAAAACATCAAACCTAATAACGTAGAAAATTGATATTGATTTTCATATGGATTGAAAAAATAAAAGCAAAAAAAAAAAAAAAAAAAAAAAACACACAGATTTTACGTGGAAACCCTTTCGGGAAAAAACCACGGGCAGAGGAGAAGAAAATTCACTATGTCGAATTCGAATCAATTACAAGAGGAATAGACCATGTCTATTTATAGGCTTATAAAGCCATATTCTAATAGGAGTGTAGTAAGATTGAAACTCCTTATTCTAATCAATATCAAATAGATGGAGTTTAATAAGGTTTAAAAAACCTTATTCAAAATAAAATAAAAGAAGTGTAGTTCTATAGGGATTCTTCTTTTATTTTATTTTACCATTGTATTTTATTTAAATAAGAATTTGGGTCACTTAATTCTAACAATCTCCACCTTGACACGAATTCTCAATAAACAAGTTCTTCATCGCGAACTCTTAACGAACAAGTTCTCCACCTCTTCCATAAAACCCCTTAAGGGTTTAACTTCAACAATGAACACCAACCAAGTCTAAGCAATGCTTAAACTTGGTTATAGGAAGTGACTTAGTCATCATATCTGCAGGATTTTCATGAGTACTAATTTTGCTCACAACAATATCACCACGAGCAATAATATCACGAACAAAATGATACCGAACATCAATGTGTTTTGTTCTCTCATGAAACATTTGATCTTTTGTAAGGAAGATAGCACTGACGATGTCACAAAATATCTGTGCTAATTTGAAGGTCTTCATTGAGCTCACTAAAGAGTCCCTTCAACCAAATAGCTTCTTTACAAGCCTCTCGAATCGCCATGTACTCACGGCTTGATGGTAGACAAAGCGATTGTAGTTTGCAAAGTAGCTTTCAATGATTGCACAACCTCCGATTGTAAAGACATAACCAAAGTGAGAGATCTTCTTCTATCAAGGTCTCCAGCCAAAATCAGCATCAACATACCCAATGACTCCATCTCTAGTTCTTCCAAACCGTAAGCAAACATCGTAGAGTACCTCGCAAGTATCTTAAAATCCACCGAATCGCTTTCCAATGTTCTTTACTGGGATTCGCCATGTATCCGCTAATCTGCACTTGATCGCATATGATAAACGGACGTGAACAAACCATAGCATACATGAGAGATCCCATCGCACTAGAGTATGGAACATGTGACATGTACTCAATCTCATCATCGATCGTGGAGACAAAACCGATGAAAGTCGAAATGGTCACGCTAAAGGAGTACTAATGAGGCTTAGCACTCTGCATATTGAACTCGCAAAGAACTTTCTCAATGTACCCCTTCCGACTTAGGTACAATTTACTTGCTTTTCTATCTCTCGAGAATCTCCATACCAAGTATCTTCTTTTTTGGTCCTAAATCTTTCATCTCAAATTCTTCATTTAGTTGGGATTTGACCTTTCTTATCTCTCCTTTATCTTTTGTTGCTATCAACATGTCATCAACATAAAGAAGTAGATACACAAAAGAACCATCAACATTTTTTCTTAAAGTAAACACATTTGTCAAAACTACTTCTTTTAAAATCATGAGAAGTCATAAAGGAATCAAACCTCTTATACCATTGTC
Source organism: Gossypium bickii (assembly GCA_025503065.1). NCBI lineage: Eukaryota > Viridiplantae > Streptophyta > Magnoliopsida > Malvales > Malvaceae > Gossypium > Gossypium bickii. The sequence goes on from CP106709.1 coordinate 12,024,033, forward strand.
TTGGTGATCAAGTTTCAAACCAGTAAAGAGACTTTTCAGCAAGCAAACATAGTCCTCCTTTTCGAGGCTGTAGAAACCCTCTGGTTGTTGCATGTAAATATCTTCCTCAAGTTCTCCATGCAAAAATGCGGTTTTACATCTAACTGTTTCAAGCTCCAAATCTTGCATAGCCACAATACCAAGCAAAGCTCGAATCGAACTATGCTTCACAACCGGGGAGAACACATCTGTGAAGTCCACTCTGGAATTTGACTATAACCCTTTGCAACAAGCCTTGCTTTATATCCGGATTCTTCAACTCCCTGAGTCCCTTCTTTCTTTTTAAACACCCATTTACAAAGTGAACAACCTTTTTACCTTTAGGAAGTTTCACAAGATCCCATGTTCTATTTTTATGGAGTGATTCTATTTCCTCTTGCATAGCAAACATCCACTTTCTCGAGTCTTCACACTAACCGCCTCGAGAATAATTAGACGGATCTTGGTTTGCATCTATATCTTGACCACATTTAAAGCATAAGCAACTAGGTCACTCAAACATACTTCTTTGGAGGTTTAATTTCTCTTCTAGTTCTGTTTTTGGCGATAGAGTATTTTGGTGAAGAATCAACTCTATTCTCAATTTTTGTACTGGCTTGAGGAGTTGACTCTGTATTAACTCGATGCTCCACCGCTTTTGATTTTCTTTATTGGAAGAGTCTTTAAGAGATAAGTTAGGTAGCATAGCAGTTTCATCAAAAACAACATCTCTGCTAATCACAACTTTTCTATTTTCGGGACACCATAACTTATACCCTTTTACACCACTTTATAGCCAAGAAAAACACATTTAATGGATCTTGGTTCCAATTTTCCATTATTAGCATGAGCATACGCGGGACACCCAAAAATCTTTAAATCGAATAATTAGCGGGATTACGGACCATACCTCTTGTGGAGTCTTTTTCTCAATGGCAATGGATGGAGATCGATTGATCAAAAACATGCGATGAAGGTCGCTTCGCCCAAAACGACTTTGGTAAGTTGGCATTTGACAACATGCATCGAACCTTCTCCATAATCGCTCGTTTCATTCGTTTCGCAACACCGTTTTGTTGTGGAGTATGACGAATCGTCAAGTGTCTCACGATCCTTCCGACTTGCACAGTTTATTAAACTCATCAGAACAAAACTCTAAGCCATTATCTCGTATGAGGTATTTTATTTGTTTTCCGTCTGCTTTTTCAATCATAGTTTTCCAAGACTTAAATGCGGAAAACACATCGCTTTTTCTCGCTTCGGGAAGAATGCCCAAACTTTTCTCGGAAAAATCATCAATAAAAGTTAGCATATAATTAGCTCCACCTCTCGAAGGCACTTTTGATGGCCCCCACGGATCGAATGAATATACTCCAATGTTCCTTCGTGTTATGGATTCCTCTAGTGAATCGAACTCTCTTTTGCTTCCCAAAAACGCGGTGCTCGCGTAACTTCAGTTTGCAAATTCCTTGCCCATCAAGAAGTCCTCTTTTGCTCAATTTCGCCATGCCATTCTCACTCATATGCCCTAGGCGCATATGCCAAAGTTTAGTAATATCATCATCCGATAAAGAAGAGAAGCGGCAATTTGCATCACCAATATGATAGAACCTTGCAAAACATATAACTTGGTAGCCTTTCTCGCGCCCTTTCATCACAATGAGGGAACCTTTGGAAATCTTCAAAATCCCACTTTCACTATGTATTTGTACCCTTTTGAATCAAGAGTACTCAACGAAATTAAATTTCTCTTCAATTCTAGAACATGCCGTTACGTCACTAAGTGTTCTGACAACTCCATCAAACATCTTAACTTTAATTGTTCCAACACTGCAATTTTACACGAAGCATTATTTCCCATCAAAACAACACCTTCAGATACCGTTTCATAATTTGTAAACCAATCCCGATTGGGACTCATGTGAAAGGTGCAGCCTGAATCAAGTATCCACTCCTCGCTCTCTTTTGAATTATTGACAGAGGCAACTAGAAGTTCACCATCACTGTAGTCTTCTACAATATCAGCTTCACCAGAATTTTCTGGTTGTTTTCCCTTTGATTTTGCGGCCTCCTTTTAATTTTGTTCTGTAGCTTGTAGCACTCAGATTTAATGTGCCCTTTCTTCTTGCAGAAGTTACAAGTTTTACCTCTGTTTGAAGACTTTGATCTACCCTTAGATTTACCGCGAGGATTTCGTTCCTGTGTCCTTCCACGATCATCATCAGCATTCCGATCTTGTCTCCCACGAACGATGAGACCCTCTCCTTGAGAGTCAGTTTTAACCACAAGATGCTTCATCTTATCATACGAGGTCAAAGAATCATAAACCTCATCAAGCGTGAGAGACTCGCGGCTATATAAAATCGTGTCTCTAAAGGTTGAATAAGACGGGGCAACGAACAAAGCGAGAATCAACCCTAGATCTTCCTTATCATACCGAACCTCCATGGCCTCCAAGTTTTAGAGAATTTCTTTAAACAACTTTGTTAAGTGTTCGTGCACGCACGCACCTTCCTCCAAACGATGAGCATAAAGGCGTTGCTTCATATGCAACTTGCTAGTTAAAGTTTTCGACATACATATTTGTTCTAGCCTCTTCCATAATGTTTGCGGCGATCTTCTCCTTCATCACATCCTGCAAAATTTCATTAGACAAATGCAGATGTAACTGTGTTAGTGCCTTTCGATCCTTGCGCTTCTTATCTTCCTCTGTCAATGTCGAAGGCATCTTATCTACCCCTAACAGGGCTTCCTCTAAATCCATCTGTGCAAGAACTGCCTGCATCTTTATACGCACAACGCTGAATCGGTGTTGCGATCCAACAGCTGAATTTCATACTTCAAAGACGCCATTACCGTGATCGAGATGAAAAAACCCGAAAGCTCTTGATACCAATTTGAAAAAATAAAAGCAAAAAAAAAAAAAAAAGAACACACAGATTTTACGTGGAAACCCTTTCGGGAAAAAACCACGGGCAGAGGAGAAGAAAATTCACTATGTCGAATTCGAATCAATTACAAGAGGAATAGACCATGTCTATTTATAGGCTTATAAAGCCATATTCTAATAGGAGTGTAGTAAGATTGAAACTCCTTATTCTAATCAATATCAAATAGATGGAGTTTAATAAGGTTTAAAAAACCTTATTCAAAATAAAATAAAAGAAGTGTAGTTCTATAGGGATTCTTCTTTTATTTTATTTTACCATTGTATTTTATTTAAATAAGAATTTGGGTCACTTAATTCTAACATGGATGCTAGTTATGATGAATGTCAAGATCATTTGATAAAACATGGGGTTCAATTTTTAATTTATGCTCCTGCGTAGAAATTATAATAAGTTATTGCAAACTTTTGAACCATAATTCACGGTTCTGCATCTAGGACCTACTAGTTGAAAATTTTGAGAAACTCGCAACGAAAAAGAGAGTTGCTAGGAGTAATGATAGAGTGCGAAGGAAATGAAATAAACTAGACAAGATTTTATTCAATATGGGATAGAAGAAAGAACATGCAACAAATGCGTAGCAATTCTTTTTATTCTTTTTTCTTCAAGAACTTGGGTAGATTCCTAGACCATGCAACAAAACTGTAGCAATTTTTTCCCTTGAGAACTTAAATAGACTCCTAGAATGTGCAACATAACTGTAGCAGTTCCTTTTTTTCCCCTCTAGGGCTTAAATGGGTTCCTATTTCTCTTAAAATCTCATGTGCAGCACTCTCACAGCAATTACAAAGCAAAAGAAAGAAATGCACTTGAATCCAACCAAAGAGTCTGCAAACAATTAAGCACTAGAACAACAACCTAGCAAATCTTCAGTTAAGTGTCCACTAAAAAGTGAGGCATTAGAAAGACATCTTTAATAAGAGATCAAGCCTTACTCATTAAAACTTGGGGGATTTCGATATCAGAAATGTCCTTCCCAGAGTTTGATTCTATGTTACTGGTACTAAAATCCGAGACTCTCTCAACTTGAGCTACCCTTTGTTTGCTCTTCCTCCTTTGTTTTCTTGAAACCTCAGCCTTTTTATTTCCTTTAGCATCTGCTGAAACCGAACAAGATCCTTTTGACTGAGATTTTTCAACTGGTAGACCAAGCTCAGCAAGAGAATTTTCAAGATCAGGTTTTCTTTGCAGCTTTGCAATTTGCTGGTCATCAAGGATGTATCCACCCGACTGCTTCATTTCAAGCACCTCGATCTGCTGCAACTTCTTCTGTAAAGCTTGAACTTGTTCGGAGATCCCTTGATTAAGATAATCTTTAGGTTGCAGAAAAGAATCCAATCTGTCTCCTTCATTCACAACACAGGTATCTGTCTCCTTCATTCACAACACAGGTTTTATTCTTGTTGTCACGGGTCCTTAGAACCTCACTTTCACTATCCTCCTCATCACCATTTATGATAACCGGAAAGGTAGCAGTAGGAGTGGGAAGCCGTCGGTAACTCCATGATTCTGTTGATCTCGAGTCTAATGACTTCTCAAGACTAGCAAGAACATCTGGTGATGCGCTTGCAAAAGCTTGTGATGAGACTGTTAAGAGATAGTCCAAGTTACGAATGACAATATCCTGCATTCATGAAGTCAAAACAACTTTGTAGTCAAAGTATATTTCCATGCCAAACACCATGTCAAGAAACCTTACCGGAAAGGCTTAAAGAAGGAATTCAAGCCAACATTACAAATTAGGCACAATTTCTCCCAAAAATTGTTAAGACCTCAGAGGGGATTGCCTCACAATACTTCCTTATATCATCAGCTCCAAGTGAATCAGCAATTTCAAGTAGTTGAATTGCATTTCGTGGCTCCACTAGACACTCTGCTGCTACTTTCTCACAAAGACTCTTTAAGCTAGGTATGGTCTTCTTCTCGGAACCAATTTTATGGATGGATGATCTCATGCCACTTGAATCGGGATCATTAAATAAAACTTCCTCATCCAATTCTTGTACTTCATCATTGACTTTCAACTTCGGGACCTGATCACTTGGGGTGGTAGAGAGAAACAATACTCAAAAGATGAGTTTCACCAACTGAAACTGAAGTAGCCCTCTTAACTCCGTGTAACCGAGTTGCAACAGGTGGTTTATCCATACTTTTCTTGTCATCCCACATGTAAACATCACCTGTAGCAGTAGCAGTTGCAGCCCAGTACTTACCAGCAGAAATGCTTACGATTGTTTTCTCACAAAGGGAATATAGCTGTAGAAATTCATCCAAATGAAGTAAATAATAAGCTTCACTCCAGGGGAAGTTAAAATCAACAAAGACAATGGAATAGAACCTGTTGGCATCTAAGATCAGGATCTGGGGAAACCCAATAAAATAATGCTCCATCTTCAGTAATAGCCATGCTATGTACCATCCCGGCAGCTATTGCAACCACATGAAGTCTCTCCTTTCGATGAAATTTCATAGGGGTGCTTCCACTCTTCTTTAGATTTCTGGTAATGACAACTCGTCTAGGTGAAACAAGTCAATGACCCCAAGTATATACCTGCCATACAAGTTTTACTGTGGTTAGGCCCATATTGCAAAAAATATACTCTCATTCCACAAACAAGTGAAAACGCAACTCTCATACGTGAATTTTGAATTCAAGTACATGGGATTTAGAAATAGTGCAAGTAGAGATCAATGTAATTATCAATTATAGAAGGTGCCGGTATAATCACCTCTCCGTCAGCTCCCAATACAATTGTGTAATATTTTGCAATTGCAACACCCTTGAAGACCTTGCCTTTGAGGTACTCAACTATTCTTGGTGTGTAATTTGATGCTGAATTAGAGGTGCCATAACCAAGTTGACCCTCCCGGTTGCAGCCCCAAGTGAAAACTTCACCAGACTCGGAGACAACAGCAGTATGCTTATTTGCAGCAGCAACAGCAACTATTCTTGATTTAAGTGAGCTTACTCTACGTGGTGTTGGTTGGGTATCCACAGACGTATAGCCCAACTGACACTCTGCACAACACAAGATAATGTCTACTTCAGCATTTCTAGCCAATAAGTCCTTGATTTGTTTGAACAATGCAGAACATTATTTTGCCGGTCAACATGTAGAAGGCATGCAATATTCAATCAATTAATACAATCAAGCGAATTTTCACTTCAGGAAATAACTATCGCCTATGGTCACCAAATCTTGCTAGTATAACCAATGAGTTTTTACCTCTATTAGATCCCCAAGTGAACACTTTCTTGACCTCTGTAGCAACTACAGTGTGATGTTTCGCTGCAGCAATTGCTTTCACCCGACGAGCCCCCAAACCGAAAGTCACTTGGCGGGGAGTGATAACTGCAGCTTGACCACTGAAAAGTATAAAGGATAAAATAATACGTTCATGGTTGTTGACTCACATCATCCTCTATACCCAAAATAAAAATAATAAACAAAACTGTTTCAAACTTTTAAAATTTTCAATATGGTATTCCAGAAAAAAAGTAAATTAAAAAAAAAAAAAAACATGATGTAAAATTTAAACTAACAGAATTCAACATCTAAAGATCCCATGGCTTAATTTAACTTCAGAGTTCCTGCTTGAAGAATCATTAAAGTGGGTAAGATTCTGTCATATACAAAGGGATAACAAATCTTATACCTATGAATGTCAAAGTCAGGGTGCCCTAGTCGGGCCCCCCTTCCAAAACCCCAGGTGTAGACCTTTCCATGAGCAGTAACAGCTACACTATGAAATTTAGCCGCAGAAATTAACTTGATTACGGAGCCATGAAACAAATCAAGTTTGCATGGTAACTTCTGTATATGGGCATTTCCTGTTCCAAGTTGATAGTTAACACCACTTCCCCAGCTATACACCTCGGTAGCAACTAAAAAACACATGGAAAACCGTGTTATACTTTTAAAAAGGCAGATTTGATTATATATAACAATCCAATGTTCTCCAACAAAGTAAAGATGGTAGCAGGTACCTGAATCAAGCCCACTTTCTAAAACCTTAAACACAGGCCCAGAAAGGAGATCTATAGGTTTTCTACATTTTGAATCTTCCAATGTAATAGAAGCACCAGACTGAAGGAGAACACTAGCTACAGCAAGATGACCAAAATGCAGAGCTCTATGAAGGCTACTCTATCCGGATTCTCCATCCTGAAACATACATTCTGAAGTGTAATTTGAAAGAGGATTGAACATAATTGGACCATCATAGATCTTTATAACTTCATAATGTTTAACACAAAGATAATGGACATTCTAAAGCAAGGTACTCGACAGGCATCTATTACTAACCAGGACACATTCAGATCAACTAAACAATAAGAAGAATAACACACCTTAGCATCAGGATCAGCACCAGCAGCTAGAAGCCTCTGAATAATGGGAAGGTGGTTTCTCCAAGTTGCAATGTGAAGAGGAGTCAGGCCAAACCTGTTCCTACAGTTTACAGTACCAGCAGTCTTTTTCAATAGCGTCAATTCTGAATCTACATCAGGCAAGGACCCTTCTCGCACAGCAAGCCACAAATCTTTACGGGATTCACTAGGTGAGACTTTTCACACGGATTTTGGGGGGTTCTGTTTCTGTCCTTGAGGTGAAGTTAACATCTCCACTACTTTGTATGTCAAGAGAACAGTCTATAAATAGTATTTTTTATCGAAAAAAAATAAAATTCAGAAGTCACTGATAGCTCCTGCGTATGTCTATAGCCAGAGATCCAAACACATAAAAGAAATTAGGACAGACTAAAAATACAGGCACAGCTTCCTCGGTTCCAACTAGTCCATTAGAAAATCAAGACATCAACAAGGTTTAGAATCTATTTCCATTTAAACGTAGAGCTGTGTTGATAACATATCCTCTTGCTATCGTCTTCACCATCTTTACTACAAAGAGATACCAATTTCAACAACCATTCATAAACCCCCATGAACATTCACAATGAAGAAGGATATCTTGTATAAATAAAGAAGTGAAGCAACATGCTGCATTTAAAATTTCATGGATCAGCATAAAGTATCATGTAGAAGTGATATATAATAGCTAAGGGAAAATGAATGAACAACAAAAAAACAACCAAAACTAGCAAATTTTATGATGTAAATATCAAAAGAAATTAGAAACTTGCACATGTGCAAATGCATTTGATCTCACAAGCTATCTCAAAATTTACAGCAATAGAAATTAAATAGAGTGACATTAGATTTAAACTGAAGCAAATGACTGCAGTAAACAATTACAAGCAAAGCTGTAGATCTAAAGCAAAATATAGAATTTAAAGTGGGAACAAAAGAGAATAACAAATTAATCATGGGAAAATCAGTTTACAGATAAAAAAAAGTACATGAATTTAACCAGCACACATAATTATAAATTACACCAACAATAAAAATAAAAAATCAAAACTTTCATTCAAATGCAATAGCTCCTCAAAGTTCCCAGCTTCAGCAATGACAACTCAAAAGAAAATACTCATTGTCAAATTCTCAATAATATCTCCAAAAACAACACAGAGGTGAAGAAACTGCTGCGAAGAAATGCTACAATTGAAAGCAAAGGAAACCAAATCTTTCACATCGCCTTAAAGAGAAATCCCAAGAGATATTGTCGGAAAGTCGAAGAATATAACTTAGAATAAATTTTCTCTTCTTTTTATTTTCTATTACAGAGAACCAAAGCTTAAGATTATATTATACCCCAAAAGAACCGAAGGCATAAAAACGCAAGTGAAGAAAAAATTAGAGACAGAACTGAAGACGAGTAAGGGTATTCCTGGAACTTAGGTCCGTTGTAAAATAAAATAGTTTGGTTAATCAAAAATGTCAAGGTAAAAGATAAATCATTTCTCCAAAAACAGCTTATCTATAAATAATTTTATTTTTATATAAAAATTAACTTAAATCAAGCTTAATATTATTATATTGATAATAAACTTTAATTTTATTTTTAAAAATATTTAAAATATTATATTTTTCAATATTTTTAAACATACATATTTAATTATTTATATTTAGTCATATAATAAATATAATTTATTATTTTAATAAATTATTTAATATTTCAATTTTATTTTAATAATAAATTTTAAAAATAATAATTTTAAATAATATTATTCATATATTATTGAAAATATTCAATATTAATATTTTAATAATAAATATTTATTACAATTATAAATATATTAATAATAAATGTTTTGTAGTATAAAGGTTAAAATACATTATAAGTCTATGTACACTTCACAAATTTGTAATTTAGTCTTTGTATATTTATTTTCAAGAATTTAGTCTCTTTACTTTTCAGATTTGAAAATTAAGTCCAATTGTTGACATCCTTAATTTTTTTGTCAATTTTGTTGATGTCACATTTTTAAATAAAAAATACTCACTTAGTAGTCATGTAATTAAAAAATAACGTTGTAATGAATCTGAATTTAACATAATGTTTTTAATATATGTAAAAACAATGTAAAATATAAAATTATAGATAAAAATAAATTCAATTAAACAATGAAAAAAAAAAGAAAATCTCAAATGTATGTTTGTTTAATTGAAAACAACTTTTATGAACTATTTTTAAGAAATCTACCAAATAACAGAAAATACTTTATACAGTTTCATCCAAATATCAAAAAATATTAGCTTTTCTAAAAAAGTAAATCATTTTTCAAAAATTATTTTCTAGAAGTTATTTTCAGTGAAGCAAATGTAGCCTTCAATTTTATATTAAATTTGGCCTACACTTGTCCATGACTGGGCCGGGCCGGGTGGTTTACATTAAGCATATGGTGATGAACCTTGGGTTGAGCACTTTGGGTTTTGTGTTGTACAATAACTTGTTGTCCTTGATGATGGCACCTATATTTTGGGTTTTGATTGGAGAATACAATGAAGTTGTTTCCCCATGAAAGTTCAAAGCAAGAACAGGGACCAAACATGGAATGAAGCCACCACCAACACAACCTCAAGGAGATAATCCAGACAGTGATAGGATGTATATAACAGCATAGGCTAGTTCTGGAGCAGGGGAAGGCATCGGTAGTTCTCTAGAATTGGTGTGGGGTGATATGGCCGAGTCGGGTGTTGGAAGCAGGGGCATGGGAGGACCTAAAATTAAAATAATGTTAAAGATAATTATATAAAAATTTTGAATAAATAAAAATTTGCATAAAATTATTAAATATTAAAATAATATAATATAATTTTAAAAAAATAACTTGAAGACTTAAAATGGGCTTGAATTAGCCTTTTGTAAATATGGACAGATTTGAGCATAATTTTAAACTCATATTTCAATTTAAGCCCGGTTTGAACAAACAAAAAATATGTTAATACAATTCTTAAGCCCAACCTGACACGACTCATGATCGCATCTAGTCTCATCTTTTAAATTTTATTTGTGGTCACACTCTATCAAATCATTTTTTATAGGTATAATGTCAAGGTTTTTTTGTATTTTAAAAAAATAATTTTATTATAGGTAAATGTATTATATCCCTTTTATTACAAAGATTGAATTAAATTACTCAATCTATTATTAAATGGATTAATTTAGTTCATATACCATTAAAATGAATCTATGAAGTCCAAATTTCAATAAAATTAACATTTATTATTTAAAAAACATCATTTACCATTAACAAAGTTAATATTTTGAAAGCTTATTGTGATTATGTAAATGAAACCTTTTATTTAGAGTTAAAGTGCAAATGAAAAAGAAAAAATTTCATGCCATTTTTAACGTTAACTCTATTATAGTTTGATCTTAATTGATTTTTTTTAATAACACAGAAATTAAATTAATACGTTTAATAGTAGAGAGACTTGATGATCTTAATTGATTTTTTTTTAATAATGCAGATATTAAATTAATACATTTAATAGTAGAGAGACTTGATGTAGTCCATATAAGAGTTACTTTGAACTTTTATTATTACAAACAAGAACTTATGAGTAGAAATTTAGTAGAGAGGTGGTTATTATATACTTATAGCAATATTTAAAATAGATATAATAGTATTTGATATTCCGATAATATTTAAATTTTCAAAATTTTAAATTAAAAAACTAAAATATATTAATTACTTATATTTAGATTTTATCTTTAATAAAATTAACAAATGTTTAAAGGTTGGTTTTTGTAGTATCATTTTTTAATAAATCGTTGAAGTCTAAGATGCGGATAGATAATTTTAAAATAGATAAACTTTTTGAATATAGTAAAGCTCATTTTGTATTTCTTATTAGAATGTTTGAGTTTTATCGTTGATAAAAATGTGTTGTTGTATTATTGATTCTCAGCTGAAAATTTAGCCTTTTATTTTTTAAATATATAAATTTAAATAATTTTCGGTTTTATTACCATAATAATGTAGTTAGTGTTTTTTTTTATATAAAAGAAAAGATACAACTAGTTAAGTTATACTAAAGAGATTATCTGTAAACACATGTAATACGTCTCCCCCAATAAAGGTTGTTTTAGCTATTCGGTCTGCTTCAGCATTTTCCTCTTTGGGGATGTATTCAAGTTTCTATTTTTTGATATTCTTCAAGAGATGATCAATGCGTTTGATTATCATTGACTTTGAAGATATTAATTCCGGAATTTGGATTGCTTTAATATCCTCCAAGTAGTTTGTATCAACAATTCAATTCATTGTTCTTCCTGCACTAGTGATAAGCCATCCAAAATACCCATAATTTAGTATCAAATATTGAGCATTTCTTTAACTATCGACAAAATCCGATGATCTAATCTTCATGGTTGTCTCTCAATATTCCCATAATTAATGTTTTTTTTTAATATTAACTTACACATGTGTCATTCATTTGATCTGCCAAATGCCAGTAAAAGAACACATCCAACAAAATAAACTTTCCTTGTTTGTTTAAAACCTTATTACATATATTAAATTTAGTAATGAATGTATTTTATATTTCATGACTATTGTTGGTATAGATAAAAAAGCTGCTATAAAGGTTAAAGTTACCATTATAAACTATTGTTGTTATTCAATCTGATTTTACCTCAATTGTTATGAATTTTTATTCCAAACGCTGAACTTTGCTATCTTCAGGTGTACATGGAATTACAAGCATTGTACCATGTACATTTTAGGTTGATATTGCCAACGGTTATGCGATCAGCATATAATTCTTTGTGTAAATTTAAATTGACATTGCTAGCGGTTGCACCTTTTACATCCTTTCATGTAAATTCGGGTTGTAAGAACCAATGATTGTGCGATCAGTTTAATACTCTCCACGTAATTTTGAATTGTAAGAACCAACGATTGTGCGATCGATCCAATATTCTCCAAGTAAATCCGAATTGATATTGCTAACAGTTGTGTGATCAACATACAACTTTTTACATAAATTTAGGCTAACATTGCCAATAGTTGCACCTTTGAAATTCTATTACGTAAATCCGGGTTGTAAGAATCAATGGTTGCACCTTCAGCATTCTATTGTGTAAATTCGAGTTGACAACACCCATGGTTGCACCTTTTATATACAACCAACGAGTAATCTACACCTTTTATATTTTACATTTTACATTTTACATTGACAACAGATACCTTGCATCTTTTATATTTTATATCGCTAACATATGTGTTGTTTTTTTTTTTTTTTTTGTCTAAGAAAGAAAAGATGGATAGATCAAACTTTAGCAATTAAAACCGACTTGCTACTTTTCCACTACTTGTCTTTCATCAGCAGCCTGAGCTTGAATATGGTTCTGCTGCTGTTGTTGTTGCCTCTCATCCTTGCATACTCTCTCTATTTGGCCAAGTTGTTTACAACTTCTGCATTGAATGGCTGATCTGAGCCAGCAATACCTCTCCAAATAAGTGCTCTTTTTGCGATGAGAGCATGGTAGATTTTTCTCCTTGCAACAATCTCTCTAACTCTTCTCTGTCTTGTCTGACTAGGTTTTCTTTTCTCTGTTATTTGAGGAGCTCGAGCCTTCCTTATTTTTTGCTTGAAAGCTCCTTCAACATGCTCACCCTGCCTTGGAGCTCTCCTCTGCTCTTGAGCTCACAAGGCATTTATCAGCTTTAATAGAGAGATCGAAGATAGATTTCTCGAGTATTCAAGAGAGAATACTTTTTATTTGTACCTCTCAATAAGTGTGGTGATCTGTTGTGCGGAAGCGTGTCAAAGAGTAAAATTATTGTACTAAAAAAATCACACTAAGTTCAATTCCCAGGAAAGAGAGGTGGATTACGAGGATCACTTAAGTACCAGATCTTTTCTAGCCAGAATATCCCTCTATCGTAATTTAATAGCACAATAAATAACTACAATCACACTCACAAGATATGAAAAATAAATAATAATGAACACCAGAATTTTAACGAGGTTCGGCAAATTTCGCCTACATCCTCGGGCACTACCAAATATATTTCACTCCAAAATTACAAGTGAAAATACACAAATAGGGAGAGAGAACAATGCCTTAAGTAGAGAATGGCAAATGTTGGGATGAAGAAAATGAGAGATGGTTAGGCCTATTTATAGTTGAGGTTCAGGGATCAACTTGCAAAGTACCTATACAAATAGGGACCAAAATAGCAATTATCCCATGCCAATTGTCACCCATTAACTTTCAGTGCTTATTTCTAACTATTTCCAACTTTGCTTACAGCCAACTATCTTTGACTTTTCAAAGATAGTGGTTGCCAATAATCTCCACCTTGAAGATTTGATTAGGATAATCTTATCTTCACACAATTCTTTCTGCCCTTGCCAGCAATATTTGATAGTGCCTTCTTCAACTGTTAAACTTGCAGGATATTGATCAAGTTCAAACAATGTTCGAACTTGGTTGCTGTTACCACCTTAGTCATCATATTTGCGGGATTATCTGCAATCTTGATCTTCTGAAGACGAATTTTCCCCTCATCAATAATTTCCCGCACAAAATGGAATCGTACGTCGATATGTTTTGTACGTGCATGATAGACTTGATTCTTTGCTAAATGAGTAGCACTTTGACTATCACAATACACGTTAACATGCTCCTGAACCAATCCCAAGGTTTTAACCATACCTTGTAACCAAATAGCTTCCTTTACAGCCTCTGTTACAGCCATGTATTCGGCTTCTGTGGTTGACAACGCTACTATAGACTGTAGAGTAGACTTCCAACTGATTGGTCCTCCAGCAAGTGTAAACACGTAACTGATGGTTGATCTTTGTTTATCCAAATCACCGGCATAGTCAGAATTAACGTACCCAATAACACCTTCACCAAGTGTATTATCCTGCTCGAACAATAATCCAAAATCCACAGTTTTTTGAATATACCATAAAATCCATTTCACAGCTTGCCAATGTCCTTTTCCAGGATTATGCATATACCTGCTCACTATACTAACTGCCTGTGAAATGTCGGGTCTTGTACACACCATTGCATACATCAAGCTACCCACTGCATTAGAATACGGAACTTGCAACATGTATTCTCGTTCTGTATTCGTCGAAGGAGATAATTGTGCAGAAAGCTTGAAATGAGAAGCCAATGGGGTACTTACAGGTTTTGTTTGCTCGTTAATGCCAAACTGCTGTAGTACCTTTTTTAAATACTGCTTCTGGGACAAGCTAACTCTGCCATGGGCTCTATCTCTACATATTTCCATGCCAAGAATCTTCTTAGCTTCACCAAGATCTTTTATCTCAAACTCGAGATTGAGTTGAGTCTTCAATCTCTCAATCTCCACTTTGCTCTTAGATGCTATAAGCATATCATCAACATATAAGAGCAAGTATATGAAAGTTCCTTCTTGTAGCTTCTGGAAATACACGCAATGGTCAAATTTACTTCTTGTGTACCTTTGCCCTTTCATGAATTGATCAAATCGCTTGTACCACTGCCTCGGAGATTGCTTCAATCCATAAAGCGACTTTGACAGTTTGCACACCCAGTTTTCTTTACCAGCAACCTTGAATCCATCTGGCTGAGTCATATAGATTTCCTCTTCCAAATCACTGTGTAAAAATACGGTCTTCACATCAAGCTGAACTAGTTCAAGATCATATTGTGCAACCAAGGCTAGCAAAATCCGAATAGACGAATGCTTCACAACTGGAGAAAACACTTCATTGTAGTCTATTCCTTCTTTCTGAGCGTAACCTTTTACTACCAATCTAGCCTTGTACCGAATTTCATTTTTACTAGGAAATCCTTCTTTCTTTGCATATATCCATTTGCATCCAATTGCCTTCTTTCCCTTGGGCAATGTCATCAACTCCCAAGTCCTATTTTGATGAAGAGACTGCATTTCTTCATTCATTGCTTGCTTCCACTTTACACCATCAGGGTTACTTATTGCTTCTGTGTAAGTAGAAGGAGCATCATCATCTGCAATTGGAAGTGCATAGGCCACTATATCATCAAGCGAGCAGGCTTTCGAATCTCTCTTCTTGGCCTCCTATATGCAATTGAATCTTGTTGCTGTAGAAGTTCTTGGGTCGAAACCTCTTCATCATCTGTTCTTTCAATATTAGCTGGATCATTATTAACCTTTTCAAGCTCCACCTGCTACAAAGTACTACTGGTTTTGTCATCCTTTTGTGAATCCTTTAACATGGTTGATTCATCAAAAGTCACATCTTTACTAAAGACAATCTTTCTTGTATCAGGACACCAGAGACGGTATCCTTTTACTCCACTAGTTATACCCAAGAATAATACTTTCTTTGCTCTTGAGTCTAACTTCGATTCTTTTACATGATAATATGCAGTGGAACCAAAAACATGTAAAGAATCATAATTAGTAGCAGATTTACCAGTTCACATCTCCATAGGAGTTTTTCCATTTATTGCAGCTGATGGCAAACATATGTAACTGCCTCAGCCCAAAATTCTTTGCCCAATCCAGCATTAGACAACATACATCGAACTTTGTCCAGTATAATTCGATTCATGCGTTCTGCCAACCCATTCTACTGTGGTGTATCCCGAACAGTGAAGTGACACACGATGCCCTCATCTTGACATACTTGTAGAAATGGATCATTTTTGTACTTAGTACCATTATCTGATCGAAGTCGTTTGATCTTTCGACCAGTCTGAGTTTCCACCATCTTCTTCCATTTCAGAAATGCATCCAATACTTCACTTTTTCTTTTCATTAGATGCACCCATACTTTTCTTGAATAATCATCAACAAAAGTAACAAAATAGTGCATACCTCCCAAAGAAGCCACTTTGGTAGGTCCCCACACATCATCGTGAACGTAGTCCGTAATTCCTTTCAGATTGTGAATTCTTTGAACCAAACTTTACCCTCGTTTGCTTGCCCAGAACACAATGTTCACAGAATTCCAATTTGCAAGAATTTTCACCTTTCAACAAGCCTTGCTTCGCCAAAGTCTACAAAACTTTTTCACCAGCATGTCCCAATCGCATATGCCATAACCTGGTAGCCTCTGAATCTGCATCTTTCGCAGAAACTGTTGATGTTGATCCAATAACTGTACTTCCATTTAAAAAGTACAAGTTATTTCTCCTTGTGCCTTTCATCACCGTCAAATTCCCAGCTGCTATCTTTAGTAATCCATCTCTCAAAGTGATTATGAGCCCTTTAGATTCTAAGGCCCCTAATGAGATGAAATTTTTCTTCAAGCTGGGTACGTAGCAAACATCAGTCAAGACTTAAATTAAGCCATCGTGATTCTTCAATTGGATTGTACCTACTCCCATTGTCTTACAAGCACTATCATTGCCCATAAGAACAACTCCACCTTCTAGTTCTTTAAAACTAGAAAACCAGTCCTTATTAGGACACATATGGTAAGTACATCCCGAATCCAAAATCCATTCATCCGTATGACATGCCATTGCCATGCCAACCAAGCTAAAGTCTGACTCCTCATCATGCTCCGCTACACATGCATTAGAAATAGTCTTGCCCTTTTGTAACTTAGGACAATTTTTTTTCTAATGCCCTTTCTCACGACAAAAGGCACACTCATCTTTCGCGGGTCTCCCTTTGGACTTTCCCCTTCTACCAGTTTCTTCTTTGCTTGAACGACCTCTTCTTTGTTAAGACTTCTGCAGTTGTATCTCTGTGATCTCTTTTATCTTTCTTTCGAGTCTCAGATCTATACAACGCACTACGGACTGCATCAAATGTGATTGTATCCTTTCCATGAAACAATGTGGTGGTAAGATGATCATATTCATCAGTAAGGGAATTCAACAACAATAATGCCTTGTCTTCGTCTCCAAATTTCTCATCCAAATTTAACAAGTCTACTAAAATTTTATTGAATGAGTTCACATGGTCATTCATCGACATACCGGGTGCATACGTGAATCGAAAAAGTTTCTTTTTCATATAAAGCCTACTTTTAAGGCTTTTCGTTAGAAACTTTTCTTCCAATGTATCCCACAATTTCCTCGCTGATGTCTCTCCCATGACAGAGTACTTCTGCTCTTTGGCCAAACATAAACGGATTGTACCACAAGCTTGTCTATTAGTCTTGGCCCACTCCTTGTCATCCATATTGTTAGGTTTTACTTCAAGGGCTATATCTAGCTCTTGCTGACATAAGACATCCAGGATCTCACATTGCCACATACCAATATTATTGGTACCATCAAATTACTCTACTTCAAATTTTGCATTGGTCACCGTAGTCCTTGCTGATGACGATGCCTGTGCCATTTTTCTCCTCAATCCCAACTACTATATACGTGAACAATACCGTATACATAAATAGTGCCATAAACGATCGTACTCCCCAAGTACGAATCTAGCTCTGTACCAATTGTTGTGCGGGAACGTGTAAAAGAGTAAAATTATTGTACTAAAAAATCACACTAAGTTCAATTCCCAGGAAAGAGAGGTGGATTACGAGGATCACTTAAGTACCAGATCTTTCCTAGCCAGAATATCCCTCTATCGTAATTTAATAGCACAATAAATAACTACAATCACACTCACAAGATATGAAAAATAAATAATAATGAACACCAGAATTTTAACGAGGTTCGCAAATTTCGCCACGTCCCGGGCACTACCAAATATATTTCACTCCAAAATTACAAGTGAAAATACACAAATAGGGAGAGAGAATAATGCCTTAAGTAGAGAATGGCAAATGTTGGGATGAAGAAAATGAGAGATGGTTAGGCCTATTTATAGTTGAGGTTCAGGGATCAACTTGCAAAGAACCTATACAAATAGGGACCAAAATAGCAATTATCCCATGCCAATTGTCACCCATTAACTTTCAGTGCTTATTTCCAACTATTTCCAACTTTGCTTACAGCCAACTATCTTTGACTTTTCAAAGATAGTGGCTGCCAATATGATCATCTTCTTGATTACCTTGTAATCAAGAAAGTGATCTCCAAGCAATCTTATGTTGTTTACAACGACCATGATTCTATCAAAATAATGTTTAACAGTTTGGACTCATTCATCTTTAGGTTCTCAAAATCACTCCTCAAGTTGATAATTTGTTGTTGCCTTGTCTTGTCTATACCTTGAAACTCTTCCTTCATCTTATTCCAAGCTTACTTTAGTCTCACAGGGCATAATTTTGGTGAAAATTACAATAGAAACACCATTTTGAAGATATGACATCGCATTGAATTTCTTAGCACGATCATCACTATGCTGCATGATCTATGCTATCGTTCAATTGGCTCTCAACGGTGGTGGCTCTACATCCACATTCACAACCTCCCATCAGTCATAAGCTTGTAGGTAGGTCTTTATTTTGACTACCCAAATATGGTTGTTTTCACCATTAAATGTTGGTGGTGAAGGAGGTGTAAAACTAGCTGAAGACATTTTTACAAAACAACAATGAAATAGATGTTGTTCTTTCTTTCTTAAGAAATTAAAGGCCCTCAAAGATGACTTGCTCTAGATACAATTTGTTGATTTTTATTTTTTATTTTTGTCTAAGAAAGAAAAGATGGACAAATCAAAATTTAGCAATCAAAACTAACTTGCTATTTTTCCATTGTAATACATTTTTTGACATACAAAGTATACAATTAAATAGGAAATTTTTACCAACTACAACTTGACAAGTTGGCATGTCTAGGTACATTGGATCACTCATTGGCTGATTTCTATCTTTTCAGCACCATTTACATTAACCTATTAGATTAAAGATAAACAAAATAATCTAACAGCTTTTCAAAACAAGTTGACAACTTGTTAGCTTGTAACAAAAGCTATGGGCAGTTGGTGGTTAGACTGTCCATCATTCTGTGTTACACTCGGACTATCCGCCACACTAGCTTATACTTTTGGCTTGCACGCCACTTTAGCTTACTCTTTGGCTTGTTCGCCACTTTGACTCACTCTTTAGACTGTCTGCCACTTTGGATTGCACTTTTGGCTTGCACGCCACTACTGCATGGTTAGCCAACTTTCAACAGTATGGTCTATTAAATAAGATATATCCTTACTTCAGATGTTGTACGCAATTACTCATATCATAGATGGTTTGCTGCGGTTATTAACTTATCTTGATTAAGCAACATGTTAATATACTCTATAACCTGCCGTAGCACTTAAATGATTTGCAATGACTACAAAAAGAAGGAAAGTTTCATTGATAGTATTTAAAATTTTTACAAAGCTACTAAGCATTTCGAGCCTCATCTGAAGTACTACTCGATCAGGACTACATCTAAAAGGGAGGGCTCAATAGTGGGAGGATTGGTAACATTGACGAGGCCAAAGACGGGAGGTTCAACAGCCTCATTCTCCAAAAAGTCTTCCATTTGAGTTTCTCGGTTCAGTGGAGCGCTAACCTAGTCTGATATCTCAACCTTAAAGCACTTCCATTCATTACCCTCCGAATTATAGATGTCAAAACCCAATTCTTCCTCTGTCTTGCTAGCTAATGGCTCCATGGATCCAAGATTAACGTCATAGAAAGTGAAGGGCCCATAGCGCACCTACAAGTCAAGGACAATCTGTCTCTCATTGTATTAACAATGTAGTAGTCACATTCATGTAAGAAAACCCAAGTCAAGTTTATGCCTAAACATCTTTAATTTGATTGAAATTTACAAAATGAGTCAAATATTTCATAAAAATATATAAATGTCATTATTGACTTTAGAAAAACCTTTAGAAAAAGTTAAGATTAAGAAAAATGAAAAGTTTGGTACAACTTAAAGTTATACTTAAAATAGTTGCATTCATCCAAATGGCTTCCATTTGTATCCTATTATTTCCATAATATATGCTATTTATATTCAGTTAATGAAAAGTAACAATTATAGAATTGAAATTGAATATTTAAATAGCGGTCACAATAAGATAGTATTTATAGTTACATTAAATTACACAAAAGAAATCACAACTATAATGGTTGTGGTGAATATGATAATATCTATTATATCTACTATTACAATAAAAATAAATCTTATAAGAAATACATCTACAATCACAATTTAAATTCTCATTGGAAAAAGCTGTTGAAAAGTGATGATTTTCATAGTCACAATCTACATGGAAATCCATCAATTCATTGCTACCTAACAAAACTTTCACATGGCAATGAATAAAGTACAACCTGTTAAACATCACTTTTTTTATAAAAATAATATTTAAAAATAGTTAATTATAAAAATAGGATGAGTCACAAATTAATTACGAAAATAGAATGTTTGTTACAGTATTTTTGCGTGTCGCCTCAGATTTTATCCTCATCAATAAATTTTTTTTTTTTAAAATCTAACAGAAAAAAAGCTAAAAAAGCAAAAAATAAATAAATTTTTAATTAATGTTATCAATGTATCCGGCGCACCTCTTGTTTAAATATAAAAAACTGTTGTTTTAGGGATTAAATGCAAAAAAAAAAAGACATTAAGACATTAAATGCACGAAAAAACTATTAAGACATTAAATGTAGGGAAAAAGTTGTTTGGAATCACAAACCAAATTCCCCCACTTTTTTTTAACTTTTTTTCTGTCAAAATTTTTTAAATTTACCAATGACGCTAATATATCAAGCGACATCACAAATATTTTTCAACTTTTTTTTTATTTTCCTATTGATTTAAACCCTAAAACAATTTATTGGTATTGCAAATGTGTCAAGTGACACTCAAATTTATTATGGCAAACATCCCAATTTTATAATTAATTAATTGTTTAATATAATTTTTATAAAAAGCAGCATTTTTTTCTCTCGCAAAATAAGCATAGGATATATATATATATATAAACGTTTTTTATCTTTTTCCTTTCTGCACTTCCTAGATAAACCACTATGTTTTGATTTTTTTTTTTTTGTATACTAAGCCAAATTACAAATTAGGGATGAGAACTACGTTAATAAGGCTTAAATGAAAGTGTCAACAAGAACGTTTAATTATATAGTGTTTCAAGTGAAAATATCATTATCACAATCAAAATTATTAATTATCGTATCGGTTGAGTTTTAGTTTAATTAATATTGGTATTTTTACTTATATAAAAAGACTTGAATTCGAGCGTACTAAAATTTATTTATTCCTTTATTTAAGGGTTGAGGAAGTGTTATGTTCATATTTTATTTGGTACACTGATAATATATAATTTTTTATTCCACAAACAGCTTTAAAAAATTTTCATGTATATATTTTTTAAATATTTTACTACAAACATATATTATACTTGCTTGTGGAGTCTTTGATACCGATGTCGAGTGTAGCAGCCTATTCATCCCATTTCGGCCATAAAACGGAACCACAAAGTCTAAGTTTCGTTTCCAAGTAAATTCCAATGATTTTGGTTTGTATCGTTGTATTTCGGCATGTTTCGTTTTACCAATCGAGATGTTTTGTTTCGACGAAATCTCTTTTTCCTTGAACTATCAGGCTTCACCCGTCACCATGATGGCCTTTACCAAAATGCTCCACCAACACTGATAATAAGCTACTGCAAAACAAATATGTTAGCACTGACTAGAAAATAAATAATGAATTAAGAAACAAGAAATTTACTGCGCTATGGTAAACCCACTGTCTTAAAAATGAATTCGCTCTGATCGGTGTAACCGTGTAGTGGACATCGTCCCCCAAGGTTAACACAATGCTTCGATATTCATACACCTGAATAAAAAAGATAGAACTAAATTGGTGTTGCTTTTCTCAGGGAAATCACAGTAAGATCAATTTCCAAGAAAGTTTAGAGGGGTCACAGTTGGTCCCACTTAAAATTCAAACTCTTAGACAAAAATTTTCCCTAAAGTGATTTAGGGCCAAACCAATAGAATTTATAAGGAAATCAGAAAGAAAAGAATAGGAGAAAAGTGTTTTTCAGAGAGCGTTGTCTTTTCTGTTCTGTGTGAAAAATAAGGAAATCAGTCCTCTATTTATACTAGAAACGGAAGGGCAAAATGGTAAATAGGTAGGAGTAAAAGAGTAAAAAATGTAGGAACAGTTTTGAAACTGCCCCACTATTTTTGCGCTTAGCAACAAGAAAATATATCAGTTCTAGATTTTTCAGAACAGTAAAACTAGAAAAAAAATAAAGTTGTTTAAAGATTTTATTTTCTAGAAAAATAATAAAACTTTTATTCAAAAAGATGTACATGTGTTAACACGGACAGGGACAAGAACGGGCAAGTGATGATAGCGCGTGTGTGTAATAGGCCTATGGCCCAATTACTCAATGAGAGCAAGAAGTAAAGCTATATAAACTTAAAAGTTTGTATTTAACCAATGTGGGATATACCCACTAACAACAACCCTTTGCATCACTAACAATCCCCTATTAATGCAAAGCAATTTGGAGATTTTGTGAACACGAGAAAAAGTAGAGTTTTTCAGTTAAAACGTGAGAAGAGAAACAGTGAAATTAGTTGCTTAAGCACTAGTATCTTGTGGATTTGAACTTGCACATAGTGAAATAAGTGATTCTTCTCTTTAACAAGTGAACGAATCTTGAACTTGTTAAGATAGGAGTTAAACTCATGACACACAGCTAATCTCAGATCCAATTGATGGTCCGCGATAACTCAACAAGTTTTAGCCAATGTACCTCAGGATGCTAGTAAGTGCTCTAGAAAAACTGCCCAAAATGTTTTTCATAGAAGGTGGCTAGTCCTTCACACTTACGTAGGTGATTTCATCAAGTCAATCTCAATATAGACCACCTGAATTAGGACTATGAAATCATTAAGAGCTTTCATTAAGCTCATCCTCTTAAATTTAAGTTCGGTGAATTCATCAAGTTCATCTCAATAAGACCACCCAAACTTTGGGATATGAACTCGTTAAGAGTAATAAAATCAACCTCTCACGTCGGTGAATTCATCAAGTCCATTTCAATAGGACCACCTAAATTCTAGGCTATGAATTCGTTAAGAGTAAAAACTCATCCTTACACATGTAAATCATTCACCATAGGGATAAGTAAAATGTACACTATACTATGAGTCTTTCCATGGTTTCATTTGACCACATTGAACTTAAAAACTAAGTTTGGTATCCACCATGGATTCCTCATCCACTGGGCTTAAGACTCATCCCCCTCAACGAGTCAAGAACCATTTTCCTACTTAACCCTTTGGTTAAAGGATGAAACACCCCACACTCGGCCCACGAGCCTGAACCGGATCTGGTATGTTCCTTAAGTAAACCGGTTTCAAAATTCTTTATTACTTAGGGAAAATTTGTGTAATTTTAGAGAAAATATCGTTTTGGATTGGGCTTAGAGCGAAAACCCATTTATTTTACTTAGAAATCATTTAATTATGGTGATAAAACAATTTAGGGTTTATTTTTAAAATAAATTTAATTGAACTTAATTAAAAGTAACTCGTGACATAATAATTAAAAATAAAAGCAAAGAAATAAAACTATCCAACTTGGGCCTTATGGCCTTATTACATCAAGCAACTCCCAAACTTAAAATAAAAGTACTTAGTAAAAACAAAAGTCCAAATCTTTAGATTTCTCCTTGCTATGCATGGCCACCTTTAGCTCCTGCCGACCCGGTCCATTATTGCTCATCACCTGAAAAATATTTCCCACAACGGGGTGAGTCAAACAGACTCAATGTGTACACGACACCAAATCGTAATAGAATCAGGCATACAATACATTCAAACATAAAATACAAGTTATGATGCATTCCCAAACCCGAACCTAATTGTCCATCCGCTACACACCCCCGTACCTGCCAAACACACCGTGGGGACTACTAAGTCGACCCTCCTGCGCTACACACCAAATTGCGGGCTTAAGTCACCGTGATCTCGTGGTCTTAGGTCACCACTTTTTTCAGGGACATCGTGGTCTTAGGTCACCACTTTTCGGGACATCGTGGTCGTAAGTCACCACTTTTCGACATCGTGGTCTTAAGTCACCACTTTTCACTTCCCCTTTCAATATACAACCATATGCCCCATATATTAATATGCATAATATACCAGAGTTCACAATCGTATAATCTTCTCATGTTACGAATAACATATTTCATATTCCTAGTAGGAGTAGGAAACGTACCTGAGTACTTAGTACCATAACATGGTACCTTAGCCACGTTCATATTTCTATTAACACATATTTTAATACATATAACCATAATTCATGTTACAAAGTAGTGTGGGGTACACATCTGATTCGCTTAATAATTTCCTTGAGATCCCGAAAGACTGATCTTTACCTTAGATCCGTTTACTCCTATATTCGGTCAATCATTTAAACACATCAATAAACCTATTCGGCTTAAAAACCAAATCCTAATAGGATTTGTATTCTAAAAACTTACCTTTGATGTCGATTTGATTATTCAAATCCCTAAATAGATCCTTGCTTCCTTGATGCTGTCGAAAATCCTATAAGCACATGTTAGATTGATTTCTAACACTTAATCATCTTTAAATGGCCTATGGCCGAATATTCATATGACTTACCTTGAGTCTTAGAAATCCCAAAACTACTTCTCCTTGTAGTCGACAACTACTAGATCTCGAAGAAAACCTTCCAAATTTCGGCCATGGAATTCTAAAGGAGTTAGATTCTATATTTCAAGCTAAAGAGAGATTGAAAATCAAATAATAGCTGATCTTACCTTTTTGAA
This sequence comes from Gossypium bickii, assembly GCA_025503065.1. Lineage (NCBI taxonomy): Eukaryota > Viridiplantae > Streptophyta > Magnoliopsida > Malvales > Malvaceae > Gossypium > Gossypium bickii. The sequence goes on from CP106709.1 coordinate 12,049,070, forward strand.
TGAAATCGGCAACACCCTTCTGTCACAACAAAGATTCGGCTTTGGTAGAATTTCAGCTTGGTTGGATTGTGTTTTTGGTTTTGAATAAAAGAGAGGGGAGGCTAGGGAATTCGGCTAGAAAAGAAAAGAGAAGAGGAGAGAACCCTAAGAATTTGTGCAGAGAGCAGAGAAAAAAAGAAAATCGATGAGTATCCCTCCTTCCTTCCTTTTATAGACGAAATTATCAGCTAAAGAGTCCCTTACTTGGCCACCACTCTTCAATTTGATAGCTTTATCCTTTAATTATCATAAAATAAAAGAGTTTAATCCAGCCTTTATCTCATGGAAATTATGATAAATAAATTCCCTTTTGAAAATACTTAAGATAAATCATCATTTATCTCTCCAATTAAAAAAAATCCTTTATTTATCCTTAATAGCCAAATTTTAAAGAGGATAAACCTCCCTTTTTCTAGAAGCCTTGCCGTCCACTCCTTGGCTTATGGAAGCAAAATAAAACCTCCTTTATTTGCTTCTCAAGTGACTCGAACCCAGGCCCATTCCTCTTGCATATGGCGCCATTTCTATAGGCCCTAAGTGGCACCTTCAAGCCACTTTTCCAAGCCTGTTTGTGTGTCAAATTTCACAAACTTTTTCTTTTAAGGCCACCTTGCCTTACTTTCCTATTTTAAACTTTAAATCTTGACATTTCTGCATCATTTCTAAGTTTCCTAAAATTTTCGATCGGCTCTGTAAACTTGCCATTTTCTGTAAACTTGCCATTTTCTTACATTTCCAACTTTCCAGAAATGTTCACTTTCCATTTTTGAATCATTTCCTTACATTTCCAGGTTTCAAAAAATGTTCATTTCCATTTCCATTTCCATGCATTTCTAGGTTTCCAAAAATATCCATTTCCATTTTCATTTCCAAAAATGTTAGAAATTTATTCATAGTACTTAAGACTTGTCATTTCGTACCATTAAACCGGAAATGCATAGGCCCTTTCCAGGATGTTACAGAGGATCAGCTAGGTTCCTTTCAGACCTTACGTACTAAAAAATGAGCACTCTATTATTTATTAAATATCTCATAGATTCATGTCTTATTCGAATAGCTTTTCTAAGCATTGTAAGCTTGACTCTTAGCAACACAAATTGAGGCTTGCGAGTCACATAATAAAGATACAGGAGGTACTGGTTTTTCCCATAAAGGGATCTCTACAAGTAGATTCCTAAGCCACTCAGCCTTTTGCCCAGCTAAGTCAAGAGCTATAAATTCTGACTCCATTGTGGAGTGAGTAATACAAGTCTGTTTAGCATACTTCCATGAAATGGCTACTCCACCCAAAGTAAAGACATAACCACTTGTAGAGCTTACCTCATCATTATCAATTACCTAGTTTGCATTACAATAGCCTTCAAGGACTGTAGGGTCCTCGACAAATTTTAACTCCCAAGTTATAGTGCCTTTAAGGTATTTAAGCAAATGCTTTAGAGCATTCCAATGCTTATTGCTTGGATTATGGGTATATCTACGTAATCTACTAACCGCATAAGCAATGTCCGGTCAAGTGTAGTTCATCAAGAATATAAGACTTCCAATAATCTTAGCATACTCTAATTGAGAAACACTATTTCCTCTGTTCTTTAACAGTTGTATTCTATAACCATAATGAGTTCTTACAGGGATTACATCAAAACTATTAAACCTTTTTAATACTTTCTCTATATAGTGAGATTGGTTTAATGAAAATCTCTTTTCTGATTTTGTAATCTTAACTCCTAAGATTACATCTACCTCTCCTAAATCAGTCATTTCGAATCTGGTAGATAAGAAATTCTTGGTGTTATTAATGACTTCTATATTGGAATTGAAAATTAACATGTTATCTACATACAGACTCATGTCTCTAGGTCTCAATGTGGGAACAATTGCCAAGTTTAGTATCTAATTTGGACAAAAAAAGTTTAAACCCCAATGTGAGAAAATTTACCAAATTTAAGCCCCAAATAGTAATTTCACCCTTTTTATTAAGCATAGGTAAAAGAGACGTTTAATTTTCTAGAAATAATCACAATTGTTTCTATTAATGAATACAACTTTATTTGTTTTTTTAAAAATTAACGTGAATGTTGAAAAGAAATCGAAAACGAATTGGGATTGATTAGCCATATATATTTTGGTCAAATTAACTTAATTTACGATGATTTTTTATAACATTAACTAATAAGTATTTAATTTAATTAAGATTTATTAATATATTTTATATATAATATTTAAAAGTAAATAAAAATGTCGACCGATTCAAAAACCGTACACCAAAACATACTGGTATCAATACGTACCAGTGTCAATAAAAAACTATACACTCACCGATACAGTATTGATTATCTTGCTAAAAATTCCACTAATAATGTACCAAATATTATTCCATTTTATTTTAGAAGGAATGCAAATATTTAACCTCGTATATTCATTATTCGAGTTCATGCCTACTTTTAAACGTCTAAATTTTATTCAAGAAGGAATACAAGTATTTAACCTTGTATATTCATTATTCGAATTCATGTTGTAACACTTCAAACTCGATCCATAAGGAGGATCCAGGGATGGCACGTCACTGCCTTAAAACCATCATCTTTAAAACCGCATCTAGCATAAACCAGTTTAAACTACAGTGTAAGTTAGTATGAAATATTAACTATTTTTCATTCAAAGATAAATAAGATAATACACTTCGAAAACTATAAATACTTTACTGAAATTTCATATGAAATCATAGTTCCATGAGCACAAATTTAAATACAAAATTTGTTCTTCGATTGTGGACATTTTGACACCACCCTCATGATGGCTGTCGATTCCACCAATATAAACCTACACCTAGTTGCAAATTTAAGCAGTATAAGGAGTAGGGTCGATCCCACAGAGGTTTACTCAAAAATTGTTTCTCTCTCGACCAGAATTTTGTCTAGGCAGTTGTCGTGCCCGTGACTTCAAGCGAACCTAAAAGAAAATAAATAAATCAGGAGGGTTTTAAGATGTCAAAAAAAAAAAAACTAAATAATTGAAACAGAATAATTAAACGAATTAGAAATCAAATAAAAATTAAACTTGGATTTATAATCAGAGTAAATAAGCCTTAGCCTTAGACTCGGTAAATTTTGAGTCAAGAATCAATCCTCAAAAATTGATCTTCTCCTCTAAACGATAAGCTGGTTATAGCGATTAAAAACGTCCTAACCACCAATTTCTCCTTTCATAGCTGGTTCCAGTACGACCTGCAAACCAACCCTTACCGATTATCTAACCGAGATACACGTGTTCTCGATTGAAGATTCCGGTAGCCTTACGTTCTGAAGAACTCAACTCGAATCAACGGCCTCAACCGCGTAGGTCATTTAAACCCGATCACCTCTTCCTTGATTTGTTCTCAGAAACTCGAATACAGCACGGCTGACTCGAATCTCCAACTGTCATCAAATACGACCCCAATCCAACGTGCACTTTGACTTGAAATCAAATTCAACCTTAAGGGATGATTTATCTATCCCGATCTTAGGAAAGAGGTGAATACCGATTAGAAGAATTATTTGCGCGGATACGAATCTCACGATTCCCGACCGAACAGAGTACCAGCCTAAGGCTAAGATAGAGTTTAGTGTAGCATGAATTTATTCATGCTTGCAAGTTATCGAAGGTGATAGGATTTGTATGATAATGGGAGAAATTGGGAAATAAAAGGGCTTGGGAAGCAATTGGACAAATTTAGAAAGAGCAAAGAAATTAAAATAAAATAGGCAGAATTCTCACGTCAAATTGAAGGGGAAAAAAAAAAGAAATTCTATTCTAAATGGAAATAGGAAAAGACAAAGAGAAGAGTACAACTCCAAATAGGAATAGGAAAGAGCTAACTGATTGATGATTATCTAAATACAAATAACCCCTATTTATATACATGGGGTTTACTAAAAATAGGCTTAATTAATTTAATATAAAGTCTTAAATAATTAAAAATAAATAAAAATAAAAATAAAATAAACTAAAAATAGCATTTTCCATATTTGGCTTTTTACAAAGTCAAATTGCTTGATGTGTCATTGGCTTCCTCCATCTTCTTGATTTGGCCCCTTTTTAGCTTGCTTTTGATCAATTGTATCCCTGACAAAATTTAAATCATAAAAATACAAATTCAGCAGGGATTAGTTCAGAAATAAACTGAATTACATACAATAAATCATGCAAAATAATCATGTTATCAAATCCCCCTACTTAGCTCATACTTGCCCTCAAACATGTTGTTCGTTCAAACATTAAAATCAATTCTACAATTTATTAAAAATCGAGCCTCTTTTCTGCATCCATACTCAACGTAAACAACATAGGCAAAAATAATTAAATCAATGCTCAAAACATATAGTTTAATCAACAAGACAAGTGTCATAAGATTTGAAATATGCGAACTAGATAATTTCATTAAATTGAGTTTGAATCCAATAAATTGCAAGCATTATTAATTAACTATACTTTTAGAAAAATAAATTAGACATGGTCAAACCTTTTTACGCGAACTAGGATGACAACCCAAGCACCCTATCCCAGTTACTCAGTCGAAACAGTCTTTATTATTGGGCTCTATTAGCGGAATGTTATTAAGTTATCGACTCGTCACTCGAACCTTTTTACGCGAGATGAGATGACAACCCAAGCACCTCACCCCGGTTACTCAATCCGGTCACATTTTCGAGACTTTCACTCATAACTTGAGCCTTTATTTATTTATTTTTTTAATTTTCATTTTTTTTCATTTTTTTTTTCATGCACAAGCAAATATTTTTTCAAACAATCAATTCATGAAAATCTAGATACATACATCAACCTTAAAACACAAGTGTTGATTAATCTATATACTAGAGCATTTAAATTCAAAAAATTTTACCCAATTGTCCAAGTTGACTAAGTATGAGATTAAAGGCTCAATGTCAAAATAAACTGTTGAATGAATTCAATGCAAGATTGAACATATGCAAAGGAGAACATGCAGCAAGAACCAATCAGCCATCCATGCATACTTACTATATTCATATATATTCATCCCCCCTACTTATTCTAAGCTTGTCCTCAAGCATGCATGTGTCATATTATAGATAATTAAAGAATAAATCAGCAGCTCAAATAAACAAAATAAAAAAGTTCAGAGTACTCCCCATGTGTGTCTTCAATGATTTTGTCGGTGTTGAGGGTAACGGTTTTGCAGGATATCAAGGATTGTGGAGGCTTGATTAAAGTGAATAGATACTATGCACCAGGTAGGATTCCAGAGAAGAGGAGGTGAGTCATTAAGACCGCTTAAGTACCAAGCTCTCCCTAGATCCAATCCTAGACATGCATATACCCATTGCCACACCTTAACCTTATAGCAAAGAGGGGGGAAGACGGTGACGGTAGTGCAGTGGAGTCGGTGATGGTAGTCCAACGGCAACAACAACGACGATGGGTGCTGCGACGGTGATGGAGATGGTGGCAGCAACGTGGGTTGGTTGTGGGGGAGAGGGTTTGTTTTGAGGGTGTTTTGGGTAAGTGTGGATGGGTTGAATGGATGGGTATTGGGTTTGGGTTTTGGTGCTTTATGAAGGTTAAGTAGTTGGATTTTTTTTAGGTAAATATTTACCACCAAATTAGCATGTCGTGCCCGCGCCACCATTGTTATCCAACTCTCGAAAAAATTCATGCTCTCCATTATATTCCTGAAAACATCAAATTAACTTAATTAAATAAAAATTTATTTATTTACACCCTAAATCTTACTAAAACTTAAAACTAAATAAATGAAAAGAAATTTGGGTTGCCTCCCAAAAAGCACTTTTGTTTAACGTCGTTAGCTCGACGACCTTAAATGTTATCCGTTTGGCTTATTGAGAATTAAGTTCTCCATCTTATGCACTTGGATGTCATTGCAGAAAGGTTTCGACCTTTTTCCACTATCCTTGAAGCCCTTCCTGGGTTCCTCTATCATTAGTGGATTGAGGAGTATTTGAGCTTCTTCGTTCAAGTTTGCATTTTTCTCCGTCAGAATACTTGTACGTTCTAGAAATGATTTCAACTCTAACTTCGAGGCTTTCATGACAACTTTATGTACTGGTTTTTGAATTATTAATAATTCCTCTTGCTTAACATCAAGATCAGCATTCCTGCAAGGCACAGTTTGTAACTTATCATTGGGATGTCCCATATCTTCATAAACATTAAACCTAACCACTTCGCCATCAAATTCCATAGTGAGTGTTCCACTCCAAACGTCAATTTTCGTTCGCGCGGTACTCAAGAATGGTCTTCCAAGCAAAATGTCAGACGAATTAGTTGAGTTATCATCTCCTATATTAATAATGTAGAAATCTGCAGGGAAAACTAATTCGTTAACTTTAACAAGGACGTCTTCAAGTAACCGCCGGGATAGACGATGACTGTCGCATAACCGGATTATTACTCCTGTTTCTTTTAAAGGACCCGTGTTAATCAACTTATAAGTAGAATAAGGCATAACATTAATGGAAGCCCCTAAATCACACATGGCTTTCTTAATGCCTACATTACCTATCTCACAAGAAATAGCAAACATACCTTGGTCCTTGTATTTGGGCGGAACTTTCTTTTGCAGTACTGCGGAGACATTTTCTCTTACATTTACTCTTTCATTCCCTATCAACCTTCTCTTGCTAGAACATAATTCTTTAATAAATTTCGCATAATGAGGGATTTGTTTGATAGCGTCGAGTAAAAGGATATTTACTTCCACCTTCCTAAATGTCTCGAGGATTTCTTTTTCCCCCTTCTCTTTCTTATCCTTTGCAAGTCTCCCTGGAAAAGGAGGTGGCATCACAACTAGTCTCTGAATTTTTGATTCTGGCCTGGCTGTTGGATCCGAGGTTTGCTTTTCCCGTTCCTTGTCTTGCCTATGACTTTTGGCTGACACTGTTTCCAGAACCTTACCGCTATGAAAAGTTATTGCACTTACATTCTGTCGATGATTCGGCTCCGTCTGGGAAGGTAATTTACCTTGAGACTCCAAACGATTAACTGCCATCGAGAGTTTACTAACTTGATTAGTTAGTTCTTGTATTGATGCATCTGTCTGTCCTTTGTTGATATTTCGCAGCATCGGCTGCAAGTCTTTCCACAATAGCTTCTAGAGATGGCTTGGGTTGCTGTTGTGGTGGTTGCAGAGGTCTCGGTTGGTACGATGGATTATATCGGGGATTACCTCCATAATTCAGGTTGGGATGATCCTTCTACCCGAGATTGTAGGTGTTGGAGAAAGGATCATAGTGTCTTTGCAGAGGTCCCAGAAAACCTCCGACGGCATCAACATGTGCTATTGAATTGTCGTTGAGGATTGGGCACGAATCTGTCGGATGTTCGGATGTAGAACAAATTCCACACAGTAGATTCTTCTTCTCTGTAAGCAAAGATTGAACAACATTGGTAAGCTTATCGAATTTATCTTCTTAAGATGAAACGTTTACCCCATGAACCCGTCTTGTGGGTTCCAAATTCGGCCGATACTGTTGAGAATTTACCGCCATGGTGGATATCAGTTCTCTTGCCCTTTGAGGAGTCATATTGACAAGCGCCCCTCCACTAGCAGCATCGATCATCTTCATTTTCATAGGGAGCAATCCCTCGTAGAAATATTGAAGGAGTGATTGTTCGGTCAACCCATGTTGAGGACAACTTGCACATAGTTTTTTATACCGCTTCCAATAGTCGTAGAGTGATTCATTCTCCATTTGGCGAATTCCCACTATGTCCCTCTAAAGTTCAGCTGCTCGTGATACTGGGAAGAACCTGTCAAGAAATACACGAGATAAGTCATCCCACGTTGTGATAGAACCGGGGGGTAAGTAAAATAACCATTCTTTTGCTGTATCAACTAAAGAAAAAGGAAAGGCCCGAAGTTTGATTTCATCTTCGGGTACTCCCTGCGGTTTCATGCTTGAGCAGACCATGTGGAATTCTCTTAAGTGGGTGTGTGGATTTTCATTCTTCAGGCCTTGAAAGGTGGGAAAAAGGTGAATCAAGCCTGATTTCAGCTCGAACGGGGTTCCTCCGGTTGGATAATTGTTGCATAACGGTGTTTGCTCATTGGGAGCAGCGGCAAGTTGACGAATGGTTCGGTTTGCCATCCTTTCTGGCTCACCGAGGTTGCCTTTTGCTTCTTTTGTTTCAAGAAGTGGTTCGGTCTCAGGTCCAACCACTTCGACTTGTTTCCCACGTCGAATTGCCTCTATACGAATTGTTTCACTCAACTTTTCGACGTCGGATTCTATGATCCCTTGTCCTAGTTCAGCTTCTACTTTACTTGCGCGTTTAAAAGCTTCTGTCTCCATTCGTCGCGCTCGCGCTGATTTCTCGATCTCTGGGTCGTATTCAAGATCTCCTGATGAAGATATGGTCATGAAGACGATTTAATAATTGTAAGTGTTGCCAGTCCCCGGCAACGATGCCAAAACTGATGGCTGTCGATTCCACCAATATAAACCTACACCTAGTTGCAAATTTAAGCAGTATAGGGAGTAGGGTCGATCCCACAGAGACTGGTTTACTCAAAAACTGTTTCTCGCTTAACTAGAATTTTGTCTAGGCAGTTTTCGTGCCCGCGACTTCAAGCGAACCTGAAAAAAAGGAAAATAAATAAATCAGGGGGGTTTTAAGATGTTAAAAAAAAACTAAATAATTGAAACAGAATAATTAAACGAATTAGACATAGGAAAAGAGAGAAATTAAACACCAAATAGGAATAGGAAAGAGCTAATTGATTGATGATTTTTCAAATACAAATAACCCTTAGTTCCGGAAGAAAATATTGTAATAGGCACATTTATTTCGTATAAACCTTTCCAACTCAGCACAGTCATACAGTTCACTAGTGGGTAGATAGCAAACACAAAAAGACTATACACCGTACATTATTCCTTTGGTGTGTATACTACGCCCATGCAATCATACATACAACTTTCTTTGTGTTAGCCACAAAGCCTAATACATATTCAGAGCCATATCATTCATTCATTCATTTTCCTTTTTCATGATTTGTCAATCTGGCTTGACTTGCCCTATGAGAGGCTACACAACAATTTTCATGTATCGCAACCTACTAGTTCAATGATCATTTAATTGAAGGCAACGCCTTGAATTCATTTCCATGTTGCAGATCATATTGTTCATTTCAGAAACAAGGGTAGTGGCTTAAGCATGAAGAAAGGTTCTTACATCTTTAACACAGATAAACCAAACTAGACTAATAACAACAAGCATCCATCACTCTTGCACAAATATTTCATCTTCATAGAATATGTAATCTTACCTTAAACCAAACATGAACAAAGACATTACACACATATGAAGTAAGAAAGAACTCACCAAAAAACTTAGCAAGATTAAACTACAGGACCCTTGCCCTTATCACAAGAACCTTCAAGTGTGTCTTGAACAGGTTCTAAATGACGGAATAGTTGGCTGAGTACAGCGAACCCAAATCTTCAAGTGAGTCTCTAGTCTTAGGTTTTCCGAAAGAAAAGCCCAGAGAAAAATTTGAGAAGAAAGTATGGATGCAAAGGAAGACGTAAAACTTTCTCAAAAAGCCAATACTAACTACAACTATAAACGGAAGCTAGGTTTAGTGGATAAGTCTGATCATCCCACTAAACCCCCCTTGATTCCTGTGACTAAGCATTTTCTCTCTCATCATAAATATGAGTCTTATTGAGTGCAGTAACTTAGTTCTATTCTAAATAATTCTCATTTTTCCTACTAAATCGTTTGATCAGAATAATAAAATAATAATATAGTAAATGATTCTTTCAAACTAAGGACTTAACATATTTGTCTAATAACTGGGGCGACATATACTCTATAAGGGAGTCCACGAAACCACCAAGCTTGCCAACCATAGACTTCGTCCAAAGGCACATTCATAGACTTACCTACTTAGTTACAACTAATATCTTACTCACTTAGAGCTTACTCTAAACACCATACTCTGACAAACAATTTTCGAACACTAGGACTACACCGGGCGGGATGTTACACATGCCTACTTTTAAACATCCAAATTTTATTTTAAAAGAATGCAAGTATTTAACTTTGTATATTCATTATTCGAATTCATTTTACTTTTTCAATGTATTCTATTCTATTATCATTTCTACCTTTTAAAAGTGTTGATACACGTCATCAACGAAAGTGGAGAAAGAGGAGATGTGGTGGTGTTGAGGAAGGCTGGTTCACCCATTCTAAGGTTGAGAGTTGGAAATGTGGAGGGACTCAGGATGAATGTTTAGTGTATTTAAGACTTTAAGTGGAGAGGAGTTCCCTTACTAAATGATATCTTGAGGTATTTATAGGAGGAGTGAGGGTCCAACCGAATCCATAATAGGGTAGCGTCTATCTAAGTTCAAATTGTGGTAACAATATAACAAAAAGTTTTATTTAAAAAAAGTTATCAAATTTATTTAAATTTAACTACCATCCTCGGCCTTAATAGGATTATGATCCAATGATAAAATAAATAACAAAATCTATAATTATAAAAAAAAAAAGTGTAAAAAAATAATTATATAAATTCAAATATATCATCCTCCAGGAAAGTAAAGGAATCAAAAGATCCCTTGCTTGTACTATAAGTCTTGTATCTTCTACTTTTTATAAGTCTATGCAGCTGAGAAAACCTGCATTTGAGAAGCACCACTTTCATGGCTACCAAAATCCTAGCATCTTCAAGCCATAGTTTCGAGAACGAATGCAAGGAAATTCACGAATCACGGGGAAGATGGAACCACTTGATTCGAGCTTTGGTCACTAGAACTCAGCTCGAATGCAGGGGAATCAGAGAGACTTACAAGGACATGTATGGGGAAGATTTGATAACTCTGCTGCAAAAATCTAGCCTTCGAAATCAGCCTGGTGTTTCCCCCAAAACTTGCGCAGCTTTGTCCCTTTGGATGCTTCATCCTCATGAACGTGACGCCATTGTTGCTCGTGAAGCTCTTCTGCAAGATAACGATACTAATTATCAGGCTCTGGTGGAAATCTTTGTGGGACGAAAATCAAGTCATATTGCGCTCATTAAACAAGCCTATCTATCGAAATATAAAACGCAGCTGGATCAGGATATCATCAATATCGAGCCTCCCCATCCTTACCAGAAGGTAAGTTTTCTCTTTTCGTGTCCAACACATATCAGAATATGCATACGATAATAGGACATCACCTTTGTTGTTATTGACAGATTCTGGTTGCATTATCCACATCACACAAGGCACACCAGGCAGATGTCAACCAACATACAGCAAAATGTGATGCGAGGAGGCTTTATGAGACAGGGGAAGGAAGTCCAGGCGCCATTGATGAAGGTACTGTGCTTGAGATTTTCACTAAAAGAAGCATTCCACATCTTAAGCTGACATTTTCTTGCTATAAACACATCTATGGACATGATTACACCAAGGTAAATTTATTCCTTTTTTTGCCTGCTTGCCAATTGCAATCTTCTTAAATCTGTTTTCTATAGTGATCAAAACTTATCGATTCCTTTCAGTCAATCACTGATGTCAATTCTGGGGAGTTTGAAGATGCATTAAAGATGGCTGTTAAATGTATTTGCAACCCACCTAACTATTATGTAAAGGTAATGTAAAAACATTTGAGAATGCGAATCAACCAGAGTAATATACTAATTCCTGCTCGACTGGTTGCAGGTTCTGTTTGCAAGCATTAAAGGAATGACAGCAGATAGAGGAGCCATAACACGAGTGATGGTGAGCAGATCGGAGACGGAAATGGATGAAATCCAAAGGGTTTTCAAGGCAAATTATGGAGTTGAATTGAGAGAAACCATATGTGACAGCATTCCCTCTGGGGATTACAGAGACTTCCTTCTTGCTTTAGCTAATAAAACAGTTTAGTCCTACGGAAAAATATACACATACTTGTATGGAATACAAACTCGTAGCTGACACTTTATGGAGTAAGAATAATTAGTAGATTCTACACAGGGTAGTAGCCTTTGGTGTCATGTAATTAATGAGTTTGAATTAGTGAAACTAAAAGCAGTTCCAGCCATTTGTTTAAAAAGCAATTCCTAACAATTAAAAGTGAGAAAAAAAGCTAAAGCATGTTTGTCAGACATCTACTTTAAAACCTTTTTCTATGCATCTTTATGCTGAAATTTAGTGCACGTAAAGTTGAAAAAGTGAAAGCTAAAAGTAATGAAATGTGTGGAAAAACATGTAGTTCCATTTTCTACTTCTAATCCAAATGGCTTAAAGTAACTCCGATATTTTATAGTAATTATGGCTGTAGAGTGAAATTTGTACCATACTTTTCGGACCCAAAGCACCATTAGCATGAGAAGGTTCCTTCAAAAGTAAAACTTTTAATGGCTAATTGCTTAAATTTTATTTTTTATCAATTGAAGGGTGTTAAAGTATTATAACAAGAGAGTTCATTAATGAAACTCAATATACTTTTTATCTTATTCAGAAAGAAGACTGAGTGATGTATTTATACAAACAGTAAGCTAACAGATAACAGTAGCAATTTTGTATAACAGACTAACTGACTCTAACTGACATTACTAACTAGATGTTTAACCATTAACTAACTTTACTAGTTAGTCTAACAAAGGGCCCAACATATTCATTTTCTTTCCATTTTGTCCTTAAACACCCAACAATTATCATTTCACTCGGGAATGGCCCCTTGCAATTTTCAAAATTTTGAATTATATATATAAATTATCATGTATTTTAGATTTAGTGTCCTTATTGTATAACATTCGTCTCTTTGACCAAATTGTATTTTATATAATTTGCCCTCCTTAAGCCATAATGTTATAATTTATATTAACAAAGTATTTTTTAATTTTTATTCATATAATTTTAATAATAATAAAATATTAATGTATGACGGGTCTTAAAAGACTAAATTTAGAGGCTTAATATGAATTTTAAAACTAAATTCTAAAATTAATTGATTTAACCTATATCCATACAAATTTATGAAATTTTTAGTATAATAATAGTTATTTGAAAATAAAAAATAGAAATGGATTACAAATATTATAAAGAAAAAGAATGGGACTGACATAGCATGTGAGTTTCTATTAGGGTGGTTTTGGAGGTGACATGGACTATACGAGGTAGATTTTCATCTTTTCTTTTTTATTGGTATGAAAAAGTTATTTGGTGAACAATGAAAACATCATGAGGCTGCACCTGCACACCTTATTTTCACAAGAGGGCAAAGCTCCAGTTGACCAAACGTGAAATTCATTTGACTTTTATGTCTTTTTACTTTTCAATTATAATTTATAAATGGGTTTTTTTTAGTGCGAGTTTTTTTTTTCTAAATATAAGCTAAGGTTTTTAATTTATTATTGTTATTATATAAATATATAATTTTGAGTTTTAAAGTAATTTAATAAATATATAAATTTTCTTGTTACCAAGTTTATATGAATTAATCATAAATAAATATTTAAAAAAATAGATAGATATATGAATAATGAAAAATAAATTCAAATTTAATTAATAAAATTTTATATATTTTATTATTTTATATGAGATATGATTTTTAAGTATTTATTTTGCATACATAATTTAATGTGTTTAGTGGTTATTTTTTATTCTCATCTTACTCATAGAGCTACATTTGAATCAAAACACATTTTTTACTATTGATTTTAATTTTACCGTTATTGTAACCAATCTCACTACTAGTATTGTTTTAAATTCCACAAAAGTCAATCTTATTACCCATCCAAAAGAACCTTAACAAAAGATGGTCAAGTTTTTTATTGTTACACCTCATCAGGATGGCTTGAGCAATTGGGTCCACGAACAGTATATGCAAACTTCCTAGAGGAACTCTTTGTTAGATCCCCTCAACATATCAAAGCCCATCCAAGGTGGCCCGAGGCATTTCATAGCGTTGTTCTACCTAGACCTATTGCACCATACCACTTGATCACTTGTCCTAATGGACCAATAGAAATCCAACTTGAGTCAAAGGCTCAAGACCTTGAGTCAAAGGCAAGTAACATATATATCCATTTCGACTATCTCACTTCAAAAATTCCTTTTCCTTCCTGTCTTTTATTTCGTTCATCCTATCTAACGACTCTCTAACTTGTCTTAAATAGGTGAATCCACTCGTCTCGACCACCTACTTCTTCATGTATCAACAATTATTAAACTAAAATGCTTAAGAAGATAAAATATGTCAAAAACTAAACAACAAAATTGGAAGGAAAATGAATTAATTTAGGTATTGCTCTAATACTTTTACTGCATTTTCTATTTTTACTAATTATTTTTAACATATTGAAAAAATAATATAAATATAATACTGTTATGAATATTTTATGTCCATCATGATCAAGATAAAATTTTAATGTACTTTAAATTCTAATAGTTATTAGAATTAGATCTTTACTTCTTTTATACTTCTTATGATCTCTAACTCTTATATACTTCTTATGCCTATTATCGAAACCTTTTTTTGGGTTTGACTTTTTATTTTAAAAAACGAAAATGGGAGTCCCCACCAATCATTTTTATTTGGGTGTGGTTGGGTCACTTTAAAACTCATTTTAATAAAATGTTAGACTTATTAAAACGATACTTTTCGATCTACAAAATCCAGAAAATGGGTTCGGGAGTTGTTTACGTACGAGGAAGAATTAGCACCCTCGTAACACCCAAAATTGGTACCTAATTGATTAATTAATGTCTTAATGTCGAAAGTTGAAAACTCGAAAAGAATTTAAAATACGATCCCTCTTTGTATTAAGGCGCTATCTAACTAAAATAATTTTCATGAAAAGGGTTTATTTCAAGTTATTCGAGAAGGAAGGATGATGTCTCGTAAGTTAGGATATAAAGCCTTAAATCCTCGAAAACGAGAATAAACGGTAAAAAAATTATTTATTTTAAAATATATTCGATTATCTCGATTTTAGAAAGAAGACATATTCTGTAAGTTAGGAACAAGACTTTTCTAATTCCGAAAATAATGAATGTTGTTTCGATTTAAAAATTTTCTTTTTATTCATTGTGCAAAAGAAACGAACATAATACTTGGAAGTGATACGCATTTAATTTATTCAGGCGTGGTATAAAAACAAAAAATATGTTTAAATGTGGTGCATGACGTAATAATAATGTGAAGTAGCTGTATGGGTAGGACATTTATATTAGAATAATAAACAACAAGTAAATGGACTAATACTATGACAATAATAATGCGAATATAGCAATAATAAGAAAATCAATTTATGACATCACAACATAATAAATAAAGTAACTCAAAATAAAAAATGAAAATGAAAGGTGCTTAATGAATATAAGTGGTGTCCAATTTTAAATATTTAAAAAAGAATAATAAATAAGTAAATAGATAAAATAAATATACATAATATTAAATTTAAATATTTTAAAAGTAAAAGAATGATAAATAAATAAATAAATTGATAAAACAAATATAAATAATATTACATTTAAATATTTAAAAGTAGAGGTGTACATGGGCCGGGCTGAGCTGGGTTCGGGCCGGGCCCAAAAATGGGCCTAAAATTTTGCCCAAGCCCGACCCATATAAAAATGCTAAAACCTGGGCCCGGCCCGGCCCGCCCGTATTAATTTTTATATTATTTTATATAATTTTTAAATATATATAATACATCAAAAATACTAAAAAAATCAAAATAAATATTTTTCAACAAATTGAAAATAAATTTTAAAAAATATGTAGACTTAAATAACACTAAAATAGATGCAACTTGACAAGCAAATGCCTCTAAAATAATAACAAAATTAACAAATATCTTTAAAATAATAACAACATTAACAATAAAATAAGTTTTATATAATATCTAAACAATAACAACAAAATAATAGAAACATAATAGTAAAATGGTAGCAAAATAAGGAGAAAAACAAAAAAAAATAATATTAAAAAAATATTTTTTTCCTTTAGTGAATTCGGGCCGGGCCTGGGCTAAAAATGCCTTACCCGAGCCCGGCCCATTTTTTAAACGAGCCTTATTTTTTTGTCCAAGCCCATTTTTAGGGCCTATATTTTTGCCCAAACCCTCCCACATTTCGGGCGGGCCTTCGGGCAGGGCCGGGCCGCTTGGCTCATGTACACCTCTATTTAAAAGATAAAAGAATAATGAACAAATAAATAAATAAATATAATAGATGTGAATAATATTAAATTTAGGTATTTAAAAAATAAAGAATAATAAATATATAAAACAAACATAAATAATATTAACTTTAGGTATTTAAAAATGAAGAATAATAAATAAATTAATATATAAATAATGGAATTAATCGAACAAAGGACTGAATTTAAATCAAAACAAAATTACAGGCATAGATCATAATAAATAAAAACGAATGAGGACTGAAATTGAACGCGGGTAAAAGAGGAGGGACTAACTGGAAAATTATCTATGGGAACTAGTCCATGATTGTTGAAGATTGGATTGGATTTGAATAAATCAAGACAATTCTTGTTTTGAGGAGAATTGGTTGGGATTGTGATGTTAATTTTGGAAGGCTATATCTTCATTAGAATATGTTTTTATTGATTGTATTATAATTGTTATGAAACACCCCAAACCCGGCCCACGAGCTTTAACCAGATTTGGTATGTTCCTCAAGAAAACCGGTTTCAAATTCTTTTGTTACTTAGAGAAAACTTGTGCGATAAAAAAAAATATTGTTTGGGTTGGGCTTTTATTGAAAACCAATTTATCTTACATTGAAATCCATTTATTTAAGGTGATAAACATTTAGGGTTTACTTCAAAATAAATTTACTTGAATCCATAACTAATAATTTGTAAACATAATAAATAAGAGTAAAAGAATTAATGAAAACCAACTATGGCCTTATTACATCAAGTAAAATCCCAAAATAAAATTCTAAAATACTTAAATAAAATTAAATTTCCATATTGAGTAAAACTTCAAGCTGAGCATGGCCATCCCTAAGCTTCTGCCGAACCCGGTCCATTATTGATCGTCACCTGAAAATAGTCCCACAATGGGGTGAGTCAACAGACTCAATGTGTACACAACACTAAATTCAATAGATCAGGCATACATTTTCATATTAAATACTTATTCATATAACAGATAAAAATGATGATGCAACCCAAACCCAAACCTAGGTGCCATCCGCTACACATCCCCGTACTCAACTCGCACACCGTGGGGACTACTAAGTCAACCCTCCATCCGCTACACACCATCGAAGAAGCGATCGGCTGCGATCGACGTGCTCATCGCCCATATAAAATTTGTGGCATAGCCACTGTGATAATTGTGTCATGAGACACCACGTTCGAGATAATGTAACCGGTTACCACATTCGGATAATGTGACCGAAGTCACCACATTCGGATAATGTGACCGAAGTCACCACATTCGGATAGTGAGACCAAGTCACCACATTCACTCCCCTTTCTCATATAACCCGAATGCCCCATATTATTCATATTATGCATATCATACTTAAATTCACATTCATGTCACTTTTCACATGTTAAATATAACATATTTCGTAATCCTAGTAGGAGTAGGAAGCGTGCACTGAGTACTTTGTACCATAACATGGTACATTAGCCACATTCTTATATTTCCATATTAGAACATATAACAAGTTTAAGCCATACATCGTATTAAAAGATAGTGTGGGGTACACACCTGATTCGCTTAACAAATTTCTTGAGATCCCGAAAAGCTTGATCTAATACTTAGATCCTTAATCCCTACATTTGATTAATCACTTTAAAAGCCATTCGCCATAAATCCAAATCCTAGTAGGATTAGTATACTTAAACTTACCTTGTTTGCCGATTTGATTAATAATCAAATCCGAAATTTGTAGTATTCTTTCCTTAAAAATCAGCTAGCCACCAAATCATTTAACCAGTCGGTTTAGGCTTTTGAATAAATAGGAAATAATTCTAAATACCAAAAATAAGCCTTGGCCGAATACTTCATATGCTTACCTTGTGGATTTTAAATCCCAAACTCACCGAATAACTAGGAACACGTGGCCTATGGTGTACCTTCTGAAAAGAACTTCTCCTTCCTTGTAGTCGACACTTAGTAAATCCCGAAAGATCTCTTCAAAGTTTCGGCAACAAGATATTAATGGGGTTAGTCCTAGATTTCGGCAAATCTTAAAAGAAAAAGGATGAAACCGAATGAGATCTTACCCTTACTTGAAGAAATTGATTGCACCTTCACTTCAATCTTCAGAGATTCGGCTATGGCTAGATGATGATCTCACAACTTTCGGCTTTTGGAGGGATTAGAGAAGGAAGAATAAAGATGGAGGATTCGGCTAGAACACAAGGTATTTCGGCTTGGCAAAAATAAAAGAAGAAGAAGATTTGGTGAAGAGAATTCGGCAGAGGCTTTCAAAGAACAGAAAATAATGCAGAATGGCCTCTTTTTTCCTTTTATAGCCGAAATTACTAAGCTAGAGTCCCTTACTTGGCCACCACTCTTCTATTTTGATAGCTTTATCCCTTTAATTATCACTTTATTCAAATTAAAAGAATTTAATCCAACAATTATCTCTTGAAAATAATCCAAATTAAATCCTTTATTTATCCCCTTATTAGCCGAATTTTAAAGAGAATAAAACTCCTCCTTTTTTAAAAGCTTGTTCCGTCCACCTCACTTCTTCTAGAAGCAAAATAAAATTTCTTTTATTTGCTTCCCATGTGACTCGAACTCAGGCCCAACACCCTTGCATGTGGCGCCATTTCCATAGGCCCTAAGTGGCATCTTCAGGCCACTCTTCCAAGCCTGTTTGTGTGTCAAATTTCACATACTTTTTCTCTTAAGGCCACCTTGCCTTAATTTCCTCTTTTAAACTTTAAAACTCGACATTTCTAAGTCATTTCTAAGTTTCCAAAAATTTTCGTTCGGCTCTTTTAACCTAACATTTCCTTACATTTCCAAGACAAGACATTTCCTTACATTTGCAAGTCATTTCCTTACATTTCCAAGTTTCCAAAAATGTTCACCATACATTCATAACACATAAGACATGCCATTTCGTATAATTAAATCAAAACTGCATAGGCCCATTTCCAGGATGTTACATGTTATTTCCAAGAAGTTGTTTTGTATTCATTTAGTTTCTAT
Organism: Gossypium bickii; assembly: GCA_025503065.1. Classification (NCBI taxonomy): domain Eukaryota; kingdom Viridiplantae; phylum Streptophyta; class Magnoliopsida; order Malvales; family Malvaceae; genus Gossypium; species Gossypium bickii. The sequence continues at coordinate 12,068,283 of CP106709.1, forward strand.
GTTAGTAAGTCGAAAATGATATATGTTACGATGTTTGTCCAGGTTTAGTAGGAGAGAGACTATTGAAAGCACTTGAATTTGTTCATTGAGGAATTGTTTTGTGTAAGAGTGCAAACTGAATTGTAAATATTTAGTGTTTATGCCTAAATTCCAAGTAAGATTTAGAGGTAAATGTTTTTGTTTGAAGTATAAAAGTAAGATATCTATACATGGGAAGTGATCTTTATGAATTAAAGATAGTAAAATTACTCACTCAACTAGGCTCTGTAGACGTAGGAAAATTGAACTGCACAAATAAACATCAGTGTTCTTTATATTTTTGTTTGCACAATTTATCGCAATGCCAGGCCGTAATGGCTACTGCAGTCAAGCACTTCCGTTAACTGTTGTGTTTTTCAATGAACAACAACTTTAGGTAGCAACAATTTTTTTTAACTAGAACTAAACCAATAACTCCTCATTTAATCAACGTAAGTAAAGTTATATATTTTTGGGATAAATCTCAAAACTACACATGAACTTTGGTTCAATATGTAATGTTACATATGAACTTTGATTTTATGCAATGTTATACATGAAATACTAATTTAATTTATTTTTTGTAAATTACTAACACAAGTATCGATATAATATCATTTTAAGTATACATATTGTAATACAAATAATTATATATATCTAATATAAAAATATATTGATATATTTATTCCTTTAAATGTGCACAATTAAATCAAAATTAAAGTTTCACATGTACGTACATTTGAACAACAATCAAAGTTCCAAATATATAATTGCACCAAATCATAGTAATGTATCAAATTACAAACTGAATCAAGATTTATATATATATACTGTTTTTTTTTAAATCTAAATACACTTTTAAACCTAAATAACATTTTTCAAAACATTCCAAATCAATCAAATAGATTAAAAGAAATTATATGATTGAGAAATAAAAATTAGAAGCTGAATCGAATTGATAATTTTGTTTTGATGAGTATCTCTAAATTTATTTAATTTTTAAAATTGTTGAACCGAAACTAAACTCAATTAATTCATTCAACTACTCTTAAACATAATATCCAATAAATTTGAGTGTGGAATGGTAACCTCAAGATCTAAGCTATAGCCTTTATATTAAATGAAAAAGAATATTTGATCCTAAAGGGTTAAGAAAAGTAAAGAATAGAAAATAAATAATTTCCATCGATAGAATAAAATGGAAAACCCTAGTTGAAAACAAAAGGAAACCCAAATCTTCCAAAAGCAATTAAGGAATTATTGTTGGAAAGGTTAAAGGAAAACCCATATCAGCTTTCTCAAAGGATTCTTAGCTCATCAATTGTAATAGAAAAACTATATATACAGTGTTTCAACCTTATTACCATCTAAATAAGCCTAAAAGAGAATTTAAAAAAAAAAAAAAAAAAAAAAAGGTTGCAGCCTCTCATGGAAATCACTTATGTAGATTTTGAGCCTTTCTGCGAATGGAAAAGAGAGCCAAATATTGACACCCTTGAGATACATCTTCGAGGTAAAGTGTGTGTATATTTATATTTAAATCAACCATTTGCCTGTCTCATTTGTTTATGTTTTTTAAATTTAATTACCTTAATCGACAACCCTCAATATTAATTGAATCGTCTGATCAACTTTTGAACTAACTTAACGTAAGTCAATTCGATTGTTTAAGTTAATTAACCACTATTTTTATGTATAATAGTATAAATATATTTATATTAAATAAAAATTTATATGTATTAAATTTTAATAATCAATAACAATCTGATATAATTGAGATTATAACTAATTAATCCACACTGACTTCACTAAGTAGATCAATTATGAATTTTAATAATTTATAACTAATCAATTTAATTGAGATCATAATTAATTTAATCGATGTGATAAATCAATTCAATCAATTAAATCAATTATAAATGATTTTTGCGGCATGGAGAATGAATAATAACAAATCAAATATCTGAATATGGTCATTTTGTATTCAATGTTAAATTTACTATTTAAAGTGGATTATGATGGGTGTAAATGAATATTTGATATTTGAATTTGTTTTTATTTTTATTTCAATATAATTAAAGATTTTAAAAAATTATTATATAATATATAGGTGGCGAAAATTTTTAACTATAGAGGCGAAATTGAGATTTTGATATGTATCCTTAGTTATAAATAAATAAATAAGACGTAGTAAGATCTTAAATTCATTTGTGAAGTTAGAATTCTTATCAGATTGTTTAATTTTATATTTTTATATTAAAAATAGATGCAAAAGATTTCAATGTTCCACCTATACTGCTATCAAAATTAAAGAAGAATATGGAAAAGACACATTTAGATAATAAACAGATTTTAAAGAAGAGATTGGAAATTGCAGGATTCAAAAGGCAGCAATTGCGAGTTCACCTGAGCAGTTCTGGGAGCCTAGTGATCAGTGGAGAACGTGAATCGGACTCTGACCAAAAAAAAGGAAACCGATTCCGGAGAGAATTTAAAGTTTCAAACGAAATAGAAGCGAACCAAATAAAAGCAAAGTTCTGCAATGGCATTCTTTACGTGGTAATGCCAAAGCGAAGCACAGCAGCAGCTGCAGGTGTGGATGTTAAAGCTTCAACAATGAATTGGAATAAAAGGTTGGCCATGGAAATCATTGTAGCAGTTTTGTCGGCTGTTGCTGTCGGAATTTATGTAACCAAATATTGCCGATGTTCTCATCTTGGGAGCTAAGTAATTTAATTTATTGTGTAATTTCTACAAGTAAAGATTGTTAAGCAATATTTTCCCATGCAATCCATGGGCTTAGACCCAAAGCCATAACAGTGTAGAACAGAGATGCAACCCAATCCAATCCAGCCAACACACCTCCCGTACCAACCAACACGCCATGTGGGGACTAAGTCGACCCACCCAGCCAACACACCAATATCGCAGCATAGCTGCTAAAATAACGTAGCAACACTGCTAATAACAGTATACGTGGCTAAGCCACTAAAATTAGAATATGTGGCGAAGCCACTATAACAATGAAAACATGGCAGAGCCACTAGTACAGTACTTCCTCCAAATCAGAACCCAAACCCAATGCAGAATGTCGTGTCATAAATATTACATGTATGCAGTATGTCATAATCATAACCAGTCATGTAAATATCATACACACATCACTTAAACTACCACTAGGGGTATAATGGTCATTTCATCGGTTAAGGGTAAAACAGCAACTCCACCCCTCAGGGGTATTTTGGTAATTTACCATTCGAAGGTATTTTGGTAATTTTACCTTTTGGAGGTGTTTTGGTAATTTTACCCTTCAAGGGTATTTCAGTAATTTTACCTTTCGAGGTTATTTCAGTAATTTTACGACCTTTCCAAAGGTCCACCGTTGTCTCAAACGACTTAGATCACTTATATGGCCAAAATAGTGTAAGTGGCCCTGAGGCCCATTACCTGGCCCAAATGGCCCTACGAGGCCCATTACGCCCTAAGCCCACGAGAACGTTCGTGGCGGCCTCTACGATCTATCGCCAATGGTTGTGGCTTGATTTGTCCCTACGAACGTTCGCACGCTCGTGAGCCCTCAAATGCCGAAGTCTCGGCTTTTCGGCTTTTGCCAATTCACAGTAGCACAAGAGTATAAAAACACATTTATCCAGCGTTTAAACAATACGGTATTGGGTGAACGATTACACACCTGTTATGGGTTGTAGTTTGAAGCGCTTCCAAGATACCTATGATAACAACTGCCTCATTAATTAGCCACAACCCTTATTAATACATAATAATGAAACGCTTTAATCAAACTAACTTCACTTCCCACGAAACAAAAGATCTCTTGCAGTGGAAAAGTAATCGGCCTACCCCTTGGCTAAGGAAAACGAGTCCCTAGCAACATTCGACTAGAAAGAAAGTGTTAGCAATACATATCTCCCCGGCAACTAGGGGGAAAAGCCTTTTGGCCCAAGAGAAACAAAATCGAGTAAGGAGAAAAGAAAAGCCAACCTAGATTCGACTACAGTCACCATTTACCAACCAATCGAAGAGGTTTGAAAATGATTAGGAATGAAGAGAAGAAGATACCTAAGCCTTAATAGATTCAGCCGACACAAGAAGAGCCAAGGTTTTAAGAGAGAAAGTGTTCGGCTAACTTGTAAAGAAAAGAAAAGAATAACAAGAGGGAAAAGAAGAGTTGTGTTCGGCCAAGGGAGAAATCAAAAGAAGAAAAGGTGATTCGGCAGAAAGTAGGCAGCAACAGAGAAATAACGATGAAAAGAAGAAAGAAAGATAAGACCCGAATGGTAAAAGGTTGCACGAGATGTGATAAACCGTAAAAGTAACATATTTTAAGCCCACATTTAACATGGTTTTGGATGATTTAAGCCTTGAATCATGTAATTTGGTGCTCTTAATTCTTTATTTTCATGTTTTGTACTCAGAAAAGCATCGGATGAAAAAAGAACGAGAAACAGGCCCAAAACAGAGTAAATGAGCTATATCACGAAATCCACACGGCCTAGGCCTAAGACCACACGGCCGTGCCTCACTCAATAGTCTCGAACACGGTCTGGCCACGATTCACACGGGCGTGTCCCTGCCATGACAAAGAGAAATTTCACTCGGATTAGGATACTTAGAGGCAAAGAAACACATTCAGAAGCCTATATAAACACCCTAAGTATAACCTAAAAAGGGGAAACCCAAGGCTTTAGTCAGGGGGCGTCCAACTAGGCCAAAGGAGGCAGATTTGTGGGCATATACTCGAAGATAGCCAGTTGATTCATCTCAAGAAGCCGGAATCATACTCAAGATAGAGGATCTCTCCTTCAATTCCTTTAGGGGGTTTTAGGGATTTCTTATGTTTTGTTTATCTTTTCTTCTGAGATTTTTTTATTATTATTATGAACTAAACCCTCAGATACCTGAGGGGGATGATACCTAGGATGAATCTTGTTATCGTTTGCTGAACTATATGATAAATATTTGACTTGGTCTTAATTATGTGCTCTTAATTCTTGTTTTGATATTTTTGGGATATTAATTCAAGTGAGATGTGCTTAGGTGGAGGAGCAAAAGTCCCTGCCTAAGAGTAGATCTAGCATAATTAAGCGGAGTTGATCGTACGCCTAGAGATAGGGTGACGAGATTTTGCCGGATTAGGGTGAAACCTAATATGGGAGTCCATAGATCGAGTTAATGCAATTCTAGGGGTTTTAATTAGAAAGAGATTTCAAGTAATCAACCTAGGGTTAGATGTTAGTCGCCTCGAGAGAGGGATTAATATAAATTAGGGAATTCTACGGATCAAGTCAAATGAATAAATCGTCTGGTTCAAAGTTAGATAACAAGTGAAGTCTAGGTAGATTCTTCCTTGGGTATCCTCTTAATCAATTGGTTTTTCCCAAAGTTATTTTTCCAATTTCATTCTTCTTTGTCGTAGAGTCTTTAGTTTAGTTGTTAGTTTATTTTAGATTAGATAAAAATTCATTTAATTCTTAGGCTAAATAATAAAAAGAAAGTTAGTATTAGTACTTTTGGTTCCTGTGGTTTCGACAATCCAGTCTTGCCTTAACTATACTATTGTTCGATAGGTGCGCTTGCCTCAAATCGTTGTCATAGTTAGTTTCCAGGTTCGATCATTCTTTATATAAATTTTAAGACTTTGACATCGCATAAAACAACGATCAAGATGCCACAAAAGGATTGAATCCCGAAATGCAACAAAAGAAAAACTTAAAATGCCAAAGAGAAGATTCGACTTCCTCACTCGCCCTAATTGCCAAAATTGCACAATTGAAAACCCTCTAGCCGAAATCCCCCTACTCAAGCTCTCTCAAATTAGCCAAACTCCCATTACATTCCAAGTCCCTCAAACTCTCCACCAAATCCTCCCTGAATTTCTCACAGCCTCCCATTCGAATTTGTTGACCAAGTCTTCAACCTCTTCTGCAAAGTTTGATTCAAACTCTACCTCTTGCACCACCAAATTATAAAATAAAAGCCCCCCATTTGTATGTCATGGAATTCGAACCCCACTCCCCTTGCCATCTCAGTGACGCCACAACCACCAAGTCACAAACTCTTTTTGTGACACATAAACGCACACATCTATACATAAGTCCTACTGCTAATAGCCCATTCCTCTTAAGAGCAAAACACTAAAAATTTTCGAAGGCCCAAACTCAAACCCAGGCTTTCTAAAAACCCCTAAATACACTCAAATACTTAGCCATTGAAGCAAACATGGATTTTAAGCCAAAATAGCAAAATTACAACCCTACATTTTTGGGGCGTTACAATTCTACACCCTTAAAGAAATTTCGACCTCGAAATTTACCTGATCAGAAAAGATGAGGGTATTGTTGTCGTATTGCCTCTACAGGTCCCACGTGGCTTTTTCTGAACCATGGTTACGCCATCCAATATTTGCACCGGTTCTTCCTCAAAGGTCAGATCAGGTCTGACCTCGATCTCCTCCACTGGCACTATATGTGAGGTATCAGAGCGGTATCGCCTCAGCATGGAGACGTGGAACACATCATGTATCTGGTTTAACTTAGGTGGCAGCTCAAGCTGATAGGTGACCGGTTCCACACGCTTTAATATTCGGTAAGGTCTGATAAAATCTAGGGCTCAGTTTGCCTTTCCGTCCAAATCTGCATATGACTTCTGCCTATCTGATGCTTCCTTTAACCGATCCCGAATCAACCTTAATTTTTCCTCAATTTTAGAAACCAACTCTGGCCCCAAAACCCGCCCGCTCACCAAGTTCTGTCCAATAGGTAGGGGTGCGACACTTACGACCATATAACACCTCATACGGTGTCATCTGAATACTGGCTTCGTAGCTGTTGTTATATGCAAACTCTGCTAACAGCAAGTAGTCTTCTCAACTGCCTTTGAAATCAATTATACAGTTTCTTAGCATGTTCTCTAATATCGGAATTACCCTCTTGGACTGACCATCTATCTGAGGGTGAAACGCAGTACTGAAATCCAACCTTGTATTCAATGCCTCGTGTAACTTCTTCCAGAATCGAGATGTGAATCTAGGATTTCTGTCCCAAATGATAGACATCGGTACCCCGTACAATCTCACAATCTCAGCCACGTATAAGTTAGCTAACTTCTGTAGAGAATAATCAGTACAGACCGGTATGAAGAGGGCTGATTTAGTTAGTCGGTAAACAATAACCCATACCGAATCCTTTTTAGTAGGCGTCAAGGGTAGCCCACTAACAAAGTCCATTGTTACCCTCTCCTATTTCCAGAGTGGAATCTTAACAGGTTGCAGTAATCCAGAAGGTAGCTGATGCTCAGCCTTACTTGCTGGCATATCAGACACTTACCCACGAAATCAGTAACCTCGTGCTTAAGCCTTGGCCACCAGGTCAGTTCACGTAGATCTCGGTATAACTTGTTTTCGCCAGGATGCATAGCGTATGGACTACCATGCACCTCCCACAGTATAGGCTACCTTAACTCAGAATCCCTCGGTACATAGACTCTCCCACGAAAGCATAGTACTCCCCACTATTCAGCCCAAAATTCACAGTCTCCCCCTTTTCAACTAGTTAGAAACGAGGGACCAATGATTCATCTAGCAACTGCTTCTCCTTAATTTGATCAATCCAGGTCGGTCCCACTTGGAGTTTAGCCAATAGAGTACCATCCTTAAACAGGCTGAGATGAGCAAACATTGCTCTCAGATCAGATACAACCTCACGGCCTAGTGCATCCGCTACTACGTTAGCTTTACCCGGATGGTACTCAATTGAGCAATCATAATTCTTAAGCAACTCTATCCATCTTTGTTGCCTAAGATTCAACTCCTTCTGAGTAAGGAGATACTTGAGGCTTTTATGGTCGGTGTAAATAATAGACTTCTCACCATAAATAATGTCTCCAAATCTTTAGTGCGAATACCACCGCAGCTAACTCCAAGTCGTGAGTGGGGTAATTCACCTCGTGTGGCTCAAGCTGGCGAGACACGTAAGCAATCACCTTACCCTCTTGCATCAATACACATCCCAATCCAGTGTGCGACACATTATAGTAGACAATGAGTTCCTTCCTGCACTGCTATATTAACACCGGGCTTGATCGAACCTTCTTGATTTCTCAAAACTCTTCTACTACTACTTACGATCCGGTTGAAGGGTACCCATTTACGCAGTAACTTAGTTAGAGGTGCAGCAATCAGTGAGAACTCCTCAACAAAATGTCTGTAATACCCAGCGAGCCCCAGAAACTTCGAATCTCAGATACAATATTTGGTGTTTTCCAATTCAATACGGCCTCAATTTTTCGAGGATCAACCTTAATCCACTTCCAGAGTGGAATCTTAACGGGTTGCAGTAATCCAGAAGGTAGCTGATGCTCAGCCTTACTTGCTGGCATATCAGACACTTACCCACGAAATCAGTAACCTCGTGCTTAAGCCTTGGCCACCAGGTCAGTTCACGTAGATCTCGGTATAACTTGTTTTTGCCAGGATGCATAGCGTATGGACTACCATGCACCTCTCACAGTATAGGCTACCTTAACTCAGAATCCCTCGGTACATAGACTCTCCCGCGAAAGCATAGTACTCCCCACTATTCAGCCCAAAATTCACAGTCTCCCCCTTTTCAACTAGTCAGAAACGAGGGACCAATGATTCATCTAGCAACTGCTTCTCCTTAATTTGATCAATCCAGGTCGGTCTCACTTGGAGTTCAGCCAATAGAGTACCATCCTTAAACAGGCTGAGACGAGCAAACATTGCTCTCAGATCAGATACAACCTCACGGTCTAGTGCATCCACTACTACGTTAGCTTTACCCGGATGGTACTCAATCGAGCAATCATAATTCTTAAGCAACTCTATCCATCTTTGTTGCCTAAGATTCAACTCCTTCTGAGTAAGGAGATACTTGAGGCTTTTATGGTCGGTGTAAATAATAGACTTCTCACCGTAAATAATGTCTCCAAATCTTTAGTGCGAATACCACCGCAGCTAACTCCAAGTCGTGAGTGGGGTAATTCACCTCGTGTGGCTCAAGCTGGCGAGACACGTAAGCAATCACCTTACCCTCTTGCATCAATACACATCCCAATCCAGTGTGCGACACATCATAGTAGACAATGAGTTCCTTCCCAGACTCTGGCTATATTAACACCGGGGCTTCAGTCAGAACCTTCTTCAGTTTCTCAAAAACTCTTCTACTACTTACCAGTCCAGTTGAAGGGTACCCATTTACGCAGTAACTTAGTTAGAGGTGCAGCAATCAGTGAGAACTCCTCAACAAAATGTCTGTAATACCCAGCGAGCCCCAGAAAACTTCGAATCTCAGATACAATATTTGGTGTTTTCCAATCCAATACGGCCTCAATTTTTCGAAGATCAACCTTAATCCCCTCGGTAGACACCACGTGACCAAGAAATGTCACTTTTCGCAACCATAACTCACACTTGCTGAACTTGGCATAAAGCTGCTTTTCCCTTAGTATTTGCAATACAATCCGAAGATACGAATCATGATCCTTCTCTGTTCTTGAATACACCAGGATGTCATCTATAAACACCACTATGAATCGATCCAAATAGGGCTGGAATACCCGGTACATCATATCCATGAATGTAGCTGGTGCATTCGTTAACCCAAATGGCATGACCATAAACTCGTAATGCCCATAACAAGTCCTAAATGCAGTCTTGTACACATCTGCCTCCTTAACCTTTAGCTGATGGTACCCAGATCGAAGATCTATCTTGGAGAAAATCGAGGCTCCTAGCAGCTGGTCAAACAGATCGTCTATCCTAGATAAAGGGTAATTATTTTTAATCGTCAGTTTGTTCAGTTGATGATAATCGATGCACATGCGCATGGACCCATTCTTCTTCTTTATGAATAACACTGGTGCTCCCCATGGAGACACACTCGGCCGAATGAATCCTCGGTCCAATAGCTTTTGAATTTGAGCTTTTAACTCCACCAACTCCTTCAGCGCCATCTTATAAGGGGCGATGGACACCGGAGCTGTTCCTAGTAGAAGTTCAATATCGAATTCAACCTCCCGATTCAGAGGCAACCCAGGAAGCTCTTCAGGAAATACATCCGGAAACTTCTTAACAGTTCTGACATCCCCAATAGAAAGACCTTTAGAGTCAAAATTACTAACATAGGCTAGGAACGCGTTACAAACCTTGCGAACCAGCTTTTCGGCCCTTAATGAAGAAATTACATTAGACAGATAATCTCTTTGCTCCCCTATCACAGTCACCTTCTCATCCTCTGTGGTTTTCAACACCATACGCTTAGCAGCGCAATCCAAAATAGCTCGGTGTTTTACCAACCAATCCATACCTAAGATTAGGTCGAATTCCCCAAACGGCAGTTCCATCAAATCCGCCGGGAAGACAACCCCTTGGACCTCTAGGGCCACGTTTCTGAACAACTTATTCACCCTAACCGACTGTCCCAGTGGACTTAACACAATTATCTCCTAACCAATATTTTCAAACTGAGAACCTAGCGTCCCAGACACAGTGCATGCAACACACGAGTGTGTAGACCCAATATAAATTAAAGTGGTATACGGTACAATATAAATGAGAAATGTACCAGTTATGACGTTAGGAGCGTCGTCATCCTCTCGGCGCCGAGTAGCCTAGACCAAAGCTGGCTGCCTCGCCTCAGTATTACCAGCACCTCTGGTGCTCCATGACCTCGTCTCAAACCATTTCCTCCTCTGGAGCTCTGAGCGCTTTACATCCTCGAAAATTTTTACTTTCTCAACAAAGGCAGCAAAGTCCCACTCCCTCTGTGGAGCTATCAGCACCCACAACTCATCTCGGAGGCCATCCTCGAAACGCACACAGTGTTCGTACTCAGTTGAGACTATACCACGAGCATACCGACTCAGACGCAGAAATTCTGCCTAATATTCTGCCACAGACATATTTCTCTGGATCAGACTCAGAAATTCCTTCCCCAATAAACTTTCCTTGGAAGGCCGTCTTAAAGAAATCCCACATCAAACGGTCAGCCTATGTACCCTTTCTAACAGTGAGCCACAACTGATATGCCTTGTCTCGCAGTAAGGACACTGCTCCTTTTAGTTTCTGCTCCATAATACTGTCAAGGTCATCAATTATTCATTCGGTAGCCTCTAACCAATATTCTGCAAGATTCGAGGCTGCTCTGGAAATACCTCTAAAAGTTTCGCTCCATTAGACCAGAGTCACTCAGAAATTGACCCTCGGCCTACAGATCTAGTACTCGCTCCAGCAACCCCCCCTAAAACACGGAGCATCGCTTGAGATAAGGCATCGTCCCTTGCAGCTTGATCTTGAGACCCCGTTTCAGTTACTGGTGAGGCTGGTCCTCCCTAGTAGGTATATGGCCTAATGCTGAAGACCCAGCCTTAGCACTTCCTCGGCCTCTACCACGGCCACGTGTACCCCTTCCGCGACTTCTTGTGCTCATATCGATGTCGCGTCTTTATCTGTTTTAAGAGCTTTATGCATCAGATTATAATTTCAATAATTATTAACGGATATTTTATGATAAGCAGTAATTAGAGTTGTTTTCGCAGATCGAAACCTCACTATAGTTTTCAGTCTCCTACAGTCTCAGTTTACTCTAGCTAAAAAGTTTCAGTGTACTACTACTATCCATAGTAGTTTCTCAGTATAATCATTTCAACAGAAAACAGTGTCAGAGAACTTACAGATTTGGCGCCGAGACTCGGTGTGCCAAACTTTCAGTAATAACCTTTCCTTTCCAAACCAAAATTTAGACAATTTTAGAAAAATTTTCAAATCCCATCCCACAGCCGAGTTTTGCCACCTCGTTCTAATACCACTAAATGTAACACCCCAAACCCGATCTAGACGTTACGATCGGATCTGACGTGTCACATCGAAGTGTCGTTTAAAAATCAAGTTTGTAGATAAAAGTCCGTTGCTGAATTTTAAATCTCATTTAATCAATTGCTGTAGAAAATGTTAGTGTTGGAAAAACGTGTTGTCCAAGTATAGGTCATATTATTTGTTATAAGTTTACCAATCTAAAATAAAATCCCGGAAGCCTTTAGGAATTGGGAAAAACGTGATTTTCTTTAGAAACAATTAATGTTTTTAAAAACTCATGTTTCCTAATCTAGCAGGTTGAAATTAAAAGAAAACACCAAATAAAAGTTAAAACCTCAAATGGCCTTATTACAAAAAATCTCAACCCCAAAATACAATATTTAAAAGGCTAGATATAAATTAAAATACTTGCGAACATGTGGCTACCTCCGAGTCCCTCGCAGCTCCAAATTGTCTAAGGCTGGGGATTACCTAAACAGATAAAAAGAAAAAGGGGTGAGTTACGAGAACTCAGTGTGTAATCCCCTATCATGCAGTAACAGTTTGGGCCCGAGCCTTGTTCGGTAATAGATCAGTCTTGGATTTATTCCTATACAGTAACAGAGTGGGTTTAAGCCCAAAGTCATAACAGCGTAGAACATAGATACAACCCAACCCAATCCAGCCAACACACCACCCATACTAACCAACACACCATGTGGGGACTAAGTCGACCCACCCAGCCAACACACCAATATCGCAACATAACTGCTAAAATAACGCAGCAACGCTGCTAATAATAGTATACGTGGCTAAGCCACTAAAATTAGAATATGTGGCGAAGCCACTATAACAGTGAAAACGTCTCAGAGCCACTAGTACAGTCCTTCCTCCAAATCAGAACCCAACCCCAATGCAGAATGTCGTGTCATAAAAATTACGTGTATGCAATATGTCATAATCATAACCAGTCATGTTGATCGTTGTTTTTTTGAGTTTTAAAATTTATAAAAAGAATGATCGAACCTGAAAACTAACTCTGACAACGATTAAAGGCAAGTGTACCTATCGAACAGTAGTATAGCTTAGGCAAGATCAGATTATCAAACCCAAAGGAACTAAAAGTACTAATACTAACTTTTTTTTTATTATTTAGCCTAAAATAAAGTGAAGTTGATTTAATCTAATCTAAATTAACTACTAAGCTAAAGACACAAAGACAAAAAGACTAAATTGGGGAAATAACTTTAGGAAAACTCAGTTGATTAAGACGATACCCTCAGGAAGAATCCACCTAGACTTCACTTGTTATTTAACCCTGAACCATATGATTCATTCACTTAGTTTGATTCGTAAGACTCCCTAACGTATATTAAACCCTCTGTCAAGGTGAATAACGGATAACCCTAGGTTAATTAATGAAAATCTCTTTCTCTCTTAATAACCCCCTAGAATAGCAGTAAATCGATCTATAGATTCCCATATTAGGTTTCACCCTAATCCGGCAAAATCTCGTCACCCTATCTCTAGGCGTGCGATCAACTCCGCTTAATTATGCTAGATCTACTCTTAGACAGGGTCTATTCCTCCTCCACCTAAGCACATCAAATTTGGATTAAGCTCACATAATTAAGAACAAACTAAGTATTTATCATATAATTCAAAAAATAATAACAAGATCCATCATCGGTTTCATCCCCTTCAAGTATCTGAAGGATTTAGTTCATAACTATAAAAGAAAACATATCAGAAGAAAAGATAAAACAAAACATAAGAAATCCCTAAAACTCTATGAAGGAATTGAAGGAGAGATCCACCGTCTTGAGTAGAATTTCAGCTTCTTGAGATGGATCAACTAGCTATCTTCGAGTGATTCCCACAAATCTGACCTTTTTGGCTTGGCTACTTGGCCTAGCTAACCGCCCCCTTTCAGCTGATACTTAGGGGGTTTATATAGGCTTTTGAAATAGGTTTCTTTTCCCCAAAGTATCCAAATTCGAATAAAACTGCTCTTTGCCACGACAGGGACAAGGCCATGTCACACGTCCGTGTGACATGTCTTCAAGCCATGCTCGAATTTTTTTAATGAGACATGGCCATGTAAATTGGGGGTCAGGCCTTGGTCTAGATGATTAGTAAGGCACGGCCATGTGTGCTTAAGTCCAGGCCGTGTCGGTTTCTTTCTTGGCCTAATTTACTCTGTTTTGGGCCCGTTTCTCATTCTTTTTATCCTCGGGTGCTTTCCTGGGTATAAGACATGAACAGGAAGGATTAAGAGCACCTTTTTACATAAATTGAAGGATAAATCAGCCAAAAGCATATTAAATATGGGATTAAAATATGTTACTTTTATGGTTTATCAAATACCCCCCACACTTAAGCTTTTGCTTGTCCTCAAGCAAAATTCTCAACTTACAATTAAAACGAACTTTATATAATTCATAATTCCTATCAACAATGTCTTATCATAATTCATAGATAATTTATACATGGATAATTTAACTCAAAGAGTCCTAAAGATTCAAACATTGTAAGTCATACATTTGTAGCACGAAATCATAGGCGTTTCCCTTCATCTAAATAATTACCTTTAATTCAAAATCGACAAGGATTGACATCCTTACAAAAGATTCACTCAAATCACTCAAAGTGTTTAAGGTTCAAAATTAAGCACTCAATAAGTCGAACATGAAAAGTTAATCCCATAGGCTTGCCTAAAAATCAAATCTCCACCACTGTAGAATGAGATGACAAACATATCAAAAGGTCTTTAATAGGGTTGTAACGGGGCTTGGTTAAGGGTATGGATATAGGCTGAATTAGAGGGTTAGAATCGAGATTGAATTGACAAGTTACCTATCTAGAAGAATAAACTGATCTAAAATAATTACATCAATTGAAAATTTATAATACTAATAATAGGAGCTTTTTCTTTTGATAATTGGACTTTAACTGTATAAGCTCACTCTTCATAACACTAATATTGAATATACTTTGATTTTTTTTTAAGAGCAAACTAAATATTACATAATAATGAATGAATCTATTAAAATAAAGATCATAGCTAGGCAACAGATCAAATCAAATCTCGATATAAGGGTAGTCAAATAGAATGGTGATAATAAAGACAAAAGGGTTTTGGGTTAATATTAGCGGTTGAGTCAATAAAAAGGGTTGTTAGGATCAACGGGGTTCACTAGGGGTTATTTATGAATGTAGACTTTTAATGGAGTAAGTGGGTTAAAACCTAGATGCCTTTATCATCTCGGTATATCAAACCATAATTGTGGTCTTGACATGTATAATCAAGGCAAGTTCTAGAATAACAGTTCATAGTTGACACACTCATAATCAATAAAGTGAGCATGGAAAAGAATGTATGCTCTATAAGGCTCAAAATCTCACAAAAATTATGGGTGTTTTTGACATCAACCTCGTAAATTTCAAATTTCAAAGTAATATTCAAATTCAAGTTAACAACCTATCAAAAATTAAAATTTGAAAAATAGACTTATTATGCTTGATTCTCTGATATTTTTCAAATTTAATTATCAATGCACAATTAACTATGACTTACTCTATAACATGTCAATAAAAATCATAAATCATTAGAAATTTCATCCTAATTAGTAATATGAGGAAGTTACTTAAGAACAAGACTAAATTCAGGGATTTGAGAATAATGAAAAAAAGTTAGG
Source organism: Gossypium bickii (assembly GCA_025503065.1). Lineage (NCBI taxonomy): Eukaryota > Viridiplantae > Streptophyta > Magnoliopsida > Malvales > Malvaceae > Gossypium > Gossypium bickii. The sequence continues at coordinate 12,083,829 of CP106709.1, forward strand.
CACTTTTATCCTCAGGGATTTGAGAATCATGCAGAAAGTTAGACACTTTTACCCCTCCACGCTTAAGATGTACATTGTCCTCAATGTACAAAGATAGATATGACATTTAAGGGATAAATCAAAAGAGAAGGGGAAAAGAATACTCCCTGAATTTTGGCCACGCTCGTGCTAATTTTTCATTAGCCCGTATTTTTTGTGATTTTGAATTTTGGGAGCGTTTAGGGTATTCGGGCACGGCCGTGGGTGTAGTGGCACGCCCGTGTCTTTCTTCACACGGTCATTTAAAATGGGCATGGTCCTTCCGTGTTCGAGAAGTCAGAATATTGGTACGGTTATAGGGCATGGGCGTGTTCTTCCCGCGTTTGGCAAGTCAGTATGTTGGCACGGTTAGAAGGTATGGCCGTGTTTAGCCCGAGCTTAACAAGTCAAGAACCTCAGACGGTCGCTTCAAGATCGGGCGTGGACTATTACCACCACCGTGTTGGGAAAAGAATTTTTTCTATGTCGCATCGCCATCGGCACGCCCATGGTTCATCCTCGGCTTCCACACCCGCCATGGCACGCTGCGTGTCGTGTGTGTGTGGCCTAACCTGCACTTCATTAATTTAATTAGTATGGAGTCAAATGCTTAAAAGTAAAATGTTAGTGAATTAGTGCTCGGGTTGTCTCTCGAGAAGCACTCATTTATAGTCTTAAGCTAGAATTTCCCTATTTTCATTTCTAAAAGAAGGTTCACGGAGTTGAAACTCCTCTCTAATGTCCCTAAAATCTGCACCATTATAAATTTTGAGTCGGTGACCATTTACCTTAAATGTGCCCTTAGTGGGGTGAGTTACCTCGATTGTCCCATATGGAAAAGTTGTTTTGATCATGAATGGGCCTGATCATCTTGATTTCAGCTTTCCAGGAAATAATTTAAGCCTTGAGTTGTTACCAAATCCCCTACTTCGAATTGTTTTGACTTCTTTAGACGAGCATCATGGCGTCGCTTTGTTGCCTCTTTGCATAGTTTCAAGTTCTCGTAGGCCTCAGCTCTCCATTCGTCTAGCTTGTTTATCTGCATCATTCTTTTCTTTCCTGCAGTTTTAAGATCAAAATTTAAGAACTTTATGGCCCAAAAAGCTTTGTGTTCTAACTCGAATGGTAAATGACAGCTTTTCCCGTATACAAGTTTGTATGGGGATGTCCTTAAATGCTGTTCTATAGGCCCATAAGGCATCATCTACTTTTAATGCCCAATCTTTCCTGTTTGATTCAACCGTTTTTTTCTAGAATGCGTTTAAGTTATCGGTTTGCTACTTCAACTTGCCCACTGGTTTGAGGGTGATATGGGGTAGCTATCTTGTGGTGTACTCCATATTTTTTTAAGACCTTGTCGAATTGAGTATTACAGAAATGAGTGCCCCTGTCACTAATGGTAGCTCTAGGTGTTCCAAATCGAGAGAATAATTTCTTGAGAAACTTAACTACCACTCTAGCATCATTAGTAGGTAAAGCTTCGGCTTCCACCCATTTTGACATGTAGTCGACTGCCACTAGGATGTATTTATTTCCAAATGAACTAGGGAATGGTCTCATAAAATCAATACCCCATACATCAAATATTTCACATTATAACATATATGTTTGAGGCATTTCATCACGTTAGAAATATTACCTGTTCTTTGGCATTTATCACACGAAGCGACATACTTATTAGCGTATTTAAATAGAGTGGGCCAATAAAAACCTGATTCGAGTATTTTATGTGCTGTCTTGATGCCACTGTAGTGGTCTCCTGAAGGTCCTGAATGGCAATGTTCCAGGATTTTGCTTGCTTCTGCCTTTGTAACGCATCTTCGAATTACCTGATCTGCACATATGCGGAAAAGAAAGGGATCTTCCTAAAAATAGTTTTTCGCATCAGCAAAGAATCGCTTTTTTTGGTGATGTGTTAATCTTTTTGGCAAGATGTTAGCGGCTAAATAATTCGCAATATTTGCAAACCATGGTACCTCAGAATGTGTTATAGAAAAGAGTTGTTCTTCGGGAAACGAGTCGTTTATCTCACTTTTATTGAGCTCTTTGGTATGTGGATTCTCAAGTCTAGAGAGGTGATCTGTTGCAAGATTCTTAACTCCCTTCTTATCTTGTATCTCCAAGTCAAATTCCTGTAAGAGTAAAATCCATCGTATGAGTCGAGGTTTTGCATCTGATTTAGTTAAAAGATAACGAAGAGCTGAATGGTCAGTGTAAACAACAACTTTAGACAATATTAGATATTGCCTAAACCTGTCAAAAGCAAAAACTACAGCTAGTAATTCTTTCTCTGTGGTGGTGTAGTTTTCTTGTGTGGGTGTTAATGTTCTGCTAGCATAATAAATCGGCTAAAAATGCTTGTCCCTTCATTGTCCCAAAACTGCACCTGCATCACACATTAGTTCAAAGGGTAAATTCCAATCAGGTAAAATTATAATCGGAGCATTTATTAATTTATCCTTAAGGACATTAAATGCATCTAAACAGTCTTGATTGAAATTGAAAGGAACATCTTTTTCTAGTAATTTTGTTAAAGGCTTAGCTATTTTAGAAAAATCTTCGATAAATCTTCTATAGAACCCTGCATGTCCTAAAAAGCTTCTAATAGCCTTAACTGAACTAGGGGGAGGTAATTTTTCTATGGTTTCAACCTTTGCTTTATCTACCTCAATCCCTTTACTAGAAATCTTATGTCCTAACACAATCCCTTCTCTAACCATAAAGTGACATTTTTCCCAATTCAAAACAAGGTTTGCTTCCTCACATCTCATTAGAACTCGTTTTAAATTTTTAAGGCAAAGCTAGAAAGAATTACTGAATACCGAGAAATCATCCATAAATACCTCCATAATGTCTTCCATGAGTTCGTCAAAGATTGCCAACATGCAACGCTAAAAAGTAGCAGGAGCATTACATAATCCAAAAGGCATTCTACAATAAGCAAACGTACCGTATGGGCATGTAAATGTTGTCTTCTCTTGATCTTCTGGAGCTATTGGGATTTGGAAGTAGCTAGAAAGTCCGTCTAAGAAGCAGTAGTACATATGCCCGGATAGTCTTTCTAACATTTGATCTATGAAGGGCAGAGGGAAGTGATATTTTCTGGTGGCATCGATCAACTTCCTATAGTCTATACAGACTCTCCAACCTGTAACTGTTCTTGTAGAGATCAACTCATTCCTTTCATTGGGTACCACAGTCATACCTCCTTTCTTTGGAACTACCTGCACAGGACTTACCCAAGTACTGTCAGAAATAGGATAAATTATTCCTGCATTTAGAAGTTTAATTACCTCGGCTTTGACCACTTCTTTCATGTTGGGGTTTAGCTGTCTCTGGGGCTGCATACACGACTTGTATTCTTCTTCCATTAAAATTTTATGGGTGCAGAACGATGGGCTTATACCTTTGATGTCAGAGATTTTACAAGCTATGGCTCTTTTATGTTCTCTCAGTACCTGTATCAACTCTTCTTTTTCCTTGGGTTCTAGTTCAGAAGAAATAATTACCGGTAGCGTAGAATTGTCCCCGAGGAATGCATATTCTAAGTGTTTCGGCAACTGTTTCAATTCCAGATTGGGCGGCTCATCAATAGAGGTTTTTTGTTTTAATTCGTCATCGTTTTCAATGCTTTCTTCTTTTATTTGTCTAAATGAAGATGTATTCAAGTTCATCTCATTGCCTTCATCTTCTTCCCCCTCTTCTTGAGTCAGGCACAGTTCCATCATGTCGTCATGTATGATTTCCTATAATGAATTTTGAATGATATGATCAGTAGTATCAACAAAATAACAAGAATCATCTTGTTCTCTAGAATATCGCATGGCATCATAAATCTGAAAAATAATTTCCTCATCGCCTATCCTTAATGCGTGTTTACCGTCACCTACATCGATAACAGCCCTAGCAGTAGCTAAAAAAGGATGCCCTAAAATTAAAAGAACATCGATGTCTTCATCCATGTCTAACACAACAAAATCAATAGGGAAAATAAATTTATCAATTTTCACCAAGACATCTTCGATAACTCCTCTAGGATATTTAATAGATCTATCGGCCAACTGAATACTAATCCTAGTGGGTTTTGGTTCCCCAAGATCTAGTTGTTTAAACATTTTATAAGGTATTAAATTAATATTGGCGCCTAGATCAGCTAATGCTTTCTTAATATTTAAGTTACCAATTAAACAAGGAATAGTAAAACTTCCTGGGTCTTTTAATTTGGTTGGTAACTTGTTTTAGAGGATGGCTGAACATTCTTCATTAAGTTCTGCCATCGATACTTCTTCGAGCTTCCTTTTATTCGTCAGGAGTTCTTTTAAGAATTTTGCGTATGTCAGCATCTGTGAAATGGCTTCAACAAAAACTAAGTTAATATGTATTTGTTTAAAAAGTTCAAGAAACTTATCGTATTGGGCATCTAATCGTTCTTTCTTAAACTTTGCTGGATATGGGATTGGTGGTTTACTTTCTTTGCGTACTGGATTTACATCCTCAACTCCCTCATCTCTTGCTTTGTTATCTTCGTGTGGTATTTTTTCTTTGGTTCGACTAATTTCTTTCCACTTCTTAGTGCAATTACCTTTACCTACTCTGTTCCTTTAGAAAAATTCTTTACCCGTATTTCACAGATCATCTCAGTAAGTAGTCTAACCGACGTAGTGAGTTCCCCGACTAACTCAGTGAGTTTTTCAACTGACGCTTGTTGATCTTTAAATGTTCTCTCAGTATCTAGGAAACAGTTTTCTGTGTTTGCCATGAATTTTGTCAGCATCTCTTCGAGGTTTGGCTTCTTTTCTTGCTGATAGGGCTGATTTTGGAAGTTTTGAGGAGGTTGTTGTCTTTGATTTCCTTAATTCCCTTGACCTCCCTATGAAAAATTTGGGTGGTTCCTCCAACCTGGATTATAAGTGTTACTATATAGGTTATTATTGGATCTGAAATTATTACCTATATAGTTCATCTGTTCGTTCTCTGTGCCCGGTTGGTAGGGTAGGTACTCAGGATTCGTCACAGTTTCACTTGCGTCGCACTGCATTATTGGGTGTACCTGCGAAGAACACAAACTATCAAGCTTTTTATTCATCATTTCCATCTGTGTTGGTAGCATGGTTACCGTGTCTATGTTGAAAGCTCCGGCTGATTTTGTCGGTTTTGTTCTTATAACTTGCCACTGATAATTATTTCGTGACATCTCTTCAATGAACTCATAGGCTGCTTCAGGAGTTCTATTATTTAGGGTTCCACCGGCGACTGAGTTGATTAGTTGCCTCGTTGAGGGGTTTACACCATTATAAAAAGTTTGGACTTGAAGCCACAAGGGTAAACCATGGTGTAGACACCTTCTCAAAAGATCTTTGTATCTCTCCCATGCGTCGTATAATGTCTCCAAATCCATCTGCACAAAAGAAGAGATATCATTCCGTAATTTGGCCGTTTTGGCTGGTGGGAAATATTTTAATAAAATTTTTTCGGTCATTTGGTCCCATGTAGTGATTGACCCTCGTGGTAACGAGTTTAACCACTGTTTGGCTTTATTCCTTAATGAAAGGGGAAATAACTGAAGACGTATGGCATCATCAGAAACACCATTTATTTTGAAGGTATCACAAAACTCTAAGAAGTTAGCTATATGTGTATTTGGATCTTCGTCCTGCAAACCATCAAATTGAACAAATTGTTGAATCATTTGTATTGTGTTAGGCTTTAAGTCGAAATTATTAGCAGCTATAGCAGGCCTAACAATACTCGATTCTGCTCCTGTTAAATGTGGTTTAGCATAATCGAACATGGTACGTAGAGCATTGTTTTCTCCCACATCATGTGGTTCTGGATTATTCTCGTCCATCCCTTCAGTAGGATTGGATCTGCCTTCTTGATTTTCCTCTGTGTAATTTAGGGCTCGCCTAATTTCTCTGCGATTCCTTCGAGCGGTAGCTTTAATATCACTATCGTATACTAAAGGTCCTCTCGGGGTTCCTTCTAGTCATAAACTAGAAGTACCTATTAAGAAAAGAAAAAAAGAAAATTTTAGCAAAAATAAAAAAAAGTTAATAAAAAAAGTAAATTGCGAAAAATAAAAAATAATGGCTAAAGTAATAAAAATAGAGCTTTCTTAATATTTTAGTTCCCCGGCAATGGCGCCAAAAACTTGATCGTTGTTTTATCGAGTTTTAAAATTTATAAAGAGAATGATCGAACCTGAAAACTAACTCTGACAACGATTAAAGGCAAGTGTACCTATTGAACAGTAGTATAGCTTAGGCAAGACCGGATTATCGAACCCAAAGGAACTAAAAGTACTAATACTAACTTTCTTTTTATTATTTAGCCTAAAATAAAGTGAAGTTGATTTAATCTAATCTAAATTAACCACTAAGCTAAAGACACAAAGACAAAAAGACTAAATTGGGGAAATAACTTTAGGAAAACTCAATTGATTAAGACGATACCCTCAGGAAGAATCCACCTAGACTTCACTTATTATTTAACCCTGAACCATATGATTCATTCACTTAGGTTGATCTGTAAGTCTCCCTAACGTATATTAAACCCTCTCTCTAGGCGAATAACGTCTAACCCTAGGTTAATTAATGGAAATCTCTTTCTCTCTTAATAACCCCCAAGAATAGCAGTAAATCGATCTATGGATTCCCATATTAGGTTTCACCCTAATTCGGCAGAATCTCGTCACTCTATCTCTAGGCGTGCGATCAACTCCGCTTAATTATGCTAGATCTACTCTTAGGCAGGGTCTATTCCTCCTCTACCTAAGCACATCAAATTTGGATTAAGCTCACATAATTAAGAACAAACTAAGTATTTATCATATAATTCAGAAAACAATAACAAGATCCATCATCGATTTCATCCCCTTTAGGTATCTGAAGGATTTAGTTCATAACTATAAAAGAAAACATCTCAGAAGAAAAAATAAAACAAAACATAAGAAATTCCTAAAACTCCCTGAAGGAATTGAAGGAGAGATCTACCGTCTTGAGTAGAATTCCAGCTTCTTGAGATGGATCAACTGGCTTTCTTCAAGTGATTCCCACAAATCTGACCTTTTCAGCTTGGCTCCTTGGCCTAGCTAATCGCCCCCTTTCAGCTGATACTTAGGGGGTTTTATATAACCTTTTGAAATAGGTTTCTTTGCCCCAAAGTATCCAAATCCGAATGAAATTGCTCTTTGCCATGACAGGGACACGACCATGTCACACGCCCGTGTGACATGTCTTCAAGCCGTGTTCGGATTTCTTTAATGAGACACGACCGTGTAAATTAGGGGTCAGACCGTGTTCTAAATGATTAGTGAGGCACGGTCGTGTGTGCTTAAGTCTAGGCCGTGTCGATTTCTTCCTTGGCCCAATTTACTCCGTTTTGGGCTCGTTTCTCGTTCTTTTTATCCTCGGTGCTTTCCTGAGTATAAGACATGAAAAGAAATGATTAAGAGCACCTTTTTACATAAATTGAGGGATAAATCATCCAAAAGCATTCTAAATGTGGGATTAAAATATGTTACTTTTACGGTTTATCACATGTAAATATCATAGACATATCACTTAAACTACCACTAGGGGTATAATGGTCATTTCGTCAGTTAGAGGTAAAACGGTAACTTTACCTCTCAGGGGTATTCCGGTAATTTTACCCTTCAAGGGTATTTTCGTAATTTTACAACATTTCCAAAAGTCCACCGTCGTCTCGAACGACTTAGATCACTTATATGGCCAAAACAGTGTAAGTGGCCCCAAGGCCTATTACCTGGCCCAAGTGGCCCTACAAGGCCTATTACGCCCTAAGCCCACAAGAATATTCGTGGCGGCCTCTACGATCTATCGCCAACGGTTATGGCTTGATTTGTCCCTACGAGCGTTCGCACGCTCATGAGCCCTCAGATATCGAAGTCTCGGCTTTTCGGCTTTTGCCGATTCACAGTAGCACAAGAGTATGAGAATACATTTATCCAGCGTTTAAACAATACGGTATTGGGTGAACGATTACACACCTGTTATGAGTTATAGTTTGAAGCACTTTTAAGACACCTATGATAACAATCGCCCCATTAATTAGTCACAACCATTGATAATCCATAATATTGAAACTCTTTAATCAAACTAACTTCACTTACAACGAAACAAAAGATCTCTTGCAGTGGAAAAGTAACCGGCCTACCCCTTGGCTAAGGAAAACGATTCCCTAGCAACATTTGACGAGAAAGAAAGTGTTAGCAATACATATCTCCACTGCAACTAGGGGGAAAAGCCTTTCGGCCCAAGAGAAACAAAATCGAGTAAGTAGAAAAGAAAAGCCAAACTAGATTCGGCTAAAGTCACCACTTACCAACCAATCGAAGAGGTTTGAAAATAGTTAGGAACGAATAGAAGAAGATACTTAGGCCTTAATAGATTCGGCCGACACAAGAAGAGCCAAGATTTTAAGAGAGAAAGTGTTCGGCTAACTTGCAAAGAAAAGAAAAGAATAACAAGAGGGAAAAGAAGAGTTGTGTTCGGCCAAGGGAGAAACCGAAAGAAGAAAAGGTGATGCAGTAGAAAGTAGGCAGCAATAGAGAAATAACGATGAAAAGAAGAAAGAAAGATAAGACCCGAATGGTAAAAGGTTGCACGAGATGCCACAAAAGGAATGAATCCCGAAATTCAACAAAAGAAAAACTTAAAATGCCAAAGAGAAGATTCGGCTTCCTCACTCACCCTAATTGTCGAAATTGAACAATTGAAAACCCTCTAGCCAAAATCCCCCTACTCAAGCTGTCCCAAATTAAGCCAAACTCCCTCAAACTCTCCACCAAATCCTCCCTGAATTGCTCACAGCCTCCCATTCGAATTTGTTGACCAAGTCTTCAACCTCCTCTGCAGAGTTTGATCCACACTCTACCTCTTGCACCACCAAATCATAAAATAAAAGCCCCCCATTTGCATGTCATGGGATTCGAACCCCACTCCCCTTGCCATCTCAGTGACGCCACAGCCACCAAGTCACAAACTCTTTTTGTGACACATAAATGCACACATTTATACATAAGTCCTACTACTACCAGCCCATTCCTCTTAAGAGCAAAAAACTAAAAATTTTCCATGGCCCAAACTCGAACCCAGGCTTCCTAAAAACCCCCAAATTCACTCAAATACTTAGCCATTGAAGCACGCATAGATTTTAAGCCAAAATAGCAAAATTACAACCCTACATTTTTGGGGTATTACATTGATTGTACATGTCACATCATATTTACACTTTTATTTTGGTCACCCAAATTTTAGATCACTTTCATTTTGGTGTTGTAATATTCTTCTCCCAAGTAGAGATCTTAGCACTTTTCTGACTAACTTGGTGTTGGAATATTCTTCTCCCAAGACAAATGCTGATTTGACAGGTCACATAGTTTAGCATATAATTCACCTATGGTTTCTAAATCTTGCATCGTAGACTCTCAAATCTAGTGGTTAACATTTTCATTTTGGACTACTTAACAATCAATGTTGGTTCCCTCATGAGTAATATGTAGAATGTGCAAGCTGCTTTGACAATGGTGCACTTTGAGATCCTCTTGAATTCTTGTTGGTCAACTCCACAAAAAATTGCATACAGTGCTTTGGGGTTAACATTGGCAAGGTGTTCTTACGTGCCTTTCTATAAGAATAGAGCGCCAAGACTTTTCATCAATAAACTTGATATATGCCTTTACACGTGCCTTCGAGTGGGTATAATTTTCACAATCCAGCATCGGAAGATGGGTGATTGATGATAATTTCATAACTTGAAAATAGCAACACCAAGAATCTCCACTATTTATGTTAAGTGAGCAACTCTAATACCAATCATTGACTTGAACCAATTGCAAAATTGAAAGAAACTGAGTATTAGTAGAAGTGACAATGAAAGTGCGCACTTTTGATCAAACTGTGACAACCACAATAAAATAGTGGATAGTAAAATTGTTTATGCAGTTTGATTTCCTTACGTTTGTAGAGTCTAGTTTAGTGAGACGAATCCACCAACTTTGAAATAAATACAACCAATGATCCTAGTTCTAACACACCCCTAATAAGAATCCTTACTTTTGTAATTCAAGGACTAGACCTTTCATCACTAAATTCTCTTCCTGATAACTTAGCTTGTAAAACCAATCACTAAGAGGCTTTGCAGTCAAAATGCACTATCACAAGTAATGTTCCTTATTGAAAAAATAGGTGCTCTAAAAAATCAATACAATCTACCTATAGTCTCTCAAATATATAAATAATTTCAAGACTTACTAATATATTAAAGATCAATCACAATCTCTTCCAAAAAGCAGTTAAAATAGCTAAATACAATATAATAATAACCAAAGTAAAATAGATTGTTGGCATATAAGTCTTCAAGCTTTGGTCCAATCCAACTTCCTTGATCTAAGGGATTTTTATAAATGATCTGATCCAATCCATAATGATAAGTTTCTCCAAGTGAATTAAGTATCATTAATGAGTTTGAATTATTCCATGATATCAACACAACCCCAAATTTTGTATTAATAAATTGTCAATATTTCAAATAAGGCAAATTATTTTGTCGCATTGAAAATGAAAATGAATACTTCCATTAACACATTGCTGCAACTTCAAATATATCAACGTACACAATTAAAATATACCAACATGTGTTTTTTATCTATATACCGCAAGAGGGATTCCCTTACCGCTACTTGAAGTAGGGTGAGCGCATCTAACAATCGTTTAAGCTTATGACTCGGTTCAAACCTAACTAAGCAGGCTTCGACAAAGCATAGAATAGGCAACCACTTTGAAAGGTTAAAGTGATAACATCTAATGCCTTTGAAATTCGAAATACAAAGCTTCTCATATTGGGAGTTTCTTTCATTAAAATGAATGGAAATAGACAAAATAAATCACCCTTGATGTTCCGTTTCCATGCAATGCCAAAAGACGAGGTCCAAGAGCCCTTAAAGCTAAAATTGGTATAGTAGTTAAACTGAAGGCCCAACATCGGTATCAAGCCCAAAACTAGAATTGCAAATACAACTTGTGAAATTAGGATCGTAATTACTCCAGTAAAATGTGAAATGATAATAATTATTGTGGTGAATTGTTGACGTTCTGGAACAATTCCATGGCCCAATAATTGTAAGCACGACAAATAGGTTTGAAAGCAGCGAAACCAGTTTGAAAGGCCAATGTCTCAAACTCTTTGAATGTCCTTCCCTTTGCACCGGGGAGAAACATGAAGCTATTCCACATTAAAATTGAGGGTGGATTTAAATAGACGGTTGGATACGGTGAGGTGCGGTGCGTTTAGTTTATTTTTTGTCTCATGCTATAGTATCATTACAATATCTAATCTCACTGTCATTGTTATTTTCCGCAAGTAAACGCACCGCCCATCTGAACCCACACTAAGTGTTGTAACTGCAACAACGCCAGCCTGAGCAGTCCTGGCATTATTGATTCCAATAATACCAGTTTTCCGGTCTCTAATATTGCTTCATAACAATTCTCAATAATTTCAAGCATTCTTGATCTCCCCAATCGTGAAGTACCCACTAGATCAATCAATATATATTTATTAATTTGAATAATAATATAATAATAATAAAGAAAAATCGATCTAGTTCAATTGATTAAACTGGTTCAATCAAAATTTAATATTTTAAACAAAAATAATAAGATTGAATCAATCGGTTAAATCAATTCAATGAAAAGGTCAATTTTTTACTAGTAGAAAACAAAAATAAATTAATTCTTTATTAATTTAAATTATTATATAAACTGATAGGTTGCTTAGCCCAATATATTATATAAATACCAATTTTTTGGTACAAAATTAAGTTACAAATTAGAAGAAAAAGAATTACATCAATAAGGTTTGAACTTTTGAACTTTGATCATTAAATATTGAACTCTTAATTTTATATTAAAGAATTTTATATTAAAGATCCTAGCATTAAGTAAGTGTATATTCTAATCAATTAATTATTTACTTTAATTTAAAATGAAAACTATTTTTAGCTATTTTGAAATTTATTTTGATTTAAACTTGAAAGTATAACCAAAATATAATTTGGTAGTAATTTTAATGAATTCAATTAACTTTCATGGCTAACCTTCATAAGAATAACTTCTCCATTAGGAACTTTGTTGAAAATATTTCCTCCTTCATGCTCCACACCTAACATCAACAAAATATTGCCAAAAGTTAACAAAATTCTTTGAGGAAACTTTAAACATAAATCAAAACATGGTTGATCTAATCTATAAAAAAAAATATTTAATAGTTACAAGCTACTTGAGTTTGATTCAATCTAAAAATACACTAAATCATTATCCAGCTTGAAATTGACCAAACTTAATTTGTGTACTCTATTGATTGACTTGTCATCACTCATGTGCCACATTGAGATTTTCATTTTCAATTGCACTGAAAACTTTTTATTCGAAATAAAACTTACAGCTCAAATACAAATGGTTGAATTTGAAGTTTTATATTGGAATTCAGCTTAGTTTTTCCTATGTAAGTCTTATCTAAAGGCTCAACCAATTTAATTTATTATATAAAAGTGAGCACAAGTTTTAAAAGATGAAATTATATATTAAATTTGGTCAAATGTGTAATTTTATATATGAATTTTGATTTAGTGTAGTTTTACACATAAAATTTTTATTTGATGATCAATTATATATATAAAGTTTTGATTTTGATTCAATTGTACACAATTTTAAAGGAAAATATATCCATTTATTTTCATGTTTGATAAATATAATTATTTCTGTAAACGGCACTTCAACATAAAATGGTATTAGTAATTTATAAAAATTAAATAAAATTAGGATTTCTTGAATCTTTTATCACAAAATCATCGATAACACTATTCCTAATTTAAAAATCAAGAAAAAAAAAATCATGATTATTGGGAGCATCTTTAACAACGGGCAAATCAAAGTTAATACCCTTCATTGGAGGGTACTTTGAAATAATGAGCTTAAGATTTGTGCCCCATCCTCATCCCACATCGATCACTTGGGTTAAGCCTTCAAAACCCTTGTAAATTTGAAGGACTTTATTGATGACTATGGCAGTGTGGTTGGACATTGAGTGGTTGAAAGTATTGGCTAAATTTTTATCTTTTGCAGCTGCTTCAAACAAGTCTGTTGAGATGACTGAGGATAACGAAACAATCAATTAATACAAGAAACAATCTATTGTTGAGATACCAATGGATAGCGAAACAGTCAATTAAAACAAGAAACAATCAATTGAAGTAAGAAAGCAATCGATTGAAATGAGAAAATAATCGATTAACCAAAGAGAACAATCATTTGAAATAGGAAAACAATCGATTCAAGTGTAAACGTATTTTTTTTTACTCGATTCCATTTAATAAGCTTAAAATAGTTGACTTAGATACACCATTTTACTAACAATATACTGAACAAACTTAATAATCTAACTTTCAAATACGGTAAATAAAAAAAGATAAATAATGAATTCACTAAATAACTATTACACACTTTCAAAACATTTTATATGATTAGTGTCTTAATAATCTAACTCTTGAATACATCATTTTAATTGTACTAGATATGCATATAGAATTTTAAATTGATTGATATTTTTATCATAATAAATTAAAATATTATTAAAATATATTTAATAGTAGAATTTTTGGTAAAAACACCTCTCAGTCGCTTTTAATTTTAATATTGAAAAAATTGATCTATCTAATTAGAACAACTTAATCTTTACCAATTTTGAAAGTAAGCAATTAAGAACAATAAATGTAACACCCCAAACCCGGCCTAGACGTTTTGGCCGAATCCGGAGATGTCACAAAGAGTGGGTTTTGAAAACGAATTCGTTACGTTAAATCATTTCAGCTTAATAACTCGTATTCATTTATACAACTATTACTGGAAACATTATTTAATTAATTCATTTGCCCAAACATAATTTACAGCGGAAGTATTAGAAAATCCAATCTCGTATTTTTAGAAAAATCTTTGTTTACGTAAAACCGTCATTTTCGTAAATCGTTTTGTCAAACCAAGCAGGATAGCAAGCAAACAAAACTAAAACCAACCTTCAAAATCATACAGTCCAGAGAGTCCCAAAACTAACAAACTCTCAAATAAATCCAAAGTTTAAATAAAAACCATTAATTATTAAGTATGAACAGTTTTCGGTCATGTGGTCATCGCCGAGCCTCCGCTACACCGGTCTGCCTAAGTTTGTGGATTACTTGAACAAAACAGACAATAAAAGTAGTTTATGTAAACTCAGTGTGTAACCCTACAAAATTAGACATGCAAACATACATATATCACAAACAGAGTCAGATCAGGTTCAGATTCGGACTTAAGTCCTTTACAGATACAGTTACAGATAACATAACAGATATACAGAATCCTACCCCCATCCTCTACACACCAACTCCGATCATCAGATCACACCATGTGGGGTTAAAAACACCCATCCATCCCTGCACACCACATTGTGTCATTAGGACACATTTCAAATAATATACAGCCATGCTGCCAGAATATAGGCAATGATCGCCATACAAAACACTTCCTCCACATATACAAATCCGCCCCAACATGTTTTCAGATTACAGATACAGAAGATCATCTTAACATCCTCACATATAGATAACAAATATATATTTATAGCAGAATAATCAGACATGTATGACAGTGTCCTACTTAGAGCATACTATTAGAATAACAGAGCACATAGTCTAGGGTTTGGTTAGCCTTTACCGACCTCACGGTAGGCCCATAGTTGATCGGAGCGTACCGTGCGACCCTAGGGAAAATTTTAGAAATATGGGCCTACATGCCCGTATGGGCCCACATGCTCGTATGGCCCACACGGCTTGGCCCAAAACCCACACGCCCATGTGGCTTGTCTGTGTGGGCCGACACGCCCAACTTGGCCTAGACCGTGTGGCTCACACAGCCATGCTCACACCATCATACGGTCGTGTCTTGCTACAGTCATGCATTCTTCAATCACATGACCGTGTCTGGCACATGGCCAACCACATAGCCGTGTCTTCCTACGATCATGCATTCTTCGATCACATGGCCGTGTCTCGCACATGGCCAACCACACGGCCAGGCACACGCCCGTGTGGTATCTACAATAATGTTTTTTGGCTTTCACCGAAGCTTAATTTTCGTGTTTCGGGTACACACCTATTATGGTTTCGATGTGAAATCAACACCAAGACCACCAACACCTAAAAACAGAATCCCCAAAGCCCGATTAACAAACGATTCATAAAATCAACAAAACTAAATTGAGCAACGACCCATACTTACCACCGCAAAACAACTACACGTGAAAGTTTAGATTCACCGCTTTCACCTATAGAATCATTCATAGAATTCAGATTCCTATAGCAATCGTTACGCTACTACAACGAAATAGAATTGAGAGGCTTAACAAAATCGCACGAATAACAGTAATGAAGAACAAAAAAAAATTGAAAGGAACAGAGAAACAAAGATTACGCCAGAAAGAGGAGGAACAAAAATAAAATTGACAGGAAAGTTGAAAAGGAGCAGAAACCGACGTCAATTTTGGAAGAAGGAGGAAAACTAATTAAAATTTGAAATGAAGAAAATAAAATATATGTCAACAAAATCCTTATTTTTCTCCCACCTAACCCACTACTCACAACTCCCTCAGAATTTTAACTCAACCGAAATTCTATTAGACATCTGAGCAAAAATTAACACCCTCGCTCACACAGGGATTCGAACACAGGACCTCCAATGCAACAGACCCCCTTACCATTCAAACCAACAAGCTCATTCTAATAGAGATTAACAGACAATTTTACATAAGCCCACTCGGTAAGGGTAAGCCTAGGATTAGAAAAATAATAAAATTTGGCAAAGGTGATACTTGAACCCAAGACTTCACACACACACCCATAACACTTAACCACTAAAGAAGATACATATCTGTGTCAGAATTTACAGATACAAAAATAAATTTATTAGGGCATTACAACTCTACTCTCTAAGATAAATTTCAACCTCGAAATTTACCTGATTAGAATAGATGAGGATACTGCTGACGCATCGAGTTCTCAGGTTCCCACGTGGCTTCCTCAGTGCCATGATGCTATCACAGAACCTTTACTAACGGAATGGACTTCCTCCTCATAACCTTAACATCTCGATCCAAGATCTAAACTGGCTCTTCCTTAAAAGTCTAATTCGGTATAACATCGATCTCCTCAACAGAGACAACGTGAGATGGATCAGAGCAGTACCGCCTCAACATCGAGACGTGAAACACATCATAGATATGATCCAAATTTAGAGGTAGCTCCAATTGATAAGCATTTGGTCCTTCACACTTCAGAATCCAATACGACCCAATGAGCCTAGGGCTCAACTTGCCCTTACGACCGAATCTCAGAACTCTCTTTCATAGAGAAACCTTAAGAAATACAAAGTCACCCACATAGTACTCAATATCTCTCCTCTTCAGATCCGCATAGGACTTCTGTATATTAGAAGCCGCCTCCAGATGATCCCAAACCAATCTAACTTTATCTTTAGTCTCGAAAACTAACTTAGAACCCAAAACCTGACGTTCACCCAACTCAGTCCAACATAACAGACTACGGCACTTACGACTATACGAAGCCTTGTAAGGTGCCATCTGGATGCTAGGCTGGAAACTGTTATTATAGGCGAACTTCGCTAGCGGTCGAAAATCCTCCCAACTACCTCAAAAATCTATCACACAACTTTGAAGCATATCCTCTAGTATCTGAATCACCCTCTTAGATTCTGAGGATGGAACACAGTACTGAAGTCCAATCTCAAACCCAGAGCCTCATGCAATTTCTTCCAGAACCAAGAAGTGAAGCAAGGATCTCTATAAAAAATTATCGAAACAAGAACCCCATGCAGTCTTACAATGTTAGAGATATATAACTTTTGCAAAGAGTAGTCCGTCTGAACCGGAATAAAATGAGCGGACTCGGTCAATCGATCCACGATGACCCAAACATAATCCTTCTTAATGGGTGTCAAGGGCAACCCACTAACGAAGTCCATCGTCACTCATTCCCATTTCCACAAGGCAATCTTAACGGGTTGTAGCAAACCTGAAGGCAACTGATGATCTTCTTTGACTTGCTGACACGTCAGACAACGAGTAACTAAATATATAACCTTATGTTTCAAACATGACCATCAGTACAGCTCACGAAGATTGCGATACATTTTATTACCACCGGGGTGCAAGGCTGGATCCCAGTAAGGGCAACAGGAGCCGCCACTCTAACAGACCTATCAGGTTGGCCCGTTTTTTAGGCCTCTAAACAGAACTAGAGGGCTCTGAATCCCTATTATTCTTGCCTCCCTCACGGTCCCTACTCTGGCGCTCCACGCGCTTAACCTTTTCGCGATCTTCACCTTATCAACCAGATCCGCGAACTCTCGCTCCCTTTATGGAGCAATCAGTACCCTTAAATTATCCTTCAAGCGATCCTCAAAGTGGACGCATTTCTCATATTCAGACACAACCAAGTCTCCAGCATCGTAACTCAACCTCAGAAACTTGGCCTCATACTCTGCCACTGATCTATCACTTTGCCTGAGATTCATGAACTCACGCATACGAGCATCCACATAGCTCACCCCGCATACTTTCCCTGGAAAGCAATCCTGAAATAATCCTAGTTCAGATGATCAGACTGAGTACCCTCTTCAATCGATAAACACCACTGATAAGCCTCGTCGCGAAGCAAAAAGACTGACCCTTTAAGTTTCTACTTAGGAGTAAAGTCTATGTCATTCATGATCCTCTCGGTGGCCTCTAACAAATACTCGGCCACCGTAGGGGCGGCTCTAGTGACACCCCTAAACAGCTTAGCACCATTGGACCGGAGTCACTTAGTTACCGACCCATGGCCTCCAGATCCAGAATGGGGTCCAGCGACCCTCTCTAATACCCTCAGCATGGCTTGGGACAGTGCGTCGTCCCCAGCTTAATGGCTTTGAGACTCAGTCTCAGTAGCAGGCGAAACCGGTGTCTCACTCGTGTCTAAATTTGGTATACTGCCCAGAAAGGATGGCTCAACTCAAGCCCCCTGCGGCCTCTACCATGCCCACGAATACTACGTCCGCGAGTTCCACGAGTGCTCATTGTGTATTTCAAATTTTATCTACATTATAAAGTTTTATGCATCAGTTCCAATATTTTTAGCAGATATTTTATGCTTAAGTTATTAGAAATTCAGAAATGTTTTTAGAGGTTTCAGTCTCTAACTAGCTCAGTGTAGTTTCCAAAAAGTACAAACTACAGTATTTCTAGAATATCCTATCTAAGTTCAAAAATACTTACAGGATCGGCGTCGGAGACTCGGTGTACCACATACTTCCTTAAATTATCTAAATTATTTAAAAATTTATTCTTTTTGAAACACAATTTTGGAACCCAAAAGTCACAACTCGGGTTTTGTAATCTGACTCTGATACCACTAAATGTAACACCTCAAACCTGACCTAGACGTTATGGCCTAATCTAGAGATGGCACAAAGAATGGGTTTTGAAAACAGATTCGTTACGTTAAATCATTAACTCGTATTCATTTATACAACTATTACTGAAACATTATTTAATTAATTCATTTGCCAAAATATAATTTACAGAGGAAGTCTTAGAAAATCCAGTTTCGTATTTTCAGAAAAACATTTGTTTGCGTAAAACTGTCGTTTTCATAAATCATTTTGTCAAACCAAGCAGGATAGTAAGCAAACGAAACCAAAACCAACCGCCAAAACCACACAGAAAATTACAAACTCTCAAATAAATTCAAATTTTAAATAAAAACCATTAATTACTAAGTATGAATAGTTCTTGATCGTGTGGTCACCGCTGAGCCTCCACTGCACCAATCTGCCTAAGTCTGTGGATTACCTGAATAGAACAGGCAACAAAAGTGAGTTTACATAAACTCAGTGTATAAACCAACAGAATTAGACATGCAAACATACAGATATCACAAACAGAATCAGATTTAGATTCAGATTCGAATTTAAGTCCTTTACAGATATAGTTACATATAACAGAACAGATATACAGAATCCTACCCCCATCATCTATACACCAACCCCAACCATCCGATCACATCATGTGGGGTTAAAAACACCCACACATCTCTGCACACCATATTGTGTCATTATGACACATTTTAGATAATATGCAGCCATGCTGCCAGAATATAGGTGATGACCGCCATACAAAATACTTCCTCCACATATACAAATCTCACCCCAGTATGTTTACAGATTACAAATACAGAATGTCATACTTAACATGCTCACATACAGATAACATATATATATTTATAGTAGAATAATTAGACATGCATAACAATGTCCTACTCAGAGCATACTATCAGAATAACAGAGCACATAATCTAGGGTTTGGTTAGCCCTTACCAACCTTACAGTAGGCATACAGTTGATTGGATCGACCCGTGTGACCCTAGAGAAAATTTCATAAATATAGGCCCACATGTCCGTGTAGGCTAACACGCCCAGATTGGCCTCACCCGTATGGCCCACACGACCTAGCCCAAAACCCACACGCCTGTATAGGCCCACACATCCAACTTGGCCTAGCGTGGTGCAGTCGTGTCTTGCGCACAGTCGTGTCTCATAGACGGCCAACCATATAGCTAGGAACATGCCCATATGGTGCCGAAAGTAAGGTTTTTTGGCTTTCGTCGAAGCTCAGTTTTTCGTGTTTCGGGTACACACCTATTACGGTTTTGATGTGAAATCAGCCTTGAGACCACTAGTACCTAAAAATAGAATCCCCAAAGCCCAATTAACAAATGATTCATGAAATCAACAAAACTAAATCGAGCAACGATCCATACTTACCACCGCAAAACGACTACATGCGAAAGTTTAAATTGTCGAAGTAAAAACCATATATTTATCACCTTTACCTACACAACCGTTCATAGAATTCAGATTCCTACAACAATCGTTACGCTACTACAATGAAATAGAATTGAGGGGCTTACTAAAATCGCACGAATAACAGTAATGATGAAAAAAAAATTGAAAGGAACGGAGAAACAAAGATTATGCCAGAAAGAGGTGGAACAAAAATCAAAAATCAAATTGACAGGAAAGTTGAAAAGGAGTAGGAACTGACGTCAATTTTGGAAGAAAGGGGAAAACTAATTAAAATTTGAAAAGAAGAAAATAAAAGATATGCCAACAAAATCCCTTATTTTTCTCCCACTAACCCACTACTCACAACTCTCTCAGAATTTTAACTTAACCGAAATTCTATCAAACATCCGAGCAAAAATTAACACCTTCGCTCAGACAGGGATTCGAACATAGGACCTCCAACCCAACAGACCCCCTTACCACTCAAACCAACAAGCTCATTCTGATAGAGATTAACAGACAATTTTACATAAGCCGACTTGACAAGGGTAAGGCTAGGATTAGAAAAATAAAAAAATTCGCAAAGGTGAGACTTGAACCCAAGACCTCGCACAAACACCCAAAACACTTAGCCACCAAAACAGATACACATTTATGTTAAATTTTACAGATACATAAATAAATTTATCAAGGCATTACAGTTAATCACTGTAATTAAATTTTTTTATTAACTGTACATAATTTTAATTGATATAATAACAAATTAAGCCTTAATATTTACATGTTCTGTGGATTAGGTCCCACTTCTTAAAAAATAGCTTAAAAATGTATAAAATTTTAAAAGATCTTTAAAAAGTTCAAAAAGAATATATAAAAAACTTTAGCGTCAATATATATAAATAGAAAGAATGTGGAAACTTTGATCACAATTTATTATTACATCAATAAAAAAATTTGTACAATTAATAGAAAACATTAATTGTAATGATTAATTATTCTTAGCTGCTCAATTTCGAAATTGATAGATATTAAATTGCTCTGGTTTTTTAAAAAGGGATTAATCTTTTCAATATAAAAATTGAGAGGGACTAGAAATGTGTTTTTACCAAAATTTTTTGTTAAAACACTAATCTTAGGAAAAATATCATATAATAAAGCATCAAAGAAAAAGAAGACTGTACCAGCCCGTTTTTAGTCAAATCAGAATAGTGATTTCGAGACCACAAATTCGATGTCAAAATATTTATTTTATTATTATTTTAATTCTTATAACATGATATAATGTTGGTGTGAAAATTTCGTTAAGAAATTTTATCATTTGATTGGTCAATTGGATAAAAATGACTAAATCGCGTAAAGTGTAAAAGTTGTGTTCTATTAGCTAAAGGTGTCTAATAGCTATAGAATCTTAAAGTTAATGTTCTTATGTAGTAATTAGATCATTATAAAAGTGGGTGGACATTTATGCGCATGGTTAATGGAATTTTAATAGTTTAATATCAAGGATAAAAAGGTAAATTAGTAAATGGTCTTAAGTAAATAACATAAAAATTTAAAGTCATCATCTTTCTTAAGGTTGTTCCACCGAAAATTAAAAGGGAGAAAGCCATAGTTGAAGACCTAGGTTCGGCCAAAGCTTTTTCGTCTACTAATGTACGATTTTTGTCCCGTTTTTATTGATTTCTACGTTTTTGAGATCATTGCAACTTATTCTAGCTAGCCCAGGGTCTAATTTGCAAATCTATTAAAGATTTTTGATGAATATATATGATTTTTGATGAATATTTCCATTGATGAATATATATGATTTTTGATGATTGATGGTAGATTTTGAATGTTTGCTGATAGTTAAATAAGTTTTGTTAAGTAATTTTTAGTAAACATACAAATTAGCGGCTAAATTGTGAAATGTGTAAATTTAGTGGTTAAAATATAGAATAAATTAAAAATATGGGCTTATAGGGGTATAATGGTAATTCGGCTGAGCATGAGTGTTTTGAAATTTGCATGAATTTGTGATTTTGTGTAATAAGGACTAAATTGCAAAAATGTGAAAGTTTAGGGGCTAATGTTTAAATTAGCTTAAATGTATATTTTGGATTGAATTAAATAGAGAGATGATTAAATAAGCTAATTTTGGTTACATATAGATCAAGAAAAGTGAAATCTGAACTTAGATCGGGGAAAGAACAATGTCTCAAATTAGTTAACTCGTATCGTCGTTTTTACATCTGAGGTAAGTTCGTATGTGATAAATTTCATTATAAATGTATATTTAATGCTTTGATATTGTATAGTTGTGAATATGAGATTTCGAATAAGTTCGACATTGAATCAATGATAATTTTGCAATTGATATCCCGATTGAACCATAGGAATAGTTTAGGATACTAGTGACATGTCATTAGGGGATACATTGAGTTGGCTTCACGCCATGATATTAGCACTTCGAATGTGAGATATACCAATTTGGCTTCAGGCCATGAATATCAGCTAATTTGGCTTCGGCCTATGATATTAGTACTTCAGAGATAAGTGACCTTGATTTGGCTTCGGGCCATGGTATAGGTACTTATCGTGTGAGACCTTTGAGTATTCGACTTCTATTTCGAATGGTTCAACGGGAAAATGAAAGAGGTGGATGAGTATGAAATTGATGTTAGATGATACATGTACATAAATTATATAAGTTTCAAATCGAGGAAACTTGTGAAAGTAGTGTGTAACACCCTAAACTCGGCCTAGAAGTCTAGATCGAATTCTGAACGCTACTGATAAACTGTAATATATACATATTTTAATCCCACATTTGGCATACTTTTGGATGATTTATCCCTTGAATTGTGAAATTTGATGCTCCTAATCCTTTAATTTCATGTTTTATACTTAGGAGAGCATAAGAGGATGAAAAGAACGAGAAATGGGCCAAAAACGAAGAAAATGGGCCAGAGTAAGAAATCCACACGGCCTGGAGTTTGCCACACGGCTGTGCCACTTTAGCAGACTCGAACACAGCCCAGGGCTCGATTCACATAGGCGTGTCCCTGCTGTGACCCGTTTTAATTTCACTTGGATTAGGATACTTGTGGGCCAAGTAAGGCATCCCGAAAGCCTATGTAAACACCTTAGAGGACCTAAAAGGGGGAGTTCAATAGAAGGCCTCTGTCAGGGCTTTTGATAGGAGCAAAGCCTGAGGGAGCTGAATTTAGGAAATTACTCGAAGAAAGCCAATTGATCCATCTCAGAAGCCAGAATCACACTCAAGACTAAGGATCTTCCCTTCAATTTCCTTCAGAGGTTTTAGGGTTTTTCTTTATGTTTTGTTATTTAATTTCTTCTGAGATGTATTCTTTTATAAACATAAACTAAACCCCTCAAATACCTAAGGGGGATGAAACCTAAGACGGATCTTGTTATTGTTTTCTGAACTGTATGATAAATACTTGATTTGTTCTTAATTATGTGTTCTTAATTCTTGCTTTAATATTTCAAGATATTGATTCAAGTATTGATGTGCTTATTTAGAGGAGCAAAAGTCCCTGTTTAAGAATAGATCTAGCATAATTAAGCGGAGTTGATCGCAATCCTAGAGATAGGACGATGAAAATCTACCGGATTAGGGTCAAACCTAATATGGGAGTCCATAGATCGAGTTAATGCAACACTAAGGGTTTTAATTAGAAAGAGATTTCAATTAATCAACCTAGGGTTAGACGTTAGTAGCCTCGAAAGAGGTATTGATATAATTTAGGGAATCTTACGGATCAAGTTAAGTGAATAAATTGTTTGGTTTAGAGTTAAGTAACAAGTGAAGTCTAGGTGGATTCTTTCTCGGGTATTATCTTAATCAATTGGTTTTCTCAAAAGTATTTTCCCAATTCATTTTCTGTGTCTCAGCATCCTTAGTTTAGTAATTAGTTAGATATACATCAATCCTCTTTATTTTAGGCTAGATAATAAAAAGAAAGTTAGTACTAGTACTTTTGGTTCCCTTAGGTTCGACATTCCGATCTTGCCACTAAGTTATACTATTGTTCGAAAGGTGCGCTTACTTCAATCGTGGTGATAGTTAGTTTCTAGGCTCGATCATTCATATAAATATTAAAACTCTCAGACACACGATCAAGTTTTTGGCGCCGTTGCCGGAGAACTGAAAAATTAGGAAAGCTTAATTTTTATTACTTTAGCCATTTTTCTTTTTATTTATTTATTTCTTTCTAATTTTTTATTTTTAGTTTTCTGATCTCTCTATTATTTGTTCTGATAGGTTTTTCTAGTTTATGACTAGGAGGAACCCGTCAGGACCCTTGACTTTTGACAGTGATATAGAAGGTACCGTTCGCAGAAACAGAAGAGAAATAAGGCAAAGCTTACAATACATATAAGAAGAGCAAGAGGACGATACCAATACTACTGAAGAGATGGCTGATAACAATCCGCTACCTCCTGTGGTTGCCGCAAACCCAGTGAATCAAAATCTTGCTCCTCGTACTATGAATGATTATGCTAAACCTAATTTAATAGGAACTGAGTCAAGTATTGTTAGACTTGCTATTGCTGCAAATAATTTTGAACTGAAACCTAATACAATTCAGATGATACAGCAATTTGTTCAGTTTGATGATTTGCAGGATCCAAACAATCACTTGGCAAATTTTCTACAATTTTGCGATACTTTCAAAATATATGGCGACTCTGATGATGCTATTCGTCTTCAGTTGCTTCCCTTTTCATTGAGGAATAAAGCTAAACAGTGGTTGAATTCTCTTCTACGAGGATCAATCACTACATGGGAACATATGACCGAAAAATTTTTGTTAAAATATTTTCCACCGGCTAAAACGGCCAAGTTGAGGAATGATATCTCTTCTTTTGTGCAGAAGGATTTAGAGACACTCTACAATGCATGGGAGAGATACAATGATTTACTAAGAAGGTGCCCTTACCATGGTTACCTTTGTGGCTCCAAGTTCAAACCTTTTACAATGGTGTAAACACCTCAACTAGGCAGTTGATTGATTCAGCCGCCGGGTGGAACCCTGAACAAAAAACACCTGAGGCTACCTACGAATTCATTGAAGAGATGTCACTGAATAACTATCAGTGGCAAGTCATGAAGACAAAGCCAACAAAAGCTGCCAGTGTTTTCAACCTCGACGCAGTGACCATGCTATCAAACCAGGTAGAACTGTTAAGTAAGAAAATTGATGGTTTGTGTGGTTCTTCGCAGGTACATCCAGTTATACAGTGCGATACGAATGAAGGAGGGATGAGCATTACAGAATATCCACCTTACAACCCAAGCGCTGAAAACGAGCAAGTTCACTATATGGGTAATAATTCTAGACCTCAAAATAACCCTTATAGTAATACTTACAATCCAGGTTGGAGGAACCATCCCAATTTTTCATGAGGCGGTCAAAGAAATCAAAGACAACAATCCCTCCCAAGTTTTTAATAGCAACCCTACCCACAAGAAAAGAAGCTGAACTCTGAGCAGATGCTAACAAAATTTATAGTAGTGTCAGAAACCCGTTTCCAAAACACCGAGACAGCACTCAAAAATCAACAAGCATCGATTCAAGGGATCGAGAACCAATTAGGGCAACTTGCTAAGCAGTTCTCTGAATGATCACAAGGAAGCCTGCCAAGCAACACTGAAACTAACCCAAAGAAGCAACTTCAAGCAATAACCGCTCATGATAGTGAATGGTTAGATGAAACCAAATTGAGGCAAGAGAATGTGGTGGAGGAAGGTAAGGGTGAAGTAAGTCATGATAAGCCAAAATTGGTAATTAAAGAGTACCAACCTCATATGTCATACCCCAATACGATGAAGAAAGACAACACAGATGAACAATTCAGTAAATTTCTTAAACCTTTAAAGAAATTACATTTTAATAGCTGAGCCACATCGTAGACCTTGTGCCAACAAGGAAATAACTTATGAGGAATGAAGGCTTCAGATTGATGAACTAGACAAGTGGAAGACACATTACAAGGAGAAACTAAAAACACATAAAGAAAAAAAAAAGCAACTCCATGAGCCAAACCAATTTAAGATCGGAGATCAGGTATTGTTGAATAAAACAGACCCTCGGATCGCCACTTCAGACCTTTATACAAACGAAGAAATCCCTTTTAAGGTACTGAATATCTTTCTATATGGAACAGTTGAGGTAACTAATCTTAAATTCGACACTTTTAAGGTAAACACTACTCGACTCGAACTATATAGTGATAGTAGAACTGATAGCATGAGAAAGAATTTTCAACTCCTCAAACCACCATGATTACACGAATGAGAGGTAAGTCTAGCTTAAGACTTTAAACAAGTGCTTCTCGGGAGGCAACTCAAGCACTAACTTCACTAATGTCATATTTCGATTTTTAACTATAAACTAACCAATTTAATAAAGCACAGGTTTCTCTCTCCACACGGCCTTGCACATGGGCATAGTCGTGGCAGTGTGGACACTAAGAAAAGATACATGGGTGTGGCGGAGATCGTGTGGAAACAGGACGAAATTTTCCCTAAGCTATGGGCTTCGACTAAACACCACGGCCGTTGTCGACACTGAGAAATCTACACAGGCGTGCGACACGTCTGTGCCCCTAGGCCATGGTCGATTCTGATCAAACCACATGGGCGTGGGCAGCAACGAGGACCTTTGAGTCCATTTATTTTTTTCGTTTTCTTTTATTTTTATTTTTAAATTTCCTTTATCTTTCTTGTCTTTAAATTATATTATTATATTATATTTTGATTTAGGTTTAAAAGGCTGTTAAGGAATCACCACACCACGACCCTAGTATCCACCGTGCCTATCTTTCGAAGGATTTCATCCATAATTCAAGAAGTTCACTTCTCTCCCTATCTTATGATTTTATATATTATAGATATCTATCTTTGTGCATTGAGGGCAATGTACATCTTAAGTGTGAGGGGGTGGATTTTATTCAGAAAACTTTTTGCATTATTCTCAAATCCCTGAATTTTGTCTTTTCTTTCTCATATCACTATTAGAAAAAATTCTGATTGATTTATGATTTCTATTGATATGTTTTGAATTAAAACATAAGCAGTTGTGCATTGATTATTTAAACTTGAAGGCTTTAGAGAATCAAGCATGATGAGTTGATTTTTGAAAATTAAAAATTTGCTAGGTTGTTTCTCCAAGTTTAGGTATTAGTCAATATTGATTTGTTATTCTAGAACTTGCTTCGATTATGCATGTCGAGACCACACTATTGATTTGATATACTGAGATGATAAAGGCACCTAGGATTTAACCCACTTACTTCTCAAAAGGCCTAACTCCATAATTAACCCCTAGTGAACCCCTTTGATCCTAATTAACTGTTTCTTGATTTACCCTTTATATTAACCCAAGAGTTACTCTTTTTGATTCATTAAAGAATTTTCCCTATTGTATTAACCTTTTTATCGAGATTTGATTTGAGAATTTGCCTAACTATGTTTTCCATTTTAGTTGTTAAATTCTTATTATTATACTTGATTTGTTCATACCTAAAAAAAAGTTGAAAGTATATTCATTATCAGTTCTATGTTTTTATGAGCTTAAACAGT
The DNA here is from genome assembly GCA_025503065.1 of Gossypium bickii. NCBI lineage: Eukaryota > Viridiplantae > Streptophyta > Magnoliopsida > Malvales > Malvaceae > Gossypium > Gossypium bickii. Next base: position 12,111,390 of record CP106709.1, read on the forward strand.
AAGTTTCACATCTTTAGAAGAAGCTCGTATCATTAATATAATTATTCATTATTAGTCAATTTTTCTAGTTAGGTAATTTGTCAACTCGATCTTGATTCTAACCTCCTATTCTAGCTTGTGACCACACCCCCTAACCAAGCCACGTTACAACCCTTTTTAAAGACCTTTTGATCGATGTATCATCTCAATTTATAATGGTGGAGATTTGATTTTCATGCAAGCCTATGGTAGTAACTTTTCATGTTGACTATTGAGTGCTTAAATGTATTGTCCCTTAAACACTTCAAGTGATTTGAGTGAATCCTTAGTGAGGATGTTAACTCTATGATATTTTGAATCAAAGATGATTACTTAGATAAGGGGGGATACCTATGTTTTCATGAATAAAATGCTCAACTTGGATTGTTTGAAACTTTGATGTTCTTTTAGTTAAATTTTCAATGTATGATTACCTATGGATTATTTTGAAACATTATTGATAGGAATTATAAGTTGAGAAGAATGAATTTTAATCGGGAGTTGAGGATTTTGCTTGAGGACAAGCAAATGCTTAAGTGTGGGGGTATTTGATAAACCGTAATATATACATATTTTAATCCCACATTTGGCATACTTTTGGATGATTTATCCTTTGAATTGTGGAATTTGATGCTCCTAATCCTTTAATTTCATGTTTTATACTTAGAAGAGCATATGAGGATGAAAAGAACGAGAAACGAGCCAAAAATAGAGAAAATGGGCCAAAGTAAGAAATCAACACTACCTGGAGTTTGCCACACGGCCGTGCCACTTTAGCAGACTCGAACACGGCCCAGGGCTCGATTCATATGGGCGTGTCCCTGTCGTGACCCGTTTTAATTTCAATCAGATTAGGATACTTGTGGGCCAAGTAAGGCATCCCGAAAGCCTATATAAACACCTTAGAGGGTAACCTAAAAGGGGGAGTTCGATAGAAGGCCTCTGTCAGGGCTTTTGACAGGAGCAAAGCCAGAGAGAGCTGAATTTAGGAAATTACTCGAAGAAATCCAGTTGATCGATCTCAGAAGTCGGAATCACACTCAAGACTGAGGATCTTCCCTTCAATTCTTTCAGGGGGTTTTAGGGTTTTTCTTTATGTTTTGTTATTTAATTTCTTTTAAGATGTATTCTTTTATAAACATGAACTAAACCCCTCAAATACCTAAAGGGGATGAAACCTAAGACGGATCTATTTATTGATTTTTGAACTATATGATAAATACTAGATTTTTTCTTAATTCTTGCTTTAATATTTCAGGATATTGGTTCAAGTATTGATGTGCTTATTCAGAAGAGCAAAAGTCCCTATTTAAGAGTATATCTAGCATAATTAAGTGGAGTTGATCGCACTCTTAGAGATACAATGATGAAAATCTACCGGATTAGGATCAAACCTAATATGGGAGTCCATAGATCGAGTTAATGCAACACTAGGGGTTTTAATTAGAAAGAGATTTCAATTAGTCAACCTAGGGTTAGATGTTAGTAGCCTCGAAAGAGGTATTAATATAATTTAGGGAATCCTACGGATCAATTCAAGTGAATAAATCATCTGGTTCAGAGTTAAATAACAAGTGAAGTCTAGGTGGATTCTTCCTCGGGTATTGTCGTAATTAATTGGTTTTCTCAAAAGTATTTTCCCAATTCATTTTATGTGTCTTAGCATCCTTAGTTTAGTAATTAGTTAGATAGACATCAATCCTCTTTATTTTAGGCTAGATAATAAAAAGAAAGTTAGTACTAGTACTTTTGGTTCCCTTGGGTTTGACATTCCGGTCTTGCCACTAAGCTATACTATTGTTTGATAGGTGCGGTTGCCTTAATCGTGGTGATAGTTAGTTTCTAGGCTCGATCATTCTTATAAATATTAAAACTTTCAAACACACGATAAGCTACACTGATCACCGAAGTGATGGTGAGAAAATTTTACAAATCAAGTCCTTTAAAAAATTTATTCCGGAAACATTTATCCCGAATCAATTCAAAACGTTTAATCATTTAAATTCCCCAATAAGTTCAACAGTATAACACTTACGAATGAAAACTTAAAACAAAAGTTGTACCACAGTATTACGAAACTTTACAGTTCAACTTAAACCGATATCAATTAAACCTGAAAATAAAAACTTATTGCTCATTTCCACCAAGACAGTCCGAGTCCTCCGCGTATTGAGTCCAGCATCTAGAGTCCAAAACTGTACCTGAAAGGGGAAACAGAAGAGGGGGTGAGCTACTTGAGCTCAGTGTGAGATAAAAATCAGTTAAACTACATAAACAAAAATAGGGAACTAGAAGCAGTTCAGAAGAATAACATACTTACAGACAGATAACAGTTAAACGAGTTCGCCCAACATCAAACACACTCCATATGTACCTTACAGTCATATGGAACAAACAGACACACCAACCTCTCGTGCTATTCAAATACAATGGCAATAGTTCACAAGTCAGTCACAGTATCACAATAACAGTTTAGTCAGACGTTTATAGAGAAAGTCTACAGAAATCGCATAAGCATCCGTGCCTTTCAGTCGATCAGTAACACATTCAGTCATATTATCACATTCAGCCAAACTGATCCATTAGATATTTCAGTCGAATAGTACATGCACATTCAGTCACATAGATTCATTCAGATGCATATGAGTGCAAATGAGTTATAAAATAACCCACCCATCCAGCCAACACACCATCTCCGTCTAACCGTACACTTACTGTGGGGATTTAATCAACCCACCCATCCTTGCACTTCGAGTAGGACCTTAAAAAGCCCATCCAACCTTATACTCCATAGAATGTCATCCCGGGTTACCCGATAATAATGATCATCAGCATTGTCCTCGACCCGTGGAATTGAGACGCGCCCACCCCTCGGCAATTAGGGGCTAAAGATTGTGCGAGATAACCGCGCGCCTCATATATTATGCAGCAAAGCTAGTGTATAAGTTGTATTGTACAATACGGTAAACCGTAGTACAGACATGCTGTATGAACTGCCAGATCAGATAGTGGTACGTAGCGTAGCTAACGTACATGCGGTAATCCATTATACCGATGAGTTGCAGTAAAACTGCCAGATTAGTTAATGATACACAGTGATGGTGACGTATGTGCTGTACAGTGTAGTGCGAAAATCCACAGTATAGACAAATCGTCCACGACCCTCAGGGTATTGGGACTTCAGTATGCAGTTAAACTGCCAAATCGTAAATCTTCTTTCTCTTCAAAATCCCAACCCAAACTACTTTATATACAGATGTATGCATGCAAATATATCTATGCAGATGTATGAATGCAGATGCACCAATTTAGAATACAATTTCAGGTAGTCATTCAGAAGCTGTGACTTACAGTCAGTTAATCAGTTACAGAAACGTGCACACTTATGCACTCAAATTTAGTACCTAGCATAGCACACATCCACTTACAAGTAGTACATAATTCGAAATCAGAACAGAATTGTATTCACCCTCAGTAAGCTTAGTCGAGGGGTTGGAACACATAGACTTACAATGGCATTCGATTTGCCTAAAATCAGAATTTGGCGAGTTAAGGCCACACACCTATATGCTCCGGTCGTGTGGAGCAACCTAGGCCATGTAGGGATCCAAACACCCGTGTGAGGGTGGCACACGGCCGTGTGAATAGGCCGTGTAACTCACTTTCCAATTTCCCTAATATTAGGTGCAGGGCAGACACGACCGTGTGAAGGTGTCACACGCCGGTGTGGCCATCAAACACGGCCGTGTGTCCCATAACACACGCCTGTGTGGACTCCCTAGGCCCCAAATCAGTCACACGGTCGTGTGACTCCAGTTCCCTAATTCCCTAAACCCATATGACCGTGTGCTCAGAGGACTCGGTCGTGTGGATTCCAACAAAAATCCGCAAATCGGCCACACGCCCGTGTCGCACCCAAAATCGGTCGAAAACCGTAACTGACAAATCCACACAGCCATGTGCCTCGGCACATGCCAGTGTGGTCGTCGAGGAAGCTACAAAACCACCCTAATTTAGCCCCGAAAACACCATTTTAGCCACCGTAATAGTCCCTAACCTTTACCTTATCAACATATTGTCGAAACCATTTTTAAGTTTTTTTTTTTAAAAAAAATGGGGGCCGACTTTGAAAATGAAAATGGAGTCGCCACCAATCTTTTTTCGAGGTGTGTTCGGGTCACCTTAAAATTAATCATTTTAATAAAACTTTTTGATTTATTAAAATAATGATTTTGGTCTACAAAATTTGAGAAAACGGGCTCGGGAGTCGGTTACGCACGAGGAAGGATTAACACCCTCGTAACGCCCAAAAATTGGTACCTAATTGAATAATTAATGTCCTAATGTCAAATTTGAAAAGATTTTAAAACACGATCCTTTTGATTTTTAAAACTTATGTCCTTTAATTTTAAATGGACATTCAATTATTTGGATTTTAAAAGAAAAATCGAAACTCAGTAAGTTAGAGCACGATCTTTCGAATTTTCCAAACACCGAATATCCTTTGCTTTTTAGAAATCCTTGCCTCGAGATGACAAAACGTCGCATCCAGTGAGTTAGGACACAACATCTTAAATTCCCGAGAATAGGTTTTTTATTTAAAAATTCATATGTTTTAATTTCAAAAAGGGTACTCAATCATTTGGACTTAATGAGAAAAATCGAAATCCAGTAAGTTAGGGCACGATTTTCTCAAAACTCCTAAATATCGAATATTGCCTTATTTTTAAATTTAAAAACATGGATTTTGAAATATGAAGGTATATTTGGCCACATTAATAATTAAAGATTAATGAATTTTTTTTAAAAAAAATAACAAATCTAAAAAACAAATAAAAAAACAAAATGTACCAAGCTTTCAAATAATAATGGATAATGTTAAAACAAATAATGTGAAAGAAAAGGATTTTGAAATCGACAATAAAAAGCAATTTAAAAATAAATTCTTGTATTAAAATTTTAAAGTAGGTAATATATGTAAAAGTTTGGAATAAATCCAAAAAAAAGATAAAAATAAATAATATATGAAATAGTAATATATAAATGAATTTCAAAATAAATATTATATAAGAAGTAAGTTTAAATAAGTGATATATAAAACAATATATATATCAATCTAAATAAATAATATACAAAACGACTTAAAGAAAATGATATGTGACAAATTCTAAAAAGATACGTATAAGTTTAAAATAAACAATATATGAAAACTTAAAATAGATAATATAAAACAGTTTAAAATGATATAAAATAAAACCACTTTAAAATAATCGTTATATAAGACAATAAGAAAAGTGAATGATATATAAAATAATTTAAAGTAATAATATTAAAAAAAACTTGATCAAAATAAAACTATTTAAAATAAGTAATATAAAAAATAATAAAATAAAACAGCTTGAAATAAATACCACATAAAATATTGGAATAAACAAATAAAATACAAATTTGCAAAAGTGTGAAAATAAAATAAATCTCTATACAAAAATAATAAATAAACGAATAAAATTAAAGAATAACTAATAATTAAACAATTAAATGGATAAATAAAAAAGGTTGAAAAAACGAAGATGAATGAAGAATAAAATAAGAACAAACCATAGAAAATAAAAACGCAAGAGGGAGAGAAATTTGAGTGAATACTCTCAAGAATTCTTATTGGTTCCCCCAAAACTCAAGTGTGCTTTACAATGAAGGGAGAGGCCTCTATTTATAGTTGAGCCTCCCCAAATTCAACGGTACAGATCAATTATATCAACGGCTAAGATTAAAAGGTATCTACAAATTAAATCTCTAATATTACAAAATCATATCTTCTAAGATTGCATACCATATCTTCTAAGATTGCATATCATATCTTCTAAGATTACATACTATAACTTCTAGGATTGCATATCATATCTAAGATTTGCATATCATATCTGAGATTGCATATCCTTGAAGATTGTGTTCCTATATACTTCAAGCTTGTAGATGGACCTTCAATCTTTTCAAGTAATGGGCCATTCCGATCGGGCCAAATGATATATTTTGGACTGGACTTGGACTTTGTTTTACTATTTTGGGTTTATTATTTTTTGTATGGGCCCGGGCTAAATTGGCCTATTACACATATATTAGAAAACAACGATTTCCCTTCACTTCTATCATCTAAAAACTCAAAAACGAAGGGGTAATGTATAACTACGAAAAGCCGAAGGAAAGGGATTCTTAAAACAAGATAGCAATCGATTTAAAAATAGAAAGTAGTAACCAGATTCGAATCCCACACCTGATTTGACGATGAAGATAACATCAGAGGAGCGACAATCCCAAAACCACAGTTAAAAACGTTTGAGCAATAAAGAAACAAAAGAAAGAAAAACTGAGAGGAGAAGAGAGAAGAAACGTCAAAATAGAAATAAAAATAAAAATAAAAATTATAATTTTTAACGTAACAAAAATATCAAATAATTTTTATAATAAAATAATATCTAAATGAAAAAAAAGTACACAAAATATCTCCCTAGTTCATGCAAGGATTCGAACACAGGACCTCAAGCAGCAGGCCCAGCAGGCCCATTATTGTCACTAAATTGCACAACTCACTACATATGTGCGACTCCTCACTACCCCTATGCCCAAGACCCCATACCTCTGCGCCCAAAACTCGGGGCGTTACATAGTGTATAATCTCATAATTGAGTATTTGAAAGGTTGTTAGCTAATGTAAATTGCATATTGGTGTATTCAAATTATTGAATTATGTTTATGTGAATGCATTAAGTTTATTTCATACGAGCTTACTAAGCTATAAAGCTTGCTTTTTGTATTTCTCTGTGTTTTATAGTTTTCAAAGCTAGCTCAGACTCAAGAGATCGTCGGAGATCGCTTCACACTATCCACCTATCACTTGGTACCTATGAACTTTTGATTCTTTAAGTATATGGCATGTATAGGGATTTTGAGTCATTTTGGTATATGTAGCATAATTTTGGCCATTTGTATTGGCTTGTAAATATTAAGTGTTTGATCTTGTGTTAGTCATGTAAGATGACTTATTTTGGAAATTGTGTGATGTGTGTATATATGTATTAATGACTCTTAGTGATGTGGTTCATGATTGCTTGAGAATGGATAGTTGAATGCAACCTTTAAGGTTGCTAATGGTTGATGAATTGCGAATGAATTTTGCTCGTGGTTTTTAAGCTAAGAGATGTTAGTTGAAATGGTACATATGAATGTTTTGGAAATGTGAATTGGTATAATTTGAATAGGCAAGAATATGGCATTATAAGCATGATAGAAGTTGGCGTTGAAATGGTATATATATTTTATTCTTGGTTGTGGTTGTTTTGGTTGTCTATGAATGCTATGAATTGTGCATATAGTTTGATGTAGGAATGTGCCAATTTGGGGTGGCAAAATGGCTTGGTAAATAGCCTATTTTTGTCCACACGGGCAGAGACATGGGCATGTGTCTCAGCTGTGTGTGACACATGGTTATGTTACATGGCCGTGTGTCACCTGGTGTGGTTTTAGAAAATAAGTCAGTATGCTCCACACGGTCTCACACGCGGGCGTGTGATCGACCATGTGACATAAGTCAGTATACCTTATAATTTAGACACGGCTTAACACACGGGCGTGTGTGGCCACTTCGAAGGGCATACAGGCTAGACATACGGGCGTGTGGTTGGCCGTGTGACCCAAGTTAGTAAGCTCACTTGTTTGGACACGGGGTAAGACACAGGCTGGGACACGGCCATGTGCTTCCATTTCGAATGTCGTCACGGCCTGTGACACGGGCATGTCTGGTGGCCGGGTGAGACACACGGCCTGGCCACACGGGCGTCTGTTCCTTGTTTTGAGAAAAATTCCAAAGTTCGTGAAAGTTTCTTAAGTTATCGGTTTAGTCCCGAACCACTCCTAAAGCATGTTTAGGGCCTCGTAGGCTCGTATTAGGGACATATTGATTGAGATTGAATGATGAATGTTTAAGTTGAGAAAATGTATGCTAAAAGTATGTATAAATGTGTGTAAGTCTGGTAATGCTCTGTAACCTTATTCCGGCGTTGAATATGGGTGAGGGGTGTTACAAAGACTAGCCAACACTTGACTATACGTCCATCCATAGTCAAATGCAACAGTGGAACTACGGAAAGTATCTGTTAATTGAAGCAATTCCATATAATCTCGTCGTGTTCTCATCTTTAACGGTAGCAAGCTTGCAATCCAAGACCGAGTGAGTAGTAAAAAATCAAAGGATACGATCGATGATATCGAGAGTGTTAGAGTTGTGTGACCCAAATTTTAAGAGATCGCTTACAAGTCAAGTTAAACAAAATATATTTTCTTTCTAGAAGATTAAGTATTTATTAGTGTAATATATTTAACATTTATTAGCATAATATATTTGATATTGATTAGAGTTAGGTTTTTTGAACCTATAAATAGATGTAGTCGAAACTCCTCTTGCATCATTCGAATTTGACATTAGTGAAATTTCTTTTCCTTTGACTGTGGTTTTCCTAAAATGGTTTCTACTTAAAATCTGTGTGTTCTATTTTCTTTCTTTTCCTTTGTGATCTTTCTACATTTCCATTATCGATGTTAAGATTTTAACAGGGAGCATTAGGATTCTTTTGCTACATTAAACAAAATCTAAATTTTTGTCTGTATACAAAAAAGAGATGGAAAAATAATAATTATAATTCATTTTAATTATGTTAACTAAAATTTTCACTATTTATTTATAAATTATTTAATAGTTAATTATTTTACTAAATGATGAGGTTACTTGTTATAGTTAATTGATGGTGTTTGAGACTTATGCACTACGATGCAACAAATATTAAACATAATATAATATTTTTATAATTAATAACAAAATATTAAACATAATAATATGACGTTATACGTAATTTATTCTCTCTTATACATAAAAAGGTGGATGCATATTGCAAAGGTTGCCCTGTCGACTAAGAAGGAAGGTTCTGAGTTTTATTCAAACAATAAGAAGACCTATGGTTAACTGGAATGGTGGAGCCGGCTAGGTTGGAAGAGTTGACAGGGTTGCTAGGATTGGTTGGATCGATGGGGGTATTGGTTTGATGAGACTGAGAGGTCATGTTGTCCACGCTCACCTAACCAGTTGTTGATGATGTGGGATCAACAAGGAGACACGAAGGAGGAAATGATGGCATTGACGAAGGCCGGTTCACTCTGTCTGGATGGAGAGCCAGAGTGTAGAAAGAGTGAAGGTGGTGGAGGTGGAAGCTGGGAGTAAATTAGCAGTGTGTAGGTAAGTCCGTAAGTGTGCTGAAGAGTTGATCCTTTCTTTATCATCTTGGGGATTATTTATAGGTGAGGTCCTGTATTGGGTAGCGTTAACATGACAAACCCGTTATTATGCCATTATTATGGGACACTTAGGGTGGATGTCCTCGATGGGATGATGATGTATGTGATGGAACTTATTTTGTGATTCCTTATTAGTTAAACCTATGTGAGGTTTGATTACTAAAAGGATCATGTTCTTAACAAAAGGCTAGTAGCTACATTCTGGAGGGAAGGTGGTTGACTTCCTTGAATAGCTATCTCCTGCCTAGCTAGGTGGTTGAGCCAGGAAGTGAGGCTTGTTGTGATTTCTCAATCTGCAGTGAGTAGAGCATGTTCCTCAAATAGTCTTCTGTGCTGCCACGTGTTGCCATTGGTGGAAGGTATAAGAAGCCAAAAAATTAATTTGAATCATAATCTAAATTTAAAGCTTTAATGAGGTCACTACAAAACAACCAATATTTCATGATGCTTCTCTTTTTTTTTTTTTTTTTTTTTTTTTCATATATAGCGATGTTTATGAACACCACTAATAATATAGCAGTGGGCACAAAATCGCTGTGTGAAAATCCATCGTAAAAAATTCGCAGTGTTTGCAGGAACTATCATCGTGACATCAAAGATTTAATTATGAAATGCCGCAAAAAGAAGAAAGATAATTAAGTAGTGGAATTTATTGGGACATTTAGAGGCATCCACTTACAAAATCCGTAACATATGGACTTCTACCGGGGTTTTATCAACTAAACCGCACAATAACTTTGAACCATCAGCATCAATTTTTATTGTAGGCGCCGAAAAATGTTAATATCTTTTACAGCAGAAAATGTTAATATTCATGGACTCTTCTTTATTAAAAACACCAATAAATATCTATGATATATTTTCTTTGCATTTTCAATATGATTTTTAATATTTTAATAATAATTTACCGTCAATAATAATAGGAATTGATATTAAAATAAAACTCATATATATAACATTTAAATTTAAAAAGGTATAGTATTCATTACAAATACTTTATAAACAATCCAAATATAACAACATTAACCAAAATAATAATATAAAGTACTTAAGATGAAATGCTTAGAGGCTACGTCTGATACACTTGATTTTATAACTGAATTTATTGGAATCTTGTTCTGTCTTGTTTTTGATTGGCTACATATACCTTGTTTCATTTTCGTATCTTCATCTCTCTTCTTGTTGTTCAACTTCGTTTCTGCGACGAAATACGGTGCTTACCTGTGTTATTGGCAGATGAAATGATATAACTATTGTGGTGAATTTGTTCACATTTTTTAACAATTCAATGACCCAAAAATTGTAAACACGACAAACAGGTTTGAAAGCTGCGAAACCAGCTTGAACAACCAATGTCTAAAACTCTTTGAATGTTCTTTCCTTTGCACCAGGGAGCAACTGAAGCAATATCGCATAAAAAACGTGTGTTGTAGCTGTGACAATGTCAGGCGTGGGCAGTTCTGGCAATATTGTTTCCAATACTATCACTTTTCCACACTCTGGTATTGCTTCATAACAATTTCTTAGCAATTTCAAGCATTTTTCGTTTCCCCAATCGTGAAGTATCCACTAAATTACCGATCACAATATATATTTATTAGTTTAAATAATAATTAAAAAAAATAATCTGTGTCAAGTGATTGAATCATAAAGATTTGAGCTGTGTGGCACTCGATAGTGCCCACTGCAAACTGTCGCTAAAACAAATTATTTTTTGTTTTATTTGGTTTAACAATCTAACGAAAAAAATCTTTAAACTTATTAATGTGTTGTTGTTTTGAAGATATTATGATCCATCTATGGAAATCAATTTTTGACTTTAAAGATTGGATAAAATTGGGTGAGTCTATTAAGTCCTTAGAATGTAAAGATTTGATTGAGATTGTATTGTTGATTTTGAAGAGCATATCTTCTATTGATTATGCTTTGATTGCTAATGACATTATAACTATTTTCAAGGAGTTATTTTGTATTCACTTAGATTCTATGTTAGCAAGCTGAAATTGATATATGTTTTGAGGCTTGTCTAAGTTTTCTATAATAGCTTATTGAGTTCATTCTAATCTGTTCATTTAAGAACTATTTTTGTAGGAGAGTGCAAACTGTTATTATAAACATTGTTGAGTGTTTATTGCTCAAGTTTTCAGGAGATAATTTGGAGGTGAGTGTTCCAATATTTAAGTATAAAGGTGAGATCCCTATACTCAGGGAGTAATAGAGTTTGAAAAATTGTTGTATTTGTGATTAAAGATAATGAAATTACTAATTGAACTAAACACAAATACAAAAAAATCGAACTACACAAACAAATCTTTAGTGTTCTTTATTCTGTTTACACAATTTCCATAATAATAAACCATAGTGACACTACAATCAAAACACTTATATTTATAATTTTATATTTGAACAAAAGTAACTTCAAATAACAACACAAATAACAACATTAGTTTTCTAATAAAGAAATCAAACTTTTACAAATAGAAAATGAAAGTATTAATTTGAATCACCGGTGAAAAATAGATTCGGATTAAGTATATTCATTTTACTCATTGCTCAGTCTACAGTATAATATATAAAAATCAATTTTATTTTATTTATTTTTGGTTAATCATCAATTTTATTGAACTAGAAAAATAAAATAAAATTATAAATAGAGATATATGTCTATTGTAATTGACGAGATTTGAACATTTAATCTTTTAAGAAGAGTTTTTTATTTCTGTATTTAATCATAATATCAAGTCAACATTATTTTTAAATAATTAATATATATTAATTTAAAATTAAAATATTTATTAATTTTTTGAAATTTGTTTTAATAAATCCATCAATTCAATCAGTTGATTTGAAAAAAAAAAAATCTTATCAATTTGGTAAATCTATTTTTTTAACCTTTAGTTTGAATATATATAACCATAATAGAATTCGAGTAAAATTAGACTTTTTTTTTTATAATAATCACTTCCTATAACAATATTTTATTATAACAATCAAGTTTGTTGTATAATTAATTTTTTTAATGTTTTATCATTATCCTCTATAACAACAAAAAATGAAATATGAATTCCACTCTTTTTTACTAAATTTGTTCTTTATAACCGTCTAGTAATATTCTTAAATGAAATAAAAGTAATAAATTTTAGTCAAGATATTATTTAAGTTTTATTTTAGAAATATATTTTATTAAAGAAAATAATTTTTAATTAATGAAATTATATCTATAAATTTTATTAAATATATTATTTAAATCTCACTAATTAATATTTTATTAATATATTATAGCTTTTTAATTTAACTTTTTAAGAAAATTAATATAATCTTAATCTCTAATGTTATAATAAATGTATAACAATTATCTCTTTTTATAATATCTAAAATTTTAAAGAAAGTTGAGCTGCTTTAAAGCTGCTATAAAGAAAGTTAGAGTTTAATTTTAATGAATTCCAGTTAATTTGATAACTAACCATCATAAAAATAACTTCTCCATTAGGAACTTTGTTGAACATATCTCCTCCTACATGCTCCACACCTAACATCAACAAAATATATTATCAAAGTTCATCGAGGAAACTTCAAACAAAAATTTATTCATAGTTTTGTCAAATTTATAAACAAAACATTATGCTTTGTAAACTATTTGATATTTGAGACCAAAAAAGAAAAAAAAAAAAATTCTATCCAATCATTGTCGAGCTAGAAGTTGAGCAAGTTGAATTTATATGGTCTATTATTTAACTTATCATGACTCACAAATCTCATTGAAGTTATATTTTCGATTACAGCATAAATCCATAAACATTTCATTCGAAATAAAATTTGAGCTCAAACACAAATAATTGAGTTATAAGTTCTATTTTAGAAATCAAGCTTATTCTCTATTATGTTTATGTAAGTAACTTTCATCTAAAGGCTCAAGTAATTTATTTTCTTTTATATAAAATAGAGCGCAAATTTGAAAAATAAAACTCAATTAAACTTGAATCAAACTTTCAACACTGAATTTTCATTCAAACATTTTACAATTTGTAACTGGACTCAATTCCATCCTTTTTTTTTCTATAAAATAAAGGATGGAGCATTCCCATTATTCTTCCTAGTTTAAATTTAAAGGAAAAATCATGAATAAAATTGAATCAATTGTAGGGTTATCTGGAATATTGGGTGCATCTTTAACAACAAAGGGCAAATCAAAGTTAATGCCCTTAATTCGAGGGTACTTTGAAATAATGAGCTTAAGATTTGTGCCCCATCCTCCTCCCATATCAACCACTTGGGTTAAGCCTTCAAAACCCTTGTAGATTTGTAGGACTTTATTCATGACTATGGCAGTGTGGTTGGACATTGCGTGGTTGAAAGTATTGGCTAAATTTCTATCTTTTGCAACCGCCTCAAACAAGTCTCCCCCAAATGCCCTCACAATTGACAACCCACCTTCCAATGCTGCTTCTTTCAAGAAGTTCCTACACAAAAATTTAAATGATTTAATAAACCCAAAAGATAATGAAAAATACGCTGATTAAAATTTTGTTTGTTATTTGTAATTTTAAAATCTTGATAGTTAATATAGATATGCAATGCCTCGCGTAAATTAATAATATTAATGGCCTAATCGGCTTTAAATTAAATATTTATCAAAAGTCAAGTTAATTTAAAATAAATTTAAAGTGAAGCTCTTAAAGACAAGTAACAAATTCCATATATTTTCAAAGATATAGAAAGTGATGTTCAAAATAGTCAAGGCCAATTTAAATGGCAATCACAACAAGATGTCATGATCAAGGTTTTGAGAGTGAACATGGATTTAAGTAATATTTACACCGTTGCATCAAAACATATCAAATTTTATCACATATATATATATATATATATGGAAATAAAAAATTTAGAACATAAATTTGTATTTAAAAATAACATATAATAAATAATGAAACCTGTAGTTTAAAAATAATTAATCATAACAACACATGAAATATGTATGATATTAAAATAAAAAAATTAGATAAATTTTGTGTAAAACAAAATTTAAAGACATACATCAAATTAATGATAAGTGCTAAAAGTCATATGTTTTTGATAAACCATAATATGTACATATTTTAATCCCACATTTAGCATCTTTTGGATGATTTATCCCCTGAATTGTGGAATTTGGTGCTCCTAATCCTTTAATTTCATGTTTTATACTTAGGAAAGCATCGGAGGATGAAAAGAACGAGAAACGGGCCAAAAACGAAGAAAATGGGCCAAGGTATGAAATTCACACGGCCTGGGTCCAAGCCACACGGCCGTGCCTCTTTAGCAGACCCGACCACGGCCTGGCCTCGATTCATACGGGAGTGCCACATGGACGTGTTCCTGACGTGACCTGTTTGAATTCTATTCGAAATAGGGTACTTGGAGGCAAAAAAAGACATTCCAAAAGCCTATATAAACACCCTAGAGGCCAACTTTCAGGGGGCGGTTCAGGTAGGCCGAGGAGCCAAGCCAGAGAGGTCAGAATTGTGGGATTTACTTGAAGACAGCCAGTTGATTCATCTCAAGAAGCCGGAATCATACTCAAGACGGAAGATCTTCCCTTCAATTTCCTTCAGAGGGTTTTAGGGTTTTTCTTATGTTTTGTTTTATATTTTCTTCTAAGATGTATTCTTTTCTAATTATGAACTAAACCCCTCAAATACTTGAGGGGGATGAAACCTAAGACGGATCTTATTATCGTTTTCTGAACTATATGATAAATACTTGATTTGTTCTTAATTATGTGTTCTTAATTCTTGCTTTGATATTTCAGGATATTGACTCAAGTATTGATGTGCTTAGGCAGTGGAGGAAAATTCCTTGTTTAAGAGTAGATCTAGCATAGTTAAGCGGAGTTGATCGCAACCTAAGAGATAGGATGACGAAAATCTGCCGGATTAGGGTCAAACCTAATATGGGAGTCCATAGATCGAGTTAATGCAACACTAGGGGTTTTAATTAGAAAGAGATTTCAATTAATCAACCCAGGGTTAGACGTTAGTAGCCTCGAGAGAGGTATTAATATAAATTAGGGAATCCTACGGATCAAGTCAAGTGAATAAATCGTCTGGTTCAGAGTTAAATAACAAGTGAAGTCTAGGTGGATTCTTCCTTGGATATTGTCTTAATCAATTGGTTTTTCCAAAAGTATTTCCCTAATTCATTCTATGTGTCTTAGCATCTTTCCCTTAGTAATTAGTTAAATAAACATTAATCACTTTTATTTTAGGCTAGATAATAAAAAGAAAGTCAGTATTAGTACTTTTGGTTCCCTTGGGTTTGACATTCCGGTTTTGCCACAAAACTATACTACTATTCGATAGGTGCGCTTGCCTCAATCATGGTGATAGTTAGTTTCTAGGCTCGATCATTCATTATATAAATTTTAAGACTTTCCCATCATTATCAGTTTCAATCTCACTCTAAATTCGTTTGGGGTGATTATTCGATGTTAACAGTGAATTTTATGCTCCTAATTATTTAAATTCATGTTTTTTATACTTAGGAAAGCATTTGGAAGTAAAATAAGTGAAAAACGAGCTAAAACCAAAAAAATCAGAGTAAGGTACATGAGCCACACGATGAATTGACCTCTTCCACACGGCCATGTGAGCCACATGGGCTGACACACGATCATGTGACAGGCTATGTCGATTTCGCAAATTGACACTCTGAAATGTGGGAAAACACATTTTTTTTTTAGATTTTTCGGGCATTTTAAGACGTATATATGACAAAAAATAAGAAGATAGGATAGAGCCATCATATAATCCTCAAGAAAACAACTAAAAAAACACCATTGATGCCGATTCTAAAGAAGATTTCCATCAAGATTGCATATTCCCAGTTGATTTTTTAGGGAGTTATCATGAGTTTCTTTATTTCTTGTGGCTATACTGTATCTTTGATGTTTTAGTTTCAAGCATGAACTAATTTTCTAAATACCTAGGGAGATGAACCCTATAATGAATTCTATTGTTTGATTTTTATTTTACGCAATAAATACTTAGATCTTGTTCTTAATTATGTGTGCTGAATTCTTGGTTTGATATTTCTAGATTATTGATCCACTGTTTAAGAGTAGACCTTGCATAGTTTAGTGGAGTTGCATACAATCCTAGAAATAAGGCGACATAAATCTACCAGATTAGAGTAAAATCTAATAGGGGAATCTATAAATCGAATTAATGCGATAATATGAGTTTTAATTAGAAAGAAATTTCAATTAATCAACCTAAAGTTAGTTGCTCTTACTCTCAAAAGAGATATTAGCATAATTTAGGGATTTCTACGAATCAAGATACTAAGTAAAGAAATTGCGTAATTTAAATTAATAATGTCAGATGAAATCTAGGTGAATTCTTTCCTGGGTATTGTTTCCCTTCTTGGTTGTTAATAATTTATTTGCTTGTTTTGTTCTTTGCCATGTTCATTAATTAATTTTAGTTTTTAATCAATCACTCGAATTTATCGGTTAAATGATAGAAAGACGGTAATTAGTAGTACTTTTAGTCTTCATGGGAATGATATCTTTGCTCACCGTAGCTATACTATTAATTGATAGGTGCACTTACCTTAGTCAAATTTTTAGTTAGTTTCTTGGACATCAATTGACAATATTAAATGCACTAAAATTGATAATCATGACGTTGTCATCAATTGTGAGTTAGTGTCAAGTTGACTTGTGATACCAACTCAGTTGGTGACATTATCTATGTACACAAATTTGGTGTGAGAAAATATTTTATGTTAAAAGTTAATATTTTTAATGTTTACTCAAGAATTATTATTGGTGTAGTGGTAATGAATTTTTTTATAAATCATGTTGGGGATCGACCTGTAATGTCCCAAAAATAAAAGTTATTATTTGTTAAAAATTGTCACAAGTTAGTGTCTGCTTTAGTGGTTAGGTGCTCTGAATATGTTGAGATCAGGTGTTAGAGTCCCTTTGTGAACGTATGGTAATTAATTTTTATGCGTGTTGTTTAAGTGGTTGAATTTTAAGTAAATTCAAATGCTTTAAAAAAAACTGTTGAGAGTAGTGGATAGTGGGTTAGTTGAGATTTAATAGCAAAAAGTGATTTTTGGTTTAAATTTTTATTTTGCTTTTTTTTCCCTAAAATATCTGTCTTATTTTGCACGTTTATTCCTTCATTTTTCCCCAATTCACGCCGTCAATCTATTTCCTATTTTGCAATTCAATTTTCCTTGTTCCTTTCATTTGTTCTTTTGTTCTCATTCCCATATTTTCAATTTCTTATTATTTTGTCTACTACTTCGATCATTTGGGCTTTCAACTTACTTCCTATTTGTGACATTGTTCCACTTGTTCTTGCTATTCGTTTTGGTTTTGGGATTGTGATTATTTTGGTCGTTTGTTCGTGTAAGTATTCTTGAATCCTTTCTCGTGTTGTAAGTGGGTTTATTCTTATAGTTATTTATTGGGTGAAAACATTCATATGCCTAATCGATTGCATTTTTACTGGAATTTGGTGAGGCGATCAATCCTCCAGTGACTTAGGATTGTTGGTGGACAGTTGTTTCCTTGAAGGTGAGAAGTTGATTTGAGTTAAAAATGTTAAAATTCGGTGATAGTACGTTGAAGTTAGTTTTATTGTTTGTTGTGAATCGGGTTGGAAATCCATCTCTAATAGTGTCTAATTGATGTTTTTGGGTTTCAAGAGTCTCATGGGTGTTTTTGCATCAGAATTGGAGTAGGTGTGTAACGAGAAACCCGAAAAATAGCGAATGGTGAAAACTGAAATTGGCCACTGTCGACGCCAGACAGCCATCGACGCCAGACAGCCATGTGGTAGGCTGTATGCGACATATGGTCGTGTGACAGGCTATGTTTGACATACGGTTTAGGCCATTTTAGGCCGTGTAGACCATACGGGCGTGTGGGGGCCATGTGGGCTACTGATCGTTATGTCAGAGTCTTAAAAACTTATAAAAATAATGATCGAGCCTAGAAACTAACTATGACAACAATTGAGGCAACCGCACCTATCGAACAGTAGTACAGTTTAGTGGCAAAACCGAATTGTCGAACCCAAAGGAACCAAAAGTACTAATACTAACTTTTTTTTTATTATTTAGCCTAAGAATTACGGGAATTATTAATTAATCTAAAATTAACTTACTACTAAGCTAAAGATACTAAGACAAAGAGAATGAATTTAGGAAAATACTTGTTGAAAAACCAATTGATTATGACAATACCCGAGGAAGAATCCACCTAGACTTCACTTGTTATTTAACTCTGAACCAGACGATTTATTCACTTGACTTGATCTGTAGGATTCCCTAATTTATATTAATACCTCTCTCAAGGCTACTAACGTCTAACCCTAGGTTGATTAATTGAAATCTCTTTCTAATTAAAGCCCCTAGAATTGCATTAACTCGATCTATGGACTCCCATATTAGGTTTGACCCTAATCCGGCAGATTTTCGTCATCCTATCTCTAGGGTTGCGATCAACTTCGCTTAATTATGCTAGATCTACTCTTAGACAGGGTCTATTCTTCCTCTGCCTAAGCACATCAATACTTGAATCAATATCCTGAGATATCAAAGCAAGAATTAAGAACACATAATTAAGAACAAATCAAATATTTATCATATAGTTTAGAAAACAATAACAAGATCTATCTTAGGTTTCACCCCCTCAGGTATTTGAGGGTTTTAGTTCATAATAATAAAAGAATACATCTCAGAAGAAAATATAAAACAAAACATAAGAAAAACCCTGAAACCCCTTGAAGGAAATTGAAGGGAAGATCTCCCGTCTTGAGTATAATTTCGGCTTTTTGAGATGAATCAACTGGCTTTCTTCGAGTAAATTCCACAATTCTGGCCTCTCTGGCTTGGCTCTTTGGCCTAACTGGACGCCTAACTAGACCCCCTTGAAGGTTGGCCTCTAGGGTGTTTATATAGGCTCTTGGAATGGCTTTCTTTGCCTCTAAGTACCCTAATCCGAATAGAATTCAAACAGGTCACGTCAGGGACACGCCCATGGCACACGCTCGTGTGAATCATGGCTAGGCCATGTTCGGATCTGTTAATGAGGCACAGCCGTATGGTCTTGGGCCCAGGCCGTGTCGATTTCGTGATTTGGCCCATTTACTCCATTTTATGCCCGTTTCTGGTTCTTTTCATCCTCCGGTGCTTTCCTAAGTATAAAACATGAAATTAAAGGATTAAGAGCACCAAATTCCACAATTCAAGGAATAAATCATCCAAAAGTATGCTAAATGTGGGATTAAAATATGTTCATATTACGGTTTATCAAATACCCCCACACTTAAGCATTTGCTTGTCCTCAAGCAAAATTCTCAACTCACAATTAAAATGAAATTCCTTGATTCATAATATTCATCAATAATGTTTCATCATAATTCAAAGATAATTTATACATTAATAATTTAAATAGAAAGATCTTAAAGATTCAAACAATCAAAGTCATAGTTTTTTTAGCACGAAAAATATTGGTGTTTTCCCTTACCTAAATAATCACCTTTAATTCAAAATTGATAAGAGTTGACATCCTCACTAAAGATTCACTCAAATCACTCAAAGTGTTTAAGGTTCAAAATTAAGCACTCAAAAGTTGAACATGAAAAGTTAATCCCATAGGCTTGCTTGAAAATCAAATCTCCATGACTATAAAATGAAATGATACACAGATCAAAAGGTCTTTAAAAAGGGGTGTAATGGGGCTCGGGTTAAAGGTGTGGATAAAGGCTGAATTAGAAGGTTAGAATCGAGATTTAATTGACAATTTACCTAACTAGAAAAATGAATGAACTAATCCTAACTAATTACACCAATTAAAAACTTGTAATACTACTAAAACGAGCTTTTTCTTCAGTATGTGGAATTTAAATGCATAAGCTCACTAATGATGGATAAAATTTTTTTTAATTACAAATCAAGTCATAATAAAAGATGAATTTAACTACTGAATTAAAGATTATAGTTAGGCAACTGATCAAATCAAATCTCGATATAAGAGTGGTCAAAAAGAATGGTGATAACAAATACAGACCAGGTTTTTGGGTTAATATTAGTGGGTGAGTCAATAAAAAGGGTTGTTAGGATCAAAGGGGTTCACTAGGGGTTAATTGTGAGGGTAAGCTTTTTAGTGGAGTGAGTGGGTTAAATCCTAAGTGCCTTTATCATCTCAGTATATCAAATCAATTAATGTGGTCTCGACATGTATAATCGAAGCAAGTTCTAGAATAACAGCTCAATGTTGACACACTCATAATCACAAGGTGAGCACAAAAGAATGTATGCTCTAAAAGGCTCAAAATCTCACAAAAATTATGGGTTTTTGATATCAACCTTGTAAATTTCAAACTTCAAGGTAATAATTAGATTCAGGTAGACAACCTAACAAAATTTTAATTTTTGAAAATGGACTTATCATACTTGATTCTCTAGTATTCTAAAGTTTAAATCATCACTGCACAATTATCAATGACTTAATCCAAAACGTATCAATAAAAATCATAAATGAAAAGAAATTTCATTCTAATCATAATATGAGAAAATTACTTAATAACAAGGCATAATTCAAGGCATAATTCAGGGAATTGAGAATAATGCAAAAAGTTAGGCACTTTCTCGAAATAAATATTCACCCCCCACACTTAAGATGTACATTGCCCTCAATATACAAAGATAAATATGAAATTTAAGAGAAAGGGAGAGGTGAAACTTCTTAAATTTGGATGGCTTCCTTAAGTTGGGAGTGTCGTGGTGTGGTGGCCGCCGACAATCTCTGCGCTAGATGAAGAAATTGGGATGCTCGTGAAGAATTAGCCAGGAAATAATAATAATAATTCAAAATATACTAAATATATATTTAAAGACAAGATAAATAAAGGGAAAGAAAATAGAAAGTAAAATAAAATTAAAAGAAAAGACTAATGGATCGGAGAGTCCTTATCGTTAGATGGTTAGCGGGGTGAGTGTGATTTCTAAGGCTGTGGTGTCGTGGCTATGGTCACGGTGTGGTGATTCCCAAGCAGCCTTTAGAACCTAAATTAAAGAAAACGAAATAAAATAGATTAAACGAAGTAAAAGAAAAATAAAGAAAAGGAAAATAAAGGAGAACTGAAAATGAAAAGAAAAGTTAACTGGACTCAAAGGTCCTTTTCCTATCGAGTTAATAAAGCGGGCAACATGAACTTATGTAGATCAGTCTTACAAAGGGAGACTGTGCTAGGATCCTTCCGTTTCTTCAACATGGATGTGATTAGATCTAGAGTTAGGGGGAATGAAGAAAGTTGAGACTGAAGAGTTGAGAGTGTGTTTGAAGAAAAAGGGAAGTGAGGAGTAGGTAAGAAGGGGAGAAGTGTGTGTGTTAAATAGAGATTTCAGGTCAGGTACATCCCAATACCTATGTATCGTAGGCGTGTCGAGTCACACGACCGTGTCGCACAGCTGTGTTATGCTTCGTTCTTTTCTCCCACGCCCATGTTGCTAAAACAGTGTCGGCCACGGCAGCATCGTACGGTCGTGGTGTTCAGTTGGGGCCCGTGGCTTGAAGATATTTTTCATCTTGTGTCGTACGATCTCTGCCATGTCAGTACGTACATCCGTAGCTTCCACATGGCCATGTGCAAGGCCGTGTGGTGTGGAAATTTGCACTTTGGTTAGTTTATAGTTAGGTGCTAAAAAGCAAAAGTAAAAGTAAAAATAAAAATGTGAAAATTAATGGGGTTAGTGCTTGGGTTGCCTCCCGAGAAGTGCTCGTTTATAGTCATAAGCTAGACTTACCTCTCATTCGCACATTCATGGTTGTTTGAGGAGTTGAAAGTCCTTCCTTATGTTATCAGTCCTATTATCAGTATATAGTTCAAGTCGAGTAGCGTTTACTTTAAAAGTGCCGAATATAGGATTACTTACCTCGACTGTTCTGTATGGGAAAGCATTGAGTACCCTAAAAGTGATTTCTTCGTTTGTATTAGGGTCAGGAGGAGGTATTTAAGGGTCTGCCTTATCTAACAATACCTGATCTCCGATTTTAAATTCATTTGTCCCACGGAATGGTGTTGGTTCTACTTTGTGTATTCCTAATTTCTCATTAAAGTGTGTCTTCCACTCGTCTTGTTCATCGATCTGAAGCCTTCGTTCCTCATGAGTTATTTCCTTGTTGGTATGAGGTCAAGGATCTGGTTCAGTTGTGTAGTTTCGTGGTACTTCCTTAAAATAAGGTTTAACCGAATGGTTATTAATAGAATTTATGTTCTCACCTTGATTACTCGATGTCCTAGCTGAGTCAAGAGCCTGGAGACTGATTGATTCGTCACCTACACAAAGTATGAGTTCACCTGCGCTGACATCAATTTTAGTCCTGGCAGTTGCTAAAAAGGGCTTTCCTAAAATTAAGGGGATACTATTATCATCATCCATGTCTAAAATGACAAAGTCTACTGGGAATACAAATTTATCAATTTTCACAAGAACATCTTCAATTATGCCCCTAGGAATTCTAATAGTTTTATCAGCTAATTGGATGCTCATCCTAGTTTGTTTGGGTTTCCCTAGACCTAGTTGTTTAAACAATTTATAAGGCATAACATTGATCCTTTCCCCTAAATCAGCTAAAGCATTATCAACAGATAAATTACCAATTAAGCATGGAATTGTAAAACTCCCTGGATCTTTTAATTTTTGTGGTAGTTTATTTTGCAACATTGTTGAGCACTCCGTTTAGCTCCACGTTTGATTCTTCATCTAACTTCTGTTTGTTTGTTAAAAGATCTTTTAAAAATTTACTTGAATCTGGCATTTGCGGAAGAGCTTTAAGAAACGGTAAGTTAATATGTAATTTCTTTAAAAGTTTAAGAAATTTACCGAATTGTTCATCTGTGTTGTCTTTCTTCATCGCATCAGGATAAGGTATACGAGGTTGATATTCTTTAATTACCGGTTTTGGCTTATCATGACTTATCTCATTCTTACCTTCCTCTAACATATTTTCTTGGCTTAACTTAGGCTCATCTAACCCTACACTATCCTGAGCTGTTATGGCTTGAAGTTGCTCCTTTGGGTTAGTATCATTGTTGCTTAGCAAGCTGCCTTGTGGTCGTTCTGAGATCAGCTTAGCGAGTTGCCCTAATTGGTTTTCGATCCCTTGAATCAATGCTTGTTGATTTTTAAGTGTTGTCTCAGTGTTTTAGAAACGTGTTTCTGACACCGCTATGAATTTTGTCAGCATCTCTTCAAGGTTCGGCTTCTTTTCCTGTGGGTAGGGCTGTTGTTGGAAGTTTGGAGGGGGTTGTTGTCTCTAATTTCCTTAACCACCCCATGAAAAATTGGGGTGGCTCCTCCAACCTGGATTATAAGTATTACTATAAGGGTTATTTTGATATTTAAAATTGTTACCCATATAGTGAATTTGCTCATTCTTAGCACTCGAGTTGTAAGGTGAATATTCTGTATTACTCATCTCTCTTCTATTTGTATCGCACTGCATGAGTTGATGTACCTGCAAAGAATCATGTACGCCATCAATCTTTTTATTTAATTGTTCTAGCTGGTTTGATAGCATGGTTACTACGTCGAGGTTGAAAACACTGGCTGCTTTTGTTGGGTTGGTTCTTGTGACTTGCCACTGATAGTTATTCGGTGACATCTCTTCAATGAATTCGTAAGCAACCTCAGGTGTTTTGTTGTTCAATGTTCCGCCGGCGGTTGAATCAATCAATTGGCTAGTTGAAGGGTTCACACCATTGTAAAAAGTTTGGACCTATAGCCACAAGGGTAATCCATGGTGTGGGCACCTTCTCAATAGATCTTTATATCTCTCCCGTGATCATAAAGTGTTTCTAAATCCATCTACACAAAAGAAGAGATATCATTCCTTAACTTGGCCATTTTAGCCGGCGGAAAATATTTTAATAAGAATTTTTTAGTCATTTGTTCCCATGTAGTGATTGATCCTCGTGGAAGAGAATGCAACCACTGTTTAGCTTTATTCCTCAAAGAAAAGGGAAATAATCGAAGACGGATGGCACTATTAGAAACACCATTTATTTTAAAAGTATCGTAAAATTCTAGGAAATTCGCCAAGTGATTGTTTGGATCTTCATCCTGCAAACCATCAAACTGAACAAATTGATGTATCATCTGAATAGTGTTAGGTTTCAGTTCAAAATTATTTGCAGCAATAGCAGGTCTAATAGTACTTGACTCAGTTCCTGTTAAATTAGGTTTAGCATAATCATACATAGTTCGAGGAGCATGATGTTCGACCGCCTCTGGAGGTAGCGGATTATTCTCAGCCATCTCTTCGGTGGTATTGGTTTCGATTTCTTGCTCTTCTTCTACGTAATTTAAGCTGCGCTTTATTTCTCTACGATTTTTGCGAACAATACTTTCAATATCACTGTCATAAATCAAGGGTCCTGTCGGGCTCCTTCTAGTCATAAACTAGAGGTACCTGCTAAGAACAAATAAAAGAAGGAAAATTAGCAAAGTTAAAAGTAAAATAAAAAATTAAAAAAATAAATTGCAAAAATAAAAAAGGCTAAAGTAATAAAAATTGAGCGTTCTTAATATTTTAGTTCCCCGGCAATTACGCCAAAAACTTGATCGTTATGTCAGAGTCTTAAAAATTTTAAAAAAGAATGATCGAGCCTAGAAACTAACAATGACAATGATTGAGGCAAGCGCACCTATCGAACAGTAGTACAGTTTAGTGGCAAGACCGAATTGTCGAACCCAAAGGAACCAAAAGTACTAATACTAACTTTCTTTTTATTATTTGGCCTAAGAATTAAGGGAATTATTAATTATTCTAAAATTAACTAACTACTAAGCTAAAGATACTAAGACAAAGAAAATGAATTTAGGAAAATACTTGTGTGAAAAACCAATTGATCACGACAATACCCGGGGAAGAATCCACCTAGACTTCACTTGTTATTTAACTCTGAACCAGACGATTTATTCACTTGACTTGATCCGTAGGATTCCCTAATTTATATTAATACCTCTCTCGAGGCTACTAACGTCTAACCCTAGGTTGATTAATTGAAATCTCTTTCTAATTAAAACCCCTAGAATTGCATTAACTCGATCTATGGACTCCCATATTAGGTTTGACCCTAATCCTTCAGATTTTTGTCATCCTATCTCTAGGGTTGCGATCAACTCCGCTTAATTATGCTAGATCTACTCTTAGACAGGGTCTGTCTATTCCTCCTCTGCCTAAGCACGTCAATACTTGAATCAATATCCTGAGATATCAAAGCAAGAATTAAGAACACATAATTAAAGACAAATCAAATATTTATCATATAGTTCAGAAAACAATAATAAGATCCGTGTTAGGTTTCATCCCCCTCAGGTATTTGAGGGTTTTAGTTCATAATAATAAAAGAATACATCTTAGAAGAAAATATAAAACAAAACATAAGAAAAACCCTAAAACCCCTTGAAGGAAATTGAAGGGAAGATTTTCCGTCTTGAGTATAATTTCGGCTTCTTGAGATGAATCAACTGGCTTTCTTCGAGTAAATTCCACAATTCTGGCCTCTATGGCTTGGCTCTTCGGCCTAACTGGACGCCTAACTGGACCCCCTTGAAGGTTGGCCTCTAGGGTGCCTATATAGGCTTTTGGAATGGCTTTCTTTACCTCTAAGTACGCTAATCTGAAAAGAATTCAAACAGGTCACCTCAGGGACACGCCCATGGCACACGCCCATGTGAATCGTGGCCAGGTCGTGTTCGAGTCTGTTAATGAGGCACGACCGTGTGGTCTTGGGCTCAGGCCGTGTCGATTTTGTGATTTGGCCCATTTACTCCGTTTTAGGCCCGTTTCTGGTTCTTTTTCTCCTTTGGTGCTTTCCTAAGTATAAAACATGAAATTAAAGGATTAAGAGTACCAAATTCCACAATTCAAGGAATAAATTGTCCAAAAGTATGCTAAATGTGGGATTAAAATATGTTCATATTACGGTTATCAGCTACACGTGCAAGGCAATTTGGGCTATTTGGGTCATACGGGAAAGGCAAATTGTGCCGTGTGGGCCCAAAATTCAAAAATTTTCCCTAAGGACGTACACATCTCGATCAACTGTGGGCCTCCCGTGGGGTTGGTATGTGATTATATATGCTATAAAACATGAATTTTGTTAATTTGTTAGTATAAAACTTGACGTAAATATGTGTATAATATATATATAATGTTCATGTAAAGTGGTACGATATGTATGATCTGTTATGTGTTAAACATGTTCTTCGTCTGTTATACGAGCATGTATGGTATGTAAATTCTGGTATATGCCATTTCTATTTATATCTGATTTCGGGACGAGACATATATTATGAGGATGAAGTGTTTTGTGAGAGGTGATATCTCACCCATTATACTGGCAGCATTGCTGTGAATATTCTGAAAAGTGTCATATTGACACTGAGTTGTGTGGAGGGCTGGATGAGTCTTAAAGATCCTACATGGTGTGTAGGGATGGTTGGAGTTGGTGTGTAGCGAATGGTTGTAGGATTGTAATATGCATTTGATTCTGATTCTGTATGAGATATACATATGTATCAGCTCTGTTATGTAGTAAAATCTGGAAATAAATCTAAAATTTTGTTTTCTGTTAAGTTACACACTGAGTTATAAAAACTCACATTTTGTTTGTCTAACACTTTCAGGTAACCGTCACATGGTTTTTGTACGCAAAACAAAATGGAAGCAAATGTTGCTCATTAGTTGTCTAATAATTAACTAATACTAAGCGGTATTACGTGGTTGGATCATAATACGAAAATACAACCTGTATTAGTAGATGAACCTAAACATGTCCTTAGTCTAATTCTATCAAGTCCAATTGTAACAGCCCGATTTAAAGCCTAGTCAGAATAGTGGTGCGAGACCATAAATCTAAAGTAGTAAAATGAATTTTGAGGTTTATGAGATGTTTGCTTGATATTATGAAAGTTCTATCTAGAAATTTTATGAAATTGTCATTAAAGGGTCCATTAGAACTAAATTGCAAAAGTTGCAAAATATGAGATTCTAGAAGCTTTTAGTATGAAATAGCTTTGGATTATTAATTAGAAGTCCTTAAATAGAAATTTTCCAAAATTATAATTTTTGGACAAAAAATGGACATGAGTTAGTAATTGTGAAAGTTTGATAAGAAGGGCATTTTGGTCATTTATCAATTAAATGATTAAAAAGGGGAAAAGATAACAAAAATTGATAAACCGTAATAGTAACATATTTTAATCCCACATTTACCATACTTTTGGATGATTTAAGCCTTGAATTGTGTAATTTGGTGATATTAACCCTTTATTTTCATGTTTTATACTCAGAAGAGTACCGGAGGATGAAAAGAACAAGAAACGGGCCCAAAACGGAGTAAATTGGCGATATTACAAAATCAACATGGCCTGGGCCCAAGACCACACAGTCGTGCCTTATTCAACAGTTATTCAACAGTCTCGAACACGGCCTGGCCACGATTCACACGTGCCTTAATCAACCTAGGGTTAGACGTTAGTCGCCTCGAGAGAGGGATTAATATACGTTAGGGAATTCTACGGATCAAGTCAAGCGAATAAATCGTCTGGTTCAGAGTTAGATAACAAGTGAAGTCTAGGTGGATTCTTCCTCAGGTATTGTTTTGGTCAATTGGTTTTCTCTCTCAAGTATTTTCCCTAAATTTTATTCTTCTTTGTCTTAGATTTTTTAGCTTAGTAGTTAGTTAATTTAGTTTAAACAACAAATTCCCTTTATTTTAGGCTAGATAATAAAAAAAAGTTAGTATTAGTACTTTTAGTTCCTTTGGGTTCGACAATCCGGTCTTGCCTTAACTATACTACTGTTCGATAGGTGCGCTTGCCTCAAAATCGTTGTCATAGTTAGTTTCTAGGTTCAATCATTCTTTATATAAATTTTAAGACTTTGACATCGCATAAAACAACGATCAAGTTTTTGGCGTCTTTGCCGGGGAACTGAAATATTAAGAACGCTTAATTTTTATTACTTTAGCCATATTATATTTATTTTATTTTTGCAATTTTTTTTACTTTTCTAAATTTTCTTCCTTGCTTCTGGCAGGTACTTCTAGTTTTTGACTAGAAGGAACCCGACAGGAACCGTGATTTACGACAGTGATATTGAAGATACTGTTCGCAGAAATTGTAGAGAAATAAGGCGGAGCTTAAACTACATAAAAGAAGAGCAAGAAGTTGAAGCTAATACCACCGAAGAGATGGCTGAGAATAATCCGCCACCTCCAAAGAAAGCAAAACATCATGCTCCTCGAACTATGTATGATTATGCTAAACCTAATTTAACAGGAACTGAGTCAAGTATTGTTAGGCCTACTATTACTGCAAATAATTTTGAACTGAAACCTAACACTATACAGATGATACAACAGTTTGTTTAGTTTGATGGTTTGCAGGATGAGGATCCTAACACAGGCTTAGCGAATTTTCTAGAATTCTGTGATACCTTCAAAATAAATGGCGTTTCTGATGATGTCATCCGTCTTCGGTTATTTCCCTTCTCCTTGAGGAATAAAGCCAAACAGTGGTTGCATTCTTTTCCACGAGGATCAATCACTACATGTGATCAGATGACCGAAAAATTTTATTAAAATATTTTCCGCCGGCTAAAACAGCCAAGTTAAGGAATGATATCTCTTCTTTTGTGCAGATGGACTTAGAGACACTTTACAATGCATGAGAGAGATACAAAGATTTGTTGAGGAGGTGCCCACACCACAGATTACCTTTGTGGCTACAGATCCAAACTTTCTACAACGGTGTGAATCTCCTCAACAACGTAATTAATCAATGCAGCAGTCGGCGGAACTCTGAATAACAAAACTCCTGAAGCAGCCTACGAGTTTATAGAGGAGATGTCATTGAATAACTATTAGTGGCAAGTTACAAGGACAAGGCCAGCAAAAGCAGCCAGAGTTTTCAACCTCGACGCAGTAACCTTACTATCAAATCAGGTAGACATGCTAAATAAAAAGATTGATGGTTTGTGTTCCTCGTAGGTACATCCAGTTATGCAATGTGAGACAAGTGGGGGCGTGGCGAATCCTGAGTACCCACCCTACGGACAGGGCATGGAGAGCGAACAAATGAACTATATGGGTTACAATTTCTGATCTAACAATAACCCTTATAGTAATACTTATAATCTAGGTTGGAAGAACCACCCCAATTTCTCATGGGGTGGTAAAGGAAATCAAAGGCAACAACCATCCCAAAACTTCCAACAACAGCCCTACGCACAGGAAAAGAAGCCGAATCTCGAGGAGATGCTGACAAAATTCATAGCAGTCATAGAAACACATTTCTAGAATACTGCGACAACACTTAAAAATCAACAAGCATCGATTCAAGGGATCGAGAATCAGTTAGGGCAACTTGCTAAACTGATCTCTGAAAGACCACAAGGAAGCCTACCAAGCAACACCGAGACTAACCCAAAAGAGTAAATTGAAGCCATAACAGCTCAAGATAGCGAAGGGTTAGACGAGCCCAATTTCAAGCAAGAGAACGTGGTAGAAGAAGGTAAGGTTGAGGTAAATAATAAGCCAAAATCGGTAATCAAAGAATACCAACCTCGCTTACCATATCCCAAAGCAATGAAGAGGGATGACACAGAGGAACAGTTCGGTAAGTTTCTTAAACTTTTAAAGAAATTACATATTAACTTACCGTTTCTTGAAGCTCTTTCGCAGATGCCAGATTCTAGAAAATTTTTAAAGAAGCTATTGACAAATAAGCGGAAGATAGAAGAAAAATCGCAGGTGGAACTGAACGCAGTGTGTTCGGCAATGTTGCAAAATAGACTACCACGAAAACTAAAAGATCTAGGGAGTTTTACAATTCCATGCTTAATTGGTAGTTTATCTATTGATAATGCGTTAGCTGATTTAGGGGCAAGCATAAATGTCATGCCTTATAAAATGTTTAGACAACTAGGTCTCGGGAAACCCAAACAAACTAGGATGAGCATTCAATTAGCTGATAAAACTGCTAGAATTCCTAGAGGTATAATCGAAGATGTACTCGTAAAAATTGATAAATTTGTACTCCCAGTAGACTTTGTAGTTTTAGACATGGATGAGGACAACACGATCCCCTTAATTTTAGGAAGACCATTTTTAGTAACTGGCAAGATGAAAATTGATGTTGACGCAGGTGAACTCATACTCTATGTAGGTGACGAGACAGTCACTCTTCAAGCTCTCAATTCAGCTAGGACATCAAATAATCAAGGTGAGAAAGTAAATTCTATTGATAACCATTCGGTTAACCCTTCTTTTCAGGAAGCACCACAAAAGAACACAATTGAACCCGATCCTAGACCCCGTGCCAACAAAGAAATAACTCATGAGGAACAAGGAATTCAAATCGATGAACTAGAAGAGTGGAAGACGCATTTCAAGGAAAAAACTAGGGATACACGAAGCAGAACCAAAGCCACTCTACGAGACAGACAAGTTCAAAATTGGAGATCAGGTATTGTTAGATAAAGCGGACCTACAAATATCTCCTCTTGACCCCAACACAAACAAAAAAATCCCTTTTAAGGTAATCAATGTTTCCCTACAGAACGGTTGAGGTAAGTAATCCTATTTTTGGCACTTTTAAAATAAGCACTACTCGACTTGAACTATATACTGTTAGTAAGATAGATAGCATGAGGGAAGATATTCAACTTTTCAAACCACCATGATTAGGCGAATGAGAGGGAAGTCTAGCTTAAGACTTTAAACAAGCACTTCTCGGGAGGCAACCCAAGCACTAACCCCATTTAGTTTTACATTTTTTTATTATTTTCTTTACTTTTATTTTTCCTATTTAGCACCTGAATATAAACTGACCAAAAATGTAGATTCATAAGCCACACGGCCTTACAAACGGCTGTGGCCGTGGCCGTGTGGATACACCGAATCTCCATACTGACATGGAAGAGATGGTACGAGTTAGAACGAATCATATCTTCGAGTCACGGACTCCAACTACCATGCCACGGCCGTGCGATACGAGTGTGGTCGACACTGTTAGATCATACACGGGTATGGTGAGCTGAACATGGGCGTGGAGAAAATGAACGACACACAACACGGCCGTACGAGACAGCCGTGTGACTTGGCATCCCATGGTACACGGTAATAGGAAAGCACCAGGCCCCAAAATTCTATTTAACCCACCTCCACCCCTCTTTCTTCTCACCTACCCCCATCTCTCTTCTTTCATCCCATCCTTCAGACCACTCCCTTTCCATACTTTTCCTCTTTAATCCTTCATCTAACTCTTGAGCTACACCACATATATGTCGAAAAAGTGGAAGGACCTAAGCACAGTCTCCCCATGGGAGACTGATCTACATAAGTTCATGCCGACCGCTTCATCCACTAGACAAGCCAAGGGTCTTTGAGGCCATTTAATTCTTCTTCTTCTTTACTCTTCTCCTTTATTTTCCTTCTCTTTGACTCTCTTATGCTTAAATTAGTTTATTTTATTTTAGTTTCTTGGTTTAAGGTTCTAAAGGCTGCTAGGGAATCACACCTCGACCATGACCACCACCCCACAACAGCCTTAGAAATCACACCCACCTCACGAAAAATCAAACAATAAGGACTTGTCAGTCTATTCATTTTTTCTTTTAGTTTTATTTCAATTTTTACACTCTTTCTCTTTATCTTTCTTGTCTTTAAATATATAATTATTTTATTTTAAATGTGTCTTAATATTTCCTTGCTAATTCTCTACGAGCTTCCCAATTTCTTCATCTAGCGCAGAGCTCGGTAGCAGCAACCAAACCTCGGGACTCCCAACTCAAGGAAACCATCCAAATTCAGGAAGTTTCACCTCTCCCTTTCTCTTAAATTTCATGTATATCTTTGTACATTGAGGGCAATGTACATCTTAAGTGTGGGGGGTGAATATTTATTTCGAGAAAGTTGTGTGAATATTTATTTCAAGAAAGTGCCTAACTTTCTTCATTATTCTCAAATCCCTGAATTATGCCATGAATGATATCTTGTCTTAAAGTAATTTTCTCATATTACTAATTAGAATGAAATTCCCTGTGATTCATGATTTTCTTTGATATACTTCGGATTAAGTCATTGATAATTGTGCAGTGATGATTTAAATTTTAGGAGACTAGAAAATCAAGCATGATGAGTCTATTTTCAAAAATTAAAATTTTGTTAGGTTGTCTACCTAAATCTAATTATTACCTTGAAGTTTGAAATTTACAAGATTGATATCAAAAACCCATAATTTTTGTGAGATTTTGAGCCTTTTAAAGCATACATTCTTTCGTGCTCACTTTTTATTATGAGTTTGTCAGCATTGATTTGTTATTCTAGAACTTGCTTCAATTATACATGTCAAGACCACACCTTTGATTTGATATATAGAGATGATAAAGGCACCTAGGTTTTAACCCACTTACTCCACTAAAAGCCTACCTTCATAATTAACCCCTAGTGAACCCTTTTAATCCTAACAACCCTTTTTATTGACTCACCCACTAATATTAACCCAAAACCCTTTGTATTTGTTATCACCATTCTTTTTGACCACCCTTATATTGAGATTTGAATTGATCAGTTTCTTAATTATTCTATTCCAGTAGTTGAATTCATCCGTTATTACTTGATTTGTCCTTAAAAAAATGAAGTAAATTCAGTATTTGTTCTATGTAATTGAGCTTATACGTTTAAATTCCACATCTTGAAAAAGAAGCTCATATTATTAGTAAGGAAATTTTCAATTAATGTAATTATTCAGGATTAGTTCATTTTTCTAGTTAGGTAATTTGTCAATTCAATCTCGATTCTAACTGATCGCTAAAATCAGAGCTTTAAAATTTATAAAAGAATGATCAAACCTGAAAACTAACTCTGACAACGATTAAAGGCAAGTGTACCTATCGAACAGTAGTATAGCTTAGGCAAGACCGGATATCGAACCCAAAGGAACCAAAAGTATTAATACTAACTTTCTTTTTATTATTTAGCCTTAAAAATAAAGTGACGTTTGTTTTAATCTAAATTTGCAACAACTAAGCTAAGGACAAAGACAAAAAGAACGACTTGGGGAATAACTTGGAAAAAGACTCAGTTGATCACGACGATACCTTTAGGAAGGATCCGCCTAGACTTCACTTGTTATCTAACCCTGAATTATATGAGTTATTTACTTAGCTTGATCCGTAAGACTCTCTAACCTATGCTAAACCCTCTCTCGAGGTGAATAACATCTAACCCTAGGTTAATTAGTGGAACTCTCGTTCTCTTATAATAGCCCCCTAGAATAGCAGTAAATCGATCTTTGGATTCCCATATTAGGTTTCACCCTAATCCGACAAAATCTCGTCACCCTATCTCTAGGCGTTCGATCAACTCCGCTTAATTACGCTAGATCTACTCTTAAGCAGGGTCTATTCGTCCTCCACCTAAGCACATCAGATTTGGATTAAGCATGCATAATTAAGAACAAACAAAGTATTTATCATAAAATTCAGAAATCAAATAACAAGATTCATCTAGGTTTCATCCCTTTCAGGTATCTGAGGGGTTTAGTTCATAACTAAGAAAGAAAACATCTCAAGAGAAAAGATAAAACAAAATATAAGAAATCCCTAAAACTCCTTGAAGGAATTGAAGGAGGATTCCGTCGTCTCGAGTATAATTTTGGCTTCTTGGGATGGATCAACTGGCTAACTTCGAGCGATTCCCACAGTTCTGACCTTTCCGGCTTGGCTCCTTGGCCTAGCTCGCCTCCGGTTTCGGCTTCTGTCGAACTCCCTTTTCAAGTTGCCCCCTTGGGTGTTTATATAAACTTTGTGATGCTTTCTTGGCCCATAAGTTTACTAATTTAAGTAGAATTCCTACTAGGGTGTTTGAATAGGCTTTGCAATGTGTTTCTTTGCCTCCAAGTATCCTTTCCCGAATGAAATTGCTCTTTCCAGTGACAGGGACACGGCCATGGCACACGCCCGTGTGAATGTGGTTAGGCCGTGCTCAGACTTCTTTAATAAGGCACGGTCGTGTGAATCGAGATCAGGCCGTGTTCTAGTAGATTGACGTGGAACGGCCGTGTGGGCTTAAGTCCAGGCCGTATCAATTTCGTGATATGGCCCATTTACTCCATTTTGGGCCCGTTTTATGTTCTTTTCATCCTCGGGTACTTTCCTGGTATAAGACATGAAAAGAAAGGATTAAGAGCCCCTTTTTATATGAAATAAGGCTTAAATAATCCAAAAGCGTACTAAATATGGGATTAAAATATGTTACTTTTATGGTTTATCAAATAGCTCCACACTTAAGCTTTTGCTTGTCCTCAAGCAAAATTCTCAACTTACAATTAAAACGAACTTTCCATGATTCATAATTCCTATCAACAATGCCTTATCCTAATTCATAGATAACTTATACATGGATGATTCAACTCAAATAGTCCTAAAGATTCAAACAAGATAAGTCATTCAATTGTAGCACGAAAACATAAGTGTTTCCCTTCATCTAAATAGTTACCTTTAATTGAAAATCTACAAGGATTGACATCCTCACAAAAGATTTACTCAAATCACTCAAAAAATGTTTAAGGGTCAAAATTAAGCACTCATAAGTCGAACCTGAAAAGTTAATCCCATAGGCTTTCCTGAAAATCAAATCTCCACCACTGTAAAATGAAATGATAAACATATCAAAAGGTCTTTGTTAGGGTTGTAACGGGGCTAGGGTTAAAGGTGTGGATAAAGGCTGAAATTAGAGGGTTAGAATCCAGATCGAATTTACGAGTACCTACCTAAAACTTTTCCGAAATTTTATAAATTGAAAAGTAATAAACCTACTGATACGAGCTTTTCTTTTGAAAATAGACTTTGATTGTGTAAGCTCACTTTTCATACTATTAAAATTTGAATACTTTGATATTTTTTTTAAGAACAAACTAAGTAAAAACAACTTCAAATAATAATAATTCATAAAAACTTAGGTAACTAATCAAATCAATCTCGATTAAAGGGTAGTTAAAAAGAAGGGTGATAACAAATACAAAGGGTTTTTGGGTTAATATTGGCGGGTGAATCAATAAAAGGGTTGTTAGGCTCAACGGGGTTCACTAGGGGTTAATTATGAGGGTAGGCCTTTTAGTGGTGTAAGTGGGTTAAAACCTAGATGTCTTTATCGTCTCGGTATATCAAATCATAATTGTGGTCTCAACATGTATAAACGAGGCAAGTTCTAGAATAACAGTTCATAGTTGACACACTTATAATCAATAAACTGAGCACGAAAAAGAATTATGCTCTATAAGGCTCAAAATGTCACAAAAATTATGGGTATTTTTGACATCAACCTTATAAATTTCAAATTTCAAGATAACATTCAAATTCAGGTTAACAACCTAAAAATTTTAAATTTTTTTTGAAAATTAGACTTATCATGTTTGATTCCCTAGTATTCTTCAAATTTAATCATCAATGCACAATTAACTATGACTTATTCAAAAACATATCAATAAAAATCATAAATCAAAGGAAATTTCATTCTAATCATAATATGAGAAACTTACTTTAGAACAAGGCATAATTCAGGGATTTTCAAATAATACTATAGTGAACACCCCCACACTTAAGATGTACATTGTCCTCAATGTACAAAGATCGATAATATCAAAATAATCATAAAATCATAAGATAGGGAGAGAAGTGAAACTTCCTGAATTTTGGATGAAGTCAACGAAAGGAAACCGGATAGGTTTGGAGGTGAACGTGGGGAAGGGCCTTGAACCGTTTGAAATTGAATCCTCGAAGCAGCCATCCTGATTTTATTGTATCCTAAGCTAAATCTAAATGGTACGAAAAATAAGAAGAAAATAATAAAGAAAATAAAAATAAAAATAAATAAATGAAGATAAAAATAAAAATAAATAAATGAAAATAAAAATAAAAGTAAATAATGATACGGTCCACGCCCTTGTGCCGACCCGTGGTGTTCACACGCCACGGCCACAGCCGTGTGCAAGGCCGTGTGGGTGTGGAAGCCTCCGCCTAAATATGAAAAGAAAAACTAAACTAATTAGTAGGGTTAGTGCTCGAGTTGCCTCCCGAGAAGCGCTCGTTTAAAGTCTTGAGCTAGACTTTACCTGTTATTTGTATGGTCAAGGTGGTTTGAGGAGGTGAAAATCCTTTCTCATGCCCTCAACATGATTTTTGATATAAAGTTTTAGTCGAGTAGTGTTTACCTCAAAAGTGCTAAATTTAGGATTGTTTATCTCGACTGTCCCGTATAGGAAGACATTAAGTACCTCAAAAGTGATTTCTTCGTTTGCCTTGAGGTCTGAATTGGTGATTCGAGGGTCTTCCTTATTAAATAATACCTGATCCTCTATTTTGATGTGATTTGTTGTTCCTATCAGCTCGTCTGGGGTTTCCGTCGGTTTCACTTCGTGTGGTTCCGGTTCTTTTTTAAATTGTGTTGTCCACTCTTCTAGTTTGTAGACCCTAAGGCTTCGTTCTTCATCTAATTCTTCTTTGTTGGCATAAGGTTTAAGATCTAGCTCAGCTAGGTGATTTCGTGATGATTCCTGTAAAGAAGGTTGAACCAAATGGTTATCAATAAATTTATCGTTCGTACCTTTATTACTTGATGTCCTAGTTGGGTTAAGAGCTTGAAGAGTGATTGTTTCGTCGTCTTCACGAAGTGTGAGTTCACCACATTCTTCCTTTGTGTGGTTTTTCTTTATTGCATCGGGATATGGCACACGAGGTTGATATTCTTTATCACTTGATGTTCTGGTCGAGTCAAGAGTTTAAAGAGTGGCTATCTCGTCGCCTACGCGAAATATGAGTTCACCTACATAGATATCAATTTTAGCTCTGTCAGTTGCTAGAAAGGATCTTCCTAAAATTAAAGGAATATTACTGTCCTCATCCTTGTCTAAAACGACAAAGTCTACTGGAATATGAATTTATCAATTCTGATTAGAACATTTTCTATTATACCTCTAGGAATTCTGATAGTTTTATCAGTTAATTGAACGCTCATCCTAGTTTGTTTGGGTTTCCCTAGACCTAGTTGTTTAAACAGTTTATAAGGCATAATATTTATGCTTGCCCCTAAATCGGCTAATGCATTTTCTATAGATAAACTACCAATTATACATGGAATTGTAAAACTCCCTGAATCTTTTAATTTCTGTCGTAGTCTATTTTGTAGAATTGCCGAGCACTTTGCGTTGAGTTCCACATGTGATTCCTCGTCTATCCTTTGCTTTTTCGTTAACAGCTCCCCCAAAAATTGTCTAGAGTTTGGCGTCTGCGAAAAAGCTTCAAGAAGAGGTAAGTTGATATGTAATTTCTTTAAAAGTTAAAGAAACTTACCGAACTGTTCCTCTGTATCGTCTCTCTTTAGTGCTCCGGGGTAAGGAATGCGAGGTTGGTATTCTTTGATTACCGATTTTGGCTTTTCTTGTGTCACCTCAACTTTACCTTCTTTTACCTCGTTTTCTTGTTTTGAAATGGGTTCGTCTAACCTTTTACTATCATGAGCTGTGATGGCTTGGATTTGCCCCTTTAGGTTAATCTCCGTGTTACTTGGTAGACGTCCTTGCGGTCGTTTGGACATTAACTTTGCAAGTTGTTCAACTGCCTTAGTGACTTCCCTTACTGACTTAGTAACTTCCTCTAATCGGTTCTTGTTCTCTTCAACCGGTGTTTGTTGACTTTTAGATGTTTTCTCAGTGTCTTGGAGACGGGTATCTGTGGTTGCCATGAATTTTGTCAGCATCTCGTCAATGTTCGACTCATCTTCCTGTTGGTGAGGTGGTTGTTTAAAATTTGGAGAAAGTTCCTGTCTTTGGCTACTTTGATCATTCCACGAGAAGTTGGGATGGTACCTCCAACCTGCATTATAAGTGTTATTATAAAAATTATTTTGAGGTCTAGAGTAGTTACCCATATAGTGGACTTGTTCGTTCTCCATGCTATATCCGTAGGGTGGGTACTCAGGATTCGCCACGCCTCCTGGATTCGAGTCATATTGCATCACTGGGTGTACCTGCGAGCGACTACATAAACCATCAATCTTTTTATTCATCATCTCTAGTTGGGTAGATAACCTGGTGAACACGTCGAGGTCGAAAGCATTGGCTGCTTTAGTAAGAATTGTCCTCATGACTTGCCACTGATAATTATTCAGTGCCATCTTCTCTATAGACTAAAATTATCTGCCAAAAGGAAAATAGAGGAAAAATTAACAAAGTAAAAATAAAAATAAAAAATAATAATGAAAATAAATTGCAATAATGATAAAAAATGGCTAAAATAATAAAAATAGAGCTTTCTTAATATTTTAGTTCCCCGGCAACGGCGGCAAAAACTTGATCGCTGAAATCAGAGCTTTAAAATTTATAAAAAAATGATCAAACTTGAAAACTAACTCTGACAACGATTAAAGGCAAGTGTACCTATCGAACAGTAGTATAGCTTAGGCAAGACCGGATATCGAACCCAAAGGAACTAAAAGCATTAATACTAACTTTCTTTTTATTATTTAGCCTTAAAAATAAAGTGACGTTTGTTTTAATCTAAATTTGACAACAACTAAGCTAAGGACAAAGACAAAAATAACGACTTGGGGAATAACTTGGAAAAAGACTCAGTTGCTCACGATGATACCTTTAGGAAGAATCCACCTAGACTTCACTTGTTATCTAACCTTGAATTATATGAGTTATTTACCTAGCTTGATCCATAGGACTCCCTAACCTATGCTAAACCCTCTCTCGAGGCGAATAACGTCTAACCCTAAGTTAATTAGTGGAACTCTCGTTCTCTTATAATAACCCCCTAGAATAGCAGTAAATCGATCTATGGATTCCCATATTAGGTTTCACCCTAATCTGACAAAATCTCGTAACCCTATCTCTAGGCGTTCGATCAACTCCGCTTAATTACACTAGATCTACTCTTATGTAGGGTCTATTCCTCCTCCACCTAAGGACATCAGATTTGGATTAAGCATGGATAATTAAGAACAAACTAAGTATTTATCATAAAATTCAGAAATCAAATAACAAGATTCATCTAGGTTTCATCCCCTTCAGGTATCTGAGGGGTGTAGTTCATAACTAAGAAAGAAAACATCTCAAAAGAAAAGATAAAACAAATCATAAGAAATCCCTAAAACTCCCTAAAGGAATTGAAGGAGGATTCTGTCGTCTTGAGTATAATTTCGGCTTCTTGGAATGGATCAACTGTCTAACTTCAAGCGATTCCCACAGTTCTGACCTTTCCGGCTTGACTCCTTGGCCTAGCTCGCCTCCGGTTTCGGCTTCTGCCGAACTCCCTTTTCAAGTTGCCCCCTTGGGTGTTTATATAGACTTTGTGATGCTTTACTTGCCCCCTATGTTTCCTAATTTAAGTAGAATCCCTACTAGGGTGATTGAATAGGCTTTGGAATATGTTTCTTTACCTTCAAGTATCATTTCCCAAATGAAATTACCCTTTCCAGTGACAGGGACACGGCCATGGCACCGCCCGTGTGAATGTGGTTAGGCCATGCTCGGACTTCTTTAATGAGGCACGACCATGTGAATCAAGATCAGGTCGTGTTCTAGTAGATTAACGTGGCACGGCCATGTGGGCTTAAGTCCAGGCCGCGTCGATTTCGTGATATGGCCCATTTACTCAGTTTTGGGCCCGTTTTATATTATTTTCATCCTCGGGTACTTTCCTGGGTATAAGACATGAAAAGAAAGGATTAAGAGCACCTTTTTATATGCAACGAGGCTTAAATCATCCAAAAGCATACTAAATGTGGGATTAAAATATGTTACTTTTACGATTTATCAGTAACCCTCTAATTCAGCCTTTATCCACACCCTTAATCTAAGCCCCATTACAACCCTTTTTAAAGACCTTTTGATTTGGGTATCATCTCATTTTACAGTGGTGGAGATTTTATTTTTAGGCAAGTCTATGGGATTAACTCTTTATGTTTGACTTTTGAGTGCTTAATTTTGAACCTTAAACACTTCGAGTGATTTGAGTGAATCTTTAGGGAGGATGTCAATTCTTGTCGATTTTGAATCAGGGGTAATTATTTAGATAAGGGGAAACACCTATGTTTTGTGCTACAAATGTAGACTTTGAGTGTTTGAATCTTTAAGACTCTTTGAGTTGAATTATCCATGTATGAATTATTTTTGAACTATGATGAAACATTATAAATATTATGAATCGAGGAAGTTCGTTTTAATTGTGAGTTGAGAATTTTGCTTGAGGACAAGCAAAAGCTTAAGTGTGGGGGTATTTGATAAACCGTAATAGTAACATATTTTAATCCCACATTTAGCTTACTTTTGGATGATTTAAGCCTTGAATTGTGTAATTTGGTGCTCTTAATTTTTTGTTTTCATGTTTTATACTCCGAAGAGCACCGGAGGATGAAAAGGACGAGAAACGGGCCCAAAACGGAGTAAATGGTCCATATCATGAAAACAACACTGCCTGGGCCCAAGACCACACGGCTGTGCCTCATTCAACAGTTTCGAACACAGCTTGGCCACGATTCACACGGGCGTGTGCCATGGGCGTGTCCCTGCCGTGACAAAGAGAAATTTCACTCGGATTAGGATACTTAGAGGCGAAAAAACACATTCAGAAACCTATATAAACACCCTAAGTATGACCTAAAGGGAGGAACCCAGGACTTTAGTCAGGGGGCGTCCAGCAAGGCCAAAGAGCCGAGCCAGAGAGGGCAGACTTATGGTGATCTACTCAAAGATAGCCAGTTGATGCATCTCAAGAAGCCGGAATCATACTCAAGATGGAGGATCTCTCCTTCAATTCCTTCAGGGGGTTTTAGGGATTTCTTATGTGTTTTTTTATCTTTTCTTCTGAGATGTATTCTTTTATTATTATGAACTAAACCCTCAGATACCTGAGGGGGATGAAACCTAAGATGAATCTTGTTATCGTTTGCTGAACTATATGGTAAATATTTGACTTGTTCTTAATTATGTGTTCTTAATTCTTGTGTTGATATTTCTGGGATATTAATTCAAGTGTGATGTGCTTAGGTGGAGGAGCAAAAGTCCCTGCCTAAGAGTAGATCTAGCATAGTTAAGCAGAGTTGCTCGCGCGCCTAGAAATAGGATGACGAAAATCTGCCGGATTAGGGTCAAACCTAATATGGGAGTCCATAGATCGAGTTAGTGCAATTCTAGGGGCTTTAATTAGAAAGAGATTTTAATTAATCAACCTAGGGTTAGACGTTAGTCGCCTCGAGAGAGGGATTAATATACATTAGGGAATCCTATGGATCAAGTCAAGTGAATAAATCGTCTTGTTCAGAGTTAGATAACAAGTGAAGTCTAGGTGGATTCTTCCTCGGGTATTGTCTTAGTCAATTGGTTTTTTCTCTCAAGTATTTCCCCAAATTTTATTCTTCTTTGTCTTAGAGTTTTTAGCTTAATAGTTAGTTAATTTAGATTAAAAAACAAATTCCCTTTATTTAAGGATAGATAATAAAAAGAAAGTTAGTATTAGTACTTTTAGTTCCTTTGGGTTCGACAATCCAGTCTTGCCTTAACTATACTATTGTTCGATAGGTGCGCTTGCCTCAAAATCGTTGTCATAGTTAGTTTCCAGGTTTGATCATTCTTTATATAAATTTTAAGACTTTGACATCGCATAAAGCAACGATCAAAAATCATACTCATCTTCTACCCCAAGTGTCGAAAATTTGAAGGAAGCCATAGTTAGGGTTCTTCAATTTTTCAAGCTTGCTAGTAAGTGCATCCTACCCCCGTTTTAATATTCTTCGTATTTTTGAAGTCCTCGTAATATGAATTAGCTATTTTTAGCTATAAGTTGAGCTAGGAATCTTGTTAAAAAATATACCCATGTATGACATGCATGTATTTTGATGTTTTATGAAAGATTGTGAGAGTTTGATGTTAAATAAACATCTTTTTCTAAGTGAATTTCATAAGAAATGCTAGTAAGGACTAGTTTGTAAAAGTTATGAAATTTGTCATACATGAGTGAAATAGTGTGAATTGATTATTGCTATAGTTGAGAAAATGAATCAGCTAAGCATGAAACTCGAGAAAGTTGAATGAGAATCACTTTACGAGCCTAGGAGAAAAGTGTAATTATGAGAAAGTTTAGGAGCAAAATAGTAATTTTGCCAAAGTATGAGTTATGAGTCAGTTTAGCCAATGTGAATATTAAATAAGTTAAATTATTATTATAGATCAAGAAAAACTAAGCCCGGACCTAAACCAAGGCAAAAACAAAGTCGAGGACCAAATTTCATACCTACATACATTTTGTACATTGAGGTAAGTTTGTATGATTTTCAAGCTTAATGAATATTTCATTGAATTACTTGTTATGTTGCTAGATGCACATTATTTCCATGAAAATGTTTAATTGAATTGTTAAACAAAGAAGTACTAAGATCAAGTATATGAAAGTCCTGATTGAAGATGAATCACTTAGGATGCTCATTCACCCACATGAGACGAGAAAGCCCGTATAAGACCAAGCCAAGGCATGGCATCGGCAATCAAGCAAGTTAACATGTAAGGCCAAGACAAGTCTTGTATTCGAAGAGTTACTATGAGATAAAGACCCATATAAGCCCAAGCCAAGGCATGGCATTGGTGAGTCTTCAAGCTAAGATATCATGTAAGTCCAAGACACGTCTTGGCATTGAAAAGTTATCATGGGATAGAAATCCCATGTAAGTCCAAGCCAAGGCATGGCATTGGTGAGTACCAAGCAAGATTTCATGTAAGTCCAAGCTAAGGCTCGGCATTGACAAAGTTAAGATACCAAGTAAGCCCATGTCAAGACATGACAATGGTAAGTTCCCAAGGGAACACACAAGTAAGACTTCGTGTAAGTCCATGTCAAGACATGGCATCGAGAGCAAGTTAAAAGATCCCATGTAAGACTATATCTAGGATATAGCATTGGCATCGAGACGCATGTGAGATAAGATTCAGTATCCTCGGTCATTCATAGTAATTCATCGGGCAAAAGAGTAAAGATTGAATGAGAAAGTAAGAAAGTTAAGTAAGTAAAGCTATTATCAAGTTATGCTAGTTAAAGTTGACTAAGAGTATTATTCATGTTATGAATGATGAAGTTGAGATTTATGCTTATCATAGCAAAGTATGATGATCTATGTGATCAAGTGATACAGGTATCTTGTTTACCTTACAAGTATGAGACTAAGAAGTACCATGATGCATGTAAGAATTAGTAAGAGTAAGTAAGCTTAAACATATGAGATTGGTGATGCCATTGTTTATGATGAATGGTTTATGTTAAGCAAATATATTGCTATGTGCATTGTATGCAAACTTACTAAGCTAAATGATTACGTTTTTAAATTCTTCCTTTTCGTGTAGTCCCACCAAGCTAACTTGTGGATCATTGACGTTGGAGCTCGGAGCACACTATCAATCGTTATTTTGGTATAGCCAAGTTGTTTATATTAAGTATGGCATGTATAGGAAGCATTTCATTTTGAGATATGTCTTAAGAAGAGCCAAAGTATTGGCTATCAAGTTCACTATTCTTTTTGTATATGGCTAAAAAGATTGGCCAAGATTGACTAAGTATGTGTGTCTATTAATATCAATGAATTATACATCGTTGATCATGTTAGATGAAGTATTTGAGTTGTTGATTGTGGCATAAGATTTATCTTGATTTCAAGGTGGCAATTGGCTTAGAAAATAGCCTCTAAGTGCCCACATGAATAGACACACGGGCATGTGTCTAGGCCGTGTGTCCCCCGTATGTTAGTGTCTTAAGTCAGATTAGACCACGGATTAACCACATGGCCGTGTGTCCAGGCCGTGTGTGACACACAGTTAGCACATGGGCTGTGCCCCAGGCCGTGTGAATAAGTCAGAATGTCAATGTATGGCACACGGTCCATGGCCACGGACGTGTCAAGGCCGTGTGTAATTAGC
Organism: Gossypium bickii; assembly: GCA_025503065.1. Lineage (NCBI taxonomy): Eukaryota > Viridiplantae > Streptophyta > Magnoliopsida > Malvales > Malvaceae > Gossypium > Gossypium bickii. Next base: position 12,155,787 of record CP106709.1, read on the forward strand.
CAGTGTCTACCACGAATGGAAGACACGGGCATGTCTAAGGGGTATACGAGCGTGTCCCAAGTCACATGGGTGTGTAACCCTTGTTTTGAGGAAAAAGTTTACAAAGTGAGTAAAAGTTTCCAGTTGAGTTCTGAAAGTTTCTGGATATGAGTTTTAGGCCTTGTAGGCCAATGAAATGTATGATTTGACTAAGAAAGAGAACTTTTATTTCGAAACAAAATTTTACAACTCATAAGTACATGTTTAAGGAAGTTCAAGTATAGTAATGTCTTGTATCCGGTCGTAGCTTCAGACTCGGGTATGGGGTGTTACACCAATTGGGGAGATGCCTTGTCTTGAACATCGAAAAGGATAACTCCTAGAAGATAGAGACATAGATGTGGCTTATTGGACTGAAAGTATATCGGACAGGACCTAAGCAGAATATATTCTGAATCCATTTATGGAATTGTTCACTTTGTGACATTCATAGTGTGGCATACCTAAATCCTGAGTGGATGGTGGAATATGTATGCTTGACTCATACACTTTTATGTTAGTAAAAGTTTAACTTCAAATAGGAAGGAACCGAAAGCTGATGCGTTGGGTGTACGACTTTTGTAGTATGCATCGTCATTCAGAAAAGTGGAATTCATGGCCTAAAACATGGGTAAATGATATCCTCTCATTGATATTACATGATTGATGAAAAGTAAACATGGTCACGGGACTCTCGTCTTTATGATGAATGACTTCATCACTAATTGATAGTGATTGACTTTTCATGAAGAAAGATGCAATGGTTACCATGAGATAAAATAGGATCATATTAAGAGAATGAATATTATGCCAAAGAGAATAAGGAGATCCTATGAGAGTAACACACTAATGACAAGGTCATTGGACAAGCACTAAGTAGTTGCTTTTGTAATGGCATGTCATTGGGGAGAGCTCAGTTACGATACTATAGTGGAACGACTTCGTGACTGAATGAGTTTATAATTAATAGGAGAAAAGTTGAAGCTTAATTATAAATCATTTGAGCCTCAACTACATATGTCCAATCGGTCCCTCCGCTAGCTCGTTTAAACCAGAAATGAATTACATGTTTAAATAAAAATGAACGGAATGAATAAAAAAATAGAAATGTGAAACATTCAGGAATAATTATGGTTTTCTCCAAAATAGAGAAATAGAATCATTTGAAAATGAATGTAGGTTTCCAAAAATGGAAATGGAAATGAAAATGGAAATTTGCAATCCTATATAAGTTTACTTAAAAAATGATGGAAGAATTAGTTTATATTTTTGGATTATTTAGAAGCCCAAAAATGAAAATAAACCATTCGGTCATAGTGAACATGTTCAGTTGTGACATATTGAACGAATTTTCTCAAAATTTTATTGGGGGTAAAATCATCAAAATTTTATTGGAGTAAAATTGGGATAAGAAAATTATTTAATATGTAAATATTAAAATTTATTTTAGGAGTTATAAAAACTGGATCGGGTTAGATCATATTGCAAAGTATTGGGTCAAAAAGACCTAGGAAGTGCTCGTAATTGGACCCGATGTGAGAGAGACCCAAAACCCCTCAATAACATGAAAGGGCAGCAATGTAACATCCCGAAATTGGGCCTAGTAGGATTGGGCCCATTGGGCCTTGGGCGTAGGTGTGTTTAGAATTTTTGAGAACAAGAGAACGACATTATTTCAAGTTGGACTTATTAGGAAGATAATTTTGGAAAGTTACAGAGTTCTAGGAAGTTCCGGGTTCAAGTTAGGCTATAAGAAAATTTTTGTGGGTAAGTACTTTAAGGAGAGTGAGTAAGTGGCATCAATGCTTATGGAAATAAGTGAGTATTTTGTTAGCATAATTGAGCATATGGTAAAGAGGATGTGGCGTCACATGAAGGGCTTTAGGGGAAGAGGTTTGAATCCCACTTGGTGCAATTTTTGATTTTTTTTTTGTGCTATTCAACCATAGTGTCGGCCATGGATGTATTTAAGGTAAGGAAGACTTTTTAAATTATGGAAAGATGGCTAAGGATTATGGTAAGGAGGAAGATAAGGGATAATAAAGGAAAGAATCAAAAGAAAAGGAAGGATAAGGGAACATATTGGCATATAGTGTGGAAGGTGTTTTGGAAAGATTTTATTTGGTTAATGTACATCTTTTGGTAAAGATGATAATGGTTTGGGAGGGGGTTTTAGGGATAGCCGAATTTTCTATAGGCAATTGGCAAATTTTTGGTGCTTGAGAGGTTGTTTTCTCCTTAGCATTTTGGTGTCTTTTACTTTCTCCAATTTCTTGTTCTATTGCCGAAACTCTAAAGCCATTACTGAGTATTTTTTCTTTCTTTGTTTTGCCGAAACCACCTAGCCTTTGTGACCAAGTTATTTTCACTCATCCTTCCTTTGAAAACCGAAACTAGTTAAGCACTCCTTCTCCATCTTTCTTTTCTTTTTCACAAAATTCTTCAACCCTTCTTTCTTCTTCTCTAATCCATACTCTCATAGCCGAATTTTCTTGTTCATTTTTCCTCCATAGTCGAACCTTTCAACCCATAATCTCTCCTTCATAATTTCTTTCTCATTTGTGTTGACACCCTCTTCTTTGATCAAATAGTGGGTAGCCGAATATCACAACTTTGTCTATTCATCTCAAGTCATAAGCCAATCGGTGGGAATCGGGATTATCATCGAGTAAGGTAAGGAGTCTTTTCATAGTCCATTCGATATCGCTACTCGGTTATTGTGTTAATCGGATTGAAGTTTCGACTAATCAATTATGTTTTAGGGACGAAATCACTCGATATATTCTATTTGCTAATCCTTCAAAAATAGTGGTAAGTGATTCAAGTGTAAGTAATACGTTGGGTATGAAATCTTTTGGAAATCTGAGGCTAACTTTTGGTTGGTATTGTTCTAGGGTCAACGAAGAATGGTTCTTTAGGAAATTAAAATCAGGTGTGTAATCCTGTACCTTTCGAATATATGTTTGAAATGGTGTGCAATCTCACACTTCTCTAAAAGTTTGCATGAAATGTTCTGTGATTTGGTCAAAATACCAAAGAAAATTGAAAACCGGCATCCGTGACCACTCGGGTGTGCGTATATTCGTAGTGGTAACCATATTTTGCAATGAAACAGTTTTGGTTAGTAGTAGTGACTTGATTTTGAAAAATCACAAAAAATAGGAGAAGGGGGATTAGAAAGTGAATAAGATATAGAATGAAAGCTTACCTGTGTCTATTTTTATATGAAAGAAACGGAGAAGGAAAAAGAATTTTATATTCTGTGATATTTTAATTTTAGTGGGACTGATTCTGAATGACTTTGTGGTTCCCTGATCTGTCTTGGAAAAAATCATTTAAAATTGTACAAAGTGAATTATGAGTTATAATTTATATGTATAGATTCCTTAGTGAGCCTATTTTCAATAGAAACAAGTGGGAGCAACATATGAAAACGGTACAGTGAGATATTTGAATTTCGGGTAAGAGAGGTCAGAACCATTGGATAGTGAAACAAGGGAAATGTTAAGGAATAAACTATACTAAATGGTTAAGTCAAAAATTCTAGAAATATTGTAGTAAGAAGATATATGAGTCTAGTTTCAAGGAAAAGTTACGGATCTAAATTTCGAGATTCCTAACTCGAGTTATAGTCAATTTAGTCAATACGACGCAGATGGATAGTTTCAATTTTTATGCCCCAAATTAGTAGTTAAGTCTGGGTTGCGAAATTTCCAAAATACCCTTGGAGGGTAAATTACCGAAATACCCCTAGGTTGTGAGATTACCAAAAATGCCCTTATGGGCCGAATTATGAAAATGCCCTTATGGGTCGAATTATGAAAATGCCCTTATGGGCCGAATTACGAAAATGTCCCTAATGGGCCGATCTGCTAGAATGCCCTTATGGGTCGAATTACAGAAATGTCTCTAATGGGCCGATCTGCTAGAATGCCTTAATGGGCCGAATTATTATTGCTTAAATGGACCGAGTCTTTGTAATATTTTTACTTGTTAATTGGTTGCTATATAAATGTGAACATTTTATTATGTATGTTGCATTTTCATATATTGTATGGGTTGGGAAATATGTTGAAGAGAAGAGTAGCCTAGTGGCATTGCCACAATAAAATGTTTATTGAATGTTCACATGCTTGGCCACAATATTATTATAAATGGCAAATTGCCTGTGATTTGGTGTGATAGGCGGGGTGGGTTGACTTGATCCCTACAGGTGTGAGGGCTGGTACGGGGGTGTGTTGGATGGATGGGTTGGGTTACATACATTGCACATATATGTATATTCTGTTATGTAAATAGGCTTAGGTCCAAGATGATGTTAAATGGGTTCTGACCCAGTGGACAACGGTAAGGGGATTATACACGGATTTCTTGTAACTCACCCCCTTTTTTCTTAACCCTTGTAGGTAATGCTCAGTGATGTGGACTTGGGCCGTGGATGACTCAGTGGAGGCCATACTTCAACAATGGTGTTTTTGAACTTTGGATTTCTATTTCCGTTTACTTTATTAATTTTACTATTTTGGGTTTTTAGTTGTAATAAGGCCTCTGAACTATTTTTATTTTTGCTTTATGGTTGGGATGTTTCATTATTTTTCTTAAATTGTTTAAAAAGGGAATTTTCTAAAAATATAAATAATGGTTTCCAAAATTGATTAATAAATGGATTTTATAGCAAACTTTTACAAATGATTTAACTCAAATTTTCTTTCAAAATTATCTACGACATTTTCAAAAGACACAGTTTTAAAGCTCACTACCTCGATTTTCGACTCATCAAACGATCTTTCAAAAATAGTTGTATTTTATCAAATATTTACATCCAAAACTTGTTTACTTAAACACAACCAAGAAATGCCTATTTTAGTAAGAATCACATGATGTTTTACGTTTTCCTCATGTGACATGTCAGATCTGGTCATAACGCATGGGCCGAGTATGGGGTGTTACATTTAATGGTATCAGAGTCCGGTTGCAAAACTCGACTGTGGTTTGGGTTCAAAAGCATTTTCCAAAGCTGTTTCAAATTTTAATTTATAAATGGATGTTCTAAAGGAAGTATGGCACCACGGGTATCCGGCACCAAGTCAAGTAAGTTTATGTTTCCATTTTACGATTATTGTGGTATGACTGTAGAAATACTCTAGAACTTTTAGCTTTAAGAGCTGAAACTATAGAGATTGAGACTTTAGGATACATTTTGCGAAAACAACTTTACTTCCTATACTCCATAAAACATTGTTTAATAAATATCGATAGCATAATGATTCATAAAACTCTTAATCAGATTAAATCAACTTAGTGAATATGAACGCTAGAAGACGTGGACGCGGTAGACATGGACGTGGTAGAGGCCGAGGTGCTAGGGCTAGATCTTCGGCACCGAGGCATGTGCCCGATAGGGAGGTGTTGGCATCGCCAGTGGTTGAGACGGAATCTCATGATCGAGTTGGGGTTGATGAGCTGACTCAGATAATTAAGGAGGTATTGAAGGAGGTTAAAAGAATCAGTGAAGCACTTCGAGTTGGGTACGTGGACTGTGAGAAGAAAAGAGATCGCGATTCTCTAGGGTCGTAGTCTCGTTCCGTGAAGTGTGTTAAGGCACGTCCAAACTTTTCGGCTTGCGATTATTGCAGAAGGCGTCATCCGGGAGAATACTTAAGGAGGCTAAGAGCATACTTGAGATGCGGGTCTAAGGAGCATAAGGCTCGGGATTGTTTCATCACCATCAAGTCAGGTATGTTTTGGTTGGACGTGATGATTGAATGTAGAAAATTTTAGGTATAAGTGGTAGATAACGGCTTACTTATGTGGTTAGATGTTTGGTTGTGTGAAAAAGGATTCAAGATTATGTTAAAAGTACATTAGTGTTATTAAGATCAGAGTGCGTAGCGAAAGCATAGTGGTGTATTTTGAGCGGTACGTTTAGTAGTTGGTTGGAAATTTCGAGGACGAAATTTCTTTAAGGATGGTAGAATTGTAACATCCCAAAATTGGGCCTAGTAGGATTGGGCCCATTGGGCCTTGGGCGTAGGTGTGTTTAGAATTTTTGAGAACAAGAGAACGACATTATTTCAAGTTAGACTTATTAGAAAGATAATTTTGGAAAGTTACGAAGTTCTAGGAAGTTCCGGGTTCAAGTTAGGCTCCAAGATTCAACTAAAAATAAACATGGGTAAAAAAAGATCAGAGGTTGATTGATGAACAAGTGAAATGTGAAGTGGCAACTAATGCGACAACTTTTGAAAATCAATATGTAAATATTTCTACTCTCTCTAGATCTTGTGGTAAAGAACCTTGTTATTCCATGAGTTACATCTCCCACATACAAAATTGTTGATGAGTTAGCATCCTTTGCACGCCCTATTGAAACATTGTATTGAAAGGAGTGAGTTGATGCTATAACTAAGGGAGTATGTGTTGGCGGTATTGATAAGAGAGATTTTTTCCTTTCCATGCTTGTTATTATTTGTTTTGTTTATTCATGATGCTGCCTACATGTTATTACTTTGTATTATTGTTAAAAAATAAGCTTATGGAGATGTTTCTTCAATTACAATCGCTCGAGGTTCCTTTGGAATTTTTGTTTAGAAAAAAATGAGAGAGAACAAACCGAATTAAAGGTGGAGATGGAACTTGTTGTTGCTGATGCTTGTGTTGTATGTATACTTGAAGAATTGCTTATAGAATAGGCTATAGTTTTTGGCAAAAAAAATAGAAGGGGCAGATTGTTGAGGCAAGTTTTGGAAATGGCTGATGGAAGTTCCCACTTTGGTCAATCACTGCAGACCACATGAAAATTCCTTTATTTGTTTGCATTTTGACCAAAATATTCTAATAATTTAGCATGCTTTTGGGTGATTTATTCCTTGAATTATGTAAAAAGGAGCTCTTAATCCTTTCTTTTCATGTTTTATACTCAAGAAAGCACCCGGGGATGAAAAGAACGAGAAACGGGCTTAAAGCAGACCAAATTGGGCTAAAATAAAAATCAACACGGCCTGGGCCCAAGACCACATGGTCGTGCCTCATTAAAAGTTTGAACATGGCCTGGCCATGATTCACAAGGGCGTGTGCCATGGCCGTGTCCCTATCGTGGAAAGGAGCAATTTCACTCGGAAAAGGATACTTAGGGGCAAAGAAACCTATCTCAAAAGCCTATATAAACACCCTAAGTATAACCTAGAAGGGGACGGTTAGCTAGGCCAAGGAGACGAGCCAGAAAGGTCAGATTTGTGGAGATTCACTCGAGGATAGCCAGTTGATCTATCTCAAGAAGCCGAAGTTATACACAAGACGGAGGATCTCTCTTTCAATTCCTTCAGGGGGTTTTAGGGATTTATTATGTTTTGTTTTATCTTTTTTTTTGAGATGTTTTCTTTTATTATTATGAACTAAACCTCGAGATACGAGGATGAAACCTAAGATGAATCTTGTTATCGTTTCTTTGAACTATATGATAAATATTTGACTTGTTCTTAATTATGTGTTCTTAATTCTTGTGTTGATATTTCTGGGATATTAATTCAAGTGTGATATGCTTAGGTGGAGGAGCAAAACTCCTTGCTTAAGAGTAGATCTAGAATAACTAAGTGGAGTTGATCGCGCGCCTAGAGATAGGGTGACGAGATTTTGCTGGATTAGGGTAAAACCTAATATGGGAGTCCATAGATCAAGTTAATACGATTCTAGGGGTTTTAATTAGAAAGAGATTTCAATTAATTAACCTAGGGTTAGACGTTATTCGCCTCGACAGAGGGTTTAATATGACTTAGGGAATCTTACGGATCAAGTCAAATGAATAAATCGTCTGGTTCAGAGTTAGATTACAAGTGAAGTCTAGGTGGATTCTTCCTTGGGTGTCGTCTTAATCAATTGGTTTTCTCTCAAGTTATTTTCTCAATTCATCCTCTTTGTCTTTGCATCTTTAGTTTAGTTGATATTTAATTTAGATTAGATAAACAATTCCCTTAATTCTTAGGCTATATAATAAAAAGAGAGTTAGTATTAGTACTTTTGGTTCCTTTGGGATTCGACATACCGGTCTTGCCTAAACTATACTACTGTTCGATAGGTGCGCTTGCCTTAAAATCATTGTCATAGTTAGTTTCTAGGTTCGATCATTCTTTTTATAAATTTTAAGACTCTGAAATGCGGTCAAGTTTTTGGCGCTGTTGCCGGGGAACTAAAATATTAAGAAAGCTTAATTTTTATTACTTTAGCCATTTTTTTATTTTTGCAATTAAATTTTATTTTTATTTTTCTAAATTTTTCTTTCTTTCTTTTGTGCCTTTCAGGTACCTCTAGTTTATGACTAGAAGGAACCCGATAGGACCCTTACTTTACGACAATGATATTGAAGGCACCGTTCGCAGAAATTGCAGAGAGATAAGGCGAAGCTTAAACTACATAGAAGAAGTGCAAGAAGCCGAAATAAATAACATAGAAGAGATGGCTGAAAATAATCCGCCACCTCCAAAGATGGCCGAACATCATGCTCCACGCACTATGTATGATTATGCTAAACCTAGTTTAACAGGAACTGAATCTAGTATTGTTAGGCCTACTATTGCTGCAAATAATTTTGAACTGAAACCTAGCACTATACAGATGATACAACAGTTTATTCAGTTTGATGGTTTGCAGGATGAGGATCCTAACACGCACTTAGTAAATTTTCTAGAATTCTACGATACTTTCAAGATAAATGGCATTTCTGATGATGCCATCCGTTTTCGGTTATTTCCCTTTTCCCTGAGAAATAAAGCCAAACAGTGGTTACACTCTCTTCCACGAGGATCAATCACTATATGGGATCAAATGACCGAAAACTTTTTATTAAAATATTTTCCACCGGCCAAAACGGCCAAATTGAGGAATGATATCTCTTCTTTTGTGCAGATGGATTTAGAGACACTATACGATGTATGGGAGAGATATAAAGACTTGTTAAGGAGATGCCCACACCACGGATTACCTTTGTGGCTACAAGTGCAGACTTTTTACAACGGGGTAAACCCCTCAACAAGGCAATTAATCGATTCAGCCACCGGTGGAACCCTGAACAACAAAACTCCTGAAGCAGCCTATGAGTTTATAGAGGAGATGTCACTGAATAACTATCAGTGGCAAATTACAAGGACAAGGCCAGCTAAAGTAGCTGGAGTTTTCATCATCGATGCAGTAACCGCATTATCAAACTAGGTAGAATTGCTACATAAAAAAATTGATAGTTTACATGGTTCTTCACAGGCACATCTATTGATGCAGTGTGACGCAAGTGAAGGAGTGGTGAATCCTGAGTACCCACCCTACGGACAGGGAATGGAGAGCGAACAAATGAACTATATGGGTAACAATTTCTGATCTAACAATAACCCTTATAGTAATACTTGTAATCCAGGTTGGAAGAACCATCCTAATTTCTCATGGGGTGGTCAAAGAAATCAAAGGCAACAACCATCCCAAAACTTCCAACAACAGCCCTACCCACAAGAAAAGAAGCCGAACCTTGAAGAGGTGCTGAAAAACTTCATAGCAGCCTCAGAAACACGTTTCCAAAAGGTAGAGACCAAACTTGAGGCATTGTTGCAGGAGTTCAAGGACCAATTCGGGCAACTTGCTAAACAGCCCTCTGAGAGACCACATGGAAGACTACCAAGCAACACCGAGACTAACCCAAGGGAGCAAGTTCAAGCCATAACAGCTCAAGGGTTAGACGAGCCTAATTTGAAGCAAAAAAGGTAGTAGAAGAAGATATGGTTGAGATCAATAACAAGTCGAAACCAGAAATCAAAGAATACAAACCTCGCATACCATATCCCCAAGCAATAACAAAAGACGACACAGAGGAACAGTTCGGTAAGTTTCTTAAACTTCTAAAGAAATTACATATTAACTTGCCGTTACTTGAAGCTCTTTCGCAGATGCCAAATTCCAGGAAATTTTTAAAGAAACTATTGACAAATAAGCGGAAGATAGACGAGGAATCGCATGTAGAGCTGAACGCAGTATGCTTAGCAATGTTCCAAAATAAACTACCACAGAAATTAAAAGATCCAGGGAGTTTTACATTTCCATGTTTGATTGGTAGTTTATCTATTGATAATGTGTTAGCTGATTTAGGGGCAAGCATAAATGTCATGCCTTACAAATTTGGTTTAAACAACTAGGTCTAGGGAAACCCAAACAAACTAGGATAAGCATTCAATTAGCTGATAAAACCATAAGAATTCCTAGGGGTATAATCGAATATGTGCTAGTAAAAATTGATAAATTTGTATTCCCAGTAGACTTTTTCGTTTTAGACATGGATGAGGACAACACGATCCCCTTAATTTTAGGAAGGCCCTTTTTGGAAATAGCCAGGACTAAAATTGATGTCAGTGCAGGTAAACTCATACTTTGTGTAGGTGATGAATCAATCAGTCTACAAGCTCTCGACTCGGCTAGGACATCAAGCAAAAAAGGTGAGAAGGTAAATTCTATTGAAAAACTTTACGCTAAACCTTCTTTTCAGGAAACACCATGAAACCGCAAACATGAGCCGAATCATAGACCTTGTGCCAATAAAGAAGAATTATATGAGGAACGAAGCCTTAAGGTCGACGAACTAGACGAGTGGAAGACACACTTCAAAGAGAAATCACAACTACACGAAGTGAAACCGAATGAGCCCCCAAAAGAGCTCATAGAGACATCCAATCACTTCAAAATAGGAGAGCAGGTATTGTCAGATAAGGGAGACCCTAGAATTACCACATCAGACTTGAACACAGAACAAGAAATCCCTCTTAAGGTATGTAATGTATTCCCATACGGAACAGTCGAGGTAACTCATTCTGAATTCAGTACTTTTAAGGTAAACACCACTCGACTCAAACTTTATCGTGGAATTTACGATATTCAACTCCTCAAACCACCATTAATATGCAAATGAGAGGAGAGTCTAGCTTAAGACTATAAATGAGCGCTTCTCAGGAGGCAACCCGAGTACTAACCTCATTAACTTTTACCTTTTTATTTTGTCTTATTTATTCTATTTTATCCTTTCTTTATAGCACCTAACTATAAACTAACCAAAAGTGTAGATTTCCAGGCCACACGGCCTTACACACGGCCGTGGCCGTATGGACCTCACGAATCTCTGTACTGACATGACAAGAGCAGTACAAGTCAGAGAGAATTAATTTTTAGAGTCACGGACTCGAACCACCACCCCACAGGCACCGACAAAAACCCCACGACCGTACGATGCGGCTGTGGTCTACACTGTTAAATCACACACGGGCATGGCGACCTGAGCTTGGGCGTGGGAGAAACGAACAAAATCCACCACGGCCATGCGATATGGCCGTGCGAGTTGCCACGCCCATGAGCCACGGGCGTATCAATGTACCTGACTTGAAAAATCTATTTAAACCACCCACCCTCCCTCTTCTCAATCATTCAGCCCATTTAGTTTTCCTTTTCTTTCTCAACCCTCTCCATACTTTTCCTCTTTAATATTTCACTAACTATCGAGCCACACCTTAACTATGTCGAAGAAGCGGAAGGATCCAAGCGCAGTCTCCCCGTGGGAGACCGAACTACATAAGTTCATGCTGGCCGCTTCATCAAATCGACAAGCCAAGGGTCTTTGAGACCATTTAATTCATAATTTTTTTTCTCGTTTTCTTTATTTTCCTTCTCTTTGACTATCTTATGCTTATATTAGTTTATTTTATCTTAGTTTCTTAATTTTAGGTTCTAAAGGTTGCTAGGGAATCACACATTGGGAACCACGACCACCACCCCAACAACCGTAGAAATAACACCCACCTCGCGAACCATCCAACAATAAGGACTCTTCGGTCCATTCATCTTTCATTTTAATTTTATTTACATTTCTATTTTCTTTTTCTTTCTCTTCTTTTTTTTAATTATATAATTAGTGTATTTTAATTATTTCTTAATATTTCCTAGCTAATTCACTACGAGCTCTTAATTTCTTCATCTAAACACAGAGCTCGGTAGCAGCTACCATATCTCGGGACTCCCAACTCAAGGAAACCATCATAATTCAAGAAGTTTCACCTCTCGCCCTCACTTTTGATTATTTATTATGTGATATTATCTATCTTTGTACATTGAGGGCAATGTGCATCTTAAGTGTGGGGGGTTAACTATAGAATTATTTGAAAATCCCTGAATGATATCTTGTCTTAAAATAATTTTCTCATATTATGATTAGAATGAAAATTTGTTTTGATTGATGATTTTTATTGATATGTTTTGGATGAAGTCATAGTTAATTGTGCATTGATGATTAAATTTGAAGGATACTAGAGAATCAAGCATGATAAGTCTATTTTTTAGAAATTAAAATTTTTTTTAGGTTGTCTACCTGAATCTGAATATTACCTTAAAGTTTGAAATTTACGAAGTTGATATCAAAAACCCATAATTTTTGTGAGACTTTGAACCTTATAGAGCATATATTCCTTTTCTTGCTCACTTTTTATTATGAGTGTGTCAACATTGAACTGTTATTCTAGAACTTGCATCATTTATACAGGTCAAGACCACACCTTTGATTTGATATACAGAGATGATAAAGGCACCTAGGTTTTAACCCACTCACACCACTAAAAGACCCACCTTCATAATTAACCCCTAATAAACCCCGTTGATCTTAACAACCTTTTTATTGACTTACCCACTAATATTAACCTAAAAACCTTTGTATTTGTTATCACCATTCCTTTTAACTACCCTTATGTAGAGATTTGATTTGGTCAGTTGCCTAACTATTTTTATCTATTTCAATTATTAAATCTATCCTTTATATTTGACTTGTTCTTAAAAAAATGAAGTATATTTATTATTAGTTCTATAATTAAGTGAGCTTACATGTTTAAATTTCAAATCTTGAAGAAAAAGCTCGTATTATTAGTTTTCAATTGATGTAATTATATAAGGATTAGTTCATTTTTCTAGTTAGGTAATTTGTCAGGTCAATCTCGATTCTAACCTTCTAATTCAGCCTTTATCCATACCCTTAACCTAAGTCTCGTTACAACCCTTTAAAGACCTTTTGATTTGTGTATCATCTCATATTATAGTGGTGGAGATTTGATTTTCATGCAAGCCTATGGGATTAACTTTTCATGTTCGACTTCTGAGTGCTTAATTCTGAACCTTAAACACTTTGAGTGATTTGAGTGAATCTTTAGTGAGGATGTCAACTCGTGTCGATTTTGAATCAGAGGTAATTATTCAGGTAAGCGGAAAACACTTATGTTTTCATACTATAAAAACTATGACTTTGATTGTTTGAATCTTTAGGACTCTTTGAGTTGAATTATCCATGTATGAATTATCTTTGAATTATGATGAAACACTATTGATGAATGTTATGAATCAAGGAAGTTTGTTTTAATTGTAAGTTGAGAATTTTGCTTGAGGACAAGCAAAAGCTCAAGTATGGGCGTATTTGATAAACCGTAAAAGTAACATATTTTAGGCCCACATTTAGCATGCTTTTGGGTGATTTATTCCTTAATTTATGTAAAAAGGTGCTCTTAATCCTTTCTTTTCATGTTTTATACTCAGGAAAGCACCCGAGGACGAAAAGAACGAGAAACTGGTTTAAAACGGACCAAAATGGACAAAAATAAAAATTGGCACGGCCTGGGCCAAAGACCACACGGCCGTGCCTCATTAAAAGTCTGAACACGACCGTGCCTCGTTAAAAGTCCAAACACCGCCTGGCCACGATTCACACGGGCGTGTGCCATGGCCGTGTCTCTGTCGTGGAAAAGAGCAATTTCACTCAGAAAAGGATACTTAGGGGCAACGAAACCTATCTCAAAATCCTATATAAACACCTTAAGTATAACCTAGAAGGGGGGCGGTTTGCTAGGTTAAGGAGCCGAGCCAGAATGGTCAGATTTGTAGATATTCACTCGAGGATAGCCAGTTGATCCATCTCAAGAAGCCGGAGTTATACTCAAGACGGAAGATCTCTCCTTCAATTCCTTCAGGGGGTTTTAGGGATTTCTTATGTTTTGTTTTATCTTTTCTTTTGAGATGTTTTCTTTTATTGTTATGAACTAAACCCTCAGATACCTGAGGGGATGAAACCTAAAATGAATCTTGTTATCGTTTGCTGAACTATATGATAAATATTTGACTTGTTCTTAATTATGTGTTCTTAATTCTTGTGTTGATATTTTCGGGATATTAATTCAAGTGTGATGTGCTTAGGTGGAGGAGCAAAACTCCCTGCTTAAGAGTAGATCTAGCATAATTAAGTGGAGTTGATCGCGCGCCTAGAGATAGGGTGACGAGATTTTGCCAGATTAGGGTGAAACCTAATATGGGAGTCCATAGATCAAGTTAATGCGATTCTAGTGGTTTTAATTAGAAAGAGATTTCAATTAATCAACCTAGGGTTAGACGTTATTCGCCTCGAGAGAGGGTTTAATATAACTTAGGGAATCTTACGGATCAAGTCAAATGAATAAATCGTCTGGTCCAGAGTTAGATAACAAGTGAAGTCAAGGTGGATTCTTCCTTGGGTGTCATCTTAATCAATTGGTTTTCTCTCAAGTTATTTTCTCAATTCATCCTTCTTGTCTTTGCGTCTTTAGTTTAGTTGTTAGTTAATTTAGATTAGATAAACAATTCCCTTAATTCTTAGGCTAGATAATAAAAAGAGAGTTAGTATAAGTACTTTTGGTTCCTTTGGGATTCGACATACCGGTCTTGCCTAAACTATACTACTGTTCGATAGGTGCGCTTGCCTCAAAATTGTTGTCATAGTTTGTCATAGTTAGTTTCTAGGTTCGATCATTCTTTTCATAAATTTTAAGACTCTGACACGCGATCATATTCTGATGATTAGCTAGTCTCTTTTTGAGGATTTTTTGTAGTCAATCTCATGTTTATCATTAGAAGATATTGAATAAAAAATATTATTTTAAGGATTCTTAGGTATTCTACTTACCTTGTGTGCTAAGATATGTTATCTAATAAGATATGGACTACTTTATGATTTTTAATATCTTTATATTAAGGCAAATCAAGATGCATCGAAGCTTACCTTGTGAAGATGGAGGTGTGCTCTAAATATGGAAAGCTTGATCAACCTTGATAGAGGCTAAATTGTTGAGGCAAGTTTTGATAAATGAACTGAGTGGCACTCGGTAGTGCCCACTGCAAACTGGCACTATAGCAGCAGTGAAGTTACTTGTCATAATTGAGTTGGCAATTTAGTGAAGTGAAATCTTTAGACTAGTAAATGTGCTAATAGGTTGAAGATACTATGGCCTATCTATGAAAAACATTTGTGGCTATTGAAGATTGGACTGGATTGGATTCAAGTGAATCAATTCAACCCGTGTTATGTGCAGAATTGATCGAGATCATGCTGCAAATTTTAAAAGACCATATCTTCATCGAATGATGTTTTTATTAGTATATTATGTAATTGTTATTTTTAAAAGGTTGCTTTGTATTCATTTAATTTCTATGTTAGCAAGTCGAACCCTAGATATGTTTTAAGACTTGTCTAGGTTTAAAAAGAGCTTTATTGAGAGCACTTTGTTTTGTTCATTGTGGAACTGTTTTGAGAGAGTGCAATTGAATTGAAAGCCAATAGAGTTTACAATCTAAATTTTCTGGGGATAATTTAGAAGTGAGTGTTCTAGTCTTTAGGTACAAAGGTGAGATTTTTAGGGGAGTGATAGAGTGTGATTCACTTGTTGTATTTTGAATTTAAAAAAAAAAAAAAAGAATTACTCGTTGAGCTAGGCTTTGTAGACATAAGGAAACTGAACTGAATAAACAAATGTTTGTGTTATTTGTTATGTTTTTACACAGATTTCATAGTGCCAAGCCGTAGTGGCCACTGCAGTCAGGCACTTCCATTCAACTTTGACAGTTGAAGCAATTAACAACCTTAAGTGGTAACAATTTTTTATTTAAAACTATATAGGAGTATAAAAATTCAAAAAAGGTCATCGAAAAATAGTAGTAGTCTTTTAATAAAAGGATATATTAATCATTTTCAAACTGAGTTAGTACCCGATTAACTCGTGACACCAACTCAATCAAGAGTTTTATTAATAGTATAGATATTTACAATCACAATTTAAAATAAGACAAATGACATAAAATATAACAATTAAATGAATCCATTTATACTTGTCTAAAACTAATTAAATATTATACACTTTTAAAACTTTTTGCACTATAATTGTAGTCAACATGCATATAAAATTTTGAATTGCCCAATTTTTATCATATTAAATAAAAATAATATTTTTATTAATATATATCTAATCTAACGGTTAAAAATTATTGGTAAAAAATCTCTCTAGTCTCTCTAAATTTTAATATTGAGAAAATTAGTCTCTAAAAAAATTAGAATAATTTAATCCTTATAAATTCCGAAAGTGAGCAACTAAGGAAATTAATCACTAGAATTAATTTTTTCGTTAATTGTATATAATTTTGATTGATATATTAACAAATCAAGCCCTCAATATTTACATGTCTAGTATTAACAAATTAAACCCTTAATATTTACCTTTGTTTGTTTTGATTGAGCAGTATTTATATGTCAAGTATTAACAAATTAAGCTTTCAATATTTATAGTTCTAGTATTACTATACACTATTCATAAATAATTGACCAAAACTATTAATTGTAATGATTAACTATCTTTATTTACGCACTCTCGAAATTGATCGTGATTAAGTTACTACAATATTTTTGAAAGGGACGAAAGAGGTGTGATTAACAGAAATTTTGGGTTAAATGACTGATGTTGGGAAAAATATGATATAAAGAGTCAAAGAAAAAGAAGACTAACCAAGACTCGAACATATGTCTATCTATATTCAAATGCAGCAGTGGAACTATGGAAATTCCATCTTCATTTTGAACAAAGTATTTGCCGATTGAAGCAATACCATATAATCTCATCGTGTTTCCGTTTTCATCGGTAACAAGCTTGCAATCCAATACCGAATGGGCCGTTAGAAATCGAAGTATACGATCGATGATTTCGGGAGCATTAGGGTTCCTAGCTGGAAGTTTGGAGACAATCTCAGCAGCCGAAACCATCGAACCTGGACCCGATTTTTCTATAATCTGGAATAAACCAAGATCAACGGCGGCTTTTAAAGCAAAAGGAAGGATTGTTGAAGTAGCGTATTGAATTGCCCGTTAGCAATCTTTCTCTTCCTTTGTTGTACTTTGTTGTGAACTCATCATTCTGACTTTTAGTTTCCTGTAATTCTGGGTTTGGGTAAGAATTTGCAGAAAGTTTAATCAAATTCACAGAAATATATGAATAGGCAGTTCTAAAACGACATTTATAACAGTGGCAAACGTTTATTTTTTTCTGAATTATATGGAGCCCATATTATAAAAATCCAAGATTGGGATTTGGAATAATTATTAAAATGAAAGAAGAAAATCTTATCTTTCATCTTCTTATTTCACGGATCCAATTTTTATTCATATTTTCTTGTGGAACAACTTGTTCTTCCTTCACCAATTCTTATTTAATACGCAGGGCTACAGCTTGCACTGACCTCAAAATGTTGAATAACATCATCATCATATATATATATATATATATATAATTACATATTATTATTTATTATTTCTGATGTTAATTCAAATTAAAAGTCATCTAATATGATTTAAGTTTATTTGACTTCAATTATTAAATAAATTATAGGCTAATTATATGTAAATACTCTAATAATTAATTTCTATTTGATGATTGACCAATTAAAAATTCAGGTTAATATACAATAATTATATAGTAAAGTTATAATCCCAAATTACATATACGTAACTTTTTTTACATCCCACCTTCATAATAGAGAGATGAATTTAAGTATGCTTACACATCTAGTTTTGTTTTTAATAATCTGCATGATAGATTCTAATTTATTAACATTTATATAAAATTTTTACAGTTTCAACAAGGGGTATAAAAACTACATCATGTCGAATCATTAGGATTAAATTAATTTTCTATTTATTTATTTTTTGAAATTATTCGATCTTAAGTTTAAGATTTATTTCAATTAATATATGTTATTTATTATGAAGTTTTAGATTTTGATTATTAATGAGTTCAGTTTTTAGAATTTTTTATGTATTAATAATGTTTTTTAAGAATAAAATTCTGTTGAAGAAATCAGTATAACGATTTTAAGAGGAAACCAAAGTTATGGTGATTTTGGCAAGAGTGTGGCAATAAAGAAAATTTTTTGAAGTAAATCCCAATTCATCGCCCAATGTTACCAAAATCTGTCAAAGTTTTGGTTTTTCTTTTATTGAAGAAAGTTGTTTTAGGAATAAGTGTTTTGCCCGTCGAAATTAGTGTGTTGTTTCACTAATCGAAATTAGGTTGCCGAATTTATTAGTTTGAGTTATTTTGTAAATTATAGAGCAAACAAAAATTGTAATTTTGAATTTTAATTAATATGGAAATATTAAATTCGAATATTAGTATATTTTTTAAAATAAGAATAATAATAAGTACATTAGTTTTGTTTGATTCAGCTACTTTTATATCTGCCAACATCACTACAAGAATTGATTATATTTTCATGTTAATGGCAAATTTTCATGTTTTAAAGTTTCCATAATAGGTATCGATACCCCATATAGGTACCGATGCCATTTTGAACTTCGATGTTTTAAAAAAATTAGACTAAAAACAAAGATATCGATACAATGCATAAAGTACCGATACCCTTATCAAGGTATGGATATATTATCTCTATATCAGTACCATTTTTAGGTTCAATATTTGAAAATTAAAAAAAAATGTACTGATACTCTTATCAAGGTATTGATACCTCTATGCAAAAAATGTCAAAAAACTTACCTTTTGGTATTTTTTTAATGCTAAACTAACTTTTTACTCAAATGATAAACGTTTATTTCTTCTGAATTATATGGAGCCCACCTAGGATTTGGAATAATTTATTAAAATGAAAGAAGAAAATCTATCTTTCATCTTCTTAATTGACGGATCAAATTTTTATTATTTATTATCATAAAATGTTAATATTAACCTAAATTAAAGTTATCTAATATCATTTAGTTTAATATTAATATTAATTTTACAATGATTAGGGATGAGCGTTCGATCGAATCGAATCGAATCGAATGAAAAAATTGCAAGTTAATCGAGTTGACAAATCATATTTTATCATCCTAATTTGATTTGAAATTTTCTCGAATCGAGTCGAGTGAGATGAAATTCGAATTGAATATATTTGTTCGAGTTAAATTTTAAAAAATAATTTTGGGTCATTGTAACCACTGTCACCCATCGTAATAAAATTTGTCCACATTAATCAAATTTTTTATTAACTTTCATCACCTCATAATTTATTTATTAATCTTTTATATAAGGGTTAGCTTTTTTGCTTGCTTAGTTGTTTCATTTATTTTCAGATTCTTGTCACTATGTATTTTGAAATTAAAAAATATATTAAATTTAAAAATGTGATTTTTTAATAAAAGTTATTTTAAAGATAAAATGTAAAATTGATACCAATATAAAATTTTAACACGAATATTTTATGGCGTAATTAATAATGCAATTTTAATATAAATATTCAATATGACTAAACAATTCAATAATATAAATAATATAAAATGTAAAATTTAATTTAATAATATAAATAGTAGATATAAATAAAATTATTACTATTTATGTTTAGTGAATTTTTTTGGATAATTTTGATTTTTTATTTGAGAGTAAAGGGTGAGAAATAAAAGTTTAGGGAGAAATCAAAAAGTTTTGGGGAATAAAAGTTTGAGGAAAAGCAAATAAGGGAGTAAAATTTTGGAGGAAAATATTAAAAAAATTGGGGGGGGTGGGTTTGGGGTAGATGGGAGGTGGGATGGGAAGGGAATAAAAGTTTTAGTGGGGAAGTGGGAGAGAGTAAAAATTTTGGGGGAAAATAAAAAGTTTTGAGGGTTTTTGTGAGTAAATTTTGAGAAAAAGTAAATGGGAGAGTAAAATTTTGGTGAAAATTGGATTTTGGGTAGATTGGGGGGTTGGGATGAGAGGGGAGTAAAAGTTTTGGGGGGAAAGTGGGAAGGAGTAAAAGTTTTGAGGGAAAAGTAAAAAAGTTTGGGAGTTTGAGGTAAAAATGTAAAATATTATAGTTTGATATTCGAATTATTCGAATTATTTGAGTTATTCGAATTGAAAACTCAACTCGATTCGAACTCGAAATTCGAAAAAAAATTCGAGTTGATTTCGAATAACTCGATTCGTTTAACTCGAAATTCGAATTTTTTCGATTTTTCGAGTCGAATCGAGTTTTGCTCACTCCTAATGGTGATAAAAGTTTTATATATATATATATATATATATATATATATATATATATATATATATATATATATATATTGCTGATTTGATATGATGAATTTTAATTTATTAAGATTTATTTTAATATTTTACGATTCCAATAAAAACTTCATTATGTCAAATCATTAAAATTAAATTAATTTTCTATTTATTTAATTTTTTTGAAATTATTCGATTAAGGTTTTAATTTATGATATGGTATATCAAATAATAGATGTTGTTTATTATGAAGTTTTAGATTTTGATTTGAAATGAATTCAATTTTTATATATATATTTTATGTATCAATAATGTTTTTTTTGAGAATAAAATTCTCTTGAAGAAATTAGGATAACGATTTTAAGAGGAAAATGTTATAAATTTATTGATAAATGGATGTCCATATAATTCTCGTAACCTTCAAATTTATTCTTTTGTAATTCTTGTAACTCCTAAAGAATTTACGGGATGCCTTAATTATCTTTATTATATATTTGTAATATATAGTGATTGAGGCCTTATAAATAGATGGCATGTCCAAGCTTATTGAATCTAAGAAAAAGTAGAATTATCCTCACTTTTGTGTCTACTCTTCTATCTTATTCTTACTATAATTCTCTTAGTTTTATAAACATTATCAGCACAATCTAGCTTAGAAGTAAACTTCTTATCTATTAAAGATTAGATTTATCCTCCATGATTTTCATTCGAAGCTTTAGACACAAGATGCAAAATATTTTGCAGGAACTTTTTATTTAACTTTTTATATTGGAATTTTTTTTTGAAGTCTTGAATAATTGATGATTTTGTTTAATTTAATTTATTTCTATATCTTAAGGATGATAAAAGATTTGATTTCAATATAGATTTTGATCAAAAGCAATTTTATGTCAAATTTTATGGATTGCTTGTCGTGCTATTGAGACTTTAGTTGAAGATATAAAATTTAGGTAAATTTACTTATCACATCACATGCTTATATGTACCTAAATTGTTTTTCATAAAAAAATATTTTTCTTTATATATATTATTTGATAATTGCTTGGTGATTATGTTTGAATGATGATAGATTAATTTTAATGTTATAAATTGATAAATTTGCAAATAACAATTCAAATTTTATCGGTTATTTTTATTAATCAAGGCCTAAGGTTCATCATAATAAATGACTTTGCATAGGTTCTTAGTCATCATTAAACTAATTGTTTTATGTGTTTATTTGATGATTTCAATTTGAATATACATATTCTAAATTCTAGACAACATATTGTAACAACCCAAACCCGGCCCAAACGCTTTGGCCGAATCTGGTTTGCTACTTAGAAAATATTTGGAAAAGTTTGGAAAATTTGATGTTTTAGTAAAAGATACTTATTTTTGGTTGAAACCTTTGAGGTGTATAAAACCCATATCAACAATATTTTGGAAAATATTATTTGGGTCAAGTTATTATAAATTTATAAGTGGGCCCGATGGCCCGTTAAAAACAATTTCGATTTAACTTGGAAAACATGTGATTTTTAATTAATAATACCAACAGGTTTAAAACAAATATTCAACATATGCAAAATAATAAAAATAAAGTGTCAGGAGGCCTTATTACAATCCAAATAAAATATAAACCGGAAATAAAATATCAAAACTTAAAATCAAGTTCATTAAATTTTAATTCACTGCATGGCCACCTCGAGTCCACCCGGCTCCACATCCGCGATCTACGTGTCACCTGAAAAATGTAAAGGAGAAGGTGAGTCACCAAGACTCAGTATGTAACCCTTCCCCCGGTTTTAAACATGTTCATACACATCATATAACAGATTAACAGGCAAAACATCATATATCCCAACCTAGCCAGCCATACGCCACTGTCTACCCCGTTGTGGTACCAAACCACTGGTGGTGCCAAACCACTGGTGACATATAGTCACGATGTGCTACCAAAGCACTGGTGTCCGTAGACACGAATCGGGTGATGGGGCCAACCCATCGTGTGATACCAAATCACTGGCAGACGATCCCATATCTCAAGTGGGGCCAACCCACGGTGGTATTAACCACAGGGATAAGTCGCTACTGAGGTGCCAAACCTCTGGAGGTACCAAACCTCTGGTGACCGTAGTCACAGTGTGTTACCAAAACACTGGTGCCCGTCGGCACGATCAATCAATACCGCCCTCCTCTCGTATAACCCACGGTAAATAAGCGATTACCAACAGATCATCATATGTATCATATGTATCAATAAGCCATGCTTCCCAAAAGCATTAAATAATCTCACATTAATAGAGACTTACGGGATCCTCACTTGTACCATTAAGGTACGGATGCGCATCTATAACAACAGATTTACATACACGGATATTTAACACAATCTATTAATCGCTATAAGTGTGTATGTACACACACACTATTACTACGATAGTCTTAAATCCCGAGAAGAAGCGTTGGTCACCACAGATCTATCTCATCCTATATTCGGCCAAAAGCATGGGTTAGTCTTATGGCCTATTCGGCCAAATCCAAAATATTCAAAGGTTAATATTTAACCCGAAAGCCTTACCTAACACCCTTGAGTACTAGCCACCAAGTGTTTCTCGCTTCCTAATCGGCAATCATTAAGTTAGTAGCCTTCGCTTAATCGAATATCATGAAAAAGAAAAGCAGATCTTACCACCTTACCCCCAAAACCGATTGCTCCAAAGCAGCGGGTTCACCGCTTGCTTCCAAATCAAGGCCCTATATTTTAATCAAGCGATTAGTAGCCTTAATGAGTCATTGCCGAAATAGTCACTTACCAACCTCCAAGTCGACAAGAAGAGAAAAGAGAATCCTAGACATTCGGCCTAACATACTTACCCTCCAAATTCGACAGAGAATGCTTCCCCCTCCTTGTTCAGTATTCGGCCAAGGTTCCAAAAGAAGAGAGGGTTTTTCTTTTATCGGTTTTTGGGAAAATAATCAAAGAATAAACAACAACTAATGAAGGCTAGCCGAAAATTGAGAGAAGAGACTAAGAGATGGAAGTGGTTCTTAACTTTGAAGAAAGAAAAGAAATCGGATGGCAACTAGTTGGAGAGAATTTCTACTACTAAAAAAATTCTAAAAAGAATTTAAGATGGTAGATGGGGTTTATATAGGATTTAAGCACCCCTTCCTATTACTTGTCCGTCCACTCTTCCTAGGAGAGTTCAAATTTGCAAAACTCTTACAACCTCTCTTGGCCACACATTTGTATTAATTCAAAATTAAATTGAATTAATCTCCATTTAATCAAATAATCTAATAATATCCAAATAATATCCCTTTAAAAAAAATACTTGATTATCTCATGATAATTCATTTAAAATAACATCCTTATTATCTCCATTTATCTCTTCAAAATCCATAGAATTTAAGAAATTAAAAATGCTCATATTATCTCTAAATAATAATAAATAAAAGAGTTTAAAGAGAGGAAGACTCTCCCCTCTCTGTGCCAGTCCCTTTAAAAAGCAAAAAAGAGAAAATGTTGCGACTCGAACAAAGGCTCTCCTTGCCCCTTGTGGCGTCACATGCTAGCTCTTAAGTGGGCTTCTTTTGCCACTTTACCAAGGGCTTTTTAGTGTCAAATTATCCCCACTTGTTCTTTTAACACCCTTCTGCTAAGGCTCCCTACCTTTTAAGTTAAAAACCGAAATTTTCTATTAAACCGAGCCAACTCAAAGTCTTAAATTACGCTCTATTATTCCATAGATAATACCGCAATAGTTCATACATGGGAAAAATAGTTAAATTCCAAATAACCCCATTTTTGGGATGTTACGATTCTACCCCCTTAAAATAAATTTCGTCCCGAAATTACTTAACTAGAAAAGGTGGGGGTATTCTTTCGCCTCATTACATCCTCGGTTCCCACGTAGCTTCCTCGAACCATGGTTCCGCCACGGCACCTTCACCAAGGGCACGCGACTTCCTACGTAGAACCTTCACGCGTCTCGGTCTAAGATCCGAATCGGTTCCTCCTCAAACGAAAATCAATTCACCTCGATTTACGCCCCATCGCACCACGCGTGCGATGGGTCCGACCGACACCGCCTCTCGATTGATGACGTGAAAAACATCATGGATCTGTTCGATTCCGCGCGGTAACTCAAGCTGGTACGCCATCGGTCCTACTCGCTTAATCACCAGTATATGGCCCGATAAACCTTGGGCTTAGCTTCCTTTCCGCCCAAATCTTAACACCTTTTTCCAAGGCGACACTTCGGGGAAAACCTTGTCTCCTACCGCATACTCCATTTCTTGCGTTTTAAATCAAAGATAGATTTTCGCCTATCCGATGCTTCCTTCGACGAGACCGAATCACCTTAACTTTATCCTCTGTCTCCGTCACTAACTCTGGACCCAAAATCATGCGTTCGCCTAATTCCGTCCAACACGTCTGGTACGACATTTCCGCCATACAATGCTTTCGTATGGTGCCATCGGATGCTTGCACGATATTTGTTGTTGTGGCGAGTCGCTAATGGTAGAAATTCCTCCCAACTACCACGGAAATCCAAGACACAACCTCTTAACATATCCTCCAAGATCTCAGTATCACCTTTCCGATTGTCCGCCGTCGGTGTGGATGGAAAGCGGTACTAAAATCCAACCGTGTGCCCATAGCTTGATGCAAGGCTTTCCAAAACCTTGACGTGAACTCAGGATCCCTATCCGAGATGATTGATGTTGGAACCCCATGCAATCTTACTATCTCAGAGACGTCATGACTTAGCTAGCTTCAAGAGAGAAATCCATCCTCACCTGCGGTATGAAGTGAGCCGACTTAGTTAACCAGGTCTACTATTACCCAAACCGCGTCTTTCTTATCGGGCGTAAGGGGTAGCCCACTAACAAAATCCATAGTGATCCGTTCCCATTTCCATTGGGGAATCTTTCATTGGTGAAAGCAACCACGACGGAGGCGATGTTCAGCCTTGACTTGTTGACAAGTCAAACACTTACCAACAAACTCTGTCACCTCACGCTTTAGCTTGGGCCACCAAAAGCGCTCTCTAAGATCTCTATACATCTTGCTTCCTCCGGATGCATAGCGTAGGGCTGCTATGTGCATCCCTGGAGAATCTTTTGCCTCAACTCCACATCCCTTGGCATACACGTCGCCTTGAAAGCATAACACTCCATCACTAGAGCGGGTTATATCCTTCCAAACCACCATCCCGAACTTGTGCTCTCTTAGCATTCAACCCTTCATCCATCGATTGCTTTTTCCTTAACCTCCTCGATCCATGTTGGCTTAACCTGAAGTTCCACCAATAGACTTCCATCATCATATAGACTTAACCGAGCAAACATTGCTCTTAAGTCCGTCACTACCTTCCGGCTCAACGCGTCAGCTACCACGTTGGCCTTGCCCGGATGATACTCGATCGAACAATCGTAGTCCTTTAAAAGTTCGATCCACCGACGCTGTCTCAAGTTAAGATCCTTCTGAGTCAAGAGATACCTCAAACTCTTGTGATCCGTGTAAACTATCGACTTCTCCCCATAAAGATAGTGTCTCCATATTTTCAGAGCGAAGACAACTGCTGCTAACTCTAAGTCGTGCGTTGGATAGTTCAGTTCGTGTGGCCTTAACTGCCGTGATGCATAGGCTACTACCTTCCCCTCCTGCATCAGCACACATCCCAAACCAGTATGAGACGCATCACAATAAACGGTGAACAACTTCCCGCTCGCATTTGCACCAAAATCGAGCTTAGTCAAAATTTTCCTTAGCTTATCGAAGCTTTTCTGCCGCTTCTCCAACCATACAAATGGGACTCCTTTTCTTAGTAGCTTCACCGTCAGCGGTCTTTGCGATCGAGAAAATCCTTCTACAAACCTTCGATAATACCCCGCTAGACCTAGGAAACTTCGATCTCCGCCGCGCGACCTAGGCGGTTTCCAATCCAACACCGCTTCAATCTTGCGAGGTCCACTCTAATCCCTTCCACGACACTACGTGACCTAAGAAAGCTACTTCCCTTAGCCAAAATTCACACTTACCGAATTTGGCATATAATCGCTTCTCCTTAGTACTTGCAACACTATTCGCAAATGCTCGTCATGCTCCTCCTCCGTCTTAGAGTACACCAAGATGTCGCCAATGAATACTACGACGAACCGGTCTAAGTATTTGCCGAACACCCTATTCATCAAATCCATAAACGCCGCCGCGCTGGTCAACCCAAATGGCATCACCGTAAACTCGTAATGTCCATACCGAGTTACGAATGCCGTCTTGTGAACATCAACCTCCTTTACCTTCAATTGATGGTAGCCCGACCTAAGGTCTATCTTTGAAAACACCGCGGCACCCTTCGGGTTGGTCAAACAAGTCATCGATCCGAGGCAGCGGATACTTGTTTTTGATCGTTAACTTGTTTAAGCGGCCAGAGTCGATGCACATCCGCATTGAACCGTCCCTTCTTCTTGACGAACAACACAGCGCGCCCCACGGAGATATGCTTGGTCGAATGAACCCTCATCCAAGAGCTCACGAATTTGGGCCTTCGGCTCCACCAATTCCTTTGGTGCCATTCGGTATGGTGCTATAGACACAGTGCCGTCCGGGTAGCAAGTCAATCCGAATTCAACTTCCCGATCCGGAGGCGGACACGGAAGTTCTTCCGAATACGTCACAAATTCTCCAACCGCTCGAACCTCAACTCATCGACTCCTTAGCTTCCAAAGCACACGATCCGAACCAAATATGCCTCGCAACCTTTCTTAACCATCCTTTCGGCCTTCAAGGCCGACACCACATTGGATAGGTAATTCCTTCTATCACCTATCATAACCACTTCATCACCTCACCGTCTTAAGCACCATGCGCTTAGCCGCGCAATCCAAATTCGCCTGATACTTAGCTAGCCAATCCATTCCAAGGATCAAATCGAACTCTCCGAAAGGTAGTTCCATCGGATCGGCTACAAATACGACCCCTTGGAGTTCTAGGGTACCTCTTTATAAAGTTTGTCTACTACTACAGAGTGTCCTAGGGGGCTTAGCACAGTCATCTTCCTAAGAGTAGTCTCAGAGTCTAGGTCCATAGTTCCTACCACACTACTAGTAATGTACGAGTGCGTCGAACCCACATCAATTAATGCAACATAGGGTAAACCAAATATTAGAAAGCGTCTGGGTTATGACGTCCGGTGCGCGTCTCCCTCCTCACGGCGCCATTTGCATAGACTAAGCCAGTGCCTAGCCTCTGTGTTACCCGAACCTCGCCGCTCGAGTTCCACGACCTCGGTTGAAACCATTGTTTCTCTCGCCATCACCCCGACCCTCCGTGGTGGTCCAACATTCCTACCCTGAGTGCGATTCTGACCTTCTGGCTGATCCTTAGCTGCCTTTTGAGGACAGTCCCTTACCCGATGCTCCAAAGACCCACACTCAAAACAACCTTTGTTACCGGTCCAACAACTCCCCCAATGGGTTTTTCCACGCCGGTTGTTTGCGAGTTGGCCTTTGATTAGTAGTCGTGGGCCTCTGCAGGTCTGATTTGGCCCACTCGCCTGGCCCGCTCGAGCATTAGTGCTACCCGATCCGGTGACCCAAATCCTCTTTTCTAGTTATTCTTGCTATAGTTTTGCCTTACGACCTCCTTAATCCCTTCGGCCACCTTGGCTTTCTCCACAAGAGATGAGAACTCCCGAACTCGCTGCGGGGCAATTAGTAATCTCAGATCATCTACGAGCCCGTCCTCAAAGCGGACACGGCGCTCATGTTCGGTGGCTACGATTCCTCCGGCATACCTACTTAGCCTTAAAAACTCGGCCTCATACTCGCCACCGACTTAGTTCCTTGCACTAGACCTAGGAAGGCTTTCCTTTGAGCATCGGTGTAACTAGTGCCCACATACTTCTTCTCCGAAAAGGCCGTCTTAAAGTAGTCCCACGTGAGATCATCACCATGCTCCATCCCGATCGTCACCACCACCTCGGTACGCTTCATCCTTTAGAAGCGACACCGCCCCTTTCGGCTTCTCCTCGTCGGTCAGTCGAGATCATCCATGACCCCTTCCAGTAGATTCCGGTAATATTCGGCGCAAGACTGGGTGCCACTCCGAGACACCACGGAATACTGCGCCCGTTAGACCGATTCGCCGGGAACAGACTTCCGAGCTCCCAAATTCCCACCAGCCCGGCCACCATCTCCAAAACTCGCGAAAGCGACTTGCGACACGCCTCACCACGGTGCGGTCTCGCTCCTCGCCACGAAAGTAGGAGGTGGTGGTGGCGGTGGTACCTCGTTTCCGAACCTTGACTGTCCCGCGGGTTGGACACCGTCATCCTACCCCTACCGCGCCCACGATGTCCACGTCCTCTAGAACTCATTCTATCTATCGCGCTTTTAATCCGATTAAGAAAATTTTATGTGTTAGCATTTGTTTCACTTTCTTATTCGCGAAGAAATTTTATGAAATGTAATTTAATTAGGGATTCTTTCGAGCAAACAAGGTTTTGAGTCTTCTATCCTAGTTCACACAAAGAGTTCATACATCCATTCCTTAATGCTTTCCATACCTATTCACTCTTGAACATTTACGCCCATTTCCTAACCCAGTGGTATTTTCGTCATTTTTCCTCTGTGGGTATTTTAAGTAATAAAAGGAATTTTAAAACTTTAATAAAACATGTCATTTTGAAATTCCCAAAATTGGAGGATATTTATGAAAATTTGTAAAATTGTAATCGTTTTGAAACCAGGGTATTTTGGTAATTTTGTCAATCAGAGGCAATTTTGTCATTTTGATAAATCGAGGGTATTTTCGATAGCGGTTGTAAAACTTTGAGGGTCCTTTCTCGAAAGTTTTCCTCTTCAAATAGTGATGTTGGTAAAGTTTTCCAAAGATCGAGTCATTTTGGTAATTTTCACAAATTGAGGCGTTTTTTGTAATTTTCTAAAACCAAAGTTTTTGGTGTTGATTTTCAAAACTAAGTTGTTGGATATTTGTAAAGTAGTCGAAATTTCGAGCAAAACCATTGAACGGATATTTTATGAGTCAGGAGCGTTTTAGTAATTTTACCCCTAAGGGCATTTTTGTAATTTTCCAAAAATTTGAGTTTTTCTGGGGAAACGTTGCAAATATGAGGTTTTCTGATTTGAAAGAGTCTTTGCAAGAGGTTTGAAAACATTTGAGTTGTTGTTGTTTCGCTCTGTTTTGAAAACATGGCTAATTCCTTTTCGGGTTTTAGTCATTAGGTTTAGCCTATGACCGAGCCCTCTTGGTCAGGGTGAACCAAAGCTACGCACCAGGCAGGATTCGAGTGAAGAGGAGGTGGGTCACGCGGACCGCTTAAATACCAAGCTCTCACCGAACCTTTCTAGACATGCGCACAGAGGTTGCCACACCACCGAGCCCTCGAGTTAGGGTGAACAGGAAGCTACGCACTGTAGGATACTGCGAAGAGGAGGTGAGTCACACGGACCGCTTAAATACTGAGCTCTTAGGATCCAATCCTCGACATGCGTCTGAGGGTTACCACACCCTAGCTCACTTGGCTAAGTCATAGATTGGTTTAGTTCTTTAATGTCTTATGTTCGGTTCATGTGTTTGAGTAATCTAATCCTAGGGTTCAAGTCCTATAAATCTATCTACGTTCCATACTTCCTACCCTTCTACAGAATATAATTCACCAAGAGGTTCAGAAGTACTTACCTGGGCGGATCGGTGCCGGAGACTCGGGCCATGCTGTTCAAAATCCAAAAATTATTTCATAAGGCCTTTTAAAACATTTTTGGGCCTTGGGCCCCCACAGCCGAGCTTTGAACTGGGCTCTGATACCAATTTTGTAACAACCCAAACCCGGCCCAAACGCTTTGGCCGAATCTGGTTTGCTACTTAGAAAATATTTGGAAAAGTTTGGAAAATTTGATGTTTTAGTAAAAGATACTTATTTTTGGTTGAAACCTTTGAGGTGTATAAAACCCATATCAACAATATTTTGGAAAATATTATTTGGGTCAAGTTATTATAAATTTATAAGTGGGCCCGATGGCCCGTTAAAAACAATTTCGATTTAACTTAGAAAACATGTGATTTTTAATTAATAATACCAACAGGTTTAAAACAAATATTCAACATATGCAAAATAATAAAAATAAAGTGTCAGGAGGCCTTATTACAATCCAAATAAAATATAAACCGGAAATAAAATATCAAAACTTAAAATCAAGTTCATTAAATTTTAATTCACTGCATGGCCACCTCGAGTCCACCCGGCTCCACATCCGCGATCTACGTGTCACCTGAAAAATGTAAAGGAGAAGGTGAGTCACCAAGACTCAGTATGTAACCCTTCCCCGGTTTTAAACATGTTCATACACATCATATAAATGACAAACAGGCAAAACATCATATATCCCAACCTAGCGACCATACGCCCTCTGTCTACCCCATTGTGGTACCAAACCACCTGGTGGTGCCAAACCATCGGTGACATATAGTCACGATGTGCTACCAAAGCACCGGTGTCCGTAGACACGAATCGGGTGATGGGGCCAACCCATTCGTGTGATACCAAATCACCGCGGGCGATCCCATATCTCAAGTGGGGCCAACCCACGGTGGTATTAACCACGAGGATAAGTCGCCATCGAGGTGCCAAACCTCCGGAGGTACCAAACCTCCGGTGACCGTAGTCACGGTGTGTTACCAAAACACTTGGTGCCCGTCGGCACGATCAATACCCCCTCCTCTCGTATAACCCACAAGTAAATAAGCGATTTACCAACAGATCATCATATGTATCATATGTATCAATAAGCCATGCTTCCCAAAAGCATTAAATAATCTCACATTAATAGAGACTTACACGGATCCTCACTTGTACCATTAAGGTACCGGATGCGCATCTATAACAACAGATTTACATACACGGATATTTAACACAATCTATTAATCGCTATAAGTGTGTATGTACACACCTGTTACTACGATAGTCTTAAATCCCGAGAAGAAACGTTGGTCACCACAGATCTATCTGTCCTATATTCGACCAAAAGCATGGGTTAGTCTTATGGCCTATTCGCCAAATCCAAAATATTCAAAGGGTTAATATTTAACCCGAAAGCCTTACCTAACACCCTTGAGTACTAGCCACCAAGTGTTTCGCTCCCTAATCGGCAATCATTAAGTTAGTAGCCTTCGCTTAATCGAATATCATGAAAAAGAAAGCAGATCTTACCACCTTACTCCCAAAACCGATTGCTCCAAAGCAACGGGTTCACCGCTTGCTTCCAAATCCGAAGGCCCTATATTTTAATCAAGCGATTAGTAGCCTTAATACCATCATTAGAAATAGTCACTTACCAACCTCCAAGTCGACAAGAAGAGAAAAGAGAATCCTAGACATTCGGCCTAACATACTTACCCTCCAAATTCGATTAGAGAATGCTTCCCCCTCCTTGTTCGAAGATTCGGCCAAGGTTCCAAAAGAAGAGAGGGTTTTTCTTTTATCGGTTTTTGGGAAAATAATCAAAGAATAAACAACAACTAATGAAGGCTAGCGAAAATTGAGAGAAGAGACTAAGAGATGGAAGTGGTTCTTAACTTTGAAGAAAGAAAAGAAATCAGATGGCAACTAGTTGGGAGAATTTTGGCTACTAAAAAAATTCTAAAAAGAATTTAAGATGGTAGATGGGGTTTATATAGGATTAGGCACCCCCTTCCTATTACTTGCCGTCCACTCTTCCTAGGGAGAGTTCAAATTTTAACAAAACTCTTACAACCTCTCTTGGCCACACATTTGTATTAATTCAAAATTAAATTGAATTAATCTCCATTTAATCAAATAATCTAATAATATCCAAATAATATCCCTTTAAAAAAAATACTTGATTATCTCATGATAATTCATTTAAAATAACATCCTTATTATCTCCATTTATCTCTTCAAAATCCATAGAATTTAAGAAATTAAAAATGCTCATATTATCTCTAAATAATAATAAATAAAAGAGTTTAAAGAGAGGAAGACTCTCCCCCCTCTGTGCCGTCCCTTTAAAAAGCAAAAAGAGAAAATGTTGCGACTCGAACAAAGGCTCTCCTTGCTCCCCCTTGTGGCGTCACATGCTAGCTCTTAAGTGGGCTTCTTTTTGCCACTTTACCAAGGGCTTTTTAGTGTCAAATTATCCCCACTTGTTCTTTTAACACCCTTCTGCTAAGGCTCCCTACCTTTTAAGTTAAAAACCGAAATTTTCTATTAAACCGAGCCAACTCAAAGTCTTAAATTACGCTCTATTATTCCATAGATAATACCGCAATAGTTCATACATGGGAAAAATAGTTAAATTCCAAATAACCCCATTTTTGGGATGTTACACATATGTTTTTGGATTTTGATATAGGTATAATTTTGATTCAGTGTTCTTAACGTTGGGGTGTATCAGTATCATATAAGTTATTTTGAAATTTTGCTATTGATGAATTTTGATTGGATTCAAAGTATACTACCGGAATTTTATTTGCTTACTTCTTGATAAAATCATCAAGACTGAATGTGAAACAATAAAGATATATCAACTTATTAAATCTCTATCTTTATGAGTTTTTTTTCTCAACAATAGCATTTTTAAATGTTAAATTGGCTTGATATATGATTTAAATATTTGAGATGATATTCTTTTTTAAGTTTTAATTCCATGGGCTACATATTATTTTAAGCATATTATTTGTTCATGAAAATGAGTATTGCCTGGCTTATTTATGTTGTTATAATAAGTTCTATAATTAAATAATATATTTGATTAAAACATATTTAGTATGCAAATTTGTATTGATAAACTAATGAATTTTATGATCATATTTAATTTAGTTCAAATATAGATTACATTTCTCTAATGTCTCTTCTTAATTTGGTTATACAATTTGAATTTTTTCAATACTAATACATGCGTAGTTCTAAGACAAATTTGAGGAATGTTTAAATTGATTTTTGGGTTGATCTAATATAGAATTCCAAGTTTAATTGTTGTCATTTTTAATTCTTGAATTATTTTGGTTAGAAACATTTTCATAAATTTAAAAATAAAAATTATTATATTAATTTTGCTATTGGCATTTCTATAGACCTTGTCTGTATTAACCGATTGTTGTTTGATAAGAAACATAAAGAAACTCGTATGGTTTAATTTTGTAAATGACTTATATTTTTTTTTTCTACTATACAACCCTAAGAATCTTGTTACATTTGTAGAGTTATTAAAGGTAGTTCATACGCGTTATATTATTCCACTTGTTAATTATTTAGAGAAATGATATGATCAATTATAAATGGAAAGGTTTTAGTGAACATGAAATGTATTATTTTGAAGTAAATTTCATGCATGCCTACAACGGTTTTTGAATTTTTTTTTCTAGCACTAGAATTATATTAGGTTTGATATTTTAGATATCAGTATTATCCATACATTTGGTTTACAATAAGCTCCCTGCATGACTTGACTATTTCTTTCTAGTTAATTGATGATGTAGAACTCTTATGAAAAGGATTTTAAAAGTATTATGAATTAATCTCATGCATTCTTATGGCTAAACAAAATAATGAGTTATTCGTTCCACTGGTTCTACTTCATTCCCCAAAGTGAATGTAGCAATACATAACATTTATGAAAATGGAAC
Source organism: Gossypium bickii (assembly GCA_025503065.1). NCBI lineage: Eukaryota > Viridiplantae > Streptophyta > Magnoliopsida > Malvales > Malvaceae > Gossypium > Gossypium bickii. The sequence goes on from CP106709.1 coordinate 12,189,840, forward strand.
CTATTGTCATTATTGGCAAATAGATAAGAAGATAGATGATTTGAAATGTTGCTAAATGTTCGTTATTAGAATAGAATGATTAATGATTTATATTAATTAACTATTCCTTGAAGCGAATGATATCTATATGATCTTATTGGTAAGAAATATGATATATGCTTACATTATTATCTGAATTATTTTTTGCACATTCCTTGAAGTAATTGTCTGCAATAAATATTTTATAATCACTTTTGATCATTAACATCAATTTGGAAATTTAAAGATTTTGACATATTCCCTGAAGTGAATATTGCATATAATTATTTACAAATTATATTTCTTTTATTGAGTTAATGGCATTATGGGCTTCACATCGATTTAGATATTTCCAAAAGTAAATGCCACAATATTGCTTATTTGTACATACAAAGTAAAAGGAATGATAATAAAATTGAAAAGCATGTTAAAGTAAACTAGAAGTTTATTGATACAAATAATTTACTACTTGGCGTGACTAGTTAGACTATCTTGGATTATATATGATGAGAAAATTAATTGAGAATTCATGTGGACATTCATTAAGAAACCAAAAGTTCCTTTAATTTTAAGAATTCTTATGTGTTCAATGATAATTTATTATTAAAAACTCACTAGCGTCTTACTCAATATGGACTAATGTTTAATGTTCTGACAGACTATCCCGTGTTTTATGTCCCGATGGACTCTATTGGTTGCCATAGTCGAGCTATGATCTTACATCTTGTAATCCTCATGTTTACTATCCTGAAAAACTCTATTAGTTTCCATAAGCGAACTATGGCCTTACACCTTATACCTCTTTTGAGGTGTCGCCCCAAAGGACTTATCGTTGTTATCGTGTCGCCCCATAAAGCCTGTTGACTATCTTCGCAATGTCACTCTATGGAACCTAATAATTATTGTCACGTTGTCTCTCTAGTGATACAGTTGATATCATTATGTTTCAGATTAAACCTTTATGCTAGAACTCCGCAAGGCCTGAAGCTTTGCACATCATGACTTGCACCTAACAACACTAGATTGTGGAATTTAACAAAAATTTCATTTTCTCTATCCATCTGCTCATTCCTCCATTTTCCATTTCTAATCTTGATTTTCAAACACCGCAGTGTCCCCTCCTCAAGGCTCGAAGCTTTGCACATCGCGGTTGCACCCCACAATTTTGGATAGCAGTAAATGGAAATTCCAATTCCAAAATCCTAACTTCATCTAACCCATCAATAATTTTCCCTCTGTACTCCACAATTATAAACATGCAATTCATGCATTTCACACACACAACGACACTATATACCCACACATGGTATGTCGAATATTTAAACATTGACACATAACCACTACACAAACAACATTCATTCCTACAACATTCACATGCTTCTATAAGTTTATGCACTTGTAGCATACCCATTCAACACTTGTCATTCACATTCAAGTTTCTAAACATAATATGTATTAGACAAGGAGGTATTTCGATCTAGAACCATAGCACTATAGATCACCCAAAAAGTAGAGTATAGAAACTCACCTTGCTTCCTTTATCCTTGACAACTTAGCTTGTCCAAATGCCAAAACCTCATTTGTCCTAGCAGCTAAGCATGACAACCATTTATCGGTTAAAATAAATGTGTTCAACCGTTAAAAACCCAGAATCCATAATTATACAGAAAATTTTAAGAGTTCTTACTCTACTTCTTTCTGTAATCCACAAGTACAGAGAGGTAAGAAAGCTTACCAGTTCCTCAATTTCTCTACTACTAGACTTTAATTCATATGACAATTGTGACATACAAAGCTTCTTTTAACTGTATCCTCTTCTTCTTTAGAGCGTCTGAAGAAGACGATGCTTTAGAGAAAGAAAAATTGGTAAATAGAACTAAAAATTTTTTTGTTTCCACACACGCCTATATATATTCCATTGGCACGGCCGCCACAGACCAAAACAACCACTGAATCCAAACCATTCTGTCTACTAGTATGGGACCAACCAGTTCCAATCTAGCTAAACTAGGATTGAAATCCTACCATCTTGAACCAGTCACTTAAGTTTCTAAATATCTCATTAGAGCCCATAAATTTCTATTTCTATACATCAGTTCCCAGTCTCTTCTTTGAGTTCGGGTATTTAGGAGAACCGGGTATGACAACTCCCCCACCCTTAAGGAAAATTTCTTCCTCGAAATTTCTTCTCGGGACTCATCCTAAGCAGACTCTAGAGAATTGTTATAATTTCTTGGTTAACTCTCTTCTTAGTTTAAAAACATATATGCTTGCTTACCTAGTTAGTTTAACTTGACTTCCTAATTTCTTCAAACTACCTCGTTTAAATGGCAGATCCTTACCTTACATGCACAGCGGTTATCTACATATGGGTAACTTTATTACCTTCCTGGCAAAGTCTCTGGTTATACTTTATGCCAGGTCATTCTAATGGAAAAATTTACTTGACTGAACCTATATGAATGTACACTAATTTTGGCGAATACTTGACGAATGACTCACTTGGGCAAATCTTCCTGCTTTTTTCGTTATCGAGGGGTTGAGAAAAAACTCTATCCTAGACCGACAAGTGCCATAACCGGGTTCAAGGATATGAGCAATTTATTACCTTTTTAATCAAATCTTTTTATGGACATTTGGTTATTTAAACTGAGACTTGTAGAAATCCTTTCATCTAAAATCATTCTTTTCCCTTAAATTTCTTTGTCGCTTGAGTTCCTTTCCGACCCCTAAATCTTATTTCTTCAACTTCCTTCCTCCATTCCTTTCTCCATTCCTATTTCCTTTACTAGAGTTACTCGTCCTCCACGAGCACTTCTTATTTTCCAGGTAATCTTTCAATCCCTCTTCTTCGATCTTACATTGTATTGTTAAGTTTGGTGTTGCATCAACGTTGGGAGCGAGTGTTGGAAAATCATGATTTGAAAATGATTTTTGAACACAACTAAAAAAATAAAATTTTGAAAATCGACCCGGTTTGTGATATTTATAGCAATAAACCTTAACTGAATTCGTACTTGTGTTTTTGGATAAGCAGAACCTTAATGTTTTCCAGCTTTCAACTAAACAATCTTCTCTTCTATTCTTGTACCACGAACTGCTTCTAGTGTGGGATCAAATCAATTGAATCAAAACACAGAACTAGAAAAAGTTCTCCTTTTGGGGTGAGAACGAAAATTCTCTCTTCTATAAAAAAAACCCAGTAAAATTTTTATTCTGAAAAATATATTTATAAGTTGAGAATAAATTCTCTTTCATTTTCTGCAAAATAAAAATCTCTCAAAAGTCGTGTTGATATCTTTACTAGTGCTATCTATTTTTAGGGAGAGAGGGTAGAACCCTTGTAGTGTTGTAGATGTAACACCCCAAACTCGGCCTAGAAGTTAAGCCCGAATTTGGCGTGTCACTCACAAGTTTTTTTTTTTTAAAACCATCTTTGAGATTGTTAAAAACTTGTTCGAGATTTACGGCCTCTTTGTTAAAACCCAAAACACTTAAGCAATTGTTATTTACTTGAAAACGTAATTATCTTTAAAAACCTTTTTGGTTGTGAAAATATATTTGAAATAAACAATTTACGAAAATGAGACGTTTGGGAATAGAGTTGCAGAAGCATTTTGAAAGAAAATCTTAGGCCTTATTACAACATTTAACCCAAAATAGTAGAGTAATAAAATAAACAAGAAAGAAGTCTGAAGTTCAAATAAACCATTTTTGAAGTATGGTCTCCATCGAGTCATCCATGGCCCAAGTCCACGTCACTGAGCATTACCTGAAAAGGTTAAGAGAAAAGGGGGTGAGTTACAAGAACTCAGTGTGTAATCCACTTATCATCATCCACTGGGTCGGAACACACATAGCAATATTTTGGGCCTAAGCCCATTTACAATTATAACATAATAACATGTATATAATATGCATATGATATGCAAATCCCAAACCAAACCTAATTTCCATCCGCTACACACCACCCGTACCAACCAGCACACCTGTGGGGATTAAGTCAACCCACCCCGCCAACACACCAATCGTAGGCATAAAGCCATTTAAAACGTAGGCACGAAGCCTTTTAATAACATGGCACGAAGCCTTTTTATAACATGGCACAAAGCCTTTTTTATAACATGGCATAAAGCCTTTTTATAACATGGCACAAAGCCTTTTTATAATATGGCACAAAGCCTTTTAAAATGATTGTGGCAGAGCCACTGAACTAGATTTTGACAACAGGCCTTTCATATTGTAGCAGAGCCACCGAACTAGATTTTGGCAACAGGCCTTTCATATTGTGGCAGAGCCACCGAACTTGATTTTGGCAACAGGCCTTTCTTCTCTTCATCAATTATCCCAACCCATGCAATCATGTATGCATATACAAAGCATAACAATATTCATAGAATAATTTCAACATAAGGCCCATAACACAAGTTGGCCCATTAAACAATCTAGAAAATTTGGCCCATTAATCGATCTAGCAAATTTCACATTTGGCCCATATAACAAATATCACATTTGGCCCATATATCAAATATAACATTTGGCCCATATAGCAAATATCACATTTGGCCCATATAACAAATATCAGATTTGGCCCATATAGCAAATATAATATTTGGCCCATATAACAAATATCACATTAGGCCCATATAGCAAATATAACATTTTGGCCCATAAAGGGTATTTTCGTAGTTTGGTCCATAGGGACATTTCGTAATTTGACCCATTAGGGGCATTTTCGTAACTCGGCCCGTAAGGGCATTTTCATAATTCGGTAATTCGGTAATTTACTCTCTAAGGGAAATTTATAAATTTTACCCACCAAGGGTAATTCGGTAATTTTTGTCGCCCAAAGGTATTTCAGTAATTTACCCTCTAAGGGTATTTCGGTAATTTTGTAACCGACGGGTATTTCAGTAATTTACCCTCCACGGGTATTTCAATAATTTCGAAACCCAAAGATATTTCGGTAACTTACCCTCCAAGGGTATTTCGGTAATTTCGCAACCCAGGGGTATTTCGATAATTTACCCTCCACGGGTATTTCAATAATTTCAAACCCAAAGGTATTTCAGTAACTTACCCTCCATGGGTATTTCGGTAATTTCGCAACCTAGGGGTATTTCGATAATTTACCCTCCACGGGTATTTCGATAACTTACCCTCCAAGGGTATTTCGGTAATTTCACAACCCAAGGGTATTTCGATAATTTACCCTCTAAGGGTAATTCGGTAATTTACCCTCCAAGGGTATTTCAGTAATTTCGCAACCCAAGGAATTTCGATAATTTACCCTCTAAGGGTATTTCGGTAATTTTGCAACCTAGGGGTATTTCAGTAATTGCACAACCCAGGGGTATTTCGGTAATAATCCCTCTAAGGGTAATTCAGTAGTTTTACCCACCAAGGGTAATTCAGTAATTTTATCTTCTAAGGGTAATTCGGTAATTTACCCTCCAAGGGTAATTCGGTAGTTTTACCCACCAAGGGTAATTCGGTAATTTTACCCTCTAAGGGTAATTCGGTAATTTACCCTACAAGGGTAATTCGGTAGATTTACCCACCAAGGGTAATTTGGTAATTTACCTTCTAAGGGTAATTCGGTAATTTCATATTTAATAGTGTTTTCGAATATTCACTATCGCCTCAAGTGATACAGAACTCTATTTGGGTCTCTACGAAACTATTGGGTCAAAATTCATTTTAGGCCCAAACGGGGTAATTTCGCAACTAAAACTTAACTAGTAATTTGGAGCATACAAATTTAAACTGTTGATTTGAATCATACTGACTAAATTGGCTATAACTTGAGTTAGAAAACTCGGAATCTATATCCGTAAAATTTTCTTGAAACTAGACTCATGTATCTTCTTACTGTAATTTTTCCAGAATTTTTGGCCTAGCCATTTAGTACACTTTATTCCTTAAAATTTTCCTTGTTTCACTGTCCAATGATTCTGACCTCTCTTAACTTAATTTCAAATATCTCACTGTACGGTTATCATATACTTCTCCCACTTGTTTCTTTTAACAATAGATTCACTAAGGAATCCATACATATCAATTATAACCCATAATTCATTTTGTACTATTTTATAAGATTTTTCCAAAATAGATCAGTGAACCTCTAAGTTAATCAGAACCAGTCTCACTAAAATCAAGATATCTCAGAATATAAAATTCCTTTTCCTTCTCTATTTCTTCCATATTAAAATAGACACAGTAAGCTTTAATTCCACTTATCTTATTTTTCATGATTTTTCTAAATCACGTCACTGCCACTAACCCAAACTGTTTTATTACAAAATACGATTATCACTACGATCATACACACGTCCGAGTGGTCACGGATACCGGTTATCGGTTTTCTTCGATATTTCTATCGAATCGCAGAATATTTCATGTAAACTTTCAGAGAGATGTGAGATTTACTCCCATTTCAAATGTATATTCGGAAGAGTATGAGATTACACACCTTGATTAGGATTCCCTAAGAACCACTCTTCGTTGCCCCTAGAACAACACCAACCAAAAGTTAGCCTCGGATTTCCAAAAGATTTCGTATCACTCACACTTGAATCACTTACCACTATGTCCGAAGGTAGAATATATCGAGTGATTTGTCCCTAAAACATATAGTCAATTATTTCAATTTATTACTCTGTTAGCAACCAATCGAATATTGAATAATATCAATAATCCATAAGAACTCCTTACCTTATTAATATTGGATCTGATTTCCCCCACTTGACTTATGGCTAGAATGATACACGCCCATCCACTTAAAAACACGATTTAATCGAAGAAAAGAGTGTCTACCCAAATGAGAAAGAATTTATGAAGGAGTGATCATGGATTGAGAGGTTCGGTATTGACTTGAAGTTGTGGCAATGATAGGAGAAGTTGGAGAAATGAACACAAAAGGATGCCAAAAGAAAATTAGGCCTATCAAGCACCAAAAATCCTACCAAATGACTAAAACAAATTCAGCTCCCCTCTCATTCACCTCAACCGTCCATGCCTTTGCAAATAAGCCAAAATTTACCAACCCAAAACTTAAAAAAAAAAAAAAAAAAAAAAAAAAAAAACCAACATGCTCCCTAATTCACTCTCCATCATTCTTTTTTTTTCTCACCTACTCCATTATTTCAAATTCCATCATTATTATTATTCTTTTATTTCTTTTTCCTTTCTTTTTCCTTGTTTTCCTCCTTACCTTATCTTTTTAGTCATCATTTCATTTTTCTTTTATTTCATTCCTTTAATGATGTCATGGATGACACTTGGAAGAGCACATCAAAATAAATCCAAAATTTGTAAAAGATGAGATTTGAACCCCTTCCCTCCATGCTCTCCACTTGATGCCATAACCTCTTTACCAATAGTTCATTTATGATAACAATTTACTTACTTATTTCCATAAGTTTTGATGCCTCTTACTATTTCTCCTTAATAAGCTTAAACAGTAACTTTCATTAAGGCCCAACTTGAACCCGAAACTTCATAGAATCCCGTAACTTTCTAAAATCATCTTCTTAATAAGTCCAACTTGAAATAATGCCATTCTCTTATTCTCAAAAATTTTAAACACTCCTACTCCCAAGGCCTAATGGGTTTTCAGGATGTTACAGTAGATGTTTATTTTAAATAGAAAAACAACATCCTACTTAGAGTAGGAGAGGGGTGAACGACTCGCCCTTTTATTTCTACTAGGGTTACTGCCCCTTTTATGTTATATGAGGGGCTTTGGGTCTCTCTCAAATCAGGTCCAACTACGAGTACTTCCTGGGCCTTTTTTGACTCAGTACTCTGTAATGTGATCCAACCTAATTTAGTTTTTCTATTTCTCAAAATAAACTTTAATATTTACATATTAAATAATTTTCTCATCCCACTTTTACTCCAATAAAATTTTGATGATTTTACCCCCAATAAAAATTCAAGAAAATTCATTCAATATGTCACAATTCAACATGTTCACTATAATCGAATGGTTTATTTTTATTTTCGGGATTTAAAACAATCAAAAAATATAAACTCATTCTTCTATCATTTTTTATGTAATCCTATATAGGATTGCAAATTTTTATTTCCATTTCCATTTCTATTTTTGGAAACCTACATTCATTTGCAAATGATTCTATTTCTCCATTTCAGATAAAACCATAATCATTCCTAAATGTTTCTCATTTCTCTTTTTTCAATTCATTCCATTCATTTCTATTCAAACACGCAATTCATTTCTGGTTTCAACAAGCTAACGCAGGGATCAATTGGACATATGTAGTTGAAGTTCAAATGATTTATAATTAAGTTTTGGCTTTTTGCCTATTAATTATACACTCTTTTAGTCATGAAGACATTCCACTATAGTATCGTGACTGAGCTCTCCCAAATGTCATACTATTACGAAAGCAACTACTCAGTGCTCGTCCAATGACCTTGTTATTAGTGTGTCGCCCTCATAGGATATCCTTGATCTCTTTGGGATAATATTAGTTCTCTCAATATGCTCCTATTTTATCTCATGGTAACCATTACATCTTCCTTGATGAAAAGTCAATCACTATCAAATAGTGATCAAGTCATCCATCACAAAGATGGATGACACGTGGCCACATTTACTTTTCATCAACCATATAATGCCAATGAGAGCATATCATTTACCCATGTTTTGGTCTATGAGTTCCACTATTCTGAATGATGCTACATACTACAGAAGTCATACACCCAAAGCACCAACTTTTAGTTCCTTATCTATTTCAACTCAAGCTTCTACTTACGTCAAATTCTTTGAATCATGCATACATAGTCCACCATCCACTCAGGATTTAGGTATATCACATTATGAAAGTCACAAGTGAATAAATCCATAAAAGGATTCAGGATATATTCTGTTTGGGTTCTATCTAATGTACTGTCAGTCTAGTCAGTCACATTTATGTCTCTATCTTCTTGGACTCATTTTCTCTGATGCCTAAGAGAAGGCATCTTCCTAATTGGACTTGATAGATGACATATTAGTTTTTCAGTCAGTTTTCTAATTTTCGATTAGACTAAGGGCATGCTTAGGTTTGTTTACTAATACAAGCTATCTTTCTATATTACGATCCGGCCATGTAATACCTCTTAGTACTAATTAAGCATTAGACAACAAATGAGCAACATTTGCTTCCATTTTGCTTTGCGTGCAAAAACCATTTGAGAACAATAATACAAAGTATATTAGAGTAATAAATGAATTTGTTTTATTAACCAATCTGTTAAAAAATTTACAAGTGTATATTGACAAAAATACTACACTTAGGGCACTAGATCCAATAGTGAGGGGCAGGGGCTCTAGTTTTTGTAGTAAGAGGGATCACCCAATGAGTGCTACCTCTACAAACATAAATGATCCATAGCCCCAAGGGACAAGTACTTCCAAAGGAATGCCATTGTACAGTTGTCTGACCACTCCAGAGGAGATGGTACATTACTTGGCAGCTCAAGATAACCGGTTACCTAAATTTGCCTATCAATTCGGGATAATTACGAGTGCAAGATGATTGAGTGATTCAAGTGAGGGCTTCATACTACCCTTACTTGGTAGGATTTGGTTTCCACCTTCCCCATACATCCGTTCTTTTACGCAGTACTCCAGGAGTACGAAATTACGCTAAGGCAACTAATTGGTTTATCCTAGTGGACTTTGATGGCGTACTTCTTATACTGTAATAGTCAAGATAAGCCACCATTGCTTAGTGTCTTCCAATGCTTCTATTGACTGAAAGTTCTATCTTAGGGGCCTTCAGTTGGAATGGTCCACTTTAGTGTTCGTTAGGATCGCGAACCCAATCTCAAGGACTAGGCCCCAAAACTTCGTCTGGACCGCAGCAAGTTTAGTTTGGTGAAAGGTAAACTTCTTAACGGCTTTGATTTTCCCATGAAGTGGTCCATTCTAGCATATTCTACTTGTCACCAATCCCAACCCCTTGATTCCGAAATCTCAGTAGCACAAGTTGAAAGATTAAATCTAGGGCGGACTTTGGAATTTAAAAAGCTTCTTACTGTTAGAAACATTTTTCGCTACTGCTTGGAGGGAAGGAGCCCAAATGGTTGGCGGACCTCAGACCATTATTTTGGCGTAAACCCCAGAATGGTTCAGTTCACCGAAGAGGCATGGACGTTTGGGGCCGATGACAAGTTAGCTTGGGCTCTTGTCATAAAATAAAGGGAGCCTACCAATTTCTTCTACGCTGTCTGTAATATTCCTTCTTGCCACTAGCTTTCCTTAACTTTGAGGCTCATGGGTGAGTCATCAGGTATAGACTTAGTTGAAAATGTTGTGACCCATCTGTTCCTTCTACAGGTCTTGCTCATATCTTGCCTCGACACCCTTATCGCGACCCAAAGTTATTGATATAGAGGCTTTGTTTAAGAATACACAACAAGCCATGGATGCAGTTACTTTGGGAGTTCACGCTAGTAGTAGTATCTGTAAGAGGTCGAGACTTGAAAAGGGGTCATCTAGTGTTGGAGAATCCCCAACAAACTATGGATGCAGTTGCTTTTAGAGTTTGAGCTGGTGAGTAGTAGCCACAACAGGCTTTCCCGTCATAGATCGGGCAAACAACCTATCTTTCCATAAGGCAAATCTCCATCTCCTCTCTTAATGCCCATGACAATACTCCCAGTGTCTGAATCTCTGTCACATCCTCTATTCCTTCCATTGATCCTTCTTTATCCTTTTATTGAGTCTGCCAATGTTGCAGACGCTGCAGCCACCACCTCAACTCCTGTTCTCACAGATTTCGATACTCACCACCATGCTCCTTAGAATTCTCCTACTAGATCCCTCTATTACACTCCCTCTTCAAGAGAGATCCAAACTTCCTTACTTGGCAGAAACATATCAGCGCATGTTAGTATCCCTTTTCTCCCTTTGTCGTCCAACAAAAATAGGACATGGAGTTGTCCTAGAATTGAAGGAGATCATCTATCCTTCCTCCCCTTCTTCTAATGTTCACAAATCCACTTTCCTCGAGCTAGTGGGTTTTGTCTCCGTTTTGTTTGTGGAGGGTGGCCTCGTGAGCTTGGCTCTCTAATTGGCGTGTGCTAAGACGAAGGCCAAGTGGACAGAGTCTGATAGGGCACTTCTTTTTTGCTAATAGTCTTTTGTCCAACTCTGTCAATTATATAATGTTTCTGTCCAGCAAACTGTTGAGCTTACTAAATCTGTCTTCGCTTGGGAGACCAAATACCAATCATTGTAGACCCGAGCCAAGGAGTTGGAGGAGAGGGTTCGCCAGTTGGAAACGCTTGAGAAGCATCACCCCACTGATAAGGAGCATATTCAGAAGAAGAATGCTGAGGCGTTGGAAAATTATGAGGACACCTAGCAAGGCATTCAGGATTTTCTGCCACAGTTAAGGGTTAACCTAATCTTGCACGCACATGTTGTCGTGGGTCCTCTTGACTTAGGTCATTTGAGCTCTAGTTACCTGCGCCATTTTACCAATACAAACTTTGGCTTCAATGTTTACAACCCTTCAGGAGCTAGCTGGAAGGAAATTCAAAGAGAATGGAAGGGATCTAGAGAACTTTTCCATGCTCAAAACATAGAAGCATCTAACCTTGACTCTCCAAGAGAGTCTACTCCAGGGGAGAATTGAAATATTCGTGTGTCCAGTAACAATTCTCTCAATTTTTAAAGAAAATTTCTTTTACTATTTTTTTTTTCATTTTTCATAATTTGCCTTGTTTATCTTTCCTTCGACTATAGTACACTCATTATTGGCTTCATAATTCGCACAATTGTATCCACTTCTATAATACACATTTGTCTTATATAATGACCTGAGGGTCTAAGCTAGTTCTACCATAACATGTATATAGGGGCGATTTCGAAACTTCGTATGTCTAGAAGATCAGCTAAATCAAGGCTTTGATACCACTAAATTGTAAGACCCAATACTCGACCCAATCCACAAGTCTAAGTACTGAATGTAATAATAAACTTGAATAACTTAACAAGACTTCTAGACTGGCTTGTTTGAATATTTTGAATCTATTAAATTACAAGATTTAGCTTCAAAAAAAAAAAAAAACTTCATCATTCTAACCCCACAATTCTTACAATTCCATTATATTAGCAGATTTAGCCTCTAGGAATTTTCCCACCTATACACATGAATAACATCTACGTCCACCCCTCAAACTTGCAGTGTCTAACTTGGTCCCTACCCTTCATTCCCGAGTTAAACCTTTTTCCTACAAATAAACAATAATTTCTTAAGTTCAATTGAACTTAGTGAAATCATATGAAGATAATGTACAACACTTTTTCGTAAACCTTTGGGTAATAATTTTAAAAAAGAATCAGAATATTTCAACTCCCTATCTCTTTTTGGCCTTCAACAGATCTCACTGGCATAGTCATTGCTGACAAACTTATTCCCTAACTTAGACCTATACACCCTCTTTCCTAAGGTGGGTTCTTTATGGACTTGGCTTGATTCCTCCTCATCCTAGATTCCTTTTGCACCTTAACCAGTTTACCTCACTCTCTTCGATACAAGGTCATTGCATACCACTGGTTGTCTTCCACTAATATTCACCTTAATTTCGGAGACTGGCTAGAGACTTTTGGATTATTCCATTCCAATCTTCTAGATCACTGGAATTTAATATCTAATTTCTATAAAACTATATCCTATCGCTTCTCAGTGGATTATCCATCCCAAGTAGCCTTTGGTAGGCTCTTTCTCCTATTTGCCACGTATTATCTAACCGATTTTACTTAGTTCTGGTCAACATTCCTTTTCTCTATAGATTCCTAATTGACTTACTCATCTGAGTAAGCATTTCAGACTTTTCTACCCGCTTTTCCTTAGTGAAACTCTAACAGTTAGACCTCGTCAGACTTAATAAATTGAACTTAAAAAATTATTAGACCTCGATAGACTCCTAATTAAGTTAGTGAAATTCTAACAGTTAGACCATTTGAGTAAGCATTACCTCCATGTGGACCTCGACAGACTTAACCGTCTCTAGCTGTCCTTTTACCTGCGGATCCCTTTGAATTAGGTTACACTTGATCAGTTATTATAACCCCTAATTCAGGTTTATTCACCCAAGACCTACGACCACCCACGAGTTTTCCCACACGTATCATAGTTAATCCTTGTTAAGAGGCTTACCTACAACTTTAGAATTTTCTACCAGCTTTTCCTTAGTGGAACTCTAACAGTTAGACCTCGTTAGACTTAGAAATTAAACTTAAAAAGTTGTTAGTCCTCGATAGATTCCTAATTAACTTAGTGAAATTCTAACAGTTAGACCATTTGAGTAAGCATTACCTCCATGTGGACCTCGACAGACATACCCGTCTTTGGCTGCCTTTTACCCGCAGACCCCTTTAGATTAGGTTCCACTTGGTCATTTATTATAACCCTTGATTCAGGTTTATTCACCCAAGACCTACGACCCCATACCCATGAGTTCTCCCATACGTATCATAGTTAATCCTTGTTAAGAGGCTTACCTACAACTTTAGAATTTTCTACCCGCTTTTCCTTATCTTTACATTTTGGAAGATTTTTGAGCTGCCCCATTTACACGTATTCTTTTGTCTGACTCGTACCTCGATCTCCATTACCTTGTCCTGTTAGCTTTCAAGTTCATCCTTTGGCGGACTTTACTTGATTCCACAGTCGAGCTATGGTTTTACTCAATATGGACCTATGATTAATGTCTTAGCAGACTATCCTGTGTTTTATGTCCCGACAGACTCTATTGGTTGCCATAGTCAAGCCATGGTCTTACACCTTATAATCCCTGTGTTTATTGGCCCAACAGACTTTATTAGTTTCCACAGCCGAGCTATGGTCTTACACCTTATACCTTTTTTGAGGTGTCACCTCGAAGGACCTTACCGCTGTTGCAGTGTCACCCCACAGAGCCTGTTGATCGCCGTCACGATTTGTGGTGTCACTCTAGTAAGTTAGATGATATCATTTTGTTTCATATTTAACATTGATGCTTGAACATCGTAGTGCCCTGATAAACCATAAAAGTAACATATTTTAAGCCCACATTTAGCATACTTTTGGATGATTTAAGCCTTGAAATGTGTAATTTGGTGCTCTTAATCCTTTGTTTTCATGTTTTATACCCAGGAGAGCACCGGATGACGAAAAGAAAGGAAAACAGGCCCAAAACAGAGTAAATGGGTCATATAACAAAATCCACACGGCCTAGGCCCAAGACCACATGGTCTTGCCCCATTCAACAGGCTCGAACACGGCCTGGCCATGACTTACATGGGCGTTCTCCACGGGCATGTCCCTGCCACGGCCAAGAGGAGTTTTACTTGAATTTGGATACTTAGGGGCAAAGAAACATATTCCGAAGCCTATATAGACACCCTAAGTATGACCAAAAAGGGGGGAACCCAGGGCTTTAGTCAAGGGGTGTCCAGCTAGGCCAAGGAGGCAGATTTGTGGGGATTTACTCGAAGATAGCCAGTTGATTCATCTCAAGAAGCTGGAATTATACTCAAGACGGAGGATCTCTCCTTCAATTCCTTTAGGGGGTTTTAGGGATTTCTTATGTTTTGTTTTATCTTTTCTTTTGAGATGTTTTCTTTTATTGTTATGAACTAAACCCTCAGATACCTGAGGGGGATGAAACCTAAGATGAATCTTGTTATCATTTGCTGAACTATATGATAAATATTTGACTTGTTCTTAATTCTTGTGTTGATATTTCCGAGATATTAATTCAAGTGTGATGTGCTTAGGTGGAGGAGCAAAAGTCCCTGCCTAAGAGTAGATCTAGCATAATTAAGTGGAGTTGATCGCGCGCCTAGAGATAGGGTGACGAGATTTTTCTAGATTAGGGTTAAACCTAATATGGGAGTCCATAGATTGAGTTAATGCAATTCTAGGGGTTTTAATTAGAAAGAGATTTCAATTAATCAACCTAGGGTTAGACGTTGGTCGCTTCGAGAGAGGGATTAATATAACTTAGGGAATATTACGGATCAAGTCAAATGAATAAATCGTCTGGTTCAGAGTTAGATAACAAGTGAAGTCTAGGTGGATTCTTCCTTGGGTGTCGTCTTAATCAATTGGTTTTCTCCAAAGTATTTTTCCCAAATTCCTTTTCTTTGTCATTGCATCTTTATTTTAGTTATTAATTAACTTTAGATTAGATAAAAATTCATTTAACTCTTAGGCTAGATAATAAAAAGAGAGTTAGTATTAGTACTTTTGGTTTCTTTGGGATTCGACATTCCGTTCTTGCCTTAACTATACTACTGTTCGATAGGTGTGCTTGGCTCAAATTGTTGTCATAGTTAGTTTTCAGGTTCGATCATTCTTTTTATAAATTTTAAGACTTTGACATCGCGAAAACAATGATCAAGTTTTTGGCACCGTTGCCGGGGAATGGAAATATTAAGAAAACTTAATTTTTTTTACTTTAGCCTTTTTTTATTGCAATTTATTTTTATTTTTTATTTCTTAACTTATTTTTAAACTTTGCTAAATTTTCTTTCTTTTTTTCCTTTCAGGTACCTTTAGTTTATGACTAGAAGGAACCCGACAGGACCTCTACTTTACGACAGTGATATTGAAGGTACCGTTCGCAGAAATCGCAGAGAAATAAGGCGAAGCTTAAACTACGTAGAAAAAGAGCAAGAAGCCGTAATAAATACCACAGCAGAGATGGCTAAAAATAATCCGCCACCTCCAGAGATGGCCGAACATCATGCTCCACGTACTATGTATGATTATGCTAAACCTAGTTTAACAGGAACTGAATCTAGTATTGTTAGGCCTACTATTGCTGCAAATAATTTTGAACTGAAACCTAACACTATACAAATGATACAATAGTTTATTCAGTTTGATGGTTTGCAGGATGAGGATCCTAACACATACCTAGCGAATTTTCTAGAATTTTGTGATACCTTCAAGATAAATGGCGTTTCTAATGATGCCATCCATTTTCGGTAATTTCCCTTTTCCCTAAGGAATAAAGCCAAACAGTGGTTGCATTCTCTTCCACGAGGGTCAATCACTACATGGGATCAAATAACTGAAAAATTTTTATTAAAATTTTTCCACCGGCCAAAACGACCAAATTGAGGAATGATATCCCTTCTTTTGTGCAGATGGATTTAGAGACACTTTACGACGCATAGGAGAGATACAAGGATTTGTTGAGAAGGTGCCCACACCATGGATTACCCTTGTGGTTACAGGTCCAAACTTTTTATAACGGGGTAAACCCCTCAACAAGGCAATTAATCGATTCAGCCACCGGCGGAACCCTAAACAACAAAACTCCTAAAGCGGCCTATGAGTTTATAAAAGAGATGCCACTGAATAACTATCAGTGGCAAGTTACAATGACAAGGCCAGCCAAAGCAGTCAGAGTTTTCAACATCAATGCAATGACCGCGCTATCAAACCAGGTAGAATTACTACATAAAAGATTTGATGGTTTATATGGTTCTTCGCAGGCACATCCAGTTATGCAGTGCGACGCAAGTGAAGGAGTGGTGAATCCTGAGTACCCACCCTACGGACAGGGCATAGAGAGCGACCAAATAAACTATATGGGTAACATTTTACGATCTAACAATAACCCTTATAGTAATACTTATAATTCAGGTTAGAAGAACCACCCCAATTTCTCATGGGGCGACCAAAGAAATCTAAGGCAACAACCATCCCAAAACTTTCAGCAACAGCCCTACCCACAGGAAAATAAGCTGATCCTTGAAGAGATTGTGACAAACTTCATAGCAGCCTCAGAAATACGTTCCCAAAATACATAAACACATTTCCAAAAGATAGAAACAAAACTTGAGGCATGGACACAAGAGTTCAAGGATCAAATCGGGCAACTCGCTAAGCAAATCTCTGAGAGACCACAGGGAAGACTACTGAGCAACACCGAGACTAACCCAAGAGAGCAAGTTCAAGCCATAACAGCTCAAGAATGCGAAGGGTTAGACGCGCCTAATTCAAAGCAAAATAATACGGTAGAAGAAGATATTGTTGAGGTCAATAACAAGCCGAAACCAGTAATCAAAGAGTACAAACCTCGCATACCATATCCCTAAGCAATAACGAAAATTGACACAGAGGAACAATTCGGTAAGTTTCGTAAACTTTTAAAAAAGTTACATATTAACTTATCATTTCTTGATTCGCATATGCCAGATTCCAGGAAATTTTTAAAGAAACTATTGACAAACAAGCTAAAGATTGACGAGGAATCACATGTGGAACTAAATGTAGTATGCTCAGCAATGTTGCAAAATAAACTACCACGGAAATTAAAAGATCCAGAGAGTTTTACAATTCCATGCTTAATTGGTAGTTTATCTATTGATAATGCATTAGCTGATTTAAGGGCAAGCATAAATGTCATGCCTTACAAATTGTTTAAACAACTAGGTCTAGGGAAACCCAAACAAACTAGGATGAGCATTCAATTAGCTGATAAAACTTTTAGAGTTTCTAGGGGTATAATTGAAGATGTACTTGTAAAGGTTGACAAATTTGTATTCCTAGTAGACTTTGTCATTTTAGACATGGATGAGGATAACACGATCCCCCTAATTTTAGGAAAACCATTCTTAGCAACTGCCAGAACTAAAATCGATGTTGATGCAAACAAACTCATATTCTGTGTAGATGAAGAGACAGTCACTCTTCAAGCCCTTGACTCAGCTAGAACATCGAATAACCAAGGTGAGAAAGTAAATTCTATTGATAACCATTCGGTTAATCCTTCTTTTTAGGAAGCACCACAAAAGAACACAACTGAGTCTGATCCGAAATCCTGTACCAACAAGGAAATAACTTACAAGGAACAAGGGATTCAGATCGATAAACTAGAAGAGGGGAAAACGAATCTTAAATAAGAACTAAGGATACACGAAGGAGAACCGAAGCCACTTCACGAGGCAGATAGGTTCAAAATTGGAGATCAGGTATTATTAGACAAAGCAGACCCACAAATATCTCCGCCTGATCCTAACACAAGCAAGGAAATCCCTTTCAAGGTAATCAATGTTTTTCCATACGGAACAGTTGAGGTAAGTAACCCCATTTTTGGTACATTAAAAATAAACGCTACTCGTCTTAAATTCTATCATGATAATGGAACTGCCAGCACAAGGAAGAACTTTCAACTCCTCAAACCACCATGAATATACAAATGAGAGGAGAGTCTAGCTTAAGAATATAAACGAGCGCTTCTCGGGAGGCAACCCGAGTACTAACCCCATTAACTTTTACATTTTTATTTTGTCTTATTTATTCTATTTTATCCTTCTGTTATAATACCTAACTGTAAACTAACCAAAAAGTACAGAATTCTAGGCCACACGGCCTTGCACACGGCCGTGGCCGTGGCTGTGTGGGTACACCAAATCTCTGTACTGACATGGCAGGGATGGTACGAGTCAGAACAAATCATATCTTCAAGTCACGGACTCACCCACCACATTACAGCCGTGCGATACGGCCGTGGCCAACACTGTTAGATCACACACGGGCGTGGAACCCTGAACATGGGCGTGGAAGAAACGAAGAAGGTGAAACACGGCCGTGCGATGTGGCCGTGTGAATCGACACGCCTAGGGTACACAGGCGTGGGAAAGTAACAGGCCCCAAAAGTCTATTTAAACCCACCCCCACCCCTCCTTCCCTATTCCTCACCCTTCTTCTTCCCTTACACCCTCAATTCTCAATCTAATTTGTTCCCATAGCTGTAGCTCTCACAATGGCCATGTCGAAGAAACGGAAAGATTCAAGCACAGTCTTCCTTAAGGAGACTGATCTACATAAATTCATGCCGGTCGCTTCACCAAATCGACAAGCCAAGGGTCTTTGAGACCATTTAATTCATAATTGTATTTTCTCGTTTTCTTTATTTTCCTTCTCTTTAACTATCTTATGCTTATATTAGTTTATTTTATCTTAGTTTCTTAATTTTAGGTTCTAAAGGCTACTTGGGAATCACGCCACTTCCGCCACCGCTAGCACCTCCGCAGCCTTAAAAGTCACACCCACCTTGCGAACCATCTACCAATAAGGATTCTCAAGCCCTTTATCTTTTATCCTTAGTTTAATTGAATTTCTATTTCCTTTCTCGTCATCTCTCTTATTTTCTAATATAAAATTAGTATATTTTAATTATTTCCTAATATTTCCTGGCTAATTCTCTACGAGCTCCCAATTTCTTCATCTAAATTCAGAGCTCGGTAACAAGTTTCCACACCTCTGATCCAAGGATTTCATCCAAAATAATTCAGGAAGTTTCACCTCTCTCCCTCTCTTTTGATTATCTACTAAATGTTATTATCTATCTTTGTACATTGAGGGCAATGTACATCTTAAGTGTGGGGGGTTAACTATAGAATTATTTGAAAATCCCTGAATGATATCTTGTCTTAAAATAATTTTCTCATATTATGATTAGAATGAAAATTCCTTTGATTGTTGATTTTTATTGATATGTTTTAGAGTAAGTCATTGATAATTATGCATTGATGATTAAATTTGAAGGATACTAGAGAATCAAACATGATAAGTTTATTTTTCAGAATTAAAAATTTTTTAGGTTGTCTACCTGAATCTGAATGTTACCTTGAAGTTTGAAATTTACAAAGTTGACATCAAATACCCATAATTTTTGTGAGACTTTGAGCCTTATAGAGCATATATTCTTTTTCGTGCTCACTTTTTATTATGAGTGTGTCAATGATCGTTGTAATCAGAGTTTTAAAATTTATAAAAGAATGATCAAAACCTAAAAACTAACTCTGACAATGATTAAAGGCAAGTGTACCTATCGAACAGTAGTATAGCTTAGGGAAGACCGGATATCGAACCCAGAAGAACTAAGAGTACTAATACTAACTTTCTTTTTATTATTTAGCCTTTAAAATAGAGTGAAGTTGCTTTAAACTATATTGACGAAGACTAAACTAAGGACACAAAGACAAAAAGGACGAATAGGAAAATAACTTTGAAGGAAAACTCAGTTGATTACGACGATACCCTTAGGAAGAATCCACCTAGACTTCACTTATTAATTAACCCTAAATTATATGATTTCTTTTACTTAGCTTGATCCGTAAGACTCCCTAACCTATATTAAACCCTCTCTCGAGGCGAATAACGTCTAACCCTAGGTTAATTAGTGGATCGCTTATAATAACCCCTTAGGATAGCAGTAAATCGATCAATGGACTCCCATATTAGGTTTCACCCTAATCCGGCAAAATCTCGTAACCCTATCTCTAGGCGTTCGATCAACTTCGCTTAATTATGTTAGATCTACTCTTAGGCAGGGTCTATTCCTCCTCCACCTAAACACATTAGATTTGGATTAAGCAACATAATTAAGAACAAACTAAGTAATTATCATATAACTTAAAAGTCAAATAAAAAGATTCATCTAGGTTATTCTAGAACTTTTATGGTTTATCAGTCAACATTGATCTGTTATTCTAGAACTTGCATCGTTTATACATGTCGAGACCACACTTTTGATTTGATATACAGAAATGATAAAGGCACCTAAGTTTTAACCCACTCACACCACTAAAAGACCTACCTTCATAATTAACCCCTAGTGAACCCTTTCTAATCCTAACAACCTTTTTTATTGACTTACCCACTAACATTTCCCCAAAACCCTTTTGTATTTGTTATCACCATTCTTTTTTTATTACCCTTATATCGAGACTTGATTTGATCAGTCGCCTAATTTTAGTAGTTGAATTCAACCTATTATTATTTGACTTGTTCTTTAAAAAATGAAGTATATTTATTATTAGTTCTATAATTAAGTGAGCTTACATGTTTAAATTTCAAATCTTGAAGAAAAAGCTCATATTATTAGTTTTCAATTGGTGTAATTATTTATTATTAGTTTGTGTTTCTAGTTAGGTAATTTGTCAGGTCAGTCTCGATTCTAACCCTCTAATTCAGCCTTTATCCATACCTTTAACCTAAGCCCCGTTACAACCCTATTAAAGACCTTTTGATTTGTGTATCATCTCATCTTATAGTGGTGGAGATTTGATTTTCATGCAAGCCTATGGGATTAACTTTTCATGTTTGACTTCTGAGTGCTTAATTCTGAACCTTAAACACTTCGAGTGATTCGAGTGAATCTTTAGTAAGGATGTCAACTCTTGTCGACTTTGAATCAGAGGTAATTATTCAGGTAAAGGAAAATGCCTATGTTTTCGTGTTTTAAAATTATGACTTAGATTGTTTGAATCTTTAGGACTCTTTGAGTTGAATTATCCATCTATAAATTATCTTTGAATTATGATAAAGCATTATTGATAAACATTATGAATCAAGGAGGTTTGTTTTAATTGTGACTTGAGAATTTTGCTTGAGGACAAGCAAAAGCTTAAGTGTGGGGGTATTTGATAAACTGTAAAAGTAACATATTTTAAGCCCACATTTAGCATGCTTTTGGATGATTTAAGCCTTGAAATGTGTAATTTGGTGCTCTTAATCCTTTGTTTTGATTTTTTATAACCAGGAGAGCACTAGATGACGAAAAGAATGGAAAACGGGCCCAAAACGGAGTAAATGGGCCATATCACGAAATCCACACGGCCTGGGCCCAAGACCACACGGTCGTGCCCCATTCAACAGGCTCGAACACAGCCTGGCCACGACTTACACGGGCGTGTGCCATGGGCGTGTCCCTGTCGCGGCCAAGAGGAGTTTTACTTTTATTTGGATACTTAGGGGAAAAGAAACATATTCCGAAGCCTATATAAACACCCTAAGTATGACCAGAAAGGGGGGAACCCAGGGCTTTAGTCAGGGGGCATCCAGCTAGGCCAAGGAGGCAGATTTGTGGGGATTTACTCGAAGATAGCCAGTTGATTCATCTCAAGAAGCCGGAATTATACTCAAGACGGAGGATCTCTCCTTCAATTCCTTCAGGGGGTTTTAGGGATTTCTTATGTTTTGTTTTATCTTTTCTTTTGAGATGTTTTCTTTTATTGTTATGAACTAAACCCTCAGATACCTGAGGGGGATGAAACCTAAGATGAATCTTGTTATCATTTGCTGAACTATATGATAAATATTTGACTTGTTCTTAATTCTTGTGTTGATATTTACGAGATATTAATTCAAGTGTGATGTGCTTAGGTGGAGGAGCAAAAGTCCCTGCCTTAGAGTAGATCTAGCATAATTAAGTGGAGTTGATCGCGCGCCTAGAGATAGGGTGACGAGATTTTTCTGGATTAGGGTTAAACCTAATATGGGAGTCCATAGATTGAGTTAATGCAATTCTAGGGGTTTTAATTAGAAAGAGATTTCAATTAATCAACCTAGGGTTAGACGTTGGTCGCTTCGAGAGAGGGATTAATATAACTTAGGGAATATTACGGATCAAGTCAAATGAATAAATCGTCTAGTTTAGAGTTAGATAACAAGTGAAGTCTAGGTGGATTCTTCCTTGGGTGTCGTCCTAATCAATTGGTTTTCTCCAAAGTATTTTTCCCAAATTCCTTTTCTTTGTCATTGCATCTTTATTTTAATTATTAATTAACTTTAGATTAGATAAAAATTCATTTAACTCTTAGGCTAGATAATAAAAAGAGAGTTAGTATAAGTACTTTTGGTTTCTGTGGGATTCGACATTCCGTTCTTGCCTTAACTATACTACTGTTCGATAGGTGTGCTTGGCTCAAATTGTTGTCATAGTTAGTTTCCAGGTTCGATCATTCTTTTTATAAATTTTAAGACTTTGACATCGCGAAAACAATGATCATGCCCCATCTATAAGGCCCGGAGCTTCGCACCTCACGGTTTACACCTAGCAACATCGGATTATGAAATCTAATAGAAACTCCTTTTTCCCTATCCATTCATCCATTTCTCCATTTCTAAAATTGATGCTCAAACACCATAGTGTCCCCTTTGCAAGGACTTGAACTTCAAACATCACGGTTTGCACCCCGCAATTTCTGTAATGCACCAAAATATAGGAGGTTAGATGAAATGAATAACCATGAAATAAGTCTTAGGCCTGATGGTTAAGTAGATAGTACACTCTTTAGAGATCCTAGGTTCAGACCTCATCTCTCTCATTTATTTTCTTTTTAATTTTAGCAAGCCAGGAAAAAAACCATACTATAATAAATATTAAATGGAGTAGAAAACAAATAAGTGTGGGCAGTAGCCCAATTGGTTAAGCATTCACCCTTCCCCTTTGGATTCCTAAGTTCAATTCATGCCAACCTCACCTCATTTCCCTTTTATTTTGGGCAAAAAGGCCCTTTAAAAGTTTGAAAACCTAGCTATTTAGTCCCCTTTCCTAATTACATTAGAATTTTGATTTATTTCTTTCATCCCAATTAGAATTTCTCCCTCTATTCTCTATAGTCTTCAATTTTCTTTTCTCCCCCTTTTCGTTTTCATCATATTTCATGTTATTTTGTTGTTGAAAATTATTTCTCTGCTTACCTCAAATCACAATCAATCTCCATTAAAACATTTTCCTACCGATTGTCAAACTCATTATCTATAACCTTCGTGCCTTCATCAAAAATTTGGTAAGTTTAATTGTTTCAATTAGTAGAACTTGTATATACTGAAATAGCATCGATCCACACTAATCTTTCAATTCAATTTTGATCTTTTACGATTCTCGTCAAATCCTCCACTAATCTTGATTAATTCTTGAAAAAAAACGTTAACCTATGTATAAATATTGTTTAAAAGACTTGTTTTAGGTACTCGAATCAAATTTGAACGAGAGGGACATTGCTCGATCTTCTGGTGAAAGGTTTGTGTTCTTTTACAAGCAAATTAGGACAAAATCGTGCTTAGAATAGGGCCACATGGGCGCGTGGACCATAAGGGTGGACCACACGACCATGTCCCCCTAAAACCCTAGGATAGTTCGTTCCTCCCATGAACAAGACCTCTCTACACGGTTTGCCACACGGGCGTGTGGACCACACGACCCACCACACGGTCATATACCCTGGAAACCCTAGTGTAGTTCGTAAACCATACGACCTGAACCCATCCACACGGCCTGGCCATACAGTTTTGTCTCCCATGTAGCTTAAGTTTGCAATTTCCACACGGTCATAGTTTGTTACATGACTTGAACACATGGCCATGTAACCCCTCAACATGTCTTAAAGCATTGCACACGTTCGTGTGCCCCTATTTATCAAATTTTATAGTTTTGACCTAGAATTTTATGTTTTGTTCAGTTTAGTCCCTAATTATTTCCCAAACTATTTTAATGTTTAATTTTGTTCAATTAAGTCCCTAATAGTATGATTTATGTTAGAATCCACGATTGATTGCATTATCATGGTATTTATATACATAATTGCATGAATTGTGAATAGCTTATATATGACTATTGTATCTATACTAGCGATCATACGTACAACATGCCTTATGTTACTGTTAATCCGAACACATGAAAAGCATGACTTTTGATACTGAATTGAATCATTTTTGGCATATTAATTGCTACTGAATCGCGCTATTATGAGCATACTAGTGCTACTATATTGTTTTGTTAAAAGTATATCAAATGCTATTGTATTGATCTGTTCGAACATGTCATATTGCATTTCATGGGTAGGATGATATGTATGGAGAAATTATTGGCAATTTATCTGCATTATTTTGATGTGTATTGATATGTTCGAACATGTCAGATTGTTATTGCATTGGTATATCCCATCTGTGATGTTTTTACTGTGAACCCATAGCCAAAGGCAGATTCCATCTGCGGTGTTTTTGTTGTGCATCCACAACCCAACGACAACTATTATCTGCAAACATGTTGTGCATCCACGACAAGTGGCAGTTTTTTCCTGCATTATTTTGCTATGTAACCACATCCATAGGTAGATTCCATCTACAATGTTTTTGTTGTGTATCTACAGCCATTGATAGTTTATCTGCAAACTAGTGGTGGTTAAAACCACAACCCGATGGGTAGGTGATTAGAGTTCTAGGGAACTCCCATTGTGGTGTGTAGAGGTGGGGTAGGATCTTTTCTGTTAAACTGAAACTGTATGACATTCATATAGCATGTGTATACAAACTAGATTTTCTGTGATGACATATTTATACTAATGTATAAATTGTTAAGTGAACTGAAATACCAACATTCTGAAATTGCTATTATGAATTCTAAGATACTATTGATGGTTAATATGAAAAATCGATACTCTGATTTGCTAATTATCTGTAATTATTCTATGCGTTATTATTTAGTACGACTTATCGACTGTTTGCACTAGTTTTGCTTATGATGGAACTTACACTGTGCTTCATAGCTCACTTCCCTTTTAATTTCCATCTTTTTAGATAACCCACCAGGTTAAAATGCTCACTCCCCATAGGTTTTGAGTTTTGTTTAGCATTCATGGCAGTTAACTTAATTTAAAATATGATTTTTAATTAATTAAGCATAAAATATAGGTTTTATTAAAACTAAGTTAAATATCACTTTTCGTTGTTAATTTGTAAATAAACAGTGAGTAATAAATAAATAAATGAACTAAGTTTTTCCTAAAGAAATCATCGTTACTTAGGGAAGTTAAACTAAAATATTTTTTTATAACTCATCAGCATTTTTGAGAATAGACTAAATTTTCTTCTAACACAAAAAAATGCTTTAGGTTGACTATCTTTTTAAACTCCGATCATATTAGGCTATCTCGGTGGCTGATGTAATCTCCTAAATTCAGGTCTAACTTCTAGGCTGGATTGGGGAGGTTACGATTTCGGATGGCGGTAAACAAAAATTCCGATTCCCAAATCCTAACTTCATCTAACCTATCAATAATTTTCCCTCCGTACTCCACTGTTATAAACATGAAATTCATGCATTTCACACACACAACAACATTATATACCCACACACGGTACGCAAAATATTTAAATATTGAGACATAACCACCAGAAAAAAAATATTCGTTCCTACAACATTCACATGCTTCTACTAGTTTATGCACTCGTAGCATACCCATTCAACACTTTTCATTCACACTCAGGTTTCTAAACACAATACATAATAGACGAGAAGGTATTTCGATCTAGAACCACAGCACCATAGATCACCCAAAAAGTAGAATACAAAAACTCACGTTGCTTCCTTTATCCTTGATAGCTTAGCTTGTCCAAACACCAGAGCCTCTTTTGTCCTGGTAGCTAAGCATGTCAACCATTTATCGGTTAATCTAAAGGTGTTCAACCCTTAAAAACCCAAAATCCATAATTATACAAAAGCTTTTAAGAGTTCTTACTCTACTTCTTTCTTCAATCCACAAGTACAGAGAGGGAAGGAAGCTTACCAGTTCCTCAATTTCTCTACTACCAGACTTCAATTCATATTACAGTTGTGACATGCAGAGCTTCCTTCAGCTACATCCTTTTTTTTTTTTGTTTAGAGAGTCTGAAGAAGATGGTGCTTTAGAGAGAGAAAAATTGGTCAATAGAACTGAGAAGAATTTTGTTTCCACACACACCTATATATATTCAATTGGCACAGTCTCTATAGACCAAAAAAACCACTCAACCCTAATCATTCTATCTCCCACTATGGGACTAGCCGGTTCCAATCTAACTGAACCATGATTGAAATCCAACCATCCCCAACCAGGAATTTAAGTTTCTAAATATATTACTAGAGCCCATAAATTTCTATTTCTATACAATTACCTCTCCAACTCTTCTTTGAGTTTGGGTCCTTATGAGAACAGAGTATGATAGGATGGATGTCAATATTTTGTTTTCAATTGCGATATTGATGAGACAAGTTATATGGTACAAAAAAACTGTCCGATGATGCAAATTCAATGGTTTGCAAATTAAAGAAATCCATCTATGGGCTTAAGCAAGCCTCTCATCAGTGGTATTACAATATTTACCAAGTGATTATCTCATTCGATTTTGAGATGGCTTTGGTTAGTTATTGTATATATCACAAGTTCAGTAGGAGTAAGCATAGTCTCAATCAATGCCCCAAGAATGATTTTGAGATTACAGAAATGCATAAAATTCCTTATTTTTCAACATTGAGAAGTCTAATGTATGTTCAATTTTATACATGTTCAGATATTGCATACATTGTTGGAATGTTATGCAAATATTTGAGCAATTTGGGTGTGGATCATTGGAAAGCAATTAAACGATTCATACAACATTTTAGAAAACAAATATTACATGCTCACATATCGAAGTTTGATAAGTTAGAGATCATCAGGTATACAGACTCCAATTTTTATAGAATATGGATACAAAATTTTATCACTATGCTTAAAATTGTGACAATAAATGGTAGCCCTTTATTCCAATAACAACAGGAGCACATCAATGTCAACCCATATATACTTTAAATTCAATGTTGTTAAAGTAAGAATTCAGAGTGGTCAAGTGCCTATAAAACATATTGGGACAAACTCTATGATTGCGGATCCACTAACTAAGGGACTACCACTCGAGGTTTTTATAAGCACACTTCTCATATGGGTGTAATGTCATTTTTGGATATTCGGTTTTAGTGGGAGTTTCTAATTTATTTTTTTTCTGTTATAGACACATTTTTCAATTATTTCAGTTTACAGATGTTAAGGTTATTTTGTGTAGAAATAAGGTTTATTTGATTTATTCATACATTGATTTTGGTAAGGTTTGATCTCACTAAGGTTTAAGGGGTACCAATTGAAAATAGACCTGTTTAAATCACATTGCTTGTAATTTCCATTCTACAAATCCATACTTGATCTATGTCATTTAGTTGTGTTAATATCTGTGATCAAGGATATATTTAGTTACCATATATGTAACAAAAGTCGCCTTGGTTGTATGTTAACATAATTAATGGACAAGGTTATTTGGAATACCTTTTGGATATGATAGCAAAGTTTTGAGCTTATAAGGTTTTATGATGATATGTAATTATAAGACAAATAGTATGTGTGTGTGTGTGTGTCTTTGGTCCAAGTGGGAGATTGTTGGATGACATGGACATTATATATATATAATAAGAAAATTACATGTCATTATTTACTATCATACAAAATTAGCCCTAATTAAAAGAGATCTAATATGGTTAAGACTTATATTAAATAAAGTATGGGCCTAATATATATAGATACTCTACTAGCTAATTTCTAATTAATGATAGGTTGATTAAAAGTTTAGGTTAATATGAAAAAGTTATATATTAGGGTTATGGTCATCAAATAACACATGTGTAACTGTTTTGACATGTCATCTTCATAAAAGAGAGAATTACATTCTCTAAAATACTTATGTGTTAATTTGGAAGATCAGGACCACAAGATTCGAATATTTCAAAATATTGATATGTTTAGGCAGACTTCCATATCTAGGTTGGTTCTTGATGATCTGACATGATGGATCTTAATTTATTATGATTTATATTAGATTCTAACACAAAATTGTAAAATATTATTTTGGGAGTAGTTTGGAAATTTTAATTTTAAAATTTGACTCGAGTTCAAATTTGATTTAAAATAAAATTTGAATTATTCAATTAACTAATAAAGTCAATTAGGCTTATTCATCTGATAAGTTATTGCGCTGGGAAGTTTTTTTTTTTTAAATTCGGCTAGTGAGTTCTAAACAATAATTCAATGATCGGTATGATGGATCAGTACCCGTCAACGAGTAGAAGAACATACCTGAGATCCAAGTTTATCTGTCGACCAATGTCGAAGATCAGGAGAAAGCTATTTGGATTTTGGGTTCACAGATTTGTGACACTCAAAGCTATTTCATAAAAAAAAAAAATTTTTGAACTGTAGAAGAAAAGAAGAAGAGCTTTTAATTGGTGCTAGCAGTGCGAACAGAGAAGACCATACAACTGTGATTTTAATAGCCAAGGACTTAAATAAAATCTTTTCAATAATTTAACGACCATTTTATAACTTTTTAAAATTTAATAACCAAAATATAAATTTATTAGGTTGAGTTTAAAATGATATTTAGTTGGGATATTAATCAATTGAAATGTGACCAATCACAGTTTAATGTTAATTAATAACCCTCACGATTGTACCTAGTATGTGTATTCTGACTGAAAATGAAATATTTAATTGATTTTTCATCTCCATAGACTTCTATCTGTGAATGCCTTATTTCCTACGGATTTATTAACAATACTAAATAACCATTTAATTAATTAGAGTAGACTTGAAGTAGATTAGTTTGTTAGTTTAGTGGGGTTGGGTCACCACAGTATTGAAGCTTCTTTCGAATATCAATCACATTATCTCTAACGAGGTCAAAAATAATATTCTCAGTAAAATTAGTTAATATAGAAATAATATTGATTATTGTAGCGGTTATATTAAAATCAACAATTTAATATTTGCGCTTGAATTTAAATATAACTATAGCTATAATGTGAGAATAAAAAATTACTATTAAGAGTATTAAATTAGAAATGATATATAATAAAAGTTTTAAATTATTCTTTTATGGAATTACTAAAAATATGTGAAATTGTAACTTTCTTTAATAAAATATTATCATATTATTTTATGTTAAATTAATCATGTATTTAATTAAAATTATTCAATTAATATCATTTTATTTATACTATTATTTAAGTCACTGATTGAATTGATGCACGAGTCAATCGAGCATAGACTCGGTTAGAAAAATTACAGAAATATCATTTCATAATTAAAATAAACTAAAAATATGTGAAATTGTAACTTTATTTAATAAAATATTATCATATTATTTTATATTAAATTAATCATGTATTTAATTATAAGTATTCAATTCATATTAGTTTATCTATATTGTTATTTAAGTCCCTAATTGAGTTGATGTCACGAGTCAACCGAGCACCAACTAGGTTAGGAAAATTATAGAAATATCCTTCAGTAATTAAAATAAGTTATATTATTCGAAGGAACTTTAGTCTTTTTATTTTAACAAAAACCAATAAAAATATACATATTGTGAGATTTGAACCCATACAATTGGACTAGTAAAACTTTATATTTATCACTCAACTAAAGTCTCATTTTAGGGTAAATTCACATTTAATCACCCAACTATCAAAAATTTTCATTTTAGGCACCAAAATAAAAAGTTTGCAATTTAAGCAGCCACTGTAATTCCCCAAATTCTATAATTACTGGTTTATAATTATATTAAGTAAATTAATTTGTTCCAATGGTTAAGTGTTCTAGATGTATGCCTAAAATGTTTGATTCCCTTTCCTTGAATTTTTATTGTTTTTATTCTTACATTTGGCTAGTCACATAATTCAACGATCGGTACGGAAGTCAATCTGTCGGTCACTGTCGAATATCAAGAGAAAATTGTTTGGATTTTGGGTTCACAGATTTGTGACACTCAAAGTTGTTTTATTAAAAAAAATTGAATTGTAGAAGAGAAGGAGAATAAGAACTAGCGATTGTTTTAAAAGTCAGTGACTTAAATAATTTTTTTAAAATAATTTAATAATATTTTATAACTTTTAAATTTTAATAATCAAAACATAAATTTATTAATAATTTAATGACTTTTAAGTTGAATTTAAGCCCATGTAAATGATATTTAGTCGGCAAATTCAATATCTATCCTAATTTACGGGAAAGCTTGTCTGAAATGCAGTTTTCTTTGACCAATCACAGTTTAATGTTAATTAATAAACCTAACGATTGTACCCATTATGTGTATTCTGACTGAAAATAAAATATTTAATTGATTTTTCATCTACATAGACTTCTATTTGTGAATGCCTAATTTCCTACGGATTTATTAACAATACTAAATAACCATTTAATTAATTAGAGTAGACTTGAAGTGGATTTGTTTGTTAGTTTAGTGGGGTTGGGTCACCTCAGTATGGAAGACTTTATAGCTTCCTTTGGATTCAATGGGTTCAAGTTCGGCTTTTGAAATATTTTTCTTTTCATAAAACTCCAATAAAATTTTTGACAAAAAGACCTAATCAGTCAATCCTCAATTAATAACATCATTAATTACATGATTATGAATCACCATTAGGGGTGAGCGTTCGATCGAATCGAATCGAATCGAATGAAAAAATTTCGAGTTAATCGAGTTGACGAATCATATTTTATCATCCTAATTTGATTTGAAATTTTCTCGAATCGGGTCGAGTGAGATGGAATTCGAATCGAATCGAATCGAATATATTTGTTCGAGTTAAAATTTAAAAAATAATTTTGGGTCCTTGTAACCATTATCACCCATCGTAATAAAATTTGTCCATCTTAACCAAATTTTTTTATTAACTTTCATCACCAAATAATTTATTTATTAATCTTTTATATACGGGTTAGCTTCTTTGCTTGCTTAGTTCTTTCAATTATCTTCAGATTCTTGTCACTATGTATTTTGAAATTAAAAAATATACTAAATGTAAAAATGTGATTTTTAATAAAAATTATTTTAAAGATAAAATGTGAAATTGATACCAATATAAAATTTTAACACTTAATTTTTATGGCATAATTAATAATTCAATTTTAATATAAATATTCAATATGACTAAACAATTCAATAATATAAATAATATAAAATGTGAAATTTAATTTAATAATATAAATAGTAGATATAAATAAAATTATTACTATTTATATATAGTGATTTTTTGGATAATTTTGATTTTTATTTGAGAGTAAAGGGTGAGAAGTAAAAGTTTAGGGGAAAATAAAAAGTTTTGGAGAATAAAAGTTTGAGGGAAAATAAATAGGGGAGTAAAATTTTGAAGGAAAATATTAAAAAAATTGGAGGGGATGGGTTTGGGGTAGATGGGAGGTGAGATGGGAAGGAGTAAAAGTTTTAGGGGAAAAGTGGGAGGGAGTAAAAATTTTGGGGAAAATAAAAGTTTTGAGGATTTTTGGGAGTAAAATTTTGAGAAAAAGTAAATGGGAGAGTAAAATTTTGGTGGGAAATGGATTTTGGGTAGATTGGGGTTGGGAGGAGGGGAGTAAAAGTTTGGGGGAAAGTGGGAAGGAGTAAAAGTTTTGAGGAAAAGTAAAAAGGTTTGGGAGTTTGGGGTAAAAATGTAAAATATTATAGTTTGATATTCGAATTATTCGAATTATTCGAGTTATTCGAATTCGAAAACTCAACTCGATTCGAACTCGAAATTCGAAAAGAAAAAATCGAGTTGACTCGAATAACTCGATTAACTCGAATAACTCGATTCGTTTAACTCGAAATTCAAATTTTTTTCGATTTTTTCGAATCGAATCGAGTTTTGCTCACCCCTAATCACCATAGGATAATCCATACTAAAAAAGTGGGAGAAGCCTTTAAAAGGTACTGCAAAGATCAACTTCTTGTTCATAGGAATAAATTAATATTTTATTTCTTTTAAAATAAAGAGAAATATTTATTTCAAGTTACAACCTAAGAGACTTTTTCAACATCTTATCTTTCAGAACACAACAAGATACATTTCTATCTACATATTCTATATATTCTATAATAGATAGAAACTTAAATCAAATCATGTCTTCACATATCAAATATTTTCATATCCATACATATGACACTTTTGTTCTGACAATGTGATGGAGAGTGAGTGCAAAAAAGAAACTTTCATTTTGAGTCTCCTATTATTTAATTTAATATTATTAAATATTGAATTTGATTGAAAAATAAAAACTTTGAATCTTTTTCTATTTACTTTATGTATATCAGAAAAAGATTCGAAGTGGATTTCTAGACCCATGAACAGTGGCGATTTTGGGGGCTGGCAGTGGTCTCGGCTCCCCCTAAAATTAAATTTTTTTTTATTGTTTAGTCCCTTAAGATTTGAAAACTTTGACCCCCCTTAAATTGTTGCTTAGCTCCCCTTTTCAACTTTAAACATTAAAAAGAAATCTCTATTTTTTTATTTTATCCATATAATATATTTTAACTTTTTAATTTTAAATATTTATATAATATATTATTGTAATCAACGTTAATATAACATTAATGTAATATTGATATATTTCCAACTTTCTTTTTTTTTTAGATGATAGTTTTTAATATAATATTAAATGTGAATTTAGGTTAAAATTTAATTTGTTAACTAGTGAAAAAGAAGTCTCTTTTCCTATTGCTATTAACAACTATTGTCATCAACGTTTGTCCTTCAAACGCGGCTTCGAGTTCATCTTCTAAGGTTTTTCTTTTCATCTTTTTGCAATTTTACAATTGTTTTTATTGTGTTTTAAAGTTTATAGTTTAATTTTATTTTATAGTTATTAAATTTTTTTATCTTTTAAGATATTGTAGTTATGAAGTCGAAAACAATTGATTCATTTTTTAAAAAGAAAAGTTTAGAGACTACACAATCACCTTCAGAAGCGTCACAAATTGAGGTACCACCTTCATTGCTTGTTCCTTTAAACTTTAATGCACGTCCTTCTAGAATTCCTAGAGTTGAAGATGAGGCACTTGATTTGTCTAACTTAGAACGTGAACCTGGGTTACTAAGCAAATATATGAGTATCCAGTTAATATAGGTGATGAAATTCAAAGAGCTTATATTAAAGCTGGACCATATCAACCTATTCTTTTAGAATATCCCGCTTCCAATTCAAAAAAGCATCCTCATTATTTTCAACCATCATGGTTTAAACAATTTTCCTAGTTAGAATATTCAACTTCTAAAAATGCAATATTTTGTTTGCCTTGTTTTCTTTTTAATAC
The DNA here is from genome assembly GCA_025503065.1 of Gossypium bickii. Classification (NCBI taxonomy): domain Eukaryota; kingdom Viridiplantae; phylum Streptophyta; class Magnoliopsida; order Malvales; family Malvaceae; genus Gossypium; species Gossypium bickii. Next base: position 12,223,604 of record CP106709.1, read on the forward strand.
CAATCCAAGTAGTCATTTTGGATCAACTGCATTTACTCCTAATGGCTTTAGTAATTGGAAAAGGGTACACGATGGATGCAATTGTGCTTTTTTGACACATATGGGAAAAGATCTGAATTCACTGCATAATAATGCACAACAAGCTTATGTAGATTTAATGAATCAAGCTCAACATATTGAAGTATCACTTGATAGACAAACTACACAACAAATTTCAGCTAATCGTCTACGTCTGAAAACTAGTATAGATGTTGTTCGATGGTTGTCATTTCAAGGGTATGCTTTTAGAGGTCATGATGAAAGCTTGGGATCAAAAAATCGTGGGAACTTTCTTAAATTGTTATCACTATTAGCATCGTATGATGAGAAAGTTGAAGATGTTTTGAAAAGTACTTCACAAAATGCTAGTTATACTTCTTCAACAATACAAAAAGAGATATTGCAAATTTATGCCAGTAAAGTTCGTAATGTAATTCGTGAAGAAATTGGTAACAGAAAGTTCAGCATTATTGGGGATGAAGCGAGAGATGAGTCAAAAAAAGAGAAAATGGTAATTATTTTAAGATTTTTTGATAAACAATAACAAGTAAAATAACGATTTTTTGATTAGTTCATGTTAAAGATACTGCATCATTGACTTTGAAGAATGTGACTCTTAATGTTCTCTTGCAACATAGTTTTGGCATACAAAATATCCTAGGTCAAGGCTATGATGGAGCAAGCAATATGCGTAGGGAATTTAACAGCTTGCAAGCTTTGATTTTGAAGTGTTGTCGATATGCTTATTATGTTCACTGTTTTGCTCATCGTCTTCAGTTAGCATTGGTTGTAGCAGCTAGAGAAGTGGTTGAAGTGCATCAATTCTTTAAAGACTTGCCTGATATTGTTAATATTTCTTCAGCTTCTTCCAAATGACACGATAAATTACAAAAAGCCGAAGCAGCTGAAATAACTCGTTTGGTATCCATCAATGAGTTAGCAACTGGAACAGGAATGAATCAGATTGAAACTTTACAACATCCTAGTGAGACTCGATGGAGTTCCCATTTAAATTCAGTTACTAGTTTACTGAAGATGTACATTGTTACTAGCACAGTTCTTGAAAATCCAAAAAATATCGCTTCTAACTATTCTCAGCGAGGAGATGCTCATAACGCATATAATAGATTGAGATCTTTTCTGTTTATTTTTATTTTGCATATGATGAAGGAAGTTTTAGGGATTACTGATAACCTTTGTCAAGCTCTACAGCCTTGTTCTCAAGATATATTAAATGCCATGAGTTTAGTTTTGACAACGAAAGATTTAATTCAAAAGTTGAGAGATGATGGATGGAATGAATTGTTGAAAAATGTGATATCTTTTTGTGAAGCTTGGGACTTGGATTTTCCAGATATGAATGTTCAATACATTGTGGGTCGTAGTCGCAACAAGAAGGAAGATGTTACAGTGGAGTATCATTATTGAGTGGATATATTTTTTGCTACAATAGATACTCAGTTGCAAGAATTGAAGAGCAGGTTTAACGAAAATGTTGTCGAGCTTCTCACTCTTACTACAGCTTTAGATTCCAAGGAGTTTTTCAAGTTATTTGATATTGATAAAATTTGCATTCTTGTAAACAAGTTATATCTAGAAGATTTTTCTCAACAAGAGAAAGAACGTCTCTCATATGAGTTGAAACATTATGAACTTGATGTATGTAAGCATTCTGATTTGAGAAAAATATCAACACATTTTGAACTTTGCATAAGCTTAGTTGAAAGTGGAAAGTCAGTCATGTACCCACTCGTTGACAGATTGATTCGTCTTATATTGACTCTTCCAGTTTCAATAGCATCCTCAGAATGTGTTTTTTCTGCTATGAAGATCGTGAAGACTCGACTTCGTAGCAAGATGGAAGATGATTTTTTTAATAAGTTCTTTGGTTGTGTACATTGAGAAAGAAATTGCAGAAAAATTTGATATAAACGAAATAATTGATGATTTTAGTGAGGTCAAGGATCGAAGAGTGCAATTCAAATAAATTTTAAGATTTCTTTCTAGTTTATTTTTATTATTAAATTATTTTTCTTTAATTAATTTTTATTTTTAAATTTATTATTTTTCATTATCTCGCCCCCTTCTTGAAATTTCCTAGCTTCGCCCCTGCCCGTGAAATGAAAAAAATAGCCTCTGGATTTGTTTTTGTTTTATATTCATCTGAATGAAATATGAGAAAGAAAACAATAAATAAATAAAAGAAATAAAATGAATGAAAGATGCATATCATACAATAGTAATTTAATACACATAGAAATTGTAAAAAAAATAAGTTGCCAAGAAGTTATTTGAACCCTCTTGCACTAACAACAATACCAGGTTGAGGAGGAAAATGGCTCGTGAAACCCTCCAAATTACAGAGTTCGTGAATAATATTCCGACAACTATACACTGGAAAAGGCTTTGGGCATTATTCAGTTTTCATGGCAAGGTGAAAGATGCTTTTATTACGATCAAGAAAAGTAAAGTTGGAACAAGGTTTGGATTTGTAAGGTATTCAAGTGTAACAGATGCTCAAAGGGAAATTGACAGACTCAATGGTTTCGTCTTACGTGGGTATAGAATTGGAGTGAAAATGGCTAGTTTCAAAGGAAGAAGGAAGATATGGAGGAAAAGGAATACTAATGCTAATACAATTAGCAATAAGGAACATTATAGTATTGAAAAGGATAGAACTGTTAGCAAGAAAGATGATACTTTTGGGTGCTCAAAGGATGATCGACTTAAAAACATGAATTTTTTAGAAACGGAGGGGAACCAAGCAAAAGCAGTACAAGGTTTTGTGGAAGAAGAACTGCTATGGAAACTTCAAAGGTGCTTAGTGGGGGAATCAACGACAGTTTGTGATACAAGAAGTATGGCTGAAAGATTGACTAAGTTTGGTCTTGGGGAGGTATCTATTAAGAGAATTCAAGGAAAATTTTTTCTGATAGAAGTTCTGGATGAGGAGTATACGGAAGTTTTGAAACAAAATGATTGGGCGTATATGAAGGAATACTTTATAACAATCGAGCCATGGTCGAAAAAGAGATTTGTATTAGAGAGGGTGACATGGATCGATGTTGCAGGTATACCATTGCATTGTTGAAATTATGAAACTTTTAAAAGAGTGGTAGAGTTATGGGGCAAGTTGATATCTATGGAAGAAAGCTGGAATAGTACTAATAGTTATGAGAAGATGGAGATGTTGATTTCGATCAATCAACCACACCAGATTGATGAGTTAATAATTATGGAGGTTGGTGATTGCAAGTGCCCGATCAGGATTAAAGAAAGATGGTTGTCAGAATAGAAATATGAGAATTCTTTGAATGTTCGGGATCAATCGGAGGAGGATGGAGGAGAAACACCGAAAGTTGAGTTAGGGACCAGATTAGTATTGGAAAATTCCTCGGAGGAAAGGCGAAACAACGTGGGAGGTGTTTTAAATGCAATCAGCCTTGAAGAAGGTGTAATTGAAAAAGTTGGCATGGGGTCTTCTACAGAAGGTGTACTGTCAGAGGAAAAATTTTTTGAGAATAAAAAAAATCATATTTGTAGAGGGAATGGAGAACGGTTTAGAAATGGATAGGGCCAAGGAGGACTTGTTAAACATGGGCCTTATTATCCAAGTGGTCCCGAATGAGTTTTGTGGGCAACAAAAGAGTTTGGATCCAGCTACAGTCTCTATAGGTGAAAATGGGCTGTCTTTAAGAAGTGGTAGTAGCCCAATTGCTACTGATGAAGGAGGTTATGGTTCGAGGGGAAATAGTGTGGAAGAAGCAGAAGTAAGGTTTAGTATTGAAGAGGAATTTTGTCAATTTAGTCAAAATAGATGAAAGAAAAAGTCTTTCAACAAAAGAATTAGATCGATGCACGAAATTCAAGATGGTGTTTGTCGATAAAGGAAAAGCAGAAGAGGGATAGAAAGGAGAAGATCGAGAAGGGTAAAGCGATAACAAGGTGTGAAGATTCAATAGCAAATTTATCTTTATCTGATTCAGATATAAGCAATCGTAGGAGGGTCATTTTAAGGGAGGCAAAGAGAACTTGGGAAGTAGGGAAAATGTTGGGGCTAAGTGTGAGGGGGGACGAGGAAGAAGTAATTGATGAAATTAGGAGATTAGAGGGGCAATAGATGGAGGAAGTTGGAGGAATCGGACGCGCCAGAGACAGGAATGTTAGTGAGTTTTTCTTGAGTTCGGAATTACTATATTTGTTCTTGTTGTATAGTTTGATTTAGTCGGGGGTATGAGAATTTTATCTTGGAATATTAGGGGGTTTGGGGTCGGAGGTGAAAAGGGAATCTGTCAAAAGAATATGCCATTTGTCTAGAGCGAATGTTTGTTTTATCTAGGAAATAAAATTAGAGTTGGTTACTAAGGAAGGTGTGAGAAAATTATGGGGGGGATGATAATTGTGACTTTAGATTCGTTGCAGCTTTAGGTAGGTCGGATGGTCTATTGATAATGTGGAATAAAGATGAATTCATATTGTTCAAAGAATGGAGTGATGACAGATTGATAGTTATTGAAGGAAAATGGGCTAAGGAGGATTTAGATATGGTTTTAATCAATGTTTATGCTCCTAACATTGTGTCTAAGCAGAGTATTTTATGAGGGTTATTAATAGAGCTTAGAAATCAGTTTGCAAGCCCTTGGATTGTGGGAGGAGATTTAACGTGGTGCGTTGCAGAAGTGAAAGGAGTAGTTGTTTGGGAATAGAGAAGGGGTCTAGAGAGTTCGATAATTTTATCCATAATTGTAATCTCGTTGATTTTTCAATAGTGGGAAAGAAATTCACATGGTACGGCCCAGATAACAAAAAAAGCAGGCCCGATAGGTTCTTGCTGGAAGAATATTGGTTGATACAGATTAAGGATCTACAGCAGCTGGGGTTAAAAAGATCAATTTCATATCACATACCAATTTTGTTAGCAGATGCTGAAATTGATTGGGGTTCTAGGCCATTTAAGTTTATCAATGGGTGGTTAAAGAAAAAGGAATGTGCGGGCTTGATAGAGAAAGAATGGACTAATATGGGCAGTTTGAATGGTTAAGTAGCAAGAAAGTTGAGAAAACTTAAGGGGGTATTGAGGAAATGGAATGGGGATAATTGCAATGTGTTGGAAAATAGAATTGTAGAGTGTGAAGATAGGATTAAGGTGTTAGATGAAATTAGTGAATAGAGAATGCTGAGTGAGTGTGAAATGGAGGAGCTTAAAAGATTGAATTTCGATATTTGAGACGCAATGAAATTCAAAGAACCATTGTGGCAACAAAAATCTAGAATGATGTGGTTGAAAGAAGACGATGTGAATATAGCTTTTTTCTATAGAGCTGTTAAGATAAAAGCAAAAAGAAAGACTATATATAGAATGAAAATTTGGAGATTTTGGTGTAATGAACCAAGGGAGTTAAAAAAGAGAGTGTATGAATTTTTTAAAAATCATTTTCAGGAGCGGTGGAGGAATTGGAGGATGGAGATGGAGCTTAATTTTAGGAGATTAAATGATAGTGAAGTAGAGAAGCTGGAGGAACCTTTTTCAAGAGAGGAGATTAGAGATGCAGTATGGAGTTGTGAGGAATCGAAAGCTCTTAGTCTGAATGGGTTTAACATGTGTTTTTTCAAAAAATGCTGGAATACAATTAAAGATGATCTGTTTAGAATGATGCCCGATTTTTATAGGTCTGGGAAGCTTGAAAGATCCATCAATTGTTCGTTTATTGTTTTAATTCCAAAAATGGAAAATTCGAGTGAGATTGCTAATTTTCGTCCAATTTGTCTGGTTAGTTCTCTGTACAAAATTGTTGCAAAATTTCTTTCTCGTAGATTAAGGGTAGTTATTAGTGAATTGGTGAGTGAGACACAATGCGCCTTTATTATAGGAAGGCAGATTTTCGATGGTATCCTAATTTCTAATGAAGTGATACATTTGGTGAAAAAAATGGAAGGAAATGTAGGAAATTTGATATTCAAACTGGATTTATCCAAGGCGTACGATTGCTCTATTGGGATTTTTTAGAATTAGTTTTACGAAAGATGGGGTTTGGGGACAGATAGATTGGATGGTCGATGGAATGTGTTTCAACTACGAGAGCAGCTGTCCTTGTAAATGGATCATCTACAAATGAATTAATTTTGGTAAAGGGTTGCGTGAAGGAGATCATTTATCTCTATTCCTTTTCATTCTAGTAACAAAAGTACTACACTTGTTGCTAGAAAAAGCAGGGGTGTTGGGATTTATTGAAGGTATTCAATGTGTTATTCCGGGTCAAATAATTTTGCATTTACAGTTTGCGGATGACACTATTTTGTTTTTAAAGGCAGAGGAAAAGGTGGTGGAAAATATGAAATTTATACTCCGTTGTTTTGAGATTTTTCGAGCTTGAGTATAAACTCCAAAAAATCATGTATTGTGGGGTTTGGTGTGAATGAGAAATTTCTTTACCGTATGGCAGTGATAAACCGTAAAAGTAACATATTTTAAGCCCACATTTAGCATGCTTTTAGGTTATTTAAGCCTTGAATTGTGTAATTTGGTGCTCTTAGTCTTTTGTTTTCATGTTTTATACTGAGAAGAGCATCGGGTGATGAAAAGAACGGAAAACGGGCCAAAACAGAGTAAATGGGCCATATCACGAAATACACATGGCCTGGGCCCAAGACCATACCGCCGTGCCTCATTCAACAGCTTCGAACACAACCTGGCCACGACTTATATGAGCGTGTGACATGGCCGTGTCCCTGCCGTGAGAAAGAAGAGTTTCACTCGGATTAGGATAGTTAGGGGCGAAGAAACATATTCAGAAGCCTATATAAACACCTTAAGTATGACTTAAAAGGGGAGAACCCAGGGCATTAGTCAGGGGGCGTCCAGCTAGGCCAAAGAGGGCAGATTTGTGTGGAATTTACTTGAAGATAGCCAGTTGATTCATCTCAAAAAGCCGGAATCATACTTAAGACGGAGGATCTCTCCTTCAATTCCTTCAGGGGGTTTTAGGGATTTCTTATGTTTTGTTTTATCTTTTATTTTGAGATGTTTTCTTTTATTGTTATGAACTAAACCCTCAGATACCCAAGGAGGATGAAACCTAAGATGAATCTTGTTATCGTTTGCTGAACTATATGATAAATATTTGACTTGTTCTTAATTATGTATTCTCAATTCTTGTGTTGATATTTCTAGAATATTAATTCAAGTGTGATGTGCTTAGGTGGAGGAGCAAAAGTCCCTGCCTAAGAGTAGATCTAGCATAATTAAGCGGAGTTGATCGTACGCCTAGAGATAGGGACGAGATTTTGCCGAATTAGGGTGAAACCTAATATGGGAGTCCATAGATCGAGCTAATGCAATTCTAGGGGTTTTAATTAGAAAGAGATTTCAATTAATCAACCTAGGGTTAGACGTTAGTCGCCTCGAGAGAGGCATTAACATAACTTAGGGAATCCTACGGATCAAGTCAAATGAATAAATCTTCTAGTTCAGAGTTAGATAACAAGTGAAGTCTAGGTGGATTTTTCCTTGGGTATCGTCTTAATCAATTGCTTTTTCCTCGAACTTATTCTCCCAAATTTCATTCTTCTTTGTCTTAGAGTTTTTAGTTTAGTAGTTAGTTAATTTAGATTAAACAACAAATTCCTTTAATTCTAAGGCTAGATAATAAAAAGAAATTTAGTATTAGTACTTTTGGTTCCTTTGGGTTCGACAATTCGATCTTGCTAACTATACTACTGTTCAATAGGTGCGCTTGCCTCAAATCGTTGTCATAGTTAGTTTCCAGGTTCGATCAATCTTTATATAAATTTTAAGACTTTGACATTGCATAAAATAATGATCAGGAAACTATTTGCAAATGTAAGATCGAGGTGTAGCCTATTTGTTATCTGGGTATACCATTAGGAGTGGAATCGAGGAGAGTTGCTACTTGGGAGTTTGTGGTTGAGAGATTTAGAAAGAAATTGTCGGGTTGGAAATGTAGAACTATGTCATGGGCAACTAGGATAGTTTTTATAAGTGCAGTGTTATTGACTTTAGGATTTACCTCATGCCCTTATTTCAAACACCGGTGACAGTAGTTAAAAAATTAGATAAAATTAGGAGAAACTTTCTGTGGGTGGTTTTGATGGCAGACGAAAATTGGCGAAAGTTAGTTGGAAACAGATATGCAGCCCAAAAGTAAAAGGTGGAGCCGGAGTGGTTAACCTTGCGATAAAGAACAAAGCTCTGTTAGCAAATTGGATATGGCGTTTAGCGGTTGATAAAAAGGCATTGTGGAGTAAAGTAATATTAGCTAAGTATGGCAATAATACGAAACAGTGGAGATTTAGTGCGAACAAATTGGAAGAAATGTCGATGGTTTAGAGAGTAATAGTTGAGAATTCGTTAGATGCTAGAGTGGCTAGATGGATGGGGAATAAAGATTTTAGTTAGAAGATAGGGAATAGAAAGGTAACATTGTTTTGGGTAGATAAATGGTATGGTAATGGTCCATTAAAACTGGATTTCTCTAGACTTTTTCGTTTAGCTAAACTCAAAAATGGTTTGGTTTTTGATTATTCGTTCAATAGTGGTTTTTGTAATGTTAAATGGGAAGATCTTTTTGTGTGTCCTCTGCTGAATCAGGAATTGGGAATTCCTAGTCGTCTCATTGATAGGGTAAGTTGTGTGGCCTTGGTTTCGGAGGTAGAGGATCAGATATTATGGGCACACGATAATAAATGAGAGTTCTCAGTGAAGCAGTTAACTAAACCGCTGATTGAGGGTGATAGGGATGATTCTATTTTTGCTTTTGATAAAATATGGAAATTAAAAGTTCCTCCAAGGGTTCGTAATTTTCTTTGGTTGCAAGCAATTGACAGAGTACCCACAAAAGATTTCTTAATCAAAATAGGGGTGAAACTACAAGCCATATTGCATGTCTGTCCTTGGTGTAATCAGGAGCTAGATAGGGCGGACCATTTGTTCTTCAATTATAATTTTATTGCTGGATTCTGAAGGAGGATTTTTAATTGGTGGGATGTTGGCTGGAAAGTGGTGAGCAACTTTGAAGAATTTTACTCGTTATGTTTCGAAGTGAAGCTTCTTGGTTCTTGTAAGAGTATGTGGTTGATTGCAATTGCTGCTTCTTGTTGGTCTATTTGGCTTGCTAGGAATGATATGGTGTTTGAAAATAAAGTGATGTCCATGGATACTCTGATCTTCCATTCCAAGATGAGGGCATTATTGTGGATAAGAGCTGCTTTCGACGAGTGCATGATTCAAGAGAGATTATGATGGTTTTGTCCGTATAAGTGCAGTTTTCCTAAATCTGTTTCGAGAGGTTGGTGCTTTCCTTCACATGGGTGGCTGAAATTTAACGTTAGTGGAATTGCTTCTGAGGATGCTTTGGGCGGTGGAGGTGTGATGAGAGATGAGGAAGGTATTGTTAGAGCTTTATTCTCGAGTCCAAATGATGCCTGTGATGCTGAGACAGCTGAAGTAGGAGCAATTATCATAGCGCTAGATGTTTTTATTGAGTTAGGTTGGAAAGGATCAGGTTAATTAATTGTTGTAATGGGTTCGAGGGTGGTTTATAATTTGATTTCAGACAAAACAAGGAGACCTGGGTCACAACAAGCTACATTTGCTGATTTAGAAAGGAGGATTGTCTGTGTGGGAGAGTTATCATTTTCAATAGCTGAGCTGAATGGTAATGAAATGACAGATACATTAGCAACTTCTGGAATGAGTAGGCCTTGCATGTTTAAGGCTTGGTGGTGAGTCTGGTCTGTGATAATTATGATAGTTTAAGTGTGTGGGTTTGCTGTTGTTGGAGTCTTATGGTGTTTCGATGTTGGTTTTTGTCCTTTTGATCTGTAAGCTGCATTTTTAGAGGGTTTTCGGGGGTTTGTAGTGCTTTTGTGGCTTCTATTTGTGAGTGGTTTTTTTGAAATTGGGTGTGGTATGTTTGCCAAGGGGTATGCGTGCATTTGTCAGTTTTTTCTACATTTGCGGTTTGTAATAACATTATTGAGCAAAAAAAATTATAAAAATACATAAAAATATTGATTTTTATCAATTTCACGAGCAAGATCCAAGAACAAGATTAGTTGATGGAGGGAGAGGGCTATATCTGGGGACCAACTAGTAGCGACAGAAGGGATTGGTTCTTCCTTAAATTGAAGAGCTCGTGATAATGAGGTTAAATTTACCACTAAACTGAAGTTTTATTTTAGGGTAAATTGTACATATCATCACTTAATTATTAAACAAATTCATTTTAGGTATCCAAAATAAAAGGTTTACAATTTAAGCACTCACATTACATAATTTGATCATTTTTATAACTCTTGTTAAAATCACAAATAACAAGCCGATGTGACAGTTAAAAATCAATATAACAACAAACTTAGCCCTAAGCTTTTACATATTTTATCGATTTAGTCATAAATTTTAAAAAATAACTATCAAAATTTACAAATTTTATCAATTTGATCCTAATTCTAAAAAATTCAAAAATAAAAAATAAAAACACATAAATGTTTTAAAGTTATATAAAAATAAATTTTAAAAATATAAAAATACATAAATATTTTCAAAAAATATAATAATAAATTTAAATTTCATATAACAATAATTGCTTTTTCTTTTTTGAAAAAGTTTGAGAGCCTTTTTGATGCATTTTTGTAGTTCAAGTACCCAATTGAGTGCCAAAAAAAAAGCAGGGGCTTAATTGCTTTTTTTTTAAAAGTTTGAGAGCGTTTTTGATGCATTTTGAAAGGTCAAGTACCCAATTGAGTGCAAAAAAAAAGGGGGGCTTAATTGATTTTTTTGAAAAAGTTTGAGGGCTTGTTACACCTTTAAGCATTATTATTATTACTACTACTACTACTACTACTACTACTACTACTACTACTACTACTACTACAAACAACAACAACCAGATAGGATCATACAAAAAGATAAAGTTATGAAATTATTTCATAAAAAAAGTTATAAAAGTGTAATTTTATATTAGAGTAAGTGAATCATTTCCAAAATATAATAATTATAATTATAAGCATAATTGAAATTGTAAAAAAATAGTGTATTAAATTTTATAATATTTAATTTATAAATTTTTTTTACAATTATATAAATTTGATAGTTATGAATTTAATTAATTATATGATATATTGTAGTCACTCAATTATAATTAAATATATACTAATTTTAAAAATCACATACACCAGAACTAATATTACATGATGCCTTTTTTCCCATGTATAGCAATGTAACATCCCTAGACCCGGCCCAGACATTACGGTCGAGTCTAGAGAGATTACAATAGCTTGTTAAGGAACTTTTGATTTAATCAAATTCGTTGTACATTTAGAGAGCATAAAGTTTAACATAACTTCTCACAAACATTTGAAAAAAGTTATGTTCGAAAAATACTCACTCTAAACCCAAAATTTTGTACTCCAAATCGTGAGTTTTGATTGTATCAATTTTGACAAATCATTTCTTAAGGAAAACACTCGTTAAAGTCGTTTGTTTATTTACAAAAAAAAATTATTTAGGGGTTACTTAGCTTACAGTGAAAAACTTTCAGAGTTTTAATTTTGAAAACCAAATTTTAAATTTTAACCCGTGAAGTTTTGCAGTATCACATTCGTAGATATCAATAATGGAAAATTAAACGGAAACCAAAACAAACCCAACAAAAAATTATAGTCCCCAAAAGTCTAAAATAAATAATTACGAAAAATCACCAATTTTAATTTAACTGATAAAACCATCCAAGCTCTTGCACGCCATCCAATTCTAATTTACCGATTACTTGAAACGTCAAAAATAAAATAAAGGGGTGAGCTAAAGAGCTCAGTGTATAACTAAAACTCAAATTGAGATCACACACATTACGATGTATAAAACAGGAAATTACATAACGATCAATCAAACAGAATTGAGTATGCATGACTATGCCAATGCGGTATTTTTCAGAAAATTAAAATGTGGATTATTCAGAAAACTTCCGACCCAATTCCGCTACACACCAAAATAGAGTTCTCCCCCGAACTCATCCATCTATAACACACCAATAAAGTCATCTCGAGTTGCCTGACAATGATGACCCACCATCCCAGGTTGCCTAGAAACGATGGCTTATCAATATGTAGTTAAACTGCCAAATCAAATATATGAGGTCAAGCCATTGTATTGCAGCCCAGCTACCGAAACAAAAAATATGTGGTTGAGCCACTAAATACGCATATCATTAAACTGCAAGTACAAAATCTTCCTCCTTTAACATTATCCCAAACCCCATGCAATGTGTCATGACATGCATGTACAAAATTAGAATGGTGAGCATGTAGGACATGCTGACGTACAGTAACAGAAACAGATGGCATAGAAGTCCATGCTTTACAAAACAGAATATTAAACCTTTAAGAAACACATCAGTTTTGCCATGAAATCACATGCATGGTTACATAACATATTCAAAAATACAAATTAACAAAATCATACATTATACAAACTTATATAGACATAGCGAACCAGAACATACCATCAAAACTACCAGTATCATAACATGCAAATATATATATTACAAATACCCTAAACACATCAACACATGAGCATATTCATCGATACCTTGTTTTCAAGTCTTAATTAAGGTACGGACCCTACAGAGAGACTAAATATAGTTCATGAAGCCTAATGGGCCAAAAACAGAACTTTCAAAAAATGGGCCCACACACTCGTGTGGCCCACACATCTTGGCACGCGGCCTCACACACCCGTGTGGCCTACACGACCCAAATAGTCTAGACCTTGTGACACAGACAATCTAGCATACGGACTGTCATACAGTTGTGTCACACACAACCTAGCACACAGCTCGGTGGCGTCGACAGTGTAGCACCCCAGACCCGACCTAGACGTTATGGCCAAATCCAAAAGTGTCACAGGAAATGGGTTAAAAATTGTTGTCGTTAAGTTTAAAGTTTTCCAGTTCATTAGCCTTTATCTCTATTATTAGTTTCAAAGCTCACTTTCATTTCATCTTTTTTGTAGCAGAAGCTTGTAAAATTGTTGTGTTTAGAAAACCGTTCAAGATTTGGAAAACCCTTGCTTTTGGTAAAGCATTGACGGGCTCGAAACTAACTAATATTTCAACAAAGGCAAGCGCCCCTATCGAAGAGTAGTATAGTTGTGGTGAGTCCGGAATATCGTATCCTCAAGGACTAAAATTACTAGTAATTACTATCTTTTTATTATCTAGCCTAAAAATTGGAGTGATTTCTTTTAAACTAAATTCAAAATACGACTGAGAAAGAATTGAGAAAATACTTTAAGACAACTTTATGAGATAGGCAATACCTAAGGATGAATCCACCTAGACTTCACTTATTACTTTTGATTCATCCGATTTATTCACTTGACTTAATCCGTAGAAATCCCTGATTTATGTTAATATCTCTTTCAAGACTAAAAACAATTGGCTCTAGGTTGATTAATTGAAATCTCTTTCTAATTAAAACCCCTATTGTCGCATTAACTCGATCTATGGATCCCCTTATTAGATTTGACTCTAATCCGGCAAATTTATGTCGCCCTATTTCTAGGGTTGCAATCAACTCCGCTAAATTGTGTTGATCTACTCTTAAATAGGGACTTTTGCTCCACTGAATAAGCACATTCGACTTGAATCAATAACCTGAATTATCAAAACAACAATAAGAACTCACAATTAAGAATAAGAGCAAGTATTTATCTTATAAATCAAATAATAATAAGATCTGTCTTAGGCTTCATCCCCTTAGGTGTTTTAGGGATTTAGTTCATACTGATAGAGGGAAACATCTTAAAATAGGGAAAACAACAAAACATAAGAAAACCCAAAAACTTTTAAAGAACTTGATGGGAGATCTTCAGTCTTGATGAAGATCCTTCTCCTAAGCTATTCCCGATGGCTATCTTGGAGTATTTTCTGCCTCCTATTCGACGTCTACTCGACGTCCCCTTTAGGTTGCCCTCTAGGGTGTTTATATAGGCTTTTGGGATGCCTTTCTTGGCCCACAAGTAACCTTTTTTGAATAGAATTAAACTCGGGTCTGACAGGGACACGACCGTGTGACACGCCCGTGGTCAATAGTCCAGGCTGTGTTTGGTTCTGCTAAGCACACCTGGCCGTGTGGATTTGCCCGTGTGCACTGATCAAGGCCCTGTAAGCCCATTTTGTCCTTTTTGGCCCGTTTCTCATTCTTTTCGACTCCCTAAGCTCTCCTGAGTATAAAACATGAAATTAAGGGACTAGGAGCATCGAATTCATCAAATCAAATGGAAAATCATCCAAAAGTAAGTCAAGCATGGGGTTAAAATATGTGTAAATTATGGTTTATCAAATATCCCCACACTTAAGCCTTTGATTGTCCTCAAGCAAAATCTTCAACTCACAATTGAAATTAAGTTCCTCAGTTCATAATCCTCATCAATAATGTTTTATCATATTTCATAGATAATTCATACATTGATAATTTAACTAAAAGAGTCCTAAATATTCAAACAATCTAAGTCATAAATCTTTATAGCTCGAAAACATAGGTGTTTCCCCTTATATAAATAATTACCTTTGATCTAAAACCGACAAGAATTGACATCCTCACTAACGATTCACTCAAATCACTCAAAGTGTTTTAAGGTTCAAATCAAGCACTCAAAAGTCAAACATGAAAAGTTAATCCCATAGGCTTGCATGAAAATCAAACCTCCACCATTGTAAAATGAGATGATACACAAATCAAAAGGTCTTAAAAAGGGTTGTAACGGGGTTTGGGTTAAAGGTATAGATAAAGGCTGAATTAGAGGGTTAGAATCGAGATTGAATTTACAATTTACCTAACTAGAAAAATTGAACTAATTACTGACTAATTACATTGATTGAAAACTTATCACTAATAACATGAGCTTCTTCTAAAGATTTGACTTTAATTGTTCAAGCTTAAAACTAATAATAAATAAATTTCCAATATTCCTTTTTTTTTTAAGAATAAGAACAAGTAATTACAATAATAAGATAGAATTTAACAACTGAAATACCAAAAATACTTAGGCAACTGATCAAATCAAATCTCGGCATAAAGGAGTTAAAGAAGGGAAAGTAAAAATTTGCTTTTGGGTTAATATTAATGGGTGAGTCAAGAAATGGTTTTTTAGGCTAAAACGGGTTCACTAGGGGTTAATTATGAAAGTAGGCTTTTTATGGAGTAAGTGGGTTAAAACCTAGATGCCTTTATCATCTCAGTATATCAAATCAAAAGTATAGTCTCGACATGTATAATCGAAGCAAGTTCTAGAATAACAAATTAATATTGACACACTCATAATCAATAAAGTGAGTAAGAAAAATATATGCTCTAAAATGCTCAAAATCTCACAGAAATTATGGTTTTTGATGTCAACATTGTAAATTTCAAACTTCAAAGTAATATTTAAGATTAGGGAAACGACCTAATAAATTTTTAATTCTGAAAATAGACTTATCATGCTTGATTCTCTAATGTCTTAAAGTTTAAACCATCAATGCACAATTACCTATGACTAAATCCAAGACATATCAATAAAAATCATGAATCAATAGAAGTTTCATTCTAATAATAAATATGAGAAAATTACCTAAGAACAAAGTATAGTTCAGGGATTTTCAAATAGTACTATAGTTAACCTCCCCAAACTTAAGATGTACATTGTCCTCAATGTACAAAGATAGATAATATAGTAAGAAAATCATAAGAGAGAGAGGAGTGAAACTTCCTGAATCATGGATGAAATCCTTGAAAATGAAACTTGTAGCAATGGAGCGAATGAAAAGCATGATGAACTAGGCAGATGTGAAGATGGAGAAGAATATTCCAGTTCTTTAGTGGCACCTTGAACCTTTTGAACTGCGGAGTCATCAGTAAAGTTTTAGGAGATTTTATTAAATGGATGTCGTTATGATTACTCAATAATAAACAGCCAAAGATAAAAAGAAATCAACATAATTAATATAATTTAATTTAAAGACAAGAAAAGGAAATAGTTCAATAGTTTAAAACTTAAAATAAAGACAACGAAAAGAAAAATGAAAATAAATGGACTCAAAGTTCCTCATCCCCAGATGGATCGTGAGGTGGGGGTGGCGGCGATATGTGAAAATACTGACAAATCTGTTGCAACGTCGCCTCGATGCCGTCGAATCGTCGAGCATTGTCATTAAATTACTGCGTGCAATACTGGTCGAACCTAGTGCGACGATCAGAAATGTCAGTCAATGAAGCTGTCGCATGAGCTGGTCGGTGTGGCGGTAGTGGCACAGACGGTGGGTCCTCGTGCTGTAAGGGGACATCATCAGTAATGTCCTCTGGGTTGTCCTGCTCAGTGGGTTCCGAGAGCCAGTACTGGGGAGGATCAAACCCACGTCGGTGCTCAGTCATCCTCATGTGAAGCATTGTCTGAATGCCCTGTAGAGACATCTGCCCGATAAAGGTGAGCGAGGAGGATTGAGCTGCAGTGTTGAGGAGCCCAAAATATTGAGCTAGGCGCATGATGTATGGGCCCATAGAGATGACTCCTCTCTTATGCCGCTCCGTCTGATGCTAAATGGTGTGGACGATGAAGTAAGCTAAGTCGAAGACGCGCCCATTCACCATGCACCATAAAAAGTAGGCGTCGTGAGTGTTGACGACGCCCGTGCTCTCTCGCCTACCCGTCAAAATATGAGCGAGGATGGCGTGTAAGTATCTCAATGATGGGGCGAGAGCTAAAGCTTTGGAGCGGCTGGGGTCATAGGTAGCTGAGCCGGGGACTAAGTTATACCAACATGCAGAAGGGGAGTGATGGATGTGGCGATGGAGGTCCTCGAAGCTGTCTTCCTCCATGAACTCCTCGGAGTAAAGTCCCAAAGTGGCTCCGAACTGTGGGACACTCAGCTCACGTACGAGGCCTTCGAGATGGAATTGGATTATGCCGGAGTCGTCAAAGTTCGTTATGACCATCTTGAGGTGGAAAGTGGAATAGAGCTCCAAAGTGAGCTCTAGGTATGTAGGCTCGACGATATCAAAGAAGTGCCCAATCAATACACCTCCCCACGCTGAGGGGCGTGCACGAAGTAACCGAAAGAGATCCTCTTGGGGTTTCGAAGGAAACTGTAGGAATGCGTGGCATATTTCGGCAGAAGCGCTTGAGGAGTTCACATCGGCACCTTTTTGCTTTTTTAAAGTGGGAATGGCGGTCTTCTTCCCACGTGGGGGAGTCACTACGTGCCTGTAAAAGACGTACAATAACCAAGTATCATTAACCAACCAAGGATGTAGGATCCTACTAATCATTATATTCTTGTGATAATCCTAATACTTAAAATTAAGAACACATAAGTCTATTGAATAATAAGAAAGAAATATTGATGAAGAAAAGAGAAATCCGCTAATTAATAATAAGATGACTTGTCTAAAAATTAGAAGTCTCAGAATACTTAGCATTAAAAGCTCGAGAAAATAAATATAGAATAAGAGAATAGAAATTAACATAGTCTATTAAAGAAAATCTAATAATGCAAAAAATAATGATGAAGCGAATGATAATTAAGAGAATAGAAACTGAATAATAATAAAAGAAATGGAGGGTAAAACAATGGTGACCAAAGGTGAGGTGGTTGGAGGAGGCGCACAATCGTGGTAGTGGCGCACGGACGTGTCGTCCTTACACGGGCATAGACTGTGTGTTGTATGTGAGGGTAAGAAAGGGAAAGAGAAAAGGAGGAGGGGGTGTCAACGGTGGTGGCCGGACTGAGTAGGGAGAGTGGAGAACGGTTAGGGTTCTTAGGGAGGGGAAAAATTTTGGGGAGAAAATGAATAGTGGTATGGTTTAAATAGAAATTGGGGCACACGGTCAAGGCCCACGACCGTGTGCTTACTGTTTAGCCCGTGTGTTTCGTAAATTTTGAATTAGGGCGCGTCTGATCCTTGTCCCACGCCCGTGTCCCCTGGGCGTATTGGGTCACACAGCCTAATCGCACGGCCGTGTGATGTTTCATTATTTTCTCTCACGCACGTGTTTAGGGTCACACGCCCGTGGTAATTAGTCAGTATTGACCACGACCTAAAGGCACGGGCGTGTCGCACGGCCGTGTCATTTACTCAGTATCGACCACAGCTGCATCGCACAGTCGTATTTATTGTAGCCCGTGTTGGGGAAAAGTTTTTCTTATTTGGCCCACACGGTCTCCTTTACACCGGTGTCTGGTTCCGTGGTATCCACACGGCCACGGCCACGCCCCTGTGCTAGGCCGTGTGGGTAGGAAACCATGCGCCTATTAAATTGGTTAGTTCTTAGTTAGATGCTAAAATAAAAAATATGGATGATAGTGAGGTTAGTGCTCGGGTTGCCTCCCGAGAAGCACTCGTTTAAAGTCTTAAGCTATACTTACCCTGTTTTCATTTCTATATGAAGGTTCGCAGAGCTGAAGGACCTCTCTCATATCCCTAAAATCTTCACCATTATATATTTTAAGTCGCTGACTATTTACCTTGAATGTGCCATAAGTCGGATGAGTTACCTTGATTGTGCCATAGGGAAAAATAGTTTTGATTACAAATGGACCTGACCATCTTGATTTCAGCTTTCCAGGAAATAATTTGAGCTTTGAATTGTATAGTAGAACAAGATCTCCCACTTCGAATTGCCTCAGTTGCTTCAAACAAGCATCATGGCGTCACTTTGTTGCCTCCTTATATAGACGTGAGTTCTCGTAGGCATTAGCTCGCCACTAATCTAGCTCATTCAACTGCATCATTCTTTTCTCATCTGCAAGTTTAAGATCGTAATTTAAGAATTTTATTGCCCAAAATGCTTTGTGCTCTAATTCAAATGGTAGATGACAACTTTTTTCGTAGACAAGTCTGTATGGGGATGTTCCTATGGGAGTTTTAAAAGCGGTTCTATAGGCCCATAAAGCATTGTTTACTTTTAATGCCCAATCTTTCCTGTTTGATTCTACTATTTTCTCTAGAATACGCTTAAGCTCTCGATTTGCTACTTCCATTTGTCCACTGGTTTGAGGGTGATAAGGGGTAGTTGTTTTGTGGTGTACTCCATATTTCTTTAAGACTTTATCAAATTGAATATTACAAAAATGAGTACCCCTATCACTAATAATTGCTCCGGGTGTTCCAAATCGAGAGAAGAGTTTCTTAAGAAATCTCAGTACCACTCTAGCATCATTAGTAGGTAAAGCTTGAGCTTCCACTCATTTTGACATATAATCCACTGCTACTAAGATGTATTTATTCCCAAATGAACTAGGGAATGGACCCATAAAATCAATACCCTATACATCAAATATTTCACATGATAGCATGTATGTTTGAGGCATTTCATCGCGTTTAGAGATATTACCTATTCTCTGACATATATCACACGAAGCAACATACATGTTAGTGCCTTTGAATAGAGTGGGCCAATAAAAACCTGATTCGAATGTTTTATGTGCTGTCCTAATCCCACTGTAATGTCCTCTTGATGGTCCTGAATGGCAATGTTCTAGGATTTTGCTTGCTTCTGCCTTTGTAACACATCTCCGAATTACTTGATCTGCACATATATGGAAAAGAAAATGGTCCTCCCAAAAATAGTTTTTCGCATCAGCAAAGAATCGTTTCTTTTGATGTTGTGTTAACCTTTTTGGTAGGACGTTAGCAGCTAATAATTTGCAAAGTCTGCAAACCAAGGTACATCGAAGTTAGATATAGCAAATAGTTATTCTTCAGGAAACGAGTCATTTATCTCACTCTCACTGAGTTCTTTGATATGTGGATTTTCAAGCCTAGAAAGATGGTCTGGCGCAAGATTTTCAGCTCCTTTCTTATCTTGAATTTCCAAATCAAATTTCTGTAAGAGTAAAATCCATCTTATGAGTCGAGGTTTTGCATCAGATTTAGTTAAAAGATAACGAAGAGCTGGATGGTCAGTGTAAGCGAAAACTTTAGATAATATCAAATCCTGTCTAAATTTATCAAATGCAAAAACCACAGCTAGCAATTCTTTTTCTGTGGTGGTGTAATTTTCTTGTGCGGCCGTCAATGTTTTGCTAGCATAATAGATCGGCTGAAAATGCTTGTCTCTTCCCTATCCCAAAACCACACTTACTGCAAAGTCACTCGCATCACACATTAGTTCAAAGGGTAAATTCCAATCAGGTGCAATTATAATTGGAGCATTTATTAATTTATTTTTGAGGGTATTAAATGCTTCTAAACATTCCTGATCAAAATCGAAAGGCACATCTTTCTCTAGTAGTTTTGTTAAAGGCTTAGCTATTCTAGAAAAATCCTTAATAAATCCACCATGTCCTAAAAAGCTTCTAATAGGCTTAACTGAACTAGGAGGATGTAATTTTTCTATGGTTTCAATTTTTGCTTTATCAACCTCAATCCCTTTACTAGAAATTTTGTGACCTAACACAATCCCTTCTTGAACCATAAAGTGACACTTTTCCCAATTAAGCACAAGGTTCGTTTCCTCGCATCTCATTAGGACTCTTTTTAAATTTTTAAGGCAAAGATGGAAAGAATTACCAAATACCAAAAAGTTGTCCATAAATACCTCCATAATATCTTCCACGAGTTCATCAAATATGGCTAGCATGCAGCGCTGAAAAGTAGCAGGAGCATTACATAATCCAAAAGGCATCCTGCGATAAGGAAACATACCATATGGACACGTAAATGTTGTCTTTTCTTGATCCTCAGGAGCTATTGGAATTTGGAAGTAGCCAGAGAGACCGTCTAGGAAGCAATAGTACATATGCCTAGATAATCTTTCTAACATCTGATCAATGAAGGGTAAAGGAAAGTGATCTTTTCTCGTGGCATCGTTCAACTTCCTATAGTCAATGCAGACTCTCTGACCTATGACTGTTCTTGTTGGAATCAATTCATTCTTTTCGTTAGCTATAACAGTCATGCCTCCCTTCTTTGGAACAACCTACATAGGACTTACCCAAGTACTATTAGAAATAGGATAAATAACTCCAGCATCTAGAAGTTTAATTACCTCAGTTTTAACAACTTCCTTCATGTTGGGATTAAATCATTTTTGAGGTTGCACACATGGTTTATATTCACTTCCATTAAAATTTTGTGGGTGCAAAACAATGGACTTATCCCTTTAATGTCAGAAATCTTCCAAGCTATGGCTCTTTTATGCTCCTTTAGTACTTGTAGCAACTCGTCTTTCTCTTTGGGTTCCAGTTCTGAAGAGATGATCACTGGTAGTGTAGAATTATCTTCGAGGAATGCATACTCTTAGTGATTTGGTAATTGTTTCAATTCCGATTTGGGCGGTTCTTTAATAGAGGGTTTTTTTTTAGTTTGTCGTTTATTTCAATGCCCTCGTCTTTCTTTTGTCCTAAGGAAGAAGTATTAGAATTTAACTCACTTTTTATCTCCCCTAACTCATTGGTATCATCATCTGCCCCCTCACCTTGGGTAAGACATAGTTCCAACATGTCGTCATGTATGATTTCCTAAAAAGAATGTTAAATAAAATGATCAATGGCATCAATAAAATAATAGGAATCATATTGCTCTCTAGAATATCGCATAGCATCATAAATTTTAAAAATAATTTCCTCGTCGCCTACCCTTAGCGCATGTTTACCATCACCTACATCAATAGTAACCCTAGCAGTAGCTAAAAAGGGGCTTCTTAAAATTAAAGGCACCTCAACATCTTTATCCATGTCAAGCACAAAAAAATCAATAGGGAATATAAATTTATCAACTTTTACCAGAATATCTTCAATAATTCCCCTAGGATATTTAATAGATCTGTCAGCTAATTGAATACTCATCCTAATGGGTTTTAGCTCCCCAAGACCAAGCTGTTTGAACATTTTATAAGGCATTAAATTAATGCTGGCACCTAAATCAGCTAGTGCTTTCTCAATATTTAAACTACCAATTAAATAGGGAATAGTGAAACTTCCTGAATCTTTCAATTTGGCTGGTAGCTTATTTTGGAGAATAGCTGAACATTCCTTGTTAAGTTCCATGGTCGATAGCTCTTCAAACTTTCTTTTATTTTTTAGAAGCTCTTTTAGGAATTTTGTATTTGTCAGCATCTGCAAAATAACTTCAACAAAAGGTAAGTTAATATGTAATTGTTTAAAAAGTTCAAGAAATTTACCATATTGTGCGTCTAAGCGATCTTTCTTCAGCTTTGCCGAATATGGGATCGGTGGCTTATATTCTTAAGTGCTAGTGTTACATTCTCGTTCACTTCCTCACCTTTTTCTTTATTAGTCTCTTGTGGCATCTTCTTTTCTGCTTCAACCAATACCTTCCCATTCCTTAGTGTTACTGCCTTCACTTGCTCCTTTGGTTTAGGTTCAGTATTACTAATTAAACTACCTGGTTGCCTTTCAGAAACTAACTTAGTCAGCTGTCCTATTTGATTTTTAAGCCCTTGAATTAATGTTTGTTGATTTTTCAACGTTGTTTCGGTATTCTGAAAATGAGTTTCTGATGCCGAAATAAACTTTGCTAGCATATCTTCAAGGTTCTATTTTTTCTCTTGTGGGTAAGGTTACTGTTGAAAGCCTAGAGGGGGTTGTTGTCTTTGATTTCCTTGGCCACCCCATGAAAGGTTTGGATAGTTCCTCAAACCTGGATTGTAAGTGTTACTATAAGGGTAATTTTGAGGTCTAGAATTGTTACCCATATAGTTCATCTGTTCGTTTTCTATTCCATGGTTGTAGGGTGGTAATCTGTATTGTTCGTCCCTCTTCCATTTGTATCCAACTGCATCACTGGATGTACCTGCGAAGAACCACACAAACCATCAATCTTTTTACTTAAAAGTTTTACCTGGTTTGATAGCATGGTCACTGTGTCGAGGTTGAAAACACTGACGGCTTTTGTTGGCTTTGTTCTCATAACTTGCCACTGATAATTATTCAGTGCCATCTCCTTTATAAACTCATAAGCCGCTTCAGGGGTTTTATTATTTAGAGTTCCACCGGCGGCTGAATCAATCAACTGCCTAGTTGATGGGTTCACGCCATTGTAAAAGGTTTGAACCTGTAACCATAGAGGTAATCCATGGTGTAGGCACCTTCTCAGTAGATCCTGGTATCTCTCCCATGCATCGTAAAGTGTCTCTAAATCCATCTGCACAAAAGAAGAGATATCATTCCTCAACTTAGCCATTTTAGCCGGCGGAAAATATTTTAACAAAAATTTTTCAGTCATTTGTTCCCATGTAGTGATTGATCCTCGTGGTAATGAGTTCAACCACTATTTAGCTTTGTTTCTCAATGAGAAGGTAAACAACTGAAGGTGAATGGCATCATCAGAAACGCCATTGATTTTGAAAGTATCGCAAAATTCCAGAAAATTTGCCAAGTGATTGTTTGGATCCTCATCCTGCAAACCATCAAACTGAACAAATTGCTGAATCATCTTAATAGTGTTAGGTTTCAATTCAAAATTATTTGCAGCAACAGCATGTCTAACAATACTTGATTCAGTTCCTATTAAATTAGGTTTAGCATAATTATACATAGTACGAGGAGCAGGATTTTGATTCACCGAGTTTGCGGCAACCACAGGAGGTAGCAGATTATTGTCAGCCATCTCTGCAGTAGTATTTGTTTCATCTTCTTGCTCTTCTTCTATGTATTGTAGACTTAGCCTTATTTCTCTTCGGTTTTTACGAGCGGTACTTTCAATCTCATTGTTAAAAATCAAGGGACCTGACGAGTTTCTTCTAGTCATAAACTAAAATTACCAGCCAGAAGCAAATAAAAGAAAAATTAGCAAAGTTAAAATAAAATAAAAAATAATAATTTGCAAATAAATAAAATGGCTAAAGTAATATAAATTTAGTGTTCCTAATATCTTAGTCCCCAGCAACGGTGCCAAAAACTTTATGACTAACTAATATTTTGACAAAGGCAAGCGCACCTATCAAAGAGTATAGTTGTGGTGAGTCAGGATTATCGTATCCTCAAGCACTAAAATTACTAGTAATTACTATCTTTTTATTATCTAGCCTAAAAATTGGAGTGATTTCTTTTAAACTAAAACTTAATTCAAAATACGACAGAGAAAGAATTGAGAAAATACTTTAAGACAACTTTATGAGATATGCAATACCTAAGGAAAAATCCACCTAGACTTCACTTATTAATTTTGATTCATCCGATTTATTCACTTGACTTAATCCGTAGAAATCCCTGATTTATGTTAATATCTCTTTCAAGATTAAAATCAAGTAACTCTAGGTTGATTAATTGAAATCTCTTTCTAATTAAAACCCCTATTGTCGCATTAACTCGATCTATGGATTAGATTTGACTCTAATCCGGCAGATTTATATTGCCCTATTTCTAAAGTTGCAATCAACTCCGCTTAATTGTGTTGATCTACTCTTAAACAGGGACTTTTTCTCCACTGAATAAACATATTCGACTTGAATCAATAACCTGAATTATCAAAACAAGAATAAGAACTCACAATTAAGAATAAGAACAAGTATTTATCTTATAAATCAAATAATAATAAGATCTGTCTTAAGTTTCATCTCCTTAGGTATTTAAGTGATTTAGTTCATACTGATAGAAGGAAACATATTAAAATAAGGAAAATAACAAAACATAAGAAAACCCAAAAACTTCTAAAGAACTTGATGGGAGATCTTTAGTCTTGATGAAGATCCTTCTCCTAAGCTATTCCCGACGACTGTCTTGGAGTATTTTCTGCCTCCTATTCGGCGTCTACTCGACGTCCCTTTTAGGTTGCCCCCTAGAGTGTTTATATTGGCTTTTGGAATGCCTTTCTTGGCCCACAAGTAACCTTTTCTGAATAGAATTAAACTCGGGTCTGGTAGGGACACACTCGTGTGACACGCTCATGGTTGATAGTCTAGGCCATGTTCAATTCTGCTAAGCACACACGGCCGTGTGGATTTGCCCGTGTGAAGTGGTTCAAGCCATGTAGGCCCAATTTGTCCCTTTTTGGCCTGTTTCTCGTTCTTTTCGACTCCCTAAGCTCTCTTGAGTATAAAACATGAAATTAAGGGATTAAGAGCATTAAATTCATCAAATCAAATGGAAAATCATCCAAAAGTAAGCCAAGCATGGGGTTAAAATATGTATAAATTATGGTTTATCAACCATCATAGTTATAAATAAGTAAAAACCAAAAACCCAAAACCAACGTCAAATAGTTTAAAAAAGTCTAGAGTCCCAGAAAATACAAACTCCCGAATGTAACCCAACATATAAAATAAAACCATAAATCTAAAACTTAAACAGTTTCATGGAAAGGTCGTCACCGTCGAGTCCCTGCTGTACCGATCTACCTAAGTCTGTGGGTTACCTGTACAGAATAAACAAAGTAGGGGTGAGTTTATGTAAACTCAGTGTGAACCCAGCAGAATTAAGCATGTACACACACAGAATATCACAAATCAAACAGATTCATATTCGGGCCTGGACCCATGTCAGATATAGATATACAAATCAGATATCAGAGATTAAAGTCCTACCCCCATCCTCTACACACCATCTCCATCCATCCCTACACACCATGTGGGGTTTAAAACACCCACCCAGCCCTACACACCACACTGTACCGATGCGGCACATAACAGATATAATGCAGCCATGCTGCCATATAATAGGTGCAAGTGCCTTTCAGAACACTTCCTCCAATAACAATCCCACCCCAATAACAGAAACAGAAGCAGAGCATACATACAGTAATACAGATAGTACATGCTTAACATGCATTTATATACACAAATAGCAGATATGCATGGCATAAACAAGCTCAGAATAGTACATTAGTCTAACAGAACACATAGTTCTAAGGTTTAGTACCTTTTACCGACCCTTCGGTAGGTTCAAAGTCAATTAGGATGACCCGTGCGACCCTACGAAAAATTTCAGTATAATGGGCCCACAAGCCCGTGTTGCCCACACGCCTAGATTGGCCTTGTCCGCGTGGATCACACGGCCTAGCCCAGTTTTCCCACGCCCGTGGGGCATGCCCGCATGGCCTACACTCTAGCCATCACACAGTCGTTTCTTGTGCACGGCCTGGCCTTTGTCGATCACACGGTCGTGTCATCGTACACGGCCTACCACACGACCATGTGATGTCAATAGATTGCAATTTTGACTTTCGACGAATCTTGTTTTTCTGCATTTTGGGTACACACCTGGTATCGTTTAGATACGAAATCATTCCTGAGGCCCTTGAAACCTAAAATTGAATGAAAAGACAACACGGAAGCCACTTAAATCGATACCAAATCGAAGTACCCGGAACAAACAATCCTTCAAACCACAATACCCTTACCTTCGGATGAACAACGACGAATCATACCCATTCAGCACCGATCGAAAACCCCAACCTCTTAATCTTCTCCTAACAACAAAACAAACCCTATCATGAAACAATTCCTTAACCTAAGAATAGATGCTACACTTACCACACTTACCAGAAAATACCAAGAACACCGACGAACTAAGACTCGAAATTGTAAGTCAGAATTTCGATAGAGTTTCGACCACCAGAAGGAAAAAAGAGAAAAAAGAAAGCACAGGGGGAGATGGGAAAAGAGAACATGAAAAATTAGGGGAAAGGCCAAAAAATTCAAAAAAAGAAATAGATAAAGAAAAATAATCTTGTTTGCCACATCCCTAAAATCTCTCCAACTTCCCCACTAACCCACTATCATTAAGAGTTTCAGTTCAACCGAAACTCCCACAACAAATCGAGCAAAAATAAACTCCTTACTCCTGCAGAGATTCGAGCACAGGACCTCTAACACAACACACAGACTCCCTTACAGGCTCATTCTGATATGGCTTTACAAATAATTTAATATAAGCCCACTGAGCAAGTATAAGGCTTAAGTCAGAAAAATACAAAAATTTACTAATATGGGACTTGAACCCAAGACCTCACACACACACCTAGAACACTTAACCCCTGAAGTAGATACACATTTGCATCAAGATTTCACAAAAATAAAGATAGAAATTTTGGGGCGTTACAACTCCACCCCCTAAAAGAAATTTCGACCTCGAAATTTACCTAATGAGAACAGATGAGGATACTACTGACGCATCGAGTCCTAAGGTTTTTACGTGGCCTCCTTAGTGCTATGATTCCGCCACAGCACCTTCACTAATGGAATAGACTTCCTCCTCAGAACCTTAACATCTCAATCCAGGATTTGAACTGGCTCCTCCTCAAAGGTCAAGTCCAGCCTAACCTCAATCTCCACAATCGAGACAACATGGAATGGGTCAGAACGATACCGCCTCAACATCGAGACGTGAAACACATCATGAATACGATCCAACTCAGGGGGTAGATCTAACTGATAAGCAACTGGTCCCACACGTTTCAGAATTTGATACGGCCCGATGAACCTAGGGCTCAACTTGCCCTTGCGACCGAATCTCAAAACTTTCTTCCATGGAGAAACCTTGAGAAAAATGAAGTCCCCCACAGAATACTCAATCTCTCTCCTCTTCAGATCCACATAAGACTTCTGTCTATCAGTAGCCACCCTAAGACGATCCCGAATTAGTCGAACCTTATCCTCAGTTTTAGAAACTAACCCAAGACCCAAAACTCGACGTTCACCCAACTCACTCCAACACAAACGAGTTCGACACTTACCACCATACTGAGCCTCGTAAGGCGCCATCTGAATACTAGCTTGGAAACTATTATTGTAGGCGAACTCAGCTAGAGGTAGATAATCCTCCCAACTGCCTTAGAATTCAATCACACAACTCTGAAGCATATCCTTTAGTATCTAAATCACCCTCTCAGATTGACCATCGATCTGAGGATGGAACACAGTACTGAAGTCCAACCTTGAACCTAGAGCCTCATGCAATTTCTTCCAAAACCGAGAAGTGAAGCGAGGATCTCTACCAGAAATGATCAAGACAGGAGTCCCATAGAGTCTTACAATCTCTAAAATGTAGAACTTCGCTAGCTTCTGCAGAGAGTAATTAGTTCGAACCAGAATGAAGTGAGCAGATTGGGTCAATCGATCCACAATGACCCAAACAGAATCCATTTTAGTGGGTGTCAAGGGCAACCCACTAACGAAGTCCATAGTCACTCGTTCCCATTTCCATAAAGGAATCTTAATGGCTGCAAGAAACCCAAAGGCAACTGATACTCAGCCTTAACCTGCTGACAAGTTAAACAATAAGCAACGAAGTCGATAACATCACGTTTTAACTCTGGCCACCAGTACAATTCTCGAAGATCGCGGTACATCTTATTATCGCCGGGATGCATAGCATAAGGGCTACTATGTGCCTCCCTCAGAATAGACCGCCTTAGATCAGAATCGTTCAGCACACATACCCGTCCTCGAAAACATAACACACCATCACTGTTCAACCCAAAATCAGAAGTAGTACCACTCTCCACTTGATGGAACCGTAGACCCAAAGTCTCATCCACTAACTGTTTATCTTGAATCTGCTCAATCCAAGTCGACTTAACCTACAACTCGGCTGATAGACTTCCATCATCAAACAGACTAAGGCGAGCAAACATCGCCCTCAAATCAAACATCGCTCTTCGGCTTAGAGCATCAGCCACCACATTGGCCTTACCAGGATGATACTCGATCGTGCAGTCGTAATCTTTGAGCAGCTCAAACCATCTATGCTGTCAAAGGTCCAACTCCTTCTAAGTAAGGAGATACTTGAGGCTTTTGTGATCGATATAGATGATACACCTCTCACCATAAAGATAGTGCCTCCAAATTTTTAATGCAAAGACCACAGCGGCAAACTTAGATCATGCGTCGGATAATTCCCTTCATGTGTCTTAAGATAATGGGACAGATAAGCCACAACCTTACCATCCTGCATTAGAACACATCCTAAACTGTGGTGTGATGTATCACTGTAGACCACATACTCTATTCCAGATTCAGGTTGTATCAGAATAGGAGCCAGGGTTAGAACAATTTTAAACTTCACGAAGCTTGATTGCTACACATCTGTCCAAACAAATGGAACACCTTTGCGTAGAAGCTTAGTCAACGGCGTAGTAATCAAAGAGAACCCCTCAACGAAATGCTGATAGTATCCCGCCAAACCCAGAAAGTTACGGATCTCAGATACACTCCTAGGCTGTTTCCAATCCAACACAGCCTCAATCTTCCTAGGATCGAATCAGATCCCCTCAGTAGAAACTATGTGCCCCAGAAAAGTCACTTCACGAAGCCAGAACTCACACTTGCTTAGCTTAGTGTATAGTTGCTTCTTACACAGAATCTGAAGCATCATTCTAAGATGCTCATCCTCAGTCTTAGAGTTTACCAGAATGTCGTCGATGAAGACCATGATAAACTGATCTAGATAGGGCTGAAATACCCGATTCATCAAATCCATGAATGCGGCCGGTGCTTTCGTCAACTTGAAAGGCATAACTAGGAACTCGCAGTGTCCATAACAAGTCCTAAATGTCGTCTTATGCACATCCACCTCCTTGTCCCTCAACTGATGATACCCTGAATGGAGATCAATCTTAGAGAATATAGAAGCCCCTCAGAACTGATCAAATAAGTCGTCGATCATTGGAAGTGGATACTTATTCTTAATGGTTAGCTTGTTCAACTGTTGATTATCTATGCACATCATCATGTTCCCATCATTCTTCTTAACAAACAGTACTGGTGCTCCCCACGGAGACACACTCGAACGGATGAAGCCACGGTCTAACAACTTCTGCAGTTGAGCTTTAAGTTCCGCAATCTCTTTCGATGCCATTCGACAGGGAGCGATAGACACCAGAGCTGTACTCAGAAGAAGCTCAATCCCAAACCCAACCTCTCGATTAGAAGGCAATCCTGGTAACTCCTCAGGAAAAACATCCAGCAAATCCCTCACAGTTCTGATATCACTAATCGAAGAGTTCCCAGAAGCAGTAGTACTAACGTATGCCAAATACGCCTTGCACCCCTTTTCAGACCAGTTTCTCAGCTACCAGTGCGAAGATCACATGTGACAGATAATCTCGACGCTCTTCAATTATCACCACCTCCTTATCTTCCTTAGTTCTTAGAATAACCCTCTTAGACGCACAGTCCAAACTGACTCGGTGCTTCACTAACCAGTCCATACCCAAAATCAGGTTGAACTCCCCAAACGGAAGCTCCATCAAATTAGCCAGAAATATCTCCCCTTGCATCTCTAACGGGACATCCTTATACAGTTTACTAACTCGAACTGATTGCCCCAATGGACTCAGTATAGTGACTTTACTCGTTGTACTCTCAACTGTAATCCCCAGGTTTTCAAAAACTGAATTGGCTATATAAGCATGAGTAGATCCTATGTCTATCAGAGCAATGTAAGGTACATTAAATATAAAGAACATACTGGTGATGACATCATGACCATCTCCATCCTCTCGACGACGTGTAGCATAAACCAAAGTAGGCTGCCTCGCTTCAGTCTGACCAGCACCTCTATCCTCGGCCCATACCACTACCACCCCTAACCTGACCACGACCCCTAGGTGGCTGCTGAACTACTCTCTATGATTGCACGGAACCTGATGTCGGAGCTTGCATCTGATTAGCCCTCAATAGACACTCCCGAATACGGTGCTCTAGAGACCTACATCTCAAACAAGCCCTAATCCTTCTCCAGCAGTCCCCCAGATGGCGCATACCACAATCACTGCACGGCTGCAACATAGTAGGAGCAACTGAAGAAAAAGGGCCCCCACTCTAACTGGCCCATTAGATCTGGCCTTTTTCTTAGGCCTTTACACAGAACTTGAGGGCTCCGAAACCCTTTTGTTATTACCTCTCTCATGGTCCCTATTCTGGTGCTCTGCGCGCTTAATTCTCAGCAATCTTTGCCTTTTCTACCAGAACCGTGAACTCATGCTCCCTCTGCAGAGCTATCAAAACTCTCAGATTATCCCTTAGGCCATCCTCAAACCTAACACATTTCTCATACTCGATGCCACCATGCTTCGAGCATAGCAGCTCAGCCTCAGAAATTCAGCCTTATATTAGGCCACAGATCGATCACCTTGCGTGAGGTTTAGAAACTCATGCCTTCAAGCATTAACGTAGCTGGCTCCCACATATTTGCTCTGAAATGTAGTCTTAAAGAACTCCCAAGTCAAATGGTCAGGCTGGATGCCCTCCTTAATAGTTAACCACCACTGAAATGCTTTGTCGCGAAGCAGAGAGACTGCACCCTTCAATTTTTGCTCGGGGGTACAGTCCAAGTCATCTATGATTCTCTCAGTGGCCTCCAACCAGTACTCAGCCATATTAGGGGTGAATCCTGTGACACCCCTAAATAACTCAGCTCCATTAGACCGGAGTCGCTCAATTATCGACCCTCGACCCCCAAATCCAGAATTGGGTCTAACGACCCTCTTTAATAGCCATAGCATGGCTTGGGACAGTGCATCGTCCCCAACGAAATGACTCTGAGACCTAGACTCAGTAGCAGGTGACACAGGTATCTCATTCGTGTCGAGATTCGGCATGCCGTCTATAGATGAGGACTCAGCTT
Source organism: Gossypium bickii (assembly GCA_025503065.1). Lineage (NCBI taxonomy): Eukaryota > Viridiplantae > Streptophyta > Magnoliopsida > Malvales > Malvaceae > Gossypium > Gossypium bickii. Next base: position 12,255,226 of record CP106709.1, read on the forward strand.
GAGCCCCCTACGGCCTCTACCTTGACCTTGAATACCACGTCCACGGATACCTCGTGTGCTCATTGTGACTTAGAAGTTTTATCTACATTAAAAATTTTATGCATCAGCTTCAGAATTTATTAACATATGTTTTATGCATAAAGTATCAGAAATTCAGAATAGTTTCAAAAGTTTCAGTCTTCAAACTAACTCAATATATTTTCAAAGGGCACTAACTATAGTGTTTCAAAACAGTTTTAACCAAGTACAAAAATACTTACAGGATCGGTGCTGGAGACTCAGTGAACCACATTCTCAATTAGAATATTTTAAACTATTTGTAAACCAATTCTTTAAAACATATTTTGGAACCCAAAAGCCACAACCGAGTTTTTGCAACTTGGCTTTGATACCACTAAATGTAGCACCCCAGACCCGGCCTGGACATTATGGCCGAATCCGGAAGTGTCACAGGAAATGGGTTAAAAACCGTTGTCGTTAAGTTAAAACTTTTCCAGTTCATTAGCCTTTATTGCTATTATTAATTTCAAAGCTCTCTTTCATTTAAACTTTTTTAGATAAAAAGTATTTGTAGCGGAAGTTTGTAAAATCATTGTGTTTAGAAAACCGTTCAAGATTTGGAAAACCCTCACTTTTGGTAACCTATCATAGTTATAAATAAGTAAAAATCAGAAACCCAAAACCAACGTCAAACGGTTTAAAAGAGTCTAGAGTCCCAGAAAATACAAACTCTCAAATGTAACCCAACATATAAAATAAAACCATAAATCAAAAACTTAAATAGTCTCATGGAAAGGTGGTCACCGTCGAGTCCCTGCTGCACCAATCTGCCCAAGTCTATGGGTTACTTGTACAGAATAAACAAAGGAGGGGTGAGTTTACGTAAGCTGAATGTGAATCCAGCAGAATTAAGCATGTACACACACAGAATATCACAAATCAAACAGATTCATATTCGGGCCTAGGACCATGTCAGATACAGATATACAAATCAGATATCAGAGATCAGAGACCTAGCCCCATCCTCTACACACCATCTCCGTCCATCCCTACATACCATGTGGGGCTTAAAACACCCACTCAGCCCTATACATCATACTGTATCGATGTGGCACATAACAGATATAATGCAGCCATGCTGCCAGATAATAGGCACAAGTGCCTTTCAGAACACTTCCTCCAATAACAATCCCACCCCAATAACAGAAACAAAAGCAGAGCATACATACAGTAATACAAATATTACATGCTTAACATGCATATATATATATATACAGATAGGAGATATGCATGGAATAGACAAGCTCAGAACAATACATCAGTCTAACAGAACACATAGTTCCAGGGTTTAGTAGCATTTACCGACCCTTCGGTAGGTTCATAGTCGATTAGGACGACCCGTGTGACCCTACGAAAAATGTTAGTATAATGGGCGTGTGGCCTACACTGTAATGCCTCAATATTTGTATAATTGTTTCCGTGTATTTATGACACACAAAATCTATATCTGCTTTAGTGGTTAAGTGTTCTGGGTGTGTGTTTGTGAGGTTCCAAGTTCAAGTCATGACTTGGGCAAATTTTGATATTTTTGGATGATTAAGCCCTATCTCTGGTCAGTAGGCTTTTAGTTAAAAGTGTGTAAGTAATTAACAGAATGGGCCTACTTGTCTGGTGGTTAAGTGGAGTGTTAATTTGTTAAGGTCCTGTGTTCGAATCCCTGAGTGGGCAAAGGGGACAAATTTTTGCTATCGGTTTCGGCAGGAGTTTTACTTAATGTGGATTCTGGGTAGTTGGGTGTAGTGGGGAGTCAGGTGGAGAGGTTTTAGGAGTGAATTAGGGAATGTTAGGGATCATCCAAAAATCTGATTTTATTTTCAAATCCCAAAAAATTTTCTTTCATTCTTCTAACGTCAATTTCACTACTCCCCTGCCAAAATTCTCCCTCCATCGATTCCCTTTTTCGTTTCCTTTTCTATTAACTCATTTGGTCTTGTACGACAATGGCGTGTTTGGTAAGTTTTTGTTTATGTTTTATCCTGAATATGTTCATGGATAAGTGAATTAAGGGAAGTGTTCATTTGATTGTTAGGAGTCAATCAAGGGGCTGGAGATTAGCAATTAATTGTGTGAAGTTGTAAAGTCCCTGCTGTTTGTTCGGAGGTAAGGTTTTTGGTTGCTGAAAGATGTTTATCATGTTACAATTTCGATTAATTTTTGCTAAGATCGCTGAATGTGGGTTTTAGATTATCAAATATACGTTCTGGAGTACTCGAGAATCATTTTAGCTTAAATTGAAACCAGGTGTGTAACTGGAAACACAGAAAACGAGAATCAATGAAACTCGAAAAATGATTCTGTCGATGTCACATGGTCGCGTGGTAGTGTAACACCCCTTAACCCTAAATCGTCGCCGAAACAGTGTTACGAGGTGTTACTGGAGTTAAACATAAATAAACGAGTAAATTGGAACAAAATTCCGTGGTACAACTTAAAATTTTTCAAATTTCATCTTTACGACCCTAATATGGACTTACGAGACCCAAAATATGATTAAGAAATGATTTGGGACTAAATCAGAAACTTTAGAAACTTTTTCTTAAAAACAGGGGCACATGCTCGTGTGGTTTGGGACCTGCCCGTGTGGCCTGCCCGTGGGAAAACACATGGCCGTGGGTAGCCCGTGGGCAGATTCTGACTTGCTACACACGGTCGTGGGTCTAGCCCGTGGCAATTTATTTTGATTCTGACTTTTGCCACACGGCCTAGGCACACACCCATATGTCTAGGCCGTGTGAAAACTGCTATTTTCACCATTTTTAGGTTATTTTTACATACTAAAAACACCTAATTCATACACAATCATTTACTTACAATATCTTGATCATATGACATTCATCATGCATAAAACTTCTTAAGGATTTATACCACATTTATAATCAAAATATAAAACATTTACAAATGACAAAACTAACCCTAGTACATGCCACATTTACCAAAGGTTGATACATCACCAAAAATTGAGCTGAAGCCAGGATTGAAGCAGATGCTGAGTCCAATTTATCTCGACATAATCTGTGCATGGAAAACAAACCGTACGCTGAGTATTGGAATTACTCAGTGGTATTATCATAGTTCAATTTTTAGCAATAATCAAATATCATAAACATACTTAGATACATAACACATCATACTTATAAATTCATACTAAATTAATATATTTCCAATGTAACATTTTCAATATTTGAATTAATATCTCATCCATAGAATTTCAATTGTTCATGAACCTTTGGTTCATCTCTCAATCACATATATATACTCAATTCACATTTCAATACGAACCATTCATGAACTTTGAGTCATGCCTTCAATCACATAGCATAATTTCATTTCACATTATTTTTTTCACTATTCATTCAATAGATCAAATAATCAAATTCATATGATTTTCTCATTTTACATAATTACCCCTATTAACATGACTCGGACTTTCGTGGATACACGAATCCAACCAAACACACCATACTGGCACCCAGTGCCTCATCGGATAGTTCGAAGCAATATAGTGACACCCAGTGTCTCATCGGCCTAGCCGAAGTAAAGTGGTACCCAGTAACTTATTGAATCTATCCGAAGTAAATAATATGACACTCAGTGTCTCATCGACTCGAGGTCGAAGTATCCCTGAACACTTTCAATCCTATGGCATGCCAACTATATCCGACTCAGCCCGACTAGTTAATAGGGTATTGATTCAAATATCAATTTCTCTTTCTCTTCCAATTGATCACAAATCATCCAAATTCAATTCATACATATTATCAATTCGATCTCAATCTCAAATTTACAATTCAAATCACTTCCAATTCAAGTTCACTACTCAATTTCATTTCAAATTCACTACAATTATACTATTTAATTTCATACATATATATATTCATCAATCAAATCCAAATCACATTCAATTCAAATATAAATTCTTACCTCAATGTCATTTTCCATACACATGCATTGAAATTAAACATGTAATAGTAAATAACCTGAATTATGATAATACAAACCGATATTTTCTCGAGCTACTCCTCGATCACTTTTTCCTTCCCCTTCATATTAGACGTCTTAGTTTCCTTGTTTGCTACGAAAATTAACATAATTATAATTAATTAATAACACACATATTTTATATAAGATAACAACTTCCATGCAACTTTTACCTAAATCCCAAATTTGTCCTAACCATTTTCACCTTCTTCCTTTTTAAAAATTCATATCCTTTCCTTATTCAATTTCCATCAAAACTTCAATATAAACATCAAATTTTCATCATTTAACCATAATTTCAAGTTTCTTTCCATTTAGCCTATAAAACTCAAAACATATAGCCTAGTTTACAATTTAGTCCTCCAATCAACTCTAAACACAAATTCTATCAAATTAATCCCTAATTCCATTATTTGATCAACATAAACCCTACTAAAAATTCTATCATTTTTCAAAATTCCCACATAAATTCAAGAGTATTTTACTCTAGAACTTCAAAAACATCAAAATCACATGAAAAGGACTTAATTAAACTTACCAAATAATCTCCAAGCATCAAAACCCTAATTTTTCCTTTTTCTCTTTTCTTTCCTATCTTTCTTCCCCAATTTCATTTGTTCCTGTAACTTTTCTATTCTTTTCTTTTCTTTTTCTTTTTCTTTTTATTATTATTATTATTAAACATAAAATATCTATATAATAATCAATATATAAATTACATGTGTATTAATATCTATATAATAATCATTTAAACACACATGTACAAATTATCACTGCACATTTGGCACTAACATATTTATTTAACAAAAATAATATAATAAACATAATAAATAAATACTAATAATAATATTTTACTTAACTAATAAGTAAATACATATATAATATACATTTGTACTAATATTTTAGTTACACATGAATTTATTCTCTAACTTACACATGTCACTAATTTGGTTTAATTACTAATTTAGTCTTTTAACTTTTCTCTATTCTATAATTAAACTTTTATGCTCTATTCAATTTAGTCCTTTCTAATAATTACTTCTAATTAAACTAAATTCACTTATCAAAAATCTAATACAATCTATACTAACTTCGTAAATATTTTTAATAAATATTTACAGACTCGTTTTCCTAAGACGGAGGCCCTAAACTCACTTTTTTGGTGCCCGTGGAATTTGGGTTATTACAATTCTCCCCCCTTAATAAATTTAGTCCTCAAAATTTACCTGAGAATAGATGGGGGTACATGCTCTCATAATTTCTTCGGGTTCCCATGTTGCTTCTTCCACACTGTGACTTCTCCATAACACTTTTACTAGAGGAACCTTTTTATTTCTTAATTCTTTTATTCCTCGAGCTAGAATTTCAACTGGTTCTTCTTCATAAGACAAATCTGGTCGAATTTCAATATTTTCAGTAGAGATAACATGAGAAGGATCTGATCTATATCTTCGAAGCATTGAAACATGGAAAACATCGTGAATCATCTGTAATTCTAAAGGTAAAGCTAAACGATAAGCTACTGGTCTAATTCGCTCTACTATTTCATATGGCCCGATATAACGAGGACTTAACTTTCCTTTCCGACCAAATCTCAATACTTTCTTCCAAGGAGAGACTTTAAGAAATACCTTGTCACCAACTGAATATTCAATATCTCGTCGTTTCAAATCAGCATAAGACTTCTGTCTATCAAAAGCTACTTTTAATTTTTCTTGTTGCTTCTGTTTCTTAGATCAACTCAGGCCCGATTATTTTTCTTTCATTTAATTCGGTCCAACACACAGGTGATCTACATCTCCGCCCATACAATGCTTCATACAGAGCCATCTGAATACTTGATTGGAATCTATTATTATACACAAATTCAGCTAAGGGTAGATAATGTTCCCAACTTGATTAAAAATCAATAATGCAAGCCCGAAGCATATCTTCTAATATTTGAATTACTCGTTCAGATTGCCCGTCAGTTGGCGGATGAAATACAGTGCTGAAATTAAGTCTGGTACCTAGAGAACCATGTAATTGTCTCCAAAATCTCGATGTAAACCGTAGATCCCGGTCTGAAATAATAGATACAGGAATACCATGCAGTCTCACTATTTTCCGAATATAAATCTCAGCCAACTTCTGTAAAGACCAATCGGTTCTGACTGCTATAAAGTGAGCAGACTTAGTAAGCCGATCAACTATCACCCAAATGGCATTCTTTTTGTTTGCTGACAACGGTAATCCCGTAACAAAATCCATTGTGATTCTTTCCCATTTCCATTCTGGAATATTAATAGGCTGAAGTAAACCTATTGGTACCTGATGTTCCGCTTTTACCCGCTGACATGTCAAACATTTACCAACATACTCGACTATATCTCTTTTCATTCCAGACCACCAGTATAGCTCTCGTAAATCCCGATACATCTTCTTACCTCTAGGGTGCAAAGCAAATAAACTATCATGAGCTTCTCGAAGAATCAACTCTTTAAGTTCTGAAGTAACTGGAATACAAATTCGAATACGGAATCTCAAACAACCTTGATCATCAATACTAAAATTTTCTACTGGGCCACTCAATACCATCTCTCTCTTTTTCAATAACTTATCATCTTTCAACTGTGCTGATTTGATCTGATCAAACATTACCGGCTTAATTCTCAACTCAGCCAAAAGACTCCTATCATCACTGATCTGAGCCGTGCAAGCATTGCTCTTAATTCTATTGCAGCTTTTTTACTTAATGCATCAACTACTACATTTGCCTTCCCCGGATGATAATCTATGACACAATCATAATCTTTCAAATGCTCGATCCACCGTCTCTGTCTCAAATTCAACTCCTTTTGCGATAGAAGGTATTTGAGACTTTTATAATCAGTATATATATAACATTTTTCACCAAAAAGATAATGCCTCCAAATCCTTAATGCAAAAATTATAGCTGCCAACTCCAAGTCATGAGTCGGATAATTATGCTCGTGTGGTTTCAACTGTTGAGATGCATAGGCTATTACCTTCCCGTCCTGTATCAGAACATAACCTAGACCATTCAAAGAAGCATCACTATATAATACAAAATCCTTACTCGATTCTGGTGATGTCAGAACTGGTGCCTCGGTTAACATTTGCTTCAACGTGTCAAAACTCTTCTGACACTGATCATTCCAGATACAAGGAACATTCTTCTGTAGTAACTTAGTCATCGGTAAAGCTATCTTCAAAAATCCATTCACAAATCTTCTGTAATACCCAACTAAACCAAGAAAACTGCGTACCTCAGATACATTCTTTGGTGATTTCCATTGAACAATTGCTTCAATCTTTTTCGGATCAACTCTAATTCCATCTGCTGATACTACATGTCCTAGAAATACAACCTTTGGTAACTAGAATTTACATTTACTAAGCTTTCCATACAACTGTTTCTCCCATAGTATCTGTAGTACAATTCTGAGATGTTGATCATGTTCTGACTCTGATTTAGAATAGACCAGTATATCATCAATGAAAACTACCACAAACTGATCTAAATATGGCTGAAAAATACGGTTAATCAAATCCATAAAAGCAGCTGAGGCGTTAGTCAACCCGAATGGCATTACTAAAAATTCATAGTGACCATACCTCGTACGGAAGGCTGTCTTTGGTACATCACATTCTTTTACTTTCAACTAATAGTAACTTGACCTTAAGTCAATCTTTGAAAACACAGAAGCTCCTCTCAACTGATCAAATAAATCATCAATGCGGGGAAGTGGATACTTATTCTTAATTGTCACCTTGTTTAGCTGTCTATAATCAATACAAAGTCGCATCGAGTCATCTTTCTTTTTAACAAATAGCACTGGAGCTCCCCACGGTGAAATACTCGGTCTAATAAATCCATGGTCTAACAAATCTTATAACTGTATCTTTAACTCTTTCAGTTCAATGGGCGACATACGGTATGGAGGCATAGAAATTGGACTCGTACCTAGATACACTTCAATAGCAAATTCAACTTCTCTATCTGGTGGCAAGCCCGATAACTCTTCAGGAAATACGTCTGGAAACTCGCAAACTATTCTAATTTTACTGCATTGGCTACTAACTGAATCTGAATTAATAACATAAGCTAAGTATGCTGTACAACCCTGCTGTAAGAACTTATTAACCTTCATTGCTGAAATAACACGTGTTGGCCCACTGTTCCGAATCCCCTTGATCTCAATATTGTTACCATCCCTAGTCTGAATACTGAACTTCTTCTTATAGCAGTCCAAAATCACACCATGTTCAGACAACCAATCCATACCCAATATCATATCAAAATCTCCAAATGGCATAATCAACAAATCAACTAGAAAAGTTTCATTCTAAATTTTCAACGGACACCTCGAACATACTCGATTTACTATTACTGTTTGCCCTAACGGACTTGATACTTCTATTGTTATACTAGACATTTCAAATTCAAATTTTCCCAATTCAAGCAACTTCAAATTTATATATGAATGTGAAGATCCAGGGTCAATCAAAGCATAAACAGGCTCAGAATGTAGTAAAAATATACCTGTTACAACATCATGTGCATCGCCATATTCCCGAGCTCTAACTACATAAGCTCTGGCCGGTACTCTAGCTTCAGACTGCTGGGTCACTATATCACTCCCTCTTCTCGTACCTCCTCCTCTAGATACTGGTCCACCTCTGATCGATCCTCTGCCTCTAGCTATAGCTACCGATCTCTGTGATATTATAGGTGCAGCACTATTAGTCTTCGGACAGTCTCAGATGAAATGATCTTTAGAACCACATCGAAAACAGCCTCTAGCTAATTTTCAACATTCTCCTCTATGTTTCTTCCCACAGTGCTGACAATCTGGAATTTCTATTTCCTGAGATGGACCTCTTACACTACCGGTGGACACTGTAGTTTGCTTTTCCCGATTTTTGTCTCCTCTATCTGTTCGGAAACTAGATCTCCATCCACCTCTAGAATCTCGAGATCTTTTAAATGAAGGATTCGAACTCATAGTTCCTGTACATTTTCCAACTAATTTTAAAGTTTCAGGCTTTTTGTCTAGTCCCAAGACTTGCTCTACCAACTTGGCCCGCTCTATCAAATCAACAAATTCAGTGATTCGCTGGGACACCAATTGCAGTTTTATTTTATCTCTTAATCCCCGTAAGAATCTTTTACAGCTATCGACTTCAGTTGGTACGAACTCTGATGCATATCTACTAAGTCTTGAAAACTCCCGTTCATAATCCACTACTGTCATTTCACCTTGTTTAAGCGTAAAAAATTCTTGTTTCTTGTCTTCTATATACATATCCCCAATATATTTCTTTTGAAATTCTTTTTGGAATAGATCCCATGTTACCTGATGAGTCAGTAAATGTCTGATTACGGATTCCTACCATAGATATGCCTTACCCTGTAATAAAGATACAGCACATAATAGACTTTCTCGTGACGTACATTCTAACTGCTATAAAATTCTTTTTGTTGACTCCATCTAGTTTTTAGCTACAGACGGACCAACTCCTTTCAGATCCGAAAATTCTGTGGCACCGTATTTTCTTAATTCCTTAATAGGGGCCTGTCTAGGAACAGGTACAGACGTGGTAGCAGGTATAGACTCCGCTACTCGCTGAAGAGCATCAGTTAAAGCCCTTACTACATCATAATCATTTCTACCTTTTTCATCTCTCTCCCTAATGTTCTCTCTTTCTACATTGGGAGGCTGATTTCTGATCGGATTTACACTGGGTGTAGCTGACTCAGTTTCATCTAAATCATAGGATTCTTCATCCCCAATGAAGATTTCTTCATTTATATCATCAAGGTGTTCATAAGACATCTCTAATCTATAAAACAAAAATAATTAAATAGATTAGCATCCAAAATCCCGACTCAGTTTTGACTTAACATGTGGCATGTACTTCTAGACTTACTTTTGAGCTCGATTTAGTCCAAGAATTGGCTAAACCTGATAGCTCTGATACCACTAAAATCTAACACCCCTTAACCCTAAACCGTCACCGAAACAGGGTTACGAGGTATTACCAGAGTTAAACATAAATAAACGAGTAAATTGGAACAAAATTCCGTGGCATAACTTAAAATTTTTCAAATTTCATCTTTACGACCCTAATATGGACCTACAACACCCAAAATATGATTAGGAAATGATTTGGGACTAAATCAAAAACTTTAGAAACTTTTTCTTGAAAACAGGGGCACATGCCTGTGTGGCTTGGGACATGCCCGTGTGGCCTGCCCGTGGGAAAACACATGGCCGTAGGCAGCCGTAGGTAGATTCTGACTTGCTACACACGGTCGTGGGTCTAGCCCGTGGCAATTTATTTTGATTCTGACTTTTGCCACACGGCCTGGGCACACACCCATGTGTCTAGGCCGTGTGAAAACTGTTATTTTCACCATTTTTAGGTTATTTTTACATACTAAAAACACCTAATTCATACACAATCATTTACTTACAATATCTTGATCATATGATATTCATCATGCATAAAACTTCTTAAGGATTTATACCACATTTACAGTCAAAATATAAAACATTTACAAATGACAAAACTAACCCTAGTACATGCCACATTTACCAAAGATTGATACATCACCAAAAATTGAGCTGAAGTCGGGATTGAATCAGATGCTGAGTCTAATTTATCTCGACCTAATCTGTGCACGGAAAACAAACCGTATGCTGAGTGTTGGAATTACTCAGTGGTATTATCATAATTCAATTTTTAGCAATAATCAAATATCATAAACATACTTAGATACATAACACATCATACTTATAAATTCATACTAAATTAATATATTTCCAATGTAATATTTTCAATATTTGAATTAATATCTCATCCATAGAATTTCAATTGTTCATGAACCTTTGGTTCATCTGTCAATCACATATATATATTCAATTCACATTTCAATAGGAACCATTCATGAACTTTGAGTCATGCCTTCAATCACATAGCATAATTTCATTTCACATTATTTCTTTCACTATTCATTCAACGGATCAAATAATCAAATTCATATGATTTTCTCATTTTACATAATTAACCCTATTAACATGACTCGGACTTTCGTGGATACACGAATCCAACCAAACACACCATAATGGCACCCAGTGCCTCATCGGATAGTTCGAAGCAATATAGTGACACCCAGTGTCTCATCGGCCTAGCCGAAGTAAAGTGGTACCCAGTACCTTATTGAATCTATCCGAAGTAAATAATATGACACTCAGTGTCTCATCGACTCAAGGTCGAAGTATCCCTGAACACTTTCAATCCTATGGCATGCCAACTATATCCGACTCAGCCCGACTAGTTAATAGGGTATTGACTCAAACATCAATTTCTCTTTCTCTTCCAATTGATCACAAATCATCCAAATTCAACCTCAATCTCAAATTTACAATTCAAATCACTTCCAATTCAAGTTCACTACTCAATTTCATTTCAAATTCACTACAATTATACTATTTAATTTCATACATATATATATTCATCAATCAAATCCAAATCACATTCAATTCAAATATAAATTCTTACCTCAATTTCATTTTCCATACACATGCATTGAAATTAAACATGTAATAGTAAATAACTTGAATTATGATAATACAAATCGATATTTTCTCGAGCTACTCCTCGGTCACTTTTTCCTTCCCCTTCGTATTAGACGTCTCAGTTTCCTTGTTTGCTACGAAAATTAACATAATTATAATTAATTAATAACACACATATTTTATATAAGATAATAACTTCCATGCAACTTTTACCTAAATCCGAAATTTGTCCTAACCATTTTCACCTTCTTCCTTTTTACAAATTCATATCCTTTCCTTATTCAATTTCCATCAAAACTTCAGTATAAACATCAATTTTTCATCATTTAACCATAATTTCAAGTTTCTTTCCATTTAGCCCATAAAACTCAAAACTTATAGCCTAGTTTACAATTTAGTCCTCCAATCAAATCTAAACACAAATTCTATCAAATTAATCCCTAATTCCATTATTTGATCAACATAAACCCTACTAAAAATTCTATCATTTTTCAAAATTCCCAAATAAATTCAAGAGCATTTTACTCTAGGACTTCAAAAACATCAAAATCAGATGAAAACTGCTTAATTAAACTTACCAAATATTCTCCAAGCATCAAAACCCTAATTTTTCCTTTTTCTCTTTTATTTCCTTTCTTTCTTCCCTAATTTCGTTTGTTCCTGTAACTTTTCTATTCTTTTTCTTTTTCTTTTTATTATTATTATTATTAAACATAAAATATCTATATAATAATCAATATATAAATTACATGTGTATTAATTCATTTAAACACACATGTACAAATTATCACCACACATTTGGCACTAACATATTTATTTAACAAAAATAATATAATAAACATAATAAATAAATACTAATAATAATATTTTACTTAACTAATAAGTAAATACATATATAATATACATTTGTACTAATATTTTAATTACACATGTATTTATTCTCTAACTTACACATGTCACTAATTTGGTTTAATTACTAATTTAGTCTTTTAACTTTTCTCTATTCTATAATTAAACTTTTATGCTCTATTCAATTTAGTCCTTTCTAATAATTACTTCTAATTAAACTAAATTCACTTATCAAAAATCTAATTCAATCTATACTAACTTTGTAAATATTTTTAATATATATTTACGGACTCGTTTTCCTAAGATAGAGGCCCTAAACTCACTTTTTCGGTGCCCGTGAAATTTGGGTTATTACAGGTAGGCCGCGTGGTAGGCCATGTGCAAGGCTGTGAGCCACAACACGGCCGTGTGATTGACGAGGCCAGGCAGTACGCAAAGGACACAGCCGTGTGATGGCTGGGTGAGGTCGAGTGAGAGACACGGGCTCGACCAATTGGACCGTGTGGGCCACATGAGTGTGTGGAATTCTCGGCCAGGTCGTGTGATCCATACGACCAAGGCCAATTTGGGCCCTGTTGGCCACACGGGCGTGTGGGCCCACACAAGCAGGCCACATGGGTATGTAAGCCCATTTTTCTGAAATGATCTGTAAGGCTGCACGGGTCACCCAAATCGAATGTGGACCTACTGTAGGGTCGGTAAGCATTACTTAGACCCCTATTTATGTGATTTGAGTATATGGTGTCTAACCGAGCATGATATCTGTACTGAACTGAATGTATGATCGGTTGATTGCATGTTGCATTTCATATTTGGTATGTTGCATTGCATCGGAGAGGGTTGATGATATTTCGGAGGAAGTGTCTGAAGGGCTTTAAGCCTGTTATCTGGTAGCACAGCTGCATTATTCTGTTTATGTGTCGCATTTCAGTACGTTATGATGTGTAGGGATGGGTGGGTTGATTATATCCCCACATGGTGTGTAGGGCTGGACAAAGATGGTGTTTAGAGGCTGGTGGGTAGGATTCTAATATTCTGATATGTATTATGTATCTAATTGGGCTAAGGCCCTGTTATATATATCTGATTCTGCATCCAAATGGGCTTAGGCCCAAACTATCTCTGTAATGGGCTCCGACCTAGTCTGTAAGTTCTGATTTCTGGTGATTACTCTGTACGTTAGATATCTGTAGGGATTACACATTGAGTTACGAAACTCACCCTTTTCTGTTTAATCTATTCAGGTAATCCCTAGCTTTAGACGAATCGATGCAGTGGAGGACTTGACGGTGACCACTGCTTCTGCTTCACGATAAATTAACTGTTTTTATACTTATTTATGGTTTTGATTATATCTGAGAAAGTTTTATGTAATAATGGCCATTACGTATTTTTTAAAAAAATTGTGATTTGCAACGTTTATGATTTTACTGCTATTAGTGGGAAAACTCAAGTTTTCAAAACAAATGAACATTTTATCAAAATTCACACAAATTTGCAAATTATTTTAAAAGCTTCCGCAAGGTATAACATTTTGGAAATAGATAATGACTGTAAACAAATCACACGTTTTTGAAGTTAGCGTAAGATAATGAAAAATGGTCTTAACGTCATTGCAATTTCTAAAGCACTATCATGTGACATCTCCAGATTCAGCCATAACGTCAAGGCCAGGTTTGGGGTGTTACACACACGCCTTGATTGGCCTTGCCCGTGTGGATCACACTGCCTAGCCCAGTTATCCCACACCTGTGGGGCGCGCTCGTGTGGGCCCACACCCCCAGATTGGCCTTGCCCGTGAGGATCACATGGCTTGGCCTAGTTATCTCACGGGCATGCCTGTTTGGGCCCACACGCCCCATCTAGCCTAGCCTGTGTGGCTCACACGGCCATACTCTGGCCATCACACGGTTGTGTCTTGAGCACGGCCTGGCCTTCATTGATCACACGGCCGTCTCGTCGCACACGGCCTACCACACAGCCGTGTGACATCGACAGATTACAAATTCAGCTTTTGCCAAATCCCATTTTTCTGTATTTCGGGTACACACTTGGTATCGTTTCGATGCAAAACCACTCCTGAGGCCCTTGAAACCTAAAATTGAATGACAAGACAACACATAAGCCACTTAAACAAGTACCAAATCGAACTACCCGAAACAAACAATCCTTCAAACCACAAAACCCTTACCTTCGGATGAATAACGACAAATCGTACCCCTTCAGTACCAATCAAAAACCCCAACCTCTCAATCTTCTCCTAACCACAAAACAAACCCTATCATAAAACAACTCCTTAACCCAATAATAGATGCTACACTTACCAGACTTACCAGAAAATACCAAGAACACCGACAAACTAAGACTCAGAATTGTAAGACAGAATTTCGACCACCAGAAGGCAAAAAGAGAAAAAAGAAAGCACAGTGGGAGGTGGGAAAAGAGAACGTGAAAAATTAGGGGAAAGGCCAGAAATTTCAAAGAAAGAAAAATAAAAACAAAAATAATCTTGTTTGCCACATCCCTAAAATCTCTCCAACTCCCCCACTGACCCACTATCACTAAGAGTTTCGGCTCAATCGAAACTCTCACAACCGATCGAGCAAAAATAAACTCCTCACTCTCACAGGAATTCGAGCACATGACCTTCAACACAATACACAGGCTCCCTTACCACTTGAACTAGCAGGTTCATTCTGATATGGTTTTACAAATAATTTAATATAAGTCCATTGAGCAAGTATAAGGCTTAAGTCAGAAGAATACCAAAATTTGCTAATATGGGACTTGAACCCAAGACCTCACACACACACCCAGAACACTTAACCACTGAAGCAGATACACATTTGTGTCAAGATTTCACAGAAATAAAGATAGAAATTTTGCGGCGTTACAGACAGTCCCAATTTTGGCTTTCGCCGATCGTTGATTTCTCAGGTTTTCGTTACACACCTTGATGTTTTCTGATAGGGGTTCCAAAAACGAGTATACCAATACCTAAATCGACAGTACACACAAGTTAATTAACTTGAAAACCCAATCTGAAACGTTAATTCAACAACCAATGTCAACAGTCGAACTTAAATTACGAAGAAATTTAACCTCCACAATGGCGAATAAACACTTATCGTTCCAAAAATAGCAGCCAACAACAATCAATTCCTCGGAGGACATGGTAATCCACATTCCTCACCTAATTGAAATCGCAAAACATCCATTAACCCCAACAATTTAACAATAGAAACATTCAAATAAGCTTACGAAAAACTCACCCATGGAAACTTTCAAACTTACATTGAAATGCTTACCACACACAATTGATACGAATTAATTGACAAAGAGTTGACAAAACAAATTGAGAATACAAGACTACAAAGAAGAAACCAAAAAGAATCAAGGAGTCGAAAACAAAAAAAGAAATTGGCTGAAAGGCAAAAAGAACAAAATAAAAAGTAAGAAGAAAAGAGAATAAACCGTAACCAAAAATAAAAAATAAAACAAAAATTGGGAATAGTGAAGAAAGAGAAGTATAGGGCAGTAGTGGGGAGAACTTTAAGGAATTACCTATTATTATTATTATTATTTTTTAATAATATTATTTATTATCATTATTTTTTAAAACAAAACTAACCACTAAACCCTCTATTTGAGGACTTAATAGATTAATGAGAATTCAATTTTATTACAACCACATCCACTTAATTGGCACAAAGGCAAAAATTATTTTTCGTTTGCAATTCAAACACAGGATCAAAGGGTAAGTTAAAACCTTACCATTAAACTAGCAAGCTTATTCTATGATTAGTGGCACAAAAATTATATTTAACTTTGATATCCAAAGTCAAGGGTTGGAAATAAAATAACAAATAATTCAACGGATGGGTTTTGAACACAAAACTTCATACACACATAACTAATATTTAGCCATTGCAACAAATTAATTTCTTAACACAATTCCACAACTTTTAACACAAAAACAAAGCGTGACCACTCTCACATTTTACTAATCCAATTTCTACTAACTCGATTTTGGGATGTGAAAAGCAATGTTTATGAACACCACTAATGTTGGACAAAACACATTAGCAAAAAAATATAAATATAAATAAATATTTATATATAAAATAACATATAAATAGAATAATTTATATTTAAATTATCAAATATGTAAACCAATAAGTATCGTAATAAAAATCAGAAATCGAGAAGAAGAATAGATATTTACTAAACGTTGAGGCCTGCTTAACAAAATTTCCTTAAGAAAGATTCGGCCGCTTCTACGGTACTTGGAGAAACGTTGGTTGAATGTCTCCCAGGATATAACAACTCGATGATCAAAGCAGTAACACCTCTGCAACGATCAACGAACGTTGTCTTTTTCTATCACCGGAACGTTGGAAAATATAGTGTAAAAGAAGAATTTTGAGAGCAAAATAAATTCGGTGTGAGAGAGTATGAGTGTAAAAATTCTTCAAAATTCCAAGCTTAATCATTCAATCATCTTTTAAGAGGATTCTCATATATATACACATCTCACATTTGGTATTTAACTAATGTGAGATCTAAGCTTTTCTTTTCCTCAACAAATATTTCCAAGTAGCTTACTTTGAGCATCAATTTCTCATTCATCATTCAACCATTTTGAGCATATGATATACTGTTGTAAAGGTCTTATGAAGTAGAATATGAAACCATAATTTTATGATTCAACTCTCCACCTTTACCTATTAAGAATATGACTCAAAGTTCCCATAAATTACAATTTTTCTAAATTACTAATAATATAATTGTGCACAAAATCGCTGTGGGAAAATCCATGGTAAAAAATTAACTGTGTTTGCAGGAACTATCATCATGACATCAAAGAAATGTTAATATCCATGATATATTTTCTTTTCCTTATTTATGCATTTTCAATATGATTTTTAATATTTTAATAATAATTTACAGTCAGTAATAATAGAAATTGATACTAAAATAAAACTCAAAAATATATTATTTATATTAAAAAATGTATTCATTACAAATACTTTTGTAAACAATCCAAATATACCAATATTAACCAAAAAAATAACATAAAGTACCTACGTCTGATGCACTTGATTTTGTAACTGAATTTATTGGAATCTTGCTCCATCTTCTTTTTAATTGGCTTCATACCTTCTTTCTTTTTCGTATCTTCATCTCTCTTCTTCTTCTTCTTCAACTTCGATTCTGGGATGAAATACGGTGCTTACCTCTGTTATTGGCAGATGAAACGATAATAACTATTGTGGTGAATTGTTCACATTCTTCAACAATTCAATGACCCAATAATTGTAAACACGACAAATAGGTTTGAAAGCAGCGAAACCAACTTGAACAAACAATGTCTCAAACTCTTTGAATGTTCTTTCCTTTGCACCAGGGAGCAAATGAAGCATTCCAACATCAAAATTGAGTGTTGTGGCTGTGACAATGTCAGGCGTGGGCAGTTCTGCCAATATTGATTCCAATACTATCACTTTTCCACACTCTGATATTGCTTCATAACAATTTCTTAGTAATTTCAAGCATTCTTCGTCTCCCCAATCGTGAAGTATCCACTAAACCAACCACAATATATATTTATTAGTTTAAATAATGATTAAAAGAAAATGATCTGGGTCAATTCATTGAATTGAAATACAGTATTTTAAACAAAATGTTGAGGCAAGATGTGAAGATGGGAGTTGAGTGGTACTTGACGGTGCGAATTGCAAATTTTCGTTGAAGTAGTTTATTATTTGTCTTATTTGGTTTGACAATTTAATGAAGAAAATATTTGAACCTATTAATGTATTATTATATTGAAGATATTATAATCTATCTATGAAAACCAATGATTGGCTTTTAAAGATTGGATAAGATTCGGGTGAAATAAAGTCCTTAGAAAGTAGATTGGAAAAGAGACACAAATAACGTGGCGTCACTGTTTCATACAATCCTTTCTCGTAACTGTTTCATACAATCCTTTCTCGTAACTGTTTCATACAATCCTTTCTCGTAGAGAGCACATCTTCAATTGGTTGTCAAGTTTATTGTATAATTAAATTTTTTATGTTTTAATATTATCTTCTATAACAACAACCATAAAATATGAAATAACCTGTTTTTTATTAAATTAATTTTCTATAACAATTTCTTGTATCAAATTTTGGTAAAATTAGTTTTTTTTCCTAAATAAAAAAATCAATAATAAATTTTAGTTAATATATTATTTCAATAAAGTTTTAAAATTAATTTAATAAATATATTTTATTAAATAAAATAATTTTTAATAAATGAAATTATATCTATAATTTTATTAAATATATTAGTTAAATCTCACTAATTAATATTTTATTAATATATTATAGATTTTTAATTTAAAATTAAAAAAATAAAATATGATATGAATTTTAAATGTTGTAATAGTTCTCTCTCTATAAGATCCAAAAATTTAACAAACAAATAGAGTTACTATAAAGAAGGTTAAGTTTAATTTTAATGAATTTTATTAATTTTAAAGATCACAATATCAAGTTAACTGTATTTTTTAATCAATTATTATACCTTAATTTAAAATTAAAACTATTTTTTAATATTTTGATTTTTTAATAAATCCATCAATTCAATGGATGAATTGAAAATAAAAAATCTTATCAATTTGGTATAAACCTAATTTTTAAAAAAATTTCAGTTCGAATATATATAACCATGATAAAATTTAGTAGTACAATTAATCTTCTTTATAACAGTCACCTTTTATAACAATATTTTATTCTAACAATCAAGTTTGTTGTGTAATTAATTTTTTTATGTTTTATTATTATCCTTTGTAACAACAGCAACCGTAAAATATGTATACTCTTTTTTATTAAATTAGTTCTCTATAACATTCTCTTGTCTCAAATTTTAGTAAAATTAATTTTTATTCCTAAATGAAATTAAAATAACAAATTCAAGTTAAGCTATTATTTCAATAAACTGTTTAAATTAATAAGTAAAATAAAACTTAATAAATAAAATTACATCTATAAATTTTATTAAATACATTAGTTAAATCTCACTAATAATATTTTATTAATATATTATAGTTTTTTAATTTAAGTTTTTTTAGAAAAAATCAAATATGATATGAATCTCAAATGTTGTAAGAGATATATAATAATCATTTCTCTATAAGATTAAAAATTTTAACAAACAATCAAAGTTATTATAAAAAACAAAACTTCTTCATGGCTAACCTTCATAAAAATAACTTCTCCATTAGGAACTTTGTTGAACATATCTCCTCCTACATGCTCCACAGCTAACATCAACAAAATACCGTTAAAAGTTATCAAAGTCCATTGAGGAAACTTTAAACAAAAATTTATTCATGGTTTTGTCTAATATGTACACGAAACATTTACGTTTGTAAACTACTTGAGTTTAATTCAAAATAAAAAAATGTGAATTTAATCCAATCATTATCAAACTTGAAGTTGAGCAAGTTAAATTTAGATACTCCATTACTTAACTTGTCAAGACTCATGAGCCTTATTGAAGTTTTTCTTTTTTATTACACCATAATTCCATAAGCATTTCATTCGAAATAGAACTTGAGCTCAAACACTTGAATCAGAAGTTCTATTTTGGACATCAAGTTTATTTTCTATTATGTAAACAAGTTTCATCTAAAGGCAAAAGTAATTTATTTTCTTTTATATAAAATTGAAACAAATTTTGAAAAGTAAAACTCAATTAAATTTCAATCAAACTTTGAACACTAAATTTTGATATTTTACAATTTATAACTCAACTGAACTCAATTCCATTCTATTTTTTTTCAATAAAATAAAAGATGGAGCATTCCCACTATTCTTCCTAGTTTAAATTTCGAAGGAAAAATCATGAATAAAATTGAATCAATTGTAGGGTTACCTGGAATATTGGGTGCATCTTTAACAACAAAGGGCAAATCAAAGTTAATGCCCTTAATTTGAGGGTATTTTGAAATAATGAGCTTAAGATTTGTGCCCCATCCTCCTCCCACATCAACCACTTGGGTTAAGCCTTCAAAACCCTTGTAGATTTGTAGGACTTTATTCATGACTATGGCAGTGTGACTTGACATTGAGCGGTTGAAAGTACTGGCTAAATTTCTATCTTTTGCAGCCATCTCGAAAATGTCCACCCCAAATCCCCTCGCAAATGACAAGCCACCTTCCAATGTTGCTTCTTTGAAGAAGTTCCTACAAAAAATTTTACATGATTTAATAAACCTAAAAGATAATGAAAAATACGGTGATTAAAAATCTGTTTGTAATTTGTAATTTTAAAATCTTGATAGTTAATGTAGATATATAATGCCTCGCATAAATTCATAAGATTAATGGCTTAATCGGCTTTAAATTAAATATTTATCAGAAGTCAAGTTAATTTAAAATTAATTTTAATAGTAGTTGCAACGTGAAGCTATTAAAGACAAGTAACCAATTCCATATATTTTCAAAGATATAGAAAGTAATGTTCAAAATAGTTAAAAGGCCAATTTAAATAGCAATCACAACAAGATATCATGGTAAAGGTTTTGAGTGAACATGGATTTAAGTACGTGACATCACGAAAAACATATTTCTATTATAAACATTAAAAGTTTTATCATATATATACATGTGTGTAAAAATCACAAATTTAAAACATAAATGTGCATTTAAGAATAACTTACAATAAATAATGAAATGCATGGTCTGAAACTAATTGATCATGATACATGGAATATGTTTAATAACCCCTTTTTTAGTGGTGTCGAAAACAATAGTTTCGGGACTCCATTTCCAATGTTCAAACTTATAAATATTAAATAATAATATTTAGGAGATTAGTGTAAATGTTAATTAAAGTTTGACTCATTAATTTGATCATTTAGATAGTTAATTAAAGTACAATGATTAAATTATAAAAATTGTAAAAATTTACCACTATAGATTTTTAAATAACCAAGGGACCAAAGGAGTGATTTGACCCATTTTCTGTGGCCAAACAGTAGTGGAGGTAGGTTGTAACCCACTAATTTTTAGTTTTTATTATAAAACTATTATATTAGTATATTGAAACATGATTTGTTTTAATTATATTAAATTAATTAATATTAATACTAGTATATATATTAAACTAAAAGAAAATAAAAATAAGACTTCCGTGTTCATATTTTTCTTCTTCACGAAACAAAGAAAGAAAAAACGGATTTCAAACTTTTTCAACTTTGTCCATTTGATTGGTAAGTTATTTTATATTCGTTTTTCATAAATTTTATATTTTTGAGATCGTACAAGTTTGATTTAGTTAACCTAAGTATTATTTTTTAAAACCGTTAAAATTTCTAAAAGTTGTCATTGATGAATATTTGAAGCTTTTGGTATTAATTTTATAGATTTTAAGCTTATAAGTGAAAAATTGATGGAATTTTGAAAATTGATGTTTCATTTTTGTATTTTTTGTAATAGAAAGTTGTTGAAGGATGTAATTGAGATCGGTTTTGGAATCAAAGCTGAAATTTGAAAGTTATAGTAAATTTGATTTTAGGGACTAAATTGAATAAAATGTAAAATTTTAGGGGATATCCAAAAAATATATTAAATTGATACATGATTATAATAAGATTTTATAAGGTGTTTAGAATTAATAAATTGAAATGAATTATTAAAAATCGAGAATTGAATCAATCGGAGAATAATCGAGGAAAAGACAAATGGTGGATTAGTCCTCGACGTCTTTCTTGTTATTTTTTTTTTACCAGGTAAGTTCATATGGGACTTACTTTATTAATTATGATATAATTGTATTATATTGTTTTGCTTTATAGTTGAATTATTATAGAATGTTTTTGGCATCAAAAGGATTAAATCGAAAATTATGAAATATATAATAGATATGAACAAATATGTGGTATCGAATGGTGGTTATGTTGTGAGATAGTATTAGTACAAGTTTTACTTGTAGTCTTTAATACGGTAATGTTTGATGCTATGAAATATATATGTGAAATAGATATTGCCTAAGTAGCATTTTACTACTGGTATGAAGTAAATACTATGGAATTGAATGGATTGTAAATGGTTGAATGTTATATGATATAAGGTTAGATTTATATAAATTGAATTGTTATGATTTGGGTAGCATTTTGAGTTACATTGGTTTAGTTGAATGGAAATTAGTGGATGTTATACTTGATTATGAAATTAATATGTATATATTGATATTACATGGTTAAAATGTTTATGAATTGCTATTTGAAATCTGAAAAACGTGTATATGGCTACAGAGGTTGAATTGATACGGGTTCGATAATAGGCCCATGAGAACTAAGTACACGATTAGGATATGAATAGTTCGGAATTTACGATTTTTAATCCCACACTATAACTTATCTAAATTATTGGATATTTTCATTATTTAGTATTATTAAATATTAAAGAAGTGAGATTGATTAACTAAATTAAATTGATATGAAATGTTGATTTTCGAGATGGACTAAACTAAATACAATGGAAAATAGTATTTTTCATGAAAGTATGAAATTGATTTTTGATTGAGTTGAGATAAATGGATGAATTGAGTTTAGAATGGTGGTTGATGTGATGTGAATTGAAATTCTATGGAAATTGTTTCTGAGAAATGTGTAGGAAAATATTTAGCTAGTCTAGTGAGGCACTGGGTGCCAAATACATAAATAAGTGATGGACGTAAATACTTCGGCTAGTCTGATGAGGCACTGGGTGCCAAATACATCGATAAGCGCTAGTCACAAATACTTCGGCTAGTCCAATAAGGCTATGGGTGCCAAATACATCTAAGAGCGCCGGGCACAAATCCTTCAACTAGACCGATGAGGCACTAAGTGCCAAACACATGGCGATGATAATTAAGCACAAATTATTTACTCTGATAGATGGGTACAAAGTTTGAAAGATTTAGTACGTTAAAACAATATAACGGATACATTTAATATAATGTTATGTATTGGTATAATTCATAACTTATTCACAACAATATGATTATAAATTTGATGTTAAGTTAGGTACTTAACAATTGGTTGTTTCTCACTTGCAGGTTAGATTAAGTTCATGAGTCTATTTATCGTCTTTAGCATCCAGGAAAGATCTCGAACTCAACATGTTGGTGAACTCCTTATGGTTAATTAAATTTGGCATGTACCTAAGAATGTTACTTGAGTTTTGTTATGTTTGAAGACTTGAATATGGAAGTTGAATAGTTTTTGTATGCTCTGTTAATGTATATATATATGTGAATATATATATAATTTGAAGTGCTTGATGATAAGTTATATAAGTGATGATATGATTAATTAAATTAATGGTTAACAAAGTTTTGAATGGAAGTGTATGTGATTGTGTGAGAACTATGTATGTGCCATAATAAGTGGATTGGTTTGACATTTTTTTGATGAGGATAATGTTTGTGTGATGATTCAATTGGATTAATGGTGAAACTATGTTAATAATTTTGTAAGCTAGTTGAAAAATGTTAAATTTCATGGACTTAATTGGCACAAAGATTTGTTAAAATAGTTAATGCTTGAAGTGTCGATAGATTGAGTGCATAAGTAATGTGTTATGATTGTGCTGTTGATTATGGATATTGAAATAGGCTAGATGACTTGAGTTGGTATGTTTTTTTTTTTTTATCATGCTATGTTGGTTCCAAATGAATCATGAGATGTGTTATTTTTTGTGTAGGTTTTGGTGGGTAAAAGAGTTTTTGAACATTGATTTTTACCACTTCCGTTTGGAAGTATCAATACCTCAGGATAAGGTATCGGTACTTGACCATTTCCTTGAATTTTTCTAGCAAACATATTGCTAAATCAGTGTCGATATCAAAATAAGTATCGGTACTTGTATTAAAGTATCTATATCAAATTCTAAGTATCAATACTAGAAAAATCTTGATAAATTTTGCAAAATCAACAGGATGCCAAAACAATATCGATACCTGATATAGGTATCGATACTTATCCTCAAAATTTGAAAACCTTCCAATATGATCCTTGTTCGTTCTTGGATTGGTTTTCGAGCTTCCGTAAACTCGTTTGAGACTCGGTAACTATCAAATGTCATGTTTAATTTTTGTTTTTGCCTAAATTTTCAGTCGTAATAAGTTTTGATCTGAATGTTTGTGATTGTAGTTGCTTTGACAATGAATGTGGCATCCTATGGTTTAGATTCGGCAATCTGGTTGGGCTTGGGGTGTTACAATATGTACCATATTAAAATAAAAAAAAAGATTAGATTAAATTGTGAGCAAAAGAAAATTTAAAAACATAAATACATCAAATTTTAAAAATTAAATGCACTACAATTGATAATCATGGTGTTGTTATCAATTGAATTAGTGTTGACTTGACTTGTGACACCAACTCAATTGGTGACATTATCCATATACATAAATTTGGTGAGAGAAAACATTTTATGTTAAAAGTTAATATTTATAAAGTTTACTTAAGAATTATTATTGGTGTAGTGGTAATTAATTTATAAATTTGTTAAACATGGGTTCAACCCCTAGAAATGTTAATTTTAGTTCTTGTTGAGGCAAGTTTTTGAAGTGGCTGATTGAAGTTTCCACTTTGATCAATCACTACACTAGACATGAAACTTGCCGTATTTTTTGGTATATTTGACCAAAATATCCTGATGATTTGCTTGTCTCTTTTTGAGGATTTTGTGTAGCCAATCTCGTATTTATCACTAGAGAAGAGATTGAATGAAACAATATTACTTTTCAAGGATTCTTATGTAATCTACTTACCTTTTATGCTGAGATATACTATCTAAGAAGATATATGTTGACTTTATGATCTTTTGTATCCTTATATCAAGGTAGATCAAGATGGATTGAAGCTTACATTGTGGATGGATGTGACAAGTTGTGCTAAATAAGCTGACTGGCACATGGTAGTGCCCAGTGCAAACTGCCACTAAGGTAGTGAAGTTACTTGCCATAATTCAGTTGCCAATTTAATAAAGCAAAATCTTTAAACTAGTGAATGTGCTAATATGTTGAAGATACTATGGTCCAATATGGAAAGAAATATGTGGCTATTGAATGTTTGATTGGATTCGAGTGAATCAATTCAACCCGTGTTATGTGGAGAATTGATTGAAATCGTGTTGCTAATTTTAAAAAAAAAACCAAATCTTTATCAGATTATGCTTTTATTAGTATGTTATGTAATTGTTATTTTTAAAGGGTTGGTTTGTATGAATTTAATTTCAATGTTAGTAAGTTGAAACCTATGTATGCTTTGATGATTTGAGGCTTGTCTAAGTTTAGTAGAGAGTTTTATTGAGAGCACTTTGTTTTGTTCATTGTGGAGATATTTTAAGAGTGTGCAATTGAATTGCAAAACCATTAGAGTTTACAATCTAAATTCTCATGGGGTTTTGAGATGAGTGTTCTAGTCTTTAGGTACCAAGGTGATATATTTATACTTGGGAGTGATAAAGTGTGACTAAGTTAAGCTTCGGATACTCAGGGAAACCGAACTGCCTAAACAAACCTTCGTGTTATTTGGTATTTTTTTACACAAATTTCATAGTGCTAAACCGTAGTGGTCACTATTGTCAGGCACTTTTATTCAACTTTGATAGTTCAAGCAATTAATGACTTTAGGTGGTAACAATTATTTTATTTAAAAACTATATAACAATATGAAAAATAAAAATAAAAGCGACCAAAAAAATTGTAATAGTCATTTAATAAAAGGGTATATTAGTTATTTCCTAATCAAGTTAATACCGAGTTAACCCGTGACACTAACTTAATTAGAGGTTTTATAATAGTATAGATATTCAAAATCACAATTTAAAATATGAAAAAGAATATAAAATATAATAATTGAATGAATCAGTTTATTCTTGTGTAAACTAAATAATTATTACACGCTTTTAAAACTTTTTGTATGATTAGTCTTAACAATCTTACAATTGAATACATCACTATAATCGTAAGTTTGAATTGACCAATATTTTTATCATATTAAATAAAGATAATATTCTTATTAATATACATTTAACTGTTGAAAATTATTGGTAAAAACATTTCTCTAGTCTATCTAAATTTTGATATTGAAAAAATTGGGCACTTTAAAAAATTTAGAGTAATTTGGTCTTTGTAAATTTCGAAAGTGAGTAACTAAAGACAATTAATTACTATAATTAATTTTTTGTCAATTGTATATAATTTTGATTGATATAATAACAAATCAAACCCTCAACAAATATATGATTTTTTTTGGTCGAACAATATCTACATATCTAGTATTAACAAATTAAGCCCTTAGGACTAATATTAATATAGCACTATTTATGTAAATCAAGCCTTCAATATTTGCATTTACATGTCTTTGTTTTGGTCAAGCAATATTTATATGTCTAGTATTAACAAAATAACCTTTCAATATTTAAAAGTTTATTATTACTATATCATTATTTATCTACAATTAACAAAAAATATTAGTTTTCCAAATGAGCCGGTTTAATATTTTTGAAAGGGACGAAAGAGGTGACCAGAAATATGATATAAAGAGAAAGAAAAAGAAGACTAACCAACACTCGAACATATGTCTATCCATAGTCAAATGCAGTATTGGAATTGCGGAAATTCCATCTTCATTTTGAACAAAGTATCTACCAATAGAAGCAATACCATATAATCTCCTCGTGTTTCCGTCTTCATCGGTAACAAGCTTGCAATCCAAGACCGAATGGGCCGTCAGAAATCGAAGTATACGATCGATGATTTCGGTAGCATTAGGGTTCTTAGCTGGAAGTTTGGAGACAATCTCAGCAGCAGAAACCATGGAACCTGGACCCGATTTCGCTATAATCTCGAATAAATCAAGATCAACGGCGGCTTTCAAAGCAAAAGGAAGCACCGTTGAAGTAGCGTATTGAATTGCCCGTAAGCAATCTTCCTCTTCCTTTGTTGTACTTTGTTGTGAACTCATCATCCTGACTTTTAGTTTCCTGTAATTCTGGGTTTGTGTAAGAATTTGCAGAAAGTTTAATCAAATTCACAGAAATTTATGAATAGGAAGTTCTAAAACGACATTTATAACAGTGACACGCGTTTATTTTTTCTGACTTATATGGAGCCCATATCATAAAAATCCAAGATTGGGATTTGGAATAATTTATTAAAACGAAAGAAGAAAATCTTATCTTTCATCTTCGTAATTCATGGATCCAATTTTTATTCATATTTTCTTGTTCTTCCTTGACCAATTCTTATTTAATACGCAGGGCTACAGCTTGCACTGACCTCAAAATGTTGAATAACATCAACATATATATATATATAATTACATATTATTATTTATGATATTAATCCAAATTAAAATTTATCTAATATAATTAAAGTTTATTCGACTTTAATTATTAAATAAATTTTAGGCTAAATATATGTAGATACTCTACTAGTTAATTTTTATTTGATGATTGACTCATTAAAAATTCAAATTAATAAACAAAAATTATGTAGCAAGGTTATGATCTTAAATTACACATATGTAACCTTTTTTACATCCCATATTCAGAATAGAGAGAGTCAAGGACACAAGATTTCAAGATATCAATAAATTCAAGTATGCTTTTGCATCTAGTTTTATTCTTAATAATCTGACATGACATATTCTAATTTATTAAAATTTATGTCAAATTTTTACGGTTTCAACAAAAGATATAAAAGTCTCATCATGTCGAATCATTAGAACTAAATTAATTTTCTAATTATTTACTTTTTTAAAATTATTCGATCTTAAGTTTTAGATTTTCATATGGTATTTCAATTAATATATGTTAAGTTTTAGGTTTTGATTATTAATGAATTCAGCTTTTAGAATTTTTTATGTATTAATAATGTTTTTTAAGAATAAAATTCTGTTGAAGAAATCAGTATAACGATTTTAAGAGGAAAACCAAATTATGGTGATTTTGGCAAGAGTGTGACAGTAAAGAAAATTTTTTGGAGAAGTATGGTTTTCTTTTTGTGATTAAAAAAAATCCCAATTCATCGCCCAATGTTGACCAAAATCTGTCAAAGTTTTGAAGTTTTTCATTTTTATTGAAGAAAGTTTGTTTTAGGAATAAGTGTTTTCCCGATCGAAATTAGTGTATTCTTTCACTAATCGAAATTAGGTTGCCGAATTTATTACTTTGAGTTATTTTGTAAAATATAGTGCAATCAAAATTTTTAATTTTCATCTTTGACTATTATGGAAATATTAAATTCAGATATTAGTATGTTTGTATATTTTTATTAAATAAGAATAATAATTAGTATACTGTTAATGGAGTTTTTAGACTTTACAAGTAAGTTCAAGGGTAGATAATTGTCCTATAGAAGTATAGTAAAACATTAAAAAAAAAAAAGAGACACATGGCAAATTTTTAAAATTGCTTGTGAAATAAAAAAAGTATACCACTAGTATATCAAATACTAACTCTTTAAAATAACTTGGTTGAAATAATAAGTTGCCAAGGCGACCTCTGTTGTTAAATTTTGTTTAAAATATTAAAAAATGTGTACATGTAACTTAAGTCGTGTTAATATTGATCAGTCCAAAGGAAGGTTAGTATTTAAAAGAATTATATGTAAAACTATGATAATAAACATGTGATGATTATCCAATTTTACATGTGAGTAATAAATCGACCTAAAGGAAGTATTACTGTTCGACATGTTTTTATTGTCAGTGTTTAATTTCTACAACAAGATATCACTTACAAGTTAATAATTTTTCCAAAGATAAAATGTTAATGGAGTGTCCGATATATTGAGATGAGATTTACCTTTATTCGAATTTATTATTTTGGTTTATATTTGAAGTCTTATGTGAGGTTGTTTTGTTTGATTCAGCTACTTTTATATCTGCCAACATCACTGCATGGATTGATTATATTTTCATGTTAAATGGCACAAACTTCAAGTCAAGGCAAGAGAATCTTATGATAGTTCTCATACTCATAGATCTCAACATTGCATTAAGGGTTGATTCTCCCCCAGTACCTTTAATCAAAAGAAGGAGATGAAAATGTGCGAGAGATCGAATCACATGTGTATGATGATCTTGAAGAAGGCCATTGCAAAATTAATGGATTATGTTATTCGGAATACCTTTCGAATAAAATAGTAAAATTTTTTGCTCATAAAGTTATATGATGATACGTAATTATAAGATAAATAGTGTATATATATGTGGTCCAACTGGGAGATTTCTAGATAATATAGACATCACATATGTATAATAAGGAAATTACTTGTTATTATTTACTATCATAAAAGGTTAGCCCAAACTAAAAAGGATCTAGTATTGTTAAGACTTATTGAGCTTCATTTATTAAATTATATGCCAAATATGCGTAGATACTCTATGTAACACCCCTCGCCCGACTCAATCACCGAGTTCGAGTTACAAGATGTCACATTTATTTTCGAAGCAACTACGATCAAATACTCAATAAATAATCATTTACATAAGCAAACTAAGTGTCAATCACATCCAAAACATGTTATACAATCAATTTCGTGTCTTAATCGAGCTTACAAAAGCTCTTTTGTCGACCCAAACTCGAAACAGGACCAAATTACAAAGTTTTAAAGTTCAAGGCTGATGTCGTGATGTCATCTCCTCCATGTCATGACATCGCCAAAATAGTATGTCACATCACGACGTCGGGCCACTCGACATCGCGGCTTCACTTACTGTCAATTGACGTTACGACGAGGAAAGATGCTCTTTGGGACAAGGACCCTGGTTATGGTAAAAATGAATCATTTGGTACCTATTTCAAAGTTCCAAATGAATCATTTGGACAACAACCCTATTTATGGTATAGGCCTAACAACTGGTCTACCGCAATTTGTTGTAGCAGATTAACTCCAATCCAGTCTGGACTGGGAGGTCGAGAGATAAATAGTTATTGCAGGCTAGTTAGTTTAGTGGAAGATCAAGAGATCCTGCTAGGTTAGTGACTAGTTGGTTGAATAAAACCCAAAATAGGAATCAGTTATAACCATCGAAGCAAGTTAATCTCCCATGCTTAGATTTGATTGAGTCAACATATTAGTTCTCGAATTTTTTTCTTTTATGTGATTTTGTTTATTTTCTTATAAAAACCAATTCTTTTCCTTTTATGTTTTATCATACTATAACTTATTTAAATTATTAATTAGATCTATTAACATTTAGGTTATTATTAATTTAGTACTCGCCCTCCTTAGGTACGATCCTTGAATTACTCACTTATTTCATTGTAAAAACTATATTCCAACCTGACCCGTATACTTGCGGACACAGCCTCAAATCCATATATTTTGTAGCAATATTCATACTCTTGAAGTTAGTATGTCGAGAGGCAGTCAAGTTGTTGGCACCGTTGTCGGGGAGGCAACGCTAGTGAATTAATTTTAATTTTTTCTTCTAATAGAATAATTAGGAAAATTTTAAAGTATAGATACGATTTTTATTTTCTTTTATTTACTAACATCTTTATTTTTCTTTGTGGTTTCAATGTATAACTTGAAGTAGGGGCACACCTATAAAGTAGCCATTTGATCCAGAAACAATAATCCGTAGAAATCGTCGACAACAACAACAGCAATAGATGTAAAATAACCCACTTGCTACGAGCAACCCACCACAAGAAAACCCACTATTCGATGAACTTGACGAAGCTAACATACAAGATCTACCACCACCACCACAACTATCGTTAAACCAATGGCGTGAGAAGAATGAAGTTTAAAAGAATATGCGCTACCAAATCTAGATATGGTACAAGGCAGCATTACAAGGCCAACTATTACAATAAATAATTTCGAGATCAAGCTGGCTATGATCCAAATGATCCAGAACAATCTGCAATTTAGATGAACCATGACGGATGACCCAAACCAACACTTAAAACGGTTTCTTCAACTTTGTGATATATTTAAATTTAATGGGGTCACTGATGATGCTATTCGTCTTCGGTTGTTCCCTTTCTCCTTAATCGATAACACTTTTTCTTGGTTAGACTTGCAGGCACCAGGATCTATCACAACATGGAACGAACTTGTAGAGAAGTTTCTACACAAGTTCTTTCCTATTAGCAAGATAGTCCAACTCAGGAGAAGATTGCCACATTTAAACAACTAGAAGGAGAAAGCTTTTAGGAAGCTTGGGAGTGATTTAAGATGTTGATCCAAAGATGTTCGCAGATGTTTTATAATGGGTTGGATGCACACGCGCGATTAGGACTATATGGAGCCACAGGAGTAGCCTCAATGAACCGAACATACGAGGTTGAGTATAATCTTATAGAGAACATGGCGATGAATTCCTGCTAGTGGTCGAACAAAAGGTTTACTTATGGACAAATTCCATCTGCAGTAAAATCTATTTAGGAGCATGACAAGAATCAACATATTCTGGACAGACTTAACCAAATAGAGTCCACATCTAGCGCGTCTCTAATATTTGACAGAGATAAACCTTTTAGCTATATTTTAATAACCCAACTAAGAACGTGAATTACATAGGGAATAGGGGTGGAAATCTCTATTCAAATACATATAATCTTGGCTGGAGAGTTCACCCAAACTTGAGATGGGGCGAAAATCAGGATCACCCAAACTTGAGATGGGGAGAAAATCAGGGAGGAGGTAATAGTTCTAACCTTATTAAAAATACTACTTACCAACCTCAATACTTACAGAAACATCAAGAAAGGACTAACCCAAATAACCATACTGTATGTGGTCAACGAATGGATCGAATCGAGGGAGAGATGTAGCTAATGAGGATCGAAGTAAAACAGGTACAGTATGAGTTCACCCAAACAATTAAGATATTGGCTAAACTTGAAGACTAAATGAGCCAATTGATGAACATGATAGGAGATGTTAAAAGGCAAATTGCCATCAGGATCCCAACTAATACCGAGAATAATTTTCAGAGATAAGGGAATGAACATGTGAAGGAAATCGTGCTTCGCTTGGGTAAAGTACTAAGTAGACCAGAGTAACCAACTCAAGAGGAGGACGAGGAGGATGCCGATGATCTTCAAGAAGAAGCCCTTCGAAATAATGATGTTGAACCTGAACCAGAGAAGGTAATCTAGCCAGCAACTGAGCCAATAGATGAGCCAAACAGAGAACCCACACCAACGAAGGTACCATTCCCCTCATAGATAGAGGATAAATGGAAACGAGATGAAGCAGAATTTGTAAGTTTTCTAAACTTACTCAAATCATTTAATGTTAACTTGCCTTTAATTGAATTAATTGAAAAAGTTCCTAAATACGCTAAATATTTAAAAGAAATCACGCATCTTGCAGTGCGATAATTTTTAAACAAATGCCCCCAAAACTAAAGGACCCAGGGAGTTTTATAATTCCTGTAGAGATAGGGGATGTTCACTTCAGTAAAACTTTATGTGATCTAGGGTCCAATATAAATTTGATGCCCTTATCTATATACAAGAAACTCAAGTTAGGGAACTTAAAAATATGCATATCATATTACAATTAGTCGACAGGTCTTTAGTACAACCTAAGGGAGTACTTGAAGATATGTTGGTTAAAGTGCGTAACTTTTTCATCCCGGTTGATTTTGTAATTCTAGATTTTAAAAAAGACCGTGAAATACCTATTTAGCCATGTTAAGGTCCACCATTGACCTAGAAAATAACGAGCTAATCATGAAAATCAATGGTGATATTGAAATCTTCAAATGTGGTCACCAACAGAATGAGAAAATAGGGAAAAATTAGGGAAATAATGTTTTGAAATATCTGTAAAAATCCCAATTACCTTGAGCCAAAAAAGGTATTTTCTGTGATAAGTACAGCTCAAGAAAGCATATTCAAGGAGTGGAAAAAACAAAACAATATGGAGTGGCATGATGGATGTTGGGCCAATAAGGATAGAAAAACAACCACAAGCATATCCATGTACACACTAACAAAGCTGAAGGACGAATCTGGAAGCAACACTTGATAATTTTAAAACTAAGTTAAACCTTTATATATTATTGTATTTTACTAGACTTATGGATATCTTAGGTTTTAACTTTATTTAAACTGTTCAAATATTTATTTCGAGCACTTTGAAATATAGGATGAGGGGCTAAAACAGAGTCGATGTCACAACATGGAACCTCCGTGTCGCAACACTGAACAAAGGTTTATGAAATCGAGCAATTCAACTCGATGTCGTGACACAACACCTCTGTGTCGCGAAAAAGAAATTAGT
This sequence comes from Gossypium bickii, assembly GCA_025503065.1. Taxonomy (NCBI): domain Eukaryota; kingdom Viridiplantae; phylum Streptophyta; class Magnoliopsida; order Malvales; family Malvaceae; genus Gossypium; species Gossypium bickii. The sequence continues at coordinate 12,289,002 of CP106709.1, forward strand.
TTACCCTAGAATCCAAAAATTTCAAGGTGTTTCGTGACATCGGTATCCTTTTAGGGGTGTCACAACATGGAACCCTTATGTCGCGACATCCCTATAATTTTTTGTAGGGTCGACCCAACCCGTTCTGCAACCCGGTGACAAAAGTCTTATTTTTATCCTATTTTAACCTAAATTTACACTCCTTTTTCACTTCAAACACTCCTAAAACTAATTGTAAGACCCTGAATAATTTAAGTCTATTTTTTTTGAAATTTGTCAAAAATATGTATTTGCTTCAGTGGTTAAGTGCTCTGGGTGTGTGTTGAGGTCTTGGGTTCAAGTCCCACTTTTGGAAATTTTTGCTATTGACTCTAGCCTGTTCCTTGGCAATTTGGCTTATATTCTATTGTTTCATAAATCATATCAGAATGAGTCTACTGGTTCGAGTGGTAAGGTGTTAGCTTGCCTAAGGTCTCGTGTTTGAGTTCCTGCGTGAGCGTGGATGATAATTTTTGCTCAGTTGTGTGATAGAGTTTTGGTGGAGTTGGAATTTTGGTGTAGTTGATGAGATTAGTGGTCGAGTTTAGTGGGGTTGTGGGGAGTTGGGATTTTGGAAGAATTAATTTTTCATTTTAATTCTTTTGTTTTCCCAAAATTCTTTTCTTTTCTAACGTTACTTTTTGTTCTTCTTTCTCTTTTTTTTCTGTCTCTTCTTTTTCTTCTTCAGTTCTAGTTGTCGTACATGTTGTTGTTGTTGTTGTACTTTTTAGGTTCGTCGATTCATTTTGAATAGGTAAGCTATCGAGTGGTTTTTTTTTAGCGTTTTGCATTATGGGGAAGATTGATTTTGTTTAACGAAATCCATTGATAGTGTTTGTTATTTCTCGAGTAGGGGAAAGAGAAGAAGCGGTTGTTGCTCCTCCAAAGATTTGAGTATTGAGTGGTTTCTACTCATTGGTGGTGTGTGTTTCGCGAGTAGTTCCGTTTTGAGAAGCCTTAAGTCGAGATCAAATTCTAGTTTAAATTTGCAAATTAATTGCTAAAACAGTGTTTGGTATACTATTTTTAGGTTTCAGAGGTCTCGAGATTATTTTCGCATCAAAATCGAACCAGGTGTGTACTCCTAACACAAAAAATTAAGTTTTGGCGAAATCCAAAAATGGAGTCTGTCGATACCACACGGGCATGTGGCCTGCTGTGTGGTTGGCCATGTGCGAGACACGACTGTGCGACTGACGAAGGCGTGGCCATGTGCAAGACACAACAGTATGATGGTGTGAGTGTGGCCGTGTAGGCCATACTGGCTAGGCCAAGTTGGGCGGTGGGTTTGGGCCAGGCTGTGTGGGCCACACGGGCAAGGCCAACCTAGGCGTGTAGGCCCACACGACATGTGGGCCCAGAATTCTAAAATTTTTCCTAGGGTTGCACAGGTCGTACCGATCGATTGTGGGCTTACCGTAGGGTCAGTAAAGGCTAACCAAACCCTAATTTAGGTGATCTGATATTCTGATAATCTAATCTGATTAGGACACTGATATGTATGTCTGACTGTTCTGTTTGAGCATATGTGTTATCTGTATATGAGCATGTTAAGCATGTTAATTCAGTTAATTCTGTATTCTGTATCTATGTTTAGGGTGGGATTTGTATATGTGGAGGAAGTGATCTGTACGGTGACCTTTCGCCTATATTCTGGCAGCTTAACTGCATATTATCTGTTATGTGTCGCATCGACACTTTATGGTGTGTAGGGATGGTAACCCCACATGCTGTGATAGGATGGTCGGAGATGGTGTGTAGAAGAAGAGGGTATGATTCTGTATATATGTTATGTTTATCTGTATCTGTTATGGACTTAGGCCCGAATCTAATCTGATTGTATATGAAATAATGTGTATGTTGCATGACTATTTGTGTTGGGTTACACACTGAGTTTACAAAAACTCACATCTGTTTGTCTGATCTATTCAGGTAATCCATAGACATAGGCGGGTTACTGCGACGGAGGCTCAGCAGTGACCATTTAACGAAAAACTGTTTCTCATTATTATTATTTAATGGTTTTTACTGTAATTTTCGGCTTTCATGAGAGTTTTGTAATTTTTGGACTCTCCGGACTTTTTGGACTGTTTGGTTTGAATTTTTTTTTGTTTGGTTGCGTTATGATTTCTAAAACTACGACGACTCGACAAAATACCAATTTCACGCGAACAAATGTTAATTTTGAAAATACGAGCATGGTTTCGATTTAATTGGTTTTTCAAACTTCTGCTGTGAAATGATTTGGTTAACCTCAAAGGATAACATGTAATGTTTTCAGTAATAAATATATATAAATGAATACGTTTTTTTTAACTTGGATGTTATATCAAATTATCATCAGTTTCAAAACCCTTGTTCGTAATACTCCTGGATTTAGCCATAACGTCTAGGCTGGGTTTGAGGTGTTACATTTAATGGTATCAGAGTCAGGTTGCAAACTTGGGCTGTGAATTTTGGGTTCCAAAATTGTGTTTTGAAAAGAACTGGTTTTCAAATAACTTGGATCATTTTGAGTAAGTATGTGGTACATCGAGTCTCCGGCGCCTGTCCTATAACTCTGAATTTAGAAAACACTCTAGTTAGTACTTTTTGAAATTGTACTGAGTTAGTTAGAGACTAAAACCTCTGAAATACCACTGAACTTCTGATAACTTGAGCATAAAATATCTTCTAATAAACACTGGAACTGATGCATAAAATTTTATCATGTAGATAAAACTAAAAATACAATGAGCACTCGTGGAACTCACGACCATGGTATTCGTGGGTGCGACGGGTGCCTTAAGGGGGCTTGAGCTGAGTATTCCTCTCTAGAAAGTATGCTGAACTTAGATATGAGTGAGACATCGGTTTCACTTGCTACTAAGATTGGGTCTCAAAGCCGCTCGGCTGGGGATGACGCACTGTCCCAAGCCATGTTGAGAGTGTTGGAAAGGGTCGCTAGACCCTATTCTAGACCTGGGGGCCGTGGGTCTGTAACTAAACAACTATGGTCCAATAGAGCTGAGTTGTTTAGAGGTGTCACTGGAGTCGCCCCTACTATGGTTGAGAATTCGTTGGAGGCCACTGAGAGGACTATGAATGACATCGACTGCACTCCTGAGAAGAAACTGAAGGGTGCAATTTTTTTACTTCGCGATGAGGCATGTCAGTGGTGGTTGTCGGTTGAAGAGGGTTGTAACACCCCTAACCCGTATTCGTTGCCGGAACAAGGTTACAGAGCATTACCGTAGTTTACCGAACAATTTTAGATAATTCATATCATTTACTGTTTATGTCCAAAACTAATCATATTATCACTTGAATGGACTTTCGAGGCCCAATTTAAGCATTAGAAACACTTCGGGACAAAATCAAAATCTTAGAAATTTTTTTGCAAAATTTCAAAATTTCTTATATATAGGGGTTACACGCTCGTATGAGTAAGCCGTGTGGGCATTCAATGTGAGGCACGTGGCTGTGTCCCAGCCTGTGTCCTTACCCGTGTAACTCTCCGACTTGTGCCACATGGCCTACCACACGCCCATGTGCTAGGCCGTGTAGTCAATTTAATTTTTCACAAATTAGGTGCAGGTTTCAAATGGCCAAGACGCACACCCGTGTTTGAGGCCGTGTATTACACACGTTTGAGACACACGCCCGTGTCTCTGCCTACGTGTCTAATTTTAAGCATTATGTTTCTCAATTTTAAGAGGTAAGGGACACACGACCAAAACACACACCCATGTGCCTGTCTGTCACACACGGTCAAGACACACGCCCGTGTGTCTACCCATGTGGACAAAATAAGGCCATTTCCTAATACCAATACTTGCAATCATATACCAACCAATTCAAACATTATAACCAAGCCAACTCTATCATCTAGAATATTATATCATCACATGCATTCATGTTTATAATCTCACCTTTATAAACATACATGTTTAACAGAACTCAATTAAACATACTAAACACATATGTATTTATCATGATTTAACCTTATAAATGTACCAAAATAAGTTTACTATTTATACCAAAACGAGTTGATGGATTGTGTGATGATGCTCCGACCGATCTCCAACCTTTGCGAGCTTTCAAGCACTATAAAACAGAGAAAAGAAAAACAAGTAAGCATATAATATTTAGTAAGTTCGTATAACAGGAATTAAACTTACCAATAACATTCATTAAAATAAGCATTGAATAATATGCTTTCCAACAATTTGGCAATTTGCCTTATCACATACACTCAATTAAGCAAGTTAGTCATATAATTCACATATACATCAAATAAACATGGATGGGCTCATCATACTACAAACTTTCGAGTATTTCAAAAGCAGTCAAGACATATTTTCTTTAATCTTACAATTTCTCATGTCAGGAGTTTTATCCGTTGAATTATTGACATTTCGATGGATACTCGGGTAGTATACACAAGGTATACAAATCAGTGATCCGTCAATTCATGTTCAGAGGTACCCGTTAGGGCACAAGATCAGGGAGCACATTCTCGAGCCACATATTAGGATGCTCAGATGAGCCATGTAACAGGACACTTATCCAAGCCAAACAGGAAACTCATAAGAGTTTTAATCAGAGAGCTCATAGAGCTTTACAGGTAACTTTAAAGAGTTATTATCAGGGAACACTGGATAAGGTAACAGAGAATTCAAGCGAGCCATGTCACGAAGCTCATAAGAGCTTATATCAGGACGCTCATGTGGAGCTGCGTTTGTGTCCACATAATATGCTGGATCCAAATCGATCGAATCATGTAACATGATGCTCACAAAGAGCTGCAGTAGTGCGCAACACATGTAGAATCACTACCGATCAGGATGCTCGCAGGAACTATATAACAAGACACTCGAGAAGGCTTTTAGCAGGATTGCTCATTTGAGCTATATTTTCGCAACAAATGCAGAGCTATAATCAGTATGAGAAAATACTTTATCCATCGCATTTCATTATTCAAACGAAACTCATTATTTATTGAGTAATTTCATGCATGTGTTTATTTACATACATTAATCATTTACACAATTCTCACATATACAACATTCAATTTAAAAATATAAATATACATAATTAGGTTACATGAACTTATCTCGACACTTGTTTGTATTCAAAAGTCTACTAATCCGACACCTTTTCTTTTCCTCGATCTAACATCAAATTTGAGTTATTTGGATCTATATAAATTAATTTATCATCAATTTAATACAGTTCATATTCAATTGGATTCAATTTATATCCTAGGCAAAATTACCATTTTCCCCTTATACTTTTCATAAATGACAATTTCGTCCCTAGGCTCAGAAAATGAAATTCATACAATTTAATCCTTATTTTAAGCCTAACCGATTTAACCTATAACATTTACAGCACATATATTTCAAAAAAATCAGAATCTTTCCATGGATTTTACCACTTTTCAATTTCATTCTTAAATCACAATTTCATCAAAATTCTCTTTGTAAAAGTTGTTTATCTATCAACAACCTTTCATTTTCTACCATAAATTTCAAATTTTCAGCATATTCATCCATGGCAAAGTTTCTATACTTTGATAACTTTTCAAATTAATCCCCAAAATAGATAGATTAAGTTATTCAGATCTCAAAAATATAAAAATTACTAAAAACGGAATAAAAAAACATACCTAATTAAGCTTGATTAGTTTCCTTTCTCTCTCCCAGGGTTTCCATAAAATTTTGAGGATGAAGATGACAATAATATGATGATATTTCTTTTTAATTATTTATCATCCTTTAATTTTTCTCATTTCCAATTTCATCATTTTCTTTTTCTAATTTTCCATGGATAAATCACCAAAAATATCTACTTGAATGGTCTAATTACCATATAAGGACCTCTTATTTTGAATTCCATAGCTAATTGATCCTTTTAGCTACTAGAACTCAACTTTTGCATTTTATGAAATTTGATCCTTTTTTTAATTAAATACATAATCAATAAAATTTTCTTATCAGAATTTTCATATAACATTTCTATCGTAGTATGGACCATGCAATAATATTAAAATAAATTTTCTTTCTAGCTCAGATTTGTGGTCTCGAAACCAGTGTTTCGATTTCACTGAAAATGGGCTGTTACAACTCTCTCCCCTTTTAAGAATTTTCATCCTCGAAAATCTTACCAGTAAAGAGATTTGGATATTGCTTTCTCATGGTATCCTTCAGTTCCCAGATAGCTTCTTCTATACTATGTCGTTGCTAGAGAACTTTCACTAAAGCTACCTTTTTATTTATTAACTCTTTCATCTCACATGCCAAGATTTTGACCGGTTCTTCACTGTAAGTCATATAAGGTTGAATCTCAACTTCTGTCAGAGAAATTACATGTGAAGGATCTGAACAATACCGTCGTAACATGGACACATGAAAAACATTGTGAATTCTGTCAAGCTCTGGTGGTAATACCAATCGAAAAGCAACAGGTCCAATTTTTTCAATAATCTCATATGGCCTGATGAATTGTGGACTCAGTTTTCCTTTTCGACTAAACCAGAGAACTTTCTTCCAATGTGATACTTTTAAGAATACCTTATCACTGACATGAAATTCTATTTTTTTTTTGTTTAAGATCGACATAAGACTTTTAATGATCAGAGGTTGCTTTCAAACTATCTTGAATTACTTTCACCTTTTCTTCAATTTCTCAGACTAAGTCAACTTCGTGTATCTTTTTCTCACTGAGCTCTGTCCAGTACAATGGAGTTCTACATTTACAACCATACAGAGCTTCATACAGTGCCATTTTAATGTTGGACTGATAACTATTATTATAGGAAAATTCAACTAAAGACAGATATTTTTCCCAGTTACCTTAGAATTCCAAAATACAACATCGAAGCTAACACGTTCAGATTGTCCATTAGCCTGAGGATGGAATGCAGTGCTAAAATGTAACTGTGTACCCAGAGCTTCTTACAATTTATTCTAGAATCGAGATGTAAATCGAGGATCTCTGTCTAAAATAATAGAGACCGGCACTCCATGCAGTATGACAATCTCTGAAACATATAATTCAACCAACTTATCCAAAGAGAAATTCTTACGTACCAGAATGAAATGTGCAGGCTTTGTCAACCGATCAATGATTACCCAAATGGCATCTTTCTTCTTCGAAGACAGGGGTAATCCCAGTACAAAATGCATAGTAATTCTTTCCTATTTCCATTTCAGTATTGTAACTGGCTGTAATAATCCCGAAGGCACCTGATGTTCAGGTTTTACTTGCTGACATATCAAACATTTAGATACGAATTTAGATATATCTCGTTTCATTCTCGACCACCAGTGCATCTTTTTCAAATCATTATACATTTTGTTACTTCCTCGATGAACAGGCATAGTACCATTATGAGCTTTATTCAAAATCTTCTGTATAAGTTTTGAGTTCTTTGGTACACATATTCTGCTTCTAAATAACAGACAACCATCAGACCCAATCTAAAATTCTAAATCAGAATTCAATTCGCACTGTACCTGTTTAGTTTGTAGTTCATTATCATCTTTCTGAGCTTCATAGATCTATTGCAAAAATGTCGATTTAGCTTTGAACTCATCTATAATTGAACCACTATCTGAAAATGACAACCGAATATTCATTGCTCGTAAGGAAAATAAATATTTTTTTTCTCAGTGCATCAGGAACCACATTAGCTTTTTGTAGATGATAGTCAATAACCAAATCATAATCTTTCTACAATTCAAACCATTTGTACAGTCTCAGGTTCAAATCTTTTTGTGACATCAAATATTTTAAACTATTGTGATCAGTGAATTTGTGACATTTTTCACCAAATAGATAATGTTTCTAGATTTTCAATGCAAACACAATGGTTGCCAGTTCTAAATCATGTATCGGGTAATTTCTTTCATGTGGTTTTAGCTGTCTAGAAGCATAGACTATTACTTTAGCTTCTTGCATCAATAGACAGCCTAAACCATTCAATGATGCATCACTGTAAATTACAAATTCCTTACCCAATTCAGGTTGAACTAACACAGGTGTTTCAGCCAATAAAGTTTTCAATCTATCAGTATTGACATTTATTATTCCACTCAAATTTCACATCTTTTTGCAACAGACCGATCATCGGAGAAGCTATCATTGAAAATCCTTTTACAAACCTCCGATAATATCCAGTTAGTCCCAGAAAACTTTTGACTTCAGACACATTCTTCGGTGGTTTCCAATTAATAATTGCTGAAATTTTATTTGGATCTAACCTGATACCTTTAACAGATACTATATGTCTGAGAAAACCAACTTCCCGTAGCAAAAATTCACATTTACTAAATTTGGCATACAATTGTTTCTCAAGTAGTGTTTGCAGCACAATTCTCAGATGATTAGCATGTTCATTTTCATGTCAAGAATATACCAAGATATCATCAATAAATACCACCACAAACCTGCCTAGAGACGGTCTGAAAATTCTGTTCATCAAATTCATGAATACTGCATGAGAATTTGTCAAGCCAAACGGCATTACAAGAAACTCATAGTACCGATACATGGTTTTGAATGCTGTCTTTGGAACATCTAATTCTTTTACCTGTAGCTAATAGTAACCAGAACGAAGTTTAATCTTCGAAAATACAGTGGCACCTTTCAATTGGTTAAACAAGTCATCAATACGAGGAAGTGGATAGTTGTTCTTTATTGTGACTTTGTTCAGTTGTCTGTAATCTATACACAATCTCAATGATCCATCTTTCTTCTTTACAAATAGAACCGGTGCACCCCAAGGAGAAAAATTGGGTCGAGCAAAGCCTCTATCAATTAATTCTTGTAACTCTACTTTTAACTCTTTCAATTCAGTAGGAGCCATCCTGTAGGGTGCTATGGATATCAGTGTTGTTCCTAAAACAAAATCTATAGAAAACTCCACTTCTCTAACAGGTGGTAAACCAAGTAATTCCTTCGAAAGTACATCAGAAAAGACACAAACAACCAATACTGATTGACTCTTCGACTCAGATACTTTGGTATCCAACACATATGCAAGATAAGCATCATACCCTTTTCTGATATATTTCTGTGCTGATATTGTTGAGATCACAGTAGATAACCCATCCAGTTTATCAGATTCAACGTGAAGTAATTCACCATTCTGACACTTTAACACAATATATTTTTCTTTACAATTTACCATCGCATCATGTTGAGTTAGCCAATCCATTCCCAAAATTACATCAAATTCATCAAAAAGGTAGCAACATTAGATCAGCCGAAACGCAATAACCCTTTACCATCAACGGATAGTTTTTACAAACTTTATCCACCATAACATACTGGCCCAGGGGGTTTGAAACTTTAACCACAAATTCAGTGCATTTAACAGGTAAATTTTTAACAGACACTAAATTTGTGCATAAGTATGGATGTGTAGAACCAGGATCAATCAAAGTAGTAATATCAGTATCAAGAAGAGAAAATTTACGAGTAATAACGTCTGGTGCAGTGGTATCCCCAAAATGAAATTTGTTATAATATTTACAATTCAGTTTGGGGTTATCGATACTTCCCACACTTGTTACAGATGGAGACGAAGATTTCAAATTAGAACGTTGAGAGCCTCACTCTTTCCCAGAATATCCCGTAAAGGTGGTAGAACGATCATGGTACTTCTTGATTTCTTTGAAGTAGATGATTGTGACTTACCCATAAATCTTTTACCAGATACCCTAGCTTCTCTTTCTGCTTGCTTCTTTTCTTTACTTAATTCCTCTGCTTTATGTGCTTGATCAACCAATACCACAAATTCCCTTAATTTAAGAATCCCAATCAATAACTTATGTAACACCCCAAACCCGGCCCAAACACTACGACCGGATCTGGTATGTCACGAAGAAAATTTTGGAAAAAAAACATGTCGTATTTTCAGAAAATATTTTTCTAAAGTTTATCTTCTTATTCGAAAGAAATTTAATAGTTGATAGCTTAAATAAAATAAGCCTTTATAAATTAAAAACCCAAATTTAAATACATGCATTAGTTCAATAAGAATTTAAATAACTAAAAGTAATTAAAGCCCAAAATAAAACAAGACATAAACTAGTGGCCCATAGCCTTATTACAATGAGATTTAAAATCCATTAATTAAAATTATAAAGTATTAACTTGAGTCTTTTTACTGGATCCAGATGTTCTTTTGCATGGCCACCTTGCGTTCCTCTCCAACCCGGTCCGAAGCACTAGGTATCGACTTAAAGGTTAATTAATAGGGTGAGTCGCGAGACTCAGTGTGCAACCCTCATGCACCACTAGATTTTGGCCTTAGGCCCATAAAACAGATTAATAATTTCATTTATAAAAAAAATAACAAATAATATGCAAGGCCCAACCCGTTTGTCTAGGTTTCCATCCGCTACACGCCCCAATACCAGCCATTCACACCATTGGGGATTTCTACAATCGACCCACACCGCTACGCGCCAAGATGGCAGTCATGCTGCTCATCAACATATTATGGCCGAAGCCTTTATAACAGATCACGGTATTAGCCGCTACAACATATAATAGATCACGGTATAAACCGCTACACATATAACGTATAACTTCCTCCTTTCATCAACCCAACCCATGCAATCATAAAGTCAATATACTTTTATCATGTAAAGTCAAAACATTCACTGACCTGGTGATTTGCTTCACCCTTTTCGGGTTTCCAACATTAAACCGAGATATCGGCATTTATCACAACATATAAACTTATGAACATACATTAATAATCAGATCTAGATGGTGGGGAAGTATTACACACCTGATATTGCGAAATCCAATATTCTTAGTCGATGTCCTTGCTATCCGGATCTATTATCCTCAATGTAAAGCCTTGCTCAAAAGCCGGAACAATTGCAAAAATAGGACTCTCCTATATTCGGCCATGGTTAGTATTCTACCCGATTTTATATATATAAATAAACAAATTCTCTTACCTTCAAATCCCGAAAGTAACACGATTCTATAAATCAGAGATCTATGCGATTGGCCTTCTTCTTCAAATCCCGAAATGCCGAAAAGAAGAGTGAAATAAGAGATTAGTTTCTAATAGCCATTCGGCTAAGGACTTTTGAAAAGCCAAAAGAACATTGAAATCCCGAAACCAATACTTACCTATTGTTTCTTTCAAGATTCGGCACAAGCAAACTCCTTTGAAGAGAATTCGGCAACTTCAGGAAGTGAGATCTAAGAATTCTAGCTTTTAGAAGATGTACGAATTGAAGAGATGGCTAAGAGAGATTCGGCCAATGAATATTAAGGAGAAGAATAGAATAATAGAGATGTGATTTCGGCTTTTAGGGATTAAAAGAAGTATAACAATAGTGGTTACAAGATTCAGCCAACCAGGAAATTTTAGAGAGGAAGAAATGGTGAAGAAGATGGTGGTTTTCGGCTTTTGAGAGGAAGAAGATGAGAAAAGAAAATAAAAGAGAGGCTTCAAAAATTCGGCACACCCCCTCTTTATATAGAAAACCGATTCCTCCTTTTAGCAGAGATTGATTTTCGGCCAACACTGCCAGACATGATAGCTCCTATCCCTTTTCCCTTATCTTAATCTGTTATCTCCTCAAAAATAGCCTTTATTTGCTTATTATCCTTAAAGACTAAATCCCTAAATAATAGCCTTTATTTGCTTATTATCCACATGAAAAAAATATAATAAAATTCCCAAAAAAATAGCCTTGTGCCGTCCCCCCTTACTCAATTAAGTGCCGAAATCTAGCCCTATAACTTGGGCTTCAAGCAACCAAAAAATTTGGGCCTTCCTCATGCACTAGTGACGCCACTTATAGCTCACCTTACTGTGCCCCTAGCTGCTGGGCCACGAGCCCAATATGTCAATTAAACTACTACAACTTCAATTTAAGCCCTTAGAGTGTCTAAACAAAATATTTAAAACAAGGCCTCAGCCCAATTTGAGCCCCAATTGTACCTCAAATTCTCAAATTAATATTTTAAGCATTCAAACACGTAAAATGCACAAACCCAATTATTCAGGATGTTACAGTTCTACCCCCTTAAAGAAATTTCATCCCTGAAATTTCCAACTAACTAGTAATCGTACTACCTAAGTCTCACCACTATGCTTTCGCTGCGCACTCTAATTTCTAAAGCCAAAAACAAACACTTCGTATACTATGGTAGGGTACGCACCATTGTTCGTATCTGGGGTGTCTTCTTCCCCTTGACGATGTGCTGCATAGACCAACGCTAGACGCCTCGCCTCAGCATAACCTGCACCCCTACCTGGTGCTCCACGACCGCGTTCATTACCATTATCGCCCCTGGCTTGTCTGCGGCCTCTTGGTGGTTGTTGATCACCTCTCCCAGCCTGATCAGAACCTCGTCCCGCGGGCTGTACCTGATCCATCTGAGGACAGTCCTTAATCAGATGCCCTGTGGATCCACACCTAAAGCATCCACCAGTTTTCATTCTGCACTCCCCATAATGCGTCCTCCCACATGCAGGACATGCTCGATTTTGACCCGTTGGAGCACGAGCTAGCCTATCAGTCCTAGGCTTTTTCTAATAATTCCCAAATGCTCCTGACTGCTCAAAACTTCTCTTACTCTTACTCCTATCCTTATCCTTTCTTGTCTCTTGACCCATTTGACTTCCTCAGCTATTTTAACCTTATCTACCAAAACAGCAAAAACTCTCTCCCGTTGCGGTGCTATCAGAACCCTTAACTCATTTCGTAGCCCATCCTTGAACCATACACAACGTTCATACTCCGTTGCTACCATTCCCCGAGTGTAGCGGCTCAAGCGCAAAAACTCTGCCTCATACTCAGCCACAGTCTTACTTCCCTGCCCCAAGTTCAGGAATGCCTTCCTCTGTGCATCCACGTAGCTGGCGCCAACATACTTCCCTTGAAATGATTCCTTAAAGAAATCCTAGTCAATACGATCTGGCAAAGCACTCTCTTTCACCGTGAGCCACCAGCGATAGGCCTCGTGCCTCGAAGAAGAGACACGACCCCTTTCAACTTTTCATCTCTTTGTGAAGTCTAAGTCATCCATTATGCGCTCAGTCGCTTCCATCCAATACTCAGCTGTGTTAGGGGCTACCCCAGAAACTCCCCTAAACACTTCTGCCCCATTGGCCTTAAGCCGCTCTCAGATGCATTTACGGGCTCCCGTGCCCATGCCTACTCCAAAGAACCCTCTCTAAAACCCTCAACATCGCTCGAGATACAAAGATCATCTTTGGGCGCCTCATCCCGAAATTCTCTCCTACTGTACACTGGTAGTTCGGCATCTCGTTTCCCGACCCGTGGCGGACCACTCTGCGGCTCGACTTGATCATTCTACCCCTACCGCTTCCACGCGACAGATGTCCTCGACCCCTTAAACTCATTCCTCCGATTGGCGTTTATCTGATTAAGAATTTTATGGATTATTAGTTTTCTTTCACTAGTTAACCACTAACAGTCTTATGAATAATAGTTTTAAGAGTGGTTCTTTCGAATTTGCATTCACAATACAGTCTTAAGTTTGTAACCTCTAACTAAAATAAAACACATACATCATACAAAAATCATCCAAGCACTTACATTCTTCACGTAAAAGTGTTTTCGTTGATTCACTACCCGGGGGTATTTTCGTAATTTCATTCTACAGGGGTATTTTCGTAATTTTTCATAATAAAGTTCCTTGTTGATTTTGTAAAGTAAGGGTATTCTGGTAATTTTACAATTCGGAGGTATTTTGGTAATTTTGAAATCCGATGGTATTTCGGTAATTTTAAAATCTAGGGGTATTTCGGTAATTTTGAAATCTGGGGGTATTTTGATAATTTTAAAATCCGGGGGTATTTCGATAATTTTGAAATCTAGGGGTATTTCGATAATTTTGCAATCAGGGACAAATTAGTAATTTTGCAAATCAGGGATAATTTGGTAATTGTACAAACCAGGGGTATTTTGGTCATTTGATAAAACGAGGGTAGGTTGGTAATTTTTTTCTAACCAGGGATATTTTGATGTTGTTGTTTTTTTTTTCAAACAGGGTACTTTGGGGAAAAATCTAGTTTCATGGTCCGGGTTACTCTTATAAACATGAGATTTTCGGATAAATTTTCAAAACATAGGTATTTTACAAATTCATGGCTGGTTGGAAGTTTTCACAAATCAAACGTATTTTGAAAATTTTGCAAAACTTGAGAAACTTTCCTTTTTTTTTTCAAACTAGGGTGGCTGGTCCCTTTCGGGTTTTAATTATAAGGTTTAGCCCACCAACAAGTCCTCGTAACTAGGGTGAATAGCCACTACGCACTAGGTAGGATTCCAGCGAAGGGGAGGTGAGTCACTAGGACTGCTTAAATACAAGGCTCTTCCAGATCCAATCCTAGACATGCGTATGCCTGTTACCACACCCTAGTCTTGCGGCTCGTTCACGGGTTTGTTTAGTGAAGTTAAGTCTTATGAGATTTTAAGAGTTGTTTTAGCTAGGCCTAAAGTCCATCAAGTTCTAATCTAACTAATCTACGTCTCATAAAGCTCATAAAGCCCACATGTATATCACACAAGGAGTTCAAAATATTTACCTGGCGGACTTGGGCCGGAGACGCAGGTGCCATGCCGAGCTAACAGACCTGTTATTACTTAAAGACATCCATATTTCAAAAGCCCATTTTAGAGAATGTTTAGAGCCCAAAAACCCCAGAGCCGAGTTTTGAACCGGGCTCTGATACCAATTTGTAACACCCCAAACCCGGCCCAAACACCACGACCGGATCTGGTATGTCACTAGGAAAATTTTGGAAAAAAAAACATTTCGTATTTTCAGAAAATATTTTTCTAAATTTTATCTTCTTATTCGAAAGAAATTTAATAATTGATAGCTTAAATAAAATATGCCTTTATAAATTAAAAACCCAAATTTAAATACATGCATTAGTTCAATAAGAATTTAAATAACTAAAAGTAATTAAAGCCCAAAATAAAACAAGACATAAACTAGTGGCCCATAGCCTTATTACAACGAGATTTAAAATCCATTAATTAAAAATATAAAGTATTAACTTGAGTCTTTTAGCTGGATCCAGATGTTCTTTTGCATGGCCACCTTGCGTTCCTCTCCAGCCCGGTCCGAAGCACTAGGTATCACCTTAAAGGTTAATTAATAGGGTGAGTCGCGAGACTCAGTGTGCAACCCTCATGCACCACTAGATTTTGGCCTTAGGCCCATAAAACAGATTAATAATTTCATTTATAAAAAAAACAAAAAATAATATGCAAGGCCCAACCCATTTGCCTAGGTTTCCATCCGCTATACGCCCCCGTACCAGCCATTCACACCATTGGGGATTTCTACAATTGACCTACACGCGCTACACGCCAAGATGGCGATCATGCGCGCTCATCAACATATTATGGCCAAGCCCTTATAATGAGATCACGGCATTAGCCGCTACAACATATAATGAGATCACGGTATAAACCGCTACACATATAACGTATAACTTCCTCCTTTCATCAACCCAACCCATGCAATCATAAAATCAATATACTTTTATCATGTAAAGTCAAAACATTCATCGACTGGTGATTTGCTTCACCCTTTTCGGGTTTCCAACATTAAACCGAGATATCGGCATTTATCACAACATATAAACTTACGAACATATATTAATAATCAGATCTAGATGGCGGGGAAGTATTACACACCTGATATCACGAAATCCAATATTCTTAGTCGATGTCCTTGCTATCCGGATCTATTATCCTCAATGTAAAGCCTTGCTCAAAAGCCGGAACAATTGTGAAAATAGGACTCTCCTATATTCGGCCATGGTTAGTATTCTACCCGATTTTATATATATAAATAAACAAATTCTCTTACCTTCAAATCCCGAAAGTAACACGATTCTATAACTTAGAGATCTATGCGATTGGCCTCCTTCTTCAAATCCTGAAATGCCGAAAAGAAGAGTGAAATAAGAGATTAGTTTCTAATAGCCATTCGGCTAAGGATTTTTGAAAAGCCGAAAGAATATTGAAATCTTGAAATCAATACTTACCTATTGTTTCCTTCAAGATTCGGCACAAGCAAACTCCTTTGAAGAGAATTCGGCAACTTCAGGAAGTGAGATCTAAGAATTTCAGCTTTTAGAAGATGTACGAATTGAAGAGATGGCTAAGAGAGATTCGGCCAATGAATATTAAGGAGAAGAATAGAATAATAGAGATGTGATTTCGGCTTTTAGGGATTAAAAGAAGAATAACAATAGAGGTTAAAAGATTCGGCCAACTAGGAAATTTTAGAGAGGAAGAAAGGGTGAAGAAGATGGTGGTTTTCGGCTTTTGAGAGGAAGAAGATGAGAAAAGAAAATAGAAGAGAGGCTTCAAAATTTCGGCACACCCCCTCTTTATATAGAAAACCGATTCCTCCCTTTAGCAGAGATTGATTTTTGGCCAACACTGCCACACATGATAGCTCCTATCCCTTTTCCCTTATCTTAATCTGTTATCTCCTCAAAAATAACGTCTGGTGCAGTGGTATCCTTTCTAGCACGAATATCATATGTCTTTGCCGGTGCTTGTGGTTCAGATTTAATTGTTGAGTCTTTTGTAGCACCTCGACTAACATTGACATTGCCAAGGTGACGGGGTGGTCTGCCTCTCGAGGTGGGATAACTCAGCTTCGAAGTCTGATCAATATCTTTTTCAATCCTTTCCAGACAATCTTTGAGAAAATGGTTAAGAGAACCACATCTATAACTTGCTCCACTTCTCAAACGGCATTCCCCAAAATGAAATTTGTTATAATATTTACATTTCAGTTTGGGGTTATCGATACTTCCCACACTTGTTACAGATGGAGACGAAGATTTCAAATTAGAACGTTGAGAGCCTCACTCTTTCCCAGAATATCCCGTAAAGGTGGTAGAACAATCATGGTACTTCTTGATTTCTTTGAAGTAGATGATTGTGACTTACCCATAAATCTTTTACCAGATACCCTAGCTTCTCTTTCTGCTTGCTTCTTTTCTTTACTTAATTCCTCTGCTTTATGTGCTTGATCAACCAATACCACAAATTCCCTTAATTCAAGAATCCCAATCAATAACTTATGTAACACCCCAAACCCGGCCCAAACACCACGACCGGATCTGGTATGTCACTAAGAAAATTTTGGAAAAAAAAACATTTCGTATTTTCAGAAAATATTTTTCTAAAGTTTATCTTCTTATTCGAAAGAAATTTAATAGTTGATAGCTTAAATAAAATAAGCCTTTATAAATTAAAAACCCAAATTTAAATACATGCATTAGTTCAATAAGAATTTAAATAACTAAAAGTAATTAAAGCCCAAAATAAAACAAGACATAAACTAGTGGCCCATAGCCTTATTACAACGAGATTTAAAATCCATTAATTAAAATTATAAAGTATTAACTTGAGTCTTTTTACTGGATCCAGATGTTCTTTTGCATGGCCACCTTGCGTTCCTCTCCAACCCGGTCCGAAGCACTAGGTATCACCTGAAAGGTTAATTAATAGGGTGAGTCGCGAGACTCAGTGTGCAACCCTCATGCACGACTAGATTTTGGCCTTAGGCCCATAAAACAGATTAATAATTTCATTTATAAAAAAAATAACAAATAATATGCAAGGCCCAACCCGTTTGTCTAGGTTTCCATCCGCTACACGCCCCAATACCAGCCATTCACACCATTGGGGATTTCTACAATCGACCCACACCGTTACACGCCAAGATGGCAGTCATGCTGCTCATCAACATATTATGGCCGAAGCCTTTATAACAGATCACGGCATTAGCCACTACAACATGTAACAGATCACGGTATAAACCGCTACACATATAACGTATAACTTCCTCCTTTCATCAACCCAACCCATGCAATCATAAAATCAATATACTTTTATCATGTAAAGTCAAAACATTCACTGACCTGGTGATTTGCTTCACCCTTTTCGGGTTTCCAACATTAAACCGAGATACCGGCATTTATCACAACATATAAACTTATGAACATACATTAATAATCAGATCTAGATGGTGGGGAAGTATTACACACCTGATATCGCGAAATCCAATATTCTTAGTCGATGTCCTTGCTATCCGGATCTATTATCCTCAATGTAAAGCCTTGCTCAAAAGCCAGAACAATTGTGAAAATAGGACTCTCCTATATTCGGCCATGGTTAGTATTCTACCCGATTTTATATATATAAATAAACAAATTCTCTTACCTTCAAATCCCGAAAGTAACACGATTCTATAACTTAGAGATCTATACGATTGGCCTCCTTCTTCAAATCCCGAAATGCCGAAAAAAAGAGTGAAATAAGAGATTAGTTTCTAATAGCCATTCAGCTAAGGACTTTTGAAAAGCCAAAAGAACATTGAAATCCCGAAATCAATACTTACCTATTGTTTCTTTCAAGATTCGGCACAAGCAAACTCCTTTGAAGAGAATTCGGCAACTTCAGGAAGTGAGATCTAAGAATTCTAGCTTTTAGAAGATGTACGAATTGAAGAGATGGCTAAGAGAGATTCGGCCAATGAATATTAAGGAGAAGAATAGAATAATAGAGATGTGATTTCGGCTTTTAGGGATTAAAAGAAGTATAACAATAGAGGTTACAAGATTCGACCAACCAGGAAATTTTAGAGAGGAAGAAAGGGTGAAGAAGATGGTGCTTTTCGGCTTTTGAGAGGAAGAAGATGAGAAAAGAAAATAAAAGAGGCTTCAAAAATTCGGCACACCCCCTCTTTATATAGAAAACCGATTCCTCCCTTTAGCAGAGATTAATTTTCGACCAACACTGCCACACATGATAGCTCCTATCCCTTTTCCCTTATCTTATTCTGTTATCTCCTCAAAAATAGCGTTTATCTGCTTATTATCCTTAAAGACTAAATCCCTAAATAATAGCCTTTATCTACTTATTATGCACATGAAATAAATATAATAAAATTCCCAGAAAAAATAGCCTTGTGCCATCCCTTCTTACTCAATTAAGTGCCGAAATCTAGCCCTATAACTTGGGCTTCAAGCAACCAAAAAATTTAGGCCTTCCTCATGCACTAGTGACGCCACTTATAGCTCACCCATCGTGTTCTCTAGTTGTCGGGCCACGAGCCCAATATGTCAATTAAACTACTACAACTTCAATTTAAGCCCTTAGAGTGTCTAAACAAAATATTTAAAACAAGGCCTCAGCCCAATTTGAGCCTCAATTGTACCTCAAATTCTCAAATTAATATTTTAAGCATTCAAACAGACCCAATTATTTAGGATGTTACAACTTAATATCTTCATTTAATCCTTCCTCAAAATGTTTACACATATCAACCTCAGTTGGAATCCATTCTCTGGCATACTTGCTCAATGTAACGAATTCTCGTTCGTACTCAGATACAGTAATGTTTCCCTGTTTGAGCTCTAAAAATTCTTTCCTTTTCTGATCTAGAAATCTCTGACTATTGTACTTTTTTCTAATTTCTGTCTGGAAGAATTCCCATGTAACATTTTCTCTTGGTACAACAGAAGTTATAGTATTCCACCACTGATATGCTGTGTCTTTCAGTAAAGATACTGCACATTTCAAGCATTCGACTGGTGTACATGATAACTAATCTCAAACCCTGACAGTATTTTCCAACCAAAATCCAGCTCTATCTGAATTATCATCGGCGCTAGCCCTAAATTCCTTTGCCCCATATTTAAGAATTTTATCCACCGGAGGCTTACCAATTCTAATAGGTTCAGTACCTTGTGGCATGTCAGGAACTGGTTGAGGAGCAAGAGGGAGAGGTTGTTGTACAGTAGAATTTGTTCTCAAATATTCAGTGAACCACTCATTTATCAGTTGAAAGAATGCTTCTTTTGCCTCCTCACCTCGACCCTCAAATACGAGCCTTCTAATACTACTAGATACAGCTCATTGAACGGAAGGTTGAGCAGTGCTCTCAGCTTCCTCGGATTCAGCTCTAGCTTGGTTGGATGACATTACTATGTGAAAAACACATTTAAAATGGTCAGGAGATATCACACTATCATAAATTATATAATGACATGTATAGCTAAACTCATACTTGCTACGCTAGTCTGAGAATCAACTAAACCGTAGCTCTGATACCAATAAAATTTAACACCCCTAACCCGTATCTGTCGCTGGAACAGGGTTACGGAGCATTACCGGAGTTTACCGAACAATTTTAGATAATTCATATCATTTACTGCTTATGTCCAAAACTAATTATATTGTCCCTTGAATGGACCTTTGAGGCCTAATTTAAGCATTATAAATAATTCGGGACTAAATTGGAATCTTAGAAAATTTTTTGCAAAATTTTAAAATTTTCTTATATACTGGGCTCACAAGCCCGTGTGAGTACGCCGTGTGGCTCATACGGCCGAGTGACATGCCCATGTCTCAGGCCGTGTGGGTATTCAATGTGAGGTACACGACCGTGTCCCAGCTCGTGTCCTTACCCGTGTAACTCTCTGACTTGTCCCACACGGCCTGCCACACACCCGTGTGCAAGGCCGTGTAGTTAATTTAATTTTTCACAAATTAGGTGCAGGTTTCACACGGCCAAGACACACGCTCGTGTTCTAGGCCGTGTATCACACACAGTTGAGACACACGCTTGTGCCTCTACCTATGTGTCTAATTCTGAGCATTCTGTTTCTCAATTTTAAAATGCAAGGGACACACGACCAAAACACTCACCCATGTGTGTCAAGACACATGCCCGTGTGTCTAACTGTGTGGACAACATAAGGCCATTTCCTAGCCTTATTTCTCACCCAAACTTGCCAACAACCTACACCAATACTTGCAATCATATACTAACCAATACAAACATTATAACCAAGCCAACTCTATCATCTAGCATATTATATCATCACATGCATTCATGTTTATAATCTTACCTTTTATAAACATACATGTTTAACATAACTCAATTAAACATACTAAACACATATGTATTTATCATGATTTAACCTTATAAATGTACCAAAATCAACTATCACTAGCCATTCCAATGGCTAGATTACAAACAACCATTTACAAGGCAACAATCGGCTAAGTTAACCTATGCATGCCATTATACCAAATTAAGCTTACTATTTATACCAAAACGAATTGGTGGATAGTGTGATGATGCTCCGACCGATCTCCAACCTTTGCGAGCTTTCAAGCACTATAAAATAGAGAAAAGAAAACCTAGTAAGCATTTAATGTTTAGTAAGTTCGTATAACAGGAATTAAACTTACTAATAACATTCATTAAAATAAGCATTCAATAATATGCTTTCCAACAATTTGGCAATTTTCCTAATCACATACACTCAATTAAGCAAGTTAGTCATATAATTCACATGTACATCAAATAAACATGGATGAGCTCATCATACTACAAACTTTCAAGTATTTCAGAAGCATTCAAGACAAAATTTCTTTAATCTCACCATTTCTCATGTCAGGAGTTTTGTTCGTTGAATTATTAAAATTTTGATGGATACTCAGGCAGCATACACAAGGTATACAAATCAATGATCTGTCAATTCATATTCAGGGGTACCCGTTAGGGCACATAATCAGGGAGCACAGTCTCTAGCCACATATCAAGATGCTTAGATGAGCCATGTAACAGGACACTTATTCGGGCTAAACATGAAACTCATAAGAGTTTTAATCAGATAGCTCATAGAGCTTTACCGGTAACTCTGAAGAGTTATTATCAAGAAGCACCGGATAAGGTAACAGAGAATTCAAGCGAGTCATGTTAGGAAGCTCATAAGAGCCTACATCGAGACGCTCAAGTGGAGCTTCGTTTGTGTCCGCATAATATGCTGGATCCAAACTGATCGAGTCATGTAACAGGATGCTCACAAAGAGCTCCGGTAGTGCGCAACACATGCAGAATCACTATCGATTAGGATGCTCGCAGAAACTATATGACAGGATACTCGAGAAGGCTTTTAAGAGGATTGCTCATTTGAGCTATATTGTCCACAACAAATGCAGAACTATAATCAGTACGGGAAAATACTGTATCCATTACATTTCATTATTCAAACGGAACTCATTATTTATCGAGTAGGGCATGTGTTTATTTACATGAATTAATCATTTATAAAATTCTCACATATACAACATTCAATTTAAAAATATAAATATACATAATTAAGTTACAGGAACTTACCTCAACACTTGTACGTATTCAAAAGTCTACTAATCCGACACCTTTTCTTTTCCTCAATTTAACTTCAAATTTGAGTTATCCGGATCTATATAAATGAATTTAATTATCAATTTAATCAAATTCATATTCAATTGGATTCAATTTATATCCTAGGCAAAATTACCATTTTGCCCCTATACTTTTCATAAATGACAATTTCGTCCCTAGGCTCGGAAAATGAAATTCATGCAATTTAATCCTTATTCCATGCCTGTTTGATTTAACATATAACATTCACAGCACATATATTTCAAAAAAAATTAGAATTTTTCCATAGATTTTACCACTTTTCAATTTAGTCCCTAAATCAAAATTTCATCAAAATTCTCTTTGTAAAAGTTGTTTATCTATCAAAAACCTTTCATTTTCTACCATAAATTTCAAATTGTTAGCATATTCATCTATGAAAAAATTTCAATACTTTGATAACTTTTCAAATTAATCCCCAAAATAGATAGATTAAGTTATCCCAATCTCAAAATTATAAAAATTATTAAAAATAGAATAAGAAAACATACCTCATTAAGCTTGATTAGTTTCCTTTCTCTCTCCTAGGGTTTCCATAAAATTTTAGGGATGAAGATGACAATAATATGATGATATTTCTTTTTAATTATTTATCATCCTTTAATTTTTCTCATTTCCAATTTCATCATTTTCTTTTACTAATTTTCCATGGATGAATCACCAAAAATATCTACTAACTTTTCTTTAATGGTCTAATTACCTTATAAGGACCTCTTATTTTGAATTCCATAGCTAATTGATCCTTTTAGCTACTAGAACTCAACTTTTGTAATTTATACAATTTGGTCTTTTTTATAATTAAACACATAATCGGTAAAATTTTCTTATCAGAATTTTCATATAACATTTCTATCATAATACGAACCATGGAATAATATTAAAATAAATTTTCTTTTTGGCTCGGTTTTGTGGTCCCAAAACCACTGTTTTGATTTCACTGAAAATGGGCTGTTATAAGGATACTCTACCGGATTTTCTGAACTGGGACTACTTTAAGACTAATTTCCAAGGAAAATATGTGGGCGCAAGTTATGTTGACGTTAGTAGGCGTGAGTTCATGAATTTCACACAGAGTGATAAATCTGTGGCTGAATATGAGGCCTAGTTTCTGAGATTGAGTCGCTACACTCGAGGTATGGTGGCATCTGAGTATGAGAAATGTGTCCATTTTGAGGATGGTTTGAGGGATAGTTTGAGGGTTCTGAGTTCTCCACAGAGGGAGCATGAGTTTGCTGTTCTGGTGGATAAGGCGAAGATCGCCGAAGAGGTTAAGTGCGTGGAGCACCATAACAGAGATCGAGAGAGAGGCAAGAATAAGAGGGATTCAGAGCCCTCTAGTTCAGTTCAGAGGCCTAAGAAATGGGCTAGACCTGATGGACTTATTAGAGTGGAAGTTCTTGTTGCTCCTACTGAGATTCAGCCTTGTGGTGACTGTGGTAGGCACCATCCGGGTGAGTGTTAGAGGAGATTAGGGAATTGTCTATGGTATGGGTCTTTGGAGCACTGGATTAGAGAGTGTCCATATCGTGATGATTAGATGCAAGCTACGGGATCTAGTTCTATTCAGCTTAAAGGGCAGTACAATAGCCATTTAAGGGTCGTGGACTAGCTAGGGGCGGTAATGATATGGGCCGAAGACAGAGAGCACCGGGCAAAGGTGCTAATCAAACTGAGGTGAGGTAGCCTGCATTGGTTTATGCTGCTCGACACCAAGAGGATAGACGCTTCTAATGTGATCACGGGTACGTTTTTAATTTTTGATGCTCTATATACTGCTTTGATTGACATAGGTTCTACACACTCCTATGTAGCTAGTTCTGTTTTCGAGAACTTGGGGATTTCTATTGAGTGTACTTCCGATGAGATTACTATACTGAGTTTGTTGGAACAATTTGTTCTGGTTAGTAGACTTTATAGGAATGTTCCATTAGAGATACAAAGGGCTATGTTTTTGGAAAATCTGATGGAACTACCGTTTGGGGAGTTTGACTTGATTCTGAGTATGAACTGTTAGTTGAGCACCGAGTTAGTTTGGACTGCGCGACTAAGAGGGTCATTCTGAGGACCGAGGATGATAAGGAGGTGGTTGTGATTGGTGAGCGCCTAGATTACCTGTCTAATGTAATATTCGCTCTAATGGCTGAGAAATTGGTTCAGAAAGGGTGTGAGGCGTATTTGACCTACGTTAGTGTTTCAATTTCTAGGGACTCTTCTATTGGGGATATTAGAACAGCGAGGGAATTTATGGATGTTTTTCTTGAGAAGTTACCAGTTTTATCTCTGAATCAGGAAGTTGAGTTTGGCATTGAGCTTCTACCGGGTACAGCTCCAGTGTCCATCGCTCCTTACCGTATGGCACCAAAAGAGCTTACAGAGCTTAAGGTTCAACTTCAAGAGCTTTTGGATTGTGGTTTCATCCGTCTTAGTGTGTCCTCATGAGGGGCACCGGCTCTATTTGTAAAGAAAAATGATGGTATCATGAGGATGTGCATCGACTACCGGTAATTGAATAAACTGACTGTGAAGAATATGTACCTACTTCTGAGGATCGACGACCTGTTTGATCAGTTCCGTAGGGCTTAGGTATTCTCAAAAATAGATCTCCATTTTGGGTATCATCAACTTAGGGTTAAGGAAGCTAATATTCATAAGACGACATTTATGACTTGTTATGGGCACTACGAGTTCCTAGTTATGCCTTTTGGTTTGACGAATGCTCCGGCTGTATTCATAGATCTGATGAATCGATTTTTTTAGCCATATCTGGACCAGTTCATTGTAGTCTTTATCGATGATATTCTAGTGTACTCTACGACTGAGGATGAGCATGATAAGTATCTTAGAGTAGTGCTTCAGATACTTCGAGAGAAATAGCTCTACACTAAGTTCAGTAAGTGTAAGTTCTGGTTGTGAGAGGTAACGTTTTTGGGGCATGTGGTTTCTGCTGAGTGATCTGAGTTAATCCTAGAAAGATTAAGGTTGTGCTTGATTAGAAGCAGCCTAAGAACGTTTCTGAGGTCCACAGTTTTTTGGGTCTTGCGGGTTATTATCGGCGATTCGTTGAGGGGCTTTCACTGATTGCAGCTCCTCTAACTAACCTTTTGCTCAAGAATGTTTCTTTTTTCTACACTGATGCGCAGCAATCGAGAGAGAAGCTCAAGTCTGAATAGACTCAAGCTCCTATTATGATACAACCTAAATCCAGTAAGGAGTTTGTGGTTTACAGTGATGCGTCACACTTCGGTTTGGGATGTGTACGATGCAAGATGGGAAGGTTGTGGCTTATGTGTCCTGTCAGCTTAAGTCACACGAAGAAAATTATCTGATGCATGGTTTTGAGTTAGCCACTGTGGTGTTTGCGTTAAAGATCTGGAGGCACTATATGTATGTTGAGAGGTGTATCATCTACACTGATCACAAGAGCCTCAAATACCTCCTTACTCAAAATGAGTTGAATCTTAGACAGTATGGATGGGTTGAGCTACTCAAAGATTATGATTGCACAATAGAGTATCATCCCGATAAGGCTAATGTGATGGCTGATGCTCTCAGTCGTAGAGGAATGTCTGATTTGAGGTCGATGTTTGCTCGTCTAAGTTTGTTTGATGATGGAGGTCTGTTAGCCGAGTTACAGGTTAAGCCGATTTGGATTGGGCATATTCAGCAAAAATAGCTGGGGGATGAGTCTCTGGGTCTGCGGTTTCGTCAGATTGAGAGTGGCAGTACTTCTGATTTTAGACTGGATAAGGATAGAGTTCTGTATTTCTGAGGATGGGTTTGTATACCGAACGATTTTGATACTGAGGCAGTCGATTCTAAGGGAGGAGCATAGTAACCCTTATGCTATGCATCCCGATGGTAATAAAATGTATCAGAATCTTCGTGAGCTCTACTAGTGGCCGAGTTTGAAACGTGAGGTAACAGATTTTGTTGCTCGTTGTCTAACTTGTCAGCAAGTTAATGCTGAGCACCAATTGCCTTTGGGTTTGCTTCAACCTATTAAAATTCCCTTATGAAAATGGGAACAAGTGACGATGGACTTCGTTAGTGGGTTGCCCTTAACACCCACTAGGAATGATTCTGTTTGGGTTATCGTGGATTGGTTGACCAAGTCCACCCATTTTATTCCGGTTCGGACAGATTACTCTCTGCAAAAGTTAGCGAAGCTCTATATTTTTGATATTGTGAGATTGCATGGGGTTTCGATTTTGATAATTTCTGATAGGGATCATCGCTTCACTTTTTGGTTCTAGAAGAAACTGCATGAGGCTCTGGGTTCGAGATTGGACTTCAGTACTGCGTTCCATCCTCAAACCGATGGTTAATCTGAGAGGGTGATTCAAATACTGAAAGATATACTTCAGAGTTGTGTGATTGATTTCTAAGGTAGTTGAGAGTATTTTCTGCCGTTAGTTGAGTTCACCTGCAATAACAATTTCCAGTCTAGCATCCAGATGGCACCTTACGAGGCTTTGTATGATCGTAAGTGTCGTACTCCGCTATATTGGACTGAGTTGGGTGAGCGACGGATTTTGGGTCCTAAGTTGGTTTTCGAGACTGAAGATAAGGTTAGATTGATTCGAAATCATCTGAAGATGGCTTCTGATAGACAGAAGTCCTATGTGGATCTGAAAAGGAGGGATATCATGTACTTTGTGGGTGACTTCGTATTTCATAAGGTATCTCCGTGGAAGAAAGTTTTAAGGCTCGGTCGTAAGAGCAAGTTGAGCCCTAGATTTATTTGACCGTATCGGATTCTAAAGCGTGTGGGACCGGTGGCTTATCAGTTAGAGCTACCCCTAGAGTTGGACCATCCATGATATGTTTCACATCTCGATGTTGAGGCGGTATCGGTTTGACCCATCTCACGTGGTCTCTGTTAAAGAGATTGAGGTTAGACCGGATTTAAATTTTGAGGAGCCGATTCAGATTTTGGATTGAGATATTAAGGTTCTGAGGAGGAAGTCCATTCTGTTAGTTAAGATTCTATTTTGGAATCATGGCACTGAGGAAGCTACGTGAGAACCTGAGGGCTCAATGCGGCAACAATATCCTTATACTGAAGGATATGCTTCAGAGTTGTGTGATTGATTTCTGAGGTAGTTGGGAGTATTTTCTGCCATTAGTTGAGTTCGCCTACAATAACAGTTTCCAGTCTAGCATCCAGATGGCACCTTACGAGGCTTTGTATGGTCGTAAGTGTCGTACTCCGCTATGTTTGACTGAGTTGGGTGAGCGATGGATTTTGGGTCCTGAGTTGGTTTTCGGGACTGAAGATAAGGTTAGATTGATTCGAAATCGTCTGAAGGTGGCTTCTGATAGACAGCAGTCCTATGTGGATCTGAAAAGGAGGGATATCATGTACTCTGTGGGTGATTTCGTATTTCATAAGGTATTTCCGTGGAAGAAAGTTTTAAGGTTCGGTTGTAAGGGCAAGTTGAGCCCTAGATTTATAGGACTGTATCAGATTTTGAAGCGTGTGGGACTGATGGCTTATCAGTTAGAGCTACCCCTAGAGTTGAACCATCCATGATGTGTTTCACGTCTCGATGTTGAGGCAGTATCGGTTTGATCCACCTCACGTTGTCTCTATTGAGGAGATTGAGGTTAGACCAGATTTAACTTTTGAGGAGCCGATTCAGATTTTGGATTGAGATATTAAGGTTCTGAGGAGGAAGTCCATTCTGTTAGTTAAGATTCTATTTTGGAATCATGGCACTGAGGAAGCTACGTGGGAACCTGAGGGCTCGATACGATAAAAATATCCTCATCTGTTCGAGTCAAGTAAATTTTGAGGCTAAAATTTCTTTTAGGGGGTAGAGTTGTAACGCCCTGAATAATTTAAGTCTGTTTTTTTGAAATCTAACATTAATATGTATCTGCTTCAGTGGTTAAGTGTTCTAGGTGTGTGTATGAGGTCTTGGGTTCATGTCTCACTTTTGAAAATTTTTGCCATTTTGACTCTAGCTATTCCTTGGCAGTATGGCTTATATTCTATTGTTTGGTAAATCATATCAGAATGAGCCTGCTGGTTTGAGTGGTAAGGTGTTAGCTTGCCTAAGGTCTCGTGTTCGAGTCCCTGTGTGAGCGTGGATGATAATTTTTGCTCGGTAGTGTGATAGAGTTTCAGTGGAGTTGAAATTCTGAGGTAGTTGAATGAGATTAGTGGTCGGATTTAGTGGGTTTGTGGGGAGTTGGGATTTTGGATGAATTAATTTTTCGTTTTAATTATTTTGTTTTCCCAAAATTCTTTTGTTTTTCTGACGTTACATTTTGTTTTTCTTTCTCTTTTTTTTTCCGTCTCTTCTTTTTCTTCTTCAATTATGGTCATCGTACGTGCTGTCGTTGTCGTACTTTTGGGGTTCATCGATTTGTTCCGAATAGGTAAGCTTTCGAGTGGTTTTCTTTTAGCGTTTTGCGTTGTTGGGGAGATTGATTATGTTTAATGAAATCCATTGATAGTGTTCATTATTTCTCGAGTAGAGGAAAGACAAGAAACGGCTGTTGCTCCTCTAGAGATTTGAATATTGAGTGGTTTCTACTCGTTGGTGGTAAGTGTTTCGCGAGTAGTTTAGTTTTAAGAGGCCTCAAGTCGAGATCAAATTCTAGTTTAAATTCGTAAACTAATCCCTAAAACGGTGTTTAGAATACTATTTTTAGGTTTTAGAGGTCTTGGGATTGTTTTCGCATCAAAATCGAACCAGGTGTGTACTCCTAACACAAAAAATCAAGTTTTGACAAAAGCCGAAAATGGAGTCTGTCGATGCCACACAGGCGTGTGGCTAGTCGTGTGCTTGGCCCTGTGCGAGACACGACCATGTGACTGACGAAGGCGTGCCTGTGTGCAAGACACAGCTGTGTGACAGTGTAAGTGCGGCCGTGTGGGCCACACGGGCTAGGCCAAGTTGGGCGTGTGGGTTTGGACCAGGCAATGTGGGCTCACACAAGCAAGCCACAAAGGCATGTGGGCCTAGAATTCTGGAATTTTCCCTAAGGTAGCACAGGTCGTACCGATCGATTGTGGGCTTACCGTAAGGTCCGTAAAGGCTAACCAAACCCTAATTCAGGTGATCTGATATTTTGATAGTCTAATCTGAGTAGGACACTGATATGTATGTCTGACTCTTCTGTTTGAGTATATGTGCTATCTGTATACGAGCATGTTAAGCATGTTAATTTTGTTAATTATGTATTTTGTATCTATGTTTAGGGTGGGATTTGTATATGTGGAGGAAGTAATATGTACGACGACCTTTCGTCTATATTCTGGCAGCTTGACTGCATACTATCTGTTATGTGCCGCATCGACACTTTATGGTGTGTAGGGATGGGTGAGTGTTTTTAACCCCACATGGTGTGATGGGATGGTCGGAGATGATGTGTAGAGGATGGGGGTAGGATTATGTATATCTGATTCTGATATATGTATCTGTTATGGATTTAGGTCCGAATCTGTATCTGACTATATATGAAATAATGTGTATGTTGCATGACTATTTCTTTTGGGTTACACACTGAGTTTACGAAAACTCACATTTGTTTTTCTGATCTGTTTAGGTAATCCATAGACATAGGCGGGTCGGTGCGACAGAGGCTCAACGGTGACCACTTGACGGAAAACTATTTCTCAATATTATTATTTAATGGTTTTTACTGAAATTTCGGGCTTTCATAAGAGTTTTATAATTTTTGGACTATTTGGAGTTTTGTAGGTAAGTGTGCTGAAGAGTTTATCTTTTTTTTTTTTCGTCTTGGGGATTATTTATAGGCGAGGTCCTGTGTTGGGTAGCGTTAACATGACGGACTCGTTATTAGGCCATTATTATGGGACACGTAGGGTGGATGTCCTTGATGGGATGAAAATGTCTATGATGGGACTTATTTTGTGGTTCCTTCTAATCTGAGGTATGAAATAATTAAACCCACGTGAGGTTTGGTAATTAAAAGGATCACATTCTTAACAAAAGATTGGGTGCCTAGAGGAACAAATGGTAGCTACATTTTGGAGGGAAGGTGGTTGGCTTCCTTGAATAGCTATCTCCTGCCTAAGCCAGGTGGTTGAGCCAGGAAGTGAG
Source organism: Gossypium bickii (assembly GCA_025503065.1). Taxonomy (NCBI): domain Eukaryota; kingdom Viridiplantae; phylum Streptophyta; class Magnoliopsida; order Malvales; family Malvaceae; genus Gossypium; species Gossypium bickii. Next base: position 12,319,379 of record CP106709.1, read on the forward strand.
CTTCTAGTGATTTCTCGGTCTGCAGCGAGTAGAGTATGTTCCTCAAATAGTGTTTTGGTGTTCTCACGTGTCCCTATTGGTGGGAGGTATAACAAGCCTAAAAATTAATTTGGATCATAATCTAAATTTAAAGGTCACTTCAAAAGAACCAATATTTCATGATGCTTTTTTTTTTTTTCCCCATATATAGCGATGTTTATGAACAGCACTAATAATATAGCAGTGGGCACAAAATCGCTGTGGGAAAATCCATGGTAAAAGATTCGCGGTGTTTGCAGGAACAATCATCGTTACATCAAAGAAATGCCGCAAAAAGAAGGAAGATAATAAGTAGTGGAATTTATTGGGACATTTAGAGGCATTCACTTACAAAATCTTCAACATATGGACTTCTGGCGGGGTTTTATCAACTAATAAACATCACAATAATATCTGTTACAGCAGAAAATGTTAATATTCATGGACGATTCTTTATTAATAACACCAATAAATATCTATGATATATTTTCTTTGCATTTTCAATATGATTTTTAATATTTTAATAATAATTTACCGTCAATAATAATAGGAATTGATATTAAAATAAAACTCATATATATAACATTTAAATTTAAAAAGGTATAGTATTCATTACAAATACTTTGTAAACAATCCAAATATAACAACATTAACCAAAATAATAACATAAAGTACTTAAGATGAAATGCTTAGAGGTTACGTCTGATACACTTGATTTTATAACTGAATTTATTGGAATCTTGTTCTATCTTCTTTTTTATTGGCTACGTAGCTTGTTTCATTTTCGTATCTTCAACTCTCTTCTTCTTGTTCAACTTCGTTTCTGCGACGAAATACGGTGCTTACCTGTGTTATTGGCAGATGAAATGATATAACTATTGTGGTGAATTGTTCACATTTTTTAACAATTCAATGACCCAAAAATTGTAAACACGACAAACAGGTTTGAAAGCTGCGAAACCAGCTTGAACAACCAATGTCTCAAACTCTTTGAATGTTCTTTCCTTCGCACCAGGGAGAAACTGAAGCAATATCGCATCAAAAATGTGTGTTGTAGCTGTGACAATGTCAGGCGTGGGCAGTTCTGGCAATATTGTTTCCAATACTATCACTTTTCCACACTCTGATACTGCTTCATAACAATTTCTTAGCAATTTCAAGCATTCTTCGTCTCTCCAATCGTGAAGTATCCACTAAACCAACCACAATACATATTTATTAGTTTAAATAATGATTAAAAGAAATCGATCTGAGTCAATTCATTGAATTGTGAAGATTGGAGTTCTGTGGCACTCGTAGTGCCGACCGCAAGTTTTCACTAAAACAATTTATTTCTTATTTTATTTGGTTTAACAATTTAATGAAGAAAATCTTTAAACTTATTAATGTGCTGTTATATTGAAGATATTATGATCCATCTATGGAAACCAATCTTTAGATTTGAAGGTTGGATAAAATTTGGGTGAGTCTATTAATTCCTTGGAATGTGAAGATTTGATCAAGATTGTGTTGCTAATTTTGAAAAGCATATCTTTGATCGATTGTGCTTTGATTGTTAATGACATTATAACCATTTTCAAAGGAGTTACTTTGTAATCATTTAAATTCTATGTTAGCAAGCTGAAATTGATATATACTTTGAGGCTTGTCTAGGTTTTATATGAGAGCTTATTGAGTTCATTCTAATCTATTCATTAAGAAATTGTTTTTGTAAGAGAATGCAAACTGTTATTGGAAACATTGTTGAGTGTTTACTGCTCAAGTTCTTAGGGAGTGATTTGGAGGTGAGTGGTGAGTGTTCTAGTCTTTAACTATAAAAGTGAGATCCCTATGCTTAGGGAGTAATAGGGTTTGAAAGATTGTTGTATTTGTGATTAAAAATAGTGAAATTACTAGTTGAATTAAACTCCGCAAACATAAAAAAACCGAATTACACAAATAAACCTTTGGTGTTGTTTACCTTATTTGTACAATTTTCAAAGTGATAAACCATAAAGCACATTTATTTATAAATTCATATTTCAGCAAACAAGTAACTTCAAATAACAACATTAGTTTTCTAATAAAGAAATCAAACTTTAACATGAAAATGTAAGTATTAATTTGAATCACATGTGAAAAATAGATTCGGATTAAGTATATTCATTTTGCTCATTGCTCAGTCTACAGTATAATATATAAAAATCAATTTTATTTTATTTGTTTTTGGTTAATCATCAATCTTATTGAACTAGAAAAAAAAATACAATTATATATATAGAGAAATATGCCTATTGTAATTGACGAGTTTGAACATTTAATCTTTTAATATTATATTAAATCATTATAATATCAAGTCAACTGTATTTTTAATTAATTGATATATATTAATTTAAAATTAAAACTATTTTTTAATTTTTTTTCAAATTTGTTTTAATAAATCCATTAATTCAATCAATTGAATTGAAAATAAAAAATCTTATCAATGTGGTATAAACCTATTTCTTTTTTAACCTTTACTTTGAATATATGTAACCATAGAATTTGACTACAATTAGCTTTCTTTATAACAATCCCTTTTTGTAACAACATTTTATTATAACAATCAAGTTTGTTATATAAATAATTTTCTTTTATGTTTTATCATTATCCTCTATAACAACAACAGCCATAAAATATGAAGTACACTCTTTTTTATTAAATTATTTTTCTATAACAATCTCAAATTTTAGTAAGATTAGTTTTATTCTTAAATGAAATAAAAATAATAAATTTCAGTTAAGATATTATTTAAATTTTATTTTACTAAATAAAATATTTTTTAATGAATGAAATTATATCTATAAACTTTATTCAATATATTAGTTAAATCTCACTAATTAATATTTTATTAATATATTATAGCTTTTTAATTTAAAATATTTAAAAAATGAAATATCTTCTGAATATCAAATGTTAAAATAAATATATAACAGTCATCTCTCTATAAAATCTAAAATTTTAACAAACAAATAAATTTTACTATAAAAAAGTTGAGTTTAATTTAATGAGTTTCAGTTAATTAGATAACTAACCTTCATAAAAATAACTTCTCCATTAGGAACTTTGTTGAACATATCTCCTCCTACATGCTCCACACCTAACATCAACAAAATATATTATCAAAGTTCATGGAGGAAACTTTAAACAAAAACTTATTCATAGTTTTGTATAATTTATAAACAAAACATTTATGCTTGTAAACTAGTTGACATTCAAGACCAAAACAAAAAAAGAAAAAGATTATTCTACTCAATCATTGTAGCAAACTGAATTTATATAGTCTATTACTTGACTTGCCACGACTCACAAGTCTCATTGAAGTTTTTATTTTCGATCACACCATAAATTCATAAATATTTCATTCAAAATAAAATTTGAGCTCAAACACAAATAATTAAATTAGAAGTTCTATTTTAAAAATCAAGCTTATTCTCTATTATGTAAGTAAGTTTCATCTAAAGGCTCAAGTAATTTATTTTCTTTTATATAAAATTGAGCGCAAATTTGAAAAGTAAAACTCAATTAAGCTTCAATCAAACTTTGAAAACTGAATTTTCATTAAGCCCAAATATTTTACATTTTGTAACTTGACTCAATTCCATCCTTTTTTTTAATAAAATAAAAAAAAATTGAATCAATGGTATGGTTACCTGGAATACTGGGTGCATCTTTAACAACAAAGGGCAAATCAAAGTTAATGCCCTTAATTCGAGGGTACTTTGAAATAATGAGCTTAAGATTTGTGCCCCATCCTCCTCCTACATCAACCACTTGGGTTAAGCCTTCAAAACCCTTGTAGATTTGTAGGACTTTATTCATTACTATGGCACTGTGGTTGGACATTGTGTGGTTGAAAGTATTGGCTAAATTTCTATCTTCTGCAACCGCCTCAAACAAGTCTCCCCCAAATCCCCTCACAAATGACAACCCACCTTCCAATGTTGCCTCTTTCAAGAAGTCCCTACATAAAATTTTAGATGATTTAATAAACCCAAAAGATAACGAAAAATACGCTGATTAAAAATTTGTTTGTAATTTGTAATTTTAAAATCTTGATAGTTAATATAGATATGCAATGCCTCGCGTAAATTCATAAGATTAATGGCCTAATCGGCTTTATACATATATATATATATATATATATATATATATCAAAAGTCAAGTTAATTTAAAATAACTTTAAATTGAAGCTCTTAAAGACGAGTAACAAATTCCATAAATTTTCAAAGATATAGAAAGTGAAGTTCAAAATAGTTAAAGGCCAATTTAAATAACAATCGCAACAGGAAATTATGATAAAAGTTTTGAGAGTGAACATGGATTTAAGTAATATTTACAGCGTCACATCATGATAAATATATCACAAAAATTGTATCATGTATATAAAAATAAAAAATTTAGAATACAAATTTGTATTTAAGAATAACATATAATAAATAATGAAATGTATAGTTTAAAATTAATTAATTATAACAACACATGAAATATGTACGATATTAAAATAAAAAAAATTAGATTAAGTTGTGAGTAAAACAAAATTTAAACACAAATACATAATATTAACAATATTAAATGCACTAAAATTGATAATCATGATGTTGTCATTAATTGTAAGTTAGTGTCAAGTTGACTTGTGATACCAACTCAGTTGGTGACATTATCTATATACACAAATTTGGTACGAGAAAATATTTTATGTTAAAAGTTAATATTTTTAAAGTTTACTCAAGAATTATTATTGGTGTAGTGGTAATGAATTTGTTTATAAATCGCGTTGGGGATCGAAGCGTATAAACAACGAGAAAGACGGAATAAAGAAAATTGGACAAACAAATTTACGTGAAAAAACTCCTCCAATCAATAGGATAAAAAACCATGGGTAAATGAGACTTCACCAATGAGCAAACAAACGAAGAGTACTAGATGAAGAAACTCAAAACAAACCCTAACATCGAATACAAAGCTCTCTGGCTAAAACACAAAATTCATTTAAAGCTCCCTAAAACTCTCTCTTGATTTTCTCTTTAAAGTTGTGTTATTATCTGCCTATTAGAATTATAATGGCTTTAGTTATAGGCTAAAAATAGAGGATTAATTTGGGTAAAACATCTTTGGAGTAACCAGAGATTAACTGGGAAAAGTAACCTTGCTAAGAGTATAATACTTAATTGCTTTAAGTTTGGAATTCGTCGTGTCGTCATGACGTCCTAGGCTCCTCGTCACGTTGATGCCTCTACTATGCCTTTGTTTCGAACGTTGTCGCGTCGTTGTGACATCGTGCGATTCCTCGTTGCAACCTCGCCTCTGCTTTGATCGAAAAATGTGACACACACTCCACAAATCTCCACATTGACTCGTATTTTAACATGCCTATTTTTTTTGGCCTCGTTATGGGCCTAACTTGATCTTTGAAAGATACTAACCAAGTCCAAATGGTGCTTGAACTTGGAAATTGGTTGACTTTTATTCAAAACAATGATACCTTTTTTACTCATATGACCAAGTCACATATGCGATAACTGAGTTGACTCCAACTCCATAATAGATAAGGAAATTGCTGCTGCACTAGTCACTGTTGAACCCTGCATAATATATAGACTGCCGATTTTCTGACCTTTCATCAAAACGAGACTCCACAAGATACTTTAATGTGACTTGACTTGATGGTGATTCTACAATTAAAAAAAAATTATTATTATATTATTTAATTATTTATTATAATAAATTTAATATTATATCGAGTCTAACATACCCAAGGTGATAAGGTTTTTTCTTTAGATCAAGCACATGTCTGACACTTGACAGTGTCCTGTTAATCTCGTCATGCATTTTGGTCTGAACGTACCAATATCGATTATTTTAGAGGGTGAATTATTCCTCATAAGCACAACTCCACCTTCAACTGGACTATATGTGGAGAACCAGTCCTTGTTGGGACACATATGGTAAGAACACCTCGAATCAGACGTAAGCTTAGACCTTTCAGTCGTAGACACCAACAACCAATCATCACCCTTGTCCTTGGCCACACTAGCATCGACTACCTGGACCTTTCTCTTTTCTTTTTTGTTGCTCTTAGTCGCCCTTCTATTTTTATTTTGTAGCTTATAACATTCTGCCTTAATGTGACATAACTTCTTGCAGTAGCCACAAGTCTTGTCTCGATTCATTGACTTTGATCTGTTTCTCACAACCAAAATCGAGGCTTGCCAATCTAACCTGCCATTCAAACATAACTTATTGTCGAGATTGTTTTTGCTCAACAAGTTTCCCTTTACATCCTCAAACGAGAGTTTATATCTACCTTAAATCAGGGTCTCCTTAAAAGTCTTATATGAGGGGGCTAAAGAGACAATAATAAACAAAAAGAAATAAAAAATAAGGAAAATTGGGCACACAAATTTACGTGAAAAACTCCTCTAATCAAGAGGATAAAAAGCCACGGGCAAAGGAGACTTCACTAATGAGCAAACAAACGAAGAGTACAAGATGGAGAAATTCAAAATAAACCCTAACCCTAAATACAAAGTCTCTAGCTAAAACACAAAATTCCTTAAAGCTCTCTAACACTCTATTGATTTTCTCTCTAAATTTGTGTTATTATCTACCTATTAGAATTATAATGGCTCTATTTATAGGCTAAAGATAGGGATTAATTTGACTAAAACTTCTCTAGAGTAATCAAAGTTTAATTGGGAAAAGTAACCCTGCTAAGAGTATAATACATAGTTACTTTAAGTTTGGAATTCGTCGTGTCGTCGTGACATCTTAGGCTCCCTATCACACCGCTGTCGCCTCTCATTTTCCTCTGTTTCAAATGTTGTCGCATTATTGTGACATCATGTGATTCCTCATCGCAACGCCACCTCTACTTTGACTCTAGTTTGACCAAAAAATATGAGACACTCTACAAATCCATTAAATAGGAGTTTAGTCCCTAGACATGTTAATTTTAGTTCTTGTTGAGGCAAGTTTTGGAAATGACTGATGGAAGTGCCCACTTTGGTTAATCGCTGTGCTAGACATTGAACTTGTCTTATTTGTTAGCATATTTGATCAAAATATTCTACTGACTTGCTTGTCTCTTTTTGAGGATTTTGTGTAGCCAATCTCGTGTTTTTCATTAGAGAAGAAATTTAATCAAATAAGATTACTTTTCAAGTATTCTTATGTAATCTACTTACCTTATATACTGAGATATGCTATCCAAGAAGATATGGGCTGACTTTATGATCTTTTGTATCCTTATATTAAAGCTTGTGAAGATGGATGTGTGCTCTAAATATGAAAGGCTTGATAAACCTTGATAGAGGTTTGACTGTTGAGGCAAGTTATGTTAAATGAGCTAACTAGCATTCAGTAGTGTCTACTACGAACTACCCCTTAGGCAGTGAAGTTACTTTCCATAATTGAGTTGGCAATTTAATGAAGCAAAATCTTCGGACTAGTGATAGTGCTAATATGTTGAATATTGTATGGTCCATCCATGGAAAACAATCTATGGACATTGAATATTGGATTGGATTCGAGTGAATCAATTCAATCCGTATTATGTGAAGAATTGATTGAGATCATGCTGTTAATTTTAAGAGACCATATCTTCATCAGATTATACTTTTATTATTATATTATGTAATTTCTATTTTTAAGGAGTTACTTTATATTAATTTAATTTCTATGTTATCAAGTCGAAACCTATATATGCTTTGAGGATTTTCTAGGTTTAGTAAAGAGCTTTACTAAGAGAACTTTGTTTTGTTCATTGAGGAATTGTTTTGAGAGAATGCAATTGAATTGAAAACTAGTAGAATTTACAATCTAAATTCTTAAGGGGAGAATTTAGATGTGAGTGTTCTAGTATTTAGGTACAAATGTGAGATCTATATACTTGGGGAATGATAAAGTGTAATTAACTTATTATATTTTGGATTAAACATAGTGGAATTACTCACTGAGCTAGGCTTCCTAGACATAGGGAAACTGAATTGTGTAAACAAACTTTTGTGTTAATTGTTATTTTTTAACATAAATTTTGTTGTGTAAAGCCGTAGTAGCCACTACAATCAGGAAGATCCATTCAACTTGGACAATTCAAGAAATTAACAACTTTAGGTGGTAACAATTGGTATCAAAGCCTCTCACTTAACATAGCTAGTGGTGTTCCTAGTGTCGACACTTGCTTGAGATGGAAAGAACTTCATTATTTCGACCCCTTATGTTGGATGGAGCAAATTATGCTTATTGGAAAGCTAAAATGAAAGCTTTCATAAATTTTGTTGATTAGGAAGCATGAAAATCAATTCTCAATGGCTGGGAGCGCCTTACTATCGATGTTGTCGGTGTCAATACTCCCAAGTAGAAACTGCTTGGACCACCGAAGAAAGGAGGCTTGCAAATGAAAACTCAAAGGCCCTTAATGCAATTTTTTGTAGTGTTGATTTTCATGAGTTTGATTAATCCTAGAGATAGCTCATGAAGGAACTGTTGGATCTAGTGCTCTAAGTGTACTATTTTCGTCAATATACACTTAAAATTTTTTCAAACAGATTGATTAATAAAACAAATTCATTGATTACATTAGTATACTTTGTATAATCTCTCTCACATGATTTTTGCATGCAAAGCAAAATGGAAGAAAATGTTGTTCATTAGTTGTCTAATATGTGGTCGGATCGTAATACGGAAAGACAACTTGTATTAGTAGACGAACCTAAACATGTCATTAGTCTAATAAAAAATGAGCAAACCAATTAAAAGACTAATATTTCGTCTATCAAGTCCAATTGGGGAGATGCCTGTTCTTTGACATCGGAGCGGATGACTCCCAGAAGATAGAGACAAATGTGATTGATTAGATTGACAGTATATTGTGCATGATCAAAGTAGAATAGATCCTGAATCCGTTATTGAATTTGTTCACTTGTGACATTCATAGCGTGGCATACATAAATCTTAAGTGGATGGCGGACTATGTATGCGTGACTCGTACACTTTGATGTAAGTAAAGGCTTGAGTTTAAATAGATAAGGAGCCGAAATGTGGTGCGTTGGGTGTACGAATTTTGTAGTATGTAGCGTCATTCACAACAGTGGAATTCATAGCCCAAAACATGGGTAAATGATATCCTCTCATTGGCATTACATGGTTGATGAAAAGTAAACGTGGCCACAGGTCATCCGTCTTTGTGATGGATGACTTAATCAATAATTCATAGTGGTTAACTTTTCATGAAGAAAGATGCAATAGTTACCATGGGATAAAATAGGATCATATTGGGAGAGCATATATTATCCTAAAGAGATCAAGGATATCCTATGAGAGTAATGTACTAATGACAAGGTCATTAGACGAGCACTAAGTAGTTGCTTTCGTAATGGTATGTCGTTAGGGAGAGCTCAGTCACGATATTATAGTAGAATGACTTTGTGACTAAATAAGTTTATAATTAATAGGAGAAAAGTCATAACTTAATTATAAATCATTTTATCGTCAATTACATATGTCTAATTGATCCCTCTGTTAACTTGTTGAAACCAAAAATAAATTGCATGTTTGAATAAAAATGAATGGAATTAATAGAAAAAGAGAAATAAGAAACATTCAGGAATGATTATGGTTTTCTCTGAAATGGAGAAATGGAATCATTTTGAAATGAATGTAGATTTCCAAAAATGGAAATGGAAATGAGAATAAAAATGGAAATGGAAATTTGCAATCCTATATAGTATTACTTAAAAATGATGGAAGAATGAGTTTATGTTTTTGGACTGCTTTGAAGCCCGAAAATGAAAATAAATCATTTAGTCATAGTAAACATGTTGAGTTGTGACATATTGAACAAATTTTCTCGAAATTTTATTGCGGTTTGTCACAATTTTACCAAACTGGGATGAGAAAATTATTTAATATGTAAATATTAAAATTTATTTTAGGAAATAGAAAAACTAAATCGGGTTTGATCATATTATAGAGTACTACGTCAAAAAGGCTTCGATGTGTTAGAGGCCCAAAACCCTTCATATAACATGAAGGGGGCGACAACCCTAGTAGAAATATAAGGGTGAGTCGTTCACCCCTCTCCTACTCTAAGTAGGATTATTTTTCTATTTAAAATAAATCTCAACAACTCTACAAGGGTTCTACCTCCTCTTCCTATAAAAAGATGGCACTGGTAGAGATTTTAATACAACATTTGAGAGATTATTATTATACTGAAAAATAAAGAGAATTTATTATTAACTTATAAACATATTTTTCAGAATAACAATTTTACTGGTTTCTATTAAAGAATAGAGAATTTTCGTTTTCACCCTAAAGGGAAAACTTTTTCTAGTTCTATGTTTTGATTTAATTGGTTCGAGCCCACATTCGAAATAGTTCGTGGTACGAGAATAGCAGAGAATATCATTTGGTTGAAAGCCAAAAAACATTCAGGATCCGCTTATCCAAAAATATAGGTACGAATTCGGTTAAGGTTTATTGCTATAAATATAAAATATCGAGTCGATTTTCAAAATTTTAGTTTTCTACTGTGCAAGAAAACCGTTTTCAAACCATGTTTTTTTCCTACAAGAACCAACACGGTGAAGTAATCGAAGCTATAGATGTTGACTACCAAGTTCGAGACTTTGAGGATGATGGATAATGAAACTATTAATGACTTTTAAGTAAGGTTTTATGACTTGTCAAATCAGTATTTTGCTCTTGGAAATGAATATTCAAACTCGAAGTTGGTGAGAAAAGTCCTTCAATCTCTACCTGAGAGATTTGCAATCAAGGTGACGACTATTGAGAAGGCTAATGATCTTGATCAATTGCAGATTGATAAACTCATATGTTCATTTGAAACTTTTGAGATGAACCTTAGTGAATCTAAAAAGAGTTGAACCAAAGGTGAAAGAAATATTACTTTCCAAGTGGCAAAGGAAGTGCTTACTTCTCATGGCACATCGCATGGTCAAAAGTAAGAATTTGTTTAGAGGAAATATGAGAGGCCATTACAAGGAATACAAGAACATAGGAAGAGAAGGATTGTCTGCCATTATTGTAGTATGGTTTTTCATATCATATCACATTGTTATAAGATGTTGAAAGATCTAAGAAGGATAAATTCTAAAAGAAAAGTTACGAGTCGGCCAAGATTCAACTAAAAATAGACATGGGTGAGAAAATATTGGAGGTTGATTAATGCACAAGTGAAATATGAAATGGAAACTAATGTAACAACTTTTGAAAATCAACTTGTAGATATTTCTACTTTCTCAAGATCTTGTAGTAAAGAACCTTGTTGTTCCACAAGTTACATCTCCCACGTACAAAATTGTTGATGAGTTAGCATCCTTTACGCCCCTTGTTGAAATATCTTATCGAACAGAGTGAATTGATGCTATAACTAAGGGAGAGTGTGTTGGTCGTATTAATAATGGAGAGTTTTTTTCTTTTCCATGCTTATTATTTGTTTTGTTTATTCATGGTCCAGACACTTTGTGTTGTTGGTGAAATTTTAACTTATGGAGATGTTTCTTCAATTACAACTGCTCGAGGTTCCTTTAGAATTTTAGCTTAGTGTTTGTCAGAAAAGCGCTGCTAAAGGTCGTGACTTTTAACGGCGTTTGTGGGAAAAGCGTCGCTAAAGGTCATGACTTCAAGTAACCTATGGTACAATATAGCAAACGCACCATGTAAGCTATTATAGCTTAGTAAGTTTAAAGCAATAATATCATATGCAACAATTCACTATACAACTTCATCCACTTCATTTTAATTACAAAATACCTCAGGCCACGTTCACGTATAACATATTACCAAGCAATTCCTCACTAATTCAATTTATCCTAAAGCCGAATACTCACATTTTCCATGTCCAAGTAAAATTTACTTACCTATTAAATATTAGGATAATAACTACCATGCACATGTGCATACTTCATGCCTACACTTACCTTAACTAAGGGTTTTCATTCTTGAGAAAATCCAATAATTTGAACACGTGGTATAAATTCCTGTAACGTATCGCTCACATAGAGCTGTTACTTAACATTTCCGCTCACACAGTGCCACTTCCCGTAACGTATTGCTCACATAGAGCCATTACTTAACATTTCCGCACACATAGTGCCACTTCCCGTAATGTATCACTCACATAGAGTCATTACTTAACATTTCCGCACACATAGTGCCACTTCCCGTAACGTATCACTCACATAGAGCCGTTACTTAACATTTAAACACATAGTTATTTATTCAATCACCACCTTTGCTCATTTCATGTTCTACAATTAAATACCACTCAACCCATAATTATTTATCCAGTCCAAACATATCAAAATTTCATATTCATGTAATATTATATATATATCCATTATACAATTACCCAATAGCAACAATCCAATTTCCATATGTCATACATTCACATTCAGCACAACCCAAATACATATGCACAAATATGTATTTTTTAACCCTACATTCGGTATAAAAATCCATTTCATTTCATATTCATATCTAGCTCCTTTCTAATTCATATATATATATATCTACACATTCCGAAGTACTCAATGCTTCCACACTTATACATGTATATATTATTCAACTTAACATTTGATCAACCTATAAAAATATTTATTCTCATACCCTATAGGATTCGGCAATATAATAATTGAAACCTTAATCTTATTTGCACATATACATATGTTTACAAAAAAAACCACTCAATTAAATCGATTGCTTATAAACTTACCTCGATAGTTAACCAATTAAGCTCCCCGGCTACTCTACTTTTGCTTTTCCTCGATCAAATTCCTTTTCCTTTTGTACATGATCTAATTAATGCCAAACAAATCTTATTCAAATTCATTTTGATTCAATTTAGTACAAAACTCATAATTATACAATTTACCAATTTACTCCCAACGTTTACAATATAATTCCTAAAACTCAAAATACAGAATATCAAGGATTTAATTATCCCTTTTTAAGGGTCAAATATTTACCCTCTTCATACAAGTCCCTATGAATCATTTATCCTATACTTTAACACAATTAATATCATAAAGGCCAGATGCACATAATTATTTCTTCATCCCTTATAGCCGAATATACTAACTCAATATATACATATATTTTCACTATATGACCAACAATTAATCTAAATAAACATCATATATACTCACTCTAAATTTGGCCGAATATAAAGAGCACCTCTATGCTCAAATCTAAAATAAATTCCCTAATATTCATACCATTTAACCCACTATTCTTCACTTTATCCAAATTTCCTACTCAAATCATATTGTTTTTTTAAAATAAACTAAACATTTTCCCATCAAACACAACAACCCAAAAATGCTCATTCTTTGCCGAATCTAAACATGCCCAACTCCCAAAATTTTAACATGGTTTTGATAGTGCTTAAGGAAATCAACTCAAATTCACTAAAACAAAGCTCAATTACCTACCTTATTACAACATGAAATGCCCGAATATGGAGGTTCAAGCTTTCTTCTTTTCTTTGGAAGAAAATCGGCAAAGAAGATGACAATAAGAAGAGAGAAGAAAAATGAAAGTAAAGCATGTTTCCTTTATTTTAATCAAATTATAATACAAATATAATCCCACTAACTAAAATAAATGAATTTAATATAAGAATCCACAATCATGCTGTCCACTACTATAAGAATTGGACTATTTGACATGCAAATCCTCACATGCAAGAACAATTCAATTAGACCCTCCAATTAATAAAGGCTACTTTTACTACTTTGACGAATCAATCTTTTCACTTAAATTGATCACCCAAACACACTATTTAAGAATTAATATTTTAACATATGCCTAACCACATAACATAGCCATCAAAATTAATATTAAAATATTTTTCTAACTCGGATTCGTGGTCCCGAAACCACTGTTCCGATTAGGGTCAAAATCGGGCTATTACAGTTTGTGGTAAAAGCGCCGCTGCCGCTAAAAGTCGCTAAAAGTCAAGACCTTTAGCGGTGTTTTTTCCTCATAAACGCCGCTAAAGTTTGCGACGTTTTATTTAGCGGCGTTTTTTTCTGCGGTTTTAAAAACGCCGCAAAGACTATTAGTAGCGCTTATAAACGTCGCTAAAAGCAAAAAAAAAACGCTGCTAAAAGTCTGTTTTGGTGTAGTGAGAAAACAGGCCAAGTTAAAGGTGGAATTGGAACTTACTATTGCTGATGCTTATGTTGTATTTCTACTTGAAGAATTGCTTGTAGAATAGGCTGCATAGTTTTTGGCTAAAATACAAAAAGGGGAGATTGTTGAGGCAAGTTTTGGAAATGGCTAATGGAAATGCCAATTTTGGTCAATCACCGCCCTAGACATGAAACTTCCCTTATTTGTTTGCATGTTTGACCAAAATATTTTGATGATTAGCTTGTCTCTTTTTGAGGAATTTTTGTAGTTAATCTTGTGTTTATCATTAGAATATATTGAATAAAAAAATTACTTTTCAAGGATTCTTATGTAATCTACTTACCTTGTGTGCTAAAACATGCTATCTAAGAAGATATGGACTGACTTTATGAGTTTTTGTATCTTTATATTAAGGCAACTAAAGATGCATTGAAGCTTACCTTGTGAAGATGGATGTGTGCTCTAAATATGCAAAGGTTGATCAACCTTGATAGAGGTTTAATTGTTGAGGTATGTTTTGGTAAATGAATTAAGTGGTACTCGGTAGTGCCCACTGCAAACTGCCACTGAAGTAGTGAAGTTGCCATAATTGAGTTGGCAATTTAATGTAGTGAAATCTTTGGACTAGTGAATGTGCTATTAGGCTGAAGATACTATGGTCCATCTATGGAAAATAATATGTGGCTATTGAAGATTTGATTAGATTCAAGTGAATCAATTCAACCCGTGTTATGTGCAGAATTGATTGAGATTGTGCTGCTGATTTTAAAAGACTACATCTTCATCGAATTATGTTTTTATTAGTATATTATGTAATTTCTATTTTTAAGGTGTTGCTTTGTATTCATTTAATTTCTATGTTAGCAAGTCGAACGCTAGATATGTTTTAAAACTAGCCTAGGTTTAGAAAGAGCTTTATTGAAAGCACTTTGTTTTGTTCATCGTGGAATTATTTTGAGAGAGTGCAATTGAATTGAAAGCCATTAGAGTTTACAATCTAAATTCTCCCGGTGAGTGTTCTAGTCTTTAGGTATAAAGGTGAGATCTTTAGGGGAGTGATAGAGTGTGATTCACTTGTTATATTTTGGATTAAAGATAAAGGAATTACTCATTGAGCTAGGCTCTGTAGATGCATGGAAACTGAACTGCATACAAACCTTTGTGTTATTTGTTATTTTTTTTTACAAAAATTTCGTAGTGGCCACTGCAGTCAGACACTTTCATTCAACTTTGACACTTCAAGAAATTAACGACCTTAAGTGGTAACAATTCTTTTATTTAAAAACTATATAAAAAGTATGACAAGTAAAAAAGAGGCCATCGAAAAATAGTAATAGTCATTTAATAAAAGGATATATTAGTCATTTTCAAACTGAATTAGTACCCTATTAACTCTTGACACCAACTTGATCAAGAGCTTATTAACTGTATAAAGATTTGCAATCACAATTTAAAATAAGACAAATAACATAAAAATATAACAACTGGAAATCAATTTACACTTGTGTAAAACTAATTAAATATAATACGCTTTTAAAACTTTTTGTATGATTAGTGTCTTTACAATCAAACAATTGAATGCATTACTATAATTTACTCAACATGCATATAAAATTTTGAATTGGCCAATATTTTTATCATATTAAATAAATATAGTTTTTTATTAATATATATATCAAATAGTTGAAAATTATTGGTAAAAAATCTCTCTAGTCTCTCTAAATTTTAATATTGAGAAAATTGATCTAAATCAGAATAATTTAATCTTTATAAATTTCGAAATAGAGCAACTAAGGAAATTAATCACCACAATTAATGTTTTTCGTCAATTATATATATACTTTTGATTCATATAATAACAAATCAAGCCCTCAATATTTACATGTCTTTTTTTTTTTTTTTTGTCAAGCAATATTTACATGTCTAGTATTAACAAATTAAACCCTCAATATTTACGTGTCTTTGTTTTGTGTCTTTGTTTTGGTTGAGCAATATTTATATGTCTAGTATTTACAAATTAAGCCTTCAATATTTACAAGTCTAGTATTACTATATTATTATTCATATACAATTAATGAAAAATATTAATTACAGTAATTAACTTATCCTTAATATTAACTTTCGAAATCAATCGAAACTAACTTACTACAATATTTTTGAAAGGGACGAAAGAGTTGTCATTACCAGAAATTTTTGGTTAAATGACTGATGTTAGGAAAAATATGATGCAAAGAGTCAAAGAAAAAGAAGACTAACCAAGACTCGAGCACATGTCTATCCATATTCAGATGCAGCATTGGAAGTACGGAAATTCCATCTTCATTTTGAACAAAGTATTTGCCGATTGAAGCAATACCATATAATCTCGTCGTGTTTCCGTCTTCATCGGTAACAAGCTTGCAATCCAAGACCGAATGGGCCGTCAGAAGTCGAAGTATACGGTCGATGATTTCGGGAGCATTAGGGTTCTTAGCTGGAAGTCTGGAGACAATCCCAGCGGCAGAAACCATTGAACCTGGACCCGATTTCGCTATAATCTCGAATAAATCAAGATCAACGGCGGCTTTCAAAGCAAAAGGAAGCACTGTTGAAGTAGCGTATTGAATTGCCCTTAAGCAATCTTCCTCTTCCTTTGTTGTACTTTGTTGTGAACTCATCATCCTGACTTTTAGTTTCCTGTATTTGGATAAGAATTTGCAGAAAGTTTAATCAAATGCACAGAAATTTATGAATAGGAAGTTGAAAGGCATGCAGTTCTGAAACGACATTTATAGGAGTGGTAAACGTTTATTTTTTCTGAATTATATGGAGCCCACAAGGCGAGGATTTGGATTAATTTATTAAAATGATAAAAGAAAATCAATCTTTCATCTTCTTAATTCACGGATCCAATTTTTATTATTTATCATTTAATGTTAACCTAAATTAAAAATTATCTAATATTATTTTGCTTAATATTAACATTAATTTTATGATGATAAAAGTTATATATATTTTTAATGAACTGATATCACAAATTTTAATTTATTAAAATTTATTTCAAAATTTTATGATTCCAATAAAAATATAAAAACCGTATTACGTCGTATCATTAAAATTAAATTAATTTTCTATTTATTTATTTCTTGAAATTGTTAGATTAAGATTTCAATTTATGTTGTGGTATATCAATTAATAGATGTTATTTATTATGAAGTTTTAGATTTTGATTATTAATGAATTCAATTTTTATAAATTTTTTTATGTATTAATGGTGTTTTTCAAGAATAAAATTCCCTTGAAGAAATCAGTATAACGATTTTAAGAGGAAAATGTTATAAATTTATTGGTAAATGAATGCTCATATAATTCCCAAAATCTCCAAATTCATTCTTAATTCTTGTAACTTTTAAAAATCTTATAGGATACCTTAATTATCTTTATTATATATTTTGTAACTTATAGTGATTGAGGTCTAATAAATAATTGAATCTAAGAAAAAGTAAAATTATCCTTTGACTTTTGTGCTTACTTTTCACTCTTATTCTTATTATAATTATCTTAGTTTTATAATACATTATTGGCATGATTTAACTTAGAATTAAAATTCTTATCTATTAAAGATTAGACTTATACTCCATGATTTTTCATTCGAAGCTTTAGACACAAGATGCAAAAAAATTTGTATGAAGTTTTTATTTAATTTTTCATATTGGATTTTTTTTAAAGTCTTCAATAATTATGGTGATTTAATTTAATTTAATTTATTTCTATATTTTATGGATGGTAAAAGATTTGATCTCAATATAGATTTTGATCAAAAGTAATTTTATGTCAAATTTTATGGATTGCTTGTCGTGCTATTGAGACTTTAGTAGAAGATAAGAAATTTAGGTAAATTTATTTATCATGTCACATGCTTATATATACCTAAATTGTTTTTCATAGAAAAATATTTTTCTTTGTATATGTTATTTGATAATTGTTTGGTGATTATGTTTGAATGATGATAGATTAATTTTAATGTTATAAATTGATAGATTTGTAAATAAAAATCCATAATTTTATCGATAATTTTTATTAATTAAGGCTAAGGTTCATCATAATATGTGACTTTGCATTAGTTCTTAGTCATCATTAAACTAATTGTTTTATATGTTTATTTGATGGTTTCAATTTGAATATATATAAATATTCTAAATTCTAGACAACATATGTTTTTGGATTTTGATATCGGCATAATTTTGGTTCAGCGTTTTTAGGGCTTAGGGTTCAGTGTTCATTTTTAATTCTTGAATTGTTTTGATTAGAAATATGTTCATAAATTTAAAAATAAAAATATTATATTAATTTGACCATTGGCATTTCTATGAACTTGTATGTCTGCAATAAATATTTTATAATCACTTTTGATAATTAAAGTCAATTTGGAAATTTAAAGATTTTGACATATTCCCTGAAGTGAATATTGCATATAATTACTTTCAAATTATATTTCTTTCATTGAGTTAATGACATTATGGACTTCACATTGATTTATACATTTCTAAAAGTAAATGTCACAATATTGTTTATATGTAGATACAAAGTAAAAGGAATGCTTAAAGTAAACCAGAAGTTTACTGATACAAATATATTTACTACTTGATGTGACCAGTTAGACTATCCTAGACCATATATGATGCGAAAATTAATTGAGAATTCATATGTACATTCATTAAAGAACCAGAAGTTTCTTTAATTTAAAGAATTCTCATGTGTTTCTTGTTCTCAATGATAATTGATTATTAAAAAAACTCACTAGTCGAGCTATGGTCTTACTCAATATGGATTCATGTTTAATGTCCTAGCGAACTATCCCGTGTTTTATATCCTGATGGACTCTATTGGTTGCCATAGTCGAGCTATGGTTTTACACCTTATAATCCCTGTGTTTACTGTCCAAATGGACTCTATTAGTTTCCATAGTCAAGCTATGGTCTTACACATAATACCTCTTTTGAGGTGTCGCCCCATAAAACCTGCTGATCACCCCATAAAACCTGCTGATCGCCGTTGCGGTGTTATTGTATCAGTCGATAACATTCCGTTTAATATTTAACCTTAATGCTTGAACACTGCAATGTTCCCTTCGCAAGGCCCAAAGCTTTGCACCTCACGATTTGCACCCAATAAAACCAGATTGCGGAATCTAATGGAAATTATATTTTCCCTATCCATTCGTTATTCCTCCATTTCTAACGTTGATGCTCGAACACTGTAGTGTCCTCTCCTCAAGGGCTGAAGTTTCTGATCGTCGAAATCAGAGTCTTAAATTAATAATGAGAATGATCTAACCTAGAAACTAACTCTAACAGCTATTTTAAGGCAAGCTCACCTATCGAACAGTAGTATAGTTTAGGCAAGATCGAAAAATCGAATCCCAAAGGAACCAAAAGTACTAATACTAATCCTCTTTTTATTATTTAGCCTAAGAATTAAGTGAATGTTTATCTAATCTAAATTTAACTATCAACTAAACTAAAAACGCAAAGACAAAAATAATGAATTTGGAAAAAAATAACTTGGAAGAAAAAAACCAATTGATTGAGACGATACCCTTAGGAAGAATCCACTTAGACTTCACTTGTTATCTAACTCTGAACTAGACGATTTATTCATTTGACTTGATCCGTAAGATTCCCTAAGTTATGTTAAACCGTCTCTCGAAGCAAATAACGTCTAACCCTAGGTTGATTAATTGAAATCTCTTTCTAATTAAAACCCCTAGAATCGCATTAACTCGATCTATGGATTCCCATATTAGGTTTCACCCTAATCCGGCAAAATCTCGTCACCCTATCTCTAGGCGTGCGATCAACTCCGCTTAACTATGCTAGACCTACTCTTAGGCAGGGACTTTTGCTCCATCACCTAAGCACATCATACTTGAATCAATATCCCGGAAATATCAACCCAAGAATTAAGCACACATAATTAAGAAAAAATCAAATATTTATCATATAGTTCAGCAAACGATAACAAGATTCATCTTAGGTTTCATCCCCTTTAGGTATCTGAAGGGTTTAGTTCATAACAAATAAAGAAAACATCTCAGAAGAAAAGATAAAAAAAAAATAAGAAATCCCTAAAACTCCCTAAAGGAATTGAAGGAGAGATCCGCCGTCTTGAGTAGAATTCCAACTTCTTGAGATGGATCAACTGGCTATCTTCAAGTGATTCTCCACAAATCTGGCCTTTTTGGCTCAGCTCCTTGGCCTAGCTAACCGTGCTGACAAAAGCCCTGGCAAAAGGCTTCTGTCGAACTTCCCTTTCAAGTTGCCCCCTAAGGTGTTTATATAGGCTTTGAGATGCCTTACTTGGCATCCAAGTATCCTAATCTGAATAGGATTCCTATTTGGGTGTTTGAATAGGCTTTGGAATGTGTTTCTTTGCCTCCAAGTATCCAAATTCGAGTAAAACTCCTCTTGGCAGCGGTAGGGACACGCCCATGGCACACGCCCGTGTAAGTCATGGCCAGGCCGTGTTCGGACCTGTTGAATGGGGCACGGCCGTGTGGATTTGGGCCAGATCGTTTCAATTTCGTGGTATGGCCCATTTACTCTGTTTTGGGCCCGTTTTCCGTTCTTTTCGTCCTTGGGTACTCTCCTGGGTATAAAACATCAAAACAAAGGATTAAGAGCACCAAATTACATAAATCAAGGCTTAAATCATCCAAAAGCATACTAAATGTGGACTTAAAATATGTTACTTTTACGGTTTATCAGTTTCGCATATCACGTTTTGCACCCCGCAATTTTAGATGGCAATAAACAGAAATTTTGATTCCCAAATCCTAACTTTATCTAACCCATCAGTAATTTTCTCTTCGCACTCTGCTGTTATAAACATGCAATTCATTCATTTCACACACACAACGAGACTATATACCCACGCATGGTACACCAAATATTTAAACATTGAGACATAACCACCAAACAAACAACATTCATTTTTACAACATTCGCATGCTATTATAAGTCTATGCACTTGTAGCATACCCATTCAACACTTTTCATTCATATTCAGGTTTCTAAACACAATACATAACATACAAGAAGATACTTCAGTCTAGAACCACAACACCATAGATCACCCAAAAAGTAGAGTATAGAAACTCACCTTGCTTCCTTTATCCTTGATAGCTTAACTTGCCCATAAGCCAGAGCCTCATTTGTGTTGGCAGCTAAACATGACAACCCTTTATCGGTTAAACTAAATGTGTTCAACCCTTAAAAACCCAGAATCCATAATCATACAGAAGCTTTTAATAGTTCCTACTCTAATTCTTTCTTCAATCCACAAGTACAGAGATAAGAAAGCGTACAAGTTCCTCAATTTCTCTACTACCAAACTTTAATTCATAAGATTGTTGCAACATATAGAGCTTCCTTCAGCTACATCCTCTTCTTCTTTAGAGCATTTGAAGAAGGCGATGCTTTAAAGAGAGAAAAATGGTACATACAAATGAGAAATTTTTTTTCCACACACGCTTATATATATATATTCCATTGGTATGGTCTCCACATACTAAAACAACCACTAAATCCTAATAATTCTGTCTCCTATTATGGGACCAGTTAGTTCCAATCTAACTAAACTAGGTTTGAAATCCAACCATCCCTAACCAGTCATTTAAGTTTCTAAATATCTCACTAGAGCCCACAAATTTTTATTTTTATACAATCAACTCCCCGACTCTTTTTTGAGTTCGACCCCTTAAGAGAACTGGGTATGACAACTCCCCCACCTTTAAAGAAAATTTCATCCTTGAAATTTCTTTTCAGGACTCATCCTAACCAGACTTCAGGGGATTGTTATCATTCCTTGGTTAGCTCTCTTCTTAGTTCAGAGACATATACGCCTACTTACCTAAGTAGATTAACTTGACTTCCTAATTTCATAATCTCTTCAAACTATCCCATTTAAATGGTGGATCCTTACCTTCCATGCATAGCGATTGTCTACATAAAGGTAACCTTATTACCTTTCTAGCAAAGTCATTAGTTATACCTTATGCCAGATTATTCTTAAGGAAAAAGTTACTTGACCGAACCTATAACACCCCGTATTTTGGGGTTAGAAGTTTAGATGTTAGTGGTGAGGGTTTGAGAAAAAGGTGTGATTTTGTGTTTAGTCTTGCGTGTAAGTGACAAAATAGGCCTGCTGGTCTGGTGGTTTTGTGTGTGTTAGTTTATCTCTGGGTTCTGGGTTCTAGGCTCGAGTCTTTGTGTCTGCGTTTGAAATAACGTTTTTTTTTTGTTTTGTTTTAAGTTAAAATTTTTATTAACTTTATTTTTATTTATTTATTTGGATTAATTTTAATTAATCGATTTTGATTCTTTTTTTTTACTTTTCCCTTAGACGTTGTTTCTTTTCAGTTTCTTTTCTTTTTGCTTTCTCTTTGACTTTTCTTTCTTTCTCTGGGTAAAATGGTTTGCTGCACTTATCTTGAAGAATTTCACTCCTCTGTCGTCGTAACAGGTGTGGGATTCGAATCTTATCTACCTTTAATGTTGGGAATTATTATTTCAGAAATTCTCATTTGTGTTCTTAACTATCGATTTTAGGGTGTTAGTTGCTGAAAAAGGTTTGGGAATACAACATATCCTGATACCCTTTTGTCATTGCGAAGGTTAGGGCTATTGCGATGGCTAAAATAGCATTTTCTGACTTGTTCCGAGGTGGTTTCGTGGCCACTGGGGTTTCCACACAGGCGTGTGCTAGCTCACACGACCATGTGCTTTTGAGAATTAGGGTTCCGGGCCAAATTTGGTGCCACACAGCTGTGTGGCTGACTTGGGGATTTTATCATTTCTCACATGGGCGTGTGAGATTGAGGATTAGGGTTTGAGTGATTTGGTGCCATGCGGTGTAGCTAATTTGGGGATTTAAAGATTCCACACGGACGTGTGTTTTGGACACTCTGCCATGTTTGGTGGGCACAAAGGCTTGTGAGGCCTTCACACAGTCGTGTCAGCCCTGTACTCAAATTTAGTGCAAATGGACAAAGAGTTACACGGCCTGTCCCCAAGGCCTTGTCCCCAGTCCGCATGGGCATGTGCCTTAATCACACAGCTGTGTACCCCTTTCCACACGAGCATGTGCCTTTGTTATTGTAACGGCCCAAATTTTTGGGCCTAGAAGAATTGGGCTTTGGGCTTTGGGTCTCAGAAAATTTTTAAGTGAGCGAGAAAGTGACAATTGACATGTGGGCCTTGAAGGTTAATGAACTTAGAGTGTCTAGGGGTGTTGGAGAAGTGCTGGGTTTGAACTTTGAGGAGAAGAAATTTTTAATTAATTATTAAAGGAACCAGGGCAGTGAGTAGTTAGGCTTTTAAATAAAAATACGGAAAATAGCATCAAAGAGCCTTGTGGTGGAGTGGCTAAGTGACGCCACTTGGGGTATAAGAAGGTGACGTTATTGGCTAGCAAAGAGATCCTAGGTTCGAATCCTAGCTCAGTATTTTTAGGAGTTTAATTTTGGCCTTCTAGAAGGTTGGAAGTGGTGTGGTGATGGACTCTAAGGAGAGTGATCAGAAGAAAAATTTAGGAAAAGGATTAGGGGTTATCGTGGAAA
This sequence comes from Gossypium bickii, assembly GCA_025503065.1. Classification (NCBI taxonomy): domain Eukaryota; kingdom Viridiplantae; phylum Streptophyta; class Magnoliopsida; order Malvales; family Malvaceae; genus Gossypium; species Gossypium bickii. Next base: position 12,343,173 of record CP106709.1, read on the forward strand.
AAAATTAGGAGATGAGATATGTGGAAGAGGTTGAGCCGAATTGGGAATTTGGGGATAGGAAATTCGACTATAGGCTATAAATAAGTGTCAATTTTGGGGTTCTAGGCTAATGCCAAAATTGTTTTTCCATTTAGCCAAATTCCTTATTTTTAAGTTGCCAAAATAGTTTTTCTCTCTAAGTACTCAGAAGCCAAATTCCTTCTTTGCTTGCTGATCTTCCATACTTTTTCTTCTCAAATTCTCTTTTGATACACCCTTGGTTTTAGCCGATTCCTTCTTCTCTTCTTCTTCCTATTTGTGTCGAATAACCCTTTTCACTATACTAATCTCAAAACCGAATACCTCTTGGGTCGATTGCTTCTTGGGTAAGTATTCTCAATTATGGTTTAGGTGTTGGCCGAATGGTCATAGATAGGGAAAGGGGACTTGTGTTGGATACAAGTCACCTATTATTCTATTTTTAATGATTAAGAATGATGCAAATTTAGGAGATACGCATGACTAGTGATCAAAGAAGGGCTAATAAGGCTTGGTGTTTCAAGTAAGGTTAAGGTGAGACTTCGGCTTTTGGTAAAGTATTCGATAAGTATTTGTGATTAATCTTTAAGTGATATCGTTTGCAGGATTGTGGCTAAGGAGATCACAGTGCGTTTTGTTATCAGCTGTGTACACACACTATACACACATTAAATCAACAAATCTCGAAATGCCGAAAAGCTGAAATGCCGAAAAGCCAAAAATTTTGGCTACGGTAGTCTTGCGAGTGCGCGAACACTCGTAAGGAAAAATCGATACGTTATCAAAGGCCCCATGAGCAATCTCATGGACTTGGGCCATGTTTTGGCCAATCAGGCTAGAATGGGTAAAATGGGCCTGATGGGCCGTAAGCTCAAAATAAGTGAATTTGATGGTTTGGTAATAAGTGATGAACTAGTCATGCTGGTTACATGGCTTAGAATTGATTTGGGCCAGATGGGCCCTATGAATGTGATTGGGCCAGATAGGCCATATGATTGTGATTTGGGCCTAGTGGGCCATACGAATGAGATTGGGCCTGGTGGGCCATATAAACGTATGTGAATTTGTTTGGGCTTTGTTAAGGGGTCTTGGGCTTAGTATTTGGTAAATTTCTTAACCTTACATAAAACTTTAATAATGTATTAAGTGCGACTGTGAACAAGTCATAAGGTTTAGGTGTGGCAACGGGCATATGCATGTCTAGGATTGGATCTAGGGAGAGCTTGGTACTTAAGCGGTCTTAATGACCCACCTCTTCTTCTCTGGAATCCTACTTGGTGAGTAGTGTCTGTTCACTTTAGCCGCGAGGACTTGTTGACGGGCCAAGGTTGGTAATTAAGACCCGTACTGTTAAGAATTACTGAAATACCCCTGTAAGATAGAATTACTGAAATACCCTTGATGTGTGAAATGATTAGAATACCCTTATATGTTGAAAGTAAGATTTATGGATGTTACATGTACATTTGCTGCATTCATATGATATTCTGTTTAGGTTACATATGGGTGGGAATTATGGAACGGAGGAAGTACATGAGGATCGCATGGTTTCTTGACAACTGTGGATCCACCGATGGCTTTTTAAGCCCATTATATGATTAGCAGCTTTGCTGTAATGTTTGGTAGTACCGCAACCAGGCTACCCTTGATGTGTATCAGATGGGTGGGTCGATTTAGAGATCCCTACAGATGTGTTTCGGTGGGACGGAGATGATGTGTACCGAATGGATTATTTGGGGAGGGTTTGCACAGCATTGCATGTATGATATTGTTATGTTAATAATATGATATGTATGCTATTTGTTTGACGAGGGTCGTACACACTGAATTTTCGAAAACTCACTCCCTCTTTTATTTTTCTCAGGTAATCCTCAGTAGGCAGTTCGATGGATGGAAGGACTCAGAGGTGGCCAACTAGTAAGACAATTAGACCGATTTTTCTAAATGTCTAAATTCTAAATTTTAAGTTATTCACTTTAAGTTATTTATTTTTCAGATAATAATAAGGTTTTCCCTCTAGTTATTATTCTATTACTTCCACTATGCATTGTAATTTTGAAACGAAACCTGGATTTATTTCTTTTAAGCGAATTTCAAGTTTTTGAAAATAATTGTGTTTTAAGATCGAGCTTCCGTTGTCAAAGGAAATTTTTACATAGTAACAAGAAAATGGTTTTTGGCTACACCTCGTTTTGAAAGCAAACTGGATTTTACTTAACTTTTCTCTAGAAGGGTTTTCAACGAAAACAAGGTTTTCGCTAAAACACTTCAATGTGACACGCCAGATTCGGGCCTAACTTCTAGGCCAGGTTTGGGATGTTGCAGTTTTATGGCCATCTGCCCCTCTTTACATAGGCTTTTGACTTCCCATACGGCCTAGGAATTTCCACACGGCTAGAGCACACGGGCGTGTGGTTCTAAGTCACCTATTTTGATTATGTGTGTCTTTGATACGAGCATTTATCTGTATGGTTGCCTTGGCTGATCTTTAGTCAAGGTGGCTAAGAATTCTGATCTGGGCTTCGACCTGAGTGTATCTGTGATTCTCATGTGAGATGTTTGAATCTAAATCTGTGCTGTTGGGTGTGTGCATAGCTGTTCTGATTGACTGTCTGATATTATGCCTCTGTTCTAGTAGATTGTATGCATACATGCACCTGCATAAAATATTTTGGGATGGGTTGTGAAGAGAAGTGAGGCTGATTTTGATCTGATTTGGCTTTAATACTGCGACTTATACGTACAACAATTTATCGCGTTGTACCACACATGCGTCAGCTTTGCTGCGCACTCTTATTTGATCTGGTAGTTTAACTGCAACCTGTCTGTATAGCGGATTATTGCATTGCACTGTACTGCACGTACGTCAGCTCTACTGCGTACGATTATCTAAGTGGCTCAGTCCACATATGTGGTGTGTAGGGTTGGATGGGCCTTTCGAAGTCCTACGTGGTGTGTTTCGGTTGGATGAGCTTAAACAACTCTTATGTGGTGTGATAAGGGGATGGAGAGGTGTGTTGGCTGGATGGGTGGGTTTTATTGTTTGACTGCTTTTCATACGCATCTTTTTGAACATTCTGGGTGCTAGACTATCTGACTGTATTTTATCTGACTGTAAATACATATGACTGAGTGCCTATGTTTGACATGTTACGTTCCTTTGGGACGTTGATTCTGGAACTACCTTCTACTTCTGAATATATATATATATATATATATGTAGTTGTTCGATATGGAGTTATGTACTGTATTTCTACCGTTGGTCTTGATTCGGACTCACACTAAGCTCGTGTAGCTCACCCCCTCTTAGTGTTTCCTTTTTAGGTACCTTTTTTGAATTCTGACGCTGGACTCAGTGTGCGGAGGTCTCGGACAGTCTCGTGAAAATAAATTAATATCAGTGTGCATTTTTAGTATCTATTTAAATATTTGGATTTGAACTATAAGATTTTTATAAAGCTGTGGTACAAATTTCGAGTTAAGTTTCAATCATTTTTATTCAGCTCATATTTATGTATACTATCTTAACTGCAATTTTACGGACTGGTTTTAAACTATTACGTATCATGTACCGACATATAAATTGATTTGTAAAAATTTACATATGATCACTTCGGTGATCAATGTGACATCCGAGATTCAGTCTAAACTTCTACGTCGAGTTTAGGGTGTTACAGAACCTATATGAACATACACTAAATTTGGCGGATACTTAATAGACGACTCACTTGGGCGGATCTTTTCACTTTTCTGGTTACCAAGGGCTTTAAGAAAAATTCTGTATAGATCGACAGGTGGCACAACTAGGTTTAGGGACATGAACAATTTATTACCTTTTTAGTTAAATATTTCTATAGACGTTTGGTTATTTAAACTAAGACTTATAGAAATTCTTTCATTTAAAATCAATCTTTTTCCCCAAATTTCTTTATCGCTTGAGTTCCTTTCTGAACCTTAAATCTTCTTTCTTCAACTTCTATCTTCCCTTCTTTTCTCCATTCCTATTTCCTTTACCAGAGTTACTCGTCCTCCGTGAGCACTTCTTATTTTCCAGGTAATATTTCACTTCCTTTTCTTTGGTCTTACATTGTATAGTTAAGTTCGGGGTTGCATCAGCGTTGGGCGCGAGTGTTGGAAAAAAATAGGTTTAAAAATTGTTTTCTTACACAGCAAAATATTAAAATTTTGAAAATCGACCTGGTTTGTGATATTTATAGCAATAAATCTTAATCAAATTCATACCTATTTTTTTGGATAAGTGGATCCTTAATTTTTTTTCAAGCTTTCAACCAAACAATCTTCTCTACTATCCTCTTATCATGAACTACTTCTATTATGGGCTCAAACCAATTGTCAAAACACAAAACTAGAAAAGTTTTCGATATAATAAATTGTTATTTTGAAAAATACATTTATAAGTTGAGAAAAAATTCTCTTTATTTTTTGGCAGAATAACAATCTCTCAAAAGTTGTGTTAATAGCTCTACCAGTGCTATCTATTTATAAGGAGAGAAGGTAGAACCCTTGTAGAGTTGTAGATGTTTACTTTAAATAGAAAAAAAAACATCCTACTTAGATTAGGGGAGGGTTGAACGACTCACCATTGTATTTTTATTAATGTTGTTGTTGCTTCATGTTATATGAAGGGTTTGGAGCCTCTCTCGCATTTGGTCCAATTACGAGTGCTTCTTAAGCCTTTTTGACTTAGTACTCTATAATGTGATCCAATCCAATTTAGTTTTTCTATTTACCTAAATAAAATATAATATTTACATATTAAATAATTTTCTCATCCCAATATTACTCTAGTAAAATTTTAACTATTTTACCCCTCGGTAAAATTTCGAGAAAATTTGTTCAATATGTCACAGCTCAACATGTTCACTATGACAGAATAGTTAATTTTCATTTTTGGACTTCAAAATAGTCCAAAAAGATAAACTCATTCATCCATCATTTTTTTAAGTAATACTATATAAGATTGCTAATTTCCATTTTCATTTCTATTTTTGGAAACCTACATTCATTTCCAAATGATTCCATTTCTTCATTTTGAAGAAAACCATAATCATTCCTGAATGTTTCCCGTTTCCTTTTTTTATTCATTTTGTTCATTTCTAATCAAACACGCAATTCATTTATGGTTTCAACGAGTTGATGAAGGGATCGATTGGATATATGTAGTTGAGGTTCAAATGATTTATAATTAAGTTTTGACTTTTCGCTTATTAATTATAAACTCATTTAGTCACAAAGACATTCCAATATAGTATTGTGACTGAACTCTCCCCTAATAAGCTCATTTAGTCACAAAGACATTCCAATATAGTATTGTGACTGAGCTCTCCCCAACGACATACCATTACAAAAGCAACTACTCAGTGCTCGTCCAATGACCTTGTCATTAGTATGCTACCCTCATAAGATATCTTTGATCTCTTTGGGATAATATTTGTTCTCCTAATATGGTCCTATTTTATCATAACCATTACATCTTCCTTCATGGAAAGTCAATCACTATCAGATAGTCATCAAGTTATCCATCACAAAGACAGTCGACCCGTGGCCACATTTAATTTTCATCAACCATGTAATGCTATTGAGAGGATATCATTTTCCTATGTTTTGGGCTATGTATTCCACTGTTTTAAATGACACTACATACTATAGAAGTCGTACACTCAACGCACCAGGTTTCAATTTCTTTTCTATTTGAACTCAGGCTTTTACTTACATCAAAGTTTGTGAGTCACGCATACATAGTCCGCCGTCCATAAAATGTCACACTATGAATGTCACAAGTGAATAAATCCATAAATGGTTTAAGATTTGTTCTATTTGGGTTCTGTTTGATGTACTATTAGTTCAGTCAGTCACATTTATGTCTCTATCTTCTAAGAGTCATTTGCTCCGATGCCCAAGACAAGGCATCTCCCTAACTGGATTTAATAGATGACATATTAGTCTTTCAATCAGTTTGCTAATTTTTTATTAGACTAATGACATGTTTACATTCGTTTACTAATACAAGCTGTCTTCCTGTACTACGACTTCACCACGTAAAACCACTTAATACTAGTTAAGCATTATACAACTAATGAGCAACATTTGCTTCCATTTTGTTTTGCTTGAAAAAACCATTTAAGGAAAATAATACAAAGTATATTAGCATAATCAATGAATTTTTTTATTAACAAATCTATTCAGAAAAAATTACAAGTCTATATTAACAAAAGTACTACACTTAAGGCACCAGATCCAAGAACGAGGGCCAGGGGCTTTGGTTCTTGTAGTAAGAGGGGTCACCTAAGGAGTGATACCTCTACATACATAAATTATCCATAGCCCCAAGGGACAAGTACTTCCAAAGGAATGCCATTGTACATTCGCTTGACCACTCTAGAGAAGATGGTACATTACTTGGAAGCTCGAGATATCCGATTGCCTAACTTTACCTATCAATTTGAGATAGTTACAGGTGCAATACAATTGAGTAGTGAGGGCTTCATATTACCCCTCTACTTGTTAAAGGTTGGTTTCCACCTTCCCCTGCATCTGTTCTTTTGCGCAATACTCCAGGAGTATGAAATTGAGCTATGGCAACTAACTAGTTTGTCCTGGTGGACTTTGGTGGCGTACTTCTTATACTATAATAGTCAGGATGAGCCACCCTTGCTTGGCATCTTCCAACACTTCTATCAATTGAAAGTTCTAACTTAGGGCCTTCAGTTGGAATGGTCTACTTCAATGTTCGTCAAGGTCGCGAATCCATTCTCAGGGACTGGGCCCCAAGCTTTTGTCTGGATCACAGTAAGTTTACTTTGGTAAAGAGCAAACTTCTTAGTGGTTTCGATTTTCCCATGAAGTGGTCCATTCCAACAGATTCTACTTTCCGCTAATCCCAGCCTGATCACTGTAAATTAGAGTTTTAAAATTTATAAAAGAATGATCAAAACCTGAAAACTAACTCTGACAACGATTAAAGGCTAGTGTACCTATCGAACAGTAGTATAGCTTAGGCAATACCGATATCGAACCCAAAGGAACTAAAAGTACTAATACTAACTTTCTTTTTATTATTCAGCCTTAAAAATAGAGTGAAGTTGCTTTAGACGAAGACTAAACTAAGACACAAAGACAGAAAGGACGAATAGGAAAATAACTTTGAAGGAAAACTCAGTTGATTACGACGATACCCTTAAGAAGAATCCACCTAGACTTCACTTATTATCTAACCCTAAATTATATGATTTCTTTTACTTAGCTTGATTCGTAAGACTCCCTAACCTATATTAAACCCTCTCTCGAGGCAAATAACGTCTAACCCTAGGTTAATTAGTGGAACTCTCGTTTACTTATTATAACCCCCTAGGATAGCAGTAAATCGATCAATGGACTCCCATATTAGGTTTCACCCTAATCTGGCAAAATCTCGTAACCCTATCTCTAGGCGTTCGATCAACTCCACTAAATTATGTTAGATCTACTCTTAGGCAGGGTCTATTCCTCCTCCATCTAAGCACATTCGATTTGGATTAAGCAACATAATTAAGAACAAACCAAGTAATTATCATATAACGTAAAAATCAAATAAAAAGATTCATCTAGGTTTCATCCCCTTCATGTATCTGAGGGGTTTAGTTCATAATGAATAAACAAAACATCACAAGAGAAAAGATAAAACAAAACATAAGAAAATCCTAAAACCCCCTGAAGGAATTAAAGGAGAATTTTGCCGTCTTGAGTATAATTCTGGCTTCTTGGTATGGATCAACTGGCTATCTTCGTGGTTTTTCCCTAACTCTGACCTTCTCGGCTTGGCTCATTGGCCTAGCTTTGACGCCGGTTTCGGCTTCTGCCGAACTCCTCTTTCAAGTTGCCCCATTGGGTGTTTATATAGACTGTGAGATGCCTTACTTGGCCCCTAAGTATCCTAATTTAAGTAGAATTCCTAATTGGGTGTTTGAATAGGCTTTTGGAATGTGTTTCTTTGCCTCCAAGTATCCTTTCCCGAATGAAATTACTCTTTCCAACGACAGGGACATGGCCATGGCACACGCTCGTGTAAATCATGGCCAGGCCATGTTTGGACTTTTAATGAGGCACGATCGTGTTTATCGGGGTCCAGGCCGTGTCGATTTCGTGAATTGGCCCATTTACTCCATTTTGGGCCCGTTTTATGTTCTTTTCATCCTCGGGTGCTTTCCTGGTATAAGACATATAAAGAAAGGATTAAGAGCACCTTTTTACATAAATTGAGGGAGAAATCATCCAAAAGCGTGCTAAATGTAGGCCTAAAATATGTTACTTTTACGGTTTATCATAGCCCATAGACACTAAAATCGCAGTAGCATAACTTGAAAGATTAAATCCAGGATGGACTCTGGAATTAAAAAAGCTTCTTACTGTTAGAAACTTTTTTCGCTACTGCTTGGAAGGAAAGAACCCAAATGGTTGGTGGGCCCCAAACTGTTATCTTGGTGTGAACCCTAGAGTGGTTTAGTCTACTGAAGAGGCATGGCTATTTAGGGCTAATGACAAGTTAACTAGGGCTCTTGTCAGAAAATAGATGGAGCCTATTGATTTCTTCTACACTGTCTTCAATATTTTTCCCCGCTAGTAGCTTTCCTCAACTTCGGGCCTACTGCGTGAGTCATCGGGTAGAGGCTTAGTTAAAAACATTGTGACCTCTTTGTTCCTCCTGCAGGTCCTACTCGTATCTTGCCCCCCGACAACCTTATCCCTACTCGAAGTTATGTATATAAAAGCTTTGTTTGAGAATACATAACAAGCCATGGATGTGGTTGATTCAGGAGTTTGAGCTAATAGTAATAGCTACAAGAGTTTAGACTCGAAAGGGGTCATCTAGTGCTGGGGAGAGATGCAACAAGAGGCCTTCCCATCATAGACCAGGAAAACAACCTATCTTCCTAGAGGGAAAATCCTAAACTCCTCCTTTAATGCACACGACAAAAGTTCTAGCATCTGACTCTCCGTCACATCTTCTATTCCTTCCTTCGGTCCTTTCTGATCCTTCTGTTAAGGTCGTCAATCTTGCGGACCCTACAACCACCACCTTAGCTCCTCTTATTACGGATTTCAAAACTTACCACCATGCTACCCCAAACTTCCCCTAATGGCACCCTCTATTACACTCCCCCTTCAGGAAAGGTCCAAACCTTCTTTACCTAGCAGAACCATATTGGCACGAGTCAATATCCCTTCTCTTCCTTTTTCTTCTAACGGAAACGGAACAGGGTGCTATCCCAGGAATTAAAGGAAATCATATATTCTTCCTCACATTCTTTTAATGTTCATAAACCTAATCTTTTCGAGCTGGCGAGTTTCATCTCCATGTTTTTTTTGGAGGGTGGCCTTGTAAGCTTAGCTCTCCAACAGGCGTGTACTGAGACTAAGGCTAAGCAGGCAGAGTCTGATATGGGCTTTCTTTCTTTTTAATAGTCTATTGCCCAACTCTGTCAATCATATGAAGCTTCTGTCCAGCAAATTGCTTAGCTTACTAAATATGTCTCTGATTGGAAGACTAAATACCAGCAATTAAAGACCCGAGCAGGGAGTTGGAGGGTGGGTTTGCCAGCTGGAAATGCTCAAGAAGCATCACCTCATTGATAGAGTGTGCATTCAGAAGGAGAATGCTGAGGTTTTGGAAAGGTATAAAGTAGACACCCAACAAGACATTTAGGATTTTCTGCCAAAATTAAGGGCTAACCTAATCCTACACGCACAAGTTACTTTGGGTCCCTTTGACTTAGGTCATTTGAACTTCAGTTACTTGTACCATTTTACAAATACAAACTTTGGCTTCGATGTTTACAACCCTTCGAGAGCTAGTTGGGAGGAAATTTAAAGGGAGTGGAGGGAATCTAGAGAACTCTTCCATGCTCAAAACTTAGAAGCATCTGACCCTTGGTATCCGAGAAAGTCTGATCCTAGGGATAATTGAAATATACGTGTGTATTGTAATAATTCTCTTGATTTTAAAGAAAATTTATTTTACTCTCTTTCTTTAGTTTTCATACTTTGTTTCGTTTATCTTTCGTTTGGCTATAGTACACTTATTACCAGCTTCTATAATTCGCACAACTGTATCCATTTCTATAATACACATTAGTCTCATATGCTGACCTAAGGGACTAAGCCAGTCTTATCATAACATGTATATAGAGGTAATTTCATAACTTCCTATATCCAAAAGATCGACTAAGTTGAGGCTTTGATACCACAAAATTGTAACACCCTATACTTGATCCAATCCACAGGTCCGAATACTGAATGTAACAATAAACTTGAATAACTTAACAAGACTTCTAGACTGGTTTGTTTGAATATTTTGAATCTATTAAATTATAAGATTTAGCTTCGAAAAAAAAAACTTCATCATTCTAGTGCCACAATTCTTACAATTCCATTACATTAGCAGAATTGGTAGTACATATATATAATTCTAACTTCAGCCTATATCATGAATAAATCTTATTTTATCCCTGAGGCGTAGCCTTTAGAAATTTGCCCATCTATACACATGAACGACATCTATGTCCTCCCCTCGATTTATGAGTTAAACCTTTTTCCTGCAAGTAAGCAAAAATTTCTGAAGTTTAATTGAACTTAGTGAAATTCTATGAAAACAATGTCTTCCACTAATATTCACTTTAATTTCGGAGACTGGCCAGAGAATTTTGGATTATCCCATTCCAATCTTTTGGATAACTGGAATTTAAAATCTAATTTCTATAGAATTGTATCCTACCACTTCTCAATGAATTATCCATCCCAAGTAGTCCTTGTCAAACTCCTTCTCCTATTAGCACAATATGGTCTAACCAGTGTTACCTAGTTCTAATCAGCATTCCTCTTCTCTGCAGATTCCTCATTAACTCTGATAGTTAGACCGTTTGAGTAATCATTACCTTTATATGGACCTTGGCAGACTTACCCGTCTCTGGCTGCCTTTTTACCCACAGGCTCCTTTGGATTAGGTTTCACTTGATCATCTATTATAACCTCTGATTCAAGTTTATTCACCTAAGACCTACAGCCTCATACCTATGGGTTCTCTCACACTTATCATAGTTAATCCTCGTTAAGAGGCTTACCTACAACTTCAGACTTTTCTACTTACTTTTCCTTATCCTTACATTTTGGAAGATCTTTAAGCTACCTTGTTTACGCTCGTTCTTCTGTGCGAGTTGTAGCTCAATCTCCATTACCTTGTCCTAGCAACTTTCAATTTCATCCTTTGGCAAACTTGACGCCATAGCCGAGCTATGGTCCTACTATGTACAGACCCATGTTCAATGTCCTGATGGACTGACTTATGTTTTATGTCCCGATGGACTCTATTGGTTGCCATAGCTGAGCCATGGTCTTACACCTTATAATCCCCATGTTTATTGTCCCAACGAACTCTATTAGTTTCCATAGTTGAGCTATGGTCTTACACCTTATACCTTGTTTGAGGTGTCACCCAAAAGGACCTTACCGTCATTGTGGTGTCGCCCCATAGAGCTATTGATCATAGTCGCAGTGTTACTTTATGGAACCTAATAATCATCGTCACAGTGCCGCTCTAGTAAGCTAAACGATATCATTTCGTTTCATATTTAACGTTGATGCTCAAACATCGCAGTTTCCCCTCCACAAAGCTTAGAGCTTCGCACCTCACAGTTTGCACCCAACAATACCAAATTGCGAAATCTAATGGAAATTCCATTTTCCCTATCCATCCACCCATATCTCCATTTCTCTATTTCTAACCTTGATGCTCAGACACCGTAGTGTCCCCTTTACAAGGATCGGAGTTTCGCACATCACGGTTTGCACCTGTAATTTCTGTAACACCCTAAAATATAGGAGGTTAGATGAAATGAATAACTAAGAAATAAGCCTTAGGCTTGATGGTTAAGTAGCTAGTACACTTCTTAACGATCCTAGGTTTAAACCACATCTCTCTCATTTCTTTTCTTTTTAATTTCAGCAACCTAGGATAAAAACCACACTATAATAAATATTAAATAGAGTAGAAAACAAACAAGTGTGGGCAGCAACCCAATTGGTTAAACATTTTCCTTTCCACCTTGAATTCCCAAGTTTAAGTCATGCCAACCTCACCCCCATTTCCCTTTTATTTTCAGTAAAAGGGTAAAATACCCTACAACCCCTTAAAAGTTTGGAAACATAGCTATTTAGTCCTTTTACCTAATTACATTAGGATTTTGATTTATTTCATTCATTCCAATTACAATTTCTCCCTTTATTCTTTATATATCTTCATATTTTCTTTTCTCCCACTTTTTTTCATCATATTTCACATTATTTTATGGTCGAAAATTATTTCTTTGCTTACCACGAATCAAAATCAATCTCCGTTAAAATGTTTTCCTACCGATTTTCAAATGATAAACCGTAATATATACATATTTTAATCCCACATTTAGCATACTTTTGGATGATTTATTCCTTGAATTGTGGAATTTGGTGCTCCTAATCTTTTAATTTCATGTTTTATACTTAGGAGAGCCTCGGAGGATGAAAAGAATGAGAAACGGGCCAAAAATGGAGAAATTGGGCCAAAACACGAAATGCACACGGTTTGGGACCAAGCCACACGGCCGTGCCTCCTTAACAGACCCAACCACAGCCTGGATTCAATTTACACGGGCGTGTCCCTGATGTGACCTGTTTTAATTCTATTCGGAATAGGGTACTTAGAGGAAAAGAAAGACATTCCAAAAGCCTATATAAACACCCTAGAGGCCAACCTTCAAGGGGGCGTCTAGGTAGGCGAAGGAGCCAAGCCAAAGAAGCCAGAATTGTGGGAAGAAATCCAGTTGATTCATCTCAGAAGCCGGGGTTATACTCAAGACAGAAGATCTTCCCTTCAATTTCCTTCAGGGGGTTTTAGGGTTTTTCCTTATATTTTGTTTTATATTTTCTTTTGAGATGTATTCTTTTATGATTATGAACTGAACCCCTCAAATACCTGAGGGGAATGAAACCTAAGACGGATCTTCTTATTGTTTTCTGAACTATATGATAAATACCTGATTTGTTCTTAATTCTTACTTTGATATTTCAGGATATTGATTCAAGTATTGATGCGCTTAGGCAGTGGAGCAAAAGTCCCTGTTTAAGAGTATATCTAGCATAGTTAAGCGAGGTTGATCACAACCCTAGAAATCGGATAACCAAAATCTGCCGGATTAGGGTCGAACCTAATATGGGAGTCCATAAATCGAGTTAATGCAATTCTAGGGGTTTTAATTAGAAAGAGATTTCAATTAATCAACCTAAGGTTAGATGTTAGTAGCCTCGAAAGAGGTATTAATATAAATTAGGGAATCCTATGGATCAAGTCAAGTGAATAAATCATCTAGTTCAAAGTTAGATAACAAGTGAAGTCTAGGTGGATTCCTCCTTGAGTATTGTCCTAATCAATTGGTTTTTCCCAAAATTATTTTCCCTAATTCATTCCCTGTGTCTTAGCATCATTAGCTTAGTAGTTAGTTAATTTTAGATTAAACAAAAGTTCCTTTAATTCTTTGGCTAAATAATAAAAAGACAGTTAGTATTAATACTTTTGGTTCCCTTGGGTTTGACATTCCGGTCTTGCCACTAAACTATACTACTGTTCGATAGGTGCACTTGCCTCAATCGTGGTGATAGTTAGTTTCTAGGCTCGATATAGTTAGTTTCTAGGCTCGATCATTCATTATATAAATTTTAAGACTTTCCCACCACCGATCATCAAACTCATCATTTATAGCCTTCGTACCTTCATAAAAAATTCGGTAAGTTTAACCGTTTCAATTAGTAGAACTCGAATATTCTCAAATAGCATCGATCCATGCTAATCTTTCAATTCAATTTTGATCTTTTATGATTCTTTCAAAATACTCAATTAATCTTGATTAATTCCTAAAAACAAACGTTAACCTATGTATAAATATCATTTAAAGAACCCGTTTTAGGTACCCTGATAAGATTTAAATGAGAGAGACGTCGCTCGGTCTTTTAGTGAAAGGTGCATGTTCTTATACAAGCGATCTGGGGTAAAACAGTGCCTAAGATAGGGCCACACAGGCATGTGGACCATATTGCCATGTCCCTATAAAACCCTAGGATAGTTCACTTCTCAGATGACCAAGACCCTTCCACACGGTTTGCCACACGGGTGTGTGGATCACACGACTCATCACACAGCCATGTGCCTTAGAAACCCTAGTGTAGTTCGTGAACCACACAGCCTGGCCACACGGTCTTGTCTCTCATATAGCTTAATTTTACAATTTCCACACGTCCACAATTTTTTACACGACTTGGCCATACGACCATGTAACCCCTCTACATGGCTTAAGGCATTGTGCACGGCCTGGTCACACGGTCGTGGGCCCTTAATTTTCAAATTTTATAGTTTTGACCCAAAATTTTATGTTTTATTTAATTTAGTCCCTAATTAATTCCTAAACTGTTTTAATGTTTAATTTTGTTCAATTAAGTCCCTAATAATATGATTTATGTTAGAATCCATGATTGATTGAATTATCATGATATTTATATACATAATTGCATGAATTGTGAACAATTTATATATGATTATTGTATCTATACTTGCAATCATATGTACAACATGCCTTATGTTACTATTAATCCGGACACAAGAAAAACATGACTTTTACTACTGAATTGATTTGTCTCTGACATATTAATTGCTACTGAATTGAGCTATTATAAGCATACTAGTGCTATTGTATTGTTGTGTCAAAAGCATATCAAATGTTATTGTATTGATCTATTTGAACATGTCATATTGCATTTCATGGGTGGGATGATATGTACGGAGGAAGTATTGGTAGTTTATCTGCATTATTTTTTTGTGTATTGATTTGTTCCAACATGTCGTATTGCTATTATATTGATAGATCCCGTTTGCGATGTTTTTGCTGTGAACCCACAGCCAAAGGTAGATTCCATCTGCAGCGTTTTTGTTGTGCATCCATAATCCAACTACAATTATTATCTGCAAACATCTTGGGCATCCATAGCCAGTGGCAGTTTTTTACCTACATTATTTTGTTGTGTAACCACATCCATAGGTAGATTTCATCTGTGATGTCTTTGCTGTGTATCCACAGGCATTAGCAATTTATCTGCAAACTATTGATGGTTAAAACCATAACCCAGTGTGTAGGTGATTGGAGTTTTAAGGATCTCCCATTATGGTGTGTAGCGGTGGGGTAGGATCTTTTCTGTTAAACTAAAACAGTATGACATTCATAAAGCATGTCCATACAAACTGGATTTTTTGTGATGACATATTTATACTTATGTATAAAATGTTAAGTGAACTAAAATATCGACATTCTGAAATTGTTATGAATTTTAAGATACTATTTATGGTTAATATGAAAAACTGATACTCTGATTTGCTAATTATCCGTAATTATTCTATACGTTATTATTTAGTATGACTTGTTGACTATTTGCACTGGTTTTTCTTGTGATGGAGCTCACACTAAGTTTCATAGATCATTCCCTTTTAATTTCCATCTTTTCAAATAACCAACTAGGTTAGGATGCGAACATGACATTTAGAGGGGCTCGGCTCAGAGCTGTTTTTCTATATAAAAATTTTAGATTTATTATTTGATAATTATTATTCAAAGATTGTGTGGATTTATTTTTGAACTGTGGTACGAGATTTCGGTTTTCGGTTTTAGTTAGCATGCATGACAGTTAACTTAATTTAACATATAGTTTTTAATTAATTAAACATGAAATATAGGTTTTATTAAAACTAAGTTAAAAAGCACTTTCCGCTGTTAATTTGTAAATAAATAGTGAGTAATAAATAAACTAAGTTTTCCTAAAGAAATCACCACTACTTAGGGAAGTTAGACTAAAACATTTTTGTAATAACTCACCAGCTTTTTTGAGAATAGACTAAATTTTCTTTTAACACTAATAAATGTTTTAAGTTGACTATTTCTTTTGAACTTCGATCATACTAGGCCATCTCGGTGGCTGATATAATCTCCTAAATTCAAATTTAACGTCTAGGCTGGGTTGGGGAGGTTACAATTTCAGATCACGGTAAACGAAAATTTCATTTTCCAAACCCTAACTTCATCTAACCCATCAATAATTTTCCCTTCGTACTCCACCATTATAAATATGCAATTCATGTATTTCACACATACACAATGGCACTATATACCTACAGACGGTACGCAAAATATTTAAACATTGAGAGAAAGCCACTAGACAAACAATATTCATTCTTACAACATTCACATGATTCTACTAGTATATGTACTCGTAGCATACCCATTCAACACTTTTCATTTACATTCAAGTTTCTAAACAAAATATGTAATAGATAAGAAGGTATTTCTATCTAGAACCTCAACACCATAGATCACCCAAAAAGTAGAGTATGTAAACTCACCTTACTTCCTTTATCCTTGACAGCTTAGTTTGTCCAAACGTTAGAGCCTCTTTTGTCCTAGTAGTTAAGAATGTCAACCATTTATCAATTAAATTAAAGGTTTAAAAACCTAAAATCCATAATTATACAGAAGCTTTTAAGAGTTTTTACTCTAATTCTTTCTTCAATCCACAAGTACATAGAGGAAAGGAAGCTTACCAGTTCCTCAATTTCTCTACTACCAGACTTTAATTCATACGATGGTTGTGACATGCAAAGCTTCCTTCAGCTACATCCTCTTCTTCTTCAGAGCGTTTGAAGAAGATGATGCTTTAGAGAGAGAAAATTTGGTCAATAGAACTGAGAAGAATTTTGTTTCCACACACACCTCTGTATATATATTCCATTGGCATGGTCCCCATAGACCAAAACAACTACTCAATCCTAATCATTCTATCTCCTACTATAGGACTAGCCGGTTCCAATCTAACTAAACCAAGATTGAAATCCTGTAACGCCCTAAATTTTTTTAATTCTGGCTTATGTGATTTTGGAGCACAAAAATATTTGTATGTGTTTTTGTAATTCATTGACAAAAATATCTATCTGCTTTAGTGGTTATGTATTCTAGGTATGTGTGTGAGGTCCCAAGTTCAAGCCACAACTTGGGTAAATTTTGGTATTTTTATGAATAAAGCTCAGTCTCTAGTTAGTAGGCTTAAGTTAAATGTTGGTAAAATTATATCAGAATGGGCCCGCTGGTTTGGTGGTTGGGTGGAGTGTTGGCTGTACTAGAGGTATTGTGTTAGATTCTTTGTGTAAGCAAGGGGATTTAATTTTTACCTTGGTTGACTAAAAGTGTTTGAATGGAGTCAGAATTCTGATGAGGCTGGGGGGTTAGTGGACGGTTTTGGGGAGCAAATTTAGGGGTTAGGGGGTGATCAGTGGGTTTTATTTTTATTTTTATTCTTTTTTCTCAATTTCGATTTTTCCCCTCTTCCAAACTTTTGACGTGAGTTTTGCTACCATTTTCCCCTGCCGTTTTCATCTTGTTTGATCAGTAAATCTTTCCTTTTCTTTTTGTTTCCTTATCTCTCCTTTCTACTTTGCAACGAATAAAGCGTTGGGCGCGTGTTGGTAAATTATGTTCTTGCTTCCTCTTAACGTTTTCTGGATTAGTGATTTAAGGGGACTTTCTTTTAGTTGTTAGGAGTTGATCAAGGGGCTGGAGAGCAGCCATTAACGTTTTAAGGGTTCGGTGTTTCTACTTTTCGACTGAGGGTAAGTTTCAATCTTTCGTTGGATGAATACTCTATTTTGTATTCGGGTCTTGTTTGACTGTTAAAGTGATTAATCGAGTGTATACTGATTAATTTTAGGCTGAAGATTACTTGGAGTTGCTTTGGCATCACAAGCGTATCAGGTGTGTACCCAAAAACACAGAAAACAAGAATCAGTGAAAGTCGAAAAATGAAATTGTCGAGGCCACACGGGCGTGTGGTCGCCCGTGTGGTAGGCCGTGTGGTAGTACACGGCCATGTGATTGACGAGGCCAGGCCGTGTGCGAAGGACACAGCCTTGTGATGGCTGGGTGAGGCTGTGTACGAGATACGGACTTGACCAATTGGGACGTATGGGCCACACAGACGTATGGGATTCTGGGCCAAGCAGTGTGATCCACATGGCCAAGGCCAATTTGGGCCGAGTGGGCCCACACGAGTAGGCCACATGGACGTGTGAGCCCATTTTTCTAAAAAGTACTATAAGGTTGCACGGGTCGCCCAAATCGACTGTGGACCTGCTGTAGGGTCGGTAAGCATTATTTAGACCCCTATGTATGTGATCTGACTATATGATATCTGTACTAAACTGTATGTATGTTAGGTTATTTGCATGTTTGCATGTCATATTGGTAAGTTGCATTGCATCGGGGTGGGGTTGATGTTATTTGGAGGAAGTGTTTTGAAAGGCCCTTAAGCCTATTGACAGCTCAACTGCATTATTCTCTTCATGTGCTGCATTTCGGTACAATATGGTGTGTAGGGATGGGTGGGTTGATTTTACCCCCACATGGTGTGTAGGACTGGACGGAGATGGTGTGTAGAGGCTAGTGGGTAGGATTTTGATATACTGATCTGCATTCTGTATCTGATTGGGCTTAGGCCCTAATCTATATCTGATTTTGCATCTGTATGGGCTGAGGCCCGAACTGATTCTGTAATGGGCTTCTGCCCCAGACTATTATTTCTGACTTCTGATGAGTGTTTGATATGTATGATGTCTGTGGGGATTACACACTGAGTTACGAAACTCACTCCGTTCTGTTTAATTTGTCTAGGTAATCCCCAGCACCAGGCAGATCGGTGTAGTGGGGGACTCGATAGTGGCCACACGTAAAACTTTTGAAATGCTTTCGCTCGTTTTCTGTTTTAATTTTTAGTTAATGATTTTAGTTGTAATTGTTGGGATGCTAGACTTTTTTTTTGTTTTAATTTGGGAATTTAACTGTTTTTATAATTTATGGATATTTAAACTGCAAACTCAACAAAACTTGATTTTTCACTAAAAACGAAAGATTTTCGGAATCAGAGACAAATTTTTAAAATAAGATATTTTCCAAAACTTTGACTAAATAAAAGTGAATAACTGGAATGGTTTTTACTTGACAACTCGTTTTTAAAAAAAAAAAAAACAATTTCCATGTGACATCGCCAGATTCAGCCATAACGTCTAGGCCGGGTTTGGGGTGTTACAAATCCTACCATCCCTAACCAACCACTTAAGTTTCTAAATATCTTATTAGAGTCAACAAATTTCTATTTCTATACAATCAGCTCCCTGACTCTTCTTTGAATTCAAGTCTTTAAGATAACTGGGTATGACAGGATGGATGCCAATATTGTGCTTTCAATAGCAACATTGATGAGACATATTATAATGTATAACCAAAAAAAAAATTGTTTGGTGATGCAAAGTCAATGGTTTGAAAATTAAAGAAATCCATGGGATTAAGCAAGCCTCTCATCAGTGATATTACAATATTTACCAAGTGATTATCTCATTCGATTTCGAGATGGCTTTGGTTAGTGATTGTATATATCACAAGTTCAGTAGGAGTAAGCATAGTCTCAATCAATACCCCAAGAATGATTTTGATATTACAGAAATGCATAAAATTCCTTATTTTTCAATAGTGAGAAGTCTAATGTATGTTCAAGTTTGTACATGTTCAAACATTGCGTACATTGCTGGAATGTTATGCAAATATTTGAGCAATTCGGGTGTGGATAATTGGAAAGCAAATAAACGATTCATACAACATTTTTAGAAAATAAATATTACATGCTCACATATCGGAGTTTGATAAGTTAGAGATCATTAGGTATACAGGCTCCATTTTGTATGGAATATGGATGCAAAATTTTATCCCTAGGCTTCAAATTGTGAAAATAAATGGTAGCCTTTTATTCCAATAACAACAAGAGCACATCAAAGTCAAAGCACATATACTTTAAATTCAATATTGTTAAAGTAAGAGTTCATAGTGGTCAAGTGCTTCTAAAGCATATTGGGACAAACTCCATGATTGTGGATCCACTTACTAAGGGACTACCACTCGAGGTTTTTATGGGCACACTTCTCATATGGGTGTAATGTCATTTTTGGATATTTGATTTTAGTGGGAATTTCTAATTTTAAATATTTTTCTATTATAGACACATGTTACAATTATTTTAATTTACAGATATTAAGGTTATCTTTTGTAGAAATAAAGTTTATTTGATTTATTCATACACTAGTTTTGGTAAGGTTTGATCTCACTAAGGTTTAAGGGGGACCAATTGAAAATAGATATGTTTAAATCACATTACTTGTAATTTTCATTCTACAAATCCATACTTGATCAATGCCATTTGATTGTGTTAATATCTGTGATCAATGATAGATTTAGTTACCATATATATGTAACGAAAGTCGCATTGGTTATATGTCAACATAATTAATGGACAAGGTTATTTGGAATACATTTTGGATACGATATGAGCTCATAAAGGTTTTATGTTGATATGCAATTATAAGACAAAGTTTGTGTGTGTGAAGAGATCTAATATGGTTAAGACTTATTGGGCTTTAGTTATCAAATAAAGTACGTAGATACTCTACTAGCTATTTTCTAATTGATGATAGGTTGATTAAAAGTTTATGTTAATATGTAAAAGTTAAATATTAGGGTTATGGTCCTCAATTTACACATACGTAACTTTTTTCACTTCTCATCTTCATAAAAGAGAGAGTCACATTCTCTAAAATACTTGTGTGTTAATTTGGAAGATCAAGACCACAAGATTCGAAGATTTCAAAATATCAATGGGTTTATGCACACTTCCATATCTAGGTTGGTTCTTGATGATATGACATGACGAATATTGATTTATTAAGATCTATATTAGATTTTTATAATTCTAACACAAAATTGTAAAATTTTATTTTGGGATTGGTTTGGAAATTTTAATTTTAAAATTTGACTTGACTTCAAATTTGATTTAAAATAAAATTTGAATTATTCAATTAACTAATAAAGTCAATTAGGCTTATTCATCTGATAAGTTATTGGGTTGTTGAGTTGTTTCTTTTTTCTAATTTTTTAAAATTCGGCTAGTGAGCTCTAAGTGATAATTCAATGATCAATACGATGGATCAGTACCCGTCCATTAGTAGAAGAACATACCTTAGATCCATGTTGATCTGTCGGCGAATGTTGAAGATCAAATGAAAGCCATTTGGATTTTGGGTTCACAGATTCGTGACACTCAAAGTTGTTTCATGAAAAAAAAAAAGCTAAACTGTAAAAGAAAAGAAGAAGGAGAGCTTTTGATTGGTGCAAGTAGTGCGAACAAAGAAGACAATACAACTATAGTTTTAACAGCCAAGGACTTAAATAAAATATTTTAAATAATTTAATGACTATTTTATAACTTTTAAAATTTAATGATTAAAACAGAATGTAATGATCTTAGGTCAGGTTTAAAAAGATATTTAGTTGGCCTATTAATTTATCCTAATTTATTGAAATGTGACCAATCATAGTT
This sequence comes from Gossypium bickii, assembly GCA_025503065.1. Taxonomy (NCBI): domain Eukaryota; kingdom Viridiplantae; phylum Streptophyta; class Magnoliopsida; order Malvales; family Malvaceae; genus Gossypium; species Gossypium bickii. The sequence goes on from CP106709.1 coordinate 12,364,728, forward strand.
TAATGTTAATTGATAACCCTAATGATTGTACCTAGTATGTGTATTCTGACTGAAAATGAATTATTTAATTGATTTTTCATCTACATAGACTTCTATTTGTGAATGCCTTATTTCCTACGGAATTATTAACAACCCTAAATAACCATTTAATTAATTAGAGTAGACTTGAAGTAGATTAGTTTGCTAGTTAAGTGGGATTGGGTCCGATTATCAATCAGATTATCTCTAACGAGGTTAAAATTAATACTCCCACTTAAATTAATTAATAACCATTTAATTAATTAGAGTAGACTTGAAGTAGATTAGTTTGTTAGTTAAGTGGGGTTGGGTCACCTCAGTATGGAAGACTTTTAGCTTCCTTTGGATTATCAATCAGATTGTGAAAATAATGGTGGTAGTAATGTTAAATTTACCACTAAATTGGAGTTTAATTTTAAGGTAAATTGCACATATAATTACTTAATTATAATTTTTTTTCTTTTAGGTATTTAAAATAAAAAGTTTACAATTTAAGTATTTATATTATATAATTTGAACATTTTAGTAACTCGTTAAAGTCACAAACAACAAGCTAATGTGACAGTTAAAAATCAATATAAGAATAAATTTAGCCCTAGACTTTTACATATTATATTGATTTAGTCATAATTTTTAAAAAATAATTCTCAAAATTTACAAATATTCTCAACTTGATCCTAATTCTAAAAAATTCAAAGAAATATATAAAAACAATAAATGTTTTAAATATATATAAATAAATTTAAAAATATATAAAACACATAAATATTTTCAAAAAATATAATAATAAATTTAAATTTCATATAACAATAATTGCTTTTTTTAAAAAAAAAATTTGAAGACTTTAATTATGCATTTTGGTAGTTCAAGTACCCAATTGAGTGCAAAAAAATTATAAAGCAGGGGCTTAATTGTTTTTTTTTGAAAAATTTTGAGAGCTTTTTTGATGCATTTTGAAATTTCAAGTACCCAATTGAGTGCAAAAAAAAAAAAAAAAAAGCAAGAGCTTAATTGAATTTTTTGAAAAGGTTTGAGGACTTTTTACACCGTATTATTATTATTATTATTATTATTATTATTATTATTATTATTACAAACAACAATAACTAGATAGGATTGTCGAAACTATTTTTTGAAATCGACTTTTATATTTAAAAAACGAAAATTGGGAGTCGCCACCAATCTTTTTTTTAAAGGTGTGATCGGGTCACCTCGTAATTTGGTCGTTTTAATAAAATATTTTGATTTACTAAAACAATGGTTTTGATCTATGAAATTCGAGAAAATGGGTTCGGGAGTCGGTTACGCACGAGGAAGGATTAGCACCTTCGTGACGCCCAAAATTGGTACCTAATTGACTACTTGGTGTCTTAGTGTCTAAAGTTGAAAACTTGAAAATAATTTAAAAATACGATCCCTCTTTGTATTGGTGTTAATTTTGCTCACTAATTGCTTAAAATAAACAGAAAGTATGCTAAAAACCTTCTCATCTCGTGCCAACAAAATGTCGCGTCCCGTAAGTTAGGACTCGACATTTCTAATCCTTGAGAATAAGCTTGGCTTTGCTTTTTTATTTGAAGCCTTATGTATCTTAAATTTTGAAAGGATATTCGATTATTCGATTTCAACGAGAAAAATTGAAACCCCGTAAGTTAGGGCACGATTTCATCGAATCTTCCTACTATGGAACATTTCCTATGTTTTTTTTTTTAAATTTATGGTATTTAAAACTATGTGATTTTATCTTGTTTGGATACAATACATCAATGGATAAGTAGATTTAACATGGTATATAGTGTAGTGATAATGGAATAATTGATGGTGGTCTGAAAGCTTTAATATTTATATAATGAATGATCGAGCCTAGAAACTAACTATCACCACGATTGAGGCAAGCGCATGTAACACCCCAAACCCGGCCCAACCACTACGACCGCATTTGGTGTGCTACAGAGAAAGTATTTTTGAAAATCCCTTTAAGCCGAATTAACTTTTTGATAAAAGATAGTGTCCGATTTAAAACACTTGAGGTGTAAAAAAAAACATACTTAGGTTTATTTTAAAAATATTTATTAAGTCAGATTGTTACCGATTCAAGTGTGCCCGATGGCACGATAAAACATTTTGCGATTAAATTTTAGAAAACATGTGTACTTAATTTAATGTTAAGAAATAGTTTAAACAAATTAATCCAAGACATAGAATAATAAAAATATATCTAGGAGGCCTTATTACAACTTAATTAAAATAAAACCAACATTCAAATAAAATAAAACAAAATCCAAGTTCATCTAATTAAAATTTCCACTGCATGGCCACCTCGAGTCCATCCGGCTCCATCTCCGCGACCTACTCATCTGCAAAATGTTAAGGGAAAGGGGTGAGTCACCAAGACTCAGTGTGTAAATCCCCCACCCGAAAAATACATCTCATACACAATTTATTAATAAACATGCTTATGCAACCCAACTAGCCATCCATACTCCTTTTCTACCCCGTGTGGTCAAAATCACTGATGACTTAAAGTCACAATTTAAATGATGGGGCCAACCCATCGTGTGGTCAAAACCACTGATTACCATAGGTCACAATATATCAAATGTGGTCAAAACCACTGGTGGTACCAAACCACTGAGACTTAGTCGCAAATAATCAATCGTTGTGGTCAAAACCACTGATGACCATAGGTCACAAATAGTCTGATGGGGCCAACCCATCTTGTGGTCAAAACCACTGACGACAGTCCATAAAATCGTCCCCCCTCCTCTCATCAATCCCACCATCATCATGCTTACATATCAATATCACATATCATGCATTTAACAGCATATGATGGCATGCAAAACATATATCAATAGATCACGTACAGGGGACTTATCCGGAATCCATGTTTAAGCCCACAAGCATATCACAGATCACTACCAAAATTTATACACAAGGCAATAATATAGCAAATTTATTAATAAAGTGTGTAAAGAGTTTACACACATGTTTCTACCGAAATTCCTAGATCCCGAAGATCCGATCTACGTCGCTAGATCTCTTGTCCTATAATCTACCAAAAAGCATGGTTAGGGACTTAAGCCTATTCGGCCAAACCAAGTAATATCAGAGGTTCTTTTACGGCCTTACCTTGAATGGATTTGATTTCCAAACAAATCCCAAAGTCTTAATTTGCCCCTAAAACCATGGCACACTCATTAGTTCGATATTAAACAATAAACTTTTATCAAAGGCCCTTGGCCGAAAGTGCTTACCAACTCACCCTTGGAAAAACAATTCCCGAAAGCTTCCCTTAATTTATATAGGCTCCTAAACTCCACATATCAGCAACTCTCTTTAGGGAGATTCGACCAAATGCACAATTGGAAGGGCTGGAAATTTTAGTGAAGGAGGAGGGTAGGTTCGGCTAGTGGAGAAAGAAAAAGAAAAAGAGAAGATGTACGGAAAGGGGGTGGTTTCGGCAGTAGCAAATTTTGGAGAAAAGAAAAGAAAATTAATTCAACTTTGGCACATCTTTGCTGTACAAAACAGATATGGACAGCCCCCCCCAAGGAGTCCAATATTCGGCCAGGACCTCCTTTTTAGGTGATAATTTCAGCTTTCAAAAATGCAAGATTTATCTCACATCTTTATCTCCTAATCCTCCTTAAACAATTATAATGAAAATAAAATACTATTAATTACTCTTCCAGTCGAAATTAAGCAAAAAAAAAAAAAAAAAGCTCAAACTCTATCACTTTGAAGAGTCCAAAATCATGCCAATTCTTTCTCTCCTTCACGCCAAAGAAAGAAAGAGGAAAATAAAAATCCAAATGTCGCTTCTTGGACTCGAACCAATGACCCAAGCAAAGAAAGAAGAAGCAGCAGCCACCTTTAAGCGCCCCAAACCAACTCTTCCCTTTGGACTTTCATGTTAAATATTCCCACCATTTATTTATAAGGCCATCCTAGGCCGATCCCTCTTTAATGCAAAAGAAAATAAAACTCCCAGAATGCATACTGGGTAGCTCGAACCCAAGCTCCCTGCTCAATGCCACCTCCAGACTCCTAGTGGCGCTCCAAGCCGCTCCACCACCCTGACTTTCATGCCATAAACCTCACCATTTAACTTTTAAGGCCCTCCTTCTTGGCCCCCTTTTCCTTAACGCCAAAAGCCCAAAAATAAAACTCCTCCCCCTTGTAACTCCCAAGATTCGAACCTAAGACCTCCCTTTGACGCCACCTCCAAGGTACCTAAGTGGCGCATGAAGGCCACTTAGCCATGCTGTTCTTTGTGTCATGTTTCGCCCAAAATTTTATTTAACCCCTATCCCCTAGCTTCCTTCCTTTTAACCCTTAAAAAGAAATTTTTAACACTAAGTCAGGCCTAGCTCGGGTTTAAATCTAGACCTTAGAACATGCAAAATAAATCATAGTATTTATTTCTTCAAGCACACACACACATGGAAACAAATAATTAAATTTTCAAACAACCCCTAATTCAGGATGTTACAGCGCACCTATCGAACAGTAGTATAGCTTAGTGGCAAGACCGGAATGTCGAACCCAAGGGAACCAAAAGTACTAGTACTAACTTTCTTTTTATTATCTAGCCTAAAATAAAGAGGAGTGATGTCTATCTAACTAATTACTAAACTAAGGATGCTAAGACATAGAGAATGAATTGGGGAAAATACTTTTGAGAAAACCAATTGATTAAGACAATACCAGAGGAAGAATCCACCTAGACTTCACTTGTTATTTAACTCTGAACCAGATGATTTATTCACTGGACTTGATCCGTAGGATTCCCTAATTTATATTAATACCTCTTTCGAGGCTACTAACGTCTAACCCTAGGTTGATTAATTGAAATCTCTTTCTAATTAAAACCCTTAGTGCTGTATTAATTCGATCTATGGACTCCCATATTATGTTTGACCCTAATCCGGCAGATTTTCGTCGTCCTATTTCTAAGAGTGCGATCAACTTTGCTTAACTATGCTAGATCTACTCTTAAACAGGGGCTTTTGCTCCTCTGAATAAGCACATCAATACTTGAATCAATATCCTGAAATATTAAAGCAAGAATTAAGAACACATAACTAAGAACAAATCAAGTATTTATCATATAGTTCAGAAAACAATAACAAGATCCGTCTTAGGTTTCATCCCCCTCAGGTATTTGAGGGGGTTTAGTTCATAATTATAAAAGAATACATCTCAGAAGAAATTAAATAGAAAAACATAAAGAAAAACCCTAAAACCCCCTAAAGGAAATTGAAGGGAAAATCTTCAGTCTTGAGCTTGATTCCAGCTTCTGAGATGGATCAACTGGCTTTCTTCGAGTAATTCCCTATATTCAGCCCTCTCTAGCTTTGCTCCTGACAGAGGCCTTTTGTCAACCTCTGTCCAACTCCCCTTTTAGGTTACACTTAGGGTGTTTATATAGGCTTTTGGAATGTCTTTCTTTGCCTCCAAATATCCTTTTCCGAGTGGAATTAAAATAGGTCACGGCAAGGACACGCCCGTGTGAATCGAGCCCAGGACCGTGTTTGAGTCTGCTAAAGAGGCACGACCGTGTGGCGAACTCCAGGCCGTGTGGATTTCTTTCTTTGGCCCATTTTCTCCATTTTTGGCCTGTATAAAACATGAAATTAAAGGATTAGGAGCATCGAATTCATCAAATCAAAGGATAAATCATCCAAAAGTATGCCAAATGTGGGATTATAATATGTATATATTATGGTTTATCAATAATATATATAATAACTATACGGGTAGAATGTTAGAATAAATAAATAAAGAGATATAACAATAATGCTAGAGTAATGTTCCTAATAATACTAATGCCGATAATAAAAAATAATAACAATAAGAAATAATCTACTTTTTAAAAGTAAGCGACAAAAAAAATAAATAGATAAACAAGTAATAAGTAACAGAATGATAAATATGTGGATAAATGGATATTCGTAATATTAAGTTTAAATATTTAAAAATAGAAGTAATAAATAAATAATGTAAACGATAAATGAATAAATAATATAAAAATAAATGAATAAGTAAATAACGTCAAATTTAAAATATAAAAGAAAAGAATAAAGAATAGTAAATAAATAAGTACATAATTAAATAGAATTTTTCATTAAAAAATTGAATTAAATGGGATAAGGACTAAATTATAATAAAAATTAAATTAATGGTAAAAATTGTGACAAAATAGGTAAATAAAGACTAAAATATAAAGCGCAAAAATCCATAGGGACCGAATGTGAAATTATTCCAGTCCCTTATGCGCAACGTTTCATCTAGTAAGGTGAGGGATTAAATTAAAAATGAAACAAAATTTAAGGCCAAATTTAAAAAAAAAAAAAGAATTAGGACTAAAATAAAATACACGCAAAGAGGAAATGACTAAATGGGGAATTATCCCTTGTCCCTATAACGATGCCGTTTCATAAAGGATCTAAATGGAACGAGAATAAACTTATATGGTAAAATTATAAATATATAAAACATAGATAGGGCTAGATTGCAAAATATAAAAAGAGCAGAAGGACTAAGGGCAAATATAGATATGGTAACCAACTTAGGACCTAATACTTGACGTTCACCCAGCTCAGTCCAACACAAAGGAGTACGGCACTTACGACCATAAAGAGCCTCTTAAGGTGCCATCTGGATAGTCAACTGGAAGCTATTTTTATAGATGAATTCGGCACACAGATTCTCCCACGGAAGCAGAGTACCCCATCACTATTCAGTCCAAAATCCGTAGTGTTACCACTCTCCACCTGTCGGAACCAAAGAACTAAAGGCTCATCCTCCAACTGCTTACCCTTAATCTGCTCAATCCATGTTGGCTTAACCTGAAGCTTGACTAATAAGCTACCATCATCAAATAAGCTTAGGCGAGCAAACATCGCCCTTAAATTGGTCATAGCTCTACGCTCAGTGCATCGGCCACCACATTGGCCTTATCAGGGTGGTATTCAATAGTGTAGTCATAATCTTTAAGCAGCTCAATCTATCTAAACTGCCTAAGATTTAGCTCATTCTGAGTAAGGAGGTACTTGAGGCTCTTATGATCAGTGTAGATGATACACTTCTCACCATACAAGTAATGCCTCCAGATTTTTAGTGCAAACACCATGGCAACCAACTCTAATTCATGCGTTGGATAATTTGCCTCATGAGTCTTAAGCTGACGAGACACATACGCTACCACCTTACCATCCTGCACCAACACACATCCCAAACCGACATGTGACGCATCACTATAAACTGTAAACTCATTTCCAGGTTTTGGCTGTATCAACACAGGAGCCTTAGTCAGTACAGTCTTGAGCTTCTCAAAGCTTTCTTGCTGCGCATTAGTCCAGAAACATGGTACACCCTTACGTAACAACTTAGTAAATGGTGCTGCAACCAGTGAGAAGCCCTCCATAAACCGCCAGTCATAACCTACCAGTCCCAGAAAACTCTGGATCTCAAACACATTCCTAGGCTGCTTCCACTCCAACATAGCCTCAATCTTTCGAGGATCAACTCGAACCCCCTCAGCATAAACCACATAACCCAGAAATGTCACCTCACGTGATTAGATTTTGCACTTACTGAATTTAGCATAGAGTTGCTTTTCCCTCAAAGTTTGAAGAATAACTCTAAGGTGATCGTCATACTCATCCTCAGTCCTCGAGTAAACTAGTATGTCGTCGATGAACACTACCACAAACCGATCCAAATAAGGTTAAAATACTCTGTTCATCAAATCCATGAATGCTGCCGGTGCATTAGTCAATCCAAATGGCATCACTAGGAACTCATAATGACCATAGCGAGTCCTAAATGTTGTCTTATGTACGTCAGTCTTCTTGACCCTCAACTGATGATACCCAGATCAGAGGTCAATCTGAGAGAATACCAAAGCTCATCGAAACTGGCCAAACAGGTCATCGATCTTCAGTAGTGGGTACTTGTTCTTAATGGTCAACTTGTTCAGTTGTCGATAGTTGATACACATCCTCATGGATCCATCCTTCTTCTTCACAAAAAGTATCGGTGCTCCCTATGGAGACACATTAGGGCAGATGAACCCACAATCCAATAACTCCTGAATCTGAGCCTTAAGCTCCACAAGCTTCTTCGGTGCCATTTGATAGGGAGCAATGGACACCGGAGCTGTACCAGGAAGTAGCTCAATCCCAAACTCCAATTCATGGTTCAGAGGTAAACCCGGTAGCTTCTCAGGAAAGACGTCTAAAAAATTTTTTACCGTTCTGATGTCCTTAACAGAAGAGTGTCTAGAATCAGAAACACTTACATAAGCTAAGAATGCCTCACAACCCTTACGAACCAGCTTCTCTACCACCAGCGCAGAGATTACATTAGACAAATAATTTCGGCGTTCTCCAATAAAGGCTACCTCATTATCCTCATCAGTCCTCAATACGACCCCCTTAGTCACACAATCCAAATTGACACGGTGTTTGACCAACCAGTCCATCCCCAGAATTAAGTCGAACTCCCCAAATAGAAGCTTCATCAGATCAGCCAGAAAGATTTCCCCTTGAACCTCTAAAGGGACATTTCTAAACAACTTGTTAACCCTTATAGATTGTCCCAACGGACTCAGTACGATAACCTCACTCATAGTCCTCTCAACCAAAATCCCCAAGTTTTCAGACATAGTACAGGCTATATAGGAGTGAGTGGATCCTATATTTATCAATGCAATATAGGGTACATCATGAATTAAAAACGTACCCTAATGGCATCTGGAACATCTCTGTCCTTTCAGCGGCGTGTAGCATAAACTAGAGCCGACTGCCTCCCCTCCTTCTATCCAATACCTCTTTTTGGTGCTCTCTATCCGCAACTGATCGTATCTATCAGAGTCTTAAAAATTTATATAAAGAATGATAGAGCCTAGAACTAACTGCAACAACGATTGAAGCAAGTGCACCTATCAAACAGTAGTATAGTTGTGGCAAGACCGGATTGTCAAACCCAAAGGAACCAAAAGTACTAATACTAACTTTCTTTTTATTATTTAGCCTAAGAATTAAAGGAATTTTTATCTAATTCAAAATTAACTAACAACTAAGCTAAAGATGCAAAGACAAAGAGAATGAATTTGGGAAAATAACTTGTGAGAAAAACCAATTGATTAAGACAATACCCGAGGAAGAATCCACCCAGACTTCACTTGTTATCTAACTCTAAACTAGACGATTTATTCACTTGACTTTATCCGTAGGATTCCTTAATTTCTATTAATACCTCTTTCAAGGCTACTAACGTCTAACCCTAGGTTGATTAATTGAAATCTCTTTCTAATTAAAACCTCTAGAATTGCATTAACTCAATCTATGGACTTCCGTATTAGGTTTGAACCTAATCCGGTAAATTTTCGTCACCCTATTTCTAGGCACGTGAGCAACTCCGCTTATCTATACTAGATCTACTCTTAGGCAGGGACTTTTGCTCCACCACCTAAGCACATCAATACTTGAATCAATATCCCGGAAAAACCAAAACAAGAGTTAAGAACACATAGTTAAGAACAAATCAAGTATTTATCATATAGTTCAGTAAACGATAACAAGATTCATCTTAGGTTTCATCCCCCTCAGGTATCTGGGGGTTTAGTTCATAATGATAAAAGAATACATCTCAAAAGAAAAGATAAAACAAAACATAAGAAAACCCTAAAACCCCCTGAAGGAATTGAATGAGAGATCCTCTATCTTGAGTATAACTCCGGCTTCTTGAGATGAATCGACTGGCTATTCTTCAAGTGAATCCCACAATTCTAGCCTCTCTAGCTCGGCTCCTTGGCCTAGTTGGACGCCCCCTAAAGGTTGGCCTCTAGGGTGTTTATAGAGTCTTTTGGAATGGCTTTCTTTGCTTCTAAGTACCCTAATTTGATTGAAACTCTTCTTTCTCACGTCAGAGACATGCCCATGGTACACGCCCGTGTGAATCGTGGCCAGGCCATGTTCGAGACTATTAAGGAGGCACGGCCATGTGGTCTTGGGCCCAGGCTGTGTTGATTTCGTGATATGGCCCATTTACTCTATTTTGGGCCCGTTTCTCGTTCTTTTCATCCTGGTGCTCTTCTGAATATAAAACATGAAAACAAAGGATTAAGAGCACCAAATTACACAATTCAAGGCTTAAATCATCCAAAACGTATGCTAAATGTGGGATTAAAATATGTTCATATTACGGTTTATTGATCACTGTAAATCAGAGTTTTAAAATTTATAAAAAGAATGATCGAACCTGGAAACTAACTCTGACAACGATTAAAGGCAAGTGTATCTATCGAACAGTAGTATAGCTTACGCAAGACTGGATTATCGAACCCAAAGGAACCAAAAGTACTAATACTCACTTTTTTTTTATTATTTAGCCTTAAAAATAGAGTGAAGTTGCTTAAACTAAATTGACGAAGACTAAGCTAAGGGCACAAAGACAAAAAGAACGAATTGGAAAATAACTTGAAGAAAAACTCAATTGATCACGATGATACCCTCAGGAAGAATCCACCTAGACTTCACTTGTTATATAACCTTGAACCATATGATTTATTTACTTAGCCTGATCCGTAAGACCCCCTAACCTATATTAAACCCTCTCTCGAGGCGAATAACGTCTAACCCTAGGTTAATTAGTGGAACTCTCATTCGCTTATAATAACACCTAGAATAGCAGTAAATCGATCAATGGACTCCCATATTAGGTTTCACCCTAATCTGGCAAAATCTCGTCACCCTATCACTAGGCATGCGATCAACTCTGCTTAATTATGCTAGATCTACTCTTAGGCAGGGTCTATTCCTCCTCCACCTAAGCACATCAGATTGGATTAAGCAACATAATTAAGAACAAACTAAGTAATTATCATATAATTTAGAAATCAAATAACAAGATTCATCTAGGGTTCATCCCCTTCAAGTATCTGAGGGGTTTAGTTCATAAAGTAAAGAAAAAACATCACAAGAGAAAGGATAAAACAAAACATAAGAAATCCTTAAAACCCCCTGAAGGAATTGAAGGAGAAATTCGCCGTCTTGAGTATAACTCTGGCTTCTTGGGATGGATCAACTGGCTATCCTCGTGTTATTCCCACAATTCTGGCCTCTTCGGCTTGTCTCCTTGGCCTAGCTTTTACGCCTTTTCAATGGTGGCCCTTAGGGGATATATATAGGCTCTTGGAATGCGACTCTTTCTCCCTAAGTATCCTTTTTCGACTAAAATTGCTCTTTCCAGCGATAGAGGCACGGCCATGGCACACGCCCGTGTGGATCGACTTCAGGCCGTGTTTAGATTTCTAATTTGAGGCACAGCCATGTGAGGCGAGATTGAGGCCGTGCTCTAGGTGATCTGCGAGGCACGACCGTATGTCTTTTAGGCCAGGCCGTGACGATTTCGTGCTAAGGCCCATTTACTCCGTTTTGGGCCCATTTTGTGTTCTTTTCATCCTCGGGTGCTTTTCTAGGTATAAGACATGAAAAGAAAGGATTAAAAGCACCTTTTTATATAAATCAAGGAATAATTCATCCAAAAGTAACCTAAATGCGGGATTAAAATATGTTACTTTTACGATTTATCAAATACCCCCACACTTAAGCTTTTGCTTGTCTTCATGCAAAATTCTCAACTTACAATTAAAACGAACTTTCCATGATTCATAATTCCTATTGACAATGTCTTATACTAATTCATAGATAATTTATACATGGATAATTTAACTCAAAGAGTCCTAAAGATTCAAACAAGATAAGTCATAATTTGTAGCACGAAAATATAGGTGTTTCCCTTCATCTAAATAATTACCTCTTGATTCAAAATCGTCAAGGATTGTCATCCTCACAAAGATTCACTCAAATCACACTAAAGTGTTTTAAGGTTCAGGAAAAAGCACTCATAAGTCAAACCTGAAAAGTTAATCCCATAGGCTTGCCTAAAAATCAAATCTCCACCACTGTTAAAATGAGATGATAAACAGATCAAAAGGTCTTTATTAAGGTTGTAACGGGGCTGGGGTTAAAGGTGTGGATAAAGGCTGAAATTAGAACGTTAGAATCGAGATTGAATTGTCAAGAACCTATCTAAAAATTTCTGAGATAATAATTACATCAACTGGAAATAATAAACCTACTAATACGAGCTTTTTCTTTTGATAATTTAACTTTAACTGTATAAGCTCACTCTTCATAATACTAATACTGAATATACTTTGATTTTTTTTTAGAACAAACTAATAAAGATAACTTCAACTCATAATAAAAACTTAGGTAACTAATTAAATCATATCTCGATTAAGGGGTAGTCAAAAGGAAGGGTGATAACAAATACAAAGGGTTTTGGGTTATTAGTAGGTAAGTCAATAAAAAGGGTTGTTAGGATCAACGGGGTTCGTAGGGGTTAATTATGGAGGTAGGATTTTTAGTGGAGTGAGTGGATTAAAACCTAGGTGCCTTTATCATCTCTGTATATCAAATCATAACTGTGGTCTCAACGTGTATAAACAAGGTAAGTTCTAGAATAACAGTTCATGGTTGACACACTCATAATTAATAAAGTGAGCATGAAAAAGAATATAAGCTCTATAGGGCTCAAAATCTCACAAAAGTTATGGGTATCTTGAAAAATAAACTTATCATGCTTGATTCTCTAATATTCTTCAAATTTAATTATCAATGCACAATTAACTATGACTTATTCAAAAACATGTCAACAAAAATAAAAAATCATTATAAATTTCATCCTAATTTGTAATATGACAAATTTGCTTACAAACAAGACTAAATCAGGGATTTGAGAATAATGCAAAAAAAAAAAAAAGTTAGGCAAAATTTGAGACTCATGCAAAAAAATTTAGATACTTTTACCCCCTCACATTTAAGATGTACATTGCCCTCAATGTACAAAGATGTATAATGACATTTAAGGGATAAATCAAAAGAGAAGAGGAAAGAAACTCCCTGAGTTTTGGATGTTTTTTCCGGAGGAGTGTCTTTGGTGGTGGCGATGGACAGTCTGGATGACGGACCTGCGCTAGATGTATAGATTAGGTAGCGCTTTGAGAAGTGGCCAGGAATTATTAAGACCTAATTAAAATAAACTAAATATATAATTAAAGATAAGAGAGATAAAGAAAGAGGAAACAAAAATGTAAACCAAATGAACATAAAAGATAAATGGACCGAAGAATCCTTATTGACGGATGGTTCGCGAGGTGGGTGTGACCTCTAAGGTAGGGGAGGTGCTGTCGGTGGCTGAAGAGGCGTGATTCCCTAGCAGCCTGATGAACCTGACACTAAGAAACTGAAATTAATTAAACTAAATTAAGCAAAAAATTGTCAAAGGGAAGGAAATTGAAGCAAAAGAGAAAAGAAGAATAAAAACTATATGGTCTCAAAGACCCTTGGCTTGTTGTTTGGACGAAGCTGCCGGAATGAACTCATGTGAATTGTTCTCTTTTGAGGATTTTGGCCTTTTACGCTTAGCTCAAGAGTTTGGACACTGTTCTTAAAGGAAAGAGAGAGATTTTGAAGGAAGAAAGGAGGAAGAAGGAAATGGGGAGAGGGAGAAGGGCTGTGGGGTTTATATAGAATTTCAAATCTGGCACGTTCCCACGCCCATGGACCGAGGGTGTGTCAATTCACACAGCCTGTTCGCACGGTTGTGTGCCTAGGCGTGTTGGCTGTCCATGGCCGTTCTTTTCCAAGCCACGCCTATTTTCAACAAGTCAGTATATTTGCACGGATTAAGGGCACGGGTGTGGTCTGCCCATGGTTGGTAAGCCAGTAGCTTCACACGGCCGAGGGGCACGGCCGTGCGGATTTTTCAGTGCCCGTGTTGAGGGTGGTTGGATCCGTGACATTGGGATTAGATGGTATTTTATTTGTACGGCCTCTGCTTAGTCAGTGCAGTGGTTCCGGTGGTCCACACAACCATGGGCACGGCCGTGTGTATGGTCGTGTGACCTGGGAACCTGCACTTTTGGTTAGTGTAAAAAGAGAAAAATAAAGAAAATGAAAGGGAATGAAAACAAATTTAAAAAGAAATAGGGTTAGTACTCGGGTTGCCTCCCGAGAAGCGCTTGTTTATAGTCTTAAGCTAGACTTTTCCTAGTATTTGAAAAAAAAAATTAGGGAGGTTTAAAAGTTTGAATATCTTCCCTCATGCTTACAATTCTATTTTCGTGATAAAGTTGAAGTCGAGAATCGTTTACCTTGAAATTGCCGAATATTGGATTGCTTACCTCGACTGTTTCATGTGGGAAGATATCGTGTACCTTAAGAAGAATTTCTCCCTTTGCCTTCAGGTCTGTTGTGGTGATGTTAGGATTGGCTTTGTCTAACAGTACATGGTCTCTTATTTTAAAGTGATTTGATGTCCCCACGAGCTCTTCTGGTGGTTCCTTTGGTTTTACTTCGTGTGGATCCGACTCTTCTTTGTGTAACCCTAGTTTTTCCTTGAAGTGCGCTTTCCACTCGTCTAATTCATTGGGTTGAATCCTTTGCTCCTTGTGAGTTATTTCTTTGTTGGCACTGAACTGAGGATCCGGTTCAATCGTTCCTTTTTTCGGTGGTTCCTGAAAAGAAGGTGTAATTGAATGGTTATCAAAAGAATTTTCTTTCTCACCTTGGTTCTTTGATGACCTGGCTGAGTCGAGGGCTTGAAGACTAATTGAGTCATCACCTACACAAAGTATGAGCTCGCCTATGGCAACATCAATTTTAGTCTTGGCAGTTGCTAGAAAAGGTCTTCCTAAAATTAAGGGGATCAAATTGTCCTCATCCATGTCTAAGACAACAAAATCTACTGGGAAAACAAATTTATCTATTTTAACGAGAACATCTTCGATAATGCCCCCAGGAATTCTAATAGTTTTATCAGCTAATGAACACTCATCCTAGTTTGTTTGGGATTCCCTAGACCTAGTCGTTTAAACAACGTATAAGGCATGACATTTATGCTTGCCCCTATATCAGCTAACGCGTTATCAATATTTAAACTACCAATTAAACATGGAATTGTAAAACTCCCTGGATCTTTTAGCTTCTGTGGTAGTCTATTTTGTAGAATTGCTGAGCACTTTGCATTGAGTTCCACATGTGGTTCTTTGTCTAATTTTCGTTTGTTTGTCAAGAGCTGTCTTAAAAATTTCCTCGAGTCTGGCATCTGAAAAAGAGATTCGAGAAGAGGTAAGTTAATATGTAATTTCTTTAAAAGTTTAAGAAACTTACCAAACTGTTCCTCTGAATCGTCTTTTTTTATTGCTTCGGGATAAGGTATGCGAGGTTTGTACTCTTTGATTATCAGTTTTGGCTTTTCTTGTGCTACCTCTGTTGTACCTTCGTCTACCTTGTTTTCTGGTATTGGATTGGGTTCATCTAAACCCTTTACTGTCCTGAATTGTGATGGCTTGAATTTGCTCCTTAGGGTTAATCTCGGTGTTACTTGGTAAACGTCCTTGCGATCGTTCTGACATCAGCTTTGCAAGTTGTTCGATTGCATTAGTAACTTCCTTTACTGACTTAGTGATTTCGCCGATTTGACTCTCGTTGTTTTTTATTATTCTCTCAGTTTCTTAGAGACTTTTTTCTGTGTCCACTGAGAATTTTGTCAGCATCTCTTCGAGGGTTGGTTTCTTCTCTTATGGATATGGCTGAATTTGGAAGTTTTGAGGAGGTTGTTGTCTTTGATTTCCTTGACCTCCCCATGAAAAATTTGGATGGTTCCTCCAACCTGGATTATAAGTGTTACTATAAGGATTATTATTAGATCTGAAATTGTTACCTATATAGTTCATCTGTTCGCTCTCTGCTTCCGGTTGGTAGGGTGGGTACTCAGGATTCGCCACGGTTCCACTTGTGTCGCATTTGCATGACTGGATGTGCCTGCAAAGAATACAAACTATCAATCTTTTTATTCATCATCTCTATCTGCATTGATAACATGGTCATTACATCTATGTTGAAAACTCCTGCCGATTTTGTTGGTTTTGTCCTATTAACTTGCCACTGATAATTATTCAGTGGCATCTCCTCAATAAATTCGTAGGCTGCTTCAGGAGTTTTATTATTCAATGTTCCACCGGCAGCTGAATCGATCAGTTGCCTTGTTGAAGGGTTCACACCGTTGTAAAAGGTTTGGACTTGAAGCCACAAAGGTAAGCCATGGTGTGGAAATCTCCTCACGAGATCCTTATATCTCTCCCATGCATCGTATAACATTTCTAGATCTATCTGCACAAAAGAAGATATATCATTCCGTAATTTAGCCGTTTTGGCCGGTGGGAAATATTTCATTAAAAACTTTTCGGTCATTTGATCCCATATAGTGATTGACCCTCGTTGTAACGAGTTGAACCATTGTTTGGCTTTATTTCTCAATTAAAAAGGGAATAACCGAAGACGAATGGCATCATCAGAAACGCTATTTATTTTGAAGGTATCACAAAACTCTAAGAAATTAGCTATGTGAGCATTTGGGTCTTCGTCCTGCAAACCATCAAATTGAACAAACTGTTGAATCATCTGTATTGTATTAGACTTTAATTCAAAATTATTGGCAGTTATAGCAGGCCTAGCAATACTCGATTCTGCTCCTGTTAAATGCGGTTTAGCATAATGAAACATTGTACGTGGAGCATTGCATTCCCTCACATCTTGTGGTGGTGGATTAATCTCGTCCATCCCTTCAGTAGGATTGGACCTGTCTTCTTCCTCTTTTTCTGTGTAATTTAGGGCTCGCCTGATTTCTCGGCGATTCTTGCGAGCGGTCGCTTCAATATCACTGTCGTATACTAAAGGTCCTCTTGGGTTCTTTCTAGTCATAAACTAGATGTACCTAGAAAGAAAGAAAAAAATTAGCAAAATTAAAATTTAATCTAAATAAAACAAAAATAAATTGCAGAAAATAAAAATAATGGCTAAAGTAATAACATAGAGTTTTCTTAATATTTTAGTTCCCCGGCAACGGGGCCAAAAACTTGATCGCTGTAAATCAGAGCTTTAAAATTGATAAAAAGAATGATCGAACCTGCAAATTAACTCTGACAACGGTCAAAGGAAAATGTACCAATCGAACAGTAGTATAGCTTAGGCAAGACCGGATTATCGAACCCAAAGGAACCAAAAGTACTAATACTCACTTTCTTTTTATTATTTAGCCTTAAAAATAAAGAGAAGTTGCTTAAACTAAATTGATGAAGACTAAGCTAAGGACACAAAGACAAAAAGAATGAATTGGAAAATAACTTGAAGAAAAACTCAATTGATCCCGATGATACCTTCAGGAAGAATCCACCTAGACTTCACTTGTTATCTAACCTTGAACCATATGATTTATTTACTTAGCCTGATCCGTAAGACTCCCTAACCTATATTAAACCCTCTCTCAAGGCGAATAACGTCTAACCCTAGGTTAATTAGTGGAACTCTAATTCTCTTATAATAACCCACTAGAATAGCAGTAAATCGATCAATGGACTCCCATATTAGGTTTCACCCTAATCCGGCAAAATCTCGTCACCCTATCTCTTGGCGTGCGATCAACTCCGCTTAATTATGCTAGATCTACTCTTAGGCAGGGTCTATTCCTCCTCCACCTAAGCACATCAGAATGGATTAAGCAATATAATTAAGAACAAACTAAGATTATCATATAATTTAGAAATCAAATAACAAGATCCATCTAGGGTTCATCCCCTTCAGGTATTTAAGTGGTTTAGTTCATAAAGTAAAGAGAAAACATCACAAGAGAAAGGATAAAACAAAACAAAGGAAATCCCTAAAACCCCTGAAGGAATTGAAGGAGAAATCCGCCGTCTTGAGTATAACTCCGGCTTCTTGGGATGGATCAACTGGCTATCCTCGCGTTATTCCCACAATTTTGGCCTTTCTGGCATGGCTCCTTGGCCTAGCTTTTACTTCTTTTCAATGGTGGCCCTTAGGGAATATATATAGGCTCTTGGAATGCGATTCTTTCTCCCTAAGTATCCTTTTCTGACTGAAATTGCTCTTTCCAGCGACAGAGGCACGGCCATGGCACACGCCCGTATGGATCAACTTTAGGCCGTGTTCGGATTTCTAATTTGAGGCACGGCTGTGTGAGGTGGGATTGAGGCCGTGCTCTAGGTGATCGGCGAGGCACGGCCGTGTGTCTTTTAGGCCAGGCCGTGTCAATTTCGTGCTAAGGCCCATTTACTCCATTTTGGGCCCGTTTGTGTTCTTTTCATCCTCGGGTGCTTTCCTAGGTATAAGACATGAAAAGAAAGGATTAAAAGCTCCTTTTTATATAAATCAAGGAATAATTCATCCAAAAGTAAGCTAAATGCGGGATTAAAATATGTTACTTTTACGGTTTATCATTTATCAAATACCCTCACACTTAAGCTTTTGCTTGTCCTCATGCAAAATTCTCAACTTATAATTAAAACGAACTTTCCATGATTCACAATTCCTATTGACAATGTCTTATCCTAATTCATAGATAATTTACACATGGATAATTTAACTCAAAGAGTCCTAAAGATTCAAACAAGATACGTCATATTTTGTAGCATGAAAACATAGGCGTTTCCCTTCATCTAAATAATTACCTCTTGATTCAAAATCGACAAGGATTGACATCCTCACAAAAGATTCATTGAAATCACTCTAAAGTGTTTTAAGGTTCAGGGAAAAGCACTTATAAGTCGAACCTGAAAAGTTAATCCCATAGGCTTGCCTGAAAATCAAATCTCCACCACTGTAAAATGAGATGATACACAGATCAAAAGGTCTTTAAAAAGGGTTATAACAGGGCTTAGGTTAAAGGTGTGGATAAAGGCTGAATTAGAGGGTTAGAATCGAGATTGACTTGACAAATTACCTAACTAGAAATAATGAACTGACAAGGAATAATTACATCAATTGAAAACTTCGTTACTAATAATAGGAGCTTCTTCTTCAAGATTTGGAATTTTCATGTATAAGCTCAGTTGATATAGGACTAATAATGAATATACTTTGAAATTTTTTATTTTTTTTAAGAACAAATCATAATACATAATAAAAGATGAATTCAACTACTGAAATAAAATAATTAGGCAACCGATCAACTCAAATCTTGACAGAAAGGGTAGTCAAGGAATGGTGATAACAAATACAAAGGGTTTTGGGTTAATATTAGTGGGTGAGTCAATAAAAAGGGTTGTTAGGATGAAAGGGGTTCACTAGGGGTTAATTATGAAGGTAGGCTTTTAATGGAGTGAGTACGTTAAATCCTAGGTGCTTTTATCATCTCTGTATATCAAATCAATGATGTGGTCTTGACATGTATAATTGAAGCAACTTCTAGAATAACAAATCAATGTTGACACACTCGTAATAAAAAGTGAGCATGAAAGAATGTATGCTCTTAAAAGCTCAAAATCTCACAAAAATTATGGGTTTTTGATATCAACCTTGTAAATTTCAAACTTCAAGGTAATAATTAGATTCAGGTAGATAGCCTAACAAATTTTAATTTTTTGAAAATAGACTTACCATGCTTGATTCTCTAGTCTCCTAAAGTTTAAATCATCACTGCACAATTATTAATGACTTAATTTGAAACATATCAATAAAAATCATAAATAAAAAGAAATTTTGTTCTAATCATAATATGGGAAAATTACTTAAGAACAAGGTATAATTCAAGGCATAATTCAGGGATTTGAGAATAATGCAGAAAGTTAGGCACTTTCTCGAAATAAATATTCACCCCCACACTTAAGATGTACATTGCTCTCAATGGACAAAGATATATATGAAATTTAAGAGATAGGGAAAGGTGAAACTTCCTGAATTTGGATGGCTTCCTTGAGTTGGGAGTGTCATGGTGTGGTTGCCGCCGACAATCACTGCGCTAGATCAAGAAATTGAGAAGCTCGTGAAGAATTAGCCAGGAAATAATAATAATAATTCAAAATATACTAAATATATATTTAAAGATAAGAAAGATAAAGAGAAAGAAAATAGAAAGGAAAATGAAATTACAAGAAAAGATGAATGGACCGAAGAGTCTTTATTGTTAGATGGTTCGCGAGGTGGGTGTGATTTCTAAAGCTGCGGTGCGGTGGTGGTCGTTGTGTGATTCCCTAGCAGCCTTTAGAACCTAAATCAAAGAAAACAAAATTGAATAGATTAAATTAAGTAAAAGAAAAATAAAGAAAAGGAAAATAAAGGAGAAGTGAAAATGAAAAGAGAAGTTAAATGGACTCAAAGGTCCTTTTCCTATCAAGTTAATGAAGCGGCCGGCATGAACTTATGTAGATCAGTCTCACAAAGGGAGACTGTGCTTAGATCCTTCCGCTTCTTCGACATGGCTATGGTGCAAATCAAGAGTTAGAAGTATGAAGAAAGGTGAGAATGAAAAGGGAGGGGAGTGTAAGAGTTGTGGAAGAAGGAGAATTGGGGTAGGTGGGGAGAGGGGAGGGGTGGTTTTAAATAGAAAATTTAGGTCTAGTACATCCCCACGCCCGTGTACCATGGGCGTGTCAAGTCACACAGCCGTGTTGCATGGTCATGTTATGCTTCGTTCGTTTCTGCCACGCCCATGGACAGGTCGCCACGCCCGTGTTTGGTAAAGTAGTGTCGGCCACGGCCGCATTGCACGGCCTTGGTGTTCAGTTGAGGGCCGTGGCTTGAAGATATTTTTTGTACTGTGTCATACTATCTCTGCCATGTCAGTACGTACATCCGTAGCTTCCACATGGCCACAGCCACGGCCATGTGTAAGGCCGTGTGGTGTGGAAATCTACACTTGGTTAGTTTATAGTTAGGTGCTAAAAATAAAAGAAAGAATAAAAAATGTAAAAATTAATGGGGTTAGTACTCGGGTTGCCTCCCGAGAAGCACTTGCTTATAGTGTTAAGCTAGACTTATGATCGCTGTAATCAGAGCTTTAAAATTTATAATGAATGTAACATCCCGAAATTGGACCTAGAAGAATTGGGGCTAATGGGCTTTGGGCGTAGTAGCGTTTAAAATTTTTGGAGAACAAGAGATCGGCTTAAGTGTAAGTTGGACCTATTAGATAAGTGATTTTGGAAGGTTAGAGGGCTTCTATGAAGTCCCGAGATCAAACTTTGGCTTTGGGAAAATTTTGGTTTAAGGCGAGAAAAACCTTGGGAGTTAATAGGCAGGCTTTAAGAATAAAATATAGAGAAAAATGACACAAGTGGAGTGTGTGGTGTAGTGGTAAAGTGACGCCACATAAGAGGTAAGGGGGTGACGCCACAAGGAAGGAAAGAGGTCCAAGGTTCAAGTCTTGGCTCTTGCATTTTGGTTTTCTTTTTACATGGACCTTAGTATATGGCTATAGATATATATTTAGTTACGCATGGTTTAAGACACAAGAGAAGCTTGTGGCCAAGTGGTTAGCGGCATGGATTATGTTGCAAGGGAGCCTGGGTTCGGATCTCATGAAAAGCAAGGGAGTATTTATTTTGTGGTGTGTACGGGAAGAGTTTGAGTTGGATTTAAACTCTGCTGATGGAAGAATCCCACATCGGAAAGATACAAAGAAGGAAAGTGAGAAGCTAACTATATATAGAGCATTCTAGGAGGAGAGTGAATACACCTTGGAGGGCGTTTGGGCACAGGAGTGGTCGGAGCGCGGATTAGCACCAGATTCCTATCAGGTGTGTAACTCTCTCTACTCTAGCTGTAGAGTGGCAAACGCCGAAGTGTCAGTCACGGTAATAGTAGCCACTCGAGCGTTCGAGCGTACATGTAGGGCTCCGACACGATAGTTGAGGCCATCAGTAGTATTCTTATGGGTTGGGGCTGCTTGGGCCACGATGGGCCGAAGTGGGCCCAATGGGCTTGTGGGCCCAATGGGCCTATGGGCCCAATGGGCCTATGGGCCCAATGGGCTAAAATTGTATGATGGTGTAGTATATAGTGAACTAGACTAGGTGAATCTCATATACATGGCTAGATTTGTGTTAGGTGGGCCACACGAGCGTGTGGGCCCGAATGGGTGAAATCGAGTTTTAGGCCCAATTGTTCGGTACGACGGGAAATGGTAGTTGAGTCGCTTGAGGCAACATTAGGCCTTCGGAAAGGCCATTGTAGGTGCAAAATTACTGAAATACACTTAGTGGGTAAATTACCAAAATACCCCTAGAAGGTAAATTACTGTTATACCCTTAGAGGTTGGATAGCTTGATTATGTTGTATTTGTTATTCTGATTATGATGGTAATTCGTTTCATACGTTATCTTTGATATATGATTTGCATACATGTCATACTGCATACACGAATTACTATGTCATGACATGTTGCATGGGCTTGGGGTATGATGTGAAGAGGGAGGAAACATGATCTCTTTAGACTGTCACCAGTGGTTTGGTACCACAAGTGGGTTGGCCCCACATATGATATTTTGTGACTAAGTCTCAGTGGTTTGGAACCACCAGTGGTTAGGTACCATATATATTATTTCTGTGACTCGTCCCAGTGGTTTGGCACCACAGTGGGTTGGCCCCATATATGATTATTTGTGACTTTTGTCACTAGTGGTTAGGTACCACAAGTGGGTTGGCCCCACATACTATTATTTGTGACTTTTGTCACCAGTGGTTTGGAACCACCAGTGGTTAGGTACCACCAATGGCTAGGTGCCACAAAAGTTGGGTAGATTCTGGAGATATGGAGGGTGGATAATAGGTTAGTTGGGCTAAATTACATACATACATAATATATATGAATTTGTGTGAGAGCCCAGAGCTCGTTCAAGATGGGGATTTACACACTGAGTCTTGGTGACTCACCCCCTCTGTTTAATTTTGCAGGTAATCCTTAGACCGCGAATATGGAGCCGAGGTGGACTCGAGGTGGCCATGCATCATATTTTAAGTAACTCTATCTTTAATATTTATTTTGGATTATTACTATTTTAATTTGGATTTTTTTTGGGTATTGTAATAAGGCCACTATAACTTTAATTTTGGTATTTTATTTCGTTTAGCTTTTAATTTGATTACTGCCTATTATTATTAAATGTTCAATACGGAAATTTCCTAAACCCTTAATAACCATTTTCCAAAATGTTAACAAAGGATAACAAGTGAATAAATAATTAAACTCAAATTTTTTAACAAACGCGCAGTTTTTAAACAACCCTTTTATGTGACATGCCAGATCCAGTCGTAACGTTTAGGTCGGGTTTAGGGTGTTACAATGAATTTGATCGAACCTGGAAACTAGCTCTGACAACGATTAAAGGCAAGTGTACCTATCGAACAGTAGTATAGCTTAGGCAAAACCAGATTGTCGAACCCAAAGGAACTAAAAGTACTAATACTAACTTTCTTCTTATTGTTTAGCCTTAAAAATAAAGTGAAGTTACTTTAATCTAAATTAACGACTACTAAGCTAAAGACACAGGACAAAAAAAATGAATTGGAACATAACTTGAAGGAAGACTTAGTTGATTTCGACGATACCCTCAGAAAGAATCCACCTAGACTTCTCTTGTTACCTATCACTGAACCATATGATTTCTTTACTTAGCTTGTTCCGTAAGACTCACTAACGTATATAAAACCCTCTCTCAAGGCGAATAATGTCTAACCCTAGGTTAATTAGTGGAACTCTCGTTCGCTTATAATAACCCCTAGAATAGCAGTAAATCGATATATGGACTCCCATATTAGTTTTCACCCTAATTCGGAAAAATCTCGTCACCCTATTTCTAGGCGTGCGATCAATTCTGCTTAACTATGCTAGATCTACTCTTAGGCAGGGTCTATTCCTCCTCCACCTAAGCACATGAGAATTGGATTAAGCAACATAATTAAGAACAAACTAAATAATTATCATATAATTCAGAAATCAAATAACAAGATTCATCTAGGTTTCATCCCCTTCAGGTATCTGAGGAGTTTAGTTCATGATGAATAAAGAAAACATCACAAGAGAAAACATAAAACAAAACATAAGAAATCCCTAAAAATCCCTAAAGGAATTGAAGGAGAAATCCGCCGTCTTGAGTATAATTCCGGCTTCATGGGATGGATCAACTAGCTAACTTCAAGTGATTCCCTCAATTCTAACCTTTTCGGCTTGGCTCCTTGGCCTAGCTTTTACGACTTTCAATGGTGGCACTTAGGGGATATATATAGGCTCTTGGAATGCGATTCTTTCTCCCTAAGTATCCTTTTCCGACTGAAATTACTCTATCCAGCGATAGAGGCATGGCCATGGCACACGCCCGTGTGGATCGACTTCTGGCCGTGTTCGGATTTCTAACTTGAGGCACGGCCGTGTAAGGTGGGGTTGAGGCCGTGCTCTAGGTGATCGGCGAGGCACGGCCGTGTGCAATTTGGGCCAGGCCGTGTCAATTTCGTGCTAAGGCCCATTTACTCTATTTTGGGCCCGTTTTGTGTTCTTTTCATCCTCGGGTGCTTTCCTGGGTATAAGACATGAAAAGAAAGGATTAAAAGCACCTTTATACATAATTCAAAGAATAATTCATCCAAAAGTAAGCTAAATGTTGGATTAAAATATGTTGCTTTTATGATTTATCAAATACCCTCACACTTAAGCTTTTACTTGTCCTCAAGCAAAATTCTGAACTTACAATTAAAACGTACTTTCCATGATTCACAATTCCTATCGACAATGCCTTATCCTAATTCATAGATAATTTATACATGGATAATTTAACTCAAAGAGTCCTAAAGATTCAAACAAGATAAGTCATACATTTGTAGCACGAAAACATAGGTGTTTCCCTTCATCTAAATAATTACCTCTTGATTCAAAATCGACAAGGATTGACATCCTCACAAAAGATTCAGTCAAATCACTCAAAGTGTTTAAGGTTCAGGAAAAAGCACTCATAAGTCAAACTTGAAAAGTTAATCCCATAGGCTTGCCTGAAAATCAAATCTCCACCACTGTAAAATGAGATGATAAACAGATCAAAAGGTCTTTGTCAGGATTGTAATGGGGCTAGGGTTAAAGGTGTGGATAAAGGCTGAAATTAGAAGGTTAGAATCGAGATTAAATTGACAAGAACCTATCTAAATATTTCCGAGATAATAATTACATCAATTGAAAATAATAATAAACCTACTAATACGAGCTTTTTCTTTTGATAATTTGAACTTAACTGTATAAGCTCACTCTTCATAATACTGAATATACTTTGATTTGATGATTTTTTTTAATTAAGAACAAACTAATAAAGACAACTTCAACTCATAATAAAAACTTAGGTAACTAATCAAATCATATCTCGATTAAAGGGTAGTCAAAAGGAAGGGTGATAACAAATACAAAGGGTTTTGGTTTATTAGTAGGTGAGTCAATGAAAAGGGTTTTTAGGATCAGCGGGGTTCACTAGGGGTTAATTATTAGCGTAGGCTTTTTAGTGGTGTAAGTGGGTTAAAACCTAGGTGCCTTTATCATCTCTTTATTATCAAATCAAAAGTGTGGTCTCAACATGTATAAACAAGGCAAGTTCTAGAATAACAGTTCATAGTTGACACTCTCATAATCAAAAAGTGAGCACGGAAAAGAATTATGCCATATAAGGTTCAAAATCCCACAAAAATTATGGGTGTTTTGACATCATCCTTGTAAATTTCAAACTTCAAAGTAATATTCAAACTTAGGTTAACGACCTAGTAAAAATTTTAATTCTTGAAAAATAGACTTATCATGCTTCATTCTCTAGTATTCTTTAACTTCAATCATCAATGCACAATTAACTATAACTTAGTCTAAAACATGTCAATAAAAATCATAAATCATCAGAAATTTCATCCTAATTAGTAATATGAAAAATTTGCTCAAAAATGAGACTAAATCAGGGATTTGAGAATAATGAAAAAAAGTTAGGCTTTTTCTCAAATTAATTATTCACCCCCCACACTTAAGATGTACATTGCCCTCAATATACAAAGATAGATAATAATAGTTAAGGGATAAATCAAAAGAGAAGGGGAAAGAATACTCCCTGAGTTTTGGACGGTTTCCCTCGAGGATGGCATGGGTCATGGAGGTTATGGTAGAGGGGTCGGTCTGGATGACCAGCCTGCGCTAGATGAAGAAATTGGGGAGCTCATGAAGAATTAGCCATGATATAAAAAGTTTAAAATATCCTAAGTTTAGAAAAGAATAAAAGCAAGATGTAGTGAAGAAAAGCAAAAATGAAACTAAAATTGAAACCAAAGATAAATGGACCGTTTGGTCCTTATTGCTATATGGTTCGTGAGGTGGGTGTGACCTCTAAGGCTGTTGAGGTGCTGGCGGTGGCGGAAGTGGCGTGATTCCCTAACAGCCTGGCAAACCTGACACTAAGAAACTAAAAGAAAATTAAATGAATAGAGCAGAAGAGAAGTATAGATAAGGAAAATAAAGGAGAAGAGAAACAAAAGGAAAAATTAAAATGGTCTCAAAGACCCTTGGCTCGGTGTGTGGACGAAGCTACCGGCATGAACTCATGTTGAGGGTTTAGCCTCGAAAAAATGATGCTTGCTTTCTTCCGCTTCTTTGGCATGGCTTTGTGTAATTCCAAGGGGTTGAGAGACTTGGTATGATGGTAGTAAGTGTAACAGTCTGAATTTGACCCTAATTAGAACGGTGGTTTTGGGACCACGAATCCGAGTCTGAAATATTTTTAAATGATATATTCTATGTTTATTATATGTGATTTAATGTGTGTGAAAGTTTCATAGAAAAATTTAATCGTTTGTGTGTTCAATTTAACAAAAAAGGACTAAATTGCGTAAAGTGTAAAAGTTGCATACTATAGTGAGAAGTGCTAGAATGATAATGGCTTTCTAATATGAGGTATTAAATGAGTAAATAGCCCATTTTTAAGTTAATGGGTGGCATATGACAAGATTAACCTTAAGTTTTATATTATATAATTTTATATAATAAGGTTATATAAGTAAATGATTAAATGTTATAATATATGTTAATAAAACAAAAGAAAAATCATATCATCTTTTTGGTTGGTGAAGGCCGAATGTATAAGGAAGAAAGATAGGTTTTTAAGCTTCCAAAATTCGGCACTTGTGGGCTAAAGTTCAAGGTTAGTTTGATTTCGGTTTTCGATAATTTTTACTTTTTTGTGATCATTGCTTTGAATACTTCAAGACCCATGCCTGAAATTCTGATTTTGGTGAATATTTTGAAATGTGCCAATGATGAGTTTATGAGTTTTATGATGATAGTTGATGAATTATGAAAGATATATGTTAGATTAATATGTTTTGTCTTTGGATTTTTGGAAAATTTGAGTATTTGGGTTAAATAGCAAAAATGAATTTTTGAGGGGACCAAAATGCAAAATAAATGAAAGAAATGGACTTGTATAGTCCCTATGAATATTCAGCCCTAAGGCGTGATAGTGAAATTTTGTGTATTTTATGTTTTGTGCAAATAGGACTAAATTATAAAAATGTGAAACATTAGGGGTAAAATGGTAATTTGCCCATTTATGTGTTTTGGGACTAAATTGAGATGAAATGTGTTTGAATGAGCTAAATTTTAATGTGTCTAGATCAAGAGCAAAGAAAAACGGATTAGGATCGGGGAAAGGCGAAGGTTCCCAAATAGCCGGCCTACGTTGTTCGTCGACAGTCGAGGTAAGTCCCTAAGCAAGTATATGTTAAAGAATTATTTATGAACATATTAAATGAAAATATTTGCAAATTTTGAGTATAAATCCATGTGATGGCCGAATGGGGTAGTATGTATTATTGGATTGATTTTATTTTGTTAAAGTAATGTGAATAAGTAAGTTCGGTTTGATATGTGAAAGAAATACGAAGTATACGAAATGTTTGTGAATTTAGCACTAAGTAATGTGAAATGAATGGTTAATAGTGTTCATATTCGGGCTTCGAGCCTAGCAGGCCTTGTGCCGGGCTTCGAGCCTAGCAGGCCTTGTGCTGGTGAATTATTTCGGGCTTATTGCCTAGCAGGCTTAAATGCCAGTGTTCAAACTTCGAACTTCGGGTCTAGCAGGCTTAATGCCGATGATTTGCTATAAACGGAAAATCCGAGAATCAAACAAGGTGAGTCACATATAGTGCTATGTGCTAAAAGCTCGGGTAAGAGTTAGCCTACTATATTAGTAAAGAATGAAGTGAGCTAATTTCTTATCGTTTAAATTAAATACGATGTGATGAAATAGACAATTCAATAAGTACTTTATTTTATAATGTTGAGCTTACCATTAATGTGTATGAACGTTACTTATATGTGAAATCGGATTATATATATGTATGTCATAGTGAAAACTCGGTTATAAAATGGAAAGATCAATGGTGAAAGAGTCGAAAGTGTTTTGCATATGTGTATAAGTAGATATAGAAGATCGATGCCTAAGGTTAGTTTATGTGATTCAGAATATGCGATATAATATGATATTCATGTGATTTGATAATGTACATGTTCATGATGACATAGTGATAATATTTAAATCAAGTGTGTTACTAGTATTCGGCTATGTACATTTTACATATTGAATATTTATGTTCAATACTATAAGCTTGGGGATTAAAATGTTTACATGTATGTTCATTACATTTATATTTGCTTGAGACTTACTAAGCTAGTGAGCTTACTTTGTGTGTATTCGCTGTTCGTTTTATAGATTTTGGTCAAGGTACGGGCTCGAAGGATCGTTGGTGAAGACAACCACACTATCACCCCTTTTTGGTACTTTCCAGCTAGTTGATTTCGAATTAAAGGCATGTATAGGCTAGATAAATGTTTGAATGATGTTCTATTCACATATATTTATATAGCCATGCGAAAATGGCTTGATCATTTTGTTTAAGTTGGTTTTATTTGTTCTTGGCTATGTGTGTGGTATGTTGGTTTCAATATTTCGGCTATGGTCTGTTTCTTTTAGTCAAGTATATGTAATATGCATTCGACATAATTGCTTGTTTAGGATACTAATGTTTGAATTAATTTAGTCATGTATTTTGGCATTAGATTAATGGTTGAATTTCATATGAAGGTCAATTTTTTTTATGTATTGGGTCATGATTTGATTTGTGGTAAAGCATGCTTCATGGTAGTATTCTTGAGATGGTTGGCCTAGATAAATTTTAAGTAATGAAAATGTTAAATTTATTCAACTTTGCAAATAATTTATTTGGGAATTGCTTTTAAGGTACGGTTTGGTATAAATTAAAATGAGAAATGGATACAAGCTATATATATGTGTTTAGGTTATGATAATTGATCATTTGGTTCAGTTTTCAAAGTGCATATGTATATTTGGTTTGTTAATGGATATGATGTGGTGGATGGCATAATTATATAAGTATAATGAATAAAAAGTTTCTTATGACCGAATAGGTAATTAATTTATTTGTTGAATGTGCATATTTTAACTATGCTATTAGATCATTCGTAATAAGTGAATTATTAATTGTTATATATGTTCAAGATGCTTTAAAGAAAAAATTATTATCATAGTTTATGTGCCTGATCTTGTATTGAATCAAATTGGTAGAGTATATGATAAGTTTGGTATATGTACTTTGGATTCTTTATAAGCAAGTGAACTTGATAGCTATGAATTGTTCTTTATATTTATTAATATACAATGAGATCAAAGTGATATGTTTGATATCCAGCTTATAAAATATTAGTTTTAAGTTGTGTGCTTTTTTTTTTTGGTTGGTAATGCCTCATAACCTTAGTCTGGCGACGAAGACAGGTTAAGGGGTGTTACATTTGATTGGTATCAGAGCTTATGGTTTAGTCGATTCTAGGAGTACCGTCGCGCGTGAGAGTCTAGCTATACATGGCTTAAGTTTTATAATACTATAGTGTGGTGACTTCTGACATTTCAAACTGTGTTTTATATAGTAAATGGATTATGATCCTGACAGAGCCGTAGCAGATGATGTAGAGAGTGTAGCACCTGATCGCGCACGCGGATCAGTGTCGGTAGATTCTCAACCAATTTCGGGTAGCCATGAGGGGGAGGCTAAACAAGCCTTCTACCAGATGATGAATGAATAGTTTACTCAGTTTGTTCAAAATAATCCGGCTGTACAACAACCTCCACCCCCGAATAATCCAACTCTGGTACCTTCAGCACCTCCGATGACAGATCCGATGAGATCTAGTAGGCCTCCCGTTGATAAAATCAGGAAATATAAGGCCGAAGAATTCAAGGCCAATGATGATGATGACGCAGAGCGAGCCGAGATGTGGCTTGATAACACTATTCGGGTACTTGATGAGCTATACTGTACTCCAGATGAATGCCTGAAGTGTGCTATATCTCTACTTTGGGACACTACATATCACTGGTGGAATACACTAGTATCAGTGGTTCCGAAACAAAAAGTGACTTGGGATTTCTTCCAGATCGAGTTCCATAAGAAATATATCAGTCAGAGATTCATCGATCAGAAACGAAAAGAACTTCTGGAACTAAAACAGGGTCATATGACTGTGACGGAATATGAGCGGAAGTTTGTCAGATTGAGCCGTTATGCCCAAGAGTGAATATCAACTGAAGCCATTATGTGCAAAAGATTTTAAGACGGTCTGAATGAGGACATAAAGTTGCTTGTTGGCATTCTTGAAATCAAAGAGTTCGTGGTGCTAGTTGAGCGAGCTTGCAAAGCTGAAGAGCTCGGAAAAGAGAAAAGAAAGGCTGAAATAGAAGCTAGAGACACTTGTAAAAGATCATCGAGTAAGACTTTCCATTTAGTGCCTAAGAAGTTCAAAGATGACATCGGCCGACATAGAGCTACTTCAGACCTGTCTAGATGAGATCGACCTCCAGTGAGTTCCCGAGCCACTTCGATGGCTAGTGTTGGTAATGTTCAGCAGAATCGGGCTTAGTGCAAGCATTGTGGAAAATGGCATTCTGGGAGTTGTAGATTTCGTGATCGGCCCTGCTTTAAATGTGGATCGTCGGACTATTTCATTCGAGAGTGCCCGACGCTAGCCGAGCAAAATACGGCTTAGAACACTAAACCGAGCAGTGCACCAACACGGGGCAGACCACCTAGACATTCAGGCAATGTAAGTGGCAGTCAGAGAGGGACGAAGGATACTACAGTTCGATCAGAGGCTCGAGCTCCAGCTAGAGCTTATGCTATACGAGCCAGAGAGGATGATTCTTCCCCAGATGTCATTACCTGTACTTTTACACTTTATGATACTACTGTGATTGCAATGATTGATCCTGGTTCGACTCATTCATATGTGTGTGAAACTTTAGTATCCAGTAAGACTCTGCCAGTTGAGTCTACTGAGTTTGTGATCCGTGTGTCCAACCCTTTGGGTAGATGTGTTCTCGTTGATAAAGTGTGTAAAGGTTGCCCGTTGATGATCGAGATTCCTGCTTTCCAGCCGATTTAATGTTGTTGCCCTTTGACGAGTTCGATATAATTTTGGGAATGGACTGGTTAACTTTGCATGATGCAATGGTGAATTGCCAAAGAAAAATTATTGATTTGAGATGTCAGAACGGTGAGATCATCCGAGTTGAATATAGTGATACCTACAGTCATATCCTCGATGCTACCCAAAAGTATGTGAGAAAAGGATGCGAAGCTTATTTGGCCTATGTATTGGATAATAAAGTGTCTGAAAAACAGATTGAATCTGTACCGGTTGTGTGTGAATACCCTGATGTGTTTCCTAAAGAATTATCGGGTTTACCACCAGTACAAGAGATTGAGTTTGGCATTGAATTAGTACTGGGGACGACTCCGATTTCGATATCTCCGTATCGGATGGCACCTACTGAGTTGAAAGAGTTGAAAGCACAGTTACAAGAGTTGACAGATAGGGGCTTTGCACGACCGAGTTTCTCTCCTTGGGGTGCACCAGTTCTATTTGTGAAAAAGAAAGACGGGACTATGCGAATGTGTATTGATTATCGGCAGCTAAATAAAGTGACAATAAAGAATAAATACCCATTACCTCGAATTGATGATTTGTTTTACCAGTTAAAAGCGGCTTCAGTGTTCTCAAAGATAGATCTGAGATCGGGTTATTATCAGTTGTGAGTCAGAGATTTAGATGTGCCAAAGACTGCATTCTGAACGAGGTACGGACACTTTGAGTTTCTGGTTATGCCTTTTGGAATTACTAATGCGCCTGCTATTTTTATGGATTTGATGAATCGGGTTTTCAGACAATTTTTTGATCAGTTTGTAGTAGTGTTTATTGATGATATACTGATCTACTCTAAAGATGAAACCGAGCATGCCAAGCATTTGAGATTAGTGCTACAAACTTTGCGAGATCAACAGTTGTATGCAAAGTTTAGTAAGTGTGAATTTTGGATGAAGGAAGTCAGCTTTTTGGGTCACGTCGTTTCAGCATCAGGTATTCGGGTTGATCTGAACAAAATATCGGCTATACTTGATTGGAAACCACCAAAGAATGTTTTTGAAATTCAAAGTTTTCTAGGACTTGCGGGATACTACAGATGGTTTGTGAAAGGTTTTTCTATGATAGCTACACCTTTGATAAAGCTACTACAGAAAGATGTCAAGTTCGAGTGGTCAGAAAAGTGTCAGAAAAGTTTCGATCAGTTGAAAGCCCTTTTGACCGAAGCTCCAGTGTTAGCTCAGCCTGAATCGGGTAAAGAATTTATTGTTTATAGTGATGCTTCTTTGAATGGTTTGGGTTGCATTTTGATGCAGGAAGGCAAATTCATAGCCTACGCTTCGAGATGATTGAAGCCTCACGAAAAGAATTATCTGACTCACGATCTGGAATTAGCAGCCATCATTTTTACATTGAAATTTTGGCGTCATTACTTATTCGGTAAGAAATGTCATGTTTACTCGGATCACAAAAGTCTGAAGTATTTGATGACTCAGAAAGATTTGAACTTGAGACAATGCAGATGGTTATAGCTGTTGAAAGACTATGAATTAGTAATTGACTACCATCCGGGAAAAGCTAACGTTGTTACAGATGCCTTAAGTCAAAAATCATTGTTTGCTCTTCGTGCGTTAAATGCACATATGGTTATGACTGGTGATGGTTCGATCATAGCTGAGTTAAAAGCAAGACAGATGTTTATTTAGCAAATTTGTGATGCACAGAAAATTGACAAAAATATGATTTGAAACACCCCAAACCCGGCCCACGAGCCTTGACGGATCTGGTATGTTCCTCGAGAAAACATTTGAAAATCTGTTTGTTACTTAGGAAAAATTCGTGTGGTTTTGAAGAAGGATTTGCTTGAGTTGGGTTCAAGTGAAAACTTTTGTTAATTTAGAAATCAGGGATTTATTAAAACCCTTGTTTTCATATTAAAAGATATGCCGAAGTTGTTTTAAAAATTTTACCTTTAAATTAGAAATTATTTGTGATAGGTGGTCAAGAACACTTAATATTTATTTTTAAGAAAAACCATTTAAGTTTGATTTAACCTTAATCATATGGTAATAAAATCAAATAAAAAGCATGCGTAAAACAGTTCATACTATGGCCTTATTACATCGAAAACGAAACCCAAAATAAATCCAAAATACTTAAAATATAACAAGTTCAAAATAAAATAAATCCCGAACTGAGCATGGCCACCTCTAAGCTCCTGCCGACCCGGTCCATCACTGATCGTCACCTGAAAAATATTCCCACAACGGGGTGAGTCAAATAGACTCAGTGTGTAACAGCCAACACTAAGTCTCAACGATTTTAGGCACAACAGTTCATACATATACATATAATTAAATATAATGATGCAAACCCGAACCCAAACCTAGATGCCATCCGCTACACATCACCCGTACCAACCATCACACCGTGGGGACTACTAAGTCAACCCTCCATCTGCTACACATCATCGAAGGTAGTCGCTGTAGACGACATGCTCATTGCCCTTATAATTTCGTGGCGTAGCCACCAGATAATATATTTGTGACATAAGTTACCACATTCAGATATCGTGACATAAGTCGCCACATTCACTTCCCCGTTCATAATCACCCATATGCCCTATGTCATACAAATCATGCATAAGTCACACCATATTTATTATTTCACATTCTTATCAATACTTCCATATGCCAAATTTTCACATCACTTATTAACATAATGTTAAGGTTACGTACCTGAGTACTTTGTACCATTGCATGGTGCCTTTGGCCACATTCATATTATTATAGACACATATAACAAATTCAAGCCGTAATCTAATAAGATTTAGTGTAGGGTACACACCTGGTATACTTAGCGAATTCACTGAAATCCCGAAGAATCCTGATCTATTGCTCTAGATCTTGGTTCCTATATTCGGCCATTACTAGGCATATTAGCAAAACCTATTCGATTATATAACCAAATCTCGAAAGATATTCGCAACTTAAATTCTCACCTTGCTGCCGATTTGACCACTAACCAAATCCCGAAAACTTGGTGATACCTCTTCTTGCAATCGGTTAGGCACTAAATCACCTAAATGGTTAGTTTTCAGCTTTTTGAATAACATACGAAATAGATTCATAACATTACTATAGCCTTAGCCGATTGTATATATGTACTTATCTAGCGATCTGAAATCCCAAAAACTTGTCACTTGGCTTATGAAGATGCCAAAATACCTTAGATCTGAAATCCTGGATAATCTCCCTAGAAGTCGGCTATAATGGCAATCCCGAAAGTCACCTTCCAAGTTTCGGCCAACAAGATTAGGAGGGATTAGATTAAACTTTCGGCTTAAAAGAGAGATTGACAATCAAAGAACGATCGATCTTACCCTTAATACTGTAGTTGATTGCACACTTGCTTGACACCACTGAGGAATTCGGCTATAGACTGAGTGTTGATCACAGGTTTCGACTTTTGATGATCACTTAGAAAGATTAGGTTTAACCAAAAAAGAAAAGAAAGGTATAGGACTTAGGGAAATTCGGCAAGACTAGGGGATCCTATTTTCGACTTTTGGAGAATTGAAAAGAAAAAGAGAATAGTTGCAGAGAGAATTTGGCAGAGGCTTCAAAGAGAAAAAGAATAACAGCCTTGCTTTTCCCCTTTCTGCCGAAATTACTACACCAAGAATCCCCTATTCGGCCAACTCCACATCCCTTATCTAATCCCTAAATTTCCTCCTTATCACCTTATTCAAATTAATAAAATTAATCCATCATTTATCCTTTATCTAGCCAAATTTTAAAAAGGATTAAACTCATCCCTTTAGTGTCTCTATGCCGTCCATCTCTGTAAATCTTAGCTGCAAAAATAAAAGCTCTTATTTGCCTCCCTTGTGACTCGAACCCTGGCCCATCTGCACCTGCTTTTGGCGTCATTTCCAGAGGCCTTAAGTGGCGCCTCCAAGCCATTTTACCAAGCCCATTTGTGTGTCATATCTCCCCTACATTTTCTCTTAAGGCCACTCTGCCTAGCTTCCTTTTCTAGATTTAAAATCTAATAATTTCTAAGGCATTTATCTACATTCTAGAGTTCCCCAAAGTTTATAAAACACATTCTCATACACATAAACATGCTTTCACATTTATTTAAGCAAAAATGCATAAGCCATAAATCAGGGATATTACATGATTGCTAGACGAGTTCAGTGTGAAAATGATGCAGAGTCAGAGTTTCAAATTGATGCAAATGATTGTTTGAACTTCAAAGGCCGAATATGTGTTCAGAAGAAGGTGGACTTGATTCAGATGATTTTGAACGAGGCTCATAATAGTCGGTTATCGATACATCCGGGTAGCACGAAAATGTATAATAATTTGAAACAGTCCTATTGGTGGCCTGGCATGAAACGGGATATATCTGAATTTGTTTCAAAGTGTTTAATTTGTCAGCAAGTAAAAGTAGAGCATCAAGTGCCTTCTGGGTTACTTCAGCCAATCATGATACCTGAATGGAAATAGGATAGAATCACTATGGATTTTGTATCCGGTTTGCCTATGACACCGAGCAAGAAAGATGCAGTCTGGGTTATAGTAGATAGACTGACCAAATCGGCTCACTTTGTGCCGGTTTGTACAGGTTTTTCGCTCAATAAACTTGCTGAGTTGTATGTATCTCAAATTGTGAGGTTACATGGTGTGCTGAGTTCCATTGTTTCAGACAGAGACTCGAGATTCACATCGCGGTTTTGGAAGAAGTTGCAGCATGCTTTAGGTACTAAACTTCACTTTATCATAGCCTTTCATCCACAGACAAACGGTCAGTCTGAACGAACCATTCAAATACTTGAGGACATGTTGAGATGTTGCGTCCTCGAGTTTGAAGGTATGTGGGAAAGATACTTACCTTTGATTGAATTTGCTTATAATAACAGTTTTCAATCGAGTATCAAAATGGCACCTTACGAAGCTCTATATGGCCGCAAGTGTCATACACCATTGTACTGGACTGAGCTCAGTGAGAATAAGATACACAGGGTTGATTTGATTAAAGAGGCGAAACAGAAAGTGGCTGTAATCAGAGATAGTTTGAAAACTGCCTCGGATCGTCAAAAGTCCTATGCTAATTCAAAGCGCAAAGATATTGAGTTTTAGGTCGGAGACCGGGTATTCTTGAAGTTTCTCCGTGGAAGAAGATACTCCGATTTGGTCGGAAAGGCAAACTAAGTCCGAGGTTCATCGGACCGTACGAGATCATCAAACGTATTGGGCCTGTTGCTTATAGATTGAAGTTTCCCTCTGAATTAGAAAAGATACACAATGTATTTCACATTTTGATGCTTCGTAGATATAGATCAGATCCATCACATGTGATCGCTCCGTCTGAGATTGAAATCCGATCCGATATGACGTATGAGGAAGAACCGATCCGTATTTTAGCTCGGGAAATGAAAGAGTTGAGAAACAAGAGAATTCCATTAGTGAAAGTGTTATGGAATCAGCATGGAGTTGAAGAAGCTACGTGGGAGCCTGAGGATTCAATGAGGCAACAATATTCGACTTTGTTTAATGGTAAGATTTTCGGGGACGAAAATCCCTAAGGGGGGAGTTGTAACAGTCTGAATTTGACCCTAATCGGAACGGTGGTTTCGAGACCATGAATTCGAGTCTGAAATATTTTTAAATGATATATTCTGTGTTTATTATATGTGATTTAATGTGTGAAATTTTCGTAGAAAAATTTAATCGTTTGTGTGTTCAATTTAACAAAAAAGACTGAATTGCGTAAAGTGTAAAAGTTGCATACTATAGTAAATAATGGCTTTTTAATATGAGGTATTAAATGAGTAAATAGCCCATTTTTAAGTTAGTGGGTGGCATATGACAAGATTAACCTTAAGTTTTATAGTATATAATTTTATATAATAAGGTTATATAAGTAAATGATTAAATGTTATAATATATGTTAATAAAACAAAAGAAAAAG
Organism: Gossypium bickii; assembly: GCA_025503065.1. NCBI lineage: Eukaryota > Viridiplantae > Streptophyta > Magnoliopsida > Malvales > Malvaceae > Gossypium > Gossypium bickii. Next base: position 12,402,105 of record CP106709.1, read on the forward strand.
CATATCATCTTTTTGGTTGGTGAAGGCCGAACGTATAAGGAAGAAAGATAGGTTTTTAAGCTTCCAAAATTTGGCACTTGTGGGATAAAATTCAAGGTTAGTTTGATTTCGGTTTTCGATAATTTTTACGTTTTTGTGATCGTTGCTTTGAATACTTCAAGACCCATGCTTGAATTTCTGATTTTGGTGAATATTTTGAAATGTGCCATTGATGAGTTTATGAGTTTTATGATGATAGTTGATGAATTATGAAAGATATATGTTAGATTAATATGTTTTGTCTTTGGATTTTTGGTAAATTTGAGTATTTGGGTTAAATAGCAAAAAATGAATTTTTGAGGGGACCAAAATACAAAATAAATGAAAGAAATGGACTTGTATAGTCCCTATGAATATTCGGCCCTAAGGTGTGATAGTGAAATTTTGTGTATTTTGTGTTTTATTCAAATAAGACTAAATTGTAAAAATGTGAAACATTAGGGGTAAAATGGTAATTTGCCCATTAATGTGTTTTGGGACTAAATTGAGATGAAATGTGCTTGAATGAGCTAAATTTTAATGTGTCTAGATCAAGAACAAAGAAAAATAGATTTGGATCGGGGAAACGCGAAGGTTACCGAATAGCCGGCCTACGTTGTCCATCGACAGTCGAGGTAAGTCCCTAAGCAAGTATATGTTAAAGAATTATTTATGAACATATTAAATGAAAATATTTGCAAATTTTGAGTATAAATCCATGTGATGGCCGAATGGGGTAGTATGTATTATTGGATTTACTTTATTTTGTTAAAGTAATGTGAATAAGTAAGTTCGGTTGATATGTGAAAGAAATACGAAGTATACGAATTGTTTGTGAATTTAGCACTAAGTAATGTGAAATGAATGGTTAATAGTGTTCATATTCGGGCTTCGAGCCTAGCAGGCCTTGTGTCGGTGAGTTGTATCGGGCTTCGAGCCTAGCAGGCCTTGTGCCGGTGAATTATTTCGGGCTTATTGCCTAGCAGGCTTAAATGCCGGTGTTCAAACTTCAAACTTCGAGTCTAGCAGGCTTAATGCCGGTGATTTGCTATAAACGAAAAATCCGAGAATCAACCAAGGTGAGTCACATATAGTGCTCTGTGCTAAAAGCTCGGGTAAGAGTTAGCCTACTATATTAGTAAGGAATGAAGTGAGCTAATTTCTTATCGTTTAAATTAAATACGATGTGATGAAATGGACAATTCAATAAGTACTTTATTTTATAATGTTGAGCTTATCATTAATGTGTATGAACGTTACTTATATGTGACATCGGATTATATGTATGTATGTCATAGTGAAAACTCGGTTATAAAATGGAAATATCAATGGTGAAAGAGTCGAAAGTGTTTTGCATATGTGTATAAGTAGATATAGAAGATCGATGCCTAAGGTTAGTTTATGTGATTCAGAATATGCGATATAATATGATATTCATGTGATTTGATAATGTACATGTTCATGATGACATAGTGATAATATTTAAATCAAGTGTGTTACTAGTATTCGGCTATGTACATTTTACATATTGAATATTTATGTTCAATACTATAAGCTTGGGGATTAAAATGTTTACATGTATGTTCATTACATTTATATTTGCTTGAGACTTACTAAGCTAGTGAGCTTACTTTATGTGTATTCGCTGTTCGTTTAATAGATTCTGGTCAAGCTACGGGCTCGAAGGATCGTTGGTGAAGACAACTACACTATCACCCCTTTTTGGTACTTTCCAGCTAGTTGATTTCGAATTACAGGCATGCATAGGCTAGATAAATGCTTGAATGATGTTCTATTCACATATATTTATATAGCCATGCGAAAATGGCTTGATCATTTTGTTTAAGTTGGCTTTATTTGTTCTTGGCTATGTGTGTGGTATGTTGGTTTCAATATTTCGGCTATGGTCTGTTTCTTTTAGTCAAGTATATGTAATATGCATTCGACATAATTGCTTGTTTAGGATACTAATGTTTGAATTAATTTCGTCATGTATTTTGGCATTAGGTTAATGGTTGGATTTCATATGAAGGTTAATTTTTTTTATGTATTGGGTCATGATTTGAATTGTGGTAAAGCATGCTTCATGGTAGTATTCTTGAGATGGTTGGCCTAGATAAATTTTAAGTAATGAAAATGTTAAAGTTATTCAACTTTGCAAATAATTTATTTGGGAATTACTTTTAAGGTACGGTTTGGTATAAATTAAAATGAGAAATGGATACAAGCTATATATATGTGTTTCGGTTATGATAATTGATTATTTGGTTCGATTTTCAAAGTGCATATGCATATTTGGTTTGTTAATGGATATGATGTGGTGGATGGCATAATTACATAAGTATAATGAATTAAAGGTTCCTTATGACCGAATAGGTAATTAATTTATTGGTTGAATGTGCATATTTTAACTATGCTATTAGATCATTCGTAATAAGTGAATTAGTAATTGTTATATGTGTTCAAGATGCTTTAAAGAAAAAATTATTATCATAGTTTATGTGCTTGATCTTGTATTGAATCAAATTGGTAGAGTATATGATAAGTTTGGTATATGTAATTTGGATTGTTTATAAGCAAGTGAACTTGATATGCTATGAATTGTTCTTTTTATTTATTAATATACAATGAGATCAAAGTGATATGTTTGATATCCAGCTTTATTAATATTAGTTTTAAGTTGTGTTTTTTTTAGTTGGTAATGCCTCATAACCTTAGTCTGGCGACGAAGACAGGTTAAGGGGTGTTACATTTGATTAGTATCAGAGCTTACGGTTTAGTCGATTCTAGGACTACCGTAGCACGTGAGAGTTTAGCTATACATGGCTTAAGTTTTATAATACTATAGTGTGGTGACTTCTGACATTTCAAACTGTGTTTTATATAGTAAATGGATTCTGATCCTGACAGAGCCGTAGCAGATGATGTAGAGAGTGTAGCACCTGATCGCGCACGCGGATCAGTGTCGGTAGGTTCTCGACCAATTTCGGGTAGCCATGAGGGGGAGGCTAAACAAGCCTTCTACTAGATGATGAATGAATGGTTTACTCAGTTTGTTCAAAATAATCCAGCTGTACAACAACCTCCACCCCCGAATAATTCAACTCTGGTACCTTCAGCACCTCCGATGATAGATCTGATGAGATCTAGTAGGCCTCCCGTTGATAAAATCAGGAAATATGGGGCCGAAGAATTCAAGGCCAATGATGATGATGACGCAGAGCGAGCCGAGATGTGGCTTGATAACACTATTCGGGTACTTGATGAGCTATACTGTACTCCAGATGAATGCCTGAAGTGTGCTATATCTCTGCTTCGGGACACTACATATCACTGGTGGAATACACTAGTATCAGTGGTTCTGAAAGAAAAAGTGACTTGGGATTTCTTCCAGATCGAGTTCTGTAAGAAATATATCAGTCAGAGATTCATCGATTAGAAACGAAAAGAATTTCTAGAACTAAAACAGGGTCATATGACTGTGACAGAATATGAGTGGAAGTTTGTCAGATTGAGCCGTTATGCCTGAGAGTGAATATCAACTGAAGCCATTATGTGCAAAAGATTTGAAGACGGTCTGAATGAGGACATAAAGTTGCTTGTTGGCATTCTTGAAAACAAAGAGTTCGTGGTGCTAGTTGAACGAGCTTGCAAAGCTGAAGAGCTCGAAAAAGAGAAAAGAAAGGCTAAAATAAAAGCTAGAGACACTCGTAAAAGATCATCGAGTAAGACTTTCCATTCAGTGCCTAAGAAGTTCAAAGATGACATCGGCCGACATAGAGCTATTTCAAACCTGTCTAGAGAGATCGACCTCCAGTGAGTTCCCGAGCCACTTCGATGGCTAATGTTGGTAATGTTCAGTAGAGTCGGGCTTAGTGCAAGCATTGTGGAAAATGGCATTCTAGGAGTTGTAGATTTTGTGATCAGCCCTGCTATAAATGTGGATCACCAGACTATTTCATTGGAGAGTGCCTGACGCTAGCCGAGCAAAATACGGCTTAGAACACTAAACCGAGCAGCGTACCAACACGGGACAGACCACCTAGACATTCAGGCAATGTAAGTGGCAGTCAGAGAGGGACAAAGGACACTACAGTTCGATCAGAGGCTCGAGCTCCAGCTAGAGCCTATGCTATACGAGCCAGAGAGGATGCTTCTTCCCCAGATGTCATTACCGGTACTTTTACACTTTATGATACTACTGTGATTGCAATGATTGATCCTGGTTCGACTCATTCATATGTGTGTGAAACTCTAGTATCCAGTAAGACTCTGCCACTTGAGTCTACTGAGTTTGTGATCCGTGTGTCCAACCCTTTGGGTAGATGTGTTCTCGTTGATAAAGTGTGTAAAGGTTGCCCGTTGATGATCGAGATTCCTGCTTTCCAGTCGATTTAATGTTGTTGCCCTTCGACGAGTTCGATATAATTTTGGGAATGGACTGGTTAACTTTGCATGATGCATTGGTGAATTGCAAAAGAAAGATTATTGATTTGAGATGTCAGAACGGTGAGATCATCCGAGTTGAATATAGTGATTCCTACAGTCATATCCTCGATGCTAGCCCAAAAGTATGTGAGAAAAGGATGCGAAGCTTATTTGGCCTATGTATTGGATAATAAAGTGTTTGAAAAACAGATTGAATCTGTACCGGTTGTGTGTGAATACCCAGATGTGTTTCTTGAAGAATTACCGGATTTACCACCAGTACGAGAGATTGAGTTTGGCATTAAATTAGTACCGGGGACGACTCCGATTTCGATAGCTCCGTATCGGATGGCACCTACTGAGTTGAAAGAGTTGAAAGCACAGTTGCAAGAGTTGACAGATAGGGGCTTTGCACGACCGAGTTTCTCTCCTTGGGGTGCACCAGTTCTATTTGAAAAAAAGAAAGACGGGACTATGCGAATGTGTATTGATTATCGGCAGCTGAATAAGGTGACAATAAAGAATAAATACCCGTTACCTCGAATTGATGATTTGTTTGACCGGTTAAAATGGGCTTCAGTGTTCTCAAAGATAGATCTGAGATCGGGTTATTATCAGTTGTAAGTCAGAGATTTAGATGTGCCAAAGACTGCATTCCGAACGAGGTACGGACACTTTGAGTTTCTGGTTATGCCTATTGGACTTACTAATGCGCCTGCTGTTTTTATGGATTTGATGAATCGGGTTTTCAGACAGTTTTTTGATCAGTTTGTAATAGTGTTTATTGATGATATACTGATCTACTCTAAAGATGAAATCGAGCATGCCAAGCATTTAATATTAGTGCTACAAACTTTGCGAGATCAACAGTTGTATGTAAAGTTTAGTAAGTGTGAATTTTGGATGAAGGAAATCAACTTTTTGGGTCACGTTGTTTCAGCATCAGGTATTCGGGTTGATCCGAACAAAATATTGGCTATACTTGATTGGAAACCACCAAAAAATATTTTTGAAATTCAAAGTTTTCTAGGACTTGCGGGATACTACAGATAGTTTGTGAAAGGTTTTTCTATGATAGCTACACCTTTGACAAAGCTACTACAGAAAGATGTCAAGTTCGAGTGGTCGGAAAAGTGTCAGAAAAGTTTCGATCAGTTGAAAGCCCTTTTGACCGAAGCTCCAGTGTTACTCAGCCTGAATCGGGTAAAAAATTTATTGTTTATAGTGATGCTTCTTTGAATGGTTTGGGTTGCGTTTTGATGCAGGAAGGCAAAGTCATAGCCTACGCTTCGAGATGATTGAAGCCTCACGAAAAGAATTATCCGATTCACGATCTGGTATTAGCAGCCATCGTTTTTACATTGAAAATTTGGCGTCATTACTTATTCGGTAAGAAATGTCATGTTTACTCGGATCACAAAAGTCTGAAGTATTTGATGACTCAGAAAGATTTGAACTTGAAAAAACACAGATGGTTAGAGCTGTTGAAAGACTATGAATTAGTAATTTACTACCACCCGGGAAAAGCTAACGTTGTTGCAGATGCCTTAAGTCAAAAATCATTGTTTGCTCTTCGTGCGTTAAACACACATATGGTTATGACTGGTGATGGTTCGATCATAGCAGAGTTAAAAGCAAGACCGATGTTTATTCAGCAAATTTGTGATGCACAGAAAATTGACAAAAATATGATTGCTAGACGAGTTCAGTGTGAAAATGATGTAGAGTTAGAGTTTCAAATTGATGCAAATGATTCTTTGAACTTCAAAGGCCGAATATGTGTTCCGAAGAAGGTGGACTTGATTCAGATAATTTTGAACGAGGCTCATAGTAGTCGGTTATCAATACATCCGGGTAGCACGAAAATGTATAATGATTTGAAACAGTCCTATTGGTGGCCTGGCATGAAACAGGATATATCTGAATTTGTTTCAAAGTGTTTAATTTGTCAGCAAGTAAAAGTAGAGCATCAAGCTTAGGGATTAAAATGTTCACATGTATGTTCATTACATTTATATTTGCTTGAGACTTACTAAGCTAGTGAGCTTACTTTGTGTGTATTAGCTGTTCGTTTTATAGATTTTGGTCAAGCTACGGGCTCGAAGGATCGTTGGTGAAGACAACCACACAATCACCCCTTTTTGGTACTTTCCAACTAGTTGATTTCGAATTAAAGGCATGTATAGGCTAGATAAATGTTTGAATGATGTTCTATTCACATATATTTATATAGCCATGCGAAAATGGCTTGATCATTTTTTTTAAGTTGGTTTTATTTGTTCTTGGCTATGTGTGTGGTATGTTGGTTTCAATATTTCTGCTATGGTCTTTTTCTTTTAGTCAAGTATATGTAATATGCATTCGACATAATTGCTTGTTTAGGATACTAATGTTTGAATTAATTTAGTCATGTATTTTGGCATTAGGTTAATGGTTGAATTTCATATGAAGGTCAATTTTTTTTTATGTATTGGGTCATGATTTGAATTGTGGTAAAGCATGCTTCATGGTAGTATTCTTGAGATGGTTGGCCTAGATAAATTTTAAGCAATGAAAATGTTAAAGTTATTCAACTTTGCAAATAATTTATTTGGGAATTGCTTTTAAGGTACGGTTTGGTAAAAATTAAAACGAGAAATGGATACAAGCTATATATATGTGTTTCGGTTATGATAATTGATCATTTGGTTCGATTTTCAAAGTGCATATGTATATTTGGTTTGTTAATGGATATGATGTGGTGGATGGCATAATTACATAAGTATAACGAATTAAAGGTTCCTTATGACCGAATAGGTAATTAATTTATTGGTTGAATTTGCATATTTTAACTATGCTACTATATCATTCGTAATAAGTGAATTATTAATTGTTATATGTGTTCAAGATGCTTTAAAGAAAAAATTATTATCATAGTTTATGTGCCTGATCTTGTATTGAATCAAATTGGTAGAGTATATGATAAGTTTGGTATATGTATTTTGGATTGTTTATAAGCAAGTGAACTTGATATGCTATGAATTGTTCTTTATATTTATTAATATACAATGAGATCAAAGTGATATGTTTGATATCCAGCTTATGAAATATTAGTTTTAAGTTGTGTTTTTTTTTTCGGTAATGCCTCATAACCTTAGTCTGGCAACGAAGACATGTTAAGGGGTGTTATAGTAAGGTTCCCATGCCTGTGCTTCAGCCATCCACACCTGTGCTCGGTAAGTCAGTAGCTTCACACAGTCGAGGGCCACGGGCGTGTTTTGGTCGTGCCATGTAAGTCAGTTGGTTCACACGACCGAAGGGCACGGCCGTGCCATTCTGTCGGTACCCATGGGGGAGAGTGGTTGGATCCGTGATGTCGGGAAGTGGTTGAACTGGTTCGCATGACCTCTGCTATGTCAGTACGAAGATTTTGGTGGTCCACACGGCCACGGACACGGCCGTGTGTAAGACCGTGTGGCCTAGAAATCTGCACTTTTGGTTAGGTTAAAACTAAACTCAGAGAAGAAAAGGAAAGAAACTGAAAATAAATGTGAAAATAATTAGAGTTAGTGCTAGGGTTGCCTCCCGAGAAGCGCTCGTTTATAGTCTTAAGCTAGATGTTTCCTATACTGGAAGATTTTTAGGGAGGTTTAAAGGTTTGAATATCTTCCCTCATGCTTACGGTCCTATTTTTGTGACAAAGTTAAAGTCGACAAGCGTTTACCTTGAAAGTGCCGAATATTAGATTGCTTACCTCGACTATTCCATGTGGAAAGATATCGTGTACCTTAAGAAGGATTTCTTCCTGTTTCTTCAGATCTGTTGTGGTGATGTGAGGCTCGGCTTTGTCTAATAGTACCTAGTCTCCTATTTTGAAGTGATTTGATGTCCCTACGAGCTCTTCTGGTGGTTCCTCTGGTTTTACTTCGTGTGTATCTGGTTCTTCTTTGACGTGCGTCTTCTGCTCTTCTAATTTGTCGACCCTAAGTCTTTGTTCCTTGTGTAATTCCTCTTTGTCTATTTAGGGTTTATGAGTCGACTCAGGGTTGTGTCCTTATGATGTTTCATGTGATGAAAGTTGAATAGTTTGATTATCGTTTGAAGTTACTTTCTTACCTTCATCGTCTGTTGTCATGGCCGAGTCAAGAGCTTGAAGTTTGATTGATTCATCACCTACACAAAGTATAAGTTCTCCTGTGGCAACATCAATTTTAGTCTTGGCAGTTGCTAAGAAGGGTCTTCCTAGAAATAGGAGGATTGAATTATCCTCATCCATGTCTAAGACAACAAAGTCTACTGGGAAAACGAATTTATCGATTTTTACAAGAACATCTTCGATAATGCCCCTAGGAATTCTAACAGTTTTATCAGCTAATTGAATACTCATCCTAGTTTGTTTGGGCTTTCCTAGACCTAGTCGTTTAAACAATGTATAAGGCATGACATTTATGCTTGCCCCCAAATCAGCTAACGCATTATCAATAGTTAAACTACCGATTAAACATGGAATTGTAAAACTCCCTGGATCTTTTAGCTTCTGTGGTAGTCTATTTTGTAACATTGCCGAGCATGTTGCATGTAACTCCACGTGGTGCTCTTCGTCTATTTTGCGTTTGTTTGTCAAGAGCTATTTTAAAAATTTCCTCGAGTCTGGCATCTGAAAAGGAGCTTCGAGGAGAGGTAAGTTAATATGTAATTTCTTTAAAAGTTTAAGAAACTTACCAAACTGTTCCTATGAATTGTCTCTTTTTATTGCTTCGGGATAAGGTATGCGAGATTTGTACTCTTTGATTATCGATTTTGGCTTTTCTTGTGTTACCTCTGTTGTACCTTCATCTACCTTGCTTTCAGGTATTGAATTGGGTTCATCTAACCCTTTATTGTCCTGAGTTGTGATGGCTTGAATTTGCTCCTAAGGGTTAATCTCAGTGTTACTTGGTAGACGTCCTTGCGGTCGTTCTGACATCAGCTTTGCAAGTTGTTCGACTGTATTAGTAACTTCCTTAACTGATTTAGTGATTTCCCTGATTCGGCTCTCGTTGCTTTTGACTGTTCTCTCATTTTCTTGCAAACGTTTTTCTGTGTCTGTCGAGAATTTTGTCAGCATCTCTTCGAGGGTTGGTTTCTTCTCTTGTGGATAAGGCTGATTTTGGAAGTTTTGAGGAGGATGTTGTCTTTGATTTCCTTGGTTTCCTTGACCTCCCCATGAAAAATTTGGGCAGTTCCTCCAACCTGGATTGTAAGTGTTACTATAAGGATTATTATTGGATCTGAAATTGTTATCTATATAGTTCATCTGTTCGTTCTCTGCTACTGGTTGGTAGGGTAGTACTCAGGATTCGCCACGGCTCCACTCGCGTCGCATTGCATGACTGGATGTGCCTGCGAAAAACATAAACTATCTATCTTTTTATTCATCATCTCTATCTGCGTTCATAGCATGGTCACTGCATCGATGTTGAAAACTCCGGCTGATTTTGTTGGTTTCGGCTGGAGTTTTATTGTTCAAAGTTCCACCAGCTATTGAATCGATTAATTGTCTCGTGGAAGGATTCACACTGTTGTAAAAAGTTTGGACTTGAAGCCACAAAGGTACGTCATGGTGTGGACATCTCCTCAAGAGATCCTTGTATCTCTCCCATGCATCGTATAATGTTTCTAAATCCATTGCACAAAAGAAGAGATATCATTCCGTAATTTGGCCGTTTTGGCCGGTGGAAAATATTTCATTAAAAAATTTTCAGTCATTTGATCCCATGTAGTGATTGACCCTCATTGTAACGAGTTTAACCACCGTTTGGCTTTATTTTTCAATGAAAAAGGGAATAACTGAATACGTATGGCATCATCAGAAACGCCATTTATTTTGAAAGTATCGCAGAACTCTTAAAAACTAGCTATATGAGCGTTTGGATCTTCGTCCTGCAAACCATCAAATTGAACAAACTGTTGAATCATCTCTATTGTGTTAGGCTTTAATTCAAAATTGTTAGCATCTATAGCGGGCCTAACAATACTCGATTCTACTCCTGTTAAATGTGGTTTAGCATAATCAAACATTGTACGTGGAGCATTGCATTCCCCCACATTGTGTGGTGGTGGATTATTCTCGTCCATCCCTTCAGTAGGATTGGATCTGTCTTCTTCCTCTCTTTTTGTATAATTTAGGGCTCGCCTAATTTCTCGGCGATTCCTTCGAGCGGTGGCTTCAATATCACTATTGTATACTAAAGGTCCTCTCGGCTTCCTTCTAGTCATAAACTAGAGGTACCTGAAAAGAGAAGAAAGAAAGAAAATTAGCAAAAATTAAAATTTAACCTAAAAATAAATTGCGAAAAGTAATGGCTAAAGTAATAAAAATAGAGTTTTCTTAATATTTTAGTTCCCCGGCAATGGTGCCAAAAACTTGATCGCTGTAATCAAAGCTTTAAAATTTATATTGAATGTGATCGAACCTGGAAACTAACTCTGACAACGATTAAAGGCAAGTGTACCTTTCGAACAGTAGTATAGCTTAGGCAAGACCGAATTGTCAAACCCAAAGGAACTAAAAGTACTAATACTAACTTTCTTCTTATTAATTAGCCTTAAAAATAAAGTGAAGTTACTTTAATCTAAATTAACGACTACTAAGCTAAAGACACAAGACAAAAAGAATGAATTGGAACATAACTTGAAGGAAAAATCAGTTTGTTTCGACGATACCCTCAGGAAGAATCCACCTAGACTTCTCTTGTTACCTATCACTGAACCATATGATTTCTTTACTTAGCTTGATTCGTAAGACTCCCTAACGTATATTAAACCCTCTCCCGAGGTGAATAACGTCTAACCCTGGGTTAATTAGTGGAACTCTCATTCGCTTATAATAACCCCCTAGAATAGCAGTAAATCGATCTATGGACTCCCATATTAGGTTTCACCCTAATCCAGAAAAATCCCGTCACCCTATCTCTAGGCGTGCGATCAACTCCACTTAACTATGCTAGATCTACTCTTAGGCAGGGTCTATTCCTCCACCACTTAAGCACATCAGAATTGGATTAAGCAACATAATTAAGAACAAACTAAATAATTATCATATAATTCAGAAATCAAATAACAAGATTCATCTAGGTTTCATCCCCTTCAGGTATCTGAGGGGTTTAGTTCATGATCAATAAAGAAAACATCACAAGAGAAAAGATAAAACAAAACATAAGAAATCCCTAAAACTCCCTGAAGAAATTGAAGGAGAAATCCGCCATCTTGAGTATAATTCCGGCTTCTTGGGATGGATCAATTGGCTAACTTCGAGTGATTCCCTCAATTCTGACCTTTCCGGCTTGGCTCCTTGGCCTAGCTTTTTCGACTTTCAATGGTGGCACTTAGGGGATATATATAGGCTCTTGGAATGCGATTCTTTCTCCCTAATTATCCTTTTCCGACTGAAATTACTCTTTCCAGCGATAGAGGCACGGCCATGGCACACGCCCGTGTGGATCGACTTCTAGCCGTGTTCGGATTTCTAACTTGAGGCCCAGCCCTGTAAGGCGGGGTTGAGGCCTGCTCTAGGTGATTGGCGAGGCACGATCGTGTGTGATTCGGGCCATGCCGTGTCGATTTCGTGCTAAGGCCCATTTACTTTGTTTTGGGCTCGTTTTGTGTTCTTTTCATCCTCGGGTGCTTTCCTGGGTATAAGACATGAAAAGAAAGGATTAAGAGCACATTTTTACATAAATCAAAGAATAATTCATCCAAAAGTAAGCTAAATGTGGGATTAAAATGTGTTGATTTTTCGGTTTATCAACTTACCTCTCATTCGCATAATCAGGGTGGTTTAAAGAGTTGTACATCCTCTCTCATGTTATCAGTTCTACTATCATGGTGAAGTTCAAGTCGAGTAGCGTTTACTTTAAAGGTATCGAATGTAGGATTACTTACCTCGACTTTTACATATGGGAAAACATTGAGTACCCTGAAAGAGCTTTCTTTATTTGTATAGGGTCAGGAGGAGGTATTCGAGGGTCTACTTTATCTAACAGTACCCGATCTTTGATTTTGAATTTGTTTGTCCCTTGGAGTGGCTTTGGTTCTGCTTTGTGTATTCCTAATTTCTCCTTAAAGTGTGTCTTCCACTTGTCTAGTTCATCGATCTGAAGCCTTCGTTCCTCATGAGTTATTTCCTTGTTGGCATGAGGTCTAGGACCTAGCTCAGTTGTGTATTTCCGTGGTGCTTCCTGTGAAAAAGGTTTGAATGAATGGTTGTTAATAGAATTGATGTTCTCACCTTAATTACTCGATGTACTAGCTGAGTCAAGAGCCTGGAGACTGATTGATTCGTTACCTACACAAAGTATGAGTTCTCCTGCACTGACATCAATTTTAGTCCTGACAGTTGCTAAAAAGGGTCTTCCTAGAATTAAAGGGATACTATTGTCCTCATCCATGTCTAAAATGAAAAAGTCTACTAGGAATACGAATTTATCAATTTTCACGAGAACATCTTCAATTATACCCCTAGGAATTCTAACAGTTTTATCAGTTAATTGAATGCTTATCCTAGTTTGTTTGGGTTTCCCTAGACCTAGTTGTTTAAACAATTTATAAGGCATAACATTGATGCTCGCCCCTAAATCAGCTAAAGCATTATAAATAGATAATCTACCAATTAAGCATGGAATTGCAAAACTCCCTGGATCTTTCAATTTTCGAGGTAGTTTATTTTGCAACATTGCTGAGCACACTAGGTTCAATTCGATATGCGATTCCTCGTCTAACTTCTGCTTGTTTGTTAAAAGCTCTTTTAAAAAATTTCTTGAATCTAGCATCTGCGAAAGAGCTTCAAGAAACGGTAAGTTAATATGTAATTTCTTTAAAAGTTTAAGAAACTTATCGAATTGTTCCTCTGTGTCGTCTTTTGTTATCGCATTGGGGTATGGTATACGAGGTTGGTATTCTTTAATTACAGGTTTTGGCTTTTCTTGGTTTACCTCGACCTTACCTTTTTCTACCAAATTCTCTTAGCTTAATTTGGGCTCATCTAACCCTACACTATCCTGAGCTGTTATGGCTTGAAGTTGCTCCTTTGGGTTAGTTTCAGTGTTGCTTGGCAAGCTGTCTTGTGGTAATTCTGAGATCAGCTTAGCGAGTTGCCCTAACTGGTTTTCGATCCCTTTAATTGATGCTTGTTGATTTTTAAGTGTTGTCTCGGTGTTTTGGAAATGAGTTTCTGACACCACGATGAATTTTGTCAGCATCTCTTCAAGGTTCGGCTTCTTCTCCTGTGGGTAAGGCTGTTGTTGGAAGTTTGGAGCGGGTTGTTGTCTCTAATTTCCCTAACCACCCCATGAAAAATTGTGGTGGTTCCTCCAACCTGGATTATAAGTATTACTATAAGGGTTATTTTGAGATCTGAAATTGTTACCCAATAGTTCATTTGTTCGCTTTCCATGCCATGTCCATAGGGTGGGTACTCAGGATTTGCCACACCTCCACTTGTTTCGCACTGCATTACCAAATGTACTATCAAAGAACTACATAAACCATCAACCTTTTTATTTAACGTTTCTACCTGATTTGAGAGCATGGATACTGTGTCGAGGTTGAAAACACTGGCCGCTTTTGTTGTCTTTATCCTTGTGACTTGCCACTGATAGTTATTGAATGACATCTCTTCAATGAATTCATAGGCAGCCTCAAGTGTTTTATTATTCAAGGTTCTGTCGGCGGCTGAATTGATCAATTGCTTAGTTGAGGGGTTTACCCCGTTGTAGAAAGTTTGGACCTGTAGCCACAGGGGTAATCCGTGGTGAGGGCACCTTCTCAATAGATCCTTGTATCTCTCCCATGCGTCATAAGTGTCTCTGAATCCATCTACACAAAAGACGAGATATCATTCCTCAGCTTGACCGTTCTAGCCGGCAGAAAATATTTCAATAAAAATTTTTCGGTCATCTGATCCCATGTAGTGATTGATCCTCGTAGAAGAGAAAGAAAAAGGAAATAACCGAAGATAGATGGCATCATCAGAAACGCCATTTATTTTGAAGGTATCACAGAATTCTAGAAAATTCGCTAAGTGTGTGTTAGGATCCTCATCCTCCAAACCATCAAACTGAACAAACTGTTGTATCATCTGTATAGTGTTAGGTTTCAGTTCAAAATTATTTACAGCAATAGTAGGCCTAACAATACTTGACTCAATTCCTATTAAATTAGGTTTAGCATAATCATACATAGTTCGAGGAGCATGATGTTCGGCCACCTCTGGAAGTAGCAGATTATTCTCAGCCATCTCTTCGGTGGTATTGATTTTGACTTCTTGCTCTTCTTCTATGTAGTTTAAGCTTCACCTTATTTCTCTACGATTTCTGCGAACAGTACTTTCAATATCACTGTCGTAAATCAGGGGTCCTATCGGGTTCCTTCTAGTCATAAACTAAAGGTACTTGCCAAAAGAAAAGAAGAAAATTTAGAAAAGTAAAATAAATTGCAAAAATAAAATAAATATAATATGGCTAAAGTAATAAAAATTAAGCGTTCTTCATATTTCAGTTCCCCGGAACGGCGCAAAAACCTTGATCGTGTCTATCAGAGTCTTAAAAATTTATATAAAGAATGATCAAGCCTAGAACTAATTTACGACAATGATTGAGGCAAGCACATCTATCGAGCAGTAGTATAGTTTAGTGGCAAGACCAGAATGTCGAACCCAAGGGAACCAAAAGTACTAATACTGACTTTCTTTTTATTATTTAGCCTAAGAATTAAGGGAATTGTTGTTTAACCTAAAATTAACTAACTACTAAGTTGAAGATGCTAAGACACAGAGAAGGAATTGGGGAAAATACTTTTGGGATCTGTGGAATCCCATATTAGGTTTGACCCTAATCTGACAGATTTTCGTCATCCTATATTTAGGGTTGCGATCAACTCCGCTTAACTATGCTAGATCTACTCTTAAACAGGGAATATTCCTCCACTGCTTAAGTACATCAATACTTGAATCAATATCCTGAAATATCAAAACAAGAATTAAGAACACATAGTTAAGAACAAATTAAGTATTTATCATATAGTTCAGAAACAATAACAAGATCCGTCTTAGGTTTCATCCCCTTCAGGTATTTGAGGGGTTTAGTTCATAAATATAAAAGACTACGTCTCAGAAGAAAGTATAAAATAAAACATAAGAAAAACCCTAAAACCCCTTGAAGGAAATTGAAGGGAAAATCTTCTGTCTTGAGTATGATTCTGGCTTCTTGAGATGAATCAACTGGTTGTCTTCGAGTAAATCCCACAATTCAGCCCTTTCTGGCTTGGCTCCTCGGCCTAGAACTAACTGCGACAACGATTGAGGCAAGTGCGCCTATCGAACAGTAGTATAGTTGTGGCAAGACCGGATTTTCGAACCCAAAGGAACCAAAAGTACTAATACTAACTTTCTTTTTATTATTTAGCCTAAGAATTAAAGAAATTTTTATCTAATCTAAAATTAACTAACAACTAAGCTAAAGATGCAAAGACAAAGAGAATGAATTTAGGAAAATAACTTGTGAGAAAAACCAATTGACTAAGACAATACCTGATGAAGAATCCACCTAGACTTCACTTGTTATCTAACTCTGAACTAGACGATTTATTCTCTTGACATGATCCGTAGGATTCCCTAATTTATATTAATACCTCTCTTGAGGCTACTAACGTGGAACCCTAGGTTGATTAATTGAAATCTCTTTCTAATTAAAACCTCTAGAATTGCATTAACTTGATCGGTGGACTCCCATATTAGGTTTGACCCTAATCCGACAGATTTTCGTCATCCTATCTTTAGGGTTGCGATCAACTCCGCTTAACTATGCTAGATCTACTCTTAAACAGGGAATATTCCTCCACTGCTTAAGTACATCAATACTTGAATCAATATCCTGAAATATCAAAACAAGAATTAAGAACACATAGTTAAGAACAAATTAAGTATTTATCATATAGTTCAGAAAACAATAACAAAATCCGTCTTAGGTTTCATCCCCTTCAGGTATTCAGGGGTTTAGTTCATAATTATAAAAGAATACACCTCAGAAGAAAGTATAAAACAAAACATAAGAAAAACCCTAAAACCCCCGAAGGAAATTGAAGGGAAAATCTTCCGTCTTGAGTATGATTCTGGCTTCTTGAGATGAATCAACTGGTTGTCTTCGAGAAAATCCCACAATTCAGCCCTTTCTGGCTTGGCTCCTCGGCCTAGAACTAACTGCGACAACGATTGAGGCAAGTGCGCCTATTGAACAGTAGTATAGCTGTGGCAAGACCGGATTGTCGAACCCAAAGGAACCAAAAGTACTAATACTAACTTTCTTTTTATTATTTAGCCTAAGAATTAAAGAAATTTTTATCTAATCTAAAATTAGCTAACAACTAAGCTAAAGATGCAAAGACAAAGAGAATGAATTTAGGAAAATAACTTGTGAGAAAAACTAATTGATTAAGACAATACCCGAGGAAGAATCCACCTAGACTTCACTTGTTATCTAACTCTGAACCAGACGATTTATTCACTTGACTTGATCCATAGGATTCCCTAATTTATATTAATACCTCTTTCGAGGCTACTAACGTCTAAACCTAGGTTGATTAATTGAAATCTCTTTCTAATTAAAACCCCTAGAATTGCATTAACTTGATCTATGGACTCCCATATTAGGTTTGACCCTAATTCGGTAGATTTTCGTCACCTTATTTCTAGGCGCGCGAGCAACTCCGCTTAGCTATGCTAGATCTACTCTTAGGCAGGGACTTTTGCTCCACCACCTAAGCACATCAATACTTGAATCAATATCCCGAAAATACCAAAACAAGAATTAAGAACGCATAGTTAAGAACAAATCAAGTATTTATCATATAGTTTAGTAAATGATAACAAGATTCATCATAGGTTTCATCCCCCTCAGGTATCTGAGGGTTTAGTTCATAATGATAAAAGAATACATCTCAAAAGAAAAGATAAAACAAAACATAAGAAAACCCTAAAACCCCCTGAAGGAATTGAAGGAGAGATCCTCTGTCTTGAGTATAACTCTGACTTCTTGAGATGAATCAACTGGCTATTCTTCGAGTGAATCCCACAATTTTGGCCTCTCTGGCTCAGCTCCTTGGCCTAGCTGGACGCCCCCCGAAGGTTGGCCTCTAGGGTGTTTATATAGGCTTTTGGAATGGCTTTCTTTGCCTCTAAGTACCCTAATCCGACTGAAACTCTTCTTTCTCACGCCAGGGACATGCCCATGGCACACGCCCTTGTGAATCAAGGCCAGGTCATGTTCGAGACTATTAAGGAGGCACGGCCGTGTGGTCTTGGGCCCAGGCCGTGTTGATTTCGTGATATGGCCCATTTACTCTGTTTTGGGCCGTTTCTTGTTTTTTTCATCCTCCGGTGCTCTTCTGAGTATAAAACATGAAAACAAAGGATTAAGAGCACCAAATTACACAATTCAAGGCTTAAATCATCCAAAAGTATGCTAAATGTGGGATTAAAATATGTTCATATTACGGTTTATCAGCAGCCCATACCATTACCACCCTAGCCTAACCACGGCCTCTTGATGGCTGCTGTGCTACCCTCTGTTGCTGTACATTACTAGTACGCTGAGCTTGCATCTGATCAGCCCTCAGCGAACACTCCCTGATATGGTGATTCAATGATCCAAACCTTAGACACACCCCAATCCTTCTCTAACACTCACTCTGATGGCCTTTTTCTTAGACCTTTGTACAGAACTCAAATGCTCTAAATCCCTCTTGTTCCAACCTCTCTCGCTGTCACAGTTTTGGCGCTCAGCGCGCTTAACCTCCTCGGTGATCTTCGACTTCTCAACCAGTGAAGAAAAATCATGCTCCCTTTGCAGAGCTATCAGGACTCTCAAATTATCCCTTAGGCCATCCTTGAAGCGGACACATTACTCATACTCAATCACCACCATACCTAACGCATAGCAGTTCAGTCGAAGGAATTCGGCCTCATACTCTGCCACAGATCGGTCTCCCTCAGTAAGGTTCATGAACTCCCTCCTACGGGCATCCACGTAGCTTGCCCCCACATATTTCCCCTAGAAGGCAGTCTTAAAGAACTCCCAAGTCAAACGTTCGGGCTGAGTGCCCTCCTTAACAGCCAACCACCACTGATAAGCCTCATTTTGTAACAGAGAGACAGCACCCTTTAATTTTCGCTCAGGGGTGCAATCTAAGTCATCCATAATCTGCTCCGTAGCCTCTATCCAGTACTCGGCCACATTAGGGGCGACTCTAGTGACACCCCTAAAAAGTTCAACTCCATTAGATAGGAGCCGTTCTGTAACCGACCCACGGCCTCCAGATCCAGTATTAGGCCCAGTGATAAACCGTGATATATACATATTTTAGTCCCACATTTAGCATACTTTTGGATGATTTATCCCCCGAATTGTGGAATTTAGTGCTCCTAATCCTTTAATTTCATGTTTTATACTTAGGAAAGCACTGGAGGATGAAAAGATCGAGAAACGGGCCAAAAACGGAGAAAATGGGCCAAAGTACGAAATTCACATGGCCTAGGCCTGAGCCACACGATCGTGCCTCCTTACCAAACCCAAAAATAGCTTGGACTCGACTTATAGGGCGTGCTACACGAGCCTGTCCTTGACGTTACCTATTCGAATTCCACTCAGATTAGGATACTTAGGGGCAAAGAAAGACATCCTGAAAGCCTATATAAACAGCCTAAGTGTGACTAAAAAGGGGGCGGTTCAGGTAGGTCGAGGAGCCAAGCCAGAAAGGGCTGAATTGTGGGATTTACTCGAAGACAACCAGTTGATTCATCTCAAGAAGCCAGAATCATACTCAAGACGGAAGATTTTCCCTTCAATTTCCTTCAGGGGGTTTTAGTGTTTTCTTATGTTTTCTTTTATACTTTTTTCTGAGATGTATTCTTTTATAATTATGAACTAAACCTCTCGAATACCTGAAGGGGATGAAACCTAAGATGGATCTTGTTATTGTTTTTTGAACTATATGATAAATACTTAATTTGTTCTTAACTATGTGTTCTTAATTCTTGTTTTGATATTTCAGGATATTGATTCAAGTATTGATGTACTTAAGCAGTGGAGGAATATTCCCTGTTTAAGAGTAGATCTAGCATAGTTAAGCGGAGTTGATCGCAACCCTAAAGATAGGATGACGAAAATCTGTCGGAATAGGGTCAAACCTAATATTGGAGTCCACAGATCGAGTTAATGCAATTCTAAAGGTTTTAATTAGAAAGAGATTTCAATTAATCAACCTAGGGTTACACGTTAGTAGCCTCAAGAGAGGTATTAATATAAATTAGAGAATCCTACGGATCATGTCAAGTGAATAAATCGTCTGGTTCAGAGTTAGATAACCATGTCAAGTGAATAAATCGTCTGGTTCAGAGTTAGATAACAAGTTAAGTCTAGGTGGATTCTTCCTCGGGTATTGTCTTTATCAATTGGTTTTTCCCAAAAGTATTTTCCCCAATTCCTTCTCTTTTTTCATAGCATCTTCAACTTAGTAGTTAGCTAATTTTAGGTTAAACAACAATTCCCTTAATTCTTAGGCTAAATAATAAAAAGAGAGTCAGTATTAGTACTTTTGGTTCCCTTGGGTTCGACATTCTGGTCTTGCCACTAAACTATACTACTGCTCGATAGATGTGCTTGGCTCAATCATTATCGTAAGTTAGTTTCTAGGCTTGATCATTCATTATATAAAATTGAAAGCACAGTTCACAGAAACCGAAGAGAAATAAGAAGAAGCCTACAATATTTAAAAGAAGAGCAAGAAGACGAAATTAATACTACCGAAGAGATAGCTGAGAATAATTCGCTACCTCCAGAAGTGGCAGAAAATCATGCCCCTCGAACTATGTATGATTATGGTAAACCTAATTTAACAGGAACTGAGTCAAGTATTGTTAGACCTGCTATTGATGCAAATAATTTTGAACTAAAACCTAACACAATTCAAATGATACAGCAATTTGTTCAGTTTGATGGTTTGCAGGATGAAGATCCAAATAATCACTTGGCGAATTTCCTAGAATTTTGTGATACTTTCAAAATAAATGGCATTTCTGATGATGCCATCCGTCTTCGGTTATTTCCCCTTTCTTTGAGGAATAAAGCTAAACTGTGGTTGAATTCTCTTCTACGAGGATCAACCACTACATGGGAACAATTGACCGAAAAAGTTTTGTTAAAATATTTCCGCTGGCTAAAACGGCTAAGTTGAGGAATGATATCTCTTCTTTTGTGCAGATGGATATAGAGACACTTTACGATTGATGGGAGAGATGTAATAATCTATTGAGAAGGTGCCCACACCATGGATTACCCTTGTGGATACAGGTCCAAACCTTTTACAACGGTGTGAATCCCTCAATCAGGCAGTTGATTGATTCAGCCACCGACGGAACCCTAAACATCAAAACACCTGAGGCTGCCTATGAATTCATTGAAAAGATGTCACTGAATAACTATCAGTGGCAAGTCACGAGGACAAGGCCAACAAAAGCCGCCAATGCTTTAACCCTCGACGCAGTGACCATGCTATCAAACCAGGTAGAGATGTTAAATAAAAAGATTGATGGTTTATGTGGTTCTTCGCAGGTACATCCAGTTATGTAGTGCGATACGAATGGAGGAGGGATGAGCAACACAAAATATCCACCTTACAACCTGAATGTTGAAAGCGAGCAAACTCACTATATAGGTAACTATTTTAGACCTGAAAATAACCCTTATAGTAATACTTATAATCCAGGTTGGAGAAACCACCTCAATTTCTCACGGGGTGGCCAAGGAAATCAAAGACAACAACCCCTCCCAAGCTTCCAACAGCAACCCTACCCACAAGAAAAGAAGTCGAATCTTGATGAGATACTAACAAAATTTATAGCAGTGTCAGAAACCCGTTTTTAAAACACCGAGACAACACTCAAAAATCAACAAGCATCAATTCAAGGGATTGAGAACCAGTTAGGACAACTTGCCAATATCATATCAGAACGACCACAAGGTAGCTTGCCAACTAACACTAAGACTAACCCAAAGGAGCAACTTCAAGCAATAACGGCTTGCGATAGTGAAGGGTTAGATGAATCAAAAGTAAGGCAAGAGAAAGTGGTAGAGGAAGGTAAAGTTGAGGTAAACCATGACAAACCAAAATCGGTAATTAAAAAGTACCAACCTCGTGTGCCATACCCCAATGCGATGAAGAAAGACAACACAGACGAACAATTCAGTAAATTTCTTAAACTTCTAAATAAATTACATATTAACTTACCATTTCTTGAAGCTATTTCGCAGATGCCAGATTCAAGGAAATTTTTAAAAGAGCTTTTTGACAAACAAATGAAAGTTAGACGAGGAGTCGCATGTGGAACTAGACGCAGTGTGCTTAGAAATGTTGCAAAATAAACTACCAAGAAAATTAAAAGATCCAGGGAGTTTTACAATTCCATGTTTAATTGGTAGTTTATCTATTGATAATGCTTTAGCCGATTTAGGGGTAAGCATAAATGTTATGCCTTATAAAATGTTTAAACAACTAGGTCTAGGGAAACCCAAACAAACTAGAATTAGCATTCAATTAGCTGATAAAACTATTAGAATTCCTAGGGGTATAATCAAAGATGTTCTCGTGAAAATTGATAAATTCGTATTCCCAGTAGACTTTGTCGTTTTAGACATGGATGAGGACAATAATATTCCTTTAATTTTAGGAAGACCCTTTTTAGCAACTGCAAAGACTAAAATTGATGTTGGTACAGGAGAACTCATACTCCGTGTAGGTGACGAATTAATTAGTCTTCAGGCTCTTGACTCATCTAAGACATCGAGTAATCAAGGTAAAAAAATTAATTTTATTAATGACCATTCGGTTAAACCTTCTTTTTCGGAAGCACCATGGAACTACACAACTACGCTATATTCTAGACCTCATACCAAAAAAGAAATAACTCATGAGGAACGAAGGCTTTAGATCAATGAACTAGACGAGTGGAAGACACATTTCAAAGAGAAAGTAGGAGTACACAAAGCAGAACTAACAAAATTCCATGGGACAAACAAATTTAAAATAGGATATCAGGTATTGTTAGATAAGACAGACCCTCAAATATCTCCTCCTGACCTTCATACAAACGAAGAAATTCCTTTTATGGTACTCAATGTTTTCCCAACGGAACAGTCAAGGTAAATAATCCTATATTCGGCACTTTTAAAGTAAACACTACTCGACTCGAACTATATACTAATAATAGAACTGATAGCATGAGAAAGGATTTTCAACTCCTCAAACCACCATAAATGTGCGAATGAGAGGTAAGTCTAGCTGAAGATTATAAATGAGCGCTTCTCGAGAGGCAACCCGAGCACTAACCTTATTAATTTTCATTTTTACTTTTATTTTTACTTTCACCATCTAACTATAAACTAACCGAATTAGTGAAACACAAATTTCCATACCACACGGCCTTGTACACGGGCGTGGCCGTGGTGTAATATCCTGAATTTTTGGGCCTATGCGTTTAATGGGTGAATATGTGTAATGAGTTAAGTTGAGTATTAGGGGTTCAGAATGGGCTCAGGTTTGGGCCGAGGCTATAGTTAAAATTCTTGTTTGAACACTTTAGTGGAAAGCTTGTTAAGTTAGGGCATAAAAGATATTAGCTGTGTTTTAAAACACAAATGGGCTTGTGGCCCAGTGGCAAAATGGTGCCACTAAAAGGGAAGAAAGTTGGCGTCAATTGAAGGTCCAAGGTTCGAGTCGCCTAGTACCTTTTATTTTAAATATTTTCGGCATTTATAAGAGCAGTAGTGGAGTTCGGCAATGAAGCTTAAATTTAGGAATTTATTTATTGTGATAATAAGGTGGATAATGTGGATATTATTCTGATAATAGTAGGGAGAGGTGGTGTTATCTAGACCTCTTCTAAAGGTATGAATAGATTTAGATAAAAGGAGAAAATAGGAGCTATCTACAAGGCTAGGTGTTGGCTGAAATTCCATCACCTAGAGGAGGAGGAATCGGTTTTTATTTGCCAAAAAGGGTGCCGAATTTTCCCTTTTTAATTGCTTAATTTTTAGTTAACAGGAAGGGCACTTTTGGTTTTTGATAGGTAAGTGCCGAAATTTCTATAAATAGGGGGGATATCTCACCAATTCCGGAATTTGAACCATACTTTTTTTTTTCTTCATTCTTTGTGCCGAAATTCTCAGTCTCTCCCTCTGCAATTTCTGTCAACTTTCTTTCAAAAAGCTGAAAACTTTCTTAAGCCATCTTTCTCTTCTTTCTTCTAAAAGCCGAGATCTCTTATTTACCTTTCTTCTTCATTTTATTTCTCTTGTGCCGATTTCTATACAAAGCCGAAATCTCCATAGTTTTTCTCTGATTGCCGAATCTCCTCTCAAGTGTTAGCCGAATTCCCTGTGTTGAGGTAAGTGTCGACTCCTGCTATTCCATTAGATTTCTTTCGGTTTTTAGGAAACATGGCCGAATGGCCACTTGGTTTGTTAAGGCTGTCGATTAAGGCTAATATTTCTCTCTTTTTGCATTTTGGGCAGCATTCCGGGATTTGAAGGAAACCCGATCGTTTAGATCTAAAAGCCAGAAATCGCTACTCTCTAATTTCGGGATTTCTAGGTAAGGATTTCAATTCTCCTTAAGATGATCAACCGTTTTCTTTTCGTTAGGCGTGCCTTAACCTAATGTTTCGTTACCAGCTCTGAACAACACATTGGGCAGATAGCAGCTGTGTTGACTACGGATAGCGTCAACATAGAAAGTCTTGTTCTAACGGTAATCAGGTGTGTAGATCTCTAACACACTAGTTAACTATAATCTGTGTTATGGGCTAAAAAGCCAGAAAGTGGCTGTGTGACAGTCGAATAAAACCCTAAAAGTGTTAGGCATGGATGCCAGTACGTAATCATAGAAATCTCTATGTGTATCGAAATATATGTAAGCCTGTTTTCTTAAAGATGGGATGATGTTTTCTGTGTCTATGCATGGGGTGGGATTATGATAATGAAGGGGAAGTGCATGATAGGTTACTTGGTGATCGGTGGTTAAACCACAAAATCTAAAATTAGGTCACAATAGTGATCGGTGGCTGAGCCACGTTATAGAGGTCACATAGTGATCGGTGGCTATGCCACGTTTAATGATTCCTGAATAATAGGAATAGGTAGTACGGCTGTCGTTATAGTCTATAGCGGATGGAGGGTTGATTGTAGAAATCCCCAAGGTGTGATGGTTGGTACGGGTTGGTGTGTAGAGGATGGAATTCTAGGTTAGGTTGGGCTATACATCATTTATTATTTATCATGTGATTATGATTGTTGCCTTTATGTATGGGCCAGGGCTCATAATGTGTTTGTGGGCCTCAGGTCATTGTGTTTCGGGATTTACACACTGAGTCTTGGTGACTCACCCTTTCAGTTTCTTCTACTCTTTCAGATGAGCAGTAAATCATGGACATGGGAGCCGAGACGGACTCGAGGGGCCATCAAGTTTTACTTCTATAGATTGTTTTCGATTTTCTTCAAGTTTTTTTATCTTGGGAATATTTATGTAATAAGGCCCCATAATTTATCTTCATCTAGTAGTTTTTAATATTTGCAACTTATGAAACTATGTCAAAGGTTTAAATATACGAAATAATAATAATACAAGGTTTTCTTTTCAAAAGTCACTTGTTTATTCAAATTTTGTCTAATTAACTTGTGATTTTCTAAAGCCAACTTAGCAAAAGTTTTCAATGTACAACCCGTAGCATACCAGATCTGGCCGAAACTTATGGGCTGGGTTTGGGGTGTTACACGTGGTCATGTGGACACCACAGATTTTCGTACCGATGTGACAGAGATAGTATGAAACAGGACGAAAAATATCTTCAAGCCACGGGCTCCAACTAAACACCAAGGCCGTTCGATACAGTCGTGGTCGACACTGTTTTATCAACATGGGTGTGGCGACTTGCACATGGGCGCGGGAGAAACGAATGTAGCACAACACGGCCGTGCGATATGGCTGTGTGACTCAACACGCCCAAGGTACACGGGCGTGGAGATCTACCAGATCTAAGATTTCTATTTAAAACACCCCTCTCCCCTTCTCCCCTTCTCACCTACTCCCCATTTCCCTTCTTCCATACCCTTTACACTCCCCTCCCTTTTCATTTTCACCCTTCTTCATTCTCCAAACTTGTGATCCACACCTTATCTATGTCCAAGAAGCGAAAGGAGCCTAGCAAAGTCTCACCATACGAGGCCGATCTATATAAGTTCATGCCGGCCACTTCATTAACTTGACAGGACACAGACCTTTAAGTCCATTTAATTTTTCTTTTTCTTTTCTCTTCTCCTTTATTTTCTTTCCCTTTGTCTTTCTTGTCTTTAATTTTTATTCTTACATTTTATTTTCTTTTATTTATGTTCTAAAGGCTGTTAGGGAATCACCACACCACGCCTTAGAAATCACACGCACCTCGCGAACCATCTAAAAATAAGGACTTTTCAGTCCATTAGTATTTTCTTTTAGTTTTATTTCATTTTTTACACTCTTTCTTTTTATTCTTCTTTTCTTTAACTATATAATTAGTATATTTTGAATTATTCTATTATTTCCTGGCTAATTCTTCACGAGCTTCCCAATTCCTTCATCTACACAGAGATTTTTGGCGGCTACCATACCACCACCAAAGACGCCTCCTTCTACTTATCTTTCACCTCCGAATTAAATTTCTACACTGCCAACTCAAGGAATCCATCCAAAATTCAGGAAGTTTCACTTCCCCCTATCTCTTATGATTACATGCTATTAATCTTTGAATATATATCTTTGTACATTGAGGGCAATGTACATCTTAAGTGTGGGGGGTGAATTTTATTTTGAAAAAGTTCCTAACTTTTTGCATTATTCTCAAATCCCTGAATTATATCTTGTTCTTAAGTAATTCTCTCATATTACTATTAGAATGAAATTTCCTTTGGTTCATGATTTTTATTGATATGTTTTGGATTAAGTCATTGATAATTGTGCAGTGATGATTTAAACTTTAGAAGACTAGAGAATCAAGCATGATGAGTCTTCAAAATTTAAAATTTTGTTAGGTTGTCTACTTGAATCTAATTATTACCTTGAAGTTTGAAATTTACAAAGTTGATATAAAAAACCCATAATTTTTTGTAAGATTTTAAGCCTTTTAGAGCATATATCTTTTCGTGCTCACTTTATTGATTATGAGTGTGTCAACATTGAATTGTTATTCTAGAACTTGCTTTGATTATACATGTCAAGACCACATCATTGATTTGATGTACAGAGATGATAAAGGCACTTAGGATTTAACCCACATACTCCACTAAAAGCCTACCCTCACAATTAACCCCTAGTGAACCCTTTTGATCTTAACAAACCATTTATTGACTCACCCACTAATAATAACCCAAAACCCATCTTGTATTTGTTATCACCATTTCTTGACTCCCTTTTTTGTCGAGATTTGATTTTGAACAGTTGCCTAACTATGTCTATATTTCAGTTGTTAAAGTTCTTTCTTTTTATTGTGAATATTTATCTTTAAAAAAAAAACGTTGAAAGGTTATTCATTGTTATTTCTATGTTTGAGCCTAAGTAATTAATTCCACATTTTAAGAAGAAGCTCGTGTTATTAGTGTTTCAAGTTTTCAATTGATGTAATTATTCAGGATTAGTTCATTTTTCTAGTTAGGTAAATTGTCAATTCAATCTCGATTTTAACCCTCTAATTCAGCCTTTATCCACACCTTCAAATCCAACCCCCATTACAACCCGTAAAAGACCTTTTGATCTGTGTATCATTTCATTTTATAGTGGTGGAGATTTGATTTTCATGCAAGCCTATGGGATTAACTTTTCATGTTCGAATTAACTTTTCATGTTCGACTTTTGAGTGCTTAATTTTGAACCTTAAACACTTTGAGTGATTTGAGTGAATCTTTAGTGAGGATGTCAACTCTTTTCGATTTTGAATTAAAGGTAATCATTTAGATAAGGGGAAACACCTAATGTTTTTGGGCTATAAATGTAGACTTAGATTGTTTGAATCTTTAGGACTCTTTGAGTTAAAATTATCCATGTATAAATTATTTATGAAGTATGATGAAACACTATTGATGAATATTATGAATTGAGGAAGTTCATTTTAATTGTGAGTTGAGAATTTTGCTTGAGGACAAGCAAATGCTTAAGTGTGGGGGCATTTGATAAACCGTGATATATACATATTTTAATCCTATATTTAGCATACTTTTGGATGATTTATCCCCCGAATTGTGGAATTTGGTGCTCTTAATCCTTTAATTTCATGTTTTATACTTAGGAGAGCACCGAAGGATGAAAAGATCGAGAAACAGGCCAAAAATAGAGAAAATGGGCCAAAGTACGAAATTCACACGGTCTGGGCCTGAGCCACACGGCCGTGCCTCCTTGCCAAACCCAAAACACGGCCTGGACTTGACTTACACGGGCGTGCCACACGGGCGTGTCCCTGACGTGACCTGTTTGAATTCCATTCAGGTTAGGATAGATAGGGGCAAAGAAACACAGTCCGAAAGCCTATATAAACACCCTAAGTGTGACCTAAAATGGGGCGGTTCAGGTAGGCCGAGGAGCCAAGCCAGAGTGGGCTGAATTGTGGGATTTACTCGAAGATAGCCAGTTGATTCATCTCAAGAAGCTGGAATCATACTCAAGACGAAATATTTTTCCATCAATTTCCTTCAGGAGGTTATAGGGTTTTTCTTATGTTTTGTTTTATACTTTCTTCTTAGATGTATTCTTTTATAATTATGAACTAAACCCCTCAAATACCTGAAGGAGATGAAACCTAAGACAGATCTTGTTATTATTTTCTGAACTATATGATAAATACTTGGTTTGTTCTTAACTATGTATTATTAATTCTTGTTCTGATATTTCAGGATATTGATTCAAGTATTGGTGTGCTTAAGTAGTGGAGGAATATTCCTTGTTTAAGAGTAGATCTAGCATAGTTAAGCGGAGTTGATCGCAACCCTAGAGATAGGATGACGAAAATCTACCTGATTAGGGTCAAACCTAATATGGGAGTCCACAGATCGAGTTTATACAATTTTAGGGGTTTTAATTAGAAAGAGATTTCAATTAATCAACCTAGGGTTAGACGTTAATAGCCTTGAGAGAGGTATTAATATAAATTAGGAAATTCTACAGATCAAGTCAAGTGAATAAATCATCTGGTTCAAAGTTAGATAACAAGTGAAATCTAGGTGGATTCTTCCTCCGGTATTGTCTTTATCAATTGCTTTTTCCCAAAAGTATTTTCCCCAATTCCTTCTCTGTGTCTTAGCATCTTTAGCTTAATAGTTAGTTAATTTTAGGTTAAACAACAATTCCCTTAATTTTTAGGTTAAATAATAAAAAGAAAGTCAGTATTAGTGCTTTTGGTTCCCTTGGGTTCGACATTCCGGTCTTGCCACTAAACTATACTACTGTTCGATAGGTGCGCTTGCCTCAATCGTTGTCGTAAGTTAGTTTCTAGGCTCGATCATTCATTATATAAATATTAGGACTTTTAGACACGATCACCCAGCGACCCTCTCTAATATCCTGAGCATAGCCAGGGACAATGCGTCATCCTGAGGCATGCGATCTTGAGGCCTAGTCTCAGTAGCGGGCGGCACTAGGGTCTCACTCGTATCCAAATTTGGCAGGCTGCCCAATGACGAGGACTCAGCTCGAGCCCCTCTATGGCCTCTACCTTGGCCTCTAATACCCCATCCGCGGATACCTCGTGTGCTCATATCTTATCAAATTCATCTGTATCAAAAGTTTTATGAATCAGTTACAGTTCAAGTGTTTATTAACAAATATTTTATGTAAAAATAGTACCAGAAGTTCAGATTTTGTTTTCACTTATTGCAATCTCTAGTAGTTTACTATAGTTTCAGTGTAACTATAGTTTCCAGTATATACTAACTAAAGTATTCTCACAGTTTACTACCTATAATAGTTTCAGAATATCATAGCATTTTCAATTTAAGCAAAAATCAGTTTCAGGATACTTACAGGATCGGCGCCAAAGACTCGGTGTATGACATATCAGTAGAAACATTTCAAATCATTTTGAGAAGCAATTCTTAAAAAACCAAAATTTAAAACCCATAATCCACAGTCGAGTTTTGCAATCTGGCTCTGATACCACTAAATGTAACACCCCAAACCCGGCCTAGACGTTACGGTCGTGTCTGGCAATGCCACATGATAGGGTGTTAAAAACTATGTTGTCATAATAAACCGTCTTTGTATAATTACTATTCATTGTTCCTATTTAGTTCTAAAATCAGTTTTACCAATTAGATCAATTGTTAAAAACATATCTCGTTGTGAAAGCTTTTAAAACCGTTTAAGAAATCGTGAGTTTAGAAAATACTTTACCTTTTTGTAAAAAATCGAATTTTCCTATGACTAGCAGTTATAAATCCTTAAAAATAAATCAAACCCAAATTTACGCAAAAGTCCCAAAGAGTCCACAAATTGCATCCCAACAGTAATAAAACCATCAATCATAAATCAAAAATCGTAGAGTCCAAAAATTGTGGTCACCGTCGAGTCCTCCGCCGCACCGATCCGTCTAGGTATGGGGATTACCTGTGCACATTAAACAGAAAGAGGTGAGTTTACGTAAACTCAGTGCGTAATCCCACAGAAAACAAACAACAGTAAACATAGTGTACAGTCAAAAATAGTCTTGGGCCTAAGTCCATTTCAGTATCAGTATCAGTATGCACAAGGGCCTTAGCCCATCACAGTGTCAGAAACAGATATGCAGTATTCAGTAACAAAGTCCTACCCAATCAGCCTCTACACACCATCTCCATCCAACCCTACACTCCATGTGGGGATTAAATCAACCCACCCATCCATACAGTCCAAGTAGTACCGAATGCGCCACAGAACAGTAATTTACAACTGAGCTGCAAGTATAGTAGGCTTAAGAGCCTTTCAGTACACTTCCTTCAAATAATATCAACCCAATCCAATGCAATTCAACATACAATGAAATGTCATGCTATCACAAGTTTGTTAGATACACATTCAGTTTAGTATACATGCTTGTATATAACATGCTCGGTACATAATTCACACAATCAATATCACACAGTTAAGGATCTAAGTAGTGCTTACCGACCCTACGGAAGGTTCACAGTCAACTTGGGCGACCCGTGCAACCTTAACAGTTATTTCAGTAAAAATGGCTCACATGCCCATGTGGCCTGCTCGTGTGGGCCAACATGCCAAGGTTGGCCTTAGCCCGTGTGGATCACACGGCCCAAATTAGTCTAGCCCGTGTGTTGTACAAGGCCTACCTGGCCATCACACGGTCGTGTCTTGTGCAGATGGCCTGGCCTCATCGATCACACGCCTGTGTTATGGCACGCAGCCTATCATACAAGTGACTACACACCCGTGTGGCGTCAACAGTGAGGTTTTCAACTTTTACTGAAACCTCATTTTCTTCGTAACCGGGTACACACCTGTATCGTTTTTGACATAAAAGTAACTCCAAGCAATCCCCAACCTAAAATTGATCAATATTTCATTCTATTAATCACCTAAACAATTGAATTGAACTAAACCCGAAACGGGGTATTCATCTGTCGAATGAAAAACCATTACCTTAGATCGAAAAACGAAGTCTCTTCACCACCACGACACCGATCAAATAACTTCAGCCCTTTAACCTTTTCCAAACACAAAACGAATCCCATTAACCACTATCCATAACCCAAAACAAAAAATGGTACTTACCAAACTTACCTTACCGATAATGCACGAAAAAATGCCGAAGAATGAGATGTAGAACAACGATAGTAGGGAAAACAAAACAAAAATGAAAAAGAAGAAGTGGAGAAGAAGATGATTAGTTTTTTTTCTGCAGAGTGAATTTTTAGGAAACTGTTTTACTCAAATTCCACTACCTACCAATTTCAATCCTTTAATTTCCTCTCTCAATCCCACTACACATCCATCACTCAGAATCCCAGTTCAGCACAACTCTGGCCGAACTTTAAGCAAAAATACTACTCATTGCCATCCCAAAGAATCGAACACAAGCCCTCCAACACACCAACACTCCACTTAACCACTAGACCAGCCGGCCCATTCTGATATAGTTTTGCCAATAATTAAATAAAAGCTTACTGAACAAGAGTGAAGCTTAACTTAAAAAAATTTCAAAATTTGCCAAAGGCATGGCTTGAACTTGGGACCTCCCACATACACCCACAACACATAACCACTGAAGCAAACAAATATTTGTGTTACACATTCCCAAAAATGAACATAGAAATTTTGGGGCATTACACGATTAGTCTTCTAGTTAAAAGATTATTGAAAATGCCTACTAGAATGTATAGAAGAACTATTGAACAAGAAGCACCGTTGGTTTCTAATCCTTTGAAATATCAAGACCCAAATGTCGAAAAATATTTTCTCGAGTTGTAAGGCAAGACATTTATTCAAGAAAAGGGGTTTGAACCATCGATAGTTCTTTCTAAAGAAATTGGGCATGGCTTTACTAGCAACAATGAAATTCATAGCTTGAGTGATAAATATGGAACATGACCAAGGGTTGCTTGTTCTCAAATGAGCAATTTATCACAGTTATTTGTTGATAGTGATCATATTAATCATTAAGAAGACACAATAGTGACAATAAGATAAAATACGATTGAATTGAGTGAATGGATTTAACTCAAAGGAATCAAGGATATCATATGAGTGTAACACACACATGACGAGGTCATTGGACAAAGCAGTTGGATGATTGCTTTTGTAAAGAGTATACAGTAAGGAGTTTTCAATCATAAGGAAATTCTATGACTTTAGAAATAATTTAATTAAGTCGATTTATTAGATGTGAATTAAATTGGGTGATCATGAGAATTGTTCAACTAGAGAATTTGATGTAAGAATTTTCTTGAAAAAATTAATTTTGGAAAATCTCAGTGATTTTTGGGAAAATTAATTTTGATCAAGAAAAATTAAATTAATCAAATTAATTAAAATAAATATGATGTTTTTGAATATTAATTTTCAAGTTAAACAATTGGCTCAATGGGTATTTAAACTTGAAAATTGGACTTGAGATCAAAAGTTGGAACCGAGAACCAAAAACCAAGACCGAGACCTAAAAATGGTCCAAACTGGCTCGGTATGTGAAACCGAGCCGACAGTTCAATTGATGGCTGGATCGGACTGGTCGGGCCATCACTAGCCCAAACCATATCGACCCGGGGTGTTGTGAGGGTGTCGCACTTGCGATGACACCACTGTGCATGATAGTGTCGACGACATTCTGGTCGACGATGGTGGTTCTTCGACAGTTGAGCAATGGAAGAATCACACTCCTATTCTACTGGATAATTTAATTTTAGATTAACTATTCCAAAAATAATATTATTTTAATAAATTTAATATTATATTTAATTTAATACTTATCTTGATAGTATTTTATAAATTTAGTATTAAAACGATTAACTTAATATTAAATTAAATTTAATATTTATCTTTTAGATAAATATTCTATTAATTTGATATATTTAATATTAAATTAATATAATACATATCAAGAAAGATTAAATTTAATATTAAAGCGATTAAATTTGATCTTAGTTGTACTCTTTAAACTCTCCATTTATAAAGAGAGCATTGGGTCATTATTTTACACAAACTTGAATTCAAGAGAAAGTTGTAGAGAGAAAATTCTTTGAAGAAATTATTTCAAAAGATTTCTAGAGATATTTTTCTTATTTATAAATTGATCCAAAAGTTTAGTAAAATTGTAAAATTGCCCCATTGGTAATTTTGTGGAAAAATTGTCTGATTCGAAGCGAGCCCACACTCGGTAGACATAAGCTAGAAGATAGCGAAGAAGACTACTCGATCGAAGCGCTCATCCTAGACGAATCAAAAAGGTACAATTTTGATTAAGTGTTTATTACTTTATATATCACAACCAAGTTCTTATTTTTGAAAAAAAAAATAAAACTCTGGTTTTTCCCAAACTTATTTTCTATTGCATTTTCCAAACCCATTTTTCCTACACCGCAAGGTAACAGTCTATAAGGAAAATGGAAAACAAATGATGTAAGCATATAATATGCTTAGTAAACTCATATGATAACTAAAACTTACCTTGATGATTTAAGCATAAACAAATTTTCTATTTGGCTACTATAACACCCAAAACCCGACCTAGACGTTATGGCCGAATCTGGAAGTGTTACGAAGAAAATCTGTAAAGATGAATTTTTATTTCCCTTTTGAAAACATCGTATATCATTGTTAATAAAGAGTCCACTTATTGAAAACGTGTTCTTACGCTTATCAGTTCAATCTGTAACACCCCAAACCCGGCCTAAACGTTACGACCTAATCTAGCATGTCACATGAAAGGAATGTCTAAAAACTGTGCGTTCGTTAAAAAGTTCGTATTCTTTATATTTATTGTGAAAAAAAATCAAGTTTAAGTAATTTTGAATAAGAAACGATTTATTAACATTTTAGGAAAATCCAGAATTAAAATTCCATCAATAATAAGCAGGAACCAAATTAAAAGCTAAAATCAAATAAAATACCAAAGGCCTTATTACATATCAAAATCCCAAAATTAAAAGTAAGTTTAAATATAAGAAACGAGTTTACGAGATAACATTGCAGGGCCACCACAAGTTTGCCTCGGCTCCCCAAATCCACGGTCTAATGATTACCTGAAACATTTAAAAAAAGGGGGTGAGTTTACGAAAACTCAGTGTGTGTTTCCCCTTACGAGTGATAACTGGGCCTAAGCCCACAAAAGCAGATTGGGCCTTAGCCCCCACAATAACATACTTGGCCAAAGCACACATAAATCGAATCGGGCCGTAGCCCTAATATCACAGTATAGCAGATAACACATGCCAAATGATGCAAAACCCATTCGTTAGTCATATTCGGGCATAAGCCCATAACATAGCATATCGAACCATAGCATATTAAATCACATGTACATATAAGAATGACAATGCAGTCCCGAACCCACCTAGGTATCCATCCTCTACACACCACGTGCACGCCAATCACACCGTGGGGATTACTAAATCAACCCCATCCGCTACACACCATCGGCGCGCGATCATTTGCGATCAACCGCACATCGCCTTATAATCGTGGCATAGCCACCAGATAATTGTGACAGAGTCACCGGATTCATAATATGTGACAGAAGTCACCAGATACATAATATGTGACATAAGTCACCGGATAATGTGATAAAAACCACCGGGACACTTCCCCTTTATCAATATCACCCATATGCCCATGCAACATACATATTATTCAGATATTATGCAATGTGTCATGTATGCAAAACATATATCAAATATAAGAACAACATGAGTTACTATCATAATCAGATAGACATAAAACAACAAAATCAAGCTAATCAACCTCTAAGGGTATAATCGTAACTTTACCTACCAAGGGTATTTTCGTAATTTACCCACCAAGGGTATTTTTGTAAATTCGCACCTGCAATGACCTTTCTGAAGGCCTAATGTCGCCACTAACGACTCAGCTACCATTTTCGGTCGTACCGGATGTTTGGGCCTAAAACCTAATTTCGGCCTATCTGGGCCCACACGCTCGTGTCGCCCACCTAGCACGAATCTAGCCACGTATATAAGTTCCACCTGGTCTAGTTCAACACATACTAACCAATCATACAATTTACTCATATGGGCCCACGGGCCCATTGGGCCCACTTTGGCCCATCGCAACCCAAGCAGCCTCAACCTACAAGATTACTAATGGCGGCCTCAACTATCGCGTCGAAGCCTCACACTTACGATCGCACGCTCGTGTGGCTACTAATACCGCGTGATCGGTATTTCGGCATTTTGCTGCTCTACAGCTAGATTAGAGAAGTACACACACACACCTGATAGGAGTCTGGTGCTAATCTGCGCTCCGACCACTCCTGTGCCCAAACGCCCTACAAGGTATGTTAACTCTCCTCCTGGAATGCTCTTTATATAGCTAGCTCTTCACCTTCATTCTTTGTGTCTTTCCGATGTGGGATCCCTTCGTCAGTAGAGTTTAAATTCAACTGAAACTCTTACCGTCCAACCCGCAAAATAAATACTCCCTTGCTTGTCATGAGATTCGAACCCAGGCTCCCTTGCAACATAATCCACGCCGCTAACCACTTGGCCACAAGCTCCTCTTGTGTCTTAAACCATGCGCAACTAAATATAAACTATGACCCAAATTCTAAGATCCAAGTAAAAAGAAACCAAAATGCAAAAGCCAAGACTTGAACCTTGGACCTCCTTCCTTCTTTGTGGCGTCACCCCCTTGTCTCTAATGTGGCGTCACTTTGCCACTACACCACACACTCCACTTGTGTCATTTTTCTCTATATTTTATTCTTAAGGCCTACCTGCCAACTTCCAGGGTTTTTTTCACCTAAAACCAAAATTTCCCCAAAGCCAATATTTGATCCCAGAACTTCATAGAAGCCCTCTAACCTTCCAAAATCACTTATCTAATAAGTCTAACTTGCATTAATGCCTTTCTCAAAAATTTTAAACGCTACTACGCCTAAGGCCCGTTGGGCTCAATTCTCCTAGGCCCAATTTCGGGATGTTACACAATCCGTCAATTGATTTCATTTTCAACTAAAACATATAAATTACAGCGGAATTTCTTACATCCTTATGTTTTTGAAATCGAGTTTGTTTTCTTGAAAACGGTTAATTGTATAAAATAGTTATTCTCGTAAATCACTTTATCAAATGTTTTGCTAGAAAACCAAAACTAAAATCTGAAACCAAAACAATCCCAAAAGTCCGGAGAGTCCAAATTTTTCAAAACTCTCAAACCAAAATATAAGTAAACCAAGTTAAAGCAAAAACAGTTTTACGGCATAATCGACACATCTAAGCTCCTGTTGCACCGACCCGCCTAAATCTGAGGGTTGTCTGAAATTTTCAGACAAATAGAGAATGAGTTTTATAACTCAGTGTACAACTCACAGAAACAGAATCGAAAATTTAGATACATTCGGATCGTATGCCTATCGAGTTTTAAAATTTATAAAGAGAATGATCGAACCTGGAAACTAACTCTGATAACGATTAAAGGCAAGTGTACCTATCGAACAGTAGTATAGCTTAGGCAAGACCGAATTATCGAACCCAAAGGAACTAAAAGTACTAATACTAACTTTCCTTTTATTATCTAGCCTAAAATAAAGTGAAGTTGTTGTTTAATCTAAATATATCTAACCACTAAGCTAAAGACACAAAGACACAAAGACTAAATTGGGGAGATAACTTTCAGAAAAACTCAGTTGATTTAAATGATACCCTTAGGAAGAATCCACCTAGACTTCACTTGTTATCTAACCCTGAACCATATGATTTATTCACTTGACTTGATCCGTAGGACTCTCTAACGTATATTAAAACCCTCTCTCTAGGCGAATAACGTCTAACCCTAGGTTAATTAACGGAAATCTCTTTCTCACTTAATAACCCCGTAGAATAGTAGTAAATCGATCTATGGATTCCCATATTAGGTTTCACCCTAATCCGACAAAATCTCGTTACCCTATCTCTAGGCGGGCGAACGACTCCGCTTTAATTGTGCTAGATCTATTCTTAAGCAGGGACTTTTGCTCCTCCACCTAAGAACATCTGACTTGAATCAATATCCCCGAAATATTAACACAAGAATTAAGCACACATAATTAAGAACAAATCAAGTATTTATCTTATAGTTCAGAAAACAATAACAAGATTCATCTAGGTTTCATCCCCTTCAGGTATCTGAAGAGTTTAGTTCATAACAAATAAAGAAAACATCTCAAGATAAAAGATAAAACAAAGCATAAGAAATCCCTAAAACTCCCTGAAGGAATTGAAGGAGAGGTCCGCCGTCTTGAGTAGAATTCTGGCTTCTTGAGATGGATCAACTGGCTATCTTTGAGTAATTCTCCACAAATCTGGCCTTTTCAGCTTGGCTCCTTGGCCTAGCTCACCGCCCCCTTTGAAGGTGGTACTTAGGGGGTATATATAGGCTCTTGGAATGCGTTTGTTTCTCCCTAAGTATCCTTTTTCGAGTGAAATTGTTCATTGCCACGACAGGGACACGGCCATGTCACACGCCCGTGTGACTAGTCTTTGAGCCGTGTTCGGATTTCTTAAATGAGACACAGCCGTGTGAATCAGGGGTCAAGCCGTGTTCTAGTAGCTTGAGAGGCAAGGCCATGTGGGCTTGACTTCAGGCCCTGTGGATTTTGTGATATGGCCCACGTACTTCGTTTTGGGCCAGTTTTATGTTCTTTTCACCCTCGGGTGCTTTCCTGGGTATAAGACATGAAAAGAAAGGATTAAGAGCACCTTTTTACATAAATCAAGAGATAAATCATCCGAAAGTAAGCTAAATGTAGGATTAAAATATGTTGCTATTACGGTTTATCAAATACCCCTACACTTAAGCTTTTGCTTGTCCTCAAGCAAAATTCTCAACTTACAATTAAAATGAGCTTTCCATAATCCATAATTCTTATCGACAATGTCTTATCATAATTCATAGATAATTTATACATGGATAATTTAACTCAAAAAGTCCTAAAGATTCAAACAAAATAAGTCATACATTTGTAGCATGAAAACATAGGTGTTTCCCTTCATCTAAATAATTACCTTTTGATTCAAAATCGACAAAGATTAACATCCTCACTAAAGATTCACTCAAATCACTCAAAGTGTTTAAGGTTTAAAATTAAGCACTCAATAAGTCGAACATGAAAAGTTAATCCCATAGGCTTGCCTGAAAATCAAATCTCCACCACTGTAAAATGAGATGATAAACAGATCAAAAGGTCTTTGTCAGGGTTGTAACGAGGCTAAGGTTAAAAGGTGTGGATAAAGGCTGAATTAGAAGATTAGAATCGAGATTGAATTGACAAGTACCTACCTAAAAATACTAAGATAATGTTTACATCAACTGAAAAATAATAATCCTACTAACACGAGCATTTCTTTCAAAAAAAAGACTTTTAACTGTATAAGCTCACCACTAATACTGAATATTTTTTTAAGAAAAAATATAGTAATAAAGGATAAATTCAACTACTAAAAATTAGGTAACTAATCATATCAAATCTCGATATAAGGGTAGTCAAAAATGATGGTGATAACAAAAACAAAGGGTTTTGGGTTAATATTAGTGGGTGAGTCAATAAAAGGGATGTTAGGATCAATGGGGTTCACTAGGGGTTAATTTATGAAGGTAGCTTTTTAGTGGTGTGAGTCGGTTAAATCCTAAGTGCCTTTATCATCTCGGTATATCAAATCATAGATGTGGTCTCAACATGTATAATTAAGGCAAGTTCTAGAATAACAGTTCATAGTTGACACACTCATAATCAATAAAGTGAGCAAGAAAAAGAATAAATGCCCTATAAGGCTCAAAGTCTCACAAAAATTATGGGTGTTTTTGACATCAACCTTGTAAATTTCAAATTTCAAAGTAGTATTCAAATTTAGGTTAACAACCTAGTAAAAATTTTAATTCTGAAAATTAGACTTATCATGCTTGATTCTCTAGTATCTTAAAATTTCAATCATCAATGCACAATTATCAATGACTTGCTCTAAAACATGTCAATAAAATTCATAAATCACCAGAAACTTCATTCTAATTAGTAATATGAGAAAATTACTTAAAAACAAGATTAAATTTAGGGATTTGAGAATAATGAAAAAAGTTAGGCATTTTTATTCTCAAGGATTGAGAATAATGTAGAAAGTTAGGCATTTTCTCAAAATAACTATTCACCCCCCACACTTAAGATGTACATTGCCCTCAATGTACAAAGATATATAATATGTAAGAGATAAATCAAAAGAGAAGGGAAAGAGTGAAACTTCCTGAATTTATGGATGTATTCCTTGAGTCGGAGGTTTAGAGGAGTCGGTCTGGATGACGATCCTGTGCTAGATGAATAAATTAGGTAGCTCACGGAAAATTAGCCAGGAATTATTAACACACTTTTAAAATAAACTAAATATATATGTAAAGATAAGAATGATAAAGAAAAAGGAAACAAAAATGTAAATAAGATGAAAATTAAAGATAAATGGAACGAAGAGTCATTATTGTTGGATGGTTCGCAAGGTGGGTGTGACCTCAAAGGCTGGGGAGGTGCTGGCGGTGGCAGAAGTGGCGTAATTCCAAAACAGCCTTTTGAACATGACACTAAGAAACTAAAATAAAATAAACTAAATTAAGTATAAGATTGTCAAAGAGAAGGAAATTGAAGCAAAAGAGAAAAGCAAAGTAAAAACTAAATGGCCTCAAATATTCTTGGCTTGTCGGATGCATGAAGCGGCCGGTATGAACTTATGTAGATCAATCTCCCTTGAGGAGACTATGCTTGGCTTCTTCCGCTTCTTCGACATGGTGTTAGTGTAGCTCAAAAGTTATTGAGAATTGTTATGGAGAGGGGAGAATTTTGAGAGAAAGAGGAGGAAGAAAAGAAGTGGACAGTGGGTGGAAAGAATGGAGAAGGGCAGTGGGTTTAAATAGAGGCTCAATTCTGGTATTTTCCCACACCCGTGGGCCGAGGGTATGTCGACTCACACGGCCGCCTCACACGGCCGTGGTAAGACTTCATTCATTTCTCCCACGCTTGTCAGCCATGGGCGTGTTGATTCACACTGCCGCTTCATACGGTCGTGTGTCTAGGCGTGTTTATTTTCCATGCCCGTTTTTCTGCCAGCCACACCCATTCAAGTCAATATGTTGGCTTAGATTGTAAGGCACGGCGTGTGCGCACTGCACTGTGGTTTATAAGTCGAGAGCTTCTTCACACGATCATAGGCGCTGGCCGTGCCACTTCGTCGGTGCCCATGGGGAAGTGGTTAGATCCCTGACGTCTAAAATTAGTTACTCCAACTTGTACCATCCTGCCATGTTAGTACCAAGATTCTTGAGGTATACACAGCCACGACCATGGCTGTGTGCAAGGCCGTGTGTCCTGGAAATATGCGTTTTTGGTTAGCTTTCAATTAAATGTTGCAGAAAGGAGAAAAGAAAAGAAAAGAGTAAATGAAAAAAAATGAAAAAGTAAATTGGGTTAGTGCTCGGGTTGCCTCCCGAAGAGCACTTGTTTAGAGTCTTAAGCTAGACTTCTTTCGTATCTGCAAAATCAGGAGGGTTTAAAGGTTTGAATATCTCCCCTCATGCTGTCAGTTTTATTTTCATGATAAAGTTTAAGTCGAGAAACGTTTACCTTAGAAGTGCCACAAA
This sequence comes from Gossypium bickii, assembly GCA_025503065.1. NCBI lineage: Eukaryota > Viridiplantae > Streptophyta > Magnoliopsida > Malvales > Malvaceae > Gossypium > Gossypium bickii. Next base: position 12,442,953 of record CP106709.1, read on the forward strand.
TATGATTACTTACCTCGATTGTTTCGTATGAGAAGATATTGCGTACCTCAAGAGAAATTTCTTCGTTCGTGTTTAGGTTTAGTGTGCTGATGTGAGGATCGAATTTATCTAATATTACCTTGTCTCCTATTTTGAAGTGGTTAGATGTTCCTATGAGCTCTTCTGGGGGCTCATTCGGTTTTACTTTGTGTGGTTCCGGTTCTTCTTTAAAGTGTGCCTTCCATTCATCTAGTTCATTGGTCTTAATCCTTCGATCCTCATGAGTTATTTCTTTACAGGGTTTGGGATCGGGTTCAATTGCGTTCTTTTGTAGTGCTTCCTGAAAAGAAAGGTTAATTGAATGGTTATCAAAAGAATTCGCATTCTCACCTTTGTTACTTGATGTTCTAGCGGAGTCGATGGCTTGAAGAGTGACTGTCTCCTTGCCTACACAAAGTATAAGTTCATCTGCATCAGCATCAATTTTAGTTCTGGCAGTTGCTAAGAATGGCATTCCTAAAATTAAGGGGATCAAATTGTCCTCTTCCATGTCTGAGACAACAAAATCTACTGGGAAGACGAATTTATCGACCTTTACGAACACATCTTCGATTATACCCCTATGAGTTCTAACAGTTTTATCAGCTAATTGGATGCTCATCTTAGTTTGTTTGGGTTTCCCTAGACCTAGTTGTTTAAACATTTTATAAGGCATGACATTTATGCTTGCCCCTAAATCGGCTAACGCATTTTCTATAGATAAACTACCAATTATGCATGGAATTGTAAAACTCCCTGGATCTTTTAATTTCTGTGGTAGTCTATTTTGTAGAATTGCCGAACACTTTGCGTTGAGTTCCACATGTGATTCCTCATCTATCCTTCGCTTTTTCGTTAACAGCTCCCTTAAAAATTTTCTAGAGTCTGGCATCTGCGAAAGAGCTTCAAGTAGAGGTAAGTTAATATGTAATTTCTTTAGAAGTTTAAGAAACTTACCGAACTGTTCCTCTGTATCGTCTCTCTTTAATGCTTTGGGGTAAGGAATGCGAGGTTGGTATTCTTTGATTACCGATTTTGGCTTTTCTTGTGTTACCTCAACTTTACCTTCTTCTACCTCGTTTTTTTTTTTGTTTTGGATTGGGTTTGTCTACCCCTTTACTATCATGAGCTGTGATAGCCTGTATTTGCTCCCTTGGGTTAATCTCAGTATTATTTGGTAGACGTCCTTGCGGTTGTTCAGACATTAATTTTTCAAGTTGTCCAACTGACTTAGTGACTTCCCCTACTGCTTTAGTAATTTCCCCAAATCGATTCTTGATCTCGTCAACTGATGTTTGTTGATCTTTAAGTGTTTTCTCTGTATCTTGGAGACGGTTCTCTGTGGTTGCCATGAATTTTGTCAGCATCTCTTTGAGGTTTGACTTCTTCTCTTGCGGATAGGGTTGATTTTGGAAATTTTGAGGAGGTTGTTGTCTTTGATTTCCTTGATTTCCTTGACCTCCCCATGAAAAATTTGGGTGGTTCCTCCAACATGGATTGTAAGAATTACTATAAGGATTATTATTGGGTCTGAAATTATGACCTATATAGTTCATCTGCTCACTGTCTACTCCCGGTTGGTAGGGTGGGTACTCAGGATTCGCCACAGTTCCACTTGTGTCGCACTGCATTACTGGATGTACCTGCGAAGAACACAAACTATCAAGCTTTTTATTCATCATCTCCACCTGTGTTGATAGCATGGTTACTACGTCGAGGTTGTAAACTCCGGCTGATTTTTTCGGTTTCGTCCTTGTAACCTGCCACTAATAGTTATTCAGTGACATCTCTTCAATGAACTCGTAGGCTGCTTAAGGAGTTCTAATGTTCAGAGTTCCACCAGCGGCTGAATCAATTAATTGCCTTGTTGAGGGGTTTACACTGTTATAGAAGGTTTGGACTTGTTGCCACAAGGGTAAACCATGATGCAGACACCTTCTCAAGAGATCCTTGTATCTCTCCCATGCATCGTATAATGTCTCTAAATCCATCTGCACAACAGAAGAGATATCATTCCGTAATTTGGCTGTTTTGGCCGGTGGGAAATATTTCAATAAAAAATTTTCGGTCATTTGCTCCCATGTAGTGATTGACCCTCGTGGTAACGAGTTTAACCACTGTTTGGCTTTATTCCTTAATGAAAAGGGAAATAACCGAAGACGTATGGCATCATCAGAAACGCCATTTATTTTGAAGGTTTCACAGAACTCTAAGAAGTTAGCTATGTGAGTATTTGGGTCTTCGTCCTGTAAACCATCAAATTGAACAAATTGTTGAATCATTTGTATTGTGTTAGGCTTTAATTCAAATTTATTAGCAGCTATAGCAGGCCTAACAATACTCGATCCTGCTCCTGTTAAATGCGGTTTAGCATAATCAAACATAGTGCGTGGAGCATTGCTTTCTCCCACATCATGTGGTTGTGGATTATTCTCGCCCATCCCTTCAGTAGGATTGGATATGCTTTCTCGATTTTCCTCTGTGTAATTTAGGGCTCGCCTAATTTCTCTACGATTCCTTCGAGCGGTAGCTTCAATATTACTATTGTATACTAAAGGTCCTCTCGGGTTCCTTCTTGTCATAAACTAGAGGTACCTACTGAGAGAAGAAAGAAAGAAAATTTAGCAAAAATCAAAATAAAAATAAGAGTAAATTGAAAAAATAAAAAAATAATGACTAAAGTAATAAAAATAGAGCTTTCTTAATATTTTAGTTCCCCGGCAACGGCGTCAAAAACTTAATCGTATGTCTATCGAGTTTTAAAATTTATAAAGAGAATGATCGAACTTGGAAACTAACTTTGACAACGATTAAAGGCAAGTGTACCTATCTAACAGTAGTATAGCTTAGGCAAGACCGGATTATCGAACCTAAAGGAACTAAAAGTACTAATACTAACTTTCCTTTTATTATCTAGCCTAAAATAAAGTGAAGTTGTTGTTTAATCTAAATATATCTAACCACTAAGCTAAAGACACAAAAACAAAAGACTAAATTGGGGAGATAACTTTCAAAACAACTCAGTTGATTTAAATGATACCCTTAGGAAGAACCCACCCAGACTTCACTTGTTATCTAACCTTGAACCATACGATTTATTCACTTGACTTGATCCGTAGGACTCTCTAACGTATATTAGACCCTCTCTCTAGGCGAATAACGTCTAACCCTAAGTTAATTAACGAAAATCTCTTTCTCACTTAATAACCCTCTAGAATAGCAGTAAATCGATCTATGGATTCCCATATTAGGTTTCACCCTAATCCAGCAAAATCTCGTCACCCTATCTCTAGGTGCGCGAACAACTTCGCTTTAATTATGCTAGATCTATTCTTAAGCAGGGACTTTTGCTCCTCCACCTAAGAACATCTGACTTGAATCAATATCCCGGAAATATTAACACAAGAATTAAGCACACATAATTAAGAACAAATCAAGTATTTATCTTATAGTTCAAAAAACAATAACAAGACTCATCTAGGTTTCATCCCCTTTAGGTATCTGAAGAGTTTAATTCATAACAAATAAAGAAAACATCTCAAGAGAAAAGATAAAACAAAACATAGGAAATCTTAAAACTCCCTGAAGGAATTGAAGGAGAGATTCGCCATCTTGAGTAGAATTTTGGCTTCTTGAGATGGATCAATTGGCTATCTTCGAGTAATTCTCCACAAATTTGGCCTTTTCGGCTTGGCTCCTTGGCCTAGCTCACCGCCCCCTTTGAAGGTGGTACTTAGGGGGTATATATAGGCTCTTGGAATGCATGTGTTTCTCCCTAAGTATCCTTTTTCGAGTGAAATTATTCATTGCCACGACAGGGACACGGCCATGTCACACGCCCGTGTGACTAGTCTTTGAGCCCTGTTCAGGTTTCTTAAATGAGACACGACCGTGTGAATCGGGGGTCAGGCCGTGTTCTAGTAGCTTGATGAGGCACGGTCGTGTGGGCTTGACTCCAGGCCATGTGGATTTTGTAATATGGCCCACTTACTCCATTTTAGGTCCGTTTTATGTTCTTTTCATCCTCGGGTGCTTTCCTGGGTATAAGACATGAAAAGAAAGGATTAAGAGCAACTTTTTACATAAATCAAGGGATAAATCATCCGAAAGTAACTAAATGTGGGATTAAAATATGTTACTATTACGATTTATCACATTCAGATCAGATGCAGACTTATGTCATACTAGAATCAGAATCAGATCAGAGTAATACAGAAACAAATATGTATAAATTTAATCCTACCCCCATCCTCTACACACCAGCTCCAACCATCCCAACACACCATGTGGGGTATAAAACACCCATCCAACCCTACACACTGCATAGTGTCTATACAACACTTTTTAGAAAAATCGCAGCAGTGCTGTCAGTATATTGGAGAGATATCGCCTCACACAAAACACTTCCTCCTCATAATACGAATCCAACCCCATAGCCAGATACAGACAGTATATCAGATATAGCAGAACAACAGATACCAGAACGTATATCACATGCATACTCATAAAATAGATACTAAACCTACTTATATATAACAGTTCAAACATATCACATCTCATTACATGTATTTAAGTGTTGATTACGTCAAATTCATACTAATAGATTCGTTATTTTCGTGCTTTAGGGCTTATAACAGCACAAATCGACCCTACAGAAAGCCCATAGTCAATCAGAAGGACATGTACGACCATAGGGAAAAATCTTAAAATTTTGGCCCAATTCCTTTTCCGGCCACACGCCCAAAATGGCCTAGCCCATATGGCATCGATATGCCCTAATTTCGACTTTCGCCGATCACCATTTTTCGAATTTCTTGTTACACACCTGGCTAGATTTTAAGGTGAAAGCAACCCCGAGACCTCCGAAACCTAAAAATAGTAACGTAACGATCACTTAATGCTCGATTTATGAATTCAAAAAGAATAAATCGAACTTAACCTTTCAAAACCAAACAACAGACACAAACTTACCGCCAACAAACACAATCACACACACGGATTACGTTGTTGGAGTGAAATTCACTACTTTACAATCTTCTCCTAAACAACACATCTACAGAAATTAAATTCCCTAAACTATAACACCATTTCACCATTTCAAAAGAAAAATCCTAGAAGGCACTTACAGAACCCGAAAGCTAAAGAAAAGCAAAACCCCACTTACGAAGCCAAATAAAGAAAATCGAGAATTCGAAACGCAGCGATTTGAACGAAGGATTTGTGAACAGAACCAAGAAAGAAGCAAAAAGAAATTGACAGAGAAAAGAAAAGTAAAGAAAACGTCAAAAGGGAGAGGAATTTTGGGACAACAAAATAAAAATAAAATAAAATTAAAGATATTATCCCAACTCCTCCACTAACCATCAAACCCACAAAAACCAACCCACTAACTCTCATCCAACTACCTCAGAATTTCAATCCCACCAAGTCTCTACCACACAACTGGTACACACTCACAGAAGCAAAAATTAACACCTTTCGCCTATACGGGGGTTTGAACACAAGACCCTAAGGCAAGTTAACCCCTTATCACTTGAACCTGCAGGCTAATTCTGATATGGGTTGACTGATCATAAAAGTTAAATCAAGCAATCAAGGATAAGGTTAGGAATAAAAATAGCAAAATTTCCAAAAGTGAGACTCAAACCCAAGACCTCAAGCACACACACAAATCACTTAACCACTGAAGCAAATACTTGTTTATGAAAAAATTCATAAAAACAGAGTTTGATAAATCAGGGCGTTACATTACCAAATTAACTTTCCATGGCACATTAACATATATCTCTATATGCAACATCACCATAAATTGAATATGTTAGTTACATTCTAGAATCGTAAATACTGTCAACATGTAAAACAGAATCACATAGTAACCTATATGTAAAGTATCATTAATACCATTTTATTTTCAATTCATGATTTAAATCTCATTTCCAATAAATTGAGCATCACCCAATAGAACTGTAGTAAAATGGACTCAGATACAGGAGAATGTAATGCTCGCAAGAGCTGACAGTATTTCAGGGTTGCTTACACAATATGACATTTTAACAGAATCGCTCACACAAGTTAACATCATATACAGGTCACCCGTCTGGGCTAAACCAACGATATTTATAAATCAAGAATCTGCAACAAATGCAAGATCTCGTAATATCATGTAAATCCCTGATGAATTACGTGTATAACCCTAATAACATCTCATACATATCCTAACATTTTATTAAGTTCATTTGAGCATTATATTAGTATAAATGAAATTATCTTTTCAAGTACACCATTTCATTTCTCCTATAAGACATATAATCAATCAACATTCTCATTTACATTATGTTTTATTTTCATATAACCAAAATTATCATGAATTTAAAATTCAATCCTTTTTAAGTTATAAGTTTCAAATTCATCAATTCATTTCAATCTAACACATAAATAAAATAGAACACAAATCAACATAACATAAAATAAAGCAGTAACTTCCATATGAAATTACCTGGCCAAAACAATAAACAAGTTGAAACTTCAAGGATTAATCTACAATTTTTTATTTTCCCTGACTATCTCTAGTTTGATCCAATTCCTGATCAATACAATTATTCCACTCAATTCATCAATATTAAACATTTATATATTGTATCATGTCACGAATGAACCTATGAAATTTTATTTTTCAAAACCTTAAAGTTTTACATTTATTCAATTTAGTCCTTAAAATTAAAATAGTCATAAGTTTCAATTTAAAGCTTCGATCCAAAAACCAACTTTAGTTAAATTCTTTAGACCCTCTAATATATATTATTACCAAAATTTCCCATCAATTTCTGATAAATCGTAAAAGTAACATATTTTAATCCCATATTTAGCTTACTTTTGGATGATTTATCCCTTGATTTATATAAAAAGGTGCTCTTAATCTTTTTTTTTCATGTCTTATACTCAGGAAAGCACCGGAGGATGAAAAGAACGAGAAACGGGCCTAAAACGGACCAAATTAGGCCAAATAAAAAATCAACACGGCCTGGACTTAAGCCCACACAGCCGTGCCATGCCAATCATCTAGAACAAGGCCTGACCCTCGATTCACACGGCCGGGTCTCATTAAAGAAATCCAAACACGGCTCAAAGAGTAGTCACACGGGCGTATGACATGGCCGTGTCCTTGTCATGGCATTAAGCAATTTCATTCGGATTTGGATACTTTGGGGAAAAGAAACCTATTTTGAAAGCCTATATAAACCCCCTAACTACCACCTTTGAAGGGGCGTCCAGCTACGTTAAGGAGCCAAGCCGAAAAGGACAGATTTGCGGGAAATCACTTGAAGATAGCCAGTTGATCCATCTCAAGAAGCCGGAATTCTACTCAAGACAGCGGATTTCTCCTTCAATTCCTTCAGGGAGTTTTACGGATTTCTTATATTTTTTTTATCTTTTCTCTTGAGATGTTTTCTTTTATATTTATGAACTAAACCCTTCAGATACCTGAAGGGGATGAAACCTAGATAAATCTTGTTATTGTTTTCTGAATTATATGGTAAATACTTAGTTTGTTCTTAATTATGCATGCTTAATCCAAATTTGATGTGCTTAGGTGGAGGAGGAATAGACTCTGCTTAAGAATAGATCTAGCATAATTAAGCGGAGTTGATCACACACCTCTAGATAGGGTGACGAGATTTTGTCGGATTAAGGTGAAACCTAATATGGGAGTCCATAGATCGATTTACTGCTATTTTAGGGGGTTATTATAAGAGAATGAGAGTTCCACTAATTAACCTAGGGTTAGACGTTATTCGCTTCGAGAGAAGGTTTAATATACGTTAGGGAGTCTTACGGATCAAACTAAGTAAATAAATCGTATGGTTCAGTGATAAATAACAAGTGAAGTCTAGGTGGATTCTTTCTGAGGGTATCGTCTTAATCAACTAAGTTTTTCCTAAAGTTATTTCCCCAATTCGTTCTTTTTATCTTGTGTCTTTAGCTTAGTAGTTCGTTAGTTTTAGATTAAAAGCAACTTCACTTATTTTAGGCTAAATAATAAAAACAAAGTTAGTATTAGTACTTTTAGTTCCTGTGGGTTCGACAATCCGGTCTTGCCTAAGCTATACTACTATCCGATAGGTACACTTGCCTTTAATCGTTGTCAAAGTTAGTTTCCAGGTTCAATCATTCTATTTATAAATTTTAAATCTCGACAAAACAACGATCAAGTTTTTGGCGCCGTTGCCGGGGAGCTGAAATATTAAGAAAGCTCTATTTTTATTACTTTAGCCATTATTTTATTTTCCGCAATTTATTTTTATTCCTTTATTTTTTTGTGTGTTTTGTTTTTAATTTTTGCTAAATTTTCCTTCTTTCTTTTCTCAGCATGTACCTCTAGTTAATGACTAGAAGAAACCCGAGAGGACCTTTAGTATGTGACAGTGATATTGAAGCTACCGCTCGAAGGAATTGTCGAGAAATCAGGCGAGCCCTAAATTACACAGAGGAAAATCAAGAAGGCAGATCCAATCCTACTGAAGGGATGGACGAGACTAATCCACCACCACATGATGTGGCAGAAAACAATGCTCCACGTACTATGTTTGATTACGCTAAACCATATTTAACAGGAGCAGAATCGAGTATTGTTAGGCCTGCTATAGCTGCTAATAATTTCGAATTAAAGCCTAACACAATACAAATGATTCAACAATTTGTTCAATTCGATGGTTTGCATGACGAAGACCCAAACACTCATATAGCTAATTTCTTAGGGTTCTATAATACCTTCAAAATAAATGGCGTTTCTGATGATGCCATACGTCTTCGGTTATTTCCCTTTTCATTAAGGAATAAAGCCAAATAGTGGTTAAACTCGTTACCACAAGGATCAATCACTACATGGAACCAAATGACCGAAAAGTTTTTATTAAAATATTTCCCACCGACCAAAATGGCCAAATTACGGAATGATATCTCTTCTTTTGTGCAGATGGATTAGAAACAATATACGACGCATGGGAAAGATACAAGGATCTCTTGAGAAGATGCCCACAAATGGATTAGCTTTGTGGCTCCATGTCCAAACTTTTTATAACGGTGTGAATCCTTCAACCAGGCAACTAATTGATTCGGCTGCCGGTGGAACCCTGAACAACAGAACTCCTAAAGCAGTGATAAACCATAAAAGTAACATATTTTAATCCCACATTTTGTATGCTTTTGGATGATTTATCCCTTGATTTATGTAGAAAGGTGCTCTTAATCCTTTCTTTTCATGTCTTATACCCAGGAAAGAACCCAAGGATGAAAAGAACATAAAACGGGCCCAAAATGGAGTAAATGGGCCACATCACAAAATTGACACGTCCTGGCCCAAAGATCACACGGCCGTGCCTCATCAAGCATTTAGAACACAGCCTAACCCCGACTTGCACGGCCGTGCCTCATTAAAGAAGTCCGAGCACGGCTTGGCCACAATCCACACGGGCATGTGCCATGGCTGTGACCCTGTCGCTGGAAAGGGAAATTTCATTCGGATTTGGATACTTAGGGAGAAAGAAACGTATTTCAAAAGCCTATATAAACACCCTAAGGGTCAGCTCAAAAGGGGGCGTCCAGCTAGGCCAATGAGCCAAGCCAAAAAGGGCAGATTTGTGGGAAATTACTCGAAGATAGCTAGTTGATCCATCTCAAGAAGCCGGAATTCTACTCAAGATGACAGATTTCTCCTTCAATTCCTTCAGGGAGTTTTAGGGATTTCTTATGTTTTGTTTTATCTTTTCTCTTGAGGTGTCTTCTTATTTTGTTATGAACTAAACCCTTTAGATACCTGAAGGGGATGAAACCTATGATGGATATTGTTATTATTTTCTGAATTATATAATAAATACTTAGTTTGTTCTTAATTATGCATGTTTAATTTGAATTTGATGTGCTTAGGTGGAGGAGGAATAGACCCTGCTTAAGAGTAGATCTAACATAATTAAGCGGAGTTGATCGCACGTCTAGAGATAGGGTAACGAGATTTTGCTGAATTAGGGTGAAACCTAATATGGGAGTCCATAGATCGATTTACTGCTATTCTAGGGGGTTATTATAAGAGAACGAGAGTTCCACTAATTAACCTAGGGTTAGACGTTATTCGCCTCAAGAGAGGGTTTAATATACGTTAGGGAGTCTTACGGATCAAACTAAGTAAATAAATCATATAGTTCAGGGTTTAATAACGAGTGAAGTCTAGGTGGATTATTCCTGAGGGTATCATCTTGATCAACTGAGTCTTTCCTAAAGTTATTTTCCCAATTTGTTCTCTTTGTCTTTGTGTCTTTAGCTTAAAAGTTCGTTAAATTTATATTATATAACAACTTCATTTATTTTAGGCTAAATAATAAAAAAGAAAGTTAGTATTAGTACTTTTAGTTCCTGTGGGTTTGACAATCTGGTCTTGCCTTAGCTATACTACTGTTCGATAGGTACACTTGCCTTTAATCGTTGTCAGACTTAGTTTCTAGGTTTGATCATTCTTTTATAAATTTTAAAGCTCTGATTTCAGCGATCAGGCAGCCTACAAGTTCATTGAAGAGATGTCACTGAATAATTATTAGTGGCAGGTTATAAGGACGAAACCGATAAAATCATCCGGAATCTACAACCTCGATGCAGTAACCATGCTATCAAATCAAGTAGAATTGATGAATAAAAAGCTTGATAGTTTGTGTTCTTCGCAGGTACACCCAGTAAAGCAGTGCGACGCAAGTGGAACTGTGGTGAATCCTGAGTACCCACCCTACCAACCAGGAATAGAGAGGGAACAAATGAACTATATAGTAATAATTTTAGATCCAATAATAATCCTTATAGCAATACTTACAATCCAGGTTGGAGGAACCACCCAAATTTCTCATGGAGAGTGATAAACCATAAAAGTAACATATTATAATCCCACATTTAGTATGCTTTTGGATTATTTATCCCTCGATTTATGTAAAAAGGTGCTATTAATCCTTTCTTTTCATGTCTTATACTCAGGAAAAGCACTCGAGGATGAAAAGAACGAGAAACGGGCTTAAAACGGACCAAATTGGGCCAAGGAAGAAATCGACACGGCCTGGACTGAAGCCCACACGGCCGTGCCATGCCAATCATCTAGAATACGGCCTTCTCCCGATTTACACGGCTGTGCCTCATTAAAGAAGTCCGAGCACGGTCTGGCCATGATCCACACGGGCGTGTGCCATGGCCGTGTCCCTGTCGCTGGAAGGAGCAATCTCATTCGGGAAAGGATACTTGGACGCAAAGAAACACATTCCAAAGCCTATTCAAACACCCTATTAGGAATTCTACTTAAATTAGGATACTTAGGGGCCAAGTAAGGCATCTCAAAGTCTATATAAAAACCCAATGGGGCAACTTGAAAGGGGAGTTCGGCAGAAGCCGAAATGGGCGTCAAAGCTAGGCTTAGGAGCCAAGTCGAGAAGGTCAGAGTTAGGGAATAACGTGAAGATAGCCAGTTGATCCATCCCAAGAAGCCGGAGTTATACTCAAGACGGCGGAATTCTCCTTTAATTCCTTCAGGGAGTTTTAGGATTTTCTTATGTTTTGTTTTATCTTTTCTCTTGCGATGTTTTGTTTATTCATTATGAACTAAACCCCTCTGATACCTAAAAGGGATGAAACCTAGATGGATCCTTTTATTTGATTTTTAAGTTATATGATAAATTACTTAGTTTGTTCTTAATTATATTGCTTAATCCAAATCTAATGTGCTTAGGTGGAGGAGGAATAGACCTTGCCTAAGAGTAGATCTAACATAATTAAGCAGAGTTGATCAAACGCCTAGAGATAGGGTTACGAGATTTTGCCGGATTAGGGTGAAACCTAATATGGGAGTCCATTAATCGATTTACTGCTATCCTAGGGGGTTATTATAAGTGAATGAGAGTTCCACTAATTAACCTAGGGTTAGACGTTATTCGCCTCGAGGGAGGGTTTAATATAGGTTAGGGAGTCTTACGGATCAAACTAAGTAAAAGAAATCATATAATTTAGGGTTAGATAATAAGTGAGGTATAGGTGGATTCTTCCTAAGGGTATCATCGTAATCAACTGAGTTTTCCTTCAAATTTATTTTCCTATTCGTCTTTTTTGTCTTTGTGTCCTTAGTTTAGTCTTTGTCTAAAGCAACTTCATTTATTTTTAAGGCTGAATAATAAAAAGAAAGTTTGTATTAGTACTTTTAGTTCCTTTGGGTTTGATATTTGGTCTTGCCTAAGCTATACTACTGTTCGATAGGTACACTTGCCTTTAATCGTTGTCAGAGTTAGTTTTCAGGTTTTGATCACTCTTTTATAAATTTTAAAACTATGATTTACAGAGATCAAGTTTATGGCGCCGTTGCCGGGGAACTAAGATATTAAGAAAACTCTATTTTTATTACTTTAGCCATTTTTTTATTATTGCAATTTTTTTATTATTATTATTATTTATTTTTATTTTTACTTTGCTAATTTTTCCTCTATTTTGCTCTTGGCAGATAATTTTAGTCTATAGAGAAGATGGCACTGAATAATTATCAGTGGCAAGTCATGAGGACAATTCCTAGTAGACCTCGACGTGTTCACCAGGTTATCTACCCAGCTAGAGATGGTGAATAAAAAGATCGATGGTTTGTGTAGTCGCTCGCAAGTACACGCAGCAATGCAATATGATTCGAATCTAGGAGGCGTGGCGAATCCTGAGTACCCACCCTACGGATATGGCATGGAGAGCGAACAAGTCCACTATATGGGTAAATACTCTAGACGTCAAAATAATTTTTATAATGACACTTATAATGCAGGTTGGAGGTACCATCCCAATTTCTCGTGGAATGATCAAAGTAGCCAAAGACAGGAACTTTATCCAGATTTTCAACAACCACCTCACCAACAAGAAAAGGAGTCGAACATTGAAGAGATGCTGACAAAATTTATGGCAACCACAGATACCCCTCTCCAAAACACTGAGAAAACATTTAAAAGTCAACAAACAACGGTTGAAGAGAACAAGAACCAATTAGAGGAAGTTACTAAGTCAGTAAGGGAAGCCACTAAGGCAGTTGAACAACTTGCAAAGCTAATGTCAGAACGACCGCAAGGACATCTACCAAGCAACACTGAGATTAATCCAACGGAGCAAATTCAAGCCATAGTAGCTCAGGAAAATACAGAGATAGACGAACCCATCCCACAACAAGAAACCAAGGAAGAAAAAGGTAAAAATGAGGTAACACAAGAAAGGCCAAAACCGGTAATTAAAGAGTATCAATCTCGCATACCTTACCCCGAAGCATTAGAAAGAGATGATTCAGAAGAACAGTTCGGTAAGTTTCTTAAACTTTTAAAGAAATTACATATTAACTTACTTTTTCTTGAAGCTCTTTTCAGACACCAGACTCGAGGAAATTTTTAAGACAGCTATTGACAAACAAACGTAAATTAACGAGGAGCACCACGTGGAATTAAACGCATCATGCTCAGCAATGTTTGAGCGGATCACCGCGAAGCAAAAAGACACAGGAGTTTTACAATTCCATGCATAATTGGTAGTTTAACTATTGATAATGCGTTAGCTGATTTAGGGGCAAGCATAAACGTTATGCCTTATAAAATGTTTAAACAACTAGGTCTAGGGAAACCTAGACAAACTAGGATGAGCATTCAATTAACTGATAAAACTATCAGAATTCCTAGGGGTATAATAGAAAACGTTCTAATCAAAATTGATAAATTCATATTCCCAGTTGATTTTGTTGTCTTAGACATGAATGAGGACAATTCGATTCCTTTAATTTTAGGAAAACCCTTTCTAACAACTGCCAGGACTAAAATTGATGTTGGTATAGGAGAACTCATTCTTCGTGTAGGTGACGAATCAATCAGTGTACAAGCTTTTGACTCAGCCAGGACATCAAGTGATGAAGGTGAGAAAGTAAATTTAGTTGATAATCAAATTGTTCAACTTTCACCACAAGAAACACTACAAGGCTATAAACCTAAGCCGAATTATGGGCCCCAAGATGTACAAGCTCATAACAGTGAATTGTTAGTGGAATCTGACCCAGGGCAAGAAACTGTGGTAAGTAAAGGTAAGATTGAGGTAAGCCATAATTTACCAAACCCGATAAATACAGAGTACCAAGCTCGTGTGCCATATCCCGATGCAATAAAGAAAGACCACACAGAGGAAGAATTCGGTGACCTCACACTTTGTGTAGACGACAAAACAATCACTCTTCAAGCTCTTGACTCAGCTAGGACATCGAGTAATAAAGGTACGAACGTTAATTTTATTGATAACCATTTGGTTCAACCTTCTTTACAGGAAGCATCACGAAATCACTTAGCTGAGCTAGATCTTAGACCTAGTGTCAACAAAGAAGAAACACATAAGGAACAAAGCCTTAGGATTGACAAACTAAAAGAGGAGGAAACACAAATCAAAGAGGAACAGGAACAGCACGAAGTGAAACCGAAGGAGACCCCAAACGAGCTGATAGGAATAACAACTCACATCAAATTAGGGGATCAGGTATTGTTAAATTAGGAAGACCCTCGAATCACCAATTCAGACCTTAAGGCAAACGAAGAAATCACTTTTGAGGTACTTAATGTCTTCCTATACGGCACAGTCGAGGTAAGCAATTCTAAAGTCGACACTTTTGAGGTAAACATTACTCGACTTAAACTATATATCCATAATCGAATTGATCGCATGAGAAAGGATTTTCACCTCCTCAAACCACCTTGACCATACGAATGAGAGGTAAAGTCTAGCTTAAGACTATAAACGAGCGCTTCTTGGGAGGCAACCCGAGCACTAACCCCATTTTTACATTATTTATTTATTTATTTATTTATTCATTTTTTTCTTTTCTTTTTGTCTTTAGCACCTAACCATAAACTAACCAAAGAGTAGATTTCTAGGCCACACAGCCCTACACACGGGCGTGCCCGTGGCCGTGTGGAAGCTAGGGGATGAACCACGGGCGTGCTAATAGCCGTGCACGATATAGAAAAATTTCTTTTCCCAACACGAGTAACGATAATAAACCACGCCTGTGCCAACGCCCCGTGCGAAGTTACTGACTTGTTAAGCACGGGCTAAACACGACCATACCTTCCAACTGTGCCAACATTCTGACTTATCGAACACAGGAGGAGCACACCCGTATGAAATAACCGTGTGAAGAAAGACACGAGCGTGCCACTACAACCACGGCCATGCCCGAACACCCTGAACGCACCCAAAAATTCAAAATTCCAAAACATGGGCTACATCTCTATTTAAAACTCGTTCTCCCATCTTCTAGTTGTCTTTCATTTTCCATTATTTATATATTTATTTTAATTTTAATTTTATTTTCATTTCATTTTTTTTACTTTATTTTATTTTATTTTCTTCTTCTTATTCTTTATGATATTTAGATTTAGCTTAGGATATAATAAAATCAGACTGGCTGCTTCGAGGATTCAATTTCAAACAGTTCGAGACGCTTCCCTATGTTCACCTCTAATTTTATCCAGTTTCGTTTCATTGACTTCATCCAAAAATTCAGGAAGTTTCACATCTCTCCCTATCTTTTGATTTTCTCACTATATTGCCATATTATCTATCTTTGTACATTGAGGGCAATGTACATCTTAAGTGTGGGGGGGTTAACTATAGTATTATTTGAAAATCCTTGAATTATGCCTTGTTCGAAAGTAAAGTGTCTCATATTGTGATTAGAATGAAATTTTCCTAATTTATGATTTTTATTGATATGTTTTAGATTAAGTCATTGATAATTGTTCATTAATGATTAAATTTGAAGGATACTAGAGAATCAAGCATGATAAGTTTATTTTTCAGAATAAATTTTTTTTAGGTTGTCTACTTGAATCTGAATATTATTTTGAAGTTTGAAATTTACGAGGTTGACATCAAAATACCTATAATTTTTGTGAGATTTTGAGCCTTGTAAGAGCATACATTCTTTTTCATGCTCACTTCTTGATTATGAGTGTGTCAACTATGAACTGTTATTCTAGAACTTGCCTCGATTATACATGTCAAGACCACAGTTATGATTTGATATACCGAGATGATAAAGGCACTTAGGTTTTAACCCACTTACTCCACAAAATAGCTACCCTTATAATTAACCCCTAGTGAACCCCGTTGATCCTAACAACCCTTTTTATTGACTTACCTACTAATTTTAACCCACAACCCTTTGTATTTGTTATCACCATTTCTTTTAATTACCCTTTTTATCGAGATTTGATTTTGAACTGTTTCCTAACTATGTTCTATATTTCAGATGTAAAAGTTCTTTCTTATTATTGTAATAATAGTTTTTTATAAAAAAACGAAGTATATTCATTATTAGTTTGTGATTAGGTGAGATTACATATTAAAATTCAAAAAATTCTTGAAGAAAAAGCTCGTATTATTAATATTATTAAGCTTCAATTGATTATTTAAGATTAGTTCATTTTTCTAGTTAGGAAATTTATCAGGTCAATCTCGATTCTAAACCTTCTAATTCAGCCTTTATCCACACCTTTAACCCTAGCCCCGTTACAACCCTGTTAAAGACCTTTTGATCTGTTTGTCATCTTATTTTACAGTGGTGGAGATATGATTTTCAGGCAAGGCTTTGGGATTAACTTTTCATGTTCGACTATTGAGTGCTTAATTCTGAACCTTAAAAACTTTGAGTGATTTGAGTGAATCTTTTGTGAGGATATCAATCCTTGTCGATTTTGAACCAAAGGTAATTATTTAGATGAAGGGAAACACCTATATTTTCGTACTACAAATGTATGACTTTGATT
This sequence comes from Gossypium bickii, assembly GCA_025503065.1. Taxonomy (NCBI): domain Eukaryota; kingdom Viridiplantae; phylum Streptophyta; class Magnoliopsida; order Malvales; family Malvaceae; genus Gossypium; species Gossypium bickii. The sequence goes on from CP106709.1 coordinate 12,459,815, forward strand.
GTTTGAATCTTTTGGACTCTTTGAGTTGAATTATCCATGTATAAATTATCTCTAAATTATGATGAGACATTGTTGATAGAAATTATGAATTATGGAAAGTTTGTTTTAATTGTAAGTTGAGAATTTTGCTTGAGGACAAGCAAAAGCTTAAGTGTGGGGGTATTTGATAAACCATAAAAATAACATATTTTAATCCCACATTTAGTATGCTTTTGGATGATTTATCCCTCGATTTATGTAAAAAGGTGCTCTTAATCCTTTCTTTTCATGTCTTATACTCAGGAAAAGCACCCGAGGATGAAAAGAACGAGAAACGGGCTTAAAACGGACCAAATTAGGCCAAGGAAGAAATCGACAAGGCCTGGACTTAAGCCCACACGGTCGTGCCATGCCAATCATTTAGAACACCACCTTCTCTTGATTTACACGGCCGTCCTCATTAAAGAAGTCCGAGCATGGCCTGGCCACGATCTACACGGGCGTATGCCATGGCCGTGTCCCTGTCGCTGAAAGGAGCAATCTCATTCGGGAAAGGATACTTGGAGGCAAAGAAACACATTCCAAAGCCTATTCAAACACCCTATTAGGAATTCTACTTAAATTAGGATACTTAGGGGCCAAGTAAGGCATCTCAAAGTCTATATAAACACCCAATGAGGCAACTTGAAAGGGGAGTTCGGTAGAAGCCAAAATGGGCGTCAAAGCTAGGCTTAGGACCAAGCCGAGAAGGTCAGAGTTAGGGAATAACGCCAAGATAGCCAGTTGATCCATCCTAAGAAGCCGGAGTTATACTCAAGACGGCGGAATTCTCCTTTAATTCTTTCAGGGAGTTTTAGGATTTTCTTATGTTTTGTTTTATCTTTTCTCTTGCGATGTTTTGTTTATTTATTATAAACTAAACCCCTCATATACCTGAAGGGGATGAAACCTAGATGGATCCTTTTATTTGATTTTTAAGTTATATGATAAATTACTTAGTTTGTTCTTAATTATGTTGCTTAATCCAAATCTAATGTGATTAGGTAGAGGAGGAATAAACCCTGCCTAAGAGTAGATCTAACATAATTAAGCGGAGTTGATCAAACGCCTAGAGATAGGGTTACGAGATTTTGCCAGATTAGGGTGAAACCTAATATGGGAGTCCATTGATCGATTTACTACTATTCTAGGGGGTTATTGTAAGCGAACGAGAGTTCCACTAATTAACCTAGGGTTAGACTTTATTCACCTCAAGAGAAGGTTTAATAGGTTAGGGAGTCTTACGGATCAAGCTAAGTAAAAGAAATCATATAATTTAGGGTTAGATAATAAGTGAAGTCTAGGTGGATTTTTCCTAAGGGTATCGTCATAATCAACTGAGTTTTCCTTCAAAGTTATTTTCCTATTCGTCCTTTCTGTCTTTGTGTCCTTAGTTTAGTCTTTGTCTAAAGAAACTTCATTCTATTTTGAAGGTTGAATAATAAAAAGAAAGTTAGTATTAGTACTTTTAGTTCCTTTGGGTTCGATATCCGGTCTTGCCTAAGCTATACTACTGTTCGATAGGTACACTTGCCTTTAATCGTTGTCAGAGTTAGTTTTCAGGTTTTGATCATTCTTTTATAAATTTTAAAACTCTGATTTACAGCGATCAGAGAGGTCAAGGAAATTAAGGAAATCAAAGACAACAACCTCCTCAAAAATTCCAAAATCAACCATACCCGCAAGAAAAGAAGCCAAATCTCGAAGAGATGCTGACAAAATTCATGGCAGCCACAGAAAACCATTTCTAAGAGAGTGAAAAAACACTTAAAAACAACGAGAACCGAGTCAGGGAACTTACTAAGTCAGTCAGGGAAGTCACTAATGCAGTCGAACAACTCGCAAAGCTAATGCCAGAATGACGGCAAGGGCGTCTACCAAGTAACACTGAGATTAACCCAAAGGAACAAGTTCAAGCCATCACAGCTCATGACAGTAAAGGGTTAGATGAACCCAATCCAATAAAAGAAAACAGGGTAGACGAAGGTAAAATAGAGGTAACACAAGAAAAGCCAAAACAGGTAATCAAAGAGTACCAACCTCGCATACCTTATCCCGAAGCCATAAAAAAGGATGATACAGAGGAACAGTTCGGTAAGTTTCTTAAACTTTTAAAGAAATTACATATTATCATAAATAAAAGAGCTTAATCCAACATTTATCTCTTCAAAATAATCCAATTTAAAAATCCTTTATTTATCACCTTTTTAATCAAATATTTATGAAAATAAAACACCTCCTTTGTAGAGGCATGTGCCGTCCACCTCAGTCTTCTGGAAGCAAAAATAAAACCTCCCTTATTTGCTTCCCAAGTGACTCGAACCCAGGCCCATTCCTCTTGCATATGGTGCCATTTCCATAGGCCCTAAGTGACATCTTCAGGCCACTTTTCCAAGCCTGTTTGTGTATCAAATTTCACCAACTTTTTCTTTGAAGGCCACCTTGCCTTAATTTCCTATTTTAGACTTTAAAACTTGACATTTCTAAGTCATTTCTAAGTTTCCTAAAATTTTCGATCGGCTCTGTAAACTTGCCATTTTCTTACATTTCCAAGTTTCCAGAAATGTTCACTTTCCATTTTTGAATCATTTCCTTACATTTCCTAGTTTCCATAAATGTTCACTTTCCTCTTTATTCCTTTACATTTTCAGGACATTTCCTACATTTCCAAGACAAGACATTTCTTTACATTTCCTTGCATTTCCTTACATTTCCATACATTTCTCACATTTCCTTACATTTCCTTACATTTCCATACATTTCCATACATTTCTTACATTTCCTTACATTTTCTTACATTTCCCTACATTGCCTTACATTTCCATACATTTCCACACATTTCCACACATTTCCATACACTTCCATACATTTCCATATATTTCCATACAGTTCCTTATTTCTAGAATTCACATAACACATTCATAATTCATAAAACATGCCATTTTACCACATGGTTCCTTGTGTCATACTTCACACGGAGTTTCTTTTAAAGCCTCATTTACCTAGCTCTCCTTTTTACTTAAAACCAATAATTTTCCAAAGCTTTCTTCTTCCATCCTAAAATTCTAAAACCCTTAATACACTTCCAACACCGCCAAAACCTACTAACTCATGAATTATGCACAAACGTATAACCCTAATCTAGGATGTTTACAGTTCTACCCTCCTTAAAAATAATTTCGTCCTCGAAATTACTTACTAATGATCGTACCATCCTTCTCACCGCACTATGCTTACGTTTGCGCACTGATCTTAATAGAACCATCATACTTTCTAGGCACAATCTCTAAGTTCACGGCCCTAGAACTTATTTCTAACGTCGCGATTTAATCTGATTTAAGAGAATTTTATGAATTTGTCTTTATTCCACTGATTACCCGCGAAGAAGTTTTATGGAAAGAATTTTAGGAGTGGTTCTTTCGTATTCATACATGCACACAGTCTTTACATTCATACATCCATCAATCAATTATGAACTTTCGTTCATTCAGAGAAATGTTGTAGTTTTCATTGTTGTTGTTTTTCCACTACCCATGGGTATTTTCGTAATTTTGTCCTACAGGGGTATTTTCGTAATTTGTCAAAATGAGGTTCCTTGGTGATTTTGTCAATAAGGGTATTTTGGTAATTTTGAAATCCCAGGGCCTTTCGGTAATTTTGAAATTCCAGGGGTATTTCGGTATTTTTTTACAAACCAGGGTAAATTTGTAAAGTTTAATAATTCAGGGGTATTTCAAAATTTGCAAAACTTTGAGGGTTCTTTTTTGAGCCTTTGTTTTTCAAGTCGGTGATGTCGCAAAAAATTTTAAAAATCAGGGTCATTTTGGTAATTTTGTAAGTTAGGGGCAATTTTGTAATTTTCCAAAATCAAGGTATTTTTGATATTTTGCAAATTAGAGTTTTTGAACATTTTATAAAGTAATGAAATCTTGATAAGAACTGTGGGTATTTTGGGAATTTCATAAACCAAGGGTATTTTTGTAATTTACCACTAGGGGTATTTTTGTAATTTCATAAATCAAAAATTTTTCGAAAAATTTTGTAAAAATAGATCTCACAAATTGAAAAGGTAATTTTAAGAGTTTTAAAACTAGGGTTTTTATAAAAACATGACTAGTTCCCTTTCGGGTTTTAGTTATTGTGTTTAGCCTATGTCCGAGCCCTCTTGGTGGGGTGAACCAAAGCTACGCACTGTGAGGATTCTGCGAAGGGAGGTGAGTCACTAGGATCGCTTAAATACTGTGCTCTTAGGATCCTATCCTAGACATGCGCATTGGGGTTACCACACCCTAACTTAGTGACTTAGTCATGGGTTTGTTTGAGTAAGTATTAAGTCTTATGTATTTGTGTTTGAGTAGACTAGTCTTAGGGTTCAAGTTCCTATCATGCTATTCTACGTTCCATTCCTTTTTCTACCCTTCCACAACATAATATAAATCACATAATCACCCAAATGGTTGGGGTACTTACAGTGGACTACGGTCGGAGGCGAGGTGCCATGCCAGAAACCTGCTTATTTTCAGAAATACTTCATAAAATTCATTTGGCTCGATTTGAAAACGCTTTGGGCCTGAGCCCACAGGCCGAGAGTTTAAAACTAGGCTCTGATACCAAACTGAAACACCCCACACCCGGCCCACGAGCTTGAATCAGATCTGGTATGTTCCTTAAGTAAACCGGTTTCAAAATTCTTTGTTTCTTGGATATAATTTGTATAAAAATTTTAGAAAAAATATTGTTTTGGGTTGGGCTTAGATTGGGAACTCATTTAATTAATTTTGAAAATCTAATTTAATTAAGGTGACAAAATAATTGTAGGGTTCATTTTCAAGAGATAATTTTGCTTAACTTTAATCTAAATAGTTCGTAACATAATAATTAAAAGTAAGTCAAAAATAAAGAAATTCACTTGGGCCTTATGGCCTTATTACATCAAGTAAACCCAAATAAAATTTAAAGTACTTGGTAAAATAAAAGTCCGCAAATATTGAAAGTTTTTCCTTGCTATGCATGGCCACCTTTAACTCCTGCCGACCCGGTCCATTATTGCTCATTACCTGAAAAATGGTCCCATAAAGGGGTGAGTCAACAGACTCAATGTGCACAATACTAACATTCAACAAATCAGGCATACAAGTTCATATCAAGTTCATATTCATATACAAATAAATAATGATGCAACCCAAACCCAAGCCTATTTGTCCATCCGCTACACACCACCCGTACCTGCCAATCACACCGTGGGGACTACTAAGTCAACCCTCCATCCGCTACACACCATCGAAGGCGATCGCTGCGATCGGCGTGCTCATCGCCCATATAATTTGTGTCATTAGACACCATATTCAAATAATGTAACCGAAGTTACCAAATTCGGATAATGTAAACCGGTTACCATATTCAAATTATGTGACCGTAGTCACCATATTCCGTTGGTGAGACCAAGTCAACACCTTCTTCCCCTTTCACATATAGCGAAATACCCCACATATTTTATCATGCACAACATACTTATTTTTCTCATTCATATTACTATTTAAAAATATAACATATTCATAATCCTATCGAAGTAGAAACGTGCACTGAGTACTTTTGTACCACATTAGGGTACATAGCCACATTCACATTCTTATGCATATTCATATAATTAATAATTGCCATATATCGTATTGAAGGTTAGTATGGGTACACACACGATTAAACAAGGTTTCCAATCCAAATCCGAAAAGCTTGATCTAATGCCTTAGATCTTAATTCTCTACATTCAATCATTTAATACTTAGTAAAGAGCCATTGGCTATAAATCCAAATCCTAGTAGGATTAGTATACTTAAAACTTACCTTGAAACTCTCAAATCCAGAAATCCTTGTATCCTCTGTGAAATCCCTATAACTACATATTAGATCAATTTCTAACATTTATTCACAACAAATAACCCTTAGCCGAATGTTAAATATGACTTACCTTAGATTCTTAAATCCAGAAATTCAACGAATAACTAGGAACACGCGACCTATGGTGTACCTTCGGGAAAAGAACTTCTCCTTCCTTGTAGTCGACACTTAGTAAATCCCGAAAGATCTCTTCAAGGTTTGGCAACCATGAACATTAATGGAATTAGCCCTAGATTTCGATAAGTCTAAAGTATAAAAGAATGGAAACCAAACTTGGATCTTACCCTTATTTGAAGAAATCGATTGCACCTTCACTTCAACCTTCTGGCTATGGCCTTGATCTTAGCAAGCTTTGGCTTTTGGAATATTGAGAGGAGAAGAATGAAGAAGAAAAGAATAGGGGTTTGAGAAAATTTAGTGAGAGGTTATCAAGAAAGAGTAAATAATCTTTGAATGGCCTCTCTTTCCCTTTTATAGCCAAATTTACTAGGCTAGAGTCCTTACTTGGCCACCGCTCTTCTATTTTGATAACTTTATCCTTTAATTATCATAAATAAAAGAGTTTAATCCAACAATTATCTCTTCAAAATAATCCAATTTAAAAATCCTTTATTTATCACCTTTTAATCGAATATTTATGAAAATAAAACACCTCATTTCTAGAAGCATGTGCCGTCCACCTCGGTCTTACGGAAGCAAAAATAAAACCTCCTTATTTGCTTCCCAAGTGACTCGAACCTGTGCCCATTCCTCTTGCATATGATGCCATTTCCATAGGCCCTAAGTGACATCTTCAGGCCACTTTTCCAAGCCTGTTTGTGTGTCAAATTTCACCAACTTTTTCTTTTAAGTTCACCTTGCCTTAATTTCCTATTTTAAACTTTAAAACTTGACATTTCTAAGTCATTTCTAAGTTTCCTAAAATTTTCGATCGGCTCTGTAAACTTGCCATTTTCTTACATTTCCAAGTTTCCAGAAATGTTCACTTTCCATTTTTGAATCATTTCCTTACATTTCCTAGTTTCCATAAATGTTCATTTTCCTCTTTATTCCTTTACATTTTCAGGACATTTCCCTACATTTCCAAGATAAGACATTTCCTTACATTTCCTTGCATTTCCTTACATTCCATACATTTCCTCACATTTCCTTACATTTCTTTACATTTCCATACATTTCCATACATTTCCTTACATTTCCTTACATTTTCTTACATTTCCCTACATTGCCTTACATTTCCATACATTTCCACACATTTCCACACATTTCCATACACTTCCATACATTTCCATATATTTCCATACATTTCCTTATTTCTAGAATTCACATAACACATTCATAATTCATAAAACATGCCATTTTACCACATGGTTCCTTGTGTCATGCTTCATACGGAGTTTCTTTTAAAGCCTCATTTACCTAGCTCCCCTTTTTACTTAAAAACCAATAATTTTCCAAAGCTTTCTTCTTCTATCCTAAAATTCTAAAAACCCTTAATACACTTCCAACACGGCCAAAACCTACTAACTCATGAATTATGCACAAACACATAACCCCTAGTCTAGGATGTTACAGTCTAGCTTAAGAATATAAACTAGCGCTTCTCAGGAGGCAACCCAAGCACTAACTCTATTTACTTTCGCATTTATTTTCAGTTTCTTTCCTTTTCTTCTCTTAGTTTTAAAATTTAGTTTTAAACTAACCAAAAGTGCAGATTTCCAGGACACACGGCCTTGCACACGGCCGTGGTAGTGGCTGTGTGGACCACAAGAATCCAACTGACATAGCAGAGGCCGTACAAATCAGTCCCAACCAATTTTTGAAATCACGGACTCAACCACTCCCCCACGGGCACCGACAAAGTGGCACGACTGTGCCCCATGACCGTGTGAAGCTACTGACTTGCCAACCACAGGCAGAACACGCCGGTGCCTTCAACCCATGCCAATATGCTGACTTAACGAAAACGGGCGTGGCTTGCAAAAAATGGGCATGGAGAATCAAAACGCCTAGACACACGGTCGTGCGAGGCGGCCGTGTGAGTCGACAAACCCTTGGACCACGGGCGTGGGAGAGTACCAGAATTGAAACCCTATTTAAACCCCACAGCCCTTCCCCTTCATCCCAAACTTCTTCCATCTCCTTTTTCTTCCAAAATTCCTCTCATTTCCTTAGAAAAGGTGTCCAGACTCTCGAGCAATACTATAACCATGCTGAAGAAGCGTAAAAGGCCAAACTCCTCAAAGGAGAACAATTTACATGAGTTCATGCCGGCAGCTTCATCCCAACAACAAGCTAAGGGTCTTTGAGACCATTTAGTTTTTATTTTTCTTTTCTCTTTTGCTTCAATTTCCTTTTCTTTACTTCTTTAATGCTTGATTTAGTTAATTTTAATTTAGTTTCTTCGTATCAGGTTCTACAGGCTGCATGGGAATCACACCACGACCACCACGATAACCATAGCCTTAGAAATGACACCCAACAATAAGGACTCTCCGGTCCATTTGTCCTTTAGCTTTATTTTGTTTACATTTTTGTTTCCTCTTTCTTTATTTTTCTTATCTTAAATTATATATTTAGTTTATTTTAAATGTGTCTTAATAAGTCCTGGCTAATTCTCTATGAGCTCCAAATTTCTTCATCTAAATGCAGAGCTCGGTAGTAGCAAACACTCCTCCGAGAAAACATCCAAAACTCAAGGAGTATTCTTTCCTCTTCTCTTTTGATTTATCCTTTAAATGTTATTATCTATCTTTGTACATTGAGGGCAATGTACATCTTAAGTGTGGGGGGTGAATAGTTATTTTGAGAAAATGCCTAACTTTTTTTTCATTATTCTCAAATCCCTGAATGATATCTTGTCTTGAAGTAATTTCCTTATATTACTAATTAGAATGAAATTTCTGATGGTTTATGATTTTTATTGATATGTTTTTTAGTAAGTCATAGTTAATTGTATATTGATGATTAAAATTTTAAGATACTAGAGAATCAAGTATGATAAGTCTATTTTTCAAAAAATTAAAAAAAAATTAGGCTATTAACCTGAATTTAATTATTACCTTGAAATTTGAAATTTACAAGGTTGACATCAAAATACCCATAATGTTTGTGAGACTTTGAGCCTTATAGAGCATATATTCATTTGCATGCTCACTTTATTGATTATGAGTGTGTCAACATTGAACTGTTATTCTAAAACTTCCCTTGATTATACATATTGAGACCACAGTTATGATTTAATACACAGAGATGATAAAGGCACCTAGGATTTAACCCACTTACACCACTAAAAAGCCTACCTTCATAATTAACCCCTAGTGAACCCCGTTGATCCTAACAACCCTTTTTATTGACTCACCAACTAATAGTAACCCAAAACCCCTTTGTATTTGTTATTACCATTGCTTTTGACTACCCCTATATCGAGATTCGATTTGATAAATTGCCTATTTATTTTGATAGTAAATTCCTCATTTATTATGTATTTATTAGTTTGTTCTTAAAAAAATTTAAAAAAATAAAAAAATAATCAAAGTATATTCAGTATTAGTGTTATGAATAGGTGAGCTTACACATTAAAATTCAAAATTCTTGAAGAAAAAGCTCATATTATTAGTACTATAAATTTTCAATTGATGTAATTAGTTTAGATCAGTTTATTTTTCTAGATAGCTAACTTGTCAATTCAATCTCAATTCTAACCTGCTAATTCAGCCTTTATCCACACCTTTAACCTTAACCTCGTTACAAACCTGTTAAAGACCTTTTGATCTGTCTATCATCTCATTTTACAGTGGTGGAGATTTGATTTTCAGGCAAGCCTACGGGATTAACTTTTCATGTTCGACTTAATGAGTGCTTAATTTTGACCCTTAAACACTTTGAGTGATTTGAGTGAATCTTTTGTGAGGATGTCAATCCTTGTCGATTTTGAATTAAAGGTAATTATTTAGATGAAAGGAAACACCTATGTTTTCGAGCTACAAATGTATGACTTATCTTGTTTGAATCCTTAGGAATCTTTAAGTTTGAATTATCCATGTATAAATTATCTATGAATTATGAAGGAACATTGTTGATAGGAATTATGAATTATGGAAAGTCTGTTTTAATTATAAGTTGAGAATTTTGCTTGAGGACAAGCAAAAGCTTAAGTATGGGGGTATTTGATAAACAGTAAAAGTAACATATTTTAATCCCACATTTAGCTTACTTTTGGGTGATTTATCCCTTGATTTATATAACAAGGTGCTCTTAATCCTTTCTTTTCATGTCTTATACTCAGGAAAGCATCGTAGGACGAAAAGAACAAGAAACAGGCCAAAAACGGGCCAAATTGGGCCAAAGAAGAAATCGACACGGCCTGGACTTAAGCCCACATAGCCGTGCCATGCCAATCATCTAGAACACGGCCTGACCCCCGATTCACATGGCCGTGTCTCATTAAAGAAATCCGAACACGGCTCAAAGACTAGTCACACGGGCGTGTGACATGGCCGTGTCCCTGTCGTGGCATTAAGCAAATTCATTCGAATTTGGATGCTTTAGCGCAAAGAAACCTATTTTGAAAGCCTATATAAACCCCCTAAGTACCACCTTTAAAGGGGCGTCCAGCTAGGCCAAGGAGCCAAGCCGAAAACGACAGATTTGTGGGAAATCAATCAAAGATAGCTAGTTGATCCATCTCTAGAAGCCGGAATTCTACTCAAGACGGCGGATTTCTCCTTCAATTCCTTTAGGGAGTTTTAGGGATTTCTTATATTTTGTTTTATCTTTGCTCTTGAGATGTTTTCTTTTATAGTTATGAACTAAACCCTTCAGATACCTGAAAGGGATGAAATCCAGATGAATCTTGTTAGTGTTTTCTGAATTATATGATAAATACATAGTTTGTTCTTAATTATGCATGCTTAATCCAAATTTGATGTGCTTAGGCGGAGGAGGAATAGACCCTACTTAAGAATAGATCTAGCATAATTAAGCAGAGTTGATCGCACACCTAGAGATAGGGTGACGATATTTTGCCGGATTAGGGTGAAACCTAATATAGGAGTCTATAGATCGATTTACTGCTATTCTAGGGGATTATTATAAGAGAACGAGAGTTCCACTAATTAACCTAGGGTTAGACGTTATTCGCTTCGAGAGAAGGTTTAATATACGTTAGGGAGTCTTACGGATCAAACTAAGTAAATAAATCGTATGGTTCAGTGATAGATAACAAGTGAAGTCTAGGTGGATTCTTCCTGAGGGTATCGTCTTAATCAACTGAGTTTTTCCTAAAGTTATTTCCCCGGTTCATTCTTTTTATCTTGTGTCTTTAGCTTAGTAGTTCGTTAGTTTTAGATTAAAAGCAACTTCACTTATTTTAGGCTAAATAATAAAAAGAAAGTTAGTATTAGTACTTTTAGTTCCTGTGGGTTCGACAATCCGGTCTTGCCTAAGCTGTACTACTGTTCGATAGGTACACTTGCCTTTAATCGTTGTCAGAGTTAGTTTCCAGGTTCAATCATTCTATTTATAAATTTTAAAAATTGACAAAACAACGATCAATTTCCCATTTTATTCACTCTAGTCCTTTTGTAAAAAACTAACAATTAAATATTACAATCTAATCATTTTCACATCTAAGCTTAAAATCTATCAATTTAACACCAATTTTTTCGAGAAATCATTAATGAAAACTTTCAAAAAATTTAAAGCTTTTGCAAATTGGTACATCGTCTAGCTAAATCAAGCTCTCATAACTTTAAAAAAAATAAAAATTACAAGAAAAGGACTTGGAATTAACTTGCAATTGAGGATCGAAAGTGTTGAAGCTTAAAACCCTTTTTCCTTTTTTGGTGAAAAGAAATAAAGATTAGACTTAAATTAACTGATTACAGATACCATCTACTATATTGAAGTGCATGAGATCTAAGACCTCCCTTGCCATACTGTCAAATACCTGCAGATCTTCCTTCTTGTTAAGTGACATTTTGGCTAGGAAATCAACATCTGGGTTCTTCTCTCTAGAGACATCTCTTATAGTCCAATGCTCAACTTTCAACAAAATCTAATGAATTTGTCTAATCAGAGCAGAGTTTGAATCTACCAATGAACAAGATGAAGAGAAAATTTATCTTTTTCTCTCTTTAATTTAACTTATATACTTGGATTAAACTTTAATTAACCTTAATTAATTAATTAATTAACCTTAATCACAATTAACTAAAATTAGTGATGCTAACATCATTCTACTATTGGATGAAACAAAATGGTTTATATACCATTTGAAACCATTAGCTATTTAACAATCTATAGTGATAAGATTTTTACAATTTAATCCCTGTACCTTAATTAAGTAATTATTAGACAAAATTGAAGGACTAAACTTTAATAAACATTTACATCAACTCCGTAAATATTCATATTTAATATTTATGGACTGGTTTATAGAATTGGAGTTTCAAAACCTCTTTTTCGGTACTGTTGAAAATTCGGCTATTACACTCTAGTAGCTAATTTCTAATTGATGATGTGTTGATTAAAAATTCAGGTTAATATGCAAAAGATTCCCAAATTAAACATATGTACCTTTCCTGATATCTCATCTTCTCTAAAATACTTGTGTGTTATTTTGGAAGATCAAGACCATAAGTGTAACACCCCAAACCCGGCCTAGACGTTATGGATGAATCTGGTGATGTCACATGGAATGGAATTTGAAATCGAGTTTATCAAGTTAAAACTGTTTTCGTTTATTATCTTTTGTTACTCGCTCATTAATTTCAAAATTATTTTCTCGTTAATTTGATTCGTTTAAAATCAAGTTCTGTAGCGGAAGCTTTTAAAACCATGATAATTAAAGAAAACCTTTCGCTTTTAGGGAAAACGTTCTTTTTAATTAAACCGAGTTTTCGTTGAACTTTTAGAGATTAAAAAAATTCATAAAATCAGCTCAGATCCCAAAATAAAGGCAAACAGTCCAAAAGTCCAAATTACATCAAAAATTACACCAAAAATAATAGGAATTAAAAACCTTAAATGGAATTAACCCGGTTCAAAAGTTATGTGGTCACTGTTGAGTCCTCCGCCACACCGATCCGTCTAAGTCCCGGGATTACCTGTACAAATAAAATAGAAAGGGGTGAGTTTACGTAAACTCAATGTATAATCCCCACAGAAGACATGCATACAGTCAAACAACAACAATAGTCAAATGTAGTATGGGTCTAAGCCCATTTCAGTTCCAATAGCAGCTCGGGCCTTAGCCCATTTTCAGTTTCTGTATCAGATATCCATTAGAGCCTAAGACCTTGACAGTATCAGATATACATTAATCAATAAACAGAGTCCTACCTAACTAGCCTCTACACACCATCTCCGTCCATCCCTACACCCATGTGGGGTTTAAAACACCCACCCATCCCTACACTCCAAGTAGTGCCGAATGCGGTACATAATCAGTAAATTGCAGCTAAGCTGCCAGATAATAGGCTTAAAAGCCTTCCAGTACACTTCCTCCAAATATTAACATCCCAACCCAATGCTATGCAACATACAGTATATGACATGCTAATACATGAATATCAGTTATACATACAGTTCAGTATTCATTCATATAATCATCATGCTCAGCACATACATCTTACATACAGTTCACACATTTAAGGGTCTAAGTAGTGGTTACCGACCTTACAGTAGGTTTACGGTCGACTTGGGTGACCCGAGCAACCTTAGAGCGCATTTCAGTTAAATGGGCTCGCACGCCCATGTGGCCTGCCCGTGTTCGCCCACATGCCTGTGTGGCCCATGCGGCCCAATTTGGCCTTGGTCGTGTGGATCTCACGGCCTGGCCTAGAATCTCATACGCTAGTATGGACTATCCGTGAGGATCCACACACCCGTGTGGCCCATATGGCCCAAATCAGTCTATCCCATATGTAGTACACGGCCTACCTGGCCATCACACGGTCGTGTCTTGCGCGCATGGCCTTGTTGACCACACACTCATGTTATGGCACACGGCCTACCATACGGGTGACCACACACCTGTTTTTTGGGTACACACTTGATACACTTTCGATATAGAAATACTCCCCAGCCTTCCAGAACCTATAATCGACACACAATACTCCAAAATTAGTCATAATTCCATGGTAAAACTAAAACCAATCAACTCCAAAACAACCCAAATCCACATTCATTACTTACCCGAACTCCGACCAATTAGATTACGATTCCACGAAAGAAGGTACTCATTCCTCACGATTCTCTGCTGCCAAGAATTCAAAATTACTAGTGGAATGAAATCATAAAATAAACGATTGAGCACATAAAGAACGACTCCTCCAATCCATGCAAAACACACCTCTTACTCTTACCAAAAGCACAAGAACGCTGAAGAACTAAAAATTGGAATTACAAGATAGAATTTTGACAGAACTCCCATGCAAGAACCAAAAAGAATCTTCTTATTTGCCAGAACAAAAGAAAAATGTCAAAAGCCAAACCTGGGAACTAGCAAGAGAAAAGGAATATATCAGATGTAACACTCCAAACCCGGTCAATACGCCATGACCGAATCTGGCATGCCACAGAGGAAAACGTTGTGAAGATAATCGAGTGAACAATAAATTTTTTTGTGAAAAACTCTTTGTTGTTCTATGTTTGTAGAAAATAAGTGTATAATAAATTGAAAGCTAACAATTTACTTTGAAATCTCGTAAATAAATCTTAAAAACTTAGTTGCAAAACCATAGATTAGAAAACCTTTTATAGTTTAAAAGAAACCAAAGTGATTAGGCTGGAAACTGTATCGAATGAAAATTTGGAAACTTGAGTTTTGGAAAATAATAGTACTAATTATCGAAAATACTTAAGTTGTTAAAACTATCAAATGAATTATGTTACCCGATGGTAACATTTTTAAAAACCATCGCATTTTGTAGTTTAGAAAACTTTGTGCACATACCATTAATTCAACCATATAATTTGTAAACCATATTTAAATCAAATCCAAAGCGTATAAATAATCCCGAAACATAATTAAAGAGGCCTTATTACAAACCCAAATTAAATCAAAAACCAAATAAAAATAAGGTTAAGTACCCAAATGGAAGTTCATTAAAAATCAAACTTTATTGCATGGCCTCCTCGAGCTCATCCGGCTCCTCATCCGCGATCTCACGAATCTCCTGAAATGATAAGGGAGAAGGTGAGTCACCAAGACTCAGTGCATAATCCCTCTCCCGGGTAAATGCCACATACTTACACAAATTATAACAAAGCAACATATATGTATAATGCACCCAACCTAGCCATCCATAACTCCTTTTCTACCCCGTGTGGTACCAAACCACTGGTGGTGCCAAACCACTGGTGACCAAAGTCACGATATTCAATATTGTGATACCAAATCACTGGTGACCCAAAGTCACAAATAATCAAGCTATGGGGCCAACCCACTTGTGATACCAAATCACTGGCGACGATCCAAACACATCAAATGTGGGGCCAACGTGGTGTGAAACCACTGGGACGAGTCGCTATGAGGTGCCAAACCTCTGGTGTCCCAAAGACACAAATGTGATACCAAATCACTGGTGACCAAAGTCACGAATAATCAAGTTGTGGGGCCAACCCACGTTGTGATACCAAATCACTGGCGACGATCTCAATACATCAAATGTGGGGCCAACCCACGGTGGTGTGAAACCACTGGGACGAGTCGCTATGAGGTGCCAAACCTCTGGTGTCCCAAAGACAAAAATGTGATACCAAATCACTGGAGGTACCAAACCTCTGGTGTCCGAAGACACGAATATCAATCTTCCCCTCCTCTCATATCACCCATCACAATGCAATATTTGAACAAATCATGTCAACATACTTTATTATGAATCACATAACAAATATATCATAAATCGTAGATCATGATTTCAATCCACATGTATTAACAACATATAGAAACGGACTTACCCGAATCCTCATTCATACCATCATGGTATCAAATCAAGATCTCATCATTTTCCCACTTTGATAATATGATTAGTAAATTAATATTATAAATACATATACATAACCGAGTTATAAAGTGTGTAAGGTACACACCTTTCACCAATGCAAATACTAACTTCCAAAGATCCGATCTACCGCACTAGATCACCTTGTCCTACAATCGGCCAATACTT
Source organism: Gossypium bickii (assembly GCA_025503065.1). Classification (NCBI taxonomy): domain Eukaryota; kingdom Viridiplantae; phylum Streptophyta; class Magnoliopsida; order Malvales; family Malvaceae; genus Gossypium; species Gossypium bickii. The sequence goes on from CP106709.1 coordinate 12,475,906, forward strand.
ATTCGGCCATACCACTAAATCCCAATGAGTTGTCACTTGAAATACCAAGTCTTACCTAAAAGCTTACCCAAAACGATTGACAAAGAAACGAGGCTTAGATTGATTGCTTTCAACATCCCGAGGAGCCTAAAAGAATAATCGTTTCCTAAAAATGGTTAGAACCTTGCAACAAATGCCCATAGGCTCGGCCTTTGTTCAAGAAAACGGCATTGAAAAGAGAAAGAAATGAAGGAAAAACGGCCATGAACTCTTACCCTTTTCCAAAACCGATTGAAGAAAACCCAAAATGAATGCCTACCCTTGATGATATTCGGCCAAGACAAATCAAAAAGGGAGTGGGAAGTTTCGGCATTATGATTATGAAAGAAGAAAAATATGTGAGTAGAAAAGAGAATAAAAATGAAAGAGAGAGGATTCGGTTTTAGCAACAATGGAAGAAAGAAAAAGTGAGTTTGGGGAAGAAAGAGGTTCGACCAAATGAAACAAAAAGGAAATGTTGTGATTTTGAACAATATTCAAAAGAAAGAAAAGAGAGAAAATGGGATTAAGAGATTCGACCAACACCTATTTTTCCAAAGAAGAAAAGTGCACAAAAATGCACAAAGTTCAAATGGAGTTTCGATTTCAAAAGGACAATTGAAAGAAAGAAAATGGTATTTGGTTCAAACAAAATGAGGCTAAAAACCAAAAGCAAATTTGCATCAAAAGCACAATACACATTCAGCCAAGGTGGGAGTTTTTGGAGAGAAAGAAAAACAAATGCCCAAAAGATGCACAAATGCAAAAGTTGACCAAATATCACCCCCCAAACCACCTAACAACATTCGGCCACCCCCTAGCCACACATACCGTCCACATATATGCACTAAAGGCCTTGGAATAGTTTCCAAAACATCTTCCTTAAGGAAAGCCTTATGTCCCCCCATCCTTCCATAACCTTAAGATTCCTTTCCCAAAGTACAAACTTTCCTAAACCAATATTCAACTTACCAAAAATTTGAAAGTCCAACCTTCCATATGTAAAGCTTGACTGTCCATTAATGCTAGGATACACAAAAATAAAGTCTTCAAAATGCTAATCATGCTACTCGAACCTCTTCCCACAAGCAACCTTTCAAGCTCCTTATCCACTATGCCACTAACTCCCTTGTGCTTTAACTTAATACTTAAATTAACTTAAGTGTCAAGCTCACTTAATCTACTTCACTAAATTTTTCCATACTAAAAATTATTCTAGCTTAGCTAATATTTCCAAGCCTTCACACAAATATACTAAGCATACAATAGCAATCATATCCAAGCTAACACAAGTAACAACATGATGCTCTAATATTTTTAGGATGTTACATCAGATACCCAAATCCCTTATTTTTCTCCCACTAATCCCTCTAACTCAGAATCCAAATCCCATCCAACCTCTTTTAGGAAACCAAGCAAAAAAAATAAAACTCCCTCGCTCGCGCAGAGATTCAAACACAGGACCTCCAGCACACCAACACTCCACCTAACCACCAGACCAGCGGACACATTTTGATATGAAATTACAAGTAATTAAACATAAGCCTGCTGATCTAGCACAAGGCTAAATTCTAAAATAACCAAAATTTGCCAAGAGCAAGGCTTAAACTTGGGACCTTTCACACACACCTAGAACACATAACCACTGAAGCAGATACACAGTTATGTCGCATTTCACAAAAGTCGAAATAAAAATTTTGGGGTGTTACAACTCTACCCCCTAAAAGAAAATTTTGACCTCAAAATTTACCTAATCAAAATAGATGAGGATACTACTGACGCATCACATCCTCAGGCTCCCACGTGGCTTCCTCAGTGCTATGATTCCGCCACAGCACCTTCACTAAAGGGATAGTTTTCTTTCAAAGAACTTTTACATCGTGATCCAAAATCTGAACAGGCTCCTCATCAAAGGCCAAATATGGCCTAACCTCAATATCCTTAACAGGGACAATATGAGTAGGATCAGAGCGATAACACCTCAACATCGAGACGTGGAATACATCTTGAATGCGTTCTAGCTCTGAAAGTAACTCCAACTGGTAAGCGATCGGTCCCACTCTCTTCAGAATTCGTTAAGGCCCAATAAACCTTGGGCTTAGCTTGCTCTTATGACCGAACCTTAGAACCTTCTTCTATGGTGAGACCTTAAGAAACACAAAGTCCCAAACAGAATACTCAATCTCACGTCTCTTTAGATCGGCATAAGACTTCTGTCTATCAAAAGCCGCCTTCAAATGATCCCGAATCAATTGTACCTTATCCTCAGTCGCAGAACTCAGCTCAGGACCCAATACTCAACGCTCGCCCAACTCAGTCTAACACAAAGGAGTGCGACACTTACGATCATACAAAGCCTCGTAAGGTGCCATCTGAATACGTGACTGGAAACTATTATTGTAGGCGAACTCGGCTAATGGTAGATAATTCTTCCAACTGCCTTGAAAATCGATAACACAACTCCTCAATATATCTTCCAGTATCTAATTCACCCTCTTAGATTGACCATCAATTTGAGGATGGAATGAAGTACTGAAGTCAAATCTCGAACCTAGAGCCTCATTTAACTTTTTCTAGAACTGATACGTGAAGCGAGGATCCCTATCAGAAATGATTGAGACTGGTACCCCATGCAGTCTAACTATCTTGGAGATATACAACTTCGCTAGCTGCTGAAGAGAAAAGTCTGCCCGAATCAGAATGAAGTGTGCAGACTTGTCAATCGATCCATGATGACCCAGACAGAATCCTTCTTAGTGGGTGTCAAGGGCAACCCACTAACGAAGATCATTGTTACTCGCTCCCATTTTTATAGTAGAATCTTAATCGGCTGCAGTAAACCCGAAGGTAACTGATGCTCAGCCTTAACCTACTGGCATGTCAGGCATCGTGCCACAAAATTAATAGCGTCCTATTTTAATCCCGACCACTAGTATAGTTCTCGGAGATCTCGGTACATCTTATTCCCACCGGGATGCATAGCATAAGGGATACTATGCACCTCTTTTAGAATAGACTGTCTCAGATCAGTATCATTCGGTACGCAAATCCTATCACGGAAACAAAAAACCCCATCATTATTTAGCCCAAAGTCCGTAGTGCTGCCACTCTGAACCTGACGGAACCATAAACTCAGTGACTCGTCCCTCAACTGTTTATCTTGAATATGCTCAAGCCAAGTCGGCTTAACTTGCAACTCGACCAACAGACTCCCATCATCAAACAAACTAAGGCGAGCGAACATCACTCTCAGATCAGTCATCACCTTACGACTCAATGCATCACCACCACATTGGCCTTGCCAGGATGGTACTCAATAGAATAGTCATAGTCTTTAAGTAGCTCAATCCATCTATGCTGCCTAAGATTTAACTCTTTCTGAATTAGGAGGTACTTAAGGCTTTTGTGATCAGTGTAAATAATGCAATTTTAACCGTACAGATAATGCCTTCAAATTTTCAAGGCAAAGACTATGGCGATCAATTCCAAATCATGCGTCGGATAGTTTGCCTCATTCGTCTTGAGCTGACAAGACGCATATGCCACAACCTTACCATCCTGCATCAGAACACAACCCAGACCCACATGTGACGCATCACTATTCACTATAAATTCCTTTCCAGATTCAGGCTGTATCAGAATAAAAGCCTGAGTAAGAATAGATTTGAGCTTCTCAAAACTCTCTTGCTGCGCATTAGTCCATATAAATGGAACACCCTTACGTAGTAGCTTAGTTAAGGGCACTGCAATCAGTGAGAAACCTTCCACAAACAGCCGATAATAACCTGCTAGACCCAGAAAACTACAGATCTCAGACACATTCTTAGGTTGTTTCCAATCCAGTACGGCCTTAATCTTTCTAAGATCAACACGAATCCCCTCAACAGAAACTACGTGCCCTAAAAAAGTAAATTCACAAAGCCAGAACTCACACTTATTGAATTTAGCGTAGAGTTACTTCTCACGTAGAATCTGAAGCAATACTCTGAGATGTTCATTATGCCCATCCTTCATCTTAGAGTAAACTAGAATATCGTCAATGAAGAGCACAATGACCTGATCCAGATAGGGCTGAAACACTCGGTTCATCAAATCCATGAATGCAGCCGGTACAATCGTCAACCCATAAGGCATAACTAGGAACTCATTATACCCATAACGAGTCCTAAAAGCAATCTTATAAATATCCATATCCTTAACCCTCAACTAATGATACCCTGATCGGAGATAAATTTTAGAGAATACAGAAGGCCCTTGGAACTGATCAAATAAGTCATCGATTCTCAGAAGTGGATACTTGTTCTTAATGGTCAGCTTGTTCAACTACCGATAGTCAATGCACATTCTTACGGTCCCGTCCTTCTTCTTAACAAACAAAACCGGTGCTCCCCACGGAGACACACTGGGACGAATAAAGCCACAGTCCAACAACTCCTGCAGTTGAGCCTTAAGCTCTGTAAGCTCCTTCAGTGCCATTCGATAAGAAGCGATAGACACTGGAGCTATACTAGGAAGAAGCTCAATCCCAAATTCCACTTCCCGATTCGAAGGTAAACCTGGCAGCTCCTCAGGAAAGACGTTCGAAAAATCCCTTACAGTTTTGATGTCCTTTACAATAGAGTCCCCAGAAATAGAAACACTAACATAAAACCAGTTTCTCAGCCACCAGTGCAGAGATCACATTAGCCAAATAATTCTAATATTCTCCAATCATTACTACCTCATTATCCTCCTCGGTTTTCAAGACGACCCTCTTAGTTGCACAGTCTAGACTGACACGGTGCTTAACCAACCAGTCCATACCCAGAATCAAGTCGAACTCCCCAAACGGAAGCTCCATCAGAATAGCCAAAAATATCAACCCTTGAACCTCTAGCGGGACATCTCTATACAATTTGGTAACCTGAACCGACTGCCCTAGTGGACTTAGTACAGTCACCTCACTAGAAGTACTCTAAACCAATATCCCCAAGTTTCCAGACACAGTGCTAGCTACATAGGAATGTGTGGAACCTATGTCTATCAAAGTAAAGTAAGGTACTTCATAAATGAAGAACATACTGGTAATGACGTTTGGAGCATCTCTGTCCTCTCAACGTTGAGTAGCATAAACAAGAGTAGGCTGCCTCGCCTCAGTCTGTCCAGCACATCTGCCTGGTGCTCTCTGTCCACGACCCATACCGTTACCACCCCTAGCCTATCCAAGCCCCTCGATGGCTGCTGAACTACCCTCTGTGGTTGTGCAATACCAGAACCTGGTGCTTGCATCTGATCGGCCCTCAATGGACACTCTCGAATGCAATGCTCTAATGACCCATATCTCAAATATGCCTTAGTCCTCCTTCAACACTAGCCCTGATGGTTTCTACCACAATCCCGAAAAAGCTACAATCCAACAGGAGCAATAGGGGGCCCAGCTCTAACTGGCCCATCAGTCTTGGCCTTTTTCCTAGGCCTCTGTACCAAACTCGAGGGCTCTGAATCACTCTTATTCTTACCCCTCTCACGATCTCTGTTTTGGCGCTCAACGCGCTTAACCTCTTCGACGATCTTTGCCTTCTCTACCAGAACGGAGAACTTTCACTTCCTCTGCGAAGCTATCAATACCCTCAGATTATCCCTAAGACCATCCTCAAATCAGACACATCTCTCATACTCATCTGCCACTATGCCTCGAGCCAACCTCAGGAATTCGGCCTCATACCCAGCCACAGATCGATCACCCTTCTTGAGGTTTAGGAACTCACGCCTCCTAGCATCAACATAACTAGCTCGTACATATTTACTTTGAAACATAGTCTTAAAGAACTCCCAAGTCAGACGGTCAAGCTGAGTGCCCTCCTTAACATTCAACCACTACTGGTAAGCGTCATCGAGAAGCAAGGAGACTGCACCCTTCAATTTCTTCTCCGGGGTACAGTTCAAATCATCCATAATCCTCTCTGTGGCCTCCAACCAGTATTCAGTCATGTTAGGGGTGACTCTAGTGACACCTCTAAAAATTTCAACTCCATTGGACCGGAGTCGTTCCGTAACCGACCCTCAGCCCCCAGATCTAGTGTTAGGCCCAGTGACCCTCTTTAGTATTCTCAGCGTAGCTTGGGACAGCGCATCGTCCCTAGCCAATTGACTCTAAGACCTAGTCTCAGTAGCAGGTGACACGGGTGTTTCACTCATGTCCAAATTTAGCATGTGTAACATCCTAGATTAGGGGTTATGCGTTTGTGCATAATTCATGAGTTAGTAGGTTTTGGCAGTGTTGGAAGTGTATTAAGGGTTTTTAGAATTTTAGGATGGAAGAAGAAAGCTTTGGAAAATTATTGGTTTTTAAGTAAAAAGGGCAGCTAGGTAAATGAGGCTTTAAAAGAAACTCCGTGTGAAGCATGACACAAGGAACCATGTGGTAAAATGGCATGTTTATGAATTATGAATGTGTTATGTGAATTCTAGAAATAAAGAAATGTATGGAAATATATGGAAATGTATGGAAGTGTAAGAAAATGTAAGGAAATGTAAGGAAATGTATGGAAATGTATGGAAATGTAAGGAAATGTGAGGAAATGTATGGAAATGTGAGGAAATGTATGGAAATGTAAGGAAATGCAAGGAAATGTAAGGAAATGTCTTGTCTTGGAAATGTAGGGAAATGTCAGGAATAAAGAGGAAAGTGAACATTTATGGAAACTAGGAAAATGATTTAGAAATGATTCAAAAAAGGAAAGTGAACATTTCTGGAAACTTGGAAATGTAAGGAAATGTCAAGTTTCTGAGCCGAACGAAAAATTTTTGGAAACTTAGAAATGACCTAGAAATGACGAGTTTTAATGTTTAAAAGGGGAAATTAAGGCAACGTGGCCTTAAAAGAAAAAGTTTGTGAAATTTGACACACAAACAGCTTGGAAAAGTGGCTCGAAGATGTCACTTAGGGCCTATGGAAATGGCGCCATGTGCAAGAGGAATGGGCTGAGTTCGAGTCACTTGGGAAGCAAATAAAAGAGGTTTTATTTTTGCTTCCGTAAGACCGAGGTGGACGGCACATGCTTCTAGAAAGGAGGTGTTTTATTTTCATAAATATTCGATTAAAAAGGTGATAAATAAAGGATTTTTAAATTGGATTATTTAGAAGAGATAAATATTGGATTAAACTCTTTTATTTATGATAATTAAAGGATAAAGTTATCAAAATAGAAGAGTGGTGGCCAAGTAAAGGACTCTAGCTAGTAATTTTGGCTATAAAAGGAAGAGTAAGGCTATTCTTCGTTCATTCTCTTTCTCTTCAAGAAAACCTCTCGTCGAAATTCTCTAAAATTTCTCCTATTCTCTCTCGCCGAATTTTCTCACCATTATTATTCTTTTTTTTTTTTTCTTTCTTCTTCTCTTTTCTTCTTCTTTTTCTTCATCTGTCAAGCCAAAACCCTCTTCTTTTGATCCCTGACTAAAACCCCATAGTTGAATCTCTGTGGCTCTAGGCAAGGAAGCAATCGACTAAGGTATTAGGGTAAGAACAATCAATTTTGTTCTTCTAATTCCTCTAATCGAGATCTAGGGAATAATCTCTTCTGTTGTCTCTTGACTGATTATTAAAGAAGAATATCGGGATTTCAGATTCAAGGAATTTGGCTAATCACGAAGAGAGATCCGGATTCAAGGATTTGAGGTAAGTAAACAGATATGTAATCGCCAAGGTTCTCTCTTAAATGTCTAGATCTATTTGTTTTAAATCAGAGACTAACCAAATCAATGGATTTAATGGTTAGCCGATTTCAAGGGAAGAACACAAATCTTCGGGATTTGATTATCAATCCAATTCGGCAACAAGGTAAGTAATACAAATCCTAGTTGTATTTGGAAAAGTGGCCGAATGGTCTTTTAAAGTGATTAACTTATGTAGGATTTGAGATCTAAATCTGTGGTCGATTCTCTTCGGGATTTCAAGGAACCTATTAAGCGAATCAGGTGTGTACCCACACTAACTCTCAATATATTATGGCAATTATTTATATATATATATATAAATGTGCATGCAAATAAGAATGTGGCTAACTGCCACAAATGTGGTAAAAGTACCCAGGTACGTTTCCTACTTTCGATAGGATTACGAATATGTTATATATATATTTTGAATATGTAATATGAATGAGAAATAAGATATGTATAAATATTTGGGGCATATGGGATATTTGTGAAAGGGAAAGAGTAGGTGTTGACTTCGGTCTCACCAACGAAGGTGTTGACTTCGGTCTCACTAACGAAATATGGTGACTACGGTCACATTATTTGAATATGGTAACCGGTTACATTATCTCGAAATTGGTAACCGGTTACATTATTTCAATATAGTGTCTAATGACACAACGTATAAGGGCGATGAGCACGCCGATCGCAAAGAATCGCCGATGATGTGTGTAGCGGATGGAGGGTTGACTTAGTAGTCCCCACGGTGTGACTGGCAGGTACGGGTGGTGTGTAGCGGATGGACCATTAGGATTGGGTTTGGGGTGCATCATCATGTATTGCATATGAATATGAATTGATTTGAACTTGTATGCTCGAAATATTGTTTGTTAGTTGGTGTACACATTGAGTCTGTTGACTCACCCTTTGAGGACTATTTTTTTGGTGATGAGCGGTAATGGACCGGTCGCTCATGAGCTAAAGGTGGCCATGCATCACTTGAAGAATTTATTTAGAATTTGGACTTCACATTTTCTAAGTACTTTTAATTTTATTTTTGGGTTATTTGATGTAATAAGGCCCTAAGGCCCAAGAGGATTTCTATACTTTTACTTTACGTTTAATTATTATGTTACGAACTATGTTTTTTTAAAGTTAAGTAAAAATTTATTTCCTTAAAAAATAAACCCTAAAATTATTTTGTCACCCTAGTTAAATTGGATTTAAAAAAAATTGATTAAATGGGTTTCCAACCTAAGCCCAACCCAAACCAATAATTTTTTTCTAAATTTTTCAAATTTTTCTCTAAGTAACAAAGAATTTGAAAACCGGTTTACTCAAGGAACATACCAGATCTGGTTCAGGCTCGTGGGCCGGGTGTGGGGTGTTTTAGCTTGGTATCAGAGCCCAGTTTTAAACTCTCGGCCTGTGGGCTCAGGCCCAAAACGTTTTCAAATCGAGCCAAATGAATTTTATGAAGTATTTCTGAAAATAAGCAGGTTTTTGGCATGGCACATCAGTCTCCGACCCGCAGTCCACCAGGTAAGTACCCCTAACCATTTGGGTGATTATGTGATTTATATTATGTTATGGAAGGGTAGAAAAAGGAATGGAACGTAGAATAGCATGATAGGAACTTGAACCCTAGGACTAGTCTACTCAAACACAAATACATAAGACTTAATACTTACTCAAACAAACCCATAACTAAGTCACTAAGTTAGGGTGTGGTAACCCTGTGCGCATGTCTCAGAGTGGATTCAAGAAGAGCACGGTACTTAAGCGAGCCCTAGTGACTCACCTCCTCTTCACAGAATCCTACAGTGCGTAGCTTCTGGTTCACCCTAACCAAGAAGACTCAGTCACAGGCTAAACTCGATAACTAAAATCCGAAAGGGACTAACCGTGTTTTTATGGAAACCCTAATTTTTCTAGAATCACCAAACTAGCTTCTTGAACTGTGAAAAAAAAATTATTTTGAAAATTTTCGAAAATATTTCCCAATTTACAAAATTACTAAAATGCCCTAATAGCGAAATTACAAAAATGCCCTTGGTTTATATAAATGTCCAAAATACCCACAGTTCTTATCAAGATTTCATTACTTTAGAAAATGTTCAAAAACCCTAATTTACAAAATATCAAAATACCTTGATTTGGAGAAAAATTACAAAATTGCCCCTAACTTACAAAATTACCAAAATGACCCTGATTTTTAAAAAATTTTTTGCGACATCACCGACTTGAAAAACAAATGCTCAAAAAAGAACCCTCAAAGTTTTGCAAATTTTGAAATACCCCTGAATTATTAAACTTTACAAATTTACCCTGGTTTGTAAAAAAAATTACCGAAATACCCCTAAAATTTTAAAATTACCGAAAGGCCCCGGGATTTCAAAATTACCAAAATACCCTTATTGACAAAATCACCAAGGAACCTTATTTTGACAAATTACGAAAATACCCCTGTAGGACAAAATTACGAAAATACCCCTGGGTAGTGGAAAAACAACAACAATGAAAACTACAATATTTCTCTGAATGAACGAAAGTTCATAATTGGTTGATGAATGTGAACGTGACTTTCTGAATAGTGAACTTGAGCTGAGAACTTTGTTTGATCGAAAGAACCACTTCTAAACATCTCTTTTCATAAAATTTTTCGCGGTTAATAAGTGGAACAAAAAAAAAATTTCTGATGCATAAACTCTTTAATCGGATTAAATCGTGACATTAGAAATGAGTTCTAAGGGACGTGAACTTAGAGATTGTACCTAGAAAGTATGATGGTTTTATTAAGATCAGAGTGCGCAGCGTAAGCATAGTGCGGTGAGAAGGATTGTACGGCTGTTAGTAAGTAATTTCGAGGACGAAATTATTTTTAAGGAGGGTAGAACTGTAACATCCTAGATTAGGGGTTATGCGTTTGTGCATAATTCATGAGTTAGTAGCTTTTGGCAGTGTTGGAAGTGTATTAAGGGTTTTTAGAATTTTAGGATGGAAGAAGAAAGCTTTGGAAAATTATTGGTTTTTAAGTAAAAAGGGAGCTAGGTAAATGAGGCTTTAAAAGAAACTCCGTGTGAAGCATGACACAAGGAACCATGTGGTAAAATGGCATGTTTTATGAATTATGAATGTGTTATGTGAATTCTAGAAATAAGGAAATGTATGGAAATATAAGGAAATGTATGGAAGTGTAAGAAAATGTAAGGAAATGTATGGAAATGTATGGAAATGTAAGGAAATGTAAGGAAATGTGAGGAAATGTATGGAAATGTAAGGAAATGCAAGGAAATGTAAGGAAATGTCTTATCTTGGAAATGTAGAGAAATGTCCTGAAAATGTAAAGGAATAAAGAGGAAAGTGAACATTTATGGAAACTAGGAAAATGATTTAGAAATGATTCAAAAAAAGGAAAGTGAACATTTCTGGAAACTTGGAAATGTAAGGAAATGTCAAGTTTACAGAGCCGGACGAAAATTTTTGGAAACTTAGAAATGACCTAGAAATGAAGAGTTTTAATGTTTAAAAGGGGAAATTAAGGCAACGTGGCCTTAAAAGAAAAAGTTTGTGAAATTTGACACACAAACAAAGCTTGGAAAAGTGGCTCAAGATGTCACTTAGGGCCTATGGAAATGGCGCCATGTGCAAGAGGAATGGGCACGAGTTCGAGTCACTTGGGAAGCAAATAAAGGAGGTTTTATTTTTGCTTCCTGTAAGACTCGAGGTGGACGGCACATGCTTCTAGACAGCGGAGGTGTTTTATTTTCATAAATATTCGATTAAAAAGGTGATAAATAAAGGATTTTTAAATTGGATTATTTAGAAGAGATAAATATTGGATTAAACTCTTTTATTTATGATAATTAAAGGATAACGTTATCAAAATAGAAGAGTGGTGGCCAAGTAAAGGACTCTAGCTAGTAATTTTGGCTATAAAAGGAAGAGTAAGGCTATTCTTCATTCATTCTTTTCTCTTCAAGAAAACCTCTGCCAAAATTCTCTAAAATTTCTCCTATTCTCTCTGCCAAATTTTCTCTGCCATTATTCTCTTTTTTCTCTTTTCTTTTCTTCTTCTCTTTTCTTCTTCTTTTTTCTTCATCTGTCAAGCCAAAACCCTTTTCTTTTGATCTCTGACTAAAACCCAATAGCCGAATCTCTGTGGCTCTAGGCAAGGAAGCAATCGACTAAGGTATTAAGGTAAGAACAATCAATTTTGTTCTTCTAATTCTTCTAATCGAGATCTAGGGAATAATCTCTTCTGTTGTCTCTTGACCGATTATTAAAGAAGAATATCGGGATTTCAGATTCAAGGAATTTCGGCTAGTCAGGAAGAGAGATCCGGGATTCAAGGATTTGAGGTAAGTAAACATTATGTAATTGGCCAAGGTTCTCTCTTAAATGTCTAGATCTATTTGTTTTAAATCAGAGAGTAACCAAATCAATGGATTTAATGGTTAGCCGATTTCAAGGGAAGAACACAAATCTTCGGGATTTGATTATCAATCCAATTCTGCAACAAGGTAAGTAATACAAATCCTAGTTGTATTTGGAAAAGTGGCTGAATGGTCTTTTAAAGTGATTAACTTATGTAGGATTTGAGATCTAAATCTGTGGTCGATTCTCTTCGGGATTTCAAGGAACCTATTAAGTGAATCAGGTGTGTACCCACACTAACTCTCAATATATTACGACAATTATTTTTATATATATATAAATGTGCATGCGAATAAGAATGTGGCTAAGTGCCACAAATGTGGTAAAAGTACCCAGGTACGTTTCCTACTTCCGATAGGATTACGAATATGTTTTATATATATATTTTAAATATGTAATATGAATGAGAAATAAGATATGTATAAATATTTGGGGCATATGGGATATTTGTGAAAGGGGAAGAGTAGGTGTTGACTTCGGTCTCACGAACGAAGGTGTTGACTTCGGTCTCACCAACGAAATATGGTGACTACGGTCACATTATTTGAATATGGTAACTTCGGTTACATTATCTGAAATTGGTAACTTCGGTTACATTATTTGAATATAGTGTCTAATGACACAACGTATATGGGTGATGAGCACGTCGACTGCAGCGACTGCCTTCGATGGTATGTAGCGGATGGAGGGTTGACTTAGTAGTCCCCACGGTGTGACCGGCGGTGTACGGGTGGTGTGTAGTGGATGGACCATTAGGATTGGGTTTGGGGTACATCATCATGTATTGCATATGAATATGAATTGATTTGAACTTGTATGCTCGAAATATTGTTTGTTAGTTGGTGTACACATTGAGTCTGTTGACTCACCCCTTTGAGGACTATTTTTCGTGTGATGAGCGAGAATGGACCGGGTCGGCATGAGCTAAAGGTGGCCATGCATCACTTGAAGAATTTATTTAGAATTTGGACTTCACATTTTCTAAGTACTTTTAATTTTATTTTGGGTTATTTGATGTAATAAGGCCCTAAGGCCCAAGAGGATTTCTATACTTTTACTTTACGTTTAATTATTATGTTACGAACTATGTTGTTTTAAAGTTAAGTAAAAATTTATTTCCTTAAAAAATAAACCCTAAAATTATTTTGTCACCCTAGTTAAATTGGATTTAAAAAAAATTGATTAAATGGGTTTCCAACCTAAGCCCAACCCAAACCAATAATTTTTTCTAAATTTTACAAATTTTTCTCTAAGTAACAAAGAATTTGAAGACCGGTTTACTCAAGGAACATACCAGATCCGGTTCAGGCTCGTGGGCCGGGTGTGGAGTGTTTCAGCATGCTGCCCAGAGAAGAGGGCTCAGCTCAAGCCCCTCTACAGCCCCTACCACGGCCTAGAGTACCACGTCCACGGGTACCTCGTGAGCTCATGTCTATTTGGATTTATCTGTATTATGAATTTTATGAATCAGTTACAGTTTCAGTATTTATTAACATATGTTTTATGTAAGCAGTATCATATATTCGAAGTTTGTTTTTTAGCAAATATAGTCTCTATCAGTTTCAGTTTCACTATAGTTTTAGTATACAGTAACTAGAGTGTTTTAGAATAGGCTATCTATAACAGTTTACCAGAATACTTACAGGATCAACACCGGAGACTCGATGTACCATATTCTTAGTCAAATCATTTCAAATCATTTGCAAACCAATTCTTTAAAAACCAAATTTTAGAACCCAGAATCCACAGTCGAGTTTTGTAACTTGGCTCTAATACTACTAAATGTAACACCCCAAACCCGGCCTAGACATTATGGCTAAATTTTGCGATGTCACGGGAAATGGAATTTGAAATTGAGTATATCAAGTTAAAACCGATTCCATTTATTATCTTGTGTTACTCTACCGTTAATTTCAAAATTATTTTCTCGTTAATTTGATTCATTTAAAATCAAGTTCTAGAGCAGAAGCTTTTAAAACCATGATAATTAAAAAAAACCTTTCGCTTTTAGGAAAAACGTTGTTTTTAATTAAACCAAGTTTTCATCGAACTTTTGCAGTTTAAAAAAAAATCCATCAAATCAGCTTAGATCCCAAAATAAAGGCAAACAGTCCAAAAGTCCAAATTACATCAAAAATTACTCCCAAAAATAATAGGAATTAAAAACCTTAAATGGAATTAACCCGGTTCAAAAGTTATGTGGTCACCGTTGAGTCCTCCGCCGCACCAATCCATCTAAGTCCGAGGATTACCTGTACAAATAAAAAAAAGGGGTGAGTTTACGTAAAGTCAGTGTGTAATCCCCACAGAAGACATGCATACAGTCAAACAACAACAAACGGTCAAACGCTTGATGCAGGTCTAAGCCCATTTTCGCCGATGAGATTCGGGCCTTAGCCCACTTCGGGCCAGTATAAGATATGCATTAGGGCTTAAGCCCATCACAGTGATAGTATCAGATATACATTAATCAGTAAACAGAGTCATACCCAACCAGCCTCTACACACCATCTCCGTCCATCCCTACACTCTATGTGGGGTTTAAAACACCCACCCATCCCTACACTCCAAGTAGTACCGAATGCGGCACATAATCAGTAAATTGCAGCTAAGCTGCCAGATAATAGGCTTAAGATCCTTTCAGTACACTTCCTCCAGATATCAACATCCCAACCCAATGCTATGCAATATACAGTTTATGACACGCTAATACATGAATATCAGTTATACATATAGTTCAGTATCCATTCATATAATCATCATGCTCAGTACATAGATCATACATACAGTTCATGCATTTAAGGGTCTAAGTAGTGCTTATTAACCCTACAGTAGGTTCACAGTTGACTTGGGTGACCCGTGCAACCTTAGAATACATTTCAATTAAATGGGCTCACATGCCTATGTGGCCTGCCCGTGTGGGCCCACACACCCGTGTGGCCCATACAGCCCAATTTGGCCTTGGCCATGTGGATCACACGACCTAGCCCAAAATTCCACACGCCCGTGTGGACTACCCGTATGGACCCACAAGGCCCAAATCAGTCTAGCCCGTGTGTTGCGCATGGCCTACCTGGCCATCACACGGTCGTGTCTTGCGCGCACGCCCTAGCCTCGTTGATCACGCACCAGTGTTATGGCACACGACTTACCAAAAGGGCGGCCACACGCCCGTGTGGCGTCGACAGTTGGGTTTTTGGCTTTCGCCAAAACCCTTTTTCTACATTTTCGGGTACACACCTGATATGCTTTCAATTTAGAAATACTCCCGAGCCTTCCAGAACCTATAATCGACACACAATACTCTAAAATTAGTCATAATTCCATGGTAAAACCAAACCAACCAACTCCAAAACAACCCAAATCCACGTTCGTCACTTACCCAAACTCCGATCGATTAGATTACGATTCCAAGAATGAAGGTCCTCATTCCTCACAATTCTCTGCTACCAAAAATTCAAAATTACTAGTGGAATGAAATCATAAAAAAAAATGATTGAGCACATAAAAAACGGCTTCCCCAATCCACGCGAAACGCACCTTTTACTCTTACCAAAAGCACAAGAACATCGAAGAACTAAAAATAGAAATTGCAAGATAGAATTTTGACAAAACTCCCAAGCAAGAAGCAAAAGAAATTTCTTATTTGCCAGAACAAAAGAAAAATATCAAAAGCAAAAACTGGGAACTAGCAAGAGAGAAAGAAGAAATCAGATTCCCAAATCCCCTATTTTTCTCCCACTAATCCTACTAACTCAAAATCCCAATCCCATCCAACCTCTTTCAGGAAACTGAGCAAAAAAATAAAACTCCTTCACTCGTACAGGGATTCGAACACAGGACCTCCAGCAAACTAACGCTCCACCTAACCACCAGACCAGCAGGCCCATTCTAATATGAAATTACAAGTAATTAAACATAAGCCTGCTAAACTAGGACAAGGCTAAATTCTAAAATAACCAAAATTTTGCCAAGAGCAAGGCTTGAACTTGGGACCTCTCACACACACCCAGAACACATAACCACTGAAGCAGATACATAGTTGTGTTACATTTCACAAAAGCCAAAATAAAAATTCTAGGGCATTACAATAAGATTTGAAGGTTTCAAAATATTGACGGATTTAAGTATGCTTCCGCATCTAGATTTGTTTTTGATAATCTAACATGATGAATATTGATTAATTAATATTTATATTAGATTTTTATGATTCTAACATAAAATTATAAAATATTATTTTAGGAGTGATTTGAAAATTTTATTTTTAAAATTAGTTGAAATTTGATTTAAAATAAAAAGTTAAATTATTCAATTAACTGATAAAGTCAATTAGACTTATTCATCTCATAAGGAAATAGTTTAATTTGAATTTGAATTTCATATGTAAAAAATTTTGAATTAAAATTTTGAATTATTTCAAAATGTTTGAATTACAATATTTAAATATTTAAATTAAACTCATTTATAACTCAAAATTACTAAGAATATTTAAATCAAATAGTTTGGAAGCATATATATGTCAGGATTTTAATCCTTAGTTGAAGCCTGTAACTTATGGAAAACGACATAATTGGATTTTATTAGATAAATAGATTTAAGGTGGGTTTGGACATGTAGTGCATTTACCTATAGTCAGTGTAAAAACAGCGATGGCAGTGAGATTAAATACTGTAGCGATACAGTAGCATGAGACAAAAAATAAGCTAAACGCACCGCCCATCTAAACTCACACTTAATCTATTAAGAACGTGGATTCGTTGGATTAAAATTGGACCTATTTTATTTTTCATCAGACAATCCATGTACTAAAATGGAAATAATACAAGTTTGAGGATATATTAAAAGGGCAAACTGCACCTAAAGTCATTAAACTATTAGTAAATTTATGTTTTGGTTACTAAATTTCAAAAAGATACAAAATTGTCATTGAACTATTTAAAAGTTTTTATTTAAGTGATTGGGCTCTTAAGTTTTTTTTTTTTAAGTCTGCCTACTGAGCTAATACAAAATTGGAGCAGAGGAAGTGAAAGAAGGATCGAATTCAAGTTGTTTGACTCAAGAAGGAAAGACTTAGATGTGACCTAAAAGGAAGAAACCAAATAAATTTAGAAAATAACAAAGAAAATTAAAAAATAATAAGAAAAATAAATAATAATAAAGGATAAATATTCAAAATAATAACTCAATAGAGAAAATACAGATTAAAATAAAGTGTAAGATGGAACGATAATCCAATGGATATGATGGATAAAAGGATAAATGTCCAATTGAACCCTTTGAGATGTAAATCACAATAAACTCAATTAATGGCTCTAACCAACCCTTCAAGAAATAATCCTTGGCAAATTGAAAGGTGAAGAATAAATTCTGTAACACCCCTAACCCGTATCTATCGTCGAATTAGGGTTACGAGGCATTACTCGACCATACCAAATCAATGCACTTTAAAAAGAATCAAGCAAAACACTATTCATTTGGTAATTCAAAAACAAAGACCGAATAGGCATATTTTCCGCTTATAAACATTTCTCATTTCATTACCACATACGATTATACCATAAATATAAATATCAAACCAACTCATTTATCTCATAGTTGCATATCACATTCGGCAATGATCACCACACATATGTATATCATTATAATTACACCTTAGCACTCATTTCCTATGACCGAATATGCCATAGTACTCAATAGAAAAATTAGACTCCAAACTAGATCATATCGTGGCCAAATATTTCATTTCAATAACTTGATATACAGTGCATATGTTCATCCAAATACCGTATTATACTATATGCATTACTCGAAATCATGAACATGCATTTGAATATGCCACACATATATTTGTTATCAAGATATATAATTTAAAAAAAAAATACTTACCATAAAACCGTACACACCTAAGCATTTCAATCAAACTTGGTGATTTTAACCAACACATCACATAGTAATAAGGCACTCAAAATCTCATGAAATATACCTATCCAAATCAAGCTATATTCAACACTTAAATGGTAACATATCTAGATACATACTTCACAAGCATATAACTCAAATTCATATTTATATCTATTTCATGAAATTCAAATGCCTAACATCTCTCTCTATTAACCTATCGCATGTACACATGATTGAAATTCTACCTTAATCTATCAAAGTGACCATCAAAGATCAAATTGCATATACATGTCATGACATATATCTATTAAATCACTTCATATAATGCCTAAACCACATCCAAACATAAATGATAATTCATGGCATGAGCAACTTATATAAACAAAACACGAAACAAGTTATCCAAAATAGATAGCCATTTTCGTATGGCTAGCATATTTACACGATTACAAAACATTAGTTATACCGTTTAGTCTAACATATACATGCCCTTTTTTAGTTTAAAACTAAGTCATTCAATACCAAAAGAAAGTCGATAGTGCGGTTGACTTCTTCCCAGATCCTTTGAGTCCGTAGCTGGAACCAAAAATCTATAAAATAAACGTAGACAGAAATCACACAGTAAGCTGGCTAGCTTAGCAAGTCCTAAGTTATACAAATATCATTATGATAGTAAAACACTTAAACATCACAATCATAACTAAAAAAAAAATGTATCTTATTCTATACATATATATATATACATTATAGCCAAATATGTATATATATACATATATTTATGAAACACCAATTTGTACATTATACCTTTCTTTTAATATATCTTTCTTATCATTGGACATTTCTTTCTCTCTATAGCATCACTTGTATACATCTATTAATACATATATGTACATACATAGTTCACTTAAATATGAATAACACATACCTTATAATCGAATGATAATTTCACTACTAAATACTTATGCAAACCTGATTCATTAGCTAGAACTTCTTAAATGTTACCTGAATCTCACACACCGGCTCGAAGCCTGCTGAACTCGAGGTCCGAAGTCATAGCACCGGCATAAGGCCTGCTAGGCAATAAGCCCGAAACATATCACCGGCACGAAGCCTGCTAGGCGATAAAGCCCGAAACATATCACCGGCACTAAGCCTACTAGGCAATAAAGCCCGAAACATATCCATGCAGTTAATCATTCCACACACATTTCATAACTATAAGGTACGTCCAATCCAACTAAGCTTATTCACATTAAACATCTAAAAACATTACATTATCGTTCAATCTCACAATTCACATCAAAACACTTATTCACATCACATTATCAAATTAAGCAATCAATCTAATATGCTTATATACATTCGGCTATGGCATAATTATGTACTAAATTTATCAAACATTAACATTTAATAAGTTTGTAACAAATCCTTGAATATATTTCAACTTAAGGAGTTACCTCGGTTGTCGATAGTCCGTGCGAATCGACTATTCGAGAACCTTCGTCTTTCCCCGGTCTAATTCCGTTTTTCTTTGCTCTTGATCTAAAACATATTAAAATTTAGCTCATTTAAACACATTTCATCTCAATTTAGTCCCAAAACACACAAATAGGCAAATTACCATTTTACCCCTACTATTTCAATACTTTGCAATTTAGTCCTATTTGCATAAAACTCAAAATACATCAAATTTCCCCATACTCCTTAAGGGCCGAATATGTATAGGGACTATACAAGTCCATTTCTTTCATTTATTTTCCAATTAAGCCCCTCTAAAATTTTATTTTTTTTTCAAATTGGCCCTAAAAACACAAATTCACTAAAACTTCCAACACATAATATACTAATTTTTAACCTATCTTTTATCTAAATTCATCGAACATCAAAAACCATATAAATCTATCAATGGCCGAATATCAAGCATGCTTAGATTCAAAAATTTCAACATGGGTCGCCTACGGTTTAAAGCAACGATCTCAAAAACATAAAAATTAACAAAACCGAGTTCAAACTAACCTTGAAATCAAGCCTTCAATTGCCGAAAATCAAAGAACCAAGACTCCCCTTTTCTATTTCAACATTCAGCCATTAACTAAAAGATGAGAATGGCCATTTGTTTTTGTTTTATTTAACATAATATACATTATTAATAAATTACTTAAATAACCTTAAGTTAAAAATAACCAAACAATATAATTTAAGGACAAACTTGTCCATGGCCGGCCACTAACCCTTAAAATGGTTTAATTTCACTTTTAATACTTCATATTAAAAAGCCATCCACATATAAGCACTTTTCACTTTAGCATGCAACTTTTACGCATTACGCGATTAAGTCCTTTTTATCAATTTAAGCACTTAGACAATAAAATTTTCATACGAAACTTTCACACACATCAATTCACATATAATAGACTCAAAATATAATATTAAAATATTTCTCGAACTCGGATTCGTGGTCCCGAAACCACCGTTCCGATTAGGGTCAAATTCGGTCTATTACAACTCTCCCACCTTTTAGGATTTTCGTCCCCGAAAATCTTACCGTTAAACAAGGTCGGATATTGTTGCCTCATTGAATCCTCAGGCTCCCACGTAGCCTCTTCAATTCCGTGATGATTCCATAGTACCTTTACTAATGGAATCCTCTTATTTCTCAACTCTTTCATTTCCCGAGCTAAAATACGGATCGGCTCTTCGTCATAGGTCAAACCGGATCGGATTTCAATTTCTGGCGGTGTGATCACATGAGACGGATTCGATCTCGTTTTACGAAGCATCAAACGTGGAATACATCATGTATCTTTTCTAACTCGAGGGCAATTTCAACCTATAAGCAACAGGCCCAATACGTTCGATGATTTCATAAGGTCCGATAAATCTAGGACTCAACTTGCCTTTCCGACCGAATCGAAGTACTTTCTTCCACGGAGACACTTTTAAGAGTACACGATCTCCGACCTGAAATTCAATGTCTTTACGTTTCAAATCAGCATAGGACTTTTGTCGATCCGCGCAGACTTTCAAATTATCTTTGATCATGGCCACTTACTCATTCGGATCTCTTTAATCATATCAACCCCGTGTATCTTATTTTCACTGAGCTCGGTCCAAAGTATAATGGTGTTCGACATTTTCGCCCGTACAAAGCTTCATAAGGCGCCATTTTGATACTAGATTGAAAGCTATTATTATAAGCAAATTCAATCAAAGGTAGGTATCCTTCCTACGTACCTTCAAACTCGAGAACGCAACATCTCAACATGTCCTCAAGTATCTGAATAATTCGCTCGGATTGACCGTCCGTCTGCGGATGAAAGCTGTACTAAAATGAAGTTTAGTACCTAAAGCATCTTGCAACTTCTTCCAAAACCACGATGTGAATCTCGGGTCTCTGTCTGAAATAATGGAACTTGGTACACCATGTAATCTTACAATGCGTGATACATACAATTCAACACAAGTTTATCAAGTGAATAATCTGCAGACGCATCGGCATAAAATGAGTGATTTAGTCATCTATCAACTATAACCTGACGGCATCTTTCTTACTCGGTGTCATGGGAAGACCGGATACAAAATCCATTGTGATTCTATCCCATTTCCATTCAGGTATCATGATTGGCTGAAGTAGTCCGGATGGAGATTGATGCTCAGCTTTTACTTGCTGATAGATTAAACACTTAGAAACAAATTCAGATATATCCCGTTTCATGCCGTGCCACCAATAAAACTGTTTCAAATCATTGTACATCTTTGTGCTACCTGGATGTATCGACATTTGACTACTATGAGCTTCATCCAAAACCATCCGAATTAAGTCGGCATTTCTGGTACACACAATCGGCCTTTATAGGTCAAAGCGGTCATTTTATCAACTCGAAATTCGACTCTATATCATTTTCACATTGTGCTCGTCTAGAAGTTATATCTTTATCAACTTTTCGAGCATCACTAATTTCTTTGAATAAATAACGGTCTAGCCTTTATCTCAACTATGATCGAACCATCTCTGGACATATCCATATGTGTATGCTCAACACACGAAGAGCAAACAATGATTTCCGACTTAACGATCCGCAACCACATTAGCTTTTCCCGGATGGTAGTCAATCACCAATTCATAGTCTTTTAACGATTCTAGCCATCTGCGTTGTCTCAAATTCAGTCTTTTCGAGTCATTAGATACTTTATACTTTTATGATCCGAATAAATGTGACATTTTTCGCCAAATAAGTAATGACGCCAAATTTTTAATGCGAACACAATGGCTGCAAGCTCCAAATCATGCGTCGGGTAATTTCTTTCATGCGGTTTCAATTGTCTCGATGCGTAAGCTACCACTCTACCTCCTGCATCAACACACAGCCCAAACCACTTAAGGAAGCATCAGAATATACAACAAATTCTTTACCCGATTCAGGCTGAGCTAATACTGGAGCTTCGGTCAAAAGGGCTTTCAACTGCTCGAAACTTTTCTGACACTTCTCTGACCACTCAAACTTGACATCTTTCTGTAGTAGCTTTGTCAAAGGTGCAGCTATCACAGAAAAACCTTTCACAAACCGTCTGTAATAGCCCGCAAGTCCCAGAAAACTTCGAATCTCGAAAACGTTCTTCGGTGGCTTCCAATCAAGTATAGCCGAAATTTTGTTCGGGTCAACTCGAATACCTGATGCTGAAACAACATGTCCCAAGAAGCTGACTTCTTTCATCCAGAACTCACACTTACTAAACTTCGCATACAGTTGTTGATCTCGCAAAGTTTGCAGCACTATTCTCAAATGCTCGGCATGTTCGGTTTCATCTTTGGAATAGATTAGTATATCATCAATAAACACAACTACTAACCGATCTAAAAACTGCCTGAAGACCTGATTCATTAGATCCATAAATATAGCAGGTGCATTAGTGAGTCCAAAAGGCATAACCAAAAACTCAAAATGTCCGTATTCTCGCCCGTAACGCATCTTTGGCACATCTCGTGTTCTCGACTCGCAAATCGATAATAACCCGATCTCAAATCTATCTTCAAAATATCAAGCCCTTTTGGTGATCAAACAAGTCATCAATCCGAGGCAACGGATACTTATTCTTTATAGTTACCTTATTTAGTTGCCGATAGTCAATACACATTCGCATAGTCCCATCTTTCTTTTTTACAAATAAAACCGGTGCACCCCAAGGAGAGAAACTCGGTCGTGCAAAACCCCTATCTGTCAACTCGTGCAATTGTGCTTTCAACTCTTTCAACTCGGTAAGTGCCATCCGATACGGAGCTATCGAAATCGGTGTCGTTCCCGGTACTAATTCAATGCCAAACTCAATCTCTCGTACTGGCGGTAAACCCGGTAGTTCTTCAGGAAATACGTCTGGGTATTCACACACAACCGGTACAGATTCAATTTGCTTTTCAGACACTTTACTATCCAGTACATAAGCCAAATAAGCTTCACACCCTTTTCTCACAAATTTCCGAGCTAACATCAAAGATATTACTGTAAGGAATCCACTTAAAGCACTGGATTCAATTCTGATGATCTTCCCATTCTGACATCTCACATCAATAAGCTTCATTTTGCAATTCACTACTGCATCATGTGAAGTTAACCAGTCCATTCCCAAAATTATATCGAACTCATCGAAGGGCAACAACATTAAATTGGCTGGGAAGCAAGAATCCCGAATCATCAACGGGCAACCTCTACACACTTTATTAACTAGCACACATCTACCCAAAGGGTTGGACACACGAATCACAAACTCAGTAGGCTCAACTGGCAGAGTCTTACCGAATACTAGAGTTTCACACACATATGAATGAGTTGAACCAGGATCAATTAATGCAATCACAGTAGTATCATAAAGGGTGAAAGTACCGGTAATGACATTGGGGGAGGAAGCATCCTCTCTGGCTCGTGTAGCGTAAGCTCTAGCTTGAGCTCTAGCCTCAGATCGAACGGCAGTGTTCTTCGTTCCTCTCTGACTACCACCTACATTGCCTGAATGTCTAGGTGGCCTGCCTCGTACTGATGCATTGCTCGACTTAATGTTCTGAACTGTATTCTGCTCAACTAACATCGGACATTCAAACCATCTTCGAATCTTTTGCACATAATAGCTTCGGTGGAAACACACTCTCTAGCATATCTGCTGAGCCTGACAAATTTTCGTTCATATTCTGTTACGGTCATTCGCCCCTGTTTCAGTTCAAGAAATTCTTTACGTTTCTAGTCGATGAATCTCTGGGTGATATATTTCTTGCGGAATTCATTCTGGAAGAAATCCCATGTCACTTTTTCTTTCGGGACTACTGATACTAGTGTATTCCACCAGTGATATGCAGTGTCCCGAAGTAAAGATATAGCACACTTCAGGCATTCATCGGGAGTACAAGATAGCTCATCTAATACCTGAATAGTGTTATCAAGCCACATTTCGGCTCACTCGGCATCATCATCATTGGCCCTGAATTCTTCGGCCCCAATTTCTTGATTTTATCAACTGGAGGCCTACTAGATCTCATCAGATCTATCATCGGGGGTGCTGAAGGAATCGAAGTTGGATTATTCGGGGGTGGAGGTTGGGGTACAGCTGGGTTAGTCTGAATAAACTGGGTAAACCACTCGTTCATCATCTGATAGAAGGCTTGTTTAGCCTCCCTCTCGTGGCTACCCGAAACTGGTCGAGAGTCTACCGGCACTAATTCCCGTGCACGGTCAGGTGCTACACTCTCTACATCCTCCGCTACGGCTCTTTCAGGATCAGTGTCCATTTACTATATAAAACACAGTTCAGAGTGTCAGAAGTCACCACACTATCAATATATAACAAAGGCATGTATAGCTAGACTCTCATGCTCTACGGTAGTCCTAGAATAGACTAAAGCGTAAGCTCTGATACCAATCAAATGTAACACCCCTAACCCGTATCTATCTCCGAATTAGGGTTACGAGGCATTACTCGACCATACCAAATCAATGCACTTTAAAAAGAATCAAGCAAAACACTATTCATTTGGTAATTCAAAAACAAAGACCGAATAGACATATTTTTCGCTTATAAACATTTCTCATTTCATTACCACATACGATTATACCATAAATATAAATATCAAACCAACTCATTTATCTCATAGTTGCATATCACATTCGGCAATGATCATCACACATATGTATATCATTATAATTACACCTTAGCACTCATTTCCTATGACCGAATATGCCATAGTACTCAATAGAAAAATTAGACTCCAAACTAGATCAAATCGTAGCCAAATATTTCATTTCAATAACTTGATATACAGTACATATGTTCATCCAAATACCGTATTATACTATATGCATTACTCGAAATCATGAACATGCATTTGAATATGCCACATATATTTGTTATCAAGATATAAAATTAAAAAAAAAATACTTACCATAAAACCGTACACACCTAAGCATTTCAATCAAACTTGGTGATTTTAACCAACACATCACATAGTAATAAGGCACTCAAAATCTCATGAAATATACCTATCCAAATCAAGCTATATTCAACACTTAAATGGTAACATATCTAGATACATACTTCACAAGCATATAACTCAAATTCATATTTATATCCATTTCATGAAATTCAAATGCCTAACATCTCTCTCTATTAACCTATCGCATGTACACATGATTGAAATTCTACCTTAATCTATCAAAGTGACCATCAAAGATCAAATTGCATATACATGTCATGACATATATCTATTAAATCACTTCATATAATGCCTAAACCACATCCAAACATAAATGATAATTCATGGCATGAGCAACCTATATAAACAAAACACGAAACAAGTTATCCAAAATAGATAGCCATTTTTGTATGGCTAGCATATTTACACGATTACAAAACATTAGTTATACCATTTAGTCTAACCTATACATGCCCTTTTTTAGTTTAAAACTAAGTCATTCAATACCAAAAGAAAGTCGATAGTGCAGTTGACTTCTTCCTGGATCCTTTGAGTCGTGTATTTGGAACCAAAAATCTATAAAATAAACGTAGACAGAAATCACACAGTAAGCTGGCTAGCTTAGCAAGTCCTAAGTTATACAAATATCATTATGATAGTAAAACACTTAAACATCCCAATCATAACTAAAAAAAAATGTATCTTATTCTATACATATATATATACATTATAGCCGAATATGTATATATATATATACATATATTTAGGAAACACCAATTTGTACATTATACCTTTCTTTTAATATATCTTTCTTATCATTGGACATTTCTTTCTCTCTATAGCATCACTTGTATACATCTATTAATACATATATGCACATACATAGTTCACTTAAATATGAATAACACATACCTTATAATCGAATGATAATTTCACTACTAAATACTTATGCAAACCTGATTCATTAGCTAGAACTTCTTAAATGTTACCTGAATCTCACACACCGGCTCGAAGCCTACTGAACTCGAGGTCCGAAGTTATAGCACCGGCACAAGGCCTGCTAGGCAATAAGACCGAAACATATCATCACGCACGAAGCTCGCTAGGCAATAAAGCCGAAACATATATCAAGACACGAAGCTTTCGCTTGGCGATAAAGCCCAAACATATCACAAGCACACTAAGCTCGCTAGCAATAAAGCCGAAAACATATCCATGCGATTAATCATTCCACACACATTTCATAACTATAAGGCACGCCCAATCCAACTAAGCTTATTCACATTAAACATCTAAAAACATTACATTATCGTTCAATCTCACAATTCACATCAAAACACTTATTCACATCACATTATCAAATTAAGCAATCAATCTAATATGCTTATATACATTCGGCTATGGCATAATTATGTACTAAATTTATCAAACATTAACATCTAATAAGTTTGTAACAAATCCTTGAATATATTTCAACTTAAGAACTTACCTCGGTTGTCGATAGTCCGTGTGAATCGGCTATTCGAGAACCTTCGTCTTTCCCCGGTCTAATTCCGTTTTTCTTTGCTCTTGGTCTAAAACATATTAAAATTTAGCTCATTTAAACACATTTCATCTCAATTTAGTCCCAAAACACACAAATAGGCAAATTACCATTTTACCCTACTATTTCAATACTTTGCAATTTAGTCCTATTTGCATAAAACTCAAAATACATCAAATTTTCCCATACTCCTTAAGGGCCGAATATGTATAGGGACTATACAAGTCCATTTCTTTCATTTATTTTGCAATTAAGCCCCTCTAAAATTTTATTTTTTTCAAATTGGCCCTAAAAACACAAATTCACTAAAACTTCCAACACATAATATACTAATTTTTAACCTATCTTTTATCTAAATTCATCAAACATCAAAAACCATATAAATCTATCAATGGCTGAATATCAAGCATGCTTAGATTCAAAAATTTCAACATGGGTCAGCTACGGTTTAAAGCAACGATCTCAAAAACATAAAAATTAACAAAAACCGAGTTCAAACTAACCTTGAAATCAAGCCTTCAATTGCCGAAAATCAAAGAACCAAGACTCCCCTTTTCTATTTCAACATTCGGCCATTAACTAAAAGATGAGAATGGCCATTTGTTTTTGTTTTCTTTAACATAATATACATTATTAATAAATTACTTAAATAACCTTAAGTTAAAAATAACCAAACAATATAATTTAAGGACAAACTTGTCCATGGCCGGCCACTAACCCTTAAAATGGTTTAATTTCACTTTTAATACTTCATATTAAAAAGCCATCCACATATAAGCACTTTTCACTTTAGCATGCAACTTTTACGCATTACGCGATTAAGTCCTTTTTATCAATTTAAGCACTTAGACAATAAAATTTTCATATGAAACTTTCACACATCAATTCACATATAATAGACTCAAAATATAATATTAAAATATTTCTCGGACTCGGATTCGTGGTCCCGAAACCACCGTTCCGATTAGGGTCAAATTCGGTCTGTTACAAATTCCCATGACTCATTGAAGAAAATCGAGAAGAAAACTACTTATAAAAATCACAAGGAAGAAATCTTGCACAAAGAAACAAACCCCTAAAGTTGAAAATTTATTAATGATAACAAATTGTCTGCTTAAGGAACAATGAAGAAGTTTTTATATAGGCTAGCTAAACACATCCAAATAAAACTCTAAAGTATATTGAAACTATAATTAATCTAAACAAGAAGTAGTTTTAATCTAATCTTTCTTCTTGACATAAAACTCCTAAATAACTTAAAATACTTAATAATTATAAAAAATTTGGAATAATAAAATAATAAGAGCTGATAAATACAATATTGGGCTCATATATAATAAAGATTAAGCCTAAAACCCGAACTGATGCGTCGTTGGAAGCATATCTCATCCCTATGACATAATGAAAAAAAGAATAGTATAAGGAAAGTAGAGTCAAATCCTCAAGGATTGGATTTGCACAATTTCTTATTCCTCGAGATCCCGAGCACAGTTGCGCCCAAGCAAAGCGGCGTTTCGAGAAAACAAGTAAAAAACAAAATTAAAAATATGGAGGGCTTGAAATTGTATAAATCGAAATTGTAAAAAGAAACAAAATTGCAAAAAGAGATCCTTTGATTGAGAGATTCCAACCTCCGGTTATCTCGATCCTCCTTGGGTTCAATCCTAGGCTTTTAGATGATCCTTCTCATGACAGAATAAGCCAGCTATAGTGGAAGAATACGCCTGCAACCACTAGCTCCACTTAGATTTTAAACTTACGATATGGAGGAACCTGACTCTATCCAATCGTCACTTTCGTCTGACCGTCTTACACTAGATCATCACTTCTCAATGGAGGATCAACAACCACTGATGTAGTAAGCTAATAAACCAACTGTGCAACCTTCCCAAAACATACAAAGTGCCCTGTAACATCCTAGATTAGGGGTTATGCGTTTGTGCATAATTCATGAGTTAGTAGGTTTTGGCAGTGTTGGAAGTGTATTAAGGGTTTTTAAAATTTTAGGATGGAAGAAGAAAGCTTTGGAAAATTATTGGTTTTTAAATTAAAAGGGGAGCTAGGTAAATGAGGCTTGAAAAGAAACTCCGTGTGAAGCATGACACAAGGAACCATGTGGTAAAATGGCATGTTTTATGAATTATGAATGTGTTATGTGAATTCTAGAAATATGGAAATGTAAGGAAATGTGAGGAAATGTATGGAAATGTAAGGAAATGCAAGGAAATGTAAGGAAATGTCTTGTCTTGGAAATGTAGGGAAATGTCCTGAAAATGTAAAGGAATAAAGAGGAAAGTGAACATTTTAGGAAACCTAGAAATGTAAGGAAATGGTTCAAAAATGGAAAGTACACATTTTTGGAAACTCGAACATTTTGAAGCTGAACATTTTAGGAAACTGAACATTTTGGAAGCCGAACATTTTAGGAAACTGAACATTTTTGGAAACTTGGAATGTAAGAAAAATGGCAAGTTTCTGAGCCGATCGAAAAATTTTGAAACTTAGAAATGATGCCGAAATGTCAAATTTTAAAGTTCAAAATAGGAAATAAGGGCTAGAGGGCCTTAAAAGAAAAAGTTGGAGAAGTTTGACACACAATTAGGCTTGGAAAAATGGCCTGAAGGTGTCACTTAGGGCCTATGGAAATGGCGCCATGTGCAAGAGCTGTTGGGCTTGGGTTCGAGTCACTTGGGAAGCAAATAAATAAGTTTAATTTTTGCTTCCAGGAAGGAAAGTGAGGTGGACGGCATGGGTTTCTAGAAAAGGAAGAGTTTTATTTGCATAAATATGTGAATAATAAGAGATAAATAAAGGAGTTTTATTCACATAAATATGTGAATAATAAGAGATAAATAAAGGATTATTTTCTAAGGAGATAATTGAGAGAGATAATTGATGGATTAAAGGCTTTTATCTTTTAAATAAAAGAGATAAAGTTATCAAAATAGAAGAGTGGTGGCCAAGTAAAGGACTCTAGCTAGTAATTTTTGGCTATAAAAGGAAGAGTAAGGCTATTCTTCATTCATTCTTTTCTCTTCAAGAAAACTCTGCCAAAATTCTCTAAAATTTCTCCTATTCTCTCTCTGCGAATTTTCTCTACCATTATTCTCTTTTTCTCTTTTCTTTTCTTCTTCATTCTTCTCCTCTCAATATTCCAAAAGCCGAAAGCTTGCTAAGATCAAGGCCATAGCCGAATCTCTGAAGGTTGAAGTGAAGATGCAATCGATTTCTTCAAGTAAGGGTAAGATTAGGTTAGATTCTCATTCTATTTCTTTTAAGGTTGTCGAAATTAAGATTCTAATACCCTTAATATCTGTTGCCTAAGAAATCTTCCGGGATTTACTAAGTGTTGACTACAAGGAAGGAGAAGTTCTTTTCCCGAAGGTACACCATAGGCCGCGTGTTCCTTAGTTATTCGGTGAATTTCGGGATTTAAGAATCTAAGGTAAGTCATATTTAACATTCGGCTAAGGGTTAATTGTTGTGAATAAATGTTAGAAATTGATCTAACATGTAGTTATAGGGATTTCATGAGAGGATACAAGGATTTGGGATTTGAGAATTTTAAGGTAAGTTTTAAGTATACTAATCCTACTAGGATTTGGATTTATGGCCGAATGGTTTTTTATTAAAATAGTAAGTGATTAATCAAATGTAGGAACTTGAGATCTAAATCTATATATCATTCTTCGGGATTTCAAGGAATCTGTTAAGCAAATCAGGTGTGTACCCTTACTAACCTTCAATAAATTACGTGGTAATTATTAAATATATGAATATGTATCAGTATGTGAATGTGGTTAAGTACCACAAATGTGGTAAGGAGTACCCAGGTATGTTTCCTACTTTTGATAGGATTATGAATGTGTTATATTCTGAAAAGTGACATAATGTGAATTTAAGTATGATATGAATGATATGTAATAGTTGGGGCATTTGGGATATATGTGAAGGAAGAAAGTGAAGGTGTTGACTTCGGTCTCACCAACGAAGGTGTTGACTTCGGTCTCACCAACGAAGGTGTTGGTTTCGGCCTCACCAATGAAATATGGTGGCTACGGCCCCATTGCGTGAATATGGTAACTTCGGTTACATTATTTGAATATAGTGTCTAATGACACAACGTAAGTGGGCGATGAGCACGCCGATCGCAGTGATCGCCGCCGATGGTGTGTAGCGGATGGAGGGTTGACTTAGTAGTCCCCACGGTGTACAAAGTTGGTACGGGTGGTGTGTAGCGGATGGACAAATAGGCTTGGGTTTGGGTTGCATCATCCTTTATTTTGTATGAACATGAAATTGATATGACTTGTATGCCTGATTTGTTGAAAATTAGTACTGTGCACACATTGAGTCTGTGGACTCACCACGTTGGGGAATTATTTTTTGGTGATGAGCGAGAATGGACCGGGGTCGGCAGAGCTAAAGGTGGCCATGCATCACATGAAGGATTTAATTAGAAAGTGGACTTTATTAAATTTTAGTACTTTAGATTTTATTTTGGGTTTGAATGATGTAATAAGGCCATAAGGCCCACTTGGATTTTCTTTATTTCTGTTTATTTTTATTTGATTATGATACAATTTATTTTTGATTAAAGTTAAGTGAATTTATTTCTTTTAAAATAATAAACCCTAAAATTATTTTGTCACCTTATTTAAGTTGGGTTTTCAAAATTTATTAAATGGGTTCCAATTTAAGCCCAACCCAAAACAATGTTTCCTAAAATTTATAATTTTTCTCTAAGTAACCAAGAATTTGAAAACCGGTTTACTTAAGGAACATACCAGATCCAGTTCAGGCTCGTGGGCCGGGTGTGGGGTGTTTCAGTTGGTATCAGAGCCCAGTTTTAAACTCTCGGCCTGTGGGCTAAGGCCCAAAACGTTTTCAAAGCGAGCCAAATGATTTTTTTTTTTTGAAATTAAACAGGTTCTCGGCATGGCACCTAAGTCTCCGATTCCCATGATCCATCGGTAAGTACTTCTGACTTCTGTAGTGATTTGAATATGTGATCTGTATGGGCTTTTATGGAAACGTAGATTAGTGAACTAGGATCTATTGAACCGTAGGGCTAGTCTACTCAAACACAAGCACATAAGACTTAATGCACTTAACAAACCTATGGCTAAGTCACTAAGTTAGGGTGTGGTAACCCCTGTGCGCATGTCTAGGATTGGATCCGGAAGAGCACGGTATTTAAGCGGATCCCTAGTGACTCACCTCCTCTTCAGGAATCCTACACAGTGCGTAGCTTTGGTTCACCTACGACCAAGAGGACTCGGCCATAAAGCTAAACACAATAACTAAAACCCGAAAGGAACTAGTGTGTGTTTTTATAAAAACAACAAAACCCTAGTTTTAAAATTCTTAAAACTTTCTTTTAAATTTGTAAAACTATCCTTACAAAATTTCCGAAAAATTTTCGATTTGTGAAAATTACAAAAATGCCCTTAATGGTAAAATTACCAAATTGCCCTTGATTTACAAAATGTCAAACTTTTCAACGGTTTTGCTAAAACTTCATTATTTTATAAATGTTCAAATTGCAAACTATCAAAAAATATACGATTTTGAAAAAATTACAAAATTGCCCCTAACTTGCAAAATTACCAAAATGACCCTGATTTCCAAATTTTTTGCAACCTCACCATTTGAAAGGTTAAACTCTCAAAAAGAACCCACAAAATTTTACAACGTTTGAAATATCCCTGATTTGTTATTTTTTTCCAAATATACCCCAGTTTGTGAAAAATTACCAAAATACCCCTGAGGTCGAAAATTACCGAAATACCCCCGGATTTCAAAATTTTTCCAAATTACCCCAAAACTTTGAAGTTTTCAAAATACTTTGCAACAAAAACACCAAGGAACGTTTTTCTTTTGAAAAATTTCAAAAATACCCTGTAGGAAAAATTACGAAAATACCCCTGGGTAGTGGAAAAACAACAACAATGAAAATTACAACATTTCTCTGAATGAACGAAAGTTCATAATTGATTGATGGATGTATGAATGTAAAGACTGTGTGCATGTATGAATACTGAAAGAACCACTCCTAAAATTCTTTCCATAAAACTTCTCTTGGTAATCGGTGGAATAAAGACAAATTCATAAAATTCTCTTAAGTCGATTAAATCGCTGACGTTAGAAATAAGTTCTAGGGACGTGAACTTAGAGATTGTGCCTAGAAAGTATGATGGTTCTATTAAGATCGAGTGCGCAGCGTAAGCATAGTGCGGTGAGAAGGATGGTACGATCATTTGTTAGTAAGTAATTTCGAGGACGAAATTTTTTTAAGGAGGGTAGAACTGTAACATCCTAGATTAGGGGTTATGCGTTTGTGCATAATTCATGAGTTAGTAGGTTTTGGCAGTGTTGGAAGTGTACTAAGGGTTTTTAAAATTTTAGGATGGAAGAAGAAAGCTTTGGAAAATTATTGGTTTTTAAATTAAAAGGGGAGCTAGGTAAATGAGGCTTGAAAAGAAACTCCGTGTGAAGCATGACACAATGAACCATGTGGTAAAATGGCATGTTTTATGAATTATGAATGTGTTATGTGAATTCTAGAAATATGGAAATGTAAGGAAATGTGAGGAAATGTATGGAAATGTAAGGAAATGCAAGGAAATGTAAGGAAATGTCTTGTCTTGGAAATGTAAGGAAATGTCCTGAAAATGTAAAGGAATAAAGAGGAAAGTGAACATTTTAGGAAACCTAGAAATGTAAGGAAATGGTTCAAAAATGGAAAGTACACATTTTTGGAAACCTGAACATTTTGGAAACTGAACATTTTAGGAAACCTGAACATTTTGGAAACTGAACATTTTAGGAAACCTGAACATTTTGGAAACTGAACATTTTAGGAAACCTAAACATTTTTGGAAACTTGGAATGTAAGAAAAATGGCAAGTTACAGAGCCGATCGAAAATTTTAGGAAACTTAGAAATGATGCCGAAATGTCAAATTTTAAAGTTCAAAATAGGAAATAAGGGCTAGAAGGCCTTAAAAGAAAAAGTTGGAGAAGTTTGACACACAATTAGGCTTGGAAAAATGGCCTGAAGGTGTCACTTAGGGCCTATGGAAATGGCGCCATGTGCAAGAGCTGTTGGGCTTGGGTTCGAGTCACTTGGGAAGCAAATAAATAAGTTTAATTTTTGCTTCTGCAAAATTTGAGGTGGACGGCATGGGTTTCTAGAAAAGGAAGAGTTTTATTTGCATAAATATGTTAATAATAAGAGATAAATAAAGGAGTTTTATTCACATAAATATGTGAATAATAAGAGATAAATAAAGGATTATTTTCTAAGGAGATAATTGAGGAGATAATTGATGGATTAAAGGCTTTTATCTTTTAAATAAAAGAGATAAAGTTATCAAAATAGAAGAGTGGTGGCCAAGTAAAGGACTCTAGCTAGTAATTTTTGGCTATAAAAGGAAGAGTAAGGCTATTCTTCATTCATTCTTTTCTCTTCAAGAAAACCTCTGCCAAAATTCTCTAAAATTTCTCCTATTCTCTCTGTCGAATTTTCTCTACCATTATTCTCTTTTTCTCTTTTCTTTTCTTTTTCATTCTTCTCCTCTCAATATTCCAAAAGCCGAAAGCTTGCTAAGATCAAGGCCATAGCCGAATCTCTGAAGGTTGAAGTGAAGATGCAATCGATTTCTTCAAGTAAGGGTAAGATTAGGTTAGATTCTCATTTTATTTCTTTTAAGGCTGTCGAAATTAAGATTCTAATACCCTTAATATCTGTTGCCTAAGAAATCTTCCGGGATTTACTAAGTGTCGACTACAAGGAAGGAGAAGTTCTTTTCCCGAAGGTACACCATAGGCCGCGTGTTCCTTAGTTATTCGGTGAATTTCGGGATTTAAGAATCTAAGGTAAGTCATATTTAACATTCGGCTAAGGGTTAATTGTTGTGAATAAATGTTAGAAATTGATCTAACATGTAGTTATAGGATTTCGGTGAGAGGATACAAGGATTTTTGGATTTGAGAATTTCAAGGTAAGTTTTAAGTATACTAATCCTACTAGGATTTGGATTTATGGCCGAATGGTTTTTTATTAAAATAGTAAGTGATTAATCAAATGTAGGAACTTGAGATCTAAATCTGTAGATCATTCTTCGGGATTTCAAGGAATCTGTTAAGCAAATCAGGTGTGTACCCTTACTAACCTTCAATAAATTACGTGGTAATTATTAAATATATGAATATGTATCAGTATGTGAATGTGGTTAAGTACCACAAATGTGGTAAGGAGTACCCAGGTATGTTTCCTACTTTTGATAGGATTATGAATGTGTTATATTCTGAAAAGTGACATAATGTGAATTTAAGTATGATATGAATGATATGTAATAATTGGGGCATTTGGGATATATGTGAAGGAAGAAAGTGAAGGTGTTGACTTCGATCTCACCAACGAAGGTGTTGGTTTCGGCCTCACCAACGAAATATGGTGGCTACGGCCCCATTGCGTGAATATGGTAACTTCGGTTACATTATTTGAATATAGTGTCTAATGACACAACGTAAGTGGGCGATGAGCACGC
This sequence comes from Gossypium bickii, assembly GCA_025503065.1. Classification (NCBI taxonomy): domain Eukaryota; kingdom Viridiplantae; phylum Streptophyta; class Magnoliopsida; order Malvales; family Malvaceae; genus Gossypium; species Gossypium bickii. Next base: position 12,511,489 of record CP106709.1, read on the forward strand.
CGATCGCAAATGATCGCCTTCGATGGTGTGTAGTGGATGGAGGGTTGACTTAGTAGTCCCCACTGTACAAAGTTGTAGTACGGGTGGTGTGTAGCGGATGGACAAATAGGCTTGGGTTTGGGTTGCATCATCCTTTATTTTGTATGAACATGAAATTGATATGACTTGTATGCTCGATTTGTTGAAAATTAGTATCTGTGTACACATTGAGTCTGTGGACTCACCCGTTGGGGAATTATTTTTCAGTGATGAGCGAGTAATGGACCGGGTGGCGAGGAGCTAAAGGTGGCCATGCATCACATGAAGGATTTAATTAGAAAGTGGACTTTATTAAATTTTAGTACTTTAGATTTTATTTTGGGTTTGAATGATGTAATAAGGCCATAAGGCCCACTTGGATTTTCTTTATTTCTGTTTATTTTTATTTGATTATGATACAATTTATTTTTGATTAAAGTTAAGTGAATTTATTTCTTTTAAAATAATAAACCCTAAAATTATTTTGTCACCTTATTTAAGTTGGGTTTTCAAAATTTATTAAATGGGTTCCAATTTAAGCCCAACCCAAAACAATGTTTCCTAAAATTTACAATTTTTCTCTAAGTAACCAAGAATTTAAAAACCGGTTTACTTAAGGAACATACCAGATCCGGTTCAGGCTCGTGGGCCGGGTGTGGGGTGTTTCACGCCCACTTTTGAAGAAGATGAAAAGATCACTTTTGAAAGGACATGGACAGAAGCATCAATCCCGTAATGCGGAGAAACGATGAATACTCGTCGAGAAGGCTAAGTGCGAATTCTAAGCCTCATGAACCTTTTTTGGGGAATCTCGACAACCTTTGGCTAGATGAGTTTAGTGGCTCATGCTTTTTGGGAAAAAAGAAATAAGTTTAATCAAATGGAATTTTATTTAATAGTAAAAGGAACAAAAGCTAGAGCTTTTTGGGAGAGAGAGCTTTTATAGAAAAGATGAGTTTCAAATTGTGTCATTCCATCCCCTATTTATAGTACATGGAAAACCTAATTTATTACTATTTAAACTCTAAAAGATAAATAAAGATAAAAGCTGAAATTAAATCTAAATAATAAATAAAATTCAAATTTAAATAGTCTTATGTTTATAAATCTCTTCTTTTAATTTTTGCCCCCAAGTCTTTCACACTTTGTATTTTTGGCACCACTTCATTGCTATTTCGCATGTTAGCCTATTTTGTCTTCAAATTCATACTTTTGGTCCCCAAATTTCCTTTTGCCTTCAATTTAATCTCTACCAGATAAAAGACCATAAATAGCTCAAATTAGTAAGATCATACTCAAAATAAATATGTAATTAATACATAAAAATATGTCATTTCATAGTATTATCACGAACTCAATCTGATAACTTGAATTAAAAGCCCGAAACTTGTAATTCTCGTCATAATCCCATCCAAATATTATGTTCGCGCTGTCTTCACTAAAACGGTCATAACTTGAGCTCCTAAACTCAAAATCGAGTGATTCAAAGTGTGTTTCTAAGTTAAGAGATAGATCTTCGAACACCATGAGACATCTTAGCCAAGAAATGACTGGATCCCATCCAAAAAGTATTGGTAAGTCTGATGATTTCCCAAACTTGAAAATTGGCAGCTTCAGTGAATGGAATTTAATAAATTTCACCCTATCCGTACATGTATCAATCCCCCTCTCCTCGTAAAGAGTCATCCTCGAACCTTGTCTTTGGTTGGATAAGAAAGAATCTTTATCATAGGTGGAATGATTTAATAGAGCTCCTCACAAAGGAACAACAAATTCCTGAAAGAATGAAACAATTCCACTAGATAAATTCAAGTTAAGGTTAGTGAAAACATAATTATTTCTCTCTTTTGGATAGGTTCTCTATTTCTTTATATTAAATTTTACAATGTCAGTTGACTCTCTAATTTTATCTCATAGAAATTTTCACTCTCCAAAGTTGGACCATCAAATTGACTTTTATCGCTCAAGGTTTCTTTTCTCTCAATCTTTTCCCATGAATCATCCTTATTTCCCTTTAACCCCTCACAAAAATCTTGAACATTGAATTCATCATAACATAAATCTGTATAAGGAGAATAGATCTCTAACTCATCCAAATTCGTACACTCTAGGAAACAATTCTCACTATCAACTTTTTTTGGTTCACAAAGTTCACTATCACTAGCATCATAGTTTACACTATTACTATCATCATAGCTCGCACTATTACTATCAACTTCTTTGACATCAATTTTGAACCAAGGTACAATGTTAGATCTAGACTCAACAATAGGCACAAAATCACACGTATTGTCTTTAGAAACAGTGTCACTCGAAGTTTCTTGTTCATTTATATCATCAACGTCAATGATAGCAGTAGATGACGACTCCTTAATAGGCTCTGTGTCATACTTACATTCCTCGGCTTGCAAGGATGTTTTCTTAAATGAATATGTTGGACATTCGAAGGCTTTGTGATCCTTCACATTACACCACATGCACTTTCTAGCTCGTTCTCTTTGTTCTACCATAAGTTTTTTAAGCTCATAGAAAATGTTATGTTTTTTGTGTCAATGCCTTTCTTGATAAGTCCATGAACAATAGAAGGTTGAACGACATTGGAAACAACATGTCTGTGTAGGTTTTTTAAAAATATGACATTTATGCTTTGCCCAAGGTTTATCACTATTAGTTTCTATTCGAGCCAAAGTTTGGCTGATATTTTGTTGAACCACCTCGTGATGAAGGACTTGAGTTTGCAACGTGTCGGACTTATTTTCCAAATGCTCTTGTGCCTCTTTGAAACCTTTCTGAAGTTCGTCAAACAATGTTGTAACTTGGTCCATGGTAACCATGGATGGATCATGCTCTTCGTCCTTATTACATGTACATACCATTATTAGACACTGAAATAAAAAAAACACTAAAAAAAATTGATCAAAGAAAAGTAAACCTCACAGTTATACACTTGCAATAAAAAAACAAACTCTAAGAGACAAAGAAAAGAAGTTAAGAATTTCTCACTTGTAACTTTTAAAGAGTAATCAAACTCAATAATATTTAAAAAGATGTGGAATCACTCTCTAACAAAGTTGACCTAAGGTTTTAAGAAGCCAAAAAAAAAATCGACTCCAAAAAGAGTAAGTTGCGCGAAGAAATGAGAGGCAACTGTTTCTGTACCTATTAAAACAAGAAAATAAAATGTGTTTGAACACGTAACAAAGTAAGAAAAGCTAAATAAAAAAGAAAACTTAATGCTAGAATCAAAGAAAATAAACTACAGAACCGAAAGCCCAAAATAGTGGAAAACAACTTGAATTTTTACGTTCAAGGTGTTCCTGATTTCTAAAAATCATGAAATTTAAACTGGAGTCTCCTTAAATAATGTAGATCTGATCTAGAAAATTTCGGCAGAAAATCCAATCCACAGAATATTTTTTTATTTTTCTTTTTTTTGTTTTTTTTCTTTCTGCACTTTTTCGATCACTTTTTTTGTGGGAAATATTTTTTTTATATTCTAAGAGAGTGCCAAGAATTAGTATGTAAAATTTCAGATTGTTCTGAAAGCATTTACCCATTGAAAAATTATTTTTTTCCAACACTTTCGGGTAAAAAGAAAAAAAAAAGTATTTTAAAATTGTTCGTTAGAAATCAATTTATAAGAACACAAATAACACCTAAAACGCCCGAATTTGATACCAAATGATAAGTAATTAAACAAAGGAAGTGGATCAAGAAACGAATTCAAGTTGTTTGACTCAAGAAGGAAAGAATTGGATATGATCTAAAAAGAAGAAATAAAAAAATTTAGTAATAAAGAAATAAAAAATAGTAAAAGAAGAAATTTGAGAATAAAAAAACAAAAAAAAAATCATAAATAAATAAGAAATAGAAATTAAAAAAGAAAAAGTGAAAGATGGACAAGTAAACCAATGGATATGATGGATAGAAGGATAAATGTCCAATTGAACCCTTGGAGATATAAATCCCAACAAACTCAATTAATGACTCTAATCAACCCTCCAAGAAATAATCATTGGCAAATTAAAGGGTAAAAAATGAATTCCCACAACTCTTTGAAGAAAATCGAAAAGAAATTTACTTCTAAAAATCACAAGGAAGAAATCCTGTACAAAGAAACAAACTCTCAGAGTTGAAAAGTTTATTAATGAAAACAATTTGCAGGCTTAATGAATAATGAAGAAGCCTTTAGATAGTCTAGATAAATACATCCAAACAAAACTCTAAACTATACTGAAACTCTAATTAATTTAAATAAGAAATAGTTTTAATCTAAGCTTTCTTGTTGACATAAAACTCCTAAATAACTTAAAATAATTAATAATTAACAAAAATTCAGAATAATAATCTAATAAGACTGATAAATACAATATTAAGACCGTATATAATAAACATTAAGCCTAAAACCTGAACCAAATATGATTTAAACTTGAATTAAAATCTCGAAACTCGTAATTCTCGTATAATCCCGTCCACAAATTCTGCTCACGTGGTCTTCACTAAAACGGTCATAACTCGAGCCCTTGAACTCAAAATCGAGTGATTCAAAATGCGTTTTGAAGTTAAGAGATAAATCTTCGAACGCCATGAGGCATCTTAACCAAGAAATGTCTAGATCCCATCCAAAAAGTCGTCGCAAGTCTGATGATTTCCTAAACTTGAAAATTGGCAGCTTCGATGAATGGGATTTAATAAATTTCAACCCATCCGTGCATGTATCATGAGCTCTAAGCTATTATTCAACGGTCGGTACGATGAATCAGTACCCATCCACGAGTAGAAGAACATACCTTAGATCTAAGTTAATCTGTCGGTCAATGTCAAAGATCAAGAGAAAACTGTTTGGATTTTGAGTTCATAAATTTGTGACACTCATAGTTGATTTATGAAAAAAAATTAAATTGTAGAAGAGAAGGAGAAGGAGAGCTATCGATTGTTTTAATAGCTAGTGACTTAAATAAAAAAATTTAAATAATTTAATGATCATTTTGTAGCTTTTAAAGTTTAACGATCAAAACATAAATTTACTAATAATTTAGTGAGCTTAGATTGAATTTATTCATATTTAAATGATACTTAGTCGGCAAATTCAATATCTATCCTAATTTATGGGAAAGATTGTCTGAAACCAATCACAGTTTAATGTTAATTAATAACCCTCACGATTGTACCTAGTAGGTGTATTCTGACTGAAAATGAAATATTTAATTGATTTTTCATCTACATAGACTTCTATTTGTGAATGCCTTATTTCCTACGGAATTATTAACAACCCTAAATAACCATTTAATTAATTAGAGTAGACTTGGAAGTAGATTAGTTTGTTAGTTTAGTGGGGTTGGGTCACCACAGTATTGAAGCTTCTTTTCGATTATCAATCACATTATCTCTAACGAGAGGTTAAAAATAATATTCCCAGTGAAATTAATTAATATAACAATAATATTGAATATTATAGCGGTTATATTAAAATCAACAATTTAATATTTGTATTTGAATTTAAACATGGTTATAGTGATGTGAAAATAAAAAATTATTATTATTAAGAACATTAAATTAAAAATGATTTATAATAGAAGTTTTTTTATGAAATTATTAAAAATATGTAAAACTGTAACTGCTAGGAAAATTATAGAAATATCATTCCTTAATTAAAATAAGTTATATTATTTGAAGGTATTTTAATCTTTTTATTTTAACAAAAACCAATAAATATATGCATATGGTGATATTTGAACCCACCACAATTAGATTAGTAAAACTTTAAATTTACCACTCAACTAAAGTCTCATTTTAGGGTAAATTGCAGAGATAGTCACCTAACTATAAAAATTTTCATTTTAGGCACCCAAAACAAAAAGTTTGTAATTTAAGCACCCACTGTAAAGCCCCAAATTCCATAATTACTGATTTATAATTATGTCAAGTAAATTAATTTGTTCCAATGGTTAAGTGTTCTAGATGTGTGCCTGAGGTCTTATGCTTGATTCCCTTTCCTTGAATTTTTATTGTTTTTTTATTCCTACATTTGGCTAGTCACATATAGGTTATCTTTCATGTTTATTAGCTTGTTGGCAAGAATGAGTCTGATGGTTCAGTGGTAAGGCTTTAGCTTACCTTTAGGTCCCAAGTTTGAATCTTATTGTGCTCGTAACTAAGTTGTTAAGTTAGGATTTTATTTGATTTGTTTTTAAAAAATAAATCAAAAAATATCCCTAAAAATTCTTTATTCTGCCATCCAACACCCCCTCTATTCTCTCCCTTATTTGCCGTTCCACTTCCCCTTACTTCATTTTTCCTTTGTTTTGTTTGTTGAGTTTTCTCTCTGACGTTGTTCCTCCTGTTTTTTCCTTTTATTCTTCGTTTTGATATATTTCTCCATAAACAAACCATAGTGATTTCTTTTTCTTTGAACCTTCCTCTGTTATTATTCCTCTGCTACTATTTTATTGTCGCTTTATCTCTATTGTGCCACCATTTCTCTTATGCTAATTTTTGTGTCATGTTCTTGAACGAGGAATTTGTATTTTTGTCTCAGTCTAAGTATCGTATGTGCATTATCCCCTGTGGTAAGGTTAATGATTTCTTTTTCATGTAAAGGATAGAAGGTTTTAGTTTATCTACAAATCTTCATTTTTTATTGTTTTTGGGTTCTTTCAACTGAGGATCTTGCGACGATTACCATTCTAACAAGTTGACTGTAGTTGGAATCAATCTTTTTCGTGGGTAACTAGTCGAATACCCTAGATTGAGGTTGTTTTGTATAGAATTTGTAAAGGTCAAATGCCTAACTGCATTTTGGTCAAATGTTCTAATTGAGTTACGGCCAATTGCTTGTTTGGTTCTAGTGTGTCTATTTGTTTAATCGATTAAGTGGATGTTGTGTGTAGGTTTTGGTTCACTGTGGTAGCAACAACATCTCGAAAAATATTCAGGTCTGTGTTCTAACCCGTTTATAGGGCCCAAAATTTGCCCGGGCCCATTACAAACCATAAAATATAATAAACCAAGTCCAAAAGCGACAATCCAATAACAGTCCAGAATTTAAGATACAAATAGACCCAACAAAGCTAATCCCTACCAGCCCAAATGACATACACAGACACAAACCCAGTTAAAATAACCCAAATTGGCCCAATCCCAAAACTGGCCCGAATGGCCCAAATGGTTTCAACAAGCAGAAACCCTAGGATCTTTCCAGCGCGGCAACAGCTCCCATCGCGCCTGTCCCCACGCGCACCCCGCAATCTCCAGCGCACAGCCTCCGTACGCGCCATGTCCATGCCTCCGTACGCCTCCTTTGTACCTGCAAATCAAATGAAAACAACAGCAAAGCAGAGAGAAAAAGAGAATATTGTATTTTATTTTTATTTTTATTTTTATTTTTATTTTTATTTTCGGTTATAAAAACCGAAGAAAACATCTGTAATGCTTCACGTTTTCTACACGATTTTACGAATATAGAACGAAATACAAAAAAAAAAAAAGAGAGAATAGTTCCAAAGGTGATTTTTTGGCTTTTAATATCTTTTTTCTTTCGTTTTTTGTTCTCTTAAGAATTTCTGTTTTGTTGTTCGTGGGGAAATCAAATAAACAAAGGAAGGGAGTCTGCCACTAATCGGCCAATTGTCAAGGCTTTGGTGGTCGGACGGTGTTTCAAATGCAGAGATCGGGGTTGGTTTCGGCTAAAAAAAATAAAGGAGGCTACAGTTCTGTTTTGAAAAAAAAGAAGGTGACAGATTTGTTTTTAATTGGTTTTAGAAGAAATTTCCCACATTAAAGAAATAGCGTCGTTTGGGGTTTATCTCCATAGCCTCAAAATGACACAGTATTGGACGACCCGATTTGCACCCGACCCCATATCCATAGGACCCACGCGTTTTCATTTGAATGGTTAATTTGCGCATTTTGTCCCTCTTTTCTGCATTGTTGTTTGATTAGACCCTAGGTACTTGTTATTTGTTTTTTAATTGGTCTCTGTAATTCAAGCACGCTTTCAATTTAATCCGACTTGAATGCTGAGTTTTCGGGCTTTGGAAATATTGCTGTTTTAATCCCTAACTATTTACGCGTATTCCAATTTGCTCCTTTGGCATATTTAAATGATTTTATCTATTATAAAATGGCCTCTTAATTTCACTTCTTTTTCAATTAAGTATTTTTTAGTCTTTGTTTAAATTCTTGTAACTCTTTTTGTATTAAATTTATTTATTATTCAAGTTATTTTAATAGAATTGTTTTAAAATCCATTCTATAACATTTTGATTTGTTTTATTTTCCATTTATATGTATTTTGTTTATATTTATTGTATAAATATTTAATTTCAAAATCATATATTATGTATTTCTTTGATGACTTATATAATCTCTTTATATGTTATTATTTTGTACATACATACATATATAATAATAAGATTTTTATACATATTATTGATTCTTACATTATTTTATGTATATATTTCCTTTTAAACTTATCTATATATTTAGTTTCTTTCAAAATTATTTATGTATATATATATTTTTAAATGCATAATTTCTTTTTAAAATATGTATCTAATGAGTTCATTCATAAATTATTTCATTTTTAAATAATTCCATAAAATGTTAATTTCAAAATCAACTTACTTTATTTATTTTAAATATATTTGTTAGCATCCAAAATTTTATTTTATGTTAATTCGCATTATCAATTTTGTAGGATTATTAAAATTCATAGTTTATTGTTAACATAGTGTTTAATTTGTGAATAATGCTCGATTAATGTTTGTACATCTTGTACCATAGCATGCTTCAAATTCCAATACATGTATGCCTTATATCAAATATTTTGTATACATTAAGTTCATTTTAAAATTTCACGTACATAATTTTTTTTAGATAAGGCAATGTTTGTATGTTTGGGAGTATGGAAAATTATGCCCTAATGTACTGGGTGTAATTTTCTGTTCAACCAGACAGCCAAATATCCTTTTTAATTAAATATCTTGAGGATCAAAGATGATCTCGGTGTCGCGGTATAAAGGTGTTATGTCCTAACGTACTGGATGTGATATTTTTATTTCCTTCGAAACGAGCTAATCTTGAAGTTCAAGATTCAATATAAACTAACTTTCTTTAAGAAAACTTGCATTTTATAGCATGTTGTTAATACGATCTTTAATTTGTGTATATTTCATGATTAATGTTTATGCATTCTATTACTGTTATGCCTTAAATTCTAATATGTTCTAGTTTTTTATTAAATGATTTTATATTATTTAAATGCATTTTAAGCCTAATATAAAATTTTGCTTTTCTCCAAAATAAGGCAATGTTTGTGCGTTTGGAAAGTCAGAAAATTATGCCCTAACGTACTGGGTGTCAATTTTCTGTCCAACTAGATAAACAAATACCCTTCGTTAATTTCATGTTTTGAAGATCAAAGATGATCTCGGTGTCGGGGTATAAAGGTGTTATGTCCTAACGCACTAGATGTGATATGTTTATTTCCTTCGAAACGAGTTAATCTTGAAATTCAAATTCAATATTGATCAATTTTCCTTAGGAAACTTATAATGTTTCCAAATTTTCAATGCAAGGACATTAATTAACCGATTTGGTACCCATCCAGGGACGCATGGAGGGCTAACCCTTCCTCGTGCGTAACCGACTCCCGAACCCGTTTCCTTGAATTTCACAGACCAAAACATTTTTATAGGTGACCCCATCACACCTAAACAAAAAAGATTGGTGGCGACTCCTATTTTTAAAGTCGATCCTCATTTTTCCAAACTCTAAAAATAAAAATGGTTTCGACACCGTTAATTCTGGAAAAGAATCGCAAAAATTTGGAAATTGTATGAAAAATCAAAGGTGGAAGAAAATGCCTGTAACACCCTAAACCCGGCCTAGAAGTCTAGACCGAATTTGGAATGCTACATTGATCACCGAAGTGATCGTAGGAAAATTTAACAAAACCTAGTCATTCAAAATTCCATTTCTGAAAATATTTATCTCAAAACAACGCAAAACGTTTAATCGTTTAAGAATACTGTTCGCAAATGTAACAAAACGTAATGTATGGACAAAGTTTAAAATAGTAATGTTACCATAGTATTATAAATCTTTACAGTTCAAAACAAATGTAAATACTAGAAAACACAGACTGCTCAATTGCTGTTCACAAAACTGTCTGAGACCTCCGCGTACTGATTCCAGCATCTAGAATCCAGAACTGTACCTGAAAAGGAAAATAGAAGAGGAGGTGAGCTACACGAGCTCAATGTGAGATCAAACCAGCTAAGCTACAGAAGCAGAAACAGAGGACTAGAAGCAATTTAAAACCAGAACATATTTACAGACAGAGGACAGGTAAGTGAATTCACCCTAAACCAAACGTACTCCATATGTAACTCTACAGTCATATGGCCTAATCAGACACAGCAGTAAAATTTTTTAGTAGTTAAAAACCTATCCCTAAGCCCTTTCCAGAATTAGAATCGGTTTGGACCTTAGCCCATCACACAAGGTTCTCTTAGCCACAAGTGCCTTTCAGTCGAACTATACAATCAGACATTCTAAATATTTCAATCAAACATCCAATCAAATTCATTCACCGTATCACGTTTAGTCACAGTGTCAATCAGATACATATGAGTGCAAATGAGTTATAAAACAAGCTACCCATCCAGCCAGCACACCACTCCGTACCACCAACACACCATGTGGGGATAAAATTAACCCACCCATCCCTACACTCCGAGTAGGACCTCGAAAAACCCATCCAACCTTATACTCTCTATGATGTCATCCGGGTTGCCCGGCAATGATGATTATCAGCATTGTCCTCAACCCTCAAGGAATTGGGACTGCCCTCGACCCTCTGGGAATTGGGCTATCAGAATGCAAATAACTGCCAAATCGTAAATTACGCAGTAAAGCTAGCGTATGAGCTATAAAGTGCAATACGATAAACTGTGGTATAGACATGCAGTAGGAACTGCTAGATCAGATATTGGTACGTAGCATAGCTAACATACATGCGGTACAGTGCAATGTAGTAATCTGCTATACCGATGAATCGCAGTAAAACTACCAAATCAGATCGTATATCTCCTTTCTCTTCAAAATCCCAACCCAAAATACTTTATATGCAATTGTATGTATGCAGATGTGTGAATGCAGATGCACCAATTCAGAATACAATTTCAGGCGGTCATTCAGAAGCAGTCACTTTCAGTCTGTCAATCAGTTACAGAAACTTGCACACTTATGCACTCAGATTCAGTACCTAACATAGCACACATTGACTTACAAGCAGTACATAATTCGAATTCAGAATAGAATCATATTCACCCTCAGTAAGCTTAGACGAGGGGTTGAAACACATAGTCTCACAACGGCATTCGTGATCACTGGAAATCAGAGTCTTAAAATTTATACAAAGAATGATCAAACCTAGAAACTAACTCTAACAACGATTTTAAGGCAAGCGCACCTATCGAACAGTAGTATAGCTTAGGCAAGACCGAAATATCGAATCCAAAGAACCAAAAGTACTAATACTAACTCTCTTTCTATTATTTAGCCTAAGAATTAAGTGAATGTTTATCTAAAATTAACTAACAACTAAACTGAAGACTCTAAGACAAAAAAGAATGAAATTGGGGAAATAACTTAGGGAAAAACCAATTAATTAAGATGACACCCAAGGAAGAATCCACCTAGACTTCACTTGTTATCTAACTATGAACTAGACGATTTATTCATTTGACTTGATCCGTAGGACTCCCTAATGTACATTAGACCATCTCTCGAAGCGAATAACGACTAACCCTAGGTTGATTAATTGAAATCTCTTTCTAATTAAAACCCCTAGAATTGCATTAACTCGATCTATAGATTCCCATATTAGGTTTCACTCTAATCCGGCAAAGTTTCGTCACCCTATCTCTAGGCGCGCGAACAACTCCGCTGTAATTATACTATATCTATGAATAGACAGGGCCTTTTGCTCCACCACCTAAACACATCATACTTGAATCAATATCCGCAAAATATCAACACAAGAATTAAGCACACATAATTAAGAACAAATCAAATATTTATCATATAGTTCAGTAAACGATAACAAGATTCATCTAAGGTTTCATCCCCCTTAGGTATCTGAGGGTTTAGTTCATAGTAATAAAAGGAAACATCTCAAAAGAAAAGATAAAAGAAAACAAAAGAAATCCCTAAAACTCCCTGAAGGATTGAAGGAGAGATCCTCCGTCTTGAGTAGAATTCTGGCTTCTTCAAATGGATCAACTGGCTATCCCCGAGTAAACCTCCACAAATCTGCCATCGTTGGCCTAGCAAGACTGCCCTTAACAGTAGCCTTGGGCTCCCCCTTTTTGGTGATACTTAAGGGGTTTATATAGGCTTTGGAATGTGTTTTTTTGCCCCTAAATATCCAAATCTGAATGAAACTTCTCTTTGCCACGATAGGGGCACGACCATGAGACACGCCCGTGTGAATCATGGTCAGGCCGTGTTCGGACTTCTTTAATGAGACATGGCCATGTGAATCGAGATCAGGCCGTGTTCTAGTAGATTGACGTGGCACGGTCGTGTGAGCTTAAGTCCAGGCTGTGTCGATTTCCTCTTTGGCCTAATTTGGTCTGTTTTAGGCCCCTTTCTCGTTCTTTTCATCCTCGAGTGCTTTCCTGAGTATAAGACATGAAAAGAAAGGATTAAGAGCACCTTTCTACATAAATTAAAGAATAAATCATCCAAAAGCATACTAAATGTGGGATTAAAATATGTTACTTTTACGGTTTATCAAATACCCCCACACTTAAGCTTTTGCTTGTCCTCAAGCAAAATTCTCAATTTACAATTAAAACGAACTTTCCATGATTCATAATTCCTATCAACAATGTCTTATCATAATTCATAGATAATTTATACATGGATAATTTAACTCAAGGAGCCCTAAAGATTCAAACAATCAAAGTTGTACATTTGTAGCATAAAACGTAGGTGTCTCCCCTTATCTAAATAATTACCTTTAATTCAAAACCGACAAGGATTGACATCCTTACAAAAGATTCACTCAAATCACTCAAAGTGTTTAAGGTTCATGAAAAGAGCACTCATAAGTCGAACCTGAAAAGTTACTCCCATAGGCTTGCCTGAAAATCAAATCTCTACCACTGTAATATGAGATGATACACAAATCAAAAGGTCTTTAATAGGGTTGTAACAGGGCTAGGGTTAAAGTTATGGATAAAGGCTGAATTAGAAGGTTAGAATCGAGATTTAATTGACAAGTTACCTATCTAGAGACAATAATAACCAATTACATCAACTGAGAATTAATAATCCTAATACTACGAGCTTTTCTTTTGATAAATAGACTTTAACTGTATAAGCTCACTTATAATACCAAATACTGAATATACTTCGATTTTTTTTAAGAACAAATCAAATATTACATAATAAGGAATGACTCAGTTACTTGAAATAAAGATCATAGCTAGGCAACAGATCAAATCAAATCTCGATATAAGGGTAGTCAAAAAGGATAGTGATAACAAAAATAAAGGGTTTCGGAAAAAGGGTTGTTAGGATCAACGGGGTTCACTAGGGGTTAATTATGAAGGTAGGTCTTTTAGTGGAGTAAGTGGGTTAAATCCTAGGCACCTTTATCATCTCTGTATATCAAATCATAGGTGTGGTCTCAACATGTATAAACGAGGCAAGTTCTAGAATAACAATTCAAAGGTGACACACTCATAATCAAAAAGTGAGCAAGAAAAAGAATGTATGCTCTATAAGGCTCAAAATCTCACAAAAATTATGGGTGTTTTGATATCAACCTCGTAGATTTCAAATTTCAAGATAACATTCAGATTCAGGTAGACAACCTAAAAAAAATTTTAATCTGAAAAATAGACTTATCATGCTTGATTCTCTAGTATCCTAGAGTTTAATCATCAATGCACAATTAACTATGACTTACTCTAAAACATATCAATAAAAATCATAAATCAAAGGAAGTTTCATTCTAATTAGTAATATGAGGAAATCACTTAAGAACAAGATTAAATTCAGGGATTTGAGAATAATGAAAAAAGTTAGGCACTTTTATTCTCAGGGATTGAGAATAATGTAGAAAGTTAGGTATTTTCTCAAAATAACTATTCACCCCCCCACACTTAATATGTACATTGCCCTCAATGTACAAAGATAGATAATATGTAAGAGATAAATCAAAAGAGAATGGGAGAAGTGAAACTTCCTGAATTTGGATGGTTTCTCGGAGGGGTGGTTGCTGCTACCGAGCTCTGCATTTAGATAAAGAAATTGGGGAGCTCGTAGAGAATTAGCCAAGATATAATGAAACCAAAAAAACTATACTAAATAAATAATTAAAGAAAAACAAGCTAAAGTGAAGAGAAATAAGAATTAAACTAAAATTTAAAAGAAGAGAAAAGATAAATGGACTGTAGAGTCCTTATTACTGGATGGTTCGTGAGGTGGGTGTCATTTCTAAGGCTGTGGTTATCGTGGTGGTCGTGGTGTGATTCCCAAGCAGACTTTTGAACCTAACACTAAGAAAGTAAAATAAGTTAAACTAAATTAAGCATAAGATTGTCAAAGGGAAGGAAATTGAAGCAAAAGAGAAAAGAAAAATAGAAACTAAAGGGTCTCAAAGACCCTTGGCTTGTTGTTTGGATGAAGCGGTCGGCATGAACTTATGTATATCGGTCTCCTTAAAGAGAACTGTGGTTAGATTTTGCCGTTTCTTCGATATTGAGTTGGTGTAGCACAAGAGTGTAGAGACTTTTGATAGAGAGGGAAGAAATTTTGAGAGAAAAAGGAAGAAAATGGTTGAGAAAAGGGAAGGAAGGGTGGTGGGTTTAAATAGAGGCTTAATTCTGATATTCCTCCATGCCCGTGGTCCAAAAGCGTGTTGACTCACACGGCCGCCTCGCACGACCTTGTGTCTAGGTGTGTTGGCTCACCCACACCTATTTTACAGATTGCCACGGCCGTTGGTGGTAAGTCAGTATGTTGGCACGGTTGGAAGGCATGGGCAAAAAATAAATAAGACAAAATAAAAATGTAAAAATTAATGGGGTTAGTACTCGGGTTGCCTCCCGAGTAGCACTCGTTTATAGTCTTAAGCTAGACTCTCCTCTTGTTTGCATCATCAGGGTGGTTTGAGGAGTTGAAAGTCCTTCCTCATGTTTTTGGTCTAATTATCACGATAGAGTTTAAGTCGAGATGCGTTAATATTGAAAGCACCAAAAGTGGGATTACTTACCTCGACTGTTCCGTATGGGAAAACACTGGTTACCTTAAAATGTATTTCCTTGTTTGTGTTAGGGTCCGGAGAAGATATTCGAGGGTCTGCTTTATCTATCAATACTTGATTGATCGTTGTTTTGTCGAGTTTTAAAATTTATAAAAGAATGATCGAACTTGAAAACTAACTCTGACAACGATTAAAGGCAAGTGTACCTATCGGACAGCAATATAGCTTAGGTAAGACCGGATATCAAACCCAAAGGAACTAAAAGTACTAATACTAACCTTCTTTTTATTATTCAGCCTTAAAAATAGAATGAAGTTGCTTTAGACAAAGACTAAACTAAGGACACAAAGACAAAAAGGACGAATAGGAAAATAACTTTGAAGGAAAACTCAGTTGATTATGACGATACCCTTAGGAAGAATCCACCTAGACTTCACTTATTATCTAACCCTAAATTATACGATTTCTTTTACTTAGCTTGATCCGTAAGACTCCCTAACCTATATTAAACCCTCTCTCGAGGCAAATAACGTCTAACCCTAGGTTAATTAGTGAAACTCTCGTTCACTTATAATAACTCCCTAGGATAGCAGTAAATCGATCAATGGACTCCCAAATTAGGTTTTGCCCTAATTCAGGAAAATCTCGTAACCCTATCTCTAGGCATTCGATCAACTCCGCTTAATTATGTTAGATCTACTCTTAGGTATGGTCTATTCCTCCTCCACCTAAGCACATTAGATTTGGATTAAGCAACATAATTAAGAACAAACTAAGTAATTTATCATATAACTTAAAAATCAAATAAAAGGATCCATCCAGGTTTCATCCCCTTCAGGTATCTGAGGGGTTTAGTTCATAATGAATAAACAAAACATCGCAAGAGAAAAGATAAAACAAAACATAAGAAAATCCTAAAACTCCCTGAAAGAATTAAAGGAGAATTCCGCCGTCTTGAGTATAACTCCGGCTTCTTGGGATGGATCAACTGGCTATCTTCGAATTATTCCCTAACTTTGACCTTCTCGGCTTGGCTCCTTAGCCTAGCTTTGACGCCTGTTTCGACTTCTACCGAACTCCCCTTTCAAGTTGCCCCCTTGTGTGTTTATATAGGCTTTGAGATGCCTTACTTGGTCCCAAAGTATCCTAATTTAAGTAAAATTCCTACTAGGGTGTTTGAATAGGCTTTGGAATGTGTTTCTTTGCCTCCAAATATCCTTTCGTGAATGAAATTGCTCTTTCCAGCGACAGGGACACGGCCATGGCACACGCCCATGTGGATCGTGGCTAGGCCGTGCTCGGACTTCTTTAATGAGGCACGACCGTGTAAATCGAGAGAAGGCCATGTTTTAGATGATTGGCGTGGCACGGCCTATGGGCTTAAGTCCAGGCCGTGTCAATTTCTTCCTTGGCCCGAATTGGTCTGTTTTGGGCCCATTTCTCATTCTTTTTATCCTCGGGTGCTTTCCTGGGTATAAGACATGAAAAGAAAGGATTAAAAGCACCTTTTTACATAAATCGACGGATAAATCATCTAAAAGCATACTAAATGTAGGATTAAAATATGTTACTTTTACGGTTTATCATAAACCAACACGGCAAACTCCCTTTCTCGTTGCGGAGCTATTAATACTCACAACTCGTCTCTCACACCATCCTTAAATCGGACACAGCGCTCATGATCTCTTGCTATGATACCCCAAGCATAGCGGCTCAGACGTAAAAATTTCGCTTCATATTCTGCCATTGACTTCCTTCCCTAAACCAAATTAAGGAATGCCTTCCGCTGAGCGCCCACATAGCTCGACCCGATGTATTTTCCTTGGAATGCTGACTTAAAGAACTCCCAGGTGATGTGGTCAGCCGTTGTGCCATCCCTAACCGTGAGCCACCATTGATATGCCTCATCTCGAAGTAGAGACACTGCACCCTTCAATTTCTCTTCAACGGTACAGTCGAGGTCAACCATAAACGCTCCACCGCTTCTAACCAGTATTCAGCTACGTTAGGGGCCACACCAGAAACACCCCTAAACATCTCGGCTCCGTTAGCTCTAAGTCGTTCTGACACAGGTTTTCGACCTGCCGATCCTTCACCCGCTCTAGCTACTATCTCCAACACTCGTAACATCGCCTGAGACACAGCATCATCTCCCCCAGTTTGATCCTGAAATTCAGCTCCCGCAACTGGCGGCACTAGTACTTCACCTTCTGGCCCATGTCCCGATTCCGAAAGTTCAGACCCAACACTCCAGCCTCTACCACGGCCTCGCATGCCACAACCACGTCCTCTAGTACTCATGACTACCGTTTCGATTTAATCTAATTAAAATTTTTATGTGTTAGTTTTTCTTTCTTCCACTGTTTATTACCGAACAGTCTTATGAGTATATTATTAAAGTAGTTGTTTTCGCGAACACAAGCATTCCTACATGCTTCAATCTTTAAGGTAAATTTTCCTACTACTAGCAATCATATCACAATACAATCACATCATACAACTGATAGTTAGAAAACTTACCGACGCGGATCGGTGCCGGAGACTCAGGTGCCATGCTTCCTGAAAACATGTATTTTGTTGAAACCACTTTCCAAACCATTTATTGAAAATATTTTGGGCCTTGCACCCACAGCCAAGCTTTTAGACTTGGCTCTGATGCCACAATTGTAACACCCCAAACCCAATCAAAACGCTACGACCGAATCTGGCATGTTACAGGGAAAACAATTTTAAAAACCGAGTTACAAATCATGAGTTGCGAAAGAGTTTGCATATTAACTCGCCTTTGGTGAAGATTTAAAACATTAGCCTAACTTAAGCCATGATACAGATTAGGTTTCATAGTCCCAAGTCCAATTTTAAGAAAGATTTTATTGAGTGATCAATCGAAACCAATGTTGCACCTTAGGTTGAAAATTTGAGTTAAATTGTTACTAAAACCCGTTCTCAATTAACCAAATTACAACATCTTAAATTCAAAGGTTTTCAGTTTTGAAATCACCCACTTAGACAATTCATTAGGCATGCCATAACATTTGAAATTAATAACAAAAACCAAATTAACGTTTAGATGGCCTTATTACAATACCCAAAATCCAAATTAAAATAGTAATAGTCCAAAATAATTATTAAAGACGGATTTACTTAAAACATTATGCATGGCCACCTCGAGTCCACCTCAGCTCCATATCTGCGGTTTAAGGATTACCTAAAAAATTTAACAGAGGGGGTGAGTCACCGAGACTCAGTGTATAATTCCCCGTCCAAAAGAGTTTTGGGCTCACACACAAATCATATATTAAGCATGTATGTAATGCAACCCAACCAACCTATTATCCATCCTCCATATCTCTGGAATCTACCCAATATCTGTGGCACCTAGCCACTAGTTGTACCTAACCACTGGTGGTTCCAACCCACTGGTGACAAAAGTCACAAAATGTATATGAGTAGGGCCAACCCACTTGTGGTACCAAACCACTGGTGACAATCCCTAATATCAATACATGGGGCCAACCCACTGTGGTACCAAACCACTGGGACGAGTCACAGAAATTATATATGTGGTACACAACCACTGGTGGTTCCAAACCACTAAGACTTAGTCACAAAATATAGTATGTGGGGCCAACCCACGTGTGGTACCAAACCACTGGTGACAGTCTGAAAATCATGTTTCTCCCTCTTTACACCGTTCTCCCAAATCCATGCTCATGTTTAACAAATAACATGGTATGGTCATGCTTTCAAAATGTAACAAGTAATCATCTCAGCCAAACATGCATTAGCTAATAACAGAACACAGTAAAACTTACTCGGGGTCCTCGACCTTACCCACAAGGGTATCTTAGTGATTCATGCCATCACTTCGGCATTTGCCAACAAGTTTATAACATACTTAAAAAACAAAGTGTGTGAGAGTTACACACCTGATAACACATAACACAACCTCGACACAAGATTTGAATGACACCTAAGAGAAATCGACACAAGCATAGCTGTAGCGAAGGTTTGGCAATAACAGGGAAGAAGATGAAAGAGTCGAAAGAGATAAAAAATAAAAGAACTACAAATGGGACTTAGGAATTTCGGTTTTAGAAGATATCAAAAGAAAAGATGAAAATGAAAAGGCTATGAAGATTCGGCTTGTAGAGGAAATCAGAAAAGAGAACTATGGGCAAGGGACATTCAGCTATAGCATAGAAAATAGAGATGAGAAGGGGTTAGGAGTTTCGGCTTTTGAGAAAGGAACAATTGTGAGAAGGAGAATAGAATGAAATGAAAAGAAGTGTTAGGAATGGTAAAGAAGAAGAATTTCGGCAAGACTTGAGTAAATTCAGCTTTAGCAGAAAATGAAAAAAAGAATGGAAGAAAACCCCAAATGCCGAAAATGGGAAGAGAACCCTCACTTGACTAATCAAAATTTTGGCACTTACTAACCCAACAGCCGAAAAAGCACCATTTTGAGAACAAACAGCCTATGATTCCAAGTAGCATTTCGGCACACCCTAGCCACACAAAAATCGATTCCCCCTTCTACTATGAGTTTGAAATTCGGCCAACACCAAGCTCACCATGCCCATCCCTTTCTTTTCTCCTCAAAATCCTCCTGATCACCCATTTGAAATATTTTGAACACTTCAAACTCCACTTTTTCCTCTCTATCATTCAATCAAATTATTTGACTCAGTCCACTCCCCTATCCTGAAGTGTCCAAGTCGAATCCTGCCTCTGCTCTGCCTGACGCCAAAAAGAACTCCCAAAGTGAACCCCACGCGACTTGAACCTGCTCCTTCATGCTCCCTTGTGGCGTCACTTGCCTCCACCTTAAGTGGCGCCTCCTTGCCACTTTACCAAGGCACTTCTTTGTGTTATCCAACACAAACAATATCTCTTAAGGTCCAACTCAGCTAGCTTTCCCTCAAAGTGCCAAAGCAGAAACTTTTAGCAAGGCTCAGGCTTAACCCCAAGCCTTCCTGAAACCCCCAAACACACCCACACAACACACAGCACACAACATACACACAGAAAGACATCAAATGCACAGCCCCTAATTGAGAATGTTACGAGCACATATGTGCCGACTACTGTTACTATTACAGATTCGACACTTTGTGTGTTGAATACTGTTACTGTTATTGTTATTGCTATCGTTACTGATTACTGTTTAGGTACTGTGTACCGTTAAGGCACAATGTGTCATACTGGTGTGTTTGGGGTTGGAATCTATGTATCCGTCAAAGTCAGGATTGTTAATAGGGTGAATAACTAAAATGAGAAATTTATTTGAATCTGATTTATCGTACTTTTGAAAATATTGAAAGAAATGAGAAAGTTGAATTGTGGATTGAAATTGAAATTGGAAATGGAAAGCATGAACTAAATGTTCATGTAGTAAATGTAAATGAAGTTATGACATAATGTTGAAATTGAGATATCGAAATAAGAAGTGAAAACAGAATGAATTGGAAATAATGAAATAGTGTATGAGTTAATTGAATATAATTTTGTGAATTAATTATAATTATTATTGAAATATGTTGGTTTAAATATTTGAATTGATTATTGAAAGACTAATGTTGTAAGATTTTAGATATGAAAACGAAATAAGTTATTGAATTGGGATATGGAAATGAAATGTTTGAACCATGGGTTCATGCAATGGTTATGATATAGTGAAATGTTGAATGAAACAAGTAAAGAAAAGCTATCTAAGATAGCTATTTTTAGTATATATAATGTTAAAGTATATTTTGATAATTTGAAGAATTAATGTGGTAAAATTTAATAAATATATGAAATTGAATGAGTTATTGAAATGAGATTTGAAATATGAAATGAATTTGAGATAGTGAAATAATGTATAAATTCAATTGAATTCAAGCTTTGAGATAATTATTATTGAAACAAGTTGATTTAATGTATTAAATGGTTATTGATAGATTATAGGTGTAAATTAAATATACATATTTTTATTGTATAACATTATGAATTTGAATTATAGTAATACCACTGAGTGTATATGCTCAGCTTACGGTTTGTTTTCGTGCAGAGGTTAGGTAAAGTCAAATATCCCAATCTAGCATCCAAACCGATCCCGAACTCAGTAAGTGTTGAAGTATGTTTTCTTTGTAGAGTGGCATGCACCTAGGTCGGTTGTATAAGTCATTTAGGGAAATGTTTGTAAATGATGTTATATTATGACTTTGAATAGTTAAATACAACATATATGAATATAAGATGATAAACTTATGGTTATGGCATAATTTGGTAGAAACTTGAATTGGATTGAAGGTGATAGATTTGAATATCAAATATGAAAAAAAATTGAGTACCGAAATTGGTCCCGGTTGATTTCTAATACGTGTTTTGGGCTTAGAGGACCCATAAAAGAGACATTATGATTTAATTATGAAATATTTGCTAATTATCTGTTTAATGAATTGTAATTGTTCTAAAAAGTCTGGTAATGCTTTGTAAACCTGTTCCGGCGACGGTTTAGGTTTAGGGGGTGTTACATTACCATTGAAATAACTAATAATAATAAGTAAAATAATAATAAACAATAAAAGACTAATATACTAATCATGATAATAACTACAAGTAAATAATTAAAGAAATAAAATAAATAAAAGAAGTAAATATATAAATATAATAAAATAAAGAAAAGGGCAAAAGGGGACAAAATCGATAGAGATGGTGGTGGTCGGAGTAGCACGGGCGGTGGTGCACGGCTGGAGCAGGAGGCGCAGCTTAGGGAGGAGGGGGTGGTACGGATGGTGAGGGTTGGGTTGTGGGGCTTGGGTTCGTGGTTGCGCAAGGGAAAAAGAAAGGGGAAAGAAGAAGAGAGGGGGAGGGTGGTCGCAAAAGGGAAAAAGAAAGAGGAAAGAAGAAGAGAGGGGAGGGTTGTAGGAGCGACAGATATGGAAGGGCTGGTGTGGCTAGATCGGAGATGGGTGGGTAGGGGCGGCTAGGACTTTAGGGAAGAAGACAAAAAAAATGAAAGGTAAAAGAAAAGAATAGGGTTTGGGGTTAAAAAGAAGGACACGGTCGTGTAAGGCACATGTTGGGTCACACGGCTGTGGCCCACGCCCGTGTGGTGTCCTGTTTAGCCCGTATTTGATAATAAATGAAGTCAGTCCGTCGTACGGCCTTGGACACGCCCGTGTGTTTGGGTCGTGTTCCTCACATGGCCATGTCGCACAGTTGTGTACAATATCCTTTGATTCCCCCACACCCGTGTGACCTCTCACATGCTCATCTGCGTTAAGAATTTAAACCTAGTTTTCACATGGCCTCGGACACGTCTATGTGTCCAGGCCATGTGGTTCACAAAGCCATGTCGCGCGGCCATGTGTAATCACCTTTACTTCTCTTACACCCGTGTGACTTCTTCCATACTCGTGGGCTTAGGCCGTGTCTCACACACGGCCGTGTGCCTTTCTCGTGCTCCTTCCTGACTTGCTTTAAACTTTGGAAGTTTAGCCCCAGGGTTCATACGGCCTAAGACACACTCGTGTGTCCAGGTCGTATGTCCAACACGGCCGTATCGCTGGGCCATGGGTATTAATCGTATGTCATGACTCTGTCATTTTTGGGAAAAATTTAAGTCCTGTTTGTACACGACCAAGGACACTCCCGTGTGTCCAGACCGTGTGGGTGACTGTCGATTTTCTTAAAGTTTTAAAACTAAGTCATGAGAGTTCACGCGGCCGAAGACACACACGACCAGGGACACGCTCATGTGTCCAGGTCGTGTGAGTTAAAAAACTTGCATTTTAAACACGACGAATAGATAAAAATAAACTAATTAGTAGTGTTAGTGCTCGGGTTTCCTCCCGAGAAGCACTTGTTTAAAGTCTTAAGCTATACTTACCTTGTGTTCATCACTTACAAAGGTTCATAGTTGTAACGCCCCAAATTTTGGGCCTAGAAGAATTGGGCCTTGGGCTTGGGAGCACCTAAAATTCTTGAGAACAAGGTAACGGCACAAATGCATGTTAGTACTTCTGGGTGGGTTAGCAATATTGGAGTGTTTGGGGTCTTGGAGAAGTCCTGGGTTCAAACCTGGGCTTTAGCAAAAATTTTGGTTTTTGGTGAATTAAAACCTAGGCTTAAAGGGTTTATATATTAACTTGTGTTGTTTTAGGACACAAGTGAGCTTGTGTTATGGTGGCAAGTGGCGTGTTGGGCATGCATGGGGGAGGGGGTTCGAATCCCATGGCATGCAAGTGGGAGGTTTTATTTTTCATCTCTGTGGCGTGAGAGGTAGAGTTTGATTCAAACTCTGTAGATGAGGTTGGAGACTTGGTCATCAAGTTTGAATGGGGGGTATGGAGTGAATCAAGGAGCAATCAATGGAGATTTTTAGTGAATTTGATTGAGAAGGGAGTCTTGGCTGAATGGAAGAGCTTGAGTAGAGGGATTTCGGCCAAGGGGATTTCATTTGTGCATTTTCGGCAGCTTTGTGTGAGGATAGAAACCAAAAACCTCTATGCAATTTCGGGTTTTTCTCTTTTTCATTTCGGGATTTACTTCTGTCGTGGCATCTTGTGCAACATTTTTGACCATTTGGGCCTTTCTTTCTTCTACTTTCTTTTTCTCTCAACTGTCATTCATTTTTGTCAAACACAATACCAATTGCCAATTGCCAAATTCTTCATTGAAGCCTACCTTTCTTCTCCACATCTTTCTCTCTGCCGAATCTGATTCATCTTCTTCTTCTCTTGGTTTTCACTTTTGGCCGAATCTAACTCCTTGTCTCTCTTGATTCCCTCAGCCGATTAGTCTCTTTCCCTTGTGACGCCAACCTCTGTCAAGTGGCTGATTGTTGCTTTATTCTACCGTTTCTATCGACTAATTTTGGTAAGTATTCCTTGTCCCTATTTGGTTCTTGGTCCTTTTTTTATGGCTTTTCGCTGACAAAGCCGAATGATTCGGTTTAAGGTTGCTAACTCTTAGACCTTTCTCTTGTGTTGGATTCTATTGATTAATGCAGCATTTCGACAGGATAAGGGTATAGACATCTTCGGTTAGCACCATAAGTGGGTTGGACATCATTCTTGGGGGAAGGTGAGTATCAATTCCATGCTCATTGGGATTGAACGTTAGTATTAGATATTGATATTAACTGAAGGAAAAACGTTGATGGATGTAGATTTGGCATTCGTGGGTTGCTTGTATGAGCTGCGAAAAAGGTGCATAGTCGTACACCTAATGGTGTTTATATCAAAACGATGGATAAAGGTGTGTATTCACATCTCTAGTTAATTGTGAATCGGCAAAAGCTGAAAACTCGAAAAGCCGAAAAGTCAAAACTTCAGCATCTGAGGGCTCACGAGCGTGTGAACGTTCTTAGGGACAAATCGAGCCACAACCGTTGGCGATAGACCGTAGAGGCCACCACAAACGTTCTCATGGGTTTAAGTCGTAATGGGCCTCTTAGGGCCAAAATAGGCCATGTAGGCCCAATGGGCTCATGAACCCCATATGGGTAAAATCCACGGTAAGCGAATAATAATGGATTGGGCAGCGAAATTCTTATAGCCGTAATGGAATTTGGGTTGAGCGGGCCACACGAGCGTGTGGGTCCACTTGAGCTGAGTTTTGGGCCTTGAGCCCAATTACACTGTTTTGGCCATATAAGTTATCCGAGTCGTTCGAGACGACGCTAGGCCTTTGCAAGGTTGTATACTATATCGAGACCCATAGAGAGTAAAATTACCGAAATACATTTGAAAGGTAAAATTAAGGAAATACCCCCGATTTGTAAAAATTACCGAAATACCCTCAAAGGGTAAAACTACCGAAATACCCCCAACTTGTGAAATTACCGAAATACCCTCAACTTGTGAAATTACTGAAATACCCCTGATTTGTAAAATTATTGAAATACCCCTGTATGGAAGAATTATCAAAATACCCCTGAAGGGTAGGATTACCGAAATACCCTTATAGGTAAAATGACTATTTTGCCCTCGTGGATAAATGATTGTTTTATGCTATGTTTCGACTGACCTGAGCTATGATTTGTCTGTCTTTCTTGAGTATGCCATGTGATTTATATATATGTGCTTTGCATACCTGACATTCTGCATGGGATTGGGATTTTGTAATTGGAGGAAGTGATTGATCTGTTAGGGTCGCACGGGTCGCCCGAGACAGCTGTGGACCCACCGATTTGATTGTTAGGGTTGCATGGGTCGCCCGAGATGACTGTGGACCCACCGATTTGATTGTTAGGGTCGCACAGGTCACCCGAGATGACTGTGGACCTACCGACAGCTTAAAGTCGCTTATATTGTGGAAGCTCTGCTGCGATATCGGTTAATGCCGCAACCGGTGATAATATTGGTGTGCTGGCTGGGTGGGTCGATTTTATCCCCACTTGGTGTGTTGGTTGGTACAGTGGTATGCTGGCTAGATTGGGGTAGGGTGGGGTACATTCGTACACTATTGAATTTCTATTTATGAGATTTGATACTGATATGGGCTAGGCCCAAACGATTTTGTTATGGGTCGAGACCCAAACGATTTTGCTATTGGCTTAAGCCCACAAACCGCATCTTGTGGATCGAATAGGGCTCGTGCCTGCATCGCTCTCGTATTCTATCTATCTGACTAACTGTTTTTATATTAGAGGATTACTTTTCATAAACTCACCCCGTTTTTAACTGTGCAGGCAATCCCCAGCCTTAGACGGATCGGAGCTGTGAAGGACTCGGAGATGGCCACACAACTGCTTCTGTTTTTCTATTAAGTTATTCATATGTACTTTGTTTTGGTTTGTTTTATAATAAGGCCTCTTAAAATTTTCAAATTTTAAATTTTAGGTTTGGTTTTATTTTAAGTTATATCTGTTAAAAGTAAATCGTGGTTTTTCCAAAATGATTACTGTTTTCAAAACACTACATTACAACTACTATTTTCGGTTATCACGTTTCCACAATGTTTTAAAAAAAACTTCCGCAGTTGAAAGAGATTTTGAACGAAATCAATAACATTTTAAAAGTGAATAACCTTTTTCAACAAACCCCATTTTGAAAATAAACGAACGCAAGCTGAGGCTTTACACAAGTTTTAAATGCCAAGAAGTTTTTAAATATTAAGAAGGGCTTTCAACGAAAACATGGTTTTCGAAAAACACTTCAATGTGACCCGCCAGATTTGGGCCTAACTTCTAGGCCGGGTTTAGGGTGTTACAACAGAGCTGAAGCTCCTCTCTATTATCTCTAAAATCCTCACCATTATAAAGTTTAAGTCATTGACCGTTTATCTTGAATGTGCCATAAGTCGGGTGAGTTACCTCTATTATGCCGTAGGGAAAGACAGTTTGGATTATGAATGGACCTGACTATCTTGTTTTCAGCTTTCCAGGGAACAATTTGAGCTTTGAATTGTATAGCAAAATAAGATTTTTGACTGCAAATTGCTTAAGTTACTTCAAAAGAACATCATGGCGTCGCTTTGTCACTTCTTTGTATAATCATGAGTTTTCATAAGCATTTGCTTGCCACTCATCTAGCTCGTTCAACTGCATCAATCTTTTCTCACCTGCAAGTTTAGGATCATAGTTTAGAAATTTTATAGCCTAAAATGCTTTGTGCTCTAATTCAAATGGTAAATGATAGCTTTTCTCGTAAACAAGTCTGTACGGATATGTTCCTATGGGAGTTTTAAAAGTGGTTCTATTGGCCCATAAAGCGTCATCTACTTTTATCGCCCAATCTTTCCTATTTGATTCTATGGTTTTCTCTAGGATATGCTTAAGCTCTCGGTTTGCTACTTCAACTTGTCCACTAGTTTGAGGGTGATAAGGGGTTGCTGTTCTATGGTACACTCCATATTTCTTTAGGATTTTATCAAATTGAGCATTACAAAAATGAGTACCCCTATCACTAATAACTGCTCTAGGTGTTCTGAATCGAGAGAAAAGTTTCTTAAGAAATCTCACTACCACTCTAGCATCTTTAGTAGGTAAAGCTTGAGCTTCCACCCATTTTGACATATAATCAATTGCCACTAAGATGTATTTATTCCCAAATGAGCTAGGGAATGGATCCATAAAATCAATGCCTCATACATCAAATATTTCACATGATAGCATATATTTTTGAGGCATTTCATCACGTTTAGAGATATTACCTGTTCTCTAGCATCTATCACAAGAAGTAACATACCTGTTAGCGTCCTTGAATAATGTGGTCCAATAAAAACCTGATTCGAGCGTTTTATGTGCTGTCCTAGTCCCACTATAATGTCCTTCTGTGGGTCCTGAATGGCAATGTTCTAGGATTTTGCTTGCATCTGACTTTGTAACACATCTTCGAATTACTTGATCTGTACATATACGAAAAAAAAAAAGGTCCTCCCAAAAATAATTTTTCACATCAGCAAAGAATCGCTTCTTTTGATGATGTGTCATTCCTTTTGGTAGGATGTTAGCAGCTAAGTAATTTGCAATATCCACAAACCAAGGTACCTCAGAGTCAGATATAGCCAAGAATTGTTCCTCAAGAAACGAATCATTTATCTCACTCTCATCGAGCTCTTTGAGATGTGGATTCTCAAGCCTAGAAAGGTGGTCTGCCGCAAGATTTTCAGCCCCTTTCTTATCCTAAATTTCCAAATCAAATTCCTTCAAAAGTAAAATCCATCTTATGAGGCGAGGTTTTGCATCAGGCTTAGTTAGGAGATAACGAAGATCTGAATGGTTAGTGTAAACGAAAACTTTAGATAATATCAGATACTGTCTAAATTTATCAAATGCAAAAACCACAGCTAGCAATTCTTTTTCCGTGGTAGTGTAGTTTTCTTGTGCGGCTGTCAATGTCTTGCTAGCATAATAAATCGATTGAAAATGCTTGTCTCTTCGCTGTCCAAGAACTGCACCTACTGCAAAATCACTCGCATCACATATTAGTTCAAAGGGCAAATTCCAATCAGGTGCAATCATAATTGGAGCATTGATTAATTTATCTTTGAGTGTATTAAATGCTTCTAAACATTCCTGATCAAAATTGAAAGACATGTCTTTTTCTAGTAGTTTTGTTAAAAGCTTAGTTATTTTAGAAAAATCTTCAATAAATCTTCTATAAAACCCAGCATGTCCTAAAAAGCTTCTAATAGCCTTAACTGAACTAGGATGAGGTAATTTTTCTATGGTCTCAATTTTTGCTTTATCAACCTCAATCCCTTTACCAGAAATTTTGTGACCTAATACGATCCCTTCTCGGACCATGAAGTGACACTTTTCTCAATTAAGCACAAGGTTCGTCTCCTCACATCTCATTAGAACTTGTTTTTAATTTTTAAGGCAAAGGTGGAGAGAATTACCGAATACCGAGAAGTCGTCCATATATATCTCCATAATATCTTCCACAAGTTCATCAAAGATGGCTAGCATGTAGCGCTGAAAAGTAGTAGGAGCATTACATGATCCAAAAGGAATTCTACGATAAGCAAACGTACCATATGGACATGTAAATGTTGTCCTCTCTTGATCCTCAGGAGCTATCAGAATTTGGAAGTAGCCAGAGAGTCCGTCTAGGAAGCAATAATACATATGCCCAGATAATCTTTCCAACATTTGATCATTGAATGGTAAAGGAAAGTGATCTTTTCTCGTGGCATCGTTTAATTTCCTGTAGTCAATGCAAACTCTCCAACCTGTGATTGTTCTTGTTGGAATTAATTCATTCTTCTTGCTAGCTACTACAATTATGCCTCCCTTCTTTAGAACAACTTGCATAAGGTCACCCAAGTACTGTCAGAAATAGGATAAATAACTACAGCATCTAGAAGTTTAATTACCTCAATTTTAACAACTTCTTTCATGTTGGGATTTAGTCGTCTTTGAGCTTGCACACACGGTTTATATTCGTCTTCCATTAAAATTTTGTGGGTACAAAACGAAGGGCTGCTCCCTTTAATGTCAGAAATCTTGCAAGCTATGGCTCTTTTATGCTCCCTTAGTACTTATGGTAGCTCATCTTTCTCATTGGGTCGCAAGTCTGAACCAATAATTACCGGTAATGTAGAATTATCTTCGAGGAACGTATACACTAAGTGATTTGGTAATTGTTTCAGTTCCAATTTGGGAGGTTCTTCAATAGAGGATTTTTGTTTTAGTTCGTCGTTCATTTCAATGCCCTCATACTTCTTTTGTCTTGAGAAAGACTCGTTAGAGTTTAATCAACTTTTATCTTCCCTATCTTAGTGGTATCGTCATCTGCCTCCTCACCTTGGACAAGACAAAGTTCCAACTTGTCTTTATGAATGATTTCCTGAAAAGAATCTTGAATAGAATGATCAATAGAGTCAATAAAGTAACAGGAATCATCTTGTTTTCTAGAGTATTACATAGCATCATAAATCTTAAAAATAATTTCTTCGTCACCCACCCTAAGCACAAGTTTACCATTACCTACATCAATGACAGCCCTAGCAGTGGCTAAAAATGGGCGACCTAAAATTAAAGGTACCTCAACGTCCTCATCAATGTCAAGCACAACAAAATCAATAGAGAATATGAATTTATCTACTTTTACCAAAACATTTTCAATAATTCCCCTAGGATATTTAACAGATCTATCAGCTAATTGGATACTCATCTAGTGGGTTTTGGTTCCCTAAGACCAAGTTGCTTGAACATTTTATAAGGCATCAAATTAATGTTGGCACCTAAATCTACTAATGCTTTCTCAATAGTTAAACTACCGATCAAATAGGGAATAGTAAAACTTCTTGGATCTTTCAATTTGGTTGGTAGCTTATTTTGAAGAATAGCTGAACAATCCTCGTTGAGCTCCACAGTTGATAGCTCTTTAAACTTCCTTTTATTTGTTAAAAGTTCTTTTAAAAATTTTGCATATGCAGGCATCTGTGAAATAGCTTCAACAAAAGGTAAGTTAATATGCAATTGTTTAAAAAGTTCAAGAAATTTACCAAATTGTACATCCATGCGGCCTTTCTTCAACTTTGCTAGATATGGGATCGGTGGTTTATATTCTTTAAGCACCGGTGTTACACTCACGTTGAAGTCCTCACCCTTCGTCTTATCAGCTTCTTGTGGAATCTTCTTTTCAGCTTCAACCTACCCCTTCCCATTCCTTAGTGTAACTGCCTTCACATGCTCTTTTGGGTTAGGTTCGGTGTTACTAGGTAGACTACCTTGTTGCCTTTCGAAAACTAATTTAGCCAGTTGTCCAATTTGATTTTCAAGCCCTTGAATCAATGCTTGTTGATTTTTCAATGCTGTCTCGGTATTTTGAAAACGAGTCTCTGACACTGAAATAAATTTTGCTAGCATATCTTCAAGATTCGGCTTCTTCTCTTGCTGGTAGGGTGGTTGGAAACCCGGAGGGGGTTGTGGTCTTTGATTCCCTTGACCACACCATGAAAAATTTGGGTGGTTCCTCCATCCTGGATTATATGTGTTACTATAAGGATTATTTAGAGGTTTAGAGTTATTACCCATATAATATAATTGCTCAGTCCCCATGTTAGGAATGTAGGGTAGATATTCTGAGGTATTCATCCCTTCTCCATTTGTGTCGCATTGCATCACCAGATGTACCTGCATAGATACACATAAACCATCAATCTTCTTATTTAAGAGCTCTACCTAGTTTAATAACATGGTGACCGCATCGAGGTTGAAAACACCAGCACTTTTGTCAGCTTTGTTCTCATGACTTGCCACTGATAATTATTCAATGACATCTCCTCTATAAACTCATAAGCCGCTTCAGGTGTTTTGTCATTTAGAGTCCCACCGGCGGCTGCATCAATCAGTTGCCTAGTTGAGGGGTTCAAACCGTTGTAAAAAGTTTGAACCTGTAACCATAGAGGTAACCCATGGTGAGGGCACATTCTCAATAAGTCCTTATACCTCTCCCATGCATCGTAAAGAGTTTCTAAATCCATCTGCACAAAAGAAGAGATATCATTGCTTAACTTTGCCATTTTAGCCGGCGGAAAATACTTTAATAGAAACTTTTCGGTCATTTGTTCCCAAATAGTGATAGAACTCGTGGTAACGAGTTCAACCACTGTTTATCTTTATTCCTCAATGAAAAAGGAAATAACCTAAGGCGAATGGCATCATCAAAAACACCATTAATTTTAAAAGTGTCGTCGAATTTCAAGAAATTAGCCAAACAAGTATTTGGGTCTTCGCCTTACAAACCATTAAACTGAACAAACTATTGAATCATTTGAATAGTGTTAGGTTTCAGTTCAAAATTGTTTGCAGCAATAACAGGTCTAACAATACTCGATTCAGCCCTAGTTAAATTGGGCTTGGCATAATCGTACATAGTACAAGACGCAGGATTTTGATTCACAGGATTCACGGCAACCACAGGAGGTAAGGGATTATTCTGATTATCAGTCATCTCCTCGGTAATATTGGTATCGTCCTCTTGCTCTTCCTCTATATACTGTAGACTTTGCCTTATTTCTCTACGATTTCTGCGAGCTGTGCTTTCAATTTCGCTATCAAATAATAGAGGTTCTGTCAGGTTTCTTTTAGTCATAAACTAAAGATACCTGCCAGAATCAAAACGAAAGAAAGATTAGGAAACAAATAAAAACAAAAAATAATTGCAAAAAATAAAAAATGGCTAAAGTAATAAAAAATTAAGTGTTCCTAATATTCTAGTCCCCAGCAACGACGCCAAAAACTTGATGGGTCTCTAAACTAACTAATAATTCGATGAAGGCAAGCGCAACTATCAAACAGTAGTATAGCTATGGTGAGTTCAGAATATCGTATCCACGAGGACAAAAAGTACTAGTAATTACTATCTTTTTATTATTTAACCTAATAATTAAAGTGGAGTTTTAATCTAAATTAAGCTACTATATAACTATGAACGTAACAGAAAGTAAATTGGGAGGATACTTTAAGAAAACCAATGATAGAGACAATACCCAGGAAAGAATCCACCTAGATTTTACTTATTATTCCGATTCTAAATCAAACGATTTATTCACTTGCCTTGATTCGTAGAAATCCCTAAATTATGTTAACATCTCCTTCGAGACTAATAACAACTGACTCTAGGTTGATTAATTAAAATTTCTTTCTAATTAAAACCCTATTGTCGTATTAATTTGATCTATGGATTCCCTTATTAGATTTGACTCTAATCCGGCAGATTTATGTCGTCCTATTTCTAGGATTGCAATCAACTCCGCTTAACTATGCTAGATTTACTCTTAAGAAGAGACTTTTGCTCCACTGATTAAGCACACCAAACTTGGATTAAAATCTTGAAAATATTAAGGCAAGGATTAAGAACACATAATTAAGAATAAGAACAAGTATTTATCATGTAATTCAAATAATAAAATAATAAGATTTGTAACAGCCCGATTTAGGGCCTAGTCAGAATAGTGGTGCGAGACCACGAATCCGAAGTGAAATTATGAGTTTACAAAGTTTATGTCATGTTTGCATGCTAGTATGAATATTTCATGAAGCAATTTTATTAAATTGTGGTGGATTGGTCCAAAAGGACTAAATTACAAAAGTTGCAAAATATGAGTTTCTAGAAGCTTTTTGTATGAAATAGCTTTAGAATAGTAATTAGAAGTTCTTAAATAGCAATTTTTCCAAAAATATTATTTTGGACAAAATTGGCCTTGAGATGATGTTAAATAGAAATTTTTAAAAGGAAGGGCATTTTGGTCATTTGCCTAATAAGTAATTAAAATAGGAAAAAGATGAGAAAAACTCACTCATCTTCTTCCTTGTTGCTGCCGAAAAAATGGAGACACCATAGCTAGGGTTCTTCATTTTTTTTTAAGCATGCTAGTAAGTTCATCTTAGTCCCGTTTTTGATATTCTTCGTATTTTCGGAGTTCTCGTATTATGAATTAGCCATTCCTAGCTATTAAATGAGCTATGATGCATGTTCAAAAATTTACCCATGATTGCCATGCATGCTAAATGATATTTTATGGAAGTTTATGAAGGTTTGATGTTTGATAAATATCTTTTCCTTAATGAATTTCATGAAAAATGGTAGTATGGACCATTTTGTAATAGTTATAAAATTGGTCATACCTACTAGAAATAGAAAGAATTGATGATTGCTATAGTAGAGAAAATGATTCAGCTAAACATGAGGTTTAAGAAAGTTGCATGAAAACCATTTACGAGCCTAGGGGCAATAGTGCAAATATGAGAAAGTATGGGGGTAAATTAGTAATTTTGCCAAAGCATGAGTTATGAGTCAATTTAGTTAATATGATTATTAAATGATCTATTTATGATTATAGATCAAGAAAAACAAAGTCTGGATCGAAACCGAGGCAAGAACAAAATTGAGGACTGAATTGCACAACCACATACATTTTGTATATTGAGGTAAGTTTGTGTGATTTCTAAGCTTTATTGATTTCTATCATTGAATTGCTTAGTATAATGTCAAATGTATTCATGGAATGCTTAATGTTTTGTAAATAAAGACATCAATGAGATTAAATATTGAGTAACTCCCGATTGAAGAAGAATTGCCCAGGATACTCGATCTATCACATGAGATATGAAAGTCTGTATAAGACCAAGCCTAGGCATGGCATCGGCCATCAAAAAAGTTATCATGTAAGTCCAAGGCAAGCTTGGCATTGAACAAGTTATCATGTAAGTCCAAGGCAAGCTTGGCATTGAAAAGCTATCAATAGAAAGACTTCATATAAGTCCATGTCAAGGCTTGGCCTTAAAACCAAGAAGAATTATTCCATATAAGACCATATCTAGAATATGGCTTTGGTATCAAGTTATGTGAGAAGAGATTCAGTATCCTCGGTTATTCATAGAAATACATCGAGCAAATGAGTAAAGCAAACGAGTAAAACTTAAATGAGTAAAGCTTAAATGATATAGCAAGAAAATTTAGTAAGTAAAGCTATTATCAAGTTGGAAATGAGTATTATTCATGTTATGAATGATGAGTTAAAGATCATGATTATTATATTAAAGCATACTGATCAATGTGATCAAGTGATACAGGTGCCTTATTTATCTTACAAGCATGAGGATATTAAGTATTAAGTGATATGTATGAATCAAGTATGAGTAAGTAAGCTTTATAGCTGAAATTATGATACTATTCTTAAGCCAAATGATCTTTATTAAGCAAGTATATTGACATATGTTTTACATGCAAACTTACTAAGCTAAATGCTTACGTCTTTAATTCTTTCTTTCTATGTAGTCCCGCCAAGCTAAATTGTGGATCGTTGGAGTCGGAGCTCGCAGCATACTATCAATCTTCATTTGGTATAGCCAAATTATTTTACTAAGTATGGCATGTATAGGAAACATTCATTTTGAGAACATGTTTTAAAATAGGCTTTTGTAGGGACTATCAAGTTATTATTCTTTTGTATATAGCTAAGTGATTGGCCTAAATGACTATGTATGAATGTTTATTGAGGTCAATGAAGCATGTTGTATAGTTCATGAAATGTGTGGTGTTGATTTTGATTTCAGGGTGGCAAATGGCTTGTTAAATAGCCTCTAAGTGCCCACACGATTAGAGACATGGGCATGTGTCTAGGCAGTGCATACGCTGCACCTTATTATTATTAGTCAAATTAAACCATGGGTAAATTCCACGGCCGTGTGCATGAACCGTGTGAGATACACGGTTTGAGCATGGGCGTGTGCCCAGGCTGTGTGGAACAAGTCAGTAGCTTCACACGGTTGGTAGACACGAGCGTGTCAGGGCCGTGTGAAAATTGGCAGTAAACCCCCACGGTTGAGGACATGGGCGTGTCTAAGGGTACACGGGCGTGTCCCCAAGCAACATGGACGTGTGGCCCCTGTTTTAAAGAAAAGTTTTCAGTTAAGTTACGAAAGTTTTTAAATACGTGCTTAAGGCCTTGTGGGCCAGTGAATTGTGTGATTTGACTAAGAAAGAGAAGTCTTAAATCGGAGCGAAATTTTATAGCTCGTGAGTACATGTTTAAGTGATTTCAAGCATGGTAATGTCCCGTATCCAGTCTTAGCATCAGTCTCGGGTACTGGGTGTTACATTTAGTGGTATCAGAGCTACGGTTTAATCAATTATAGGACTACCATAGGATGAGCATGAGCCTTACTATATATGCCATACATAAGAATGTTTTTATAATGATAGTGTGACGACTCCTGATGACTTAAATTATGTTTATACATATAGTAAATGGATCCTAAAAGAATTGTGGCGGATGACGTAGGAAGTAATGCGCCGGCTCCCGCTGAAGGGACAGTGCCGAGCGAGAATGAGAATAGACCCACTACGGTGAGTTAAGGAGGAGGAGAAGAGGCTAGAGAAGCCTTCCTCTATATGATGAACACATGGTATACGAAGTTCGTTCGTGCGAACCCGAATGCACAACCCCCTCTGCCCCCGCCTGTTCCACAACCTACTCTAGTAGTCCCTCAAGTAGTAGAGGTGTAAGAGGAGATAAACCTCCAATTGATAGAATCAGAAAACATGGGGCAGAAGAGTTCCGAGCTAAAAGAGATGATGATCCAGAGAAGGCTGAATTCTGGTTAGAAAATACCATCAGGTTATTCAATGAACTGTCATGCACACCTGAAGAATGCATGAAGTGTGTAATCTCTCTCTTAGGAGACTCTGCTTACCAAGGGTGGAACACCCTTGTGTCGGTAGTACTGAGGGAAAGGGTCACATGGGAATTCTTCCAAGAAGAGTTCAAGAAAAAGTATATTAGTCAAAGGTTTGTAGACCAGAAAAGGAAGGAATTTCTAGAGCTGAAGCAAGGCAAGATGTCAGCAACTAATTATGAGTGAGAGTTTGTACGACTCAGCAACTACGCTCGCGAATGTGTATCCACTGAAGCCATTATGAGTAAAAGGTTTGAAGATGGATTAAACGAGGACATCAATGTTTGCTGCGGTCCTTGAATTAAAGGAATTCGTTGTGTTAGTAGAAAGGGCTTGTAAAGCTGAAGAACTAGTAAAAGAGAAGAAGAAGTCTGAAATTGAGTCTCGTGACTCTAGAAAGAGATAGTGGAATAAGTCATTCCAGTTCTCATCCAAGAAGTCAAGAGATTTCCCTACTCGATCAACTACTTCTACTAGGTTTTCAAGGAAAGATAAGAGTAAACAGTATTCGGGAAACAAAGCACAGATGACTTCAGTTGCAAGTGTTGGGAATTTTAGATCTGATAGACCTGAATGTCCACAGTATGGCAGAGGTCATCTCGGAGAATGCCGAGCACATGAAAATGCATGTTTTAGATGTGGATCCCAAGACCATTTCATAAAAGATTGTCCAAAAATGATGAAAGAAGATAGAACCCAGAATCTGAAATCCGGGAGTATGGTCAGAGGGAGACCACAAAGAAACCCGAGAAGTGGGGCAAGTGGAAGAGGTAACCCCCGATAGTAGGCCACGAGACCCGAGGGTAGAGCGCCTGCAAGAACTTATGCCATTCGTGCTCGCGAAGAGGCATCTTCTCCTGATGTTATTACGGGTACCTTTTCTCTTTACAATACCAAAGTTATTACTTTAATAGATCCTGGATCCACACACTCTTACATTTGTATGAAATTAGTATCCGATTTGAGCATGCCTATAGATTCTACAGAATTTATGATTAAAGTGTCCAATCCTTTAGGCAAGAGTGTGTTGGTTGATAAAGTATGTAAAGATTGTCCATTAATGATTAGAGGTCATTGCTTTAAAGCAAACCTTATGTTGTTACCATTTGATGAATTCGACCTCATTCTTGGTATGGACTGGTTAACTACCCATAAGGTGATAGTTAATTGTGGGAAGAAATACATCGAGATGAGATGTGAGAATGGGGATACTCTTCATGTAGAATCGAATGAACAAGATGGATTGTCGGTAATGATTTCTCATATGGCGGCACAGAGATATATAAGAAAAAGGTATGAAGCATATCTGGCCTTTGTGATGAATGATAAAGAACAGAGATAAAGATTGAGTCAATACCGATAGTATGTAAGTACTTGGATGTTTTCCCTGAGCAATTTCCAGGACTACCACCAGTTAGAGAGGTTGAGTTCAGCATTGAGCTAGCTCCCGGTACCGTACCGATATCTATTACTCCTTACAGAATGGCTACAACAGAGTTGAATGAATTAAAGTTATAGTTGCAAGAGTTGACAGATAAAGGCTTTGCAAGATCAAGTTGTTCACCATGGGGTGCTCCGGTTTTATTTGTGAAAAAGAAAGATGGCACAATGAGATTGTGCATAGACTACTGTCAGCTTAATAAAGTGACAGTAAAGAACAAGTACCTATTGCCTAGGATCGATGATTTGTTCGATCAATTGAAAGGAGCCACTATGTTCCCCAAAATAGACTTGAGATCAGGGTACTACCAGCTGAGAGTGAAAGATTCAGATGTATCCAAGATCGCCTTTCGAACGAGGTATGGACACTATGAATTTTTAGTCATGCCTTTTGGGTTGACCAATGCTCCTGCGGTATTCATGGATTTAATAAACCGTATCTTTAAGCCGTACCTCGATAAGTTTGTAGTCGTTTTCATTGATGACATACTAATTTATTCCCAAGATGAGAATGAACATGTTGAGCACCTACGGATAGTTTTACAAACTCTTCTAGAAAATCAGTTGTATGCCAAGTTCAGTAAAAGCAAATTTTGGCTCAAGGAAGTGGGATTCCTTGGACATATTGTCTCGAGAGATGGAGTCCGAGTAGATCCCAATAAAGTCTCGGCCATAATGGACTGGAAGCCACCGAAGAACATCTCTGAGATTAGAAGTTTTCTATGCCTAGCCGGCTATTACAGACGTTTTGTCAAGGGGTTTTCCATGATTGCAACTCCAATGACTAAATTGTTACAGAAAAATGTGAAGTTTGAGTGGACAGAAAGATGCCAACAAAGTTTTGAGAAACTGAAGACAATGTTGACAGAAACTCCAGTTTTAGTACAACCCGAGTCAGGGAAAGAATTTATAATTTACAGTGATACATCCTTAAATGGATTAGGCTGTGTACTCATGCAAGAAGGCAAGGTGATTGCTTATGCCTCCAGACAGTTGAAGCCTCATGAGAAGAATTATCCGACGCATGATTTAGAGTTGGCTGCCATAGTCTTCGCTTTGAAAATTTGGAGACACCATTTATATGGTGAAAAATGTCGAATATTTACTGATCACAAAACTCTGAAGTATTTGATGACGCAGAAAGAGCTGAACTTAAGACAACGGAGATGGTTAGAGTTGATAAAAGACTATGAATTGGTCATTGACTACCATCCAGGAAAGGCGATGTGGTCGTCGATGCTTTGAGCAGGAAATCTCTATTTGCTCTAAGAGTATTGAATTCAAGAATGTTTTTATCTGACAATGGTTCTATTTTAGCTGAGTTGAGAGCTAGACCAATGTTTCTTCAAGAGATCTTTGAGGCTCAGAAAGAAGATATTGAAGTGCAAGCCAAGAAAGCTCAGTGCGAGTTAGATGCTGAATCCAATTTTCGGACTAATTCTGATGGATACTTGATGTTTAGAAATAGAATCTGTGTACCGAGAAAAGAGGAGCTTATTCAAAGAATTTTATATGAGGCACATAACGGATGTTTATCTGTACATCCGGGAAGTACTAAGATGTATAATGATTTGAAGCAACTGTATTGGTGGCCGAAAATGAAGAAAGATATTTCAGAGTTTGTTTCCAAGTGCTTGATTTGTCAGCAAGTAAAGGCTGAACACCAAGTACCTTTGGGTTTACTTCAGCCCATCTTGATTCCCGAGTGGAAATAGGACTGCATCACCATGGATTTTGTAACGGGTTTACCGTTGTCCCCAAGCAAGAAGGAAGCTATATGGGTTATAGTTGATAGACTAACGAAGTTAGCTCATTTTGTACCAGTAAGAGTGGATTTCTCCCTCGACAAGTTGGCAAACTTGTATGTTTCAGAAATAGTAAGGCTTCATGGAGTTCCTTTATTGATTATATCGGATAGAGACCCGAGATTTACATCTCGATTTTGGAAGAAACTGCAAGAAGCCCTGGGTACAAAGTTAAACTTTAGTACGACTTTTCATCCTCAGACTGACGGTCAGTAGGAAAGATTAATTCAAGTACTTGAGGATATGCTCAGATGTTGTATTCTCGAATTCCAAGGCAGTTGGGAAAAGTTCCTCCCATTGGCAGAATTTGCCTATAATAATAGTTTCCAATCGAGCTTAAAGATGGTGCCTTATGAGGCTCTATATGGGCGTAAGTGCAGAACGCCTTTATTTTGGACTGAACTCAAAGAAAACCAAATTCACAGGGTCGATTTGGTTAGAGAAGCTGAAGAGAAAGTTAAAGTGATACGAGAATGTTTGAAAGCTGCATCAGACAGACAAAAGTCCTATTCGAATTTAAAGAGAAAAGAGGTAGAGTATCAAGTCGGGGATAAAGTTTTCTTGAAAGTGTCACCGTGGAGAAAGGTCCTTAGATTTGGCCGGAAAGGCAAGTTAAGTTCGCGTTTCATCGGACCTTACGAAATTACTGAAAGAATTGGACCGGTAGCTTATCGTTTGGCTTTGCCATCAGAATTAGAAAAGATACATGATGTGTTTCACGTGTCAATGTTGCGACGCTACAGATCAGATCCTTCGCATGTAATTACCCCATCAGAGATAGAGATTCATCACGATATGACTTACAGTGAAGAACCAATTAAAATTTTGGCTCGGGAAGTCAAGCAGCTAAGGAATAAAAGTATTGCCCTAGTGAAAGTATTGTGGCAAAAACATGGAATAGAAGAAGCTACATGGGAACCAGAAGAGAGTATGAGAAACCAGTATCCAAACCTTTTTGCTGGTAAGATTTTCGAGGACGAAAATCCCTAAGAGGGGAAAATTGTAACAGCCCGATTTAGGGCCTAGTCGGAATAGTGGTGCGAGACCACGAATCCAAGGTGAAATTATGATTTTACAAAGTTTATGTCATGTTTGCATGCTAGTATGAATGTTTCATGAAGCAATTTTATTAAATTGTGGTGGATTGGTCCAAAAGGACTAAATTGCAAAAGTTGCAAAATATGAGTTTCTAGAAGCTTTTTTTATGAAATAGCTTTAGAATAGTAACTAGAAGTCCTTAAATAGAAATTTTTCCAAAAATATTATTTTGGACAAAATTGGCCTTGAGATGGTGTTAAATAGAAATTTTTAAAAGGAAGGGCATTTTGGTCATTTGCCTAATAAGTAATTAAAATAGGAAAAAGATGAGAAAAATTCACTCATCTTCTTCCTTGTTGCTGCCGAAAAAGTGGAGACACCATAGCTAGGGTTCATTTTTTTTCAAGCTTGCTAGTAAGTTCATCTTAGTCTCGTTTTTGATATTCTTCGTATTTTCGGAGTTCTTGTATTATGAATTAGCCATTCCTAGCTATTAAATGAGCTATGATGCATGTTCAAAAATTTACCCATGATTTCCATGCATGCTAAATGATGTTTTATGGAAGTTTATGAAGGTTTGATGCTTGATAAATATCTTTTCCTTAATGAATTTCAGGAAAAATGGTAGTATGGACCATTTTGTAATAATTATAAAATTGGTCATACCTCCTAGAAATAGAAAGAATTGATGATTGCTATAGTAGATAAAATGATTCAGCTAAACATGAGGTTTAAGAAACTTGCATGAAAATCATTTTACGAGCCTAGGGGCAATAGTGCAAATATGAGAAAGTATGGGGGCAAATTAGTAATTTTTCCAAAGTATGAGTTATGAGTCAATTTAGTCAATATGATTATTAAATGATCTATTTATGATTATAGATCAAGAAAAACGAAGTCCGGATCGAAACCGAGGCAAGAACAAAGTTGAGGACTAAATTGCACAACCACATACATTTTGTATATTGAGGTAAGTTTGTGTGATTTCTAAGCTTTATTGATTTCTATCATTGAATTGCTTTGTATAATGTCTAATGTATTCATGGAATGCTTAATGTTTTGTAAATAAAGACATCAATGAGATTAAATATTGAGTAAGTCCCGATTGAAGAAGAATTGCCCAGGATACTCGATCTATCACATGAGATATGAAAGTCTGTATAAGACCAAGCCTAGGCATGGCATTGGCCATCAAACAAGTTATCATGTAAGTCCAAGGCAAGCTTGGCATTGAACAAGTTATCATGTAAGTCCAAGGCAAGCTTGGCATTGAAAAGCTATCAAGAGAAAGACTTCATATAAGTCCATGTCAAGGCATGGCCTTGAAACCAAGAAGAATTATTCCATATAAGACCATATCTAGGATATGGCTTTGGTATCAAGTTATGTGAGAAGAGATTCAGTATCCTCAGTTATTCATAGAAATACATCGGGCAAATGAGTAAAGCAAACGAGTAAAGCTTAAATGAGTAAAGCTTAAATGATATAGCAAGAAAATTTAGTAAGTAAAGCTATTATCAAGTTGGAAATGAGTATTA
Source organism: Gossypium bickii (assembly GCA_025503065.1). Lineage (NCBI taxonomy): Eukaryota > Viridiplantae > Streptophyta > Magnoliopsida > Malvales > Malvaceae > Gossypium > Gossypium bickii. The sequence goes on from CP106709.1 coordinate 12,553,237, forward strand.
TTCATGTTATGAATGATGAGTTAAAGATCATGAAACACCCCCAAACCCGGCCCACGAGCCTTGACCGGATCTGGTATGTTCCTTGAGTAAACGGTTCAAAACTTGTTTGTTACTTAGGAAAAATTCGAGTGGTTTTGAAGAAAATTTGTGTTGAGTTCAATTGAAAACATTGTTATTTTTGAAATCAGGGATTTATTAAAATCCTGTTTTTAAATTAGAAGACATGCCGAATTTGTTAAAGATTTATCTTTAAATTGGAAATCATTTGTATTTAGATGTCAAAACATTTGAAGGTTTATTTTAAGAAAGATTACTTAAGCATTAATTTAATAAAATTTGTATCGTACCAAAATAATTAAAAATGCAAGCGTAAACAGTTCATACTATGGCCTTATTACATCAAAAACAAAACCCGAATAAATCCAAATACGTAAAAGAAAATAGAAAGTCCAAATTAAAAATAAACTCTGAGCTGAGCATGGCCACCACTAAGCTCCTGCCGACCCGGTCCATCACTGAGTGTCACCTGAAAACATATCCCACAACGGGGTGAGTCAAACAGACTCAGTGTATAACAACCACACTAAATCCTAATGATTCAGGCATATCAGATCATACATATACATATCACAAATTATGAATAATGATGCAATCCCGAACCCAAACCTAGATAACCATCCGCTACACATCACCCGTACCAACCATACCACCATGGGGACTACTAAGTCAACCCTCCATCCGCTACATATCATCAAAGGCAGTCTCTACAGACGACGTGCTCATCGCCCTTATATATATTGTGGCATAGCCACCAGATAAAATTTTGTGACATGAGTCACCACATTCAGATTATGTGACCGAAGTCACCACATTCAGATATTGTGGTATAAACCACTAGATCACTTCCCCTTTCCATATAACTCATATGCCCCATGCCATACAAATATGCATAAACCATGTCATATTTCTTATTCACATTCTTATAATTTCACATATGTGTTGTATAGATCATATTATACTCATAGTAGGAGTAGGTTTACGTACCTGAGTACTTTGTACCATTGCATGGTACCTTAGCCATATCTTTCACATTCTTAATAACACATGCATTAAAACAGTACCATAAATCTATTAAGACTTAGGGTAGGGCTACACACCTGGTATACTTATCGCTTTCACTGAGACTCCCGAAAATCCCGATCTAGCGTCCTAGATCCTTAGTTCCTACATTCAGCCAACACTTAATACTTTAACAAAAGCCTATTCGGCTATAAAACCAAATCCCTAAGGATTATCTCAACCAAATCCTTACCTTGCTGCCGATTGGGTTACCAAACCAATCCCGAAAACTTTGTGTTGACTTTTCTTGCAATCGGCCAACTACTAAATCACTTAACCGGTTAGTTTTCGGCTTTTAAGTAAATAAGAATTAGATCTAAGTCACTAAATAGGCCTTGGCCGAATGTGTATGTGCACTTACCTTGCGATTCAAATTCCGAAAGTAGTCTCTTGGCTATGAAGATGTCAAAATCCTACAGAGCACATGTTAGATCCAGTTCTAACATTAAATCACAATAAGTAGCCCTTGGCCGAATATCACATAACTCACCTTGGATATTGAAATCCCGAAACCTCCTTATAGTCGACTAGAGACGAATCCCGAAATCTCCTTCAAAATTTCAACCACAAAATAATAATGGTATTAATTCCTAGATCTAAAAGATAAAGGAATGGAAATCGAGCAACACTTGTTCTTACCCTTAATGTTGTAGCCGACAGCGCCTTTGCCTAACACCACAAAGATGTTCGGCTTTGAGGCTTAATGAATAATCGGCTAGGAGTACCTTAAGATTCGGCTTTTGGAGAATCAAAAAGGAAAAGAGGAGAGAGTGTATGAGACTTAGAGAGAATCAGCAATGGTGGATTTTGAGAAAAGAATATTCGGCTTTGACAAAATAAAAGAGGAGAGAAGCTTCACTAAAGAATTCGGCAGAGGAAGAAGAGAAAAGAAAAGAATGAAGAATGGCCTCACTTTTCCCCTTTTTGCCGAAATTACTATACCTAGAGCCCCTTATTCGGCCAACACCTCCTCTCACTATCAAATCCCTTATTTTGCTCCTCTTTTTCCTCTTCTTCCCTTATTCCAAATAATTTAAAAATAAATCCTCATTTATCCTCTACTTAGCCGAAATTTCAAAGGGATTAGACCACATCCACTGACAGTTCCTGTGCCGTCCACCACTGCTTATCCTTGCAGCAAAATAAAAGCTCCCTTTTTGCTTCCCTTGCAGCTCGAACCTAGGCCTCTCGGACACTCCTTGTGGCGTCACTTACTGGGCTTTAAGTGGTGCCTCCTTGCCACTTTTCCAAGCCCATATTTATGTTATAATTCACCTACAATTTCTCCTAAGGCCTCCTCTGCCTAGCTTCCTCTTTTAAACTTAAAATCTGATAATTTCTAAAGCACTCTCCTATTTTCTAAAGTTCACAAAATTCATACAACACATTCATAACACACAAAGGCATGCTTTCACATATATTGAAGCACAAATGCATAAGCCCAAAATCCAGGATATTACAGATCATGATTATTATATTAAAGCATACTGATCAATGTGATCAAGTGATACGGGTGCCTTATTTATCTTACAAGCATGAGGATATTAAGTATTAAGCGATATGTATGAATCAAGTATAAGTAAGTAAGCTTTGTAGCTGAAATTATGATACTATTCTTAAGCCAAATGATCTTTATTAAGCAAGTATATTGACATATGTTTTACATGCAAACTTACTAAGCTAAATGCTTACGTCTTTAATTCTTTCTTTCTATGTAGTCCCGCCAAGCTAAATTGTGGATCGTTGGAGTCGGAGCTCGCAGCACACTATCAATCTTCTTTTGGTATAGCCAAATTATTTTACTAAGTATGGCATGTATAGGAAACATTCATTTTGAGAACATGTTTTAAAATAGGCTTTTGTAGGGACTATCAAGTTATTATTCTTTTGTATATGGCTAAGTGATTGGCCTAAATGACTATGTATGAATGTTTATTGAGGTCAATGAAGCACGTTGTATAATTCATGAAATGTGTGGTGTTGATTTTGATTTCAGGGTGGCAAATGGCTTGGTAAATAGCCTCTAAGTGCCCACACGATTAGAGACACGAGGGTGTGTCTAGGCCGTGCATACCCTGCACTTTATTATTATTAGTCAGATTAGACCACGGGTAAATTCCACGGTCGTGTGCATGAACCGTGTGAGATACACGGTTTGAGCATGGGCGTGTGCCCAGGCCGTGTGGAACATGTCAGTAGCTTCACACGGTTGGTAGACACGGGTGTGTCAGGGCCGTGTGAAAATTGGCAGTAAACCCCCAAGGTTGAGGACATGGGCGTGTCTAAGGGTACACGGGCGTGTCCCCAAGCAACATGGGCATGTGGCCCCTGTTTTAAAGAAAAGTTTTCGGTTAAGTTACGAAAGTTTTTAAATACGTGCTTAAGGCCTTGTGGGCCAGTGAATTGTATGATTTGACTAAGAAAGAGAAGTCTTAAATCAGAGTGAAATTTTATAGCTCGTGAGTACATGTTTAAGTGATTTCAAGCATGGTAATGTCCTGTATCCAGTCTTAGCATCGGTCTCGGGTACTGGGTGTTACAAGATTCATCATAGTTTGATCCTCTCTAGGTATTTTAGGGAGTTTAGTTCATAATGTAAAAGGAAAACATCTCAAAATAAGGAAAACAAAAAGACATAAAGAACCCAAAAACTTCTACGGAAATTTGATGGAGAACTTCAATCTTGAATGAGATCCTACTTCTGAATTGATTCAGACGGCTTCCTTCGAGTAATTTCTTTGTTCTACTCTATGTATCCCCTTAGGTCTTCTTCTAGTGTCTTTTTATAGACTTTGGAATGCTTAAAATACCTAAAAATTGTCTTTTTTCGCGTGAAAACGAAACAGGGTGCGATAAGGATACGGGCGTGTGATCAGCCCATGTTAGAATGCCCAAGCCATGTGCAATATTGACATGGTTAGAAATCGACACGAGCTTGAACACGAGCGTGGGGCAAGCCTGTGAGTTTCCCACGAGAGTGTAAGAGGCCCGTGTTAAGTACCCAGTCCTTATGCAATACTGACATGGTTCGAGATTGACATGGGCTGGCCACTAAAATCAGATCTTTTTGCTCGATAGGTGAACTCACCATATGGGTTTCCGTTTAGCACTTATTGTTCAGCCTTCGTGTTTCTGAAAGTGATGTACTCATATCCATAAGCTGTTCTTCGATTTGGTAAGATTTGGTAAGTGACTTATGTAATTGAAATTGGGAGGCTTATTGTTATTATTGGTATTGGTCTAAAATAAGCATATTCATCGATTGAAGTTGTGGTTGACAGGAAATTTACGTTGAATGAATTTATTTAATTGATGTGTTATAGTAGGTTCGGTAAGATTTATGTTTAACCTATCGAACTTACTAAGCTTCATTAAGCTTACTTGTGTTGTTTAATGTCCTTGTAGATTAACGTGAGGTCGGGAGATGGAATCAACACATCAAGCCAGTAGTTTTTGCAACGTACATTATGGTTTATATGGCATGTATAGGATTGGATTGGTTTGTGAAAATGTTAAGAATTACATTTTGTTTATATTTCCAATCAACTTATGTATATATATATATATATATATATAGTTTTATCATGCTTGATATTTGTATAGATGTGGCTAATTGATGGATAGTTTTTAGGCATGTTGATGAATGAGTTGGTAAAACATGGTTGATATAGGTAATCAAATGTGTGAATTGATTAATGTGGTAGTTTAGAATGTTAGGATATATGTGATAATATGACATTTTTAGAGCTAAGAATTGGTTGTATTGAAGGTCTTGTTATGGCCTGTAAGTATGTAATTTGAGGTGTTAGGTTGAAATCAAGAATGGGTGAGAAATGTGGCCTTAAAATGGCCTAATTTCGTCTACACAGGCAGAGATATGGGCGTCTGTCTCAGCCGTGTGTGACACACGGCCTAGCACATGGGCGTGTGGTCTGGCCGTGTGTCCCCTGTATCCTTTAAATTAAGAAACCGAATGCTCAGGTATTTTCACACGGTCTAGCACACGGGTGTGTGGCTTGGCCGTGTGACCCATGCACCTTAATTTCATACCACACGGCCTAGCACACGGGTGTGTGGCTTGGCTGTGTGACCCAAGTCAGAGAGTTACACGGGTATGGACACGAGCTGGGACATGGCCGTGTGCTTCACATCGAATGTCCACACGGCCTAAGACACGGGCGTGTCTCTTAGCTGTGTAAGCCACACGGCCTGACCACAGAGGCGTGTGTCCCCTACAGCTAAGAAATTTTTTGAAATTTTGTGAAAAATTCCCTGAGTCTCCAGTTTAGTCCCGATTTATTTCTAACGCATATTTTGGGCCTCGAGGGCTCATACAAGGGACAATATGAATGATTATGAATAGTTTCTGTTATGTATGTTAATGATACGAGATATTTGTATTTGATGTAAAAAGTTCGGTAATGCTCCGTAACCCTATTTCAGCAACGGATAAGGGTTAGGGGTGTTACAATGCAAAACCAAGGCACCGCCTAAGATTTGTAGTTATAGGACAATAAATGGCAATGGTAGGTGGATTAGGGTTTTCTTTCTAGGATTTTATGTTTTTTACTTGGCTTTCCCTATATTAATAAAGTGGCCAAATTTATTTCAAAAATTTAAAAAAAAAATTGGAAGCAAAAACTTTAAAAAATCTAAAAAATTTTAGAAAATCATAAAAATATATATAATTTAAAAAAAAACTAAAAAAGTGAAAATTTAGAAAAAAATATCCAAAAATTAAAAAAACATAAAAATATAGAAATTTTCTAGAAATTAAAAATATATTTTTCTTTTTTAAAAACTCGTAAAATACTAAAAAGTGAAAATTAAAAAACAAAGCAAAGAGTTTAGAAAAATCTCAAAAAAGTTTAAAAATCAGAAAAAATATAGAAAATTTCGAAAATTTTAAAAATATACATTACTTTTTTAAAATACTTAAAATACAAAAAAATGAAAATTCAAAAAATAGAAAAAATTTCAAATATATATATAGAAAAATAAACGAAAAAATTTAGATATATATTTTTAAGTATCTATATATATATATTTTTTAACAATCTTGAGAATTTTTTTTCCAGAATCTTTTTCGTGATTTTTTATATTCAGTTGAATGTCATTATTGACTGCATCTTGGTTTTTATATTCGATTGCAAATTTAATTATTTTTAATAATTATTATATTTTCTATAATTTTAAAATTTTTAATTATTTTTAAAAAATTTATAATCTCTAATATTTTTATGATTGTTTTGTAATTTTTATAATTTTATTTTTTATAATTTCTTTAGATAAATTGGAGATTTGAATGAACCTAGACAATCATTTATTTAGGTTCACTTTGGAATTGTTTTCTAAAATAATATTTTACTCTCAAAATTTTTATTTTGTTTACGAGGATTGTCACATTAGCATTTGTTGGTTGGCATGGTGTCCGCTAATGGCCACACTAGCATTACCGTTAATTTCTAATGATCAATTCGGTTAAAGAGTTTCACTTATCAAAATTTTCAATTCAAGAACTCATTTTGTTGCAAAAGGTTGAAAGAGACTTAATTAATTTTTTTTGAAATTTTTCGAGAACTTTTTATACTATCAAGTTAATACATGGGGTTGAAGATTCAAAATTTTAAGTTTAAAATTTAACTTGAGTATGACCAGCTATTGTTTTAAGATTGGAATTTGATTTGACTTATTTAAGCTTAACCGATAAAATCAATTAGGCTTAGTCTTTTTTTTTTTTTTTTTTTGTATTGCCCGTATTCTTTTTATAGTTTATATTTGGGATTTATAATCTTCCCTCTTAATAATATCATCTCCAAGATTTGAACCGACATTCTCTACTTGAGAATACAATATACTTTATCATTACACTCAACACTTCTTTATAATTAAGCTTATTTAGAAGAAAATTTAACGTTAGAATTAATATTTTTAATATTAATTAAAAATTTTCAATAAAGTCATAAATTATTTGAATAAAATATTAAGGTATTGGAATTTAACTTAATCTATAACTCAAAATCATCAACTAAACAATATTTAAATCAAAATCGACCCACTCTAAACCTTATGGTTCAAACGACCTACTTGATGGGAAACGATATAATTGGATTTTATTAGATAAATCGCCTTAATCTATTAAAAATATGAAGATGTGGAATTAAAATTAGATTTGTTATTTTGTACAATATTAAAAGTGAAAGACGAGAATAATATAATATAAATCCATGTCAAACGTACAAATCAAGATATTAAATCTGCTTTTGTATTTCATCATACCAACCCAGGTATTAAAATGAAAATAATTGAAGTTGGTGGGATATATTAAAAATGATATTTAGTTGGCAATTTCCGGAGAAGGCTGGTCTGAAATGTAATCTTCTTTGACCAACCACAGTTTAACAGGTTTTTAACTTTCTATTTGTCAACGCCTTATTTCCCAGGCTATTATTAACAATATTAAATCAGAGTAGGCATGATGTAGATTCAAGTTGGGGTTGGGCAGATCGTGTTTTACTGATTTATGTTCTACACTACCTTCACCTAAAATATATATTAAACCATAAAAATAACAACATTATTAAATTATAAGTAAATTTCTATTTTATTCACTAATTATAAAATAGTCATTAAATTATTTGAAAGTTTTCATTTAAGTCACTAGTCGTTAAAATTGTTATTGTATAGCTTTCTTTATTTGCACGGTGTGCATAAATCGAAAGCTCAACTTCCTATTCTCTTCTATAATTCAGTTTTATTTTCATAAAACAATGTTAAATCCCATAAATTTGCGAACCAAAATCGAAATAGCTTTCTTCTTAAAACTAAAGTATATTCTTCTACTCGTTGATAGGTACTAACCTACTGTACCAATCATCAAATCATCAACTGCAGTTCACTAGCTAGACTTTAAAAAAAAAAAAAAAAACTTAACAGCTGAATGACTTGAATTAAAATTTTTCGAATAATTTAATGACTTAAATGAAAACTTTTGAATAGTTCAGCGACCATTTTGTAACTTTTTGATGTTGAGTGATAAAAATATAAACTTACTAATAATTTTAAATTTAATTTACCCTTTAATAAATAAATAAATTCAAGTCACGTCGAGTCGAGTCGAGTTGAATTTGTAAAATCTTTCCCAAGGGTCAGGCAGCCTTTAGTCTTGGCAGATAGCATAATCCGCTATAAAATTTTAGGTTTTGCCTATAATCCCTTCTTAACCCATAAATTGGAAGATAATACACTTAAACGCACTCGAACCTACTTCCTCTTGTATTCACAATAATATTCATACCAATTAAGTTAAAATTGAATCAATTGTTTTCTTAAAGTTAATAGTTGAAGGGTTAACTTGAACTGAAAAATTCCAACCGCCTCAAATAAAGTAATTTGAAGTAATTTTCAAAGGTTAGACAGATAACATCTATGACCTTTGAAACTCAAATTTAAAACCTCATCTAATTGATTTATCCAATTATGTTAGTAGTTTATATACTATGCATTAGTTATGTATTTAATCTTTGTAATTTAATTTAATCATTTTTAATTTATATTTTTTTATTTTTAAAATTTTGATCTTGGCCAAATAATAGTTATTAAATTTATTAAGTTAAATTCTACTATTTCTAAAATCTCGTGCAGCAAACATATTATCATATTTGTAACGCTATGTCAATTTAATATTTTCATATACTACTCACAAAAAAAATTAAATAAAATGGATTAAACGAGAGTTGTTTGTGTTAATACTAAAATTTCAAACTTCAAATTTTGAAAAATATAGCGACTAAAAATATGATCAAATTAAAAATTTTAGATTAAATCTATAACTTCACTTATAATACATGACTGATAACAAGATTTATCCAAACAAATTAATTATTGCCTTTTCTATTAAAATTTGAAAAGCATGAGAACTAATTCAAAGAAAGAACCGAGGGCTAAAACGACAATTTGATTAACCGCACACTCCTTGGGCCATATTTTCAGGGTCTATTCAAGTATTTTAATGGTTCAACTGATTTAATTTCCTTCACTAGAAATTCAATTACACTAAGAGCTAAATTGGATTCTTTTTTTCACTCTTTACTGCTTACTTTATGTATTTATATTTTATATTCATATCCAATATATATGTCGAAACCATTTTTGTAAAAAAGGAAATTGACTTTGGTTTTGAAAACGAAAATAAAACGGGAGTCGCCACCGATCTTTATTAGGTGTGATCGGATCACCTATGTTTTGGTTTACTAAAACAGTGCTTTTGGTCTACGAAATTTGAGAAAATGGGTTCAGGAGTCGGTTACGCACGAGGAAGGGTTAGCACCCTCGTCACGCCCAAAATTGGTACCAAACTGATTAATTAATGTCTTAATGTCGAAAATTTAAAAATATTCAAAAATACAATCCTCTTTTATTTTTTTAAAAATTGAACAAATCAAATTGAATGATAAGACCCTCTTATTTCGAAGAGATAAAATGTAATACTCAGTAAGTTAGGGCACGACATTTTGGACTCCCGAAACTGAGCTTGTCTTTTGACTTTAAAACTCGGATTTAAGTTTGAAGAGCATATTCCGTTATTTGTCTAATGAGAAACCGGAACCCAGTAAGTTAGGGCTCGATTTCTTGAAATTCCAAATACGGGACATTGCCTTTATTTTAAGAAATCTTTTCCCGAGGTAATAAAATGTCACATCCAATACGTTAGGACACAACATCTCAAATTCTCGAGAATTAGTTTTTATTTAACATTCATGTATTTTGTTTTAAAAAGAAAATAATACGTTCTTTAGAATCGATGAGAAAAATCCAAACCCATTAAGCTAGGGCGCGATTTCCTTCAAACTTTAGAACGCAGAGCATTCGCTTCTTTTAAAAATCAGATAAAATATGATATGATCGTAGTAAAATGGAAAATGAAATTTAATGCCAATATGAATAATATAATAAAAATGATGGCAATAATATAGATAACAATATAAAGGCATAAACACAGTAAAAACTAATCAAACGATAATAGGTAAAAAATGATAAATCAATAAACAAATAAATAGAGTAAAAGAAAATGATTGCAAAAACATAAGCCTAAAAGAAAATGATTGCAAAAACATAAGCCTATAGCAAATAAATAATAACAAAAATATAAGCCTATAGCAAATCAATAAAGAAATACTATGTACAATAATTTAAAAATAATAGAATAATAATAATAATAACAAAAATATGAAATAAGAATAAAAAATATAATGGAAATACATTAGTAAACGAATAATAATGATAATAAAGTAGAAAATAATAATAACACATTAATAAGAAAATAATAATCTAATAATAATGATAGAAAATATAATAAATAATAATAGGAAAAGGAATAAAACATAAAAATATGATGATAATATTACTAGTAATAAAAATAATGTAATAAGAATAATAATAATAAACTAAATAATAGTAAAAACAAAAATGAAATAACAATAATAAGAATATTATAAAGTAAAAGTAACATTAATAATAATATTAATATTAATACTATAATTACAAATATAAACGAAGAAGGACCAAGTTGAAATTAGAATAAAATTTGGGGTAAAATTAAATATTACAAAAATGATGAAACACCAATCTAGACTAAGGTGAATGCGTGCAAAATAGCCAGGGACTGATTAGGAAATTATTCCTGAACTTCCCTACGCATAGTTTTACTTTAGGGTGAAAGCAGGTCAAGCATAAAATACTCGGGGTCAAATTTAAAAGAAATAAAAATGGAATAAAGGACTAGATTAAATGAACTAAAAAATGCGGAAGGGCCGGAGAGAGAAATATCCCATTTAATGGGAACGCGCGGATCCCCTTGGCGGAGCGGGTCGGGTTCATTCGAGTCCCCTTAAACGATGCCGTTTTGGCGCTGGTGACCCTTGTTCCAGATAAGTGCCTCAGATTTCATTTTTTATTTTGCAGACCCTTATTTTCAAAAGCACAAAAAAAGCTTCATCTTCTCCCCTCCCTCTTTCATGCCCGACGATTGAACTCCCTGGCATTCCGTCGAACCACTATCGTATTCAGTGGCCGAGGTCGCGCAAAGAGGGGCCTTTGGCCCCGTTTTGGAACCCGTTCAAGTCAAGCCCTGGCTCCCCAACACTCGTGAGAAGAAACCGCCTTTTGGGGTTTCGGCTTAGTCTCGACGACGGAGAGGAGCCTACGACGACGAACCCTGGGGTTCAGGTAAGGTCCCCCCGTCTTTCTTCTTCGATTTAGTTAATAAAAGATTTAAAATAAAATTAAATAAAATAAAAACAGTAAACGATAAAAATCGGAATCAACCTTCAAAGTTCTTTTTTTTTTATTTCTCAGTATTCGTTTTTTGATTTTTTTTAATCCAAAAAATTCCCCCTTTACATTTGGTGTTTTCGGTCTTATATAGCCGAAAAGAATACAAGTTTATTTATTTGTTTTCTTGCTATTTTGCTTTCCTATTTTCTTGCTGCTTCTATTTCTGCTGTTGTTGGCGTGTTGCGTTGCTTTTGTCTTGTTTGCAGGTGCTAGGAGTCAACGGAGCATGTAGAGTCAGGCCTTGGGCGTGGTGCGTGCTGCCATAGCATGTGAAGGCTGCGGCGCTAGGGCTAGGGTTTCATTCCTTTTCTGTTTACTGTTTTGGGCCATTGGGCCATTTTAATTTGGGTTGTTTTATTGATTGGGCCTTTAGTCTGTATTGGGCCCCAGGCAAAATTTGGGCTCTACAGCTGCCCCTCTTTGCTTGTTGTCGTGTAACGGGAACAGAGCAAAGACTTTCAAGAAAGACCAATTTTGCCCGGTCTCGCCAAGTCTTGACTTCTTTGGTGCTCTTTTTCTTCAGGTAGCCTCGTTCTAGTCCACTACATCTTGTTGCTTTGATCCACTCCACCGCTACTTCAGAGAGATAGAACCTGTAGCTTCAATTTGCTCCTATTGCAACTTCGAGGGGATGAGATTTGTTTATTTCTAACTTGCTCCATTGTGACTTCAGGATAAGAATTCAGGGAGAATAGATTCGCAGCCTCCATCTTCTCTATTAGAACTTCAAAGAAATAAGGATTTATCCTCATTGTTAACTCAGGGAGACGGGATTCGTAATCTCAACCTACTCCACAGAAACTTCGAGGAAATAAGAATTCAGGGAGAAGAGATTCGTAGTCTCCATCTTCTCTACTGAAACTTCAAAGAAATAAGGATTGATCCTCATTGTTAACTCAGGGAGACGGGATTTGTAATCTCAACCTATTCCATGGGAACTTCGAGGAAATGAGAATTCAAGGAGAAGAGATTCGTAGTCTCCATCTTCTCTACTGAAACTTCAGAGAAATGAGATTTTTTATCTTCAGTCCGCTCCACTGCATCTTTAGGGATATAAGACTTGCATCTTCAACCTGCTCCACTGTAAACTCAGGGAGACAAGATCTGATGTCTTTGATCTACTCCTGCAACTTCAGGAATGCCCGATCTGCTATCTTCAATCTGCTCCTGGAACTTCAGGATTGCCAGATTTGCTATCTTCAATCTGCTCCACTGTAAACTCAGGGAGACAAGATCTGATGTCTTTGATCTACTCCTGCAACTTCAGGAATGCCCGATCTGCTATCTTCAATCTGCTCCTGGAACTTCAGGATTGCCAGATTTGCTATCTTCAATCTGCTCCTGCAACTTCAGGATTGCCAGATTTGCTATCTTTGATCTGCTCCTGCAACTTCAGGATTGTCAGATCTGCTATTCTTCAATCTGCTCCTGTAACTCCAGGATTGCCAAATTTGCTATCTTTAATCTGATCTACTACAAACTCAGGGAGACAAGATCTGAGGTCTTTGATCTATTCCACTGCTGGTCAGGGAGATAGGGTTGGGGGCTTAAATATGTTCCCTACTGCTTAGGGAGACCAGATCTGTCGTTCGATCTTAGTTCCCTACTGCTTAGCGTGACAAGATCTACAATCTTCGACCTATTCCACTGCTGCTCAGGGAGATAGGGCTGCTGGCTTAAATCTATTCAACTACTGTTTAGGGAGACCAGATTTGCCGTTCGATCTTGGTTTCCTACTGCTTAGGGTGACAAAATCTACAATTTTCGACCTATTCCACTGCTGGTCAGGGAGATAGGGCTGGTGGCTTAAATCTGTTCCACTACTATTTAGGGAGACCAGATTTGTCGTTCGATCTTGGTTTCCTACTGCTTAGGGTGACAAGATCTACAATCTTTGACCTATTCCACTGCTGGTCAGGGAGATAGGGCTGGTGGCTTAAATCTGTTCCACTACTGTTTAGGGAGACCAGATTTGTCGTCCGATCTTGGTTTCCTACTGCTTAGGGTGACAAGATCTACAATCTTTGACCTATTCCACTGCTGGTCAAGGAGATAGAGCTGGTGGCTTAAATCTGTTCCACTACTGTTTAGGGAGACCAGATTAGCTGTCCGATCTTGGTTCCCTACTGCTTAGGGTGACAAGATCTACAATCTTCGACCTATTCCACTACTGGTTAGGGAGATAGAGCCGGTGGCTTAAATCTGTTCCACTACTGTTTAGAGAGACCAGATTTATCGTTCGATCATGGTTTCCTACTGCTTAGGGTGATAAGATCTACAATCTTCGACCTATTCCACTGCTGGTCAGGGAGATAGGGCTGGTGGCTTAAATCCATTCCACTACTGTTTAGGGAGACCAGATTTACCGTCCGATCTTGGTTCCCTACTGCTTAGGGTGACAAAATCTATAATCTTTAACCTATTCCACTGCTGATCGAGGAGATAGAATTGGTATCTTCGATCCGCTTTGCTCAGGAAGGCAAAATCTGATGTCTTCGATCTGCTCCTGCAACTTCAGGATTGCCAGATCTGCTGTCTTCGATCCGCTTTGCTCAGGAAGGCAAGATCTTTGAATTCACCAATGTTACGAGATCGTCCTTTAGGGAACCTGTCCTGTAAAATCAGTTTTATGTGTTTATGCTTATGCAAAATGGTTAGAATGCAATGATTAGAATAAATCTAATGCTCCTAACTAAATGTACTATGGACGACATTTGCATGAATGCAGAATGTCATGAGAATGATTTCTTGCAATGATTGGGATGGAATGATCGGAATGAATCAAATGCTCCTAACTAAATGTGTTTTTTACGAATGCAAAACTTCATGAGAATGATCCCTTTTTTAAATGCTTAGGGTTGTCATCGCTCATTGTTTATTAGGGCTATATCACTGATGTCTTATGCTGCGATTGTAACAACCCGATTTTGACCCTAATCGAAATAGTAGTTTCGAGACCAAAAATCTGAGTCCGAAAAATATTTTAAAACTATTTTGCGTGTTTATTATGTGTGAATTTGCTTGTGTTAAATTTTCGTCTTTTAATTTCGTTGTTTGAGCGTCCGATTAAATAAAAGGGTTTAATCGCGTAAAATGAAAATTTGATGGTTAGTTGTGAAAGTGCTTAATTGTTGTTATCTTTTTAAAAATGGAGGATTTATGTTGCAATTAGTCCATTTTATAAAGTAGTGGACGGCATATTGATTGATATATTGATTGATTTATGACTTTAATATATATTATATTATAAAAGTTAAAATAATTAATAACATATTATATTAACATATAATAAAACATAAAACGGAAAAAGCCATTCTTTCATCCTTGTTGTGACTGAAACAAAGAAAAGAAAAAAGAAAGAAACATATGCTAGGGTATTTGGCCATTGTGGGAGTTGATTAAGGTATGTATCTAGCTTGGTTTTTGATAATTTTTACGTTTTTGAGATCGTTGCTTCAAATACTACAAAGCCCATGTTTTAATTTTTGAATTTAATGAATATTTTCAGTTTTACCATTGATGATAGCTTGTGATTTTTTTGTTTGATGATGAAATGTCAAAGATATGTGAAGGATTAACATGTTTTGTCTTTGAATTTTTGATGAATTTGAGTAATTTGGATTAAATTGCAAAAATAAATTTTTGAAGGACTAAAATGTGAAAAAAATTAAATATATGGACTTGTATAATGCTTGTGAATATTCGGCCTAACTATAGTATGTGTAAATTTTGTGTATTTTGTGTTTTATGCAATAAGGATTAAATTGCAAAAAAGTGTGAAATGTCAGGGGCAAAATGATAATTTGCCTATTTATGTGCTTTTGGATTAAATTGAATGAATATGTGGTTAACTTAGTTAAATTTGAATTTATTTAGCTCAAGAACTGAAGAAAACAAACTTAGATCGGGGAAGTCAAAAGTAGTTGAGTAGTCGATTACGTTCGTCGATATCCGAGGTAAGTTATAGACATATATGTGTTGTTAATTATATATATAAACATGAGATTTTTATGCTGATTTGAAATATGTGAAATTAATGTACAGAAATGATAGTATGAAATATAGCACTAAGTGTGCGAGAAATTAAATGTGACGGCACTAAGTGTGCGATACGTTACAAGGATTTGGCACTAAGTGTGCGAGAAGTTAAATGTGACGGCACTAAGTGTGCGATACATTACAAGGTTTTGGCACTGTGTGCGCGATATCTATATATAGCTTCGGAATGATAGTATGAAATATAGCACTAAGTGTGCGAGAAATTAAATGTGACGGCACTAAGTGTGCGATACGTTACAAGGATTTGGCACTAAGTGTGCGAGAAGTTAAATGTGACGGCACTAAGTGTGCGATACATTACAAGGTTTTGGCACTGTGTGCGCGATATCTATATATAGCTTCGTCTATTCATTTGGCATTGTGTGCGCAAAATCTATATATAGCTTCGGTTATCCATTTGGCACTAAGTGTGTGAGTTCATTGAATGTAAAATATTATCGTATGATATAATGTATCGATCAATAAGGTGACGTGGGAAATGTAATAGATAAGTATGATGAGGTACAGGTACGTACGGAACCTATGTGGTTGTTGAATTTTGTGTATGAGTTTGAAAAATGGTAGAAAAAAATAGGTATTGATTCATGAGTAAGAATTGAATAGTAGAACTTATTGATATTGTTTGAAATAATGTGCTTTTGATGATGTTTAAGAGATTCAACGGGCAATGTGAAGTAAAGACCGAATGTGAAATTGAATCATAGGTTCAGGTATGTGTCAGTTATTTGTTTATATGGAAACAAGGTAAGTTGGTTATTTGAAATGATAAAATGTTAAGTGAATTATGTGATTGAATATCTGAGCATTACTTATTCTGTAACATCCGGGATTTAGGGGTCTCATTTTTTTTAAATTTCGTATCTGTGTGTTGGTATGCTCTGTATGACTGTTTGAGTGTGTTTGGGGCTTCGGGAAACCTTGAGGTTAAGTTTGAGCCTTAGAGAGAATTTTTGGTTCCAAGCTTTTAGGGGAGAGCTAGCGGAGCTAGGCCTTAAGGGATTAAACTTTGTAATTGTGACACAAGGAAAGAGCTAGTGTAGTGGCAAGGGGCGCCACCTCAGGAACATTAGAAGTGGCGTCAGAAGGGAGTTACAAGGGGGAAGGAGTTCAAGCAGCATGGACGACATTTTGGAGTTTATTTTGCATCAAGAGAGGAAGGTAGTGGATTCGGCAAGGGCACTTGAAAGGGGGAGGTTTGAAAGGGTCAAATGTTTTGAATGGTTGGTGGAGAGGATTATTAGGAGTTTGAATCATTCAAACTTGTTTGAATGTGTGAAGGAGAGGAAATTGAGGAGAGAAAGAGGGGATTTGGAGAGGGGAGGAGTGTTGGCCGAATATGGGGTTCTTGGAAGGGGAGTTTCGGTCATGTAAGAGGGGTGTGAGGGGGTGTTTCGGTTTAGGGGGTTAGGTGCCGAATTTAGGTGTTGGTGGTGAGTGTGTTCCTCTTTTGGGTCTTTTCTTTTCTCTAAGCTTTTTGCCGAAAAGGGTGCTAGTCAAGAGTCATTCATCTATTTTCTTTTCTTTTCATATGATCTAAAGCCGAAAGTGAAAGATGCCAATTGTACATTTTCATCCTATCTTCTTTTCTTTCTACTCATTCTTCAAAATACCTCAACCGTACGCACCACACCCTTCCTTTGCAACTTTTTCTCTTCTTTTCTACTTACTAAAGCCGAACCTTACCCCTCTCTCCATCTCTTTTACTCTTTGATAGCCTGAAACATTTACTTCACTTTCAGAAGCCAATCAACTCTTCTTTCTTGTAGCCGAATGAACTTTCTGTTCTTGTGAACCTTAACCGAATCTTACAAATCATCTTCACCCTTCCTTTTTCATCTCTTAAGTTCTCTTGTGGTTCTTATTCTTTGGGAAGCCGAATCTCTCTCTTTCGTGTGGTGATTATTTTCGTCTGTTAATCCCTAGGGGAAGTGCCGTAACTCATCTCCTGGCAAAGCCTCTCAATCGGTTCCTAGTGGTAGTGGTAAGGGGTTCTTTTCTATTTGAATCTTCCTCTTTTTCTCTTTGGTTTACCAAAACCAAAAGCCTAACTCTGTTCTTATGTGTGGCCGAACCTATGAATGGTTTGATTTCGGGTCTTCTGTTTTAAACCAGCGTTAAGGGTGTTAAGGATCTTTCGGAATTCGATCAACTAAGGTAAGAGGGTTATAATGTTCGTTCTGCCGAAGGCCACTTCTTTTGACCACAAGGTTATAAGGCCGATTCTAACATGGGTTTATGTAGGGACTTTGACAATCTTTAAGTGCAAGTAAATAACCTCCGGGTTCTGTCGACTTTGGTAAGGATTTGTTCGATCATAACATTCATTTAGTTTCATTTAAATCTTATTCAATGTTTTCACCGGGTCTTCTGATCAAGATCTTGTTGTATGGATTCGGGTACCAGTCGGGTAAGGGAAGGGGTTAGACACGTAGTCCCTACCCCTAAGTTCAAGAAGCAAGCAATTTCAGCGGTACGGGATTGGCCACCGGGCTGTGGGCCAGCGTCTGAAAGGGACAAGCAGATCGCTGTAATCTCTTCGAGTGAGGACGTTAGGGAGATCGATAGTCTAGTTCTTTAAGTTTTCAGGTGTGTAATTATCACACTGTTCCCTTAGTTGTTTTTAATTAAATATATGTGTTATGCT
Source organism: Gossypium bickii (assembly GCA_025503065.1). Classification (NCBI taxonomy): domain Eukaryota; kingdom Viridiplantae; phylum Streptophyta; class Magnoliopsida; order Malvales; family Malvaceae; genus Gossypium; species Gossypium bickii. The sequence continues at coordinate 12,571,394 of CP106709.1, forward strand.
TGGAAGCCGAAATAGCGACAGTGGTGGTGTTATTACCTACGTTGGGTAATCGGTAAATCAGGTTAGTATACTACCTACATTAAAAGTTGAGGATAAACGGTTGTGGATGTATGTAAGCATGTTGTATATATATTTATGGATGTTTTCATGTTCTAACATATTGCCATCTTCCATATTATGTTGCTTGTGCATGGGTTTCGGGATATGATGATTAAAAGGGAAGTGTATATATATGTGGGTGACTCTGTCACGATTAATGATGGCCTCAGGCCTCAATGTGGATTTTGTGATTTAATCACGTGTGGATTCAGTGGCTAGACCACTTAAGTGGACTTTGAGCAGTGTGTGTCTCATCAAAGCATAGCGCCAAAGAGGTGTGTAGCAGATGGAGGGTTGATTGTAGAAATCCCCCGGTGTGTATGAGGATGGATGTACGGGTGGTGTGTAGCGGATGGATACTAGGTTGGGTTGGGCTATTACATTGCATATCTGTGCATGGCATGATGATTTGGCGTGGATTTGGGGCTAAGCCCATTCGTAGAACTGTATATATAATTGCACATTGAGTCTGGTGACTCACCCTATCTTTTTCCAAAACAATGCAGGTAACTTATAATTCATTGGACCGGGCTGGAGTGGACTCGAGGTGGCCATGCAGAAGTTGTTTTCATTAACTTTATTTTAAACTGCTAGTTGCTACTTTGGGATATTTTTGTTATGTAATAAGGCCACTTTAAATATTCTGGGATTTTATGGTTTTAAGTTGGATTTGCTAGTAAACAAGTATCTAAAATGTGACTTTAAAATATTTTCAACATGGAAGTCAAAATGAAGCTTTCAAACTTGGATTCCTTAAAAACAACCTTTTTCTCTCAATACCAGCACACATAACGAACTGAACTTTACATAACTTGGAAATTTTCATTCATCGGCGAACTACTATTTTTAACGATGACCCCCTTAAAGCGAAAGGTTTTTTAAACTTACAGTTTAATTTCACATTCAAAACAAAAATTCGTTTTCACCTCTTTCCCAGTAACATTTTGGATTCGGCCTTGGTGTTCGGGCCGGGCTTGGGGTGTTACAATTTGGTATCAGAGCCCAGATTTTAAACTCGGCCTTGAGCTTTGAGGCCCGTAACGTTTTTGAATTTTGTATTTAAAATTAGTTTAAAAGAAAATTTTCATGAAATGGTCTTGTGGAAGGATGGCACTCAAGTTCCCGGCCCAGGTTCACCAGGTAAGTTCTCTAACTGTTAAATGAATTGTATGAGGTGGTTATATGATGCATTATTGTGGACCTTAGAATTTAGAATATTTACTGTAGAGATAGAAACCTTTAGGGATGTATGTGTTTTATGAAAGAACAACTTAAAAATTCTGTATCATAAAACTATCCGTTACTAAACAAGTGGAAAGATTTGCTGACTCATAAAATTTATAACCAGAGTGGGGCAGAACGTTAGCTATGAGTACTAGGGGACGTGGACGTAATGCGCGTGGACGGGGCAGAGGTAGGATTGCTGTGTCGGAACCAGTAGAGTCCGGTCATGGGTCAAGAAACGAGATGCCGCTGCCGTCAGCCGCAAAAGCAGAATTTCTGGATCAAACGGGTGGAGATGATGCAGTGTCCCAGGCAATGCTGTGGATTTTGGAAAGAGTTGCGGGGGCAGGCATGGGTAATGGGGCTCGAAAATCTGTTTCTGAGCGACTTCGAGCGAATGGAGCCGAAATATTTAGGGGTGTCTCTGGGGTAGCTCCAAACGTGGCTGAGTATTGGCTAAAGGCGGTCGAAAGAATTATGGATGACTTGGATTGCACAGCTGAGGAGAAGCTGAAAGGCGCAGTTTCTCTACTTGGGGATGAGGCCTACCAGTGGTGGCTCACCGTCAGAGAGGGTAACCCGGCAGATCGGGTAGATTGGGATTTCTTTAAGATAAAGTTTCAAAGGAAGTACGTTGGGGCCAGTTACGTGGATTCTCAGAGGAAGGCATTCCTGAATTTAGTGCAATGGGGTAAATCGATAGCTGAGTATGAGGCAGAATTTTTGCGGCTAAGCCGGTACGCCCGAGGGATTGTCGCAACCGACTACGAGCGCTGTGTGAGTTTTGAGGATGGGCTGCGGGATGAGCTGCGAGTGTTGATAGCTCCTCAGGGGAAGAGGGACTTTGCTATTTTGGTGGAAAAAGATAAGATAGCTGAGGAGGTTAAGCGAACCGAGAGGCAAAATAGGGACAAGGATAGAGGCAGGAATAAGAGAAGTTATGGACCATCAGGATCATCGGGAGGATTTCAGAAAAAGCCTAGGGTTGATGGACCTGTTCGTGATACTACGCCGGCTGTTGTGAGGCAATTCCATCAGTGTGCTCAGTGTGGGTAGTCACATGCAGGGGAGTGTTGGGGAAGAAGTAAGGAGTGTTTCAAGTGTGGGTCAAAGGATCACTTGATTAAGAATTGTCCGCAAGACTTGACCAGGGCTCGGATGGTAGGTTAGGGGTACATGCAGCCAGGAAGGGGTGGTCAGCAGATACCGAAAGGTCGTGGTCCAAACCGATGAGGGAATGGTTATCATCCTAGAAAGGCTAATGTTAAAAGACTACAAGCTAGTAATTGGCTATCATCCTACGAGCTAGTAATTGGCTAAAAGACTAATGTTGTTGTTAAAAGACTACGAGCTAGTAATTGGCTATCATCCTAGAAAGGCTAATGTTGTTGTTGATGCTTTAAGTAGAAAATCATTATTTACTTTGTGCGCAATGAATGCATATATGGTTATATCTGATGATGGTTTGATAATAGTCAAATTAAAAGCAAGACTGTTATTTGTTCAACAAATTTGTGATGCCCAGAAAGTTTATAATGATTTGTTAGCAAATCGAGCTCAGTGTGAAACAAATGTTGAATCTGAATTTTGAGTAGATGAAAATGGTTGTTTGAGGTTTAGAAACCGAATATGAGTTCCAAAGAATTCAGAGTTGATTCAAATGATTTTGAATGAAGCTCACAGCAGTAGGTTATCTATTCATCCGGGTAGTACGAAAATGTATAATGATTTGAAAAAGTTATATTAGTGGCCTGGTATGAAACGAGACATATCTGATTTTGTTTTGAAATGCCTAGTTTGTCAGCAAGTGAAAGCCGAACATTAGGTACCTTTTGGGTTACTTCAGCCAATTGTGATACCTGAGTGGAAATAGGACAGAGTCATGATGGATTTTGTATATGGTCTACCGTTGACACCGAGCAAGAAAGATGCAATCTGGGTTATTGTGGATAGATAGACCAAATTTGCTCATTTTTTTCTGAGACCCGAGGTTCACATCACGGTTTTAGAAGAAACTGAAAGATGCTTTAGGTACGAAACTACATTTTAGCACAGCTTTCCATCCGCAAACAGATGGTCAGTCCAAACAAATCATTCAGATACTTGAGGATATGTTAAGATGTTGCATCCTTGAGTTCGAAGTGTAAATAAGATACACGGGGTTGACTTGATCAAAGAAACTGAACAGAAAGTGATAGTGATCCGAGATAGCTTGAAAACTGCATCAAATCGTCAAAAGTCATGTGCAGAATTGAAACGTAAGGATATTGAATGTCAGATCAGAGATCAAGTATTTTTGGAAGTTTCACCATGGAAGAAAATACTCAGATTTAGTGGTAAAGGCAAGTTGAGTCCGAGATTAATTGGACCATATGAGATCATAGAGCGTTATCCAAACCTATTCACCGGCAAGATTTCCGGGGACGAAAATCCTTAAGGGGGGAGGGTTGTAACAACCCGATTTTGACCTAATCGGAATAGTAGTTTCGAGACCAAAAATTTGAGTCCAAAAAATATTTTAAAACTATTTTGCATGTTTATTGTGTGTGAATTTGCTTGTGTTAAATTTTCGTCTTTTAATTTCGTTGTTTAAGTGTCCGATTAAATAAAAGGGTTTAATCGCGTAAAATGAAAATTTGATGGTTAGTTGTGAAAGTGCTTAACTGTTGTTGTCTTTTTAAAAATGGAGGATTTATGTTACAATTAGTCCATTTTATAAAGTAGTGGACGAAATATCGATTGATATATTGATTGATATATGACTCTAATATATATTATATTATATTATAAAAGTTAAAATAATTAATAACATATTATATTAACATATAATAAAACATAAAATGGAAAAAGCCATTCTTTCATCCTTGTTGTGACAGAAACAAAGAAAAGAAAAAATAAAGAAACATAAGCTAGGGTATTCGGCCATTGTGGGAGTTGATTAAGGTATGTATCTAGCTCGGTTTTTGATAATTTTTATGTTTTTGAGATTGTTGCTTCGAATACTACAAAGCCCGTGTTTTAATTTTTGAATTTGATGAATATTTTCAGTTTTACCATTGATGATAGCTTGTGATTTTTGTTGTTTGATGATGAAATATCAAAGATATGTGAAGGATTAACATGTTTTGTCTTTGAATTTTTGATGAATTTGAGTAATTTGGATTAAATTGCAAAAATAAATTTTTGAAGGATTAAAATGTGAAAAAAATGAAATATATGGACTTGTATAATGCTTGTGAATACTCGACCTAACTATAGTATGTGTAAATTTTGTGTATTTTGTGTTTTATGCAATAAGGATTAAATTGCAAAAAGTGTGAAATGTCAGGGGCAAAATGATAATTTGCCTATTTATGTGCTTTTGGATTAAATTAAATGAATATGTGGTTAAATTAGTTAAATTTGTTAAATTTGAATTTATTTAGATCAAGAATTGAAGAAAACGAACTTAGATCGGGGAAGTCAAAAGTAGTTGAGTAGTCGATTACGTTCGTCGATATCCGAGGTAAGTTATAAACATATGTGTTGTTAATTATATATAAACATGAGATTTATATGCTGATTTGAAATATGCGAAATTAATGTACAGAAATGATAGTATGAAATATAGCACTAAGTGTGCGAGAAATTAAATGTGACGGCACTAAGTGTGTGATACGTTACAAGGATTTGGCACTAAGTGTGCGAGAAGTTAAATGTGACGACACTAAGTGTGCGATATGTTACAAGGTTTTGGCACTGTGTGTGTGATATCTATATATAGCTTCGGCTATTCATTTGGCATTGTGTGCGCAAAATCTATATATAGCTTCGGTTATCCATTTGGCACTAAGTGTGCGAGTTCATTGAATGTAAAATATTATCGTATGATATAATGTATCGATCAATAAGGTGACGTGGGAAATGTAATAGATAAGTATGATGAGGTACAGGTACGTACGGAACCTATGTGGTTGTTGACTTTTGTGTATGAGTTTGAAAAATGGTAGAAAAAATAGGTATTGATTCATGAGTAAGAATTGAATAGTAGAACTTATTGATATTGTTTGAAATAATGTGCTTTTGATGATGTTTAAGAGATTCAATGGGCAATGTGAAGTAAAGACCGACTGGTAAATTGAATCATAGGTTCAGGTATGTGTCAGTTATTTGTTTATATGGAAACAAGGTAAGTTGGTTATTTCAAATAATAAAATGTCAAGTGAATTATGTGATTGAATATGTGAGCATTATTTATTCGGCCTTGTAAAGCTAATTTGTGTATTCGGCTATATAATATTCATGTGTGTGGAAGTAAAATGTGATCTTGGTACTAAATGATAATTGTGCTTAATATTTTGGGGTAATCGGTCTTGTTAACCTAATGTTATTATGCAAATGTTTATATATTTGTTTTTGCTTATAACTTACTAAGCTCAAATAGCTTACTGTGTGTGTACTTGTTTATCTCTGTTTATAGATTTTGGAGTCTCGATACGAGCTCGAGGATAGTCAGCAAAGCTTATCACACTATCGACGGTTTCTTTCGGTATTTTACTAAGTTGAATTTGGGCTTATGGCATGTATAACATAGATAGAATGTTTGATATTGAAACATGTATATATATATATATATAGCCATGCGAAAATGGCTTAATCACTATGTTTAAGTTCAGTTTTATGTGTTCTTGGTTAAGTGCTTTATGTGTTTGGTTTTAGCAATTTGGCCTTGGCTTATTATATGTGAAACATAGTTGCTATGTTTATGTTTGTGTGTATGATCTCGGTTAAGTTGAGTTTATATGTAACTTGGTTGATATGCTTTGTTAATGAGTGCTTGAATTAAGCCATGTTTAATGATAGGTATAAGTCTTGAGGTGCGGATTTGAAAATATAAGTGAGATGCTAAGTATTTTATTGATGGAATATTCATTAAATTAGGTTATATGATATGTAATAATTTATGCATGTTCGGCCTTATGGGTTGTTACAAAATCGGTTATAATGTGCTTGTATATTCAGATATGTGATGAATTTAAAATAGCTAAATATGTGGTTTGGTTGTGTTGTATGTTCCGTTAAACTGTTTAATTATTTAGGGTCGGTTTATAAAGGCATGAATGTATATGTTTTGATTGTTATAAAACGAAAATGAAATAAATAAGTTTGGTATGAAGTTCAAATTGTATATGTGTGGTTAGTTTAGTAATTGGTTTATAATGGCATATCGATGAAATGAAGTTGATGTGGTTTATTAATGTTTGAGGTTTAGTTTCTTTGATAATGTAAATGTATTTGTATATATATATATATATGAATATGGCATTGGAACTATAATGATGAGCATGATATTTGGTTTATAGTATATTTATCTAAATGTATATTTTATGTATTGAATGTTATATAGAATGACCAAATAAGAAACAATTCAGCTTGATTGTGTGAATGAAATTTTAGCACATATTAAAGCATATAAATTGGCATGTGAACTATGTGTATTTGTAGTTGTTATTTGGGCTTAAAATGGCTTAAAATATCAAGGTCATATGCGCATGGTTTTGGTAATTAGGAAAGAAGTAAGTTTAGATTTAAAGTATGTTAGTTTAAATGAAATCAATGCCGCATAAATGAGTGATACCTAAATTGAGTTATGGATCATTTTGTTTGGATGTGAATGCGTATTATGTTTGTTATTAACCATTAATATATTCGGCCATAATTTATGATAACCAAAATTTGCATTTTATGGTTGATAATTGATTTTAATATGTGAACATGCTTAGATTATAAAATGTGAGGTGTAATAATTAGCTTTTGATGAATTTTTATTATATGTTTGGTATATGATGTGTAATGAATTTTATATATATATTTGTATCTGAATAATTTTTAAAATATGCCAATGAAAGTAATACAGTAGATTTAAGTTCAAAAGTATTAAGATAAGTGTTCTGATGAGTTTTGAATTACGAAGCTGGATTTGTAATAAATGACTGTTTTGATCTGTGCTATGTTAGGTAATGCCTCGTAACCCTAATCCGGCGGCGGATATGTGTTAAGGGTGTTACAGCGATATTGTTCGGCTAGTATTCTTGACAGAAAACCCGAGGAAACAATTATATCTTGCTCAACAGATTTGCCCCACTGTAACTTTAGGATTCATCTTATCGCGACTTAGGGGTATAGGATCTGAACCTTTTCCCATCCATCCCACTGCGGCTTCAAAATATTGGATTTGTTTCTTCTTCAATCCATCCCATTTCTATTCAAAGGTATAGGATCTGTATCAGTTTCAATCCAACCGGCTACCAATCAAAGGTATCGGCTGATCACTCCCCGGGAAACCTGACCAAATGTGAATGCATGTTATTTGCATGGATGCAGAATATCATTTTTTTAGAAAGATCCTCCTTTTACGCTTGGGTTAACATTTCCCATTTTCCGTCAGGATTGTATCACCAATCATTTTTAACAAAAAATCTAAGGAGATAGCCTCAGTTTAGACTCTTCCTTAAACTTGATGGGTTTTAAACAATATTCCTATTTCAAGTTCTTGTATTATTCAAAAGTTTTCTGAGTAATATGCGAAACTCATTTTATGAAAATATTATTAGTCCACTAGTCGTTATTTCAATGCAAAATGCTTGAAAAAGATCATAACCATGGACAAGAAGGAAATTAAACATGAGCATAGCTCGGAACAAATAAGTTAAACAAAGATAGCAATCGCAATCAAGGAGGAAATTTATTGTGAACATATTTTGAAAAGGATAATATAATCACAAATAATAATATTCAAATGGAAACTAGGTGCCCCAGATATCGCAGCATGAGCTTCTCTGTCTCAATTCTTGAGGAACATTTTAAGCTCAATATGTGTTTAGGGGATCCATAGTACTTTGTCGATGCCCCAAGACGTAGCATACTTCTTCACTGTTAATTCAAGTATAGCAAGACTACTGTATGCCTCATTTTTTATCAAAATTTGAGCTGCCCTTTTCAGGTTTTCAACTCAAATCCCCTTTGGTCTCAAGGCGCCCTTTGCGGGTTTTCACCTTGGCCTCTCCTTTTAGACAGAAATTTGAATTCACCGGCTTGAGCATGTCTTTGCCATCCATTTTGGTCAAACTTTCCAGAATAGACTTTTTCACTACATAAAGTCTTTTCTAGTTTGGCCTCCATTTTTCTCTGAAATCCTTTTGTACATGAAGGATCTTTTCAATATCAGGTTCCCATTTGGGAATTTTCTAGGATGAACCTCTTTGTCGTAAACCCGCATTATCTGATCGTAACGGATAGCTATTAACTTTTCCTCACAAATTTGATTGATCATATCAGGATTGGATCCATTCTGCCTCATCTAACTTCAGTTCTGATAAAACTTGGAACAAAAGAACTTCGACTTCAATGGGTGAAACCCATGAGAAATGTTCTGCCCCGTTGATAAGCATAGAGGGTAACTAGTAACTTCTATGTGCCAATCTTTACAAGTCTCAGTTTTTTTTTTTTTTTGCCTTTGCTGCAAGATATATGGCACCTGATCTTTGAATAGACCGCAGACTTTGGACATTGTGCGGTTAAATGTGATCTTTTTTTTTGACATTTTTTTTTGTCAGTATTATTTTTTTATTTATTTTTTATGACTATCGACTTTGTAATATTGGCATATGAAGCAACCTTCATCCTCTTAGTGAAGAAATTAGCACCCACGAAGATGAATAGGTGTCGACTAAATGCTCTTAACGAGATCGGCCTCATAACCTCTATGTCACACATGTGGACTAAATGGAGGAGGCACATAAGTCCTATCTTTCTTAATTTGTCACTTGATGCAATTTCCCTTTCTGGGTAGACCAGTTGCCTGAACCTCTTAATTAGCCTGGCCATTGTAGAACCATTAACATGGGTTCCGACCTTAGCAACATCCCCACGTTTCAGTAGTCTGGCGTGCCTTGATATGATCGTGCGAAAACATATTGAATTCTTGAAAATAGCTCGATGATGTCTCACCTTGTGGTGAATTAGGCTTCGATATTTGCCCCTTCTTAATCTCGCAAAGTCCACTGACCTTTTACAAGGTAGAGTCTATTTTCATCTTGTTCTACCATCCTTAACAAATCAAAAGATAGCTACGATCTCTGTCATCTTCAAAGTCCTTAGATCCCTAAGGCCCATATCTCATTCAAAAAGGGAGTCAGTAACAATGTCGCTCATGTCATTGATATTTGGGTACCTATTGTAAATACGAAGGCAAATTCCAAAGAATAAATGATTCTAAGGATGATTATTTATATGGTATGGTCATGAATAAAGAATGAAAGAATATTCTAAAACACAAAAGAATGTACAGTATGATATGTAGAGAATGAAAATATTTACTCAAGAAAATGCATTTTATTGAAATAAAAATTCTGGACACAAGTCTATTTCACAAAATGACTCTTATTACTTCTAGGCTGAAAGCAATAAGCATGTTTTGAATGTTACTCTGAATTAGCCTTAAAAATACATGTCTCTTCCACAGTCCTATTGTTCAAAACACTCCCAAGTATATAAGGGCCGATGTTTGGAAAACTTTTTATTCCTTGGTTCACTCTTTAGATATGCCATTGATGTTCTGACTTCCCGATTTCTAGGCTTCTAATGGCTTCTTTAAGGAATCGCAACTCTCTTGCCCCCTCCTTTAATTATTGTAACTCATTGCTCCGGTCGACTCATCGAACTTCAAAACCCCTATTTTAATAAGCTTCTCAACCAATTTCTTAAATGCAATGCAGTTATCAATTGAATGACCCGTTATTCCCGCGTGATACTCGCATTGAGCATTCGAATCATACCATTTAGGGTATAGGGGTTGCATTGGTTCCATGTAATGAGGAGCCACCATATGTGCATCAAATAGGCTTTGATACAACTCCCTATATGTCATTGGAATTGGCGTAAATTGGAGTTGCCTGACACTGGATTCTTGTTTTGATGAGCCCTGATGACCAGTGGTCACACCCCTCGGTTGACCTGCAGTGACCGATTTGGAACGTTTGTTCAAGCTGTTCACTTCATTTTCCCTATTTCTCGGGGTTAATCTTTTGACACCTTCTCCTGCCTCTATCCTTCCACTTTTTATGGCTGGACTTGGATGGCAACCTCTCTCCATCGCTGCGCATACTGTCTAAAACTTTCATTCGCTCTTTTCTCCATGTTTTGAAGAGTAATTCTATCAGGAGTCATGTCTATCATATGACTGTACTGTTTCATGAACGCTTGGGCTAAATCTCTCCATTAACTAATTCTGTCATGACTCAACTGGTTATACCATTTGGCTACTGCTCCCACCAAGCTATCTTGGAAGCAATGGATCAATAGTTGGTCATTATTAACGTACCCCATCATTCTTCTACAAAACATAGTGATGTGAGCCTCGGGGTAACTCGTCCCATTATATTTCTCAAATTCAGGCATTTTCAATTTGTATGGGAGCACCAAGTTTGGGACCAAGCTTAAATCCTTGGCATCGATTTCATAACAGCTATAAGCGCTTTCTATCGCTTTAAACTTTTCCTTCAACCATTTACATCTATCTTCTAGCTGCTTTGGCAGTTCTGCTTTTTGTCCTCTCTCTTTTAGCTATTTCATCCAAATCAAGGACATTAGTAATGATTGGATTATCTCCTGAACCTGAGCCAATTTGGAGGTTCACTGAAGTGCCCGCTTGAAATTGTTGAGGCCAGATCATGACAGATAGCCTTTCAGGTCAAGTTTGCACATGTGGTGGAGTAAAACCAAAAGGAAATTGAAGATACTCAGTATTCTCCCCAACATTTACGATGGGGTTTTTTCCTTTATCCATAAGCCCCTTCAACAGCTGCGTCATCTGAGTCATCATATTTCCCTGAGCTTCCATCATTTTGTCCATCATATCCTGCTGAATCTTAACAAGCTGCTCTTGCATTTGCTGTTGAAATTTATCTCGCATCTCCCTTTGGAGTTGTTCAAGTTTTTCTAATCTCTGATCCATGTCTTTCGTCCTGGTTAGAGTATCGTAAGGATGTTTGGTGTCCAGGTTAATGCTGAAATAATTTTTATTTAATTAGAAACTTTTTACAAATTGTAATGCATATGATGCGATGTAATGCAAATGCATGAAATGTAATGCAAATGCATGGAATGAAAGCAAAAAGAAAGAGAGGCGTTGATTATGAATTCAATTCCATTAGAAGAACTTTTCTAGAAAATACATTTCTTTACATAAAACGGTTGCATATACGGCTTTGTCCTCATAGTCCAGGTGAAAACACCAATCCTCTTCTTCGTATCTGGATGTTATGGTCGTGTCCCGTGAACTTTCCCAATAGATGCCTCTTCTAGCTCCTTGTTGCTTGGTCCAGGTCGTACCTCTTCACTCACTTATCCTCCGCGATGTTCATAAGCTTCTTTTAGAAAATGGAGACATGATGACTCTCGAATAATCCTTGTCGACTTGAATCCTCGGGCAAAGTCTTGTATTCTTCTGTGGGCTATCAGCCCTCTCTCGTTGTTTACCTGGACTATGTTCAAACGACCGTATTATAATCCACTTTATCAAGTAACACATTTCCTTATGACAAACTCTTCTATTTAGCAATCGAATATGAATCAACACCTCATTTCTAAGATGATACGATGCAATGCAATGCAATGCAATGCAATCATAAACAACAGAAAACACGTTAGTACAAGAAAAAATAAACAAACAAAATATATTACCTAAATGGGTGACCGCTAAGGTTTGGCACGACTCTACCTAAGGTGGGCTCTTAAGTCTTGCTATATGAGGTCCGGTTCTAAAGAGAGGTACCCGAACCAGCAGATTCCTCGATCCTCACCCATTACAGGCTCATACGAACCAAGTTCAGTTCAGGGGAATACATTTCCCTATGGCCATGCGGAGATGAAAATCTCACAAAGCACAAAGGTACGGATGTACTCCGGAAGCAATCCACTAGCCCATGCGGAGGTGAAAACCTCACGAAGGCGTAGTTTCTTATTCCCACTTAAGAGGGTAAAAATCAGACGATTATGCAATATGATGCGCAGAAGTGAACTAAGTGTGATGAAAATGCCATTCAACCAAAACAAAACAAGTCAATATTTTACACACAGCTTAAAGCAAGCAAGAAATAAAGCACCTACTCGAGTAACCACTAGGGTTTGGCGTGGCTCTACCTAAGGTGGGCTTTTAAGGTTTTCTATATGCAGTTCGATTCTAAAGTTGAGGTACCTAAACTAGCAGATTCCTCGATATTCACCCATTATAGGCTCATATGGATCAAGTTCGGTTCAGGGGGACACATTTCCCTATGGCTGCACGGAGGTGAAAACCTCACGAAGACATAGGTATGGATATATCCCGAAAATCAACTATCCTGCACGGAGGTGAAAACCTCACGAAGGAGCAGCTTCTCACTCCCACTTAAAATGGTGTGACCAAGCGGTCATGCAATATGATGCAAAAGTATTTTACAAGACTCAAACCAACAGTAATCATATGCCACAAACAAATGCAAATGAAAGGATCGTAATTTTTCGAATCAAATTTTCAATTTTCGACAACAAGACAGAAAACAATTAATTTTACGACTCGACTCTCTAAAATGTCCCCAGCGGAGTCACCTATTTTTAAAAATCAGATAATTTTAGAACACAGAGCATTCGCTTATTTTAGAACACAGAGTATTCGCTTATTTTAAAAATCAGATAAAATATGATATGATCGTAGTAAAATGGAAAATGAAATTTAATTCCAATATGAATAATAGAATAAAAATGATGGCAATAATATAGATAACAATATAAAGGCATAAATACAGTAAAAACTAACCAAACGATAATAGGTAAAAAATGATAAATCAATAAACAAATAAATAGAGTAAAAGAAAATGATTGCAAAAACATAAGCCTATAGCAAATAAATAAAGAAATACTATGTACAATAGTTTAAAAATAATAGAATAATAATAATAATAACAAAAATATGAAATAATAATAAAAATATAATGGAAATACATTAGTAAACGAATAATAATGATAATAAAGTAGAAAATAATAATAATACATTAATAAGAAAATAATAATCTAATAATAATGATAGAAAATATAATAAATAATAATAGGAAAAGGAATAAAACATAAAAATATGATAATAATATTACTAGTAATAAAAATAATGTAATAAGAATAAGAATAATAAACTAAATAATAGTAAAAACAAAAATGAAATAACAATAATAAGAATATTATAAAGTAAAAGTAACATTAATAATAATATTAATATTAATATTAATAATAATACTATAATTACAAATATAAACGAAGAAGGACCAAGTTGAAATTAGAATAAAATTTGGGGTAAAATTAAATATTACAAAAATGATGAAACACTAATCTGGACTGAGGTGAATGCGTGCAAAATAGCCAGGGACTGATTAGGAAATTATTCCTGAACTTCCCTACGCATCGTTTTACTTAGGACTGAAACGGGTCAAACGCAAAATACTCGGGGTCAAATTTAAAAGAAATAAAAATGGAATAAAGGACTAAATTAAATGAACTAAAAAATGCGGAAGGGCCGGAGAGAGAAATATCCCATTTAATGGGAACGCGCGGATCCCCTTGGCGGAGCGGGTCGGGTTCATTCGGGTCCCCTTAAATGACGCCGTTTTGGCGCTGGTGACCCTTGGCGAAACGATACCGTTTCGTGTTCCAGATAAGTGCCTCAGATTTCATTTTTTATTTTGCAGACCCTTATTTTCAAAAGCACAAAAAAAGCTTCATCTTCTCCCCTCCCTCTTTCATGCCCGACGGTTGAACTCCCTGGCGTTCAGTCGAACCACCATCGTATTCGGTGGCCGAGGTCGCGCAGAGAGGGGCCTTTGGCCCCGTTTCGAAACCCATTCAAGTCAAGCCCAGGCTCCCCAACACTCGTGAGAAGAAACCCCCTTTTGGGGTTTCGGCTTAGTCTCGACGACGGAGAGGAGCCTACGACAACGAACCGGGGTTGGGTAAGTTCCCCATCTTCCTTCTTCGATTTAGTTAATAAAAGATTTAAAATAAAATAAATAAAATAAAAACAATAAACGATAAAAATCGAAATCAACCTTCAAAGTTCTTTTGTTTTTGATTTCTTAGTATTCGTTTTTTGATTTTTTTTTTTTAATCCGAAAAATTCCCCCCTTTACATTTGGTGTTTTCGGTCTTATATAGCCGAAAAGAATACAAGTTTATTGATTTGTCTTCTTGCTATTTTGCTTTCCTATTTTCTTGATGCTTCTGTTTCTGCTGTTGTTGGCGTGTTGCGTTGCTTCTGTCTTGTTTGCAGGTGCTAGGAGTCAACAGAGCGGGTAGAGTCAGGCCTTGGGCGTGGTGCGCGCTGGCATAGCATGTGAAGGCTGCAGTGCTAGGGCTAGGGTTTCATTCCTTTTCTGTTTACTGTTTTGGGCCATTGGGTCATTTTAATTTGGGTTGTTTTATTGATTGGGCCTTTAGTCTGTATTGGGCCCCGGGCAAAATTTGGGCTCTACTCTATATATATATATATATATAAATAAAATTAAACATAAAAGAAGGGTGTAAATAGAGAAAGAAGCTAATATAGTCAGTCCACAGCCACAGCCAGTACTGACATTTTCATTAGGCTCATAAAAGATAAACTACCAAATTTCGTGCCTTTCAAAGTAATTGAAGGCAATTCATATATTCCCGAAAATACAAAATATTTAGAGGGGAGATAACCAAAAAAGAAAAGGAAAACAATTGGCCTCAAAGAGAGGCATATGATACGCCTAACAAATACTTCAACGCACAGTTATTTAAATGATTTAAGACGAATTTCCTCTGGATCACCTTCGATATAAAGGACGATGTCCGACCTCGGATATGCCTCTCACTTGGCACTTGCAAGTTGGGTGCGGAGCAGCTTGGCAGCTGCAACCATGTTGTTCAGGGCTGGCTTCACCTCGGCATACTTGCGAGTCTTGAGACCACAGTCTGGGTTAACCCACAAGATGTTGGTCTCAAGCACAGCAAGCATCTTGTTAATTCGGTCAGCAATCTCTTCGGTTGATGGTATTCTGGGAGAGTGGATGTCATAGACACCAGGGCCGATTCCAGCACCATACTTCACTCCTTCACGGAATACTGAAAGGAGCTTTTCATCTGAACGTGAGTTCTCGATGGTTATGACATCAGCATCCATGTCGATAATTGAGTGGATGATGTCATTGAAGTTGGAGTAGCACATATGAGTGTGGATCTGTTGGATAAACACAACACCAATTAGAGGGTGTGCAGATACGAAAGCTTTCCCGACGTGAAAAGAGTGAAGCAATATACAAACCTGAGTAGTGTCCTGGACACCGCAGTTGGTGATTCTGAAGGAGTGGACAGCCCATTTCAAGTAGAAGGCATGCTCCGACTTTCTAAGAGGCAACCCCTCTCTCAAAGCAGCCTCGTCAATTTGGATAACATTGATACCGGCCTTCTCAAGATCCTCCACTTCGTCCTTGATGGCCAAGGCAATCTGGTAGCAAGTCTCAAACCTAGAAAATTCACAAATCATTGAATGTCAAAAGATACTCATATTGCAAAGCAAAAATTGCTCGTAGAAATGCAAATTTTGTAGTTTTTTCCCCTATAAGCTTCTCGTGCATACCGGGGCTGATCATTTCTGACAAAGGACCAGTTGAGGATGGTAACGGGCCCAGTAAGCATTCCCTTCATTGGGCGTGCAGTCATGCTTTGTGCAGTAGATGACCAGAAAACAGTCATTGGCTTGGGGCGACTAACATCACCGTAGATGATTGGTGGCTTGACACATCGAGATCCGTAAGATTGCACCCATCCATTAACAGTGAATGCAAAACCAGACAACTGCTCACCAAAGTACTCAACCATATCGTTTCTCTGCATGGTTATAGGTAATAGTTGAGTATGCTTGCCAAGAAGTAAATGAAAAGACCAAAAGGAGAAGGTACACTCACCTCAGGCTCTCCATGAACCAAGACATCAATGTCAAGCTCTTCCTGAAGGTCAACAACCTTCTTAATTTCCTCCTTAATGGCTTTAATGTAATCATCCTCAGAGATCCTGGAATGAGAGACTACTAGTTAAAAGACTCGTAGTATTGTCATTTTACATAAAGATATCACTGAAAATTTCCTGATTAACTCACTTGTTAGCCTTGAATTCACGACGAACTCTCCTGAGCTCCAAGGTTTGAGGGAAGGATCCAATGGTTGTGGTGGGGAGGATTGGAAGGTTAAGCTTTTTCTGCTGGGCATCGAGTCTAGAACTAACATTAGTTGCACGACGGTGATCAGAGCCCTTCAAAGCAGCAGCCTGGAAATGCAAGCAGAGAACATAACAAGGTAAGCAAAGAGAGATTTTCACAACAAAAAAAGATTACTGCAGAGAAGTCACATGAAAGAAAATCAGAAATTTAGTTTATTGAAACACTTACAGCCTTTTGAACAGCCTCGTTAGTCACTCTTGGGGAGGACTTCCTTGAAGCCTGAGCAGCAGCATTGGCAGAGAAGAAGGCCTAAAAATAGATGAAATAATTAGAAAGTGACTTGGTATATTCCAAATATGGAGAAGCACCAAAAGGTCAACCCCAAAGGCATAAGACCCATATCAAGATGCTATCCTAGTTCATAGAAAACCAGAAATAAACAAGTGGCAAGATTTAATGGGATACCTCATCCTTCTGACCAGCCAATGCCTTGGCAAGTGCATTGACTTCAACAACTTTCTGGGCAGCAAATGCGAGCCACGATTTGATTTCATCGTCTAGCTTAGTCTCATTCACTAGATCAACAGCAGTGTGGAGAAGCGAGCAGGATGTGGACACCACCAGGTTTTCTGTACATCAGAAAGTGATTCATAAACATCAGTTATAACAAATAACAAAATTGTCATGCTTGCAAATTATAAGCCATCAAAAGCAAATAAAAATAGCATACCTTTGCCAACAACAGCCTCAAGCTCCTTCAAAGTGCTGAGAGAAGCAGCAAGATCATTGGCCCAAATGTTCCTTCCGTCCACAACTCCAGCAAAGAGGTACTTGCCCTTAGGGAAATTGCTCTTGACCAAATCAAGAGTCTGGGCTCCACGAACCAAATCCAAACCATAAGCAGTGACACCCTTCAACCCAATGAGTGTCTTGTATGCCTCAGCAGTAAGATCAGCAAAGTAGGTCTCGATCAATACATTCAAGCCAGAGAGAGTGGATGCCAAATCATCATAAGCAGCAGTGAATGCTTGCAATTTGTGAGAGTCAAGATCCAAGACAAGGGTCGGTTCATCGAACTGAATCCAGGAAGCACCAGCTGCCTTAAGCTCAGATATAACTTCCCTGTAAAGAGATTCAATGTCAATAATGGCAAATCAGAGCAGTTAAATCAATAATAACTTGAAGACATAAAAAGAAACAACTCTTACTTGTAGATAGGGAGGATTTTGGGGAGGAGGGAGAGAAGAGAAAAGGTCTTCTCAACACCCTTTGCAGGTTTAGAGAGCAACAAGTATGAGACAGGGCCGATAAGGACCGGGACTGTGTTAACTCCAAGCTGCATGTGGATCAGATAATCAGCACCCAAGTTTCATGATAAGACTAAAATCAACAAATAAGAACTAGAAAAACATAGCATACAATCAAGCAGGTCTACGTAATCACTACTCCGAATCTCACTCGAGCATTCTCAAAAATTTAACTCTTAGAGAGCTATGAACTATTACTTGAATCTAATTCCAAATTCAGACAACCATTTTTTTACTGCATTTGAACTTATAAATCCTACTAGGCTAACTGTTCTAATTTCCTAAGCTATTAGCATTAGAATACATGAAAAACAAAATCTACTTTGTTATCAAGTATATAAATAAATATATATATATATATATATATATATATAGATTCGGGGAACATACCGCCTTAGCTTCCTTGTACTCATCCACTGCCTTGTGAGATGCATAAGAGAAGTTAACATCAGGTCCCAATTCAGGAACAATGAAGTGGCTGAAACAACAAATAGAGTACAATTTAAGTTTTAGTATCATAAAACTCAGCAATCAGTCAATAAGGTAATGAAGTAAGACCAATGATGGCAACTTACTAGTTGGTGTCAAACCACTTGGTCATTTCCATTGCAGGGACAGAGGCATTTCCTCTGGCCATGGAGAAGTAAGTGTCAAATCCGATCTCACCACCATTCCAGCCGTATCTAGGTGGAACAGCTCCGAGCATGGATGTGGCATCGAGCACCTGGTCATAGTAAGAGAAAGTATTGCTGGGGATGTACTTGATCCCAGCATCAGACATCTGTTTCCAGATGGATGACCTGAGATCAGCAGCAACCTTTTGCAAATCCTCGGCACTGCTCTTCTTATCCCAGAAGGATTCCAAAGCAAACTTAAGCTCTCTCTTTGGTCCCATACGGGGATATCCAACAATGTGGGAGGCCATTTTCTGAATCATTTAAAATAAACAGACAATTCAGCTTTATTATATAGAATTCAAATCTAAAAAGATTACAAATTTACATGTCTTATCTATATCCCTGAACTGAAATTTCAATAGAATCAAAGCTCAAATCCATGATAAACCTGCAATGCAGCATGGACTGATAGATCCAAAGCTTACTTCGCTTTAGATCTATAGCAAGAAACTAATGGTAACAGTCTCTAGATCTATAACTTCCATGACAAAAAGATTGGATCTAATTGAATTGCTTTCATAGACAGACAAAACAGAAAGATACGCTGAGGAAACAGATCACATACTAACACTAACCAATAGATCTGACCAAAAAATTAGACAAATTATTTAATGATTCCAAAAACCAAAGTTGGATAGACAGCAAAAAAGAGGCTGATTAAAGCTTATACTTTCTAGTAGATTTAAGCAAGACTTTTTTTTTTTAAATGGAATTTTTAAACCATACCAAGGGAAACCCAGAATGAAAACCGACTGGTATAGTTCAAATGCTGGCACACATCAGCAGATCTCAATCAAAAGTCCAATTTTAGTAGTGTTTTGTACAAAACCCAAGTAATAAATGGGAAGTTCAAATCATATTAATGAAAACCCAGAAAGAAAATCATCAGGGAAAGTAGGAAAGTTGACAATTGACAGTAGATCTCAGCATAGGGAGACAAATCTTAAATGTTTTTAAGGAAAAAAATTGATTCAACTTCAAATTTTTGGCAAGTTTAAATGATTAATTAGAATTAATTAAATTGAATAATAACAGAGCAGCCATGAGTTAAAAGAGGAGCCGAACAGCACCTTAATATAAGGAACTGGTAAGAAAATCTAAAGACCCTTTAGATATATAGAGAGAGGAAGAAGAGGCACGATTTGTGAAAGCGGAGGTGCTGTCCTTTTATAGCCAAAAATATGGTGGCCGCTCCATTTCAATGCCCCAAAAAAATCCCAGATTTTTATTTTCTTTTTTTAGTTTTTTATCGTGAAAATGGTGTAAACAAAAGCCTACGCGCGTCTCTTTCTTGATTTTCGCGTGGGATTGTTTTCAACGAAACACGTGTTCTCGTCTTACTTGGATTTTTTTTATTTCATTTTTCAGCTTAGTTTTTAGTTGGAGTATAGTGGTAAAATCAAACAAATTATTAAAAATTTATAAATTTTGATTCTATTCTGAATTCAATCTATTTTTAAGTCTAATTCAATTAATTTGTACTAATTCAGATTATTTAATTTTTTATTTCTTTCTTAATTGATATTTCTAGCAATTCTCAATTTAACTAATCTGATTTAATTCAAACATTATTGAAAAATAACTTAATAATTTGTCTTAATGTTGAAATTTTAATTAAAAAGTTGGGCACATATAGTAGAATAATATGATAGTCACATCTGAGTTAATGGTAAGTAAAATCCAATTTATTTTGAAAAATATTTTTTCAAATTTTAAGTTAATTAAATAGAGCTATTTTTTTTTCAAATCAACTCGAATAAGTAATTTTATTTTTCGAATTTGATTCGAGTTGAATTTTACAATTTGAATATCAATTTGATGTAAATACCTTTTGTGACCTTGATAGTTTTGAAAGTAAACAAATTAGTCCCTCTCAAAAAATTTATAAAAATTCAAAATATTTATAATTTTTTTCCAAAGTTTTATAAATATGTATTAAAAAATAAAATTATTAAAATTTACTAAAAAACCTAAAAAATATGTAAGAATGCTAAATTATATATATTTTTAAATTCAATATGATAATGTTGAGGCCCAAATTGCCAAATCAATCTTATCATACTAATTATCTTATTTTTCTCTCTTAATTTGTTTTAAAAGAGTTTTTAAATATACATGGTATACATTATCTTTAATTTGGAATTTAATAATATCGCCAGCAAGATTCATGGCTGATTTAATTTTTTGAATTTAACTTGAACAAATTTATTCGATTTAACTTGATTTAGAAAAGTTTATAATCAAGTTAGAATGATTAAATAAAATTCATCAATTTGACTAACTTGAAATTTTTCATTTGGTTGAACTTGATACGGCCATATACTCACATCTTTACCTAATAACAAAAGTGTTATGTTGTAGTCGTAAAGCTTAGGTTTGATTTTAAGTAACCCCACTCCTCACCTCCAATTATCAAAACAAAATGCCATATTGAATTAGGTCATGTGTTAAAAAAAGTGTTATTAAATCTTTTATTAATATGAATCTCGAGTTTAATTTTTAAATTTTTTTTGTATAAAATATTATAAAATTTAAGGAATTTTATTCTTAATTTTATAGTTCAGTAAATTAAATATATTAATTATCAAATACTTGTTATATTTTAATATTGAATTAAATCTATTAAATTGATAGATTAAGTAAAATCCATACCACATAAAAATCATTTTTTTTGTTTAATGGTTTTATTCTAAAGTGTATAAAAAATAGGAGTCACATATTCTCGTGGGCTCACACTTCCTTCTTTTTTTTTTTACTTTCTGTGTACTAAATGATTGATGAAATGTGGATAAGATTTTTTTAATTAGTAATTAGAATATATGTATAAATAAAACTTACATGAAATTTAAATTCAGTATAAATATATATAAAAATAATAATTATACATGTTGAAACTTAAACTTAAAATTTTAAACATCTCATCATATTTTATAAAATGATAATTATGATAATCAAAATGATTTTAATTATTAAATTAAAATAAATGGCTCTAAATTTTAGATTTTATATTTATCTTGCTTTATTAAAATAAAATCAACAACACTTAATCTTTTCCTGCGTTTTTTCTTTTTAACGTGTAGTTTTTCAATAAATAAACAAACACCTAATACCCAAATTTATTAATCTTAATAGCCTCGATCTCGTGTTTTCCTTTCTGTAACACCCCCAACCCGTATCCCTCGCCGGAACAGGGTTACGGAGTATTACCAGAGTTTACTGATCAAATAGGCAAAATTCTCAAACATTTCATATCATCAAAACAAGTCATCAAAGCATCATTTTATATCCAAATTATAAATATACCAAATTCAATCTATTTTGCTTATTTCATGTTCATTTAAACATTAACTTAAACATGCCATAATATGACCTCAAACTTAAATACATATTTATATGTATTTAACCAACCAAAATTAAACTTAAAATCTCATTTACAATCAAACCACAAAGTAACTATTATTTAGACACCCTAGGTACATGCCGACACAAAAAGATAAATATCACTACGTTTGAGTTGGTGATCGTTATTGTGTATTGAATGGGCGATCAAAATTAAGTACCTAACCTGTGCATGGAAAACAAAGCCGTACTCTGAGTATAAACTCAGTGGTATTTCTATAATCTGAATATTAAAAGACATGAATTCACAAATATACAATTTAAATATTACAACAACCATATCACATTTTATTTGTTTCACAATATCTCAATTCTCATATATATTATATAAATAGCATTTCACAATTTATTTCACATTTCATTATACAATTGCAATATTCATTCTATAGACATTTCACGAGTATGTGACTCATATATTCCATATATTTGCAACATATTTCACATTCTATTTTCAATTCACTATTTCACTTCCATTTCTCATACCATACCATTTCAATATCAATTATAAAACTTTATTACTCATTTACCCCCATTACCACAACTTAGACTCGGACGGATACACGAATCTAACCAAAACACACCAGTTTGGCACCCAGTGCCTCATCGAATAATTCGAAGTAGTAATTTGACACCCAGTGTCTTATCGACTAAACCGAAGTAAATTGGCACCCAATGCCTCATCGAATTAATTCAAAGTAGTAAATTGACACCCAGTGTCTCATCGACTCGAAGTCGAAGAATCCCTAAACTCTTCCAGTCCTATGGCATGTCATCTATATCCGACTTAACCCGATACATTTAATAGGGTTTAATTTCACTTTTCAAATACAACCAATATTCAATTATCATATTTGCACATATATATTCATTTCAATTCAAATAATCAATTTAACACATTCAATCAACTTTTAATTCAATTCAATGTCAAAGTGTCAAATACTCACCTCAACCATTTACCATAAATATTAAATCAAAATATAACAATTAATAACTAGATTTAGATTATATAAATACAAACCAAGAATTCCGAATTATTCCACGTTAATTTTATCTTTCCTCTTAGTTAAAGATTTCGATATGACATTAGCAATTGAGTTTTCAACAATTGAAACCTTTAACTTTTCTTTCTCCCTTTCTTTCTTTTTTTCTTTCTTTTCCCCTTCTGTTTCGTTTCACTTTCTATTTCTTTTTCTTTCCTTTATTTATTTTATTATTACATTATTTATATTATTATTTTGTTTTATTATAATATAATATATATATACTTAATACTTAAGTAAATATTATAATATATATTAACTTAAAGTTTTATAATAATTTCACAAAAGAAAATCTACCTTATGCCGCCTCATATAGAAACAATGACATAATTATTTTTTAGTCCTTTTAGTTTTTCATCCTATATGCAATTTAGTCCTTATACCTAATTTACTTTTAATTCAAGTAAATTTACTTAACCGAAACCTAATTAACTACACAAATAGCTTCATATATATTTTTTAATAAATATTTGCAAGTTCTATTTACAGGAATAAAGTCCCAGGAATGCAGTTGTTTTAATTTGGTTCTTTTTAATTAATTAACTATCGAAACGTTAAATTTTTTTAACGAAACTTTAATACCACCTTAATGACACTCCGTAAATATTTATAAAAATATTTACGGCTCGGTTTATAAAACCAAGGTCCTAATACCTCATTTTCTAAAACCATTTGAATTTAATAAATCACTTATATAACATAAATTATCAAATCAAAAACCTTTTTAAAAAATCATATTTGTCTCATAAATATTAAATAATAATATTTACGAACTTATTCATCAGATTTGGTGGTCCCAAAAACCACTATTTCCGATACCATTGAAAAACGGGCTGTTACACTTTTCATTTTCTTCTCCAAAAAAAACTAAAATTTAAAGCAAAAATTATCCAAATTTCTTCCCCTAAGACTTTAATTACTTAGTGAAAAGAAAAATAGAAAGAAAATATTAAGTGTTTTTGGTTTTATTTTAATAAGGTAAGATAAATACGAAATCTAAGGCTTAGAACCATATTATTTTGATCTAATGACTAAGATCATTTTGGTTCTCATAATTCTCGTTTTAAAAGTTTTCACTATAGTTGACACCCTTCATTACACTAAAAGAGTATTTTTAATCAGTAATTAGAATAAAATCCTCGTTAATTATATATAGACCCAATGGAAAATTTGTCCTCTTGGTCTCTTTATTATCGATAAATTTGGTAAAATTATATTTGGCTCCTTAAAAATAAAAAAAATTTCTATTTAGCCCTTTAAAAAACCATGGAATTATAAGTCAATACAAGATAATATTACACTTTAACTTCATAAAAAATTTATAGTTCAATTCCGACTCCCCCTAAAAAAATTTTTTTTTTTTGCTTCCCTCATGTTATATATATAAATAATTTTAATCTATTTACTTTTGTTAATAAAAAGAAATATTTAAATTATTATATTTAATTTTATTCAAAACTATCCAAAATAATATAAAATATTATATTATATTATTTTTCATTTCTTTTACTTACAATGCATGTATACTAGATCTAAATAATTTACTTACAATTTATATAAAAATATCTTTTGTGCATTTTAAAGTTTAATTCTATTTTTATTTTATTCTTTTATTTTTAATTAAAAATGAAAGTTTAATTATTGTCACCATTAATTTTTTTATTAAATTAAAATTTATTATAACGTTATTTTTTTTATTACATGAATGGCTATTAAGTGTATTTCTCTCATATCAACAAGTTTAATAATATAAAATTTAATGGATTTAACAATTGAATATGAATTTCAAAATTTTTAAAATTAAAATAACTAAATTCCTCAAAATGAAATTAAAAAAATAAATTTCAAGTATAAAAAAATAAAAATATATAAAAGTATATTTTAACCTTATTTATATAAATCTAATAGGACTAAACAATATATAAACAAAACTCTTGGTAAAAACATAAAACTTACATTCAACAAAATTCGGCAAAACTGGCTGCTTTTGGGTATCCCACGCGCCTTAAGAGACGCTTAGACCTACTACCATACTAGTCAGTAGTAAAGAAGTGTAATTCTTTTATTGGTTGGTTTTTTTATGTTTTTCCGTTGAGGTTGAAATTTGATTGGCTGCTATTTTATTTATTTTATTTTAGCTTTTTTAAAAAGAAATTTAGAGAGGGTTGGTGGCTGAAAGTTGTTGGGGTACCGGTGGTGGGCCTATTTTTTGCAATAAGGTTAGGGAGATCAATTTTTATTTTTAATATGAACATTATTTGAGTGGATTTTTTTATATAAATTCAAAACATGAATTATATACTAACAACATTTTTAAGAAAAATAAGTAAAAATTTAATTGAGAGCTAATTTTATTATCTACAAAAAATATAAAAGTTAATACTTGTTTTTATAAATTTTATGAATTTATTTCGGTGATAGTCTTTGATTTGTGATATTATATTTAAATATTTATGTAATTAGGTAAAATGAATATTATTTATTGATTTGTACAAATTGATTCAAGCCAAACATGGTCTTGCTGGGAGAGCTGTTAAGTGGGTCCAATTATAATTTTTGAACACGTTATGATACTTACACATGTTGCCAATGGCATCCACAAAAGCATGATTTCATTCCCTTTTTCTGTTTAGTTCTTTTTAATATAAAAATATTGAGAGAGAAATTACTAACTAAGGTAATCACTCTTGGTGGAGGTGTTATTTTTATTTCAATACCAGTATATATTATTTAGATGTGTCATTTTGAGCATAATAATATTATTTAAATAAATAAAATTTAATTTTATACATATAAATATAAGTAAAAGATAAATTTTAGTTTAATTTGCATTATTAATATTGTGGCCGATACGGGAAAATGTTAATTCAAGCAGTTGAAACATATTTATCCTCTTATTTAAGGGTTAAAGAAAGATTATGGATTCAAAATAATAAAAAAAAAAGATAAATTTTAATATTATTAACTATATGCAACAGCTTAATTAAATTAAAATTTAATTACTTTATTTTATTTTATTTTTAAGTACAATAATGCAAAATAAAAAGAATAAGATAATAAATATTAAAATTGGTTCAAAATACTAAAATCTTGTACCAACTTATACGGGTTGGTACATATCAATACAAGTTAATATTGGTTAATGAAAGTCCTAAACTGATGTTTGCAAGCAAAACAATAGCAATGTCAAAAGTAGTGCTAATGACCGGTGCCAACTACTTTAAACACTGAGTATTAATAAGGTATAAAAACAAAGAACACTCGATCTGTTTACGTATTACGTTTCCCTATGTCTGCAAGTTAAATATATAATTCACTATCTTAGCTACACGTACAATAAGTGATTACAACATCTAACAATCACTAGATTCGATTCACTTTTGTACCTAAGATCTACACGACTCTCCTTTAAACATAAACCAAGTAACACATTTGATTTTTGCTCAATGCACTCAAAAGAAACATTCATCAGTGAACAAGAATAAAAGTTCTCAATTCAATACATTACCTATACAAATCTCCTCAATATAAAAGAATTGAGACTTGCTAACAGGGGTGAAGACAGAACAATTTTTTAGGGGGGGCCGGATGAAATTTTATTTTTTTATAGTTTATATCTTTATAATCTGTAAAGGATTAAATCGAATTTTTATAATTTTAGGGGGCCAAAGTGTAATTTTACCTTTACTAATTTAAAATTTTTAAAAAAAAAATTACCCCTGCTTGCTAACATACTACATCAATTACAATCAATTTTCCTATGAAATTAACCAAATAATACGCATAAAGAATATCGTCAATCAGCTCATGATAAAGAATTGAATCTTCATAATATACTTCCAAGTTTTGATTTGCTCCACCAAACTTGGGAAGTTTGATTGCTTCAATCCAAATCCAAATCAATCCCTAAGATATGTTGCTATGTGTAGTTTGGATGTCAATATTGGGTCGACTAGGTCTAAGTATAAGTTAGAATCACAACCTATGATTTGTATCGTCAAAATCTCGCCAACTGAAACATAACAAGTTTTTGAGTAGGCAATGCCAAACAACAATTGACATTGGTCCTTGACACTGCTTAAAAACTACCTCAACAATTAAAATGGATCGAAGCCTTTGAATTGGTTACTAGTTATGGCCTCTTCAACAAAATTCTTAGATTTTTTTAAAAATTTTTAGTTTCAATTTGTTTTGTTTTCTTTGAAAACTATGGTGATTCTTTTACCAGTCTACTATGTTTTCTCCAAAAGTAATGAAGGTTTTAGTTTTTTTTATTTTATTTTCTTTGAAAAGTATAGTGGTTTTTTAGTTTTAGTTTTTTTTAGTTGTGTTCTAACGTATATATGAGATTTACCAAAGCAAGAGTGTTGTATGATCTATCAGAAATCATTATGATCTATCAGAAATCGTTCTCAGAAGACCTTGTTAAGATAGATTATTGTGATTATGTTCGCAAAATTGGACACTAAGATGAGAGAAGGATAGTCCATTTGAGACTTGATTTTTTGTACATCACTATGTGGTGGGCCTCTTGTCAATGGCATTTTGATTGATTGAAGTTTACTGTCAAATTGGTCTAATGATGGTGAGACTAGGATACAAATTTTATGAGATTAATCAATGTAACGAATATTTGATTTGTTTATGAAATTTTACACTGATTACTATCAATTTGACTTTCTCCTCTGTTAAACTTACTTCATAGATAATTATATTTGTGCATTAATTCATAATATTTTTATTTCCAAAAATAAAGTGGAACCCATTTTATAAACATGTCTCCTATGTGTATGTATCTAGAATAATTTCTTAAAAAGAGTTTGAATATTGTAGTAGTTTAAATTTTGGGTAATTGCGGTGGGGAGAGAGTGGCACGTCCTCCAACCGGGTGTCGGTGGTACCACCCTACAATTGTCAATAAACTACTGCAAAATCCGACGCTGGACCACTCCCTCACGTTTTCATTTTCTCTGCCCAAAACAGAATCATCAACTTTTTTATTTCTCAGCCGCGTCACAATTTAATTATAAGGATAAATAAAGTGATTTACAAACTCTCTCACAGCGCAATCCTCGTTCAAACCATATATTTAAATTATAAAATAAATGCAAGATTTAAAAATAATTATTGATATATACGAAATTAAAATGAATTTTTTTTTGTTTAAATTGTAAGTAAAAGAAATTTGGAGAAATTATAAAAACAGTCGCTAAATTTTGGTGAATTTTTATCATTAAATTATAAAAAGTTATATTTTGATCACTAAATTTATCGACTTATAATATTTTGATCACTTATCCGTTAATAATCATTACAACCTTAACAGAAAAGTGAGGTGGCACATTAATTCAAAGGTTAATATCCAATTTGATCCTTGAACTATAGCCAAAACATTCATTTATACACTTTTACAATATTTTTAACAATAAAATTTCAGAAAATTTAAATATTTTTTAATTTTTTTTAGAATTATTGTTAAAAATGTCGTCAAAATAAAAAATTGAATGTTTAAGCTATAGTTCAGGAGTCAAATTGGATATTAACTCTTGAATTAATGTGCCATCTCACTTTAAGGTTGTAACGACCATTAACAGACAAATGACCAAAATGTAATTTTTTATAGTTAGTGACAAAAAAAGAAACTTAATAAATTTTCGTGATCATTTTGTAGTTTATCCTTATTTTTAATATTTTTTAATATTTTTCATTTTTTATAATTTTAAAAAATTCTAGTTTTTAAACTTAATTTTTTTTTTATATTTTTAGTCTTTTTTAGAGTTTGTTATGGGTTTTTTTTTTAATGATTTTTAAACACTTTCAAGAGAAATTATCAAATTTTACCACGTGGCACAATCTTAGCATGCCACATGACATGTAACACCCCATACCTGATCTAATCGTCGAGTCAAGGTACTAAGATGTCACATTCGTTGTAGAAGCAACTATAGAAATTTTAGATTGATTTATCTTATTATTTGATTATTGAAGACCATTATACTCGTTTTAGTAGTAACTGAATTTATGACAGAACTATTTACGAGTTAAATGAGCTTACTAAAACATGATATTCAATCAAAGACAACAAAATTTATAAATTAACAAAATTTTTAAAGTTTTACAAATAAGTCTATTGGAAGACTTGCACTTTCTAAAGTAATTTACCCACTTTATGTATATTTCTTATTTATTTCTAAATTTTGCCAATTAATTTAATTCCTCATAAACTTTTATTCAAGGTTCCAAAATCAGATCAATTAACAATTATTCACTTATTATTTTATCAATTAGTTTAAACATTCTCACATGTATTAATCATTCCATCACTTATAGCCATTTGTGACATTTCAAAGTCATTTACTATTTTATTTTTCCTCCTCCTCCTCCTCTCCATTCCTCATCCTTTATGTGTATATATATATTAGAATTTTTAGCTTTTAGTATGACATGCTTATATGTAACATTAACTATAATTTCACTATTTATTTATGTGTTCATATCAAAGTTGTCCACTTGTGTCATAGTCACTAAAGTATTTATATCTTGAGCTACAAAATTTGAAATTAAGATCCGCTTGATATGTTTGAAACTAGACTCAAATATATTTTTACCATAGAAATTTCAGAATTTCTACTTTAGCCAATCAGTACAATAAAGTCTTCAAATTTGTCCATATTCTACTGCTTGACAACTTTGGCCTTTTTTTACTAAAAAATAATTATCTCTAAGTACAAGGTTCAGCTGATGTTTCCATTTATTTCTCTTGAAAATAAACTCATTAAGAATTTAAACATATAAATTTCAACTCCTAATCATTTTTGTACAATTTTTTTATGATTTTCCAAAGTCAAAATAGGGAAACCTGAATCCACTCCGATCTTATTTCACAAAAACTAATATATCTCAAAATATACAATTTTGTTTCTTTCACAGTTACTTCCACACGAAACTAGTCTCAATATGTTTTAATTCCATATTTAATTCAACCTCTAACTAAATTTCTATGAATTTTGGTGAATTTTCAAAGTTAAGTCACTATTGCTGTCCAAACTGTTTTAATAAAAATATTTTTGTAACACCCTAAACCCGGCCTAGAAGTTTAGACCGAATCCCGGATGCCACATTGATCACCGAAGTGATCGTAGGTAAATTTTTACAAAAATAAGTTATCACGTTGTATCAAAACTTTTACTCATATAAAACTCGATCAGTAAAATTTAAGTTAAGTTTAGTATATAAAATCGGAATAAAAACGAGTAAAACTTAAATTGGAATTTGTACCACAGTTTTATAAACCTTACAATTCAAAATCTGAATGACAACTAGAAACTGAAAATATAACTTGTACTAAATTTTTCGCCAAGACTGTTCGAGACTTCCGCATACCGAGCCAGCGTCAGAATTCAAATAAGGTACCTGAGAGGAAAACACTAAGTGGGGGTGAGCTACTCGAGTTTAGTGTGAGTCCGAAACAAGACTAAAGCAGAAATACAAAATTCAAATCAGTAACACAACAAATTTTCAGTCACTCACAGTGTCAGTAAGCACACTTGGAACTAATGTCCCAACAGAACTTAACAACCAAAGCACACTAAATTTACACAAAAACTCAGCACAAATGCCGTTCAGACAACTTTAAAAAAATAAAGATGAACTTAATAAAATGTATATTTTAGCCAAATTAATAAAGACGAATTTTTACATTATATTTTTTTAGCCCTTATAAACGAACTGCAAGTCTAGTTGTAAATATAGTCTCAATCTAGATTTTACCCCTAAACTCCAATTTCTCAAAAAAAAAAAAAATATACCCCTAAACTCCAATTTCTCAAAAAAAAAAAAAATCATAAGCAAATAAGAGGTCATTACTTGCTCTAGTTTTTTAAAAATTATACAAGTTTTTTTCTTATAATCCATATATACAAGTTTATAGGAATTAAGCGAGATTTAGTGTAACTAAAGTGGGATTGACGTTGAAATTAGCTACTTTTAGGTCATGTGTTAAAATTTCGGTTTAGACCCTTCATAATTTGACAGTTATTTGATTTAGTCCACTATTCATTTCAGTTAATCCTTAATTGATCCAGTCTCATAGTGTTATTATTCCATTTGATACTTCCTATTTTATTTATTAAAATCCAATTATGTATTTATGTTTATCTAATTTTTGAATTTAAATTTTCATTTATATATCGCATGGAAGTATTTTGAGTTTTTTAAAAAGGTTTTATTTATAGATTGGCCCTTAAATTTGACAAATTTTCTTAAATTGGCTCCTAAAATTTTTTTAGATCACATTGGTCTCCAAGGTTGGCATCTATTATACAAAATGGTCCCTATGGTTAATACCGTTAGTTTTTTTAAGGCTTAATATATAGATTGGCCCCTAAACGTTTTTTTGGATTATATTGGTCCATAAGGTTGGCATGTGTTACATGGATTGGTCCCTGCACTAACACAGTTTTGTTTTTAAAGATTTTGTTGATGTGGATAAATATGGGGGCAACACGTGGAGAAATAAGGGGATGACACGTAGAATCATCTTTAATCATTCTTAAAAAATAAAAATAAAAACTTAAAATTTGAAAAAAATTTATTTTTTAACTTTTTAAGAGATATTATAAATTATAAAAATTCAAAAATTGAATATATAAGAAAATAAAAAATTAAGTTAAAATTTAACATTTAAAAGCTTACTCTTTAAATATTCAACTTTTTAAAAATTAAAATAAAATCTAAAACAATATTTAAAAAATATACACAAAATAAAAAAATTAATTTTTTAGAAATTTACAGAAAAATAAAAAAAATAATGAAAAATTGATTGGGCGTTGACCGAAGTTAACCAAGCTTAACCAACACTGACAGGGAGTTGACCAACGCCAACTGCTCAATTTTTGTTTCTTTAATGTTTAAAATAATTTTTATTTTTATATTTTTGCAATTTCTTGTAATTTAATAAAAATTTAACCATTTTTTTTAAACATATTTATTTTTTTGATTTTTTTTGAAATTTTAACTAAATTTGTTAATTTTATTTTCAATATATATATTCTTTTTTTATTTTCAATTTATATATTATTTTTTTATTTCCAATTTATATATTGTAATACCCCCAACCCAGCCTAGGAGTTTCGGCTAAGTCAAAGGCATTACATTCAACCATTGAAGTGATCTTGTAAGCCTCTCTTTAGATTTGTGAAAAGAGTTTATCTAAATCTTTATGTATTTAAACTAAAATAGAGGAAATCATTTATTAAAATTGCTAGTTTTCTAAACTGAAATAGCATGCAATATATTAGAGTATTAATCAAATATCATGCTTTAAAAATAACTAAGCTAAACCTTCCTTTAACCTTAAAAAAAAAGTGGAATAATAAAACGCAGTGTAACACCCTAAACCCGGCCTAGACGTTATGGCCGAATCTGGCGGCATCACATGATAGTGCTTTGGAAAACTTGACTACGTTAAAACCATTTGTAAATATCTTAGACTTTCGTCAAAATGTGTCATTTAATTATTCATTATCCATTTCCAAAACGTTTATATGTTGCGGAAGCTTTTGAAATAATTTGCAAGGTCGTACGTATTTGATAAAACCTTTGTTTATTTTGAAAACTCGCGTTTTGTCCTACTGCTAGCAGTTTATAAAACAATAATTCCCAAGTTTTAAACAAAAATCCGAATGGCCTTATTACAAAAAAAATTTACCCCAAATATAACCAAATCATAACTAAAAAATAAAACCGTAAAATAGAAATCCAGAACCATGGTCACCGTTGAGTCCTCCGTCGCACCGATCCGTCTACTGCTGGGGATTACCTGAACAGATTAAAGAGAAAAGGGTGAGTTTTCGCAAACTCAGTGTGTAATCCCCACAAAAAAACATACACACACAAAAATATCAAATAACAAACATCAATTCACATTTCGAGTCTGAGCCCATTACAGAAACGGTGTGGACCTTAGCCCACTCATATACAGATTCAGACATATTTCAGGGCCTTAGCCCATTTCAGACAGAATATGCAGAAAACAGAGTCCTATCCATCAGTCTCTACACACCAATTCTGTCCAACCCTACACACCATGTGGGGATAAAATCAACCCACCCAGCCTTACACACTATATTTATGCGAATACGATACATAATCGAAATTTTGCGGCTGTTTTCGCGGATAACAAGCTTAAGAGCCTTTCAGATACTTCCTCCAATCATAATCAACCCACCCCAATGCAATGCAACATAAAGAATGATATGCTATTAGCAATTAAAACCCATACATATATATTTAAATTAGCATACATGCTTAGTACAGAAATCAGACAGACAGACTATTCATTTAGGGTCTAAGTATTGCTTACCGACCTTACGGTAGGTCCATAGTCGACTTGGGCGACTTGTGCAACCTTACAGAGTTTTCAAAAAAATGGGCTCACACGCCCATGTGGCCCACACATCCCAAACTGGCCTTAGCCGTGTGGATCACATGGCCTGGCCCAAAATCCCACACGCCCGTATGGCCCACACGGCCCAATTGGTCGAGCCCGTGTATCGTACACGACCTCGCTCGGCCCTCTTGCGCACAACCAGGCTTGTCGATCACATGGCCTTGTAGTGACTTATAGTCCTACACACGGCCTACCACACGCCCGTGTGGTGTCGACAGAAAGGTTTTTGGCATTTGCTGAAACCTCGTTTTCTGTGTTTTCGGGTACACACCTGGTTCGATTTCGACGCGTAACCACTCCCGAGCACTCCAAAACCTATATTCGACAATTGAAAACGCAATTTTAGTCACTTAACCAAAGTTGTTATGATAGGAAATTTCTCGAAACTTACCGACAACCTTACCTTTAACGAACGACAATGGTTTCCCACTGCTAAAATCTTGAAAAGCAGTCCACAGTTCCTTGATTGTCCCCTAATCAGAAAATTAAACCTTTAATACTCTATTACTATACCCAAAACGAATCATAACGTACCTCTTGACTTACCAAATACACACTAACCACAGGGATGTGCGGTGTCGATGGGAAAAGGGGAAAAAAAGGGTAGTAAGCTAGGGAAAAAGGAGGGAAACGGCAGAGGAATTTGGAAAAAAAGGAGAATGCCAAAATTTTGTTTTTGTTGGGGAGGGGAAAACTGAACAGATTTTCTGATATTCCCCCTATCATCTCCCCAAATCTCTCATTACTATCAGATTTTCAATCAAACACAAACTCTTTGGGCGTGATAGCCAAAAATAATGCTCACGCCGAGATTCGAACACAGGCCCACACACACTTCCAGCACTCCACTTAACCACTGGACCAGCAGGCCCATTCTGTTAATTACTTACACTCTTTAATTTATAAGCCTATTAACCTGAGATAGGGCTTAATTCATAAAAATACCAAAAATTACCCAAGTTGAGACTTGAACTTGGGACCTCCCACACACACCCAAAACCTATAACCACTGAAGCAGACACTCCTAAATGTCAAAATTACAAAAGCCAAATTTAAGGAAAAATAGAGTGTTACACGCAGAATAATAAAATAACATATAATTTGTGCGAGTAAAAAAAATAGTGTCATATGTATAGGATTTTCATGTGAATTAACAAGCCTAGTTATCTAGCACATATACAGGTTCGCGTGTAGGGCTTGCAAGTAAGGGTTCACATCTAGGGTTCGCAGTTTGGGGTTTGCATGTTATAGGTTTGTTCACTATTATCACAGGGTTCACATAGAAAACCTGTAAAGTTTGCATGACATGGCTCGTACAACAATATACACAGGGTTTGCATATTTCCTAGGGTTCGCAATATCTATGGCTCGCATAGAACTTAAGGTTCGCATTACATGGCTCATATATTACAGCATATAGCCTTGCGTAATTAGATACATAAGAATTGCATGTAATAACCTAGGGTTCGTATGTAAATCACAAGAGGTTTGCATGTCATAAGCAATTAGGGTTCGCATGTAATATTCTGACTCGTATGTATTGACTCACATGTTATAACAATATGACCCGCGTAGATAATGGTTTGCATGTAATATTCTAACTCATATGCACCACAGTATAGGGTTCACACATATTAATTAGGGGTTCGCATGTTTTTCATATAGGGTTCATATGGATTTATTAGGGGTTCACACAAGTAATCCTATATGTTTATGCATTTAGGGCCGTAATAGGGTGCTCACAGGTTCGAATAGTAAACCTATAGGGTTCGCATAACATGACTTGCATATTATCATACACAAGGTTCTTACAAGTAATCCTATATGTTTATACATAGGGGTTCGCATACAAAAGGGGGTTCGAATACAAAAGGGTTTACATGGATGGGGTTTGCCTACTTGGAAGTTTGCACATTTTAGGGACTCGCGCACTCAGGTTCGTACATGGGCTTCGCACCTACAGGAAGTTCACACACGGCCTCGCACATGAGTTTCCAACACAGTTTTGCACAGGGTTCTACCTAGGCTCGTATATGCTAGTTCTCTACTTCCTAATATTTTCAATTATACACAAAGATTTATGTTTAGATCCCACACCTGATTTGAGAAAACACAAAAAAAAAAAAAAAAAACTTAGTTGGTAGAGAAGGTTGATGATCTACTTGAGGGAGAGGGATGATTTTGAAAACTTTGACTCCTTTTTCTTGAAAGTTTATTTGGAAAGGGAAGAACTTTGAGGGTGCTTTTCTTGACAATTTGCTAGGTGAAAATTCTAGGGTTTGAATAAAATTAGCCATTTGTAATATTTCTTTATAAATTGAAAAAAAAAATTGGCTGGGTTAATTTGAAAATTCAGCACTTCCATAGGGTGAAAATAGAAAAATAAAAATATTTTAAGTAAATGCACATACGAGGTTTTGAACTTGGAAGCTATGGGTAAGCTAAAAGTTTATCACTAAATCTACAAACTCATTCTTATTAATTAATTAACAAAAATAATTTTGAAGGCATTCTAAATTCCCTTACCTTACGCTTACAAAAAATTAAAAGCTAAATTTTATTCCGATTTCTCCTAGACTCAATTTTAGGATGT
Source organism: Gossypium bickii (assembly GCA_025503065.1). Lineage (NCBI taxonomy): Eukaryota > Viridiplantae > Streptophyta > Magnoliopsida > Malvales > Malvaceae > Gossypium > Gossypium bickii. Next base: position 12,607,427 of record CP106709.1, read on the forward strand.
GATATATATATATATATATATATATATATATATATATATATTGGAGTTTTATTTTATATATATATTTAACAAATTTTAATTTTTAATTTCTTTTTAAAAATGGTTAAAGATGAATTCATGTATCGTCCCCTTATTTCTCCACGTGTCAGCTCCATGCTTGTCCATATCAACAAATTCTTTAAAAAACAAACAGTGTAGTGTGGGAACCAATTTGTGTAACAAATGCCAACCTTAGGGACCAATATAAATAAATAAAAATTTAAGAGTTAATTTAGATATTAAGCCTTTTAAAAATAAATGCCATGAATGGAAAAAAACCTTATATTTAAAATCACTAAAATCAAGTTCAACCCACTGCTTTCAACCAAAGGATTCGCGTGATTTTCTACCAAATTGTATAATTCTGTTTCATCCTTTAATTTGATTATAATTCTGTTTCATCCTTTAATTTGATTTAGTCCTATTTCAAATTTAATTTATTGTTTTAATATAATTTAATTTTTTTATGTTTTTTAAATTATTATTGTCATATTGTATACTTAATTAATTTGATTAAATATTTTTATCAAATTTTATGTTAGAAGCTATATTTGCTTATTTGCGTTGATATTTATATTTTGGTGAATATACTTAAGAGGTCTCTCTGTTTTAGGGACGTGATCAGTTTAGTCCCTCTACTATTAAATGAATTAATTTAATTTTTATACTATTAAAAATAATCAAATAAAATAACATTGGAATAGAGTTAACAACACTTTAATATATTGTTGGACTTCAATCTTATATTCGAAATTTAAATTTGTTTAATCTTTTATCTTCTGATCATGAAATTATAAATCCCGCTAAGGGATTAACAACATTTCATCTATTCAAGAACATAAATAATAAAGATGGATGGGTATAAAAACTAGTTTTATCTATTGTAAAGCTAAGTCATTGTTACAAGTACTAAAGTGGTACTAAAGTGGGATTGACCTTGGAATTTTTGTTATAAATTAAAGTTTTTTTCTTAAAAAAGAACACAAAGAAATTTATTAGTTGACACCTTCACAATCTCTTAATTATGAATTTTATCTCTTACTTTATAAAATTTTAAAAGTTGGTTCATTTTTTTTGACATAATCTAGGTATGCACCACCGGCAATAATGATTAATCTCCTCGCCGTCAATGCTTTCCAAATAGGTAAACAATTGGTCATGGAATATGCTCCATTCCATGAGTTTGAATCATTCATTTACTTTAATTTATCAGAATTTGGTGATTGTATTTTATAACAATTAGGAAGTTAGTCCAATTAAGCCACAGTATTAAAAGTTGCCATTTAAATAGTTGACTTGAAAATCAACTATTTAATAATTTATATTAAAGAATTAACAAAAATAAATAGTTTAACAATTTATATGCAGCATGTCGTAACCATTTTTTTGAAAACGGGAATCGACTTGATTTAAAACAAAAATAAAACGGGAGTCGCCACCGATCTTTTATTAGGTGTGATCGGATCACCTTTGTTTTAATAAAACATTTTGATTTACTAAAACAATGTTTTTGGTCTACGAAAATTGGAGAAAATAGGTTCGGGAGTCGGTTACGTGCGAGGAAGGGTTAGCACCCTCGTCACGCCCAGAATTGGTACCAAATTGATTATTTAATGTCTCAATGTCGAAAGTTGAAAATTTAAAAATAAAGAGAAGATCGATCCTTTTTTGGAAATATTTTAGTTTTCTCGAGTTGAATATCAAGATTTTCTTGTTCCGAAGGAAAAAAATATCACATCCAGTACGTAGGACACGATAATTTTAATCTTCAAATCCAAGATCATCTCTTAATCCCCGAGACTCATGCATTAAGATAACAAAAGGTTATTCGATTATTTGGCCAAGCAAGAGAACCGAAACCCAACACATAGGGTACGGTCCCTCGAATTTCCAAACATAGAATATTGCCTTATTTTGAAAATTTTGGCTTTTGGATAAAATTGATAAAAAATTTAGGTTATATTTTAAAGAAACATTATTCAAAACGTGAATAGGGTCATGCGACAAAGAGAACGATGATGTAACACAAATTTGGCGTCATGATGATCTAATACAAGTAATATATGACATTGGTATTTAATGCGCAATGAGACGGCATAATACGAAAACGATAATGATCAAGGAATAATACATGAATGAGATAACACACAAATGAACAACCATGATATGGAGATACGAGTGAGCAAACTACAATACATGCAAGGATGATAATCACATAACGTGCACTATTTGAGAAATTTACAACATCAATAGTCAAAGACGAATAAATGAAACCACATCTACAACAATTTGCAACAAGTGAAAAACAAGTTAAAATAAATAAAATATGAAAACAAGCACCTTGAGATGATGACAAATTAGTTTAAAAAAATAGACATTATAAAAGGGGTTTTAAAATTGATAATATACAAAACGATTTATAAGAGACTATATATAAAAAAAAAAAAAAAACTTTAAACGAGATAGGGCATATACACATATGCATCTACATATAAAGTATATAAAAAAAAAGTGAAGAAAACTCAAAATAAATAATAAGTCGGTTAGAATAAGTAATATATGGAGGATGTTGAAACAGATAATGGTTATAAAAATCTAAAAACAAACAATATATAAAAGTTTGAAAAAGCAGTGCATATAAGCTTAAAAATAATAATAATAATAATAATAATAATAATAATAATAATAATAATAATAATAATAGTAATATTTAAATAATGGCAGAATAGTAAAATATTTAAGGAAAATAAAATAATACATAACAGGATTAAATTAAAACGTAAGTTGGAATCTGGGGCAAAAGTCTAATATAAAAGGGAATTAACAAACTTAAGTGGAATGCGCGCAAACGATTGGGGACTGAACAAGCAAATAAACCTGAATCGCAAAACGTGGCGTTTAATAGGGCTAAATTGCAAAATGATCAGGGAACGGAGGGACTAAACACGAAATAACCCTTTTTAAAGCAGAGAGGCGCGGATCCGGGTCACCAAGCTGGTCGACGCGTGGATCCCACACCTCCCCTGAACGGCACCGTTTAGCCTGGTTTAAATAGATTGATAAAATCCTAAAAAAAACTCAGATATCTAGCCTCCTCCTCTTTTGAAATTCGGATACCCTAGCCCCCCCTTTTTCGCTCTCTCGGCCGCAAACTAGAAGGGCCACAGTCCGGCCACTGAACCTCCATGGTACTCGGCGATCAGAGGCGAGTCAAGCCTCTTCAAGCCTTCCCTTCGAAACCCAATTCGAAAGTCTCCAAACTTTAAACCTTGAAGGCCGTCTTTACTCCCGATTTCGGCGAAGGAAGACAGATCCGACTGTTCGTCTACGAAGGTAAGCTCCTTGTTTTCCCTCGTTTATTATTTTCGTTTGGTTATTGATTTTTGTATTAGATTTCGAAACAGTAAGTAAAAAACAGAAGAGTAAAAGACAATATTAAATTGAAGGAAGTGAAGCAAAAAAAACAACCTTTTAATCTGCTTGTTCGATTTCTAATAATTTTTTTTTGTTGTAGTTCGTAAAAACGGAAAGGGAACCCTTGCTACGAGATTTGCTTCGATTTTGTTATAATCGAATCTACAAAGACTTGTGCTTTTGGTTTTTGTGTTTTTTTTTGGTAATGCGTCCGGGGGAGAAGAGAGGAATTCGAAACGTTTCCGCCTCTTTTTTATAACTGATTTGCAGGTTTTTTTATTTGCTTCGTTCTCTGTCGCTTCTTCTTTCTCCGTTTTGCAGGGTATGGATGAACGACGCTGGTGGAAGCCAAGGCGCGGGAGCGTGCTCGTGGTGCAGTGTGCGGGCTCGGGGAACGACGCGCGTAGGAGTGGAATGTCAGGAGGCGCGTTGACAGGCGCGTGGTGACAGAGAGACGCGCGTGGGCATGGGGTGATGAGTAGTGGTCTGCAGCGCCTAGGGTTGGTCAGGCGGCGAGAGAGGGGAGAGGAATCGTTGGAGGCATGCGGCGCTGGCTAGGGTTTCTTGTCTGCCGAAATATCCTAAGGTTTTAGGCCATTGGGCTGCAGTTCTGGGCTAGGATAAGTGGGCTGGTTGTTTCATGGCGTTTGGGCATTGCTTAATTGGTTTTGAGCTTAGTGGGTCTGACATCTATTTTTGTAACTGGACACTTCATGGACTGTTTGTTTGTATTAAATTTGGGCCTGTATTTAGTCTTTGTAATTGGGCTCCGTTTTTATAATGGACTTTGGACTTTATTAATTATTGGATCTTTTATTTTGTTTATTTGGTTATTATATTTTTTGTGCTTAAACGGGCTGGTTGGGATTGGGCTATAATTTAGGTTTGGTGTTTTGGGTTAATTGGGTTTTGAGTCTGATGGGGTTTAGTTTCTAGGTTTGGTTTTAGGCCCTTGTAATTGGGCTCGGGTCTTTGTAAATTTGTTTGTTTAAAATGGTTTTTTGGTTTGTATATGGGCTATTAACCTGGACATTTATTCTGGCTTGGGTCTTAATGGTTTTGGACTTTGGTTGTTTCTGACGGGCCCGGGCCAAAATTGGTTATTACAGCTGCCCCTCTTTGCTCGTTGTCGTGAAACGAGATTAGAGCAAAGACAATAGAAGAACCAATTTTGCCCGGTCTTGGCCAAGTCGTGGCTTATCAGTCCTCGTCTTCCTCAAACATCTTCAAACTCTACTATAACCTGTTGCTTTGACCCATTCCACCGCTGCCTCTGCAAAACATGACCCGTAGCTTCAATTCGCTTTTCCTCAATCTTGTTTATTTTTTAACTTGCTCCCATATGTCTTTAGGACACGGAGAGATTCATAGCTTCGACCTACTAATTACTCCGCTGGGACTTCGATGGAACCTGAACCTTTCAAACTACTTCTTTATTCTCGCAATATGAGTTGACCCCCTTTTCCTTTTTGTTGGTGTTGTTTTTTTTAGTGAAAAACAGAAATTGAAAAATAGAAATTAAAATACCTCAGCGTGCGTAACCCGAGGCCCAACTCACCTTTCGCATAATGAGTTGATTTTAACAGAAATTGAAAAATAGAAGTTAAAATACCTCAGCGTGCGTAACCCGAGGCCCAACTCATTGTCGTAATACGAGTTGATTTTTAAACGAAAATTTAAAGACAGAAATTAAAAATACCTCAGCGTGCGTAACCCGAGGCCCAACTCACCTCTTGCAATATGAGTTGATTTTTGAACAGAAATTTAAAGACAGAAATTAAAAATACCTCAGCGTGCGTAACCCGAGGCCCAACTCACCTCTTACAATATGAGTTGATCTTTGAATGGAAATTTAAAGACAGAAATTAAAAATACCTCAGTGTGCATGACCCGAGGCCCAACTCATCTCTCGTATTATGAGTTGATTTTTTTGAAAAACAGTAATTGAAACGTATCATCTGGTGGAACTCGGATGTCTTCTTTCTCCTTGGTTTAGTACAGTTATCGTCAAAACTTCTTGCTTTACTGGTGTACCTGTATGTGTCATGTGTGATGTTATCATGATATGCACATGCTTGTCTTAAATGCTTTTATGCCTATATGATTATGCAATGTGCCCTGGATTTGTTTGTCCTGTATCTCTTTTCGTCACGACTTTCAGGATGACCTGTATTCATTGCTTCGATCATTGATCCTCTTTTTAGGTTTTGTACCCGTCCTCAAGTTTTATGAGTAATCTGCATTTCTCGTTTATCACTCTCTTGCCCCCTTTTGAACTTTGTCCTTGCTTTGAGGCTCTTGTACTTACCGAATTCTCATCTAGATAATGCTCAACATTTCTTTTATTTAGAGTATGTCATTTCACTATTTATCATTTAAATGATCCAAACATGAGATGCACAAAAATGAGAAAGTAGGTACGAAAGAAATACCTCACATCCATATTTATTTCTAAAAGCAATAAGCAAAGAAAGTTGTCAAGGAATAGTTCAATAAAGAAAGCATTATAAAGAAAGGAAAGTAAGTTCAGTCGTCACAAATGCTCTAGATATTTAACACATGAATTTCTCCAAGTTTCTTGATCCTAGATCTTTTCGAACAAAGCTTCTTGTGTCAAAGATTTCAAGCCTCCGTGTCTGCTTCAAACATTAATATCTCACCATTCGACTCTCGATTTAAGTGCTCTTGCTCTTTAAGCCCAAATCTGCTTCCTCAGGACGCCCTTTCGGGTTTTCATCCTAAACCTTTTCGTTTGCCAAGACGCCCTTTTTGGGTTTTCATCTTGGTCTCCCTTTTTTTTTTCAGGCGTAGTATTTCTTCACCGTATCTGAATTCACTGGATTTGGTACCTCTTTTCCATCCATCTGAATGAGAATCAGAGCTCCACCCGAGAAAGTTTTCTTTACGACATATGGTCTTTCCCAATTCGGTGCCCATTTTCCTCGAGGGTCCTTTTGTATTGGGAGAATCTTTCTCAACACAAGTTCTTCTTCGCGAAATTCCCTTGGTCGCACCTTCTTGTCATGGGCTGTGATCATTCTCTTTTGGTACATCTGTCCGTGACAGATTGCTTTTAAGCATTTTTCTTCGATCAGATTTAGTTGGTCATATCGAGCTTGAACCCATCTTGATTCTTCTATTTTTGACTCTACTAAGACTCGTAAAGAGGGGATCTCCACTTTGATGGCAGTACAGCTTCCATTCTATAGACCAGAGAGAAAGGGGTTGCCCCCGTAGAGGTTCGCACACATGTGCGATATGCATATAGGGCAAATGGTAGCTTCTCGTGCCAGTCTTTATATGTCTCGGTCATTTTCCCAATAATGCTCTTAATAATTTTGTTAGCAGCTTCTACTGCTCCGTTCATCTTTGGGCGATAGGGTGAGGAATTGTGATGCTTTATTTGAAACTGCTCACACACTTCTTTCATCATCTTGTTGTTCAGATTCAAAGCATTATCTGAGATGATTCTCTCAGGTAATCCGTTTCGACATATGATCTCCTTTTTTAAGAACTTGCAAACCGCGGTCTTTGTTATATTAGCAAACGAAGCGACTTCTACCCATTTTGTGAAATCGAAAATGAATCGATGTCCATTAGAAGCCTTTGGGGAAATTGGCCCTATAACATCCATGCCCCACATAGAAAAAGGCCATGGAGAAGTCATGACATGAAGAGGCGAAGGTGCTGCATGAATCTTATCACCGTAAACTTGACATTTGTGACACTTCCGTGCATAACCAATGCAGTTGCTTTCCATCGTCAGCCAGTAATAACCGAGCCTCATAATCTTCCTAGCCATAGTGAAACCATTGGCATGCATTCCACAAATTCCTTCAGGACCTCTTCAAGTATCTTTTTGGCTTTAATATCATCCATGCATCTCAGGAGCACTTGATCTTTTCCTCTTTTGTACATGATGTCTCCATCAAGAACAAATCCCACAGCCATTCTTCTGATTGTTCTTTTGTCGTTCTCATTTGCTTGCTCGGGATACCTCTGATTTTTGACATATTCTAAGATATCATAGAACCATGGCTGTCCATCTGCCTCTTTTTCAATGCTAAAACAATGCGCAGGGGCCTCATATATGCTCATCTGGAGAGGCATTACTTCTGTTTCTCTGTTTGCTTTGAATATTGAAGCCAAGGTGGCTAGAGCATCAGCCAATTGGTTTTCTTCTCGTGGAAAGTAGTTAAAAGTTATTCCTTCGAATTCTTTGATCAGCTTTACCATGAGATCGGGATATTTGACCAATTTCGAATCTCTCACTTTTCAATCCCCACGGATTTGGTAAATCACTAGCGCCGAGTCTCCGTAAACTTCTAAGATTTCAATGTCTCGTTCAATAGCTGCACGAAGTCCCATGATGCACGCCTCATATTCCACTATGTTATTAGTACAGAAGAAATTTAATCTGGCAGTGAAGGGATAATGATTCCCTTCTAGTGACACTAAGACTGCTCCAACCCTATGCCCCAATGCATTTGAGGCGCCATCAAAACTCATCTTCCATGATTTCTCTTTTGACGACACACATTCTCTTTCAGTAATGCACATTAAGTCTTCATCAGGGAAATCAAATCTCAATGGCTCATATTCCTCTGTCGTTCTAGTTGCCAAGAAGTCAGTTATCGCGCTCCCTTTTATTGACTTTTGACTCACATAGATGATGTTGTACTCTGATAGTAGAATCTGTCATCGTGCCATTCTTCCTGAGAGTGCAGGTGATTCCATCATGTACTTTATTGGGTCCAGCTTTGAAATTAACCATGTCGTATAATACAACATTTATTGCCTGAGCCTTCGAGCTACCCAGACCAAAGCACAACAGAATTTTTCAATTGACGGGTACTTCGCTTCATACTCGGTGAATTTCTTGCTGAGGTAGTAGATTGCCCTTTCCCTTTTCCCTGACTCGTCATGCTGTCCTAGTACACAACCCAACGAGTTGTCGAACACAGTTAGATACAATATTAAGGGTCTTCCGAGAGTTAGCGGTACTAGCACCGGGGGGTTGGACAAATACTGTTTTATTTTGTCGAAAGCCATTTGACATTCCTCATTCCATTCTCCAGGATTATGTTTTCGAAGGAGTCGGAAAATTGGGTCGCATTGGTTAGTAAGCTGAGCAATGAACCGAGCGATGTAGTTCAACCTTCCTAGAAATCCTCTGACTTCTTTTTGTGTCCATGGAGGTGGTAATTCCTGTATGGCTTTTATCTTGTCCGGATCAACCTCAATACCTCTCTCGCTGACGATGAAACCCACTAATTTCCCCGAGGTTGCTCCAAATGTGCACTTGGCTGGATTAAGCTTCAGTTGAAACTTCCTCAATCTTTCAAACAAATTCCTGAGGTTTCCAACATGCTCTCTTTCTCCCCGAGATTTGACAATCATATCATCGACGTAGACTTCTATTTCTTTGTGCATCATGTCATGGAATAACATCACCATTGCCCTCTGATATATTGCCCCGGCATTCTTTAATCTGAATGGTATTACCTTGTAGCAGAATGTTCCCCACATCGTCACGAATGTAGTTTTCTCCATATCCTCAGGAGCCATCTTTATCTGGTTATAACCTGAAAATCCATCCATGAAAGAAAATAATGAATGTTTTGCCGTGTTATCCACCAATGTATCGATGTGCGGCAAGGGAAAATTATCCTTAGGGCTTGCTCGATTCAGATCGCGATAATCCACACACATTCACACCTTGCCGTCTTTCTTTGGCACTGGGACTATATTAGCTACCCATTCTGGATATTTAGAGACTTGTAAGAAGCTAGCATCGAATTGTTTTTTGACTTCTTCTTTTATCTTTAAAAGCATTTCGGGTCTCATTCATCTTAATTTCTACTGAATAGGCTTGCATTCTGGTTTCAGTGGGAGTCTATGGACCACTACATCCTCGCTCAATCCTGGCATGTCCTGATATGACCATGCAAATACATCTTTGTACTCATGAAGCAAGGTGACCAAGTCATGTTTGGTGTTCTCTGAAATGGTGGTCCCGATCTTCACTTCTTGCTTCTTTTCTTCACTTTTCAAGTTCACCGTCTCAACAGATTCTTGATGGGGTAGTATCTGTTTGTCTTCTTATTCTATCAACCTTAGTAAGTCGGGGGACGAGACATAATCTTCAGTATTTTTCTCAGCTTCGAATTCTTCTAGACAAATAGCTTTCTCGAAATCGATTTTAGGACTCGTAACTGGATTATTCACGTCATCGATATCTAAGCACTTGAAAGGTGAACGGAAAAGAAAACTATAGAGGAGTATCAAGGTATGGGGACACACAAACATAATACCATGGCATGATATGAAATATATGTAGGGACAGATTATGAGAAGAGGGGATAAATATGAAGCCAATGAGAATGAAAAGACCACAACAAAAATGCATCTCCATTAATTTTCATTTAAAAGATAAATAGTAGACATAAACTCTTGTAACAGTTTCCCTAATAACTTGGGGCATAAAAAGAGTGGACATTGAAGATTACTTTGGAGGAGCCCTAGAAACTACAAGAAGATCTTCAGCAGTCCAATTGCTCAAAACAAATAACGTTGATATTGAAGTTCTGAAAATCCCTTTCAACAAATAACAGCATGTTTCGTGAATTATCTCTTTCTGGGTACATCATTCCTGTAGATGTAAATGTTTTCGACAAGGGCGAGTACATTATGGGCTCCCATTCCACTTCCCGACCTGAAGCTCTTGCAATCCTCTTTTCCTGATCTTTTTGCAGTTGTTTCTTTCTTTGTCGCACATCTGGCTTGAACCCTAACCCGTATCGAGCCTTCTAGTGTACCGGTTTTAGCGCTCTAGCTATCTCTTGCTGGTATCTTCCTAAGCCTTTCCTCGCTCGGGCTCCTCTTCCCACCGTCAGTTTGATTCCCATCTTGGCATTCTTTGATAGTTTGAGCGTGGGCATCTTGTTTCCTTCGGCAACAAATGTGGCATTAATGAATTCGAGGGAACGGAAGGAATATTCTACTGCATCTTTGTTCACTTCGATGTAAGGTGTGACAGCAGAAATAGATGCAACGATGTCCTCTTCACTGGCGACCATAATCAAGCGGTTATCCATGATAAACTTCACTTTTTGATGGAGAGACGAAGGGACTGCCCCAACAGAGTGGATCCAATGCCTTCCTAAAAGGCAATTATATGACGGAGTAATGTCCATGACCTGGAACTCTACGTTATACGTGCATACGCCCACTTCTAGGGGGATTTCAATCTTTCTCATAACCTCTCGTAGTGTCCTGTCAAATGCCCTTACCGTGGAATGACAGAGCCTTAGATAGGACATATCAACTGGCATCCTGGAGAGTGTGGCCAAAGGCATGACATTGAGTGCGGATCTATTGTCGATGAGCACGTTCGGTACTATGTAACCCTTGCAACTGGTCGTAATATGTAATGCCTTCACGGAGCCCCTACCGTTTGATGGTATTTCATCATCACTAAATGAGATGAAATTATCTGCATTTAGATTGTTCACCCATCTGTCAAGCTTTTCTACAGATACATTACTTTCTACGTAAGCTTGATTGAGCACTTTTAACAAGGCGTTCCGATATGACTCTGAGTTCAACAGTAAGGATAACACCGAAATTTTTGCTGGCTGCTTGTTTAACTGCTCCACGATGTTATATTCGCTGTGTTTGATGAACTTCAAGAATTCGTGATCCTCGTCCTCATTCACAGGTCTTTGATCCTCGTCCTCATTCACAGGTCTTTTAATCTCTGGTTCCGACTGTACTTCCACATCCACCTCAGCCTCATGCATCGGTGCCTTTCCTTTCTGATTCGAGTCAACGACTTTTTTTTTTGGTTCAGCCTTTTTAGGAGAATAGCACCTCCCGCTGCGAGTAAAGTATCCTACTCTGCTGATATCTCCAACCACAGCCTTTGGCTTTTCAACTTCGGGTGCGACAATGTTAACATCGTATTTCCATGGCACCGCCTTATCGTCCTTGTAATGGAAAGGAGAAGGCACTTTAATCACCACCGTCGGTTTGACTTTCTCCTTCTTGGCCTCATAATAAATCACCATAGGCCGATCGGCACTATAACGAGTGACTGATGGTTGGTTATCAGAGGCACATATTTCCCTTTCCTCGGGCTCATCTATCTTATCAAAGATCTCGACTTCCTTGTTGTTCATCATGTCTTGGAGTAGTTTCTTGAATTCTTCGCAAGACTGGATGTCGTGCCCTTCGATACCATGAAAGACACAAAAACTTTGATCTTCTGTACTTTGTTCTTCGAAATTTTTGTTGGAGTAACGAAACGATCCATTTTCCATCATCACCTCCCAGACCTTTCGCAAAGGTGTTTTTATTTCAGAAACGCAGCTTTTAGTTCGCCTCGTATCTTTCCTTGTCACTGCGTTCACGTTCCCCTCGGTATAGTTTGGGAGCGGGTTTCCAAGCACATTACCAGTACCGTCAAATCGTAAAATCCCTGCGTCAATGAAATCCTGAACCCTCCTTTTGAAGGCTATACAATTTTTCGTGGAGTGCCCTTGGTTTCCCCATGATACATGCAACTAGTAGTGGGATCGTACCATTTCGGGTATGGCGGTTTCAATGGTGCCATATAATACGGGGATATCAATTATTTTTCCAACAATTTTGGGTACAGTTCTCCGTACGACACGGGGATAGGGGTGAGTCGAGGTTTTTCAAGATTGGGTCTCACTGGTCTTTGTTCGTGTTTGGGCTGGCTTGGAGCAGGCGTGTTATTAGGTGGGAACATGGTGAATGGCTGTTGGTTATTTGTGTTGTAGACAGGGTAAGAAGGAGGTACTTGATAATACGGGTTTTAGGGAAGGAAATAGAAATTTGGAGGTGGGCGATATCGGGGATGTGATTGGGTCGAGTATGAATTAGAGGCGTAGTGGCTCTCAATCCCCACCACATGTGTTTTAGCCTCCTTTTTCTTTATAGGTATTGCAGGGTATGGGCGAACGACGCTGGTGGAAGCCAAGGCGCGGGAGCGTGCTCGTGGTGCAGTGTGCGGGCTCGGGGAACGACGCACGTGGGAGTGGAATGTCAGGAGGCGCGTTGACAGGCGCGTGTGGTGACAGAGAGACGCGCGTGGGCATAGGGTGACGAGCAGTGGTCTGCGGTGCCTAGGGTTGGTCAAGCGGCGCGAGAGGGGAGAGGAACCGTTGGGGGCATGCGGCGCTGGTTAGGGTTTCTTGTCTGCCGAAATATCCTAAGGTTTTGGGCCATTGGGCCGCGGTTCTGGGCTAGGATAAGTGGGCTGGTTGTTTCATGGCATTTGGGCTTTGCTTAATTGGTTTTGAGCTTAGTGGGTCTGACATCTATTTTTGTAACTGGACACTTCATAGACTGTTTGTTTGTATTAAATTTGGGCCTGTATTTGGTCTTTGTAATTGGGCTCCGTTTTTTGTAATGGACTTTGGACTTTATTAATTATTGGATCTTTTGTTTTGTTTATTTGGTTATTATATTTTTTGTGCTTAAACGGGCTGTTTGGGATTGGGCTATAATTTGGGTTTGGTGTTTTGGGTTAATTGGGTTTTGAGTCTGATGGGGTTTAGTTTCTAGGTTTGGTTTTAGGCCCTTGTAATTGGGCTCGGGTCTTTGTAAATTTGTTTGTTTAAAATGGTTTTTTGGTTTGTATATGGGCTATTAACATGGACATTTATTCTGGCTTGGGTCTTAATGGTTTTGGGCTTTGGTTGTTTCTGACGGGCCCGGGCCAAAATTGGTTATTACACAGCAAATTAACAAAAATCAACAATTCAAGATTACATGTTTACCAACATCTATACTAAATTTTCAATTTTCATAAAGATCTTATAAATTAGAATAGAGTGATTAACTTTTCAAATTTCGTATCAAGCTAAATTCAATATTAAACCATATATATATTTACATGTATGAAAAGAGCTTTAGTATTGGGATAGGAGAAAAAAATCACAAATATTAAGATTCCAATCCAATGGCGATCCTAGGATTAAATTTGTGGGCCTAGTAAAAATTTCAAAAATTTAAGAGTTTAATGAGAATTTTTTTTAAAATAGGGTCTAATTAAAATTTTTAAAATTTTGTGAGATCAATGAGAATTTTCATAAATTTTAAGAGAACTTAACTAAAATTTTCTAAAAGAATTAAAAGGTATGATGAGATTTTTCAAAATTTTGAGGGGACCTAATCAAAATTTTCCAATAATTTCAAAGAAAAAAATTAAGATTTCTTAAAATTTTATGGGGTCAAAGTTCATTAAGCCACCGTAACGGTCGTCCTCTATTCTGTTCACAAATTTAATGAGTACGACACCGTAGAGGAGACATAGGTAGAGACTTGAAGGTAAATATACCAATATAAAATTTGATAAAAAAAAAGTGGGATAATCCCAAAAATATACATGAACTATAGTGATATGTGTAATGTTATATACAAATTCTGATTTTTTTATAATTTTATATATGGGATTTTGATTTGATTCAATTTTTATAAAGAACTAACATCATTATCCATATAACACCATTTTACATATACATATCATATACACAAATAAATTGATATATTTATTTCTTTAAATGAACAGAATAGAATTAAAATCAAAGTTTAATGCATATATTTGAATCAAAATTAAAATTTAATGTGTATAATTACATAAGATTAAAGTTCATTTACTAAATTACACATTAAATTAATGTTTATGTGTCATCTTTAAAAAATTTTAAAGATTTCACGTATCAATATAGCGGTGGCATTTGAAATTTTAACATATTTAATAATGCAATAATATTTACGTAAATGAGAAATACAATTAAAAAAAAAAAAAACCTAAAACACCAGAATCGTGCATTTTTCTCACGGTGGAACTCATAAGTTTAAGACATTGACCAGAAATGAAGGGGTAAAACTAAAACTTACTACATAAATTTGGTAATTTTTAAATTTAGTCTCTGAAATTTATTTTGTTCATATTATTCTTAAAATTTGGCATTTTTTTTAATTTGATCCATAAATTTGGATCCATTAAAGTTTGATGATGTGGCATTTTCTGATTCCATCACATAAAAATAAAAAAAATACAAAAATATTAAAAACATTAAATATTATAAAGAAATTATATTTTATTAAAAGTAGAATGAGTTATTCGGTCCTTCAATTTTATAAAATGTCATTTTAGTCTTCCATTTTATTTTTCATCTCTTTTAATCCTTAAACATACATTATTTGTCAAATCACCATAAAATAAATGAAAAAAATCTCTTTTAATCCTTAAACTTACATTATTTGTCAAATCACCCTAAAATAAATGAAAAAAATTAATGTTGTTAAGTTTATTGATGTGACATCTACACAGTAATTCACATGTATGTCACGATAGCAAGAAATTATTTTGAAATTTTTTTTAAAAAAAGTTATAATTTTTTTTGCATTTTTAAAATTTTAAAAAATTAATTGATTGCTAATGTGCATACTATATAACAAAGTTAACAAACATTAACTTTTCATTTATTTTTGAGTGATTTGACAAATAACATAAAGCTAAAAGAAGCGAAAAATTAAATAGAGGGCTAAAATGATTTTTATTTATTTATAAAATTAGAGGCCAGATAAATCATTATACCTTTATTGAAAGAATTTTAAGTGATAAGACACGTCATGAAATTCAGATTCATAAACCAAATTAAAAAAGAAACTGTGAAATTTGAAATTAATATGAATAAAAAATTAAGAAAACAATATACAAAAGTAGAAATTAAAAAATCATTGCAAATTTAAAAGTATTATTAGCAAGTTGGTTTAGACTAAGATTTGTGTATAATATAATGTAATATGACCAACCCCGTCATTGTTGAAGTCATAGTTGTAATTCACCAATCACCACCAACCCCTAATCTTTCTTTTCTTCCCATACCACCAACAACCCCCCAAGTGTTGCGTTTTCGGTTCTCCTATCCAAGAAGGAAATTTCTTTTCCTTAACTTCACTTCTTATTTTCCTTGTAAAAACTAAGGACTAAATGTATGCAAATGTTATGCCTGGATTTTTTTTCTTACAAGCTTTTATGAGTTTAAGTTTCACTTGTACTGTTTATGAGACAAATTATTTGTTCAGGCTGAAAGAGGATTTATGTAAAAACATTATGTTTAATGAATATTGATAATTAAATTAAGTCAGTTTAAAATATGAATTAGGTTCAGGTTTAAATATTTAAGGTCTGATTTTAACCGGTCTTTTTTTTTTTAAATTTGTAATGTTTTATATTATGTTATTTTTATATATTATGTGATATATAACACATAAAAATTAAATATATAATACTACTATAATGTGAATATTAAATAATTTTAAGATCACTATTTATAAAATTATAATAAATAACTATTAAAATAAATTAAATATAAATGTATTTTTAAAATTATGAAAAAAATAATATGGGTGGGCGTAAAATAGATTTGGATTAGCATTTTACAAATATGGACGGATTTATACAAAATTTTAGGCCTATATTTAGGGTCTAGCCTTGCATAGGCATAAAATGTGTTAATATTATGCTTAGGCTCGACCCGGCCCAAGAACACCTCTATCATAAGTAGGTTTTGTCTAATTTTATTTTGGTTTATGTTAAAAAAAATATTCCAGTTTTTAGTCTGTTAACCTTCATGTTAAATTTATCTTAGTTTTAGTTGATTTGAGATATATTATTTGTGATTTTGTATTCATAAGATACTTAGAAAAAAAACTAATGAATAAATAATTAGATAACAAATATTGATTTGTTATTATTTTAACTAGTACAATTCTAGACCTACATTTTGCGTTAGATTAATTTTTTCTTGGACCAAATAATAGAACTTCAAAATATGCACCAAATCTATATATTTTTTTATACATTTGAAATTTAATTTATGTGTATTTATTTTCAGGAATTTATTTCCTTTATTTTTTTATTTTAAGAATTTAGATATTGTTGTGAACACCATTAAAATTCTTTTGCTAAATTTGTTGGTGTAGCATATTTGAATTTTTTAAAAAATACTCACTTGATAATCATGAAAAAAAAAAAAGAGTTACATTACAATGGACCCGAAGTTAACAAATAATATGGTTTTAATAATTCATAAAAATTCACTTATACTTTTTAATTGAAATAAAGTATATCTAACTAATAAAATTAAAATTGAGAAAAAAAATCAAAATGTAGAAATTAAATTTCAAATTTGAGCATATTATTGGGGCCAGAAATAAAATTTGATCATTTTTATATAATAAAAAAAGAAATTAAAAGGTTGTTTATTCAGACATAAAATAAAGTATCAAATTAACTAATGATATTATAAAAGTTGATGAATCAAATTAAAGTATAGATGTTAAATTTTAAATTTTAAATTTTAAGTATAATATATAAATCAAAATTAAATTTTACCATTATTATATAATTAAAAATTTTAAAAATATTTAAACATTTTTCCTTTATTTTTTTGTTGGTAAAACTGGTTTTTAATCAAGGTTTCTAAGTTCTTGGATATATGATAATCAGACAGCTATCAATTTTTTATTCAATTAAGCAAGTCTATTAGATTAGATTAAATTTTGGGTTAATGTACTTTTTTGCAATTAAATTAATTTTGATATTAACAGTTCTTTTTTTCTGTTGATTTTAATATTTAAATTTAATAATTAAATTTATTTTGCTTATTAAATTTGGATTCTTTTAATGTATGATGATGTGACATATTATGATTATGGCATATCATTATTTGAAAATTTTAATTTTTTTAAAATTTTCAAATGATGATACAATACATTATCAAAGTGTTACGGAATTTAAATTCAAATATAAAAGTAGATTTAGTTGACAAGTTTAAATATCGAAATATAAAAGAAAAAAATATATTAAAATTGATTTAGTTGTCAAGTTCAGACAGACAAAATTATATTAACGATTAGATATTTTTTATCATTCCGTTGAAATATGTTTTAATAGAGATGTTAAAGTTATTTTTAATAGATATGTTTAGTTATTTTATTTATAATTATTATAAAAAGAAACTAAAAATATTTTTATAATATCATTTATTAATTTATTGAAAATCAGTTTTTAAGTCAGGTTTCCATTTCATTGGTGTTACTAAATTCAACGAGAATTTATATATGCTAAATAACTTCACCCAATAGATTATTGTTGGTAAATCAATGACTAGAAAAAGAAAAGTTGTTGAATACAATTAAATATCTCATTCCATGTCAACTTGTTGAGTAAAAAATAATTTTGGAGAAATATTTTTGTATTTTTGGTAAATAAAATAATAAAGCTTTAAGTTAGGATTACAGGAGAATTAGTTACCATCAAACAATGGATATGTGTAATGGATATAATCATCTAATAAATCCCTCACACTCTTCGATGGTTCTTCATAAGTAATTAAGTGCTCTATTTCGCCTCGGTTCTCTCTAGTGATACAATCTGCCACCTTATTACTCTTTCTCAGTATCTGTCAAAATTTCACTTATCAATCCTTAAAGACACCAGTTTTGGATGAGCTTAACTTCACCGTAGTTATTGTTTTCTACTAGTCCATTTTGTATAATGGCTACCAAAATCGAATTATCACTCTCAATCTCCACTGTACGGTACCCTTTAGCCCAAGCAAACTTTAGGCCTTCAAGTAATGCTCAATCTTTAATCTGAAAAACATTTGCTAATCCCAACACCATTTCGAAGCCCCCTATCCAACTACCATTCATTCCTCTCACCACTCCACCTATGGTTGCTCTTGGTTTAAAAGTTGACACTGAACCATCAACGTTCACCTTCACCCATCCATGATTCGGACCAATCCTTTGTCATGGAGTTACAAGCCCAATTTCCAACCACTCTTTTAATAAATATAGGCCTTGTCCAAGCTCTAGTAGAAGTTACACTTGTAACATCCCAAAAATCGGGTTAGAAGAAATTGGATTTTGAAACCAAGAGTGGTCACCCCGCGATTATGAGTTTAGATCTTGGAAATTTTTGATAAGGAAATTGATTTGGTTTAGTGGTTAAGTGTTCTGAGTAAGTGTGTGAGGTTCTGTAACAGTCCGAATTTGACCCTAATCGGAACGGTGGTTTCGGGACCACGAATCCGAGTTCAAAAAATTTTTTAAATATTATTTTGGTGCTAATTATATGTGATTTATGATGTGTGAAAGTTTCGTATAAAAATTTTATCGTTTGAGTGTTTAATTTAACAAAAAGGACTAAATCGCGTTAAGTGTAAAAGTTGCATACTATAGTGGAAAGTGCTTAAATGATGATGGCTTTCTAATATGGGGTATTAAAAGGATAATTAGCCCATTTTTAAGTTAGTGGGTGGTATATGACATAAGTAACCTTAAGTTAAATATTAGTTTTATTTTATTTGAAAGGTTATATTAGTAATTTAGTAAAATCCTATTATATGTTAAAATAAAACAAATGAAATGGCCATTATCATCTTATTTTTTTTGGCTGAATATTGAAGGAAGAAGAAGAACTTGGTTTCTTTTTATTTTCGGCACATATAAGCTCAAATTCAAGGTTAGTTTGATTTCGGTTTTTGTTAATTTTTACGTTTTTGAGGTCGTTGCTTCGAACATTAGTTGACCCATGTTAGAATTTTTAAATTTGAGCATGTTTGATGTTCGGACATTGTCATGTTCTTGTAGTTTTTGATGTTTGATAATGTTATATTAAAGTTATGTTAAAGATTAGCATGTTTTGTGTTGGAAATTTTAGTGAATTTGAGTATTTTGGACTAAATTACAAAGAATAAATTTTTGAGGGGTTAAAATGAAAAATAAATGAAAGAAATGGACTTGTATGGTCCCTATGAATATTCGGCCCTTGAGTAGTATAGTGAAATTTTGTGTATTTTGTATTTTATGCAAATAGGACTAAATTGTAAAAATGTGAAACATTAGGGGCAAAATGGTAAATTACCCGTTTATGTGTTTTGGGACTAAATTGAGATGAAATGTGCTTGAATGAGCTAAATTTTAATGTGTTTAGATCAAGAACAAAGAAAAGCGGATTTGGATAGGGGAAAGTCGAAGGTTATCGAATAGCCGGTCTACGTTGTCCGTCGATAGTCGAGGTAAGTCCTTAAGCAAATATATGTTAAAGAATTAATTATGAACATAGTAAATGATGATATTTGATAGTTTTGAGTATAAATCTATGTGATGGCCGAATGTGGTGGTATATTATTGGATTGATTTTATTTTGTTTAATGTAATGTGAATAAGTAAGTTCGGTTTGATATGTGAAAGAAATATGAAGTATACGAAATGTTTGTGAATTTAGCACTAAGTAAAGTGAATTGAATGGTTAATAGTGTTGATATTCGGGCTTCGAGCCTAGCATGCCTTGTGCCGGTGAATTATTTCGGGCTTATTGCCTAGCAGGCTTAATGCCGGTGTTCGAACTTCAGACCTCGGGTCTAGCAGGCTTAATGCCGGTGATATGCTATAAACGGAGAATCCGAGAATCAAACAAGGTGAGACATATGTAGTGCTATATGCTAAAAGCTCGGGTAAGAGTTAGCCTACTATATGAGTAAGGAATGAAGTAAGCTAATTTATTATCGTTTTAGTTAAGTACGATGTGATGAAATGGATGATTCAATGAGTATTTTATTTTATAATGTTGAGCTTATCATTAATGTGTATGAACATTACATATATGCGAAATTGAGATATATACATGTATAATACATTGAAGACTCGGTTATAAATGGAAAGATCAATGGTGAAAGAGTTTAAAAGTGTTTGCATACGTGTATAAGTAGATATAGGAGATCGATACCTAAGATGTGTTCATATGATTCGAAATATGCGATTAAATATGATATTCATGTGATTTGATAATGTACATGTTCATGGTGATATAGTGATAATATTTAAATCAATGGTATTACTAGTATTCGGCCATGTACATTTTACATATTGTAATAATTATGTTCAATACTATAAGCCTGAAGATTAAGATGTTTAAGTGTATGATCATTACATTAATATTTGCTTGAGACTTACTAAGCTAGTGAGCTTACTTTGAGATTTTGGTCAAGCTACGGGCTCGGAGGATCGTTGGTGAAGTTAACCACACTATCATCCCTTTTTGGCACTTTTAAGCTAGTTATTTTTGAATCAAAGGCATGTATAGGCTAGCTAAATGTTGGAATGATGTTATGTTTATATATATATAATAGCCATGCGAAAATGGCTTAAATATTCATTTTAAGTTCGGTTCTATTTGTCCTTGACTATGTGATTAATGTGTTTGGCTTCAACAATTCGGCTAGGAGTTGTTTCTTTATTTCAATCTTATGTATTATGTGTTCTATATGATTGCTTGTTTGTAATGCCAATGTTTGTGTTAAATTAGTCATGTGTTTCGGCATTTAAGTTAATCTTGGCAAGGATAAGTCAAGGTAGGTATGTGTTAATTGAGCATCATTCAAAATTTATGTGTGTGTGTCAACTATAGTTGATTTACGAAGTATGACTTATATTGAGTAATGCATGTATGTATATTCGGCCAAACCCATGTGATATTTGCAAATGTAGTTAACATGTTTTAAGAATTAGTTGTTTAGGCTCATAATCGAATATGGAAAATATGCATAACTATGATGTATACATTTATATATATGTTCATATATACATGTATTTGGCTTGTGAGGTTGCTTAATTTAAATGAGTGCATGAAACTACCAAACTCGATTTGTGCTAGGTGACGAACATGAAATTTTATAAATGAGACTTTGCATAGTCGGCCAAATACATAAGTATGTATGTGATGTGTAGTAAGTTGCATATATTCGGTTATGTGGGAATAGGTTTTGTGCCATATGAAATTGGTCTTAATAGGAAGTTACTATGTATTGACATTTGAAATACGCTTATTTAGTTAATTAGTTACAAATAGTTTATTTGTTTATAAATTTCATAGATCATGATCGTTTTGATAAATGTGGTGCATGAAATCTGTATTATTATGTATGGTCATTTTGTGTTCATCGATGATTATATCGTATATGACTTGGATTAATGTATCAAGTGTAACACCCCAAACCCGGCCCATTATCTCCGACCGAATTTGGAATGCCACTGCGGAACACATTCGAAAATATCCTTACTTAAGAGTAAAACCATTGAAAATTTGTTTCCTTTAATAAAACATTTTCGTGACTTGTAATATTCTAAGTAAAAATCGAAGTTTGTTATAAACATATTGGGTTCAAGCTTTACTTGAGAAAATAAAACCATTTGCAATCAACCTTTAAATCATCCATCCATAATAGGGTATAATAAAGATACTTAAAAAGAGAACTGAAATACTTTAGTGGGCCTTATTACAATACACACTTAATTAAAATGCTGAAAATATAGATGCTTAATTTACTAAATAAGAGATTCCTTTGCATGAAAATTCACTTTTGCATGGCCACCTTTGTACCTGCTCCAAACCCGGTCCAAGCATTAAGCGCCACGTGAAAGGTTTAATAAAATAGAGTGAGTCACCAAGACTCAGTGCATAGTTAATACACATGTTCTCACGAATGGGCTTGGCCCACATCCACACAATCCATATATATATAATATACAATTAGGAATATGAAACTTTAAACATACAATTACGAACACACAATTATAAATGTACAATTATGAAATCCAATCCACAAAGTAGTCCACATCTCTCTTTTGTGGACTTATTTCTTAAGGTTGTGGCCAAGCCACTGATCCCATAGGAATCTCACATATTAATCAGTTCACTAATCATCAAGCACGAATGTAGCACGAGGCTAGCATTAGACCACTCACATAGTGTACACCCTTTTCTCCAATAGTCACATCACAAGTCTCATGCATAAGTATATGTACCATAGCAACATTTCGTACGAAACAATTATATATATTATACCATGACCACACATTACTCAAAACAACATACATCACAAGTCATCACTTTATTTTACATTTATCAATAATCAATTATTATCGCAAATCACTGAAAGGTTAATATCATAATCACTAACCTAATTATTCGTTCACTTACCTTAGTATCCATACTTTTAGCCTTTATTTCGGCTAACATGCACAACTCATACATTTACATAAAATAATACTTACAATACATATATCAGCAAAAAGAAACGTCACGATAACTACGCTTTTTGATTATAGCGAGATTCTGACTTATCGAATCTAATATCGACTAAAATCTCGAAAGCTTTTGTTACTTCTATCGATTAGCCCCTAAAACACATAACTGAAATCGGTCACACTTAGCACCAAAATGGCCTTAGGCCGAATGCCAAGAGTCATTTACCTAGCTTCTTTCGATCCCGAAACACCACTTGTTCTCGTAGATTAGCTCTCGAAGTCATCGAATGTCCTATTAAAACGTTGTTAGAATGGGCTCATACACAACTCTATAAACAAGGGCTCTTGGCCGAATATTACGCACCTTACCTATCCTTTCCAAGTCTCAAAAGATTTGCATGCCTTTGGTAGTTACCAATCCCCTTGTATAGCCGAAACCCATAGGCTCCTTTAAAAACTCCTTAACACTAGCACAATAGAAACACATTAATATAGCTTTAGGCATATTCGGCCATTCTTAGAATCAAGTCTAGCCTTGATTTCAGCATACGAAAAGAAAAGAGAAGAAACTAACTACTTAATCGGAGTACTTACCAACGTTTGTTTAGAGAGATTACAAGGAAGTAGTCGAAGGCACCTTCTCTAATGCTTCAACCCTTGAGGCCAAAAAGAAATGTTGATGAGGTTCTCTAGAGTTTTGGCTTATACTCTAAAAGAAGATGACTACATATACGGCCATGCTCTCCCTCTTCTATTTTCGGTCAAGACACAAAGAGGAATGAAAATAAAGTATGAAATTCGGCTATGCTTAGCTTGGGTAGGGAAGGAAATAATATCAAAAGTTTTGACACCTTTTTGCTATTAGAAAACCAAATAAGATAACCCCTAAAGAGATTCAATCGGCTAAGCACCAAAATGAGGGAAAAAGAAAGCCAAGTATTCAAGAAATTTTGCCAAGAACAAAAGACAAGGCCGGCCATACTTCTCATGCTTCCAACGGTCATGTTTTTTCCAATTAAGGCCGGCTACACCTCTCTCCTTTTGTCATACTTGCCCATCATTAACATAAAATAAACTAATAAAACATAGTAAAAATAATCCACCCATGCCGTACATGCTTCTATCCCCAAGGCCAAGACCCATCCTCATTGAAAAAGAAAAGAATAATACATTGTTTATTCCCACATAAAATAACTTAACAAATAAAATAAAAAAAAATAATGCTCCATACTTCTAAAACAAATAAAATAAGAAGAATAAAATAGCCTTTTGTTTCTTGCATGTGTGCGTGCATGTGCCATGCAGGGCTTCCCACGCCGGCCAAAATAAAAAAAAAAGGCCAAGCTGTAGCCCCCAGGTCTCGAACCCGAGACCTGGAGAAAGCTCTCCAAGCTTCCAGCCGTTTGATCCTTTGCGTATTTCGTGACAATAAACGCATAGAAATTCTTTTAAACCTTATTTTCCTTGGCTCCCTCCACTTTAGCGCTAAAATAAAAATAAAGCGCCTTATGCGCGATTTCCAGGACTCGAACATGAGTCTTTCAAGTCATGGTTCTCCAGCAAGGTCCTTGGCCACTCGGCCACTTAGAATTTCATGCAATTAAACACGCTGAATTTCTTTTAAACCCTTCTTCACTGGCTCCTATGCTTTAGCGCTAGAAGCAAAATAGAAGGCTTCCAGTGCGACTCCCAGGACTCGAACGTGAGTCCCCTTAGACGCAGCTCTCAAGCCAAGTCCTTAACCACTCGGCCAGTGTTTAATTCATGCTAATGTCGCGTCAATAATTTGTTTTAAGCCCTCCTTCAAAGCAGCACTATTTTTCAAAATAAAAATGCTTTTGCCGCACACGAGACTCGAACCACTGACTTGTTTTGACGCTGACCCTTAAGTGGCACACGGAAGCCACTTTACTACAGGACTTTCATGTCCAAAACTTTACAAAATTTTTACTTAAGGCCTCCTTAGCCAAATTCCACTTTTAACCCTAAATTTTCAAAATTTCCAAAAGTGTCCCATTTTAATCCTAGAGTTTTAGGAACTCCAAAACACATCAAAACCACTCTTGAGGCTCACTAACACTCGAGTTATTTACCAAACTCGCAACCTCTATTTCGGGATATTACAATTCTACCCCCCTTAAAAATAATTTCGTCCTCGAAATTACTTATGAATGAACATCCGTATATTTCAATTCACCATATATCAATCACACATACTCAATTATACACATATGCAAACATATCCAACCTCTTTCACATTTAGTATTCTTACATGTGGCCACTTCTTTCACAAGCATATTCAAGCTTAGATTCCATTATGGAAATCATACACATCAATGGTAAGATCAATTGCACATATTAACATTCTTATCGAAGCTTGAACTATACCACATCTTACTTAGTTCAAATGGGAATATACCAACTTTCCTTATTCCTTGTAAGTACGAAAGACTTGCACTTATCCGAGCATTTAGCTTATGGTAACAAACATGTTCCATCTTGTAAGTGATTTATAAGTTTTCTATTATAACACATCACCGGCATTAAGCCTGCTAGGCATTAAAGCCTGAAATATACACCGGCACAAAGCCTGCTAGGCATCAAAGCCTGAAATATACACCGGCACAAAGCCTGCTAGGCATCAAAGCCTGAAATATACACCGGCACAAAGCCTGCTAGGCATCAAAGCCTGAAATATAATATTATCACCATTTGAATCACATTACAAGCTGACCAGAATTTTAAACCATATAATTCACATCACTTGTATTCATCACTTCAATAATATTTCATGATAGATAGTCTATCCGCATATCACTTGTACTTATCACTTCAGTAACATTTCATGATAGAAAGTCTATCTACAGTCGGTTTTCACTATATTATAACTAGGATTCCATAATCCCACACGTGCACAAGGTTATAACTAACCTTAACAATATTCAATTGCTTAAAAACTTACACTTTAAAACATTTTCAAAATTTTGGTTCCAACACTCGCCGACATGATATTTTCCACACTGAGCACACGGACAGTCCTGATTTCTCATAGCTGGTTTAGTCACACTAGCAAAACTTTCAAGCCTCGGTCTTTTCCGAAGACCCTCAGATAATTTAGACAATTCAAAATTTCTCCCATCACGGTTCATATCCTTATCTCGATTTTATCTCATCGAGTTTTTAATCTCTTCATCTATCTTAACTTTTTCGACTATCACAACAAATTCCCGTTCCTGTTAAGGAGCTACCAACAGTCTCAGGCCGTCCCTTAATCCGTCCTTAAACCGGACACATTGTTCATGTTTTGTAGCCACTATTCCTCGAGCATATTGGCTTAACCTTAGGAATTTAACCTTGTATTTCGCCATGGTATGTTCCATTGAACTAGTCCCAAAAACACATTTCCTCTGAGCATCAATGTAATAAGTACTGACGTACTTATTCTGGTATGTCATCTTGACATATTCCCAAGTGGGGTTCTCCGCTGTGACACTATCTCAAACCGTGAGCCACCATTGATACGTCTCGTCGCGAAGTAGCGCCACCATTCCTTTCACTTTTTCCTCAGGGCTCAAAACGAGCTCATCCATAACTCACTTGGTTATTTCCAACCATTATTCAATCGTACTGGGCGCCACGTCTGATACATCACGGAACAACTCCACTCCATTGGCTCAAAGTCGCTCGGGAATAAATTTTCGAGCTCTCATATTTCCTCTCACTCCAGCCACCATCTCTCATTATCAGATCCTTGAAACGATCTAACGAGTTCCGATACGGCCATTTTGCCTCGATCATGTCCTTTAGGACTCATCTCTTATCGCAAAATCCGACTTAAAAGTTTTATGCATTAGAAATTTGTTCCACTGATTATCCGCGAACAATTTTATGGAATAAAGTACTTAGAAGTGGTTCTTTCGATCACACATAAGTTCAGTTCAAGTTCGCTATTCTAGTTCAGAGAGTCAAATACACGTTCACAAGCAGGGACACATTCATTCACTACACCTCTATGATCATTTCAGTCTTCAAGTCTTATGCACTTGTTTTGGAGTAGACTAGTCTTAGGGTTCGATAGCCCAAATTTTTCTAATCTACGAGCCCAATTATGCCCATACAGTTCACATATTCAATATACCTCAATTCAATAGTCAGAGGTACTTACCAGGTGGACTTTGGGTCGGAGGTACAGGTGCCATGCCAGAACAAGCCCAAAATAGAAGTTCACATTTTAAAAAGCCCACTTTCGAAAACTATTTTCGGGCCCAAAACCTCAAAGTCGAGTTTTGAACCATGCTCTGATACTAAAATGTAACACCCCAAACCTGGCCCATTATCTCCGACCGAATTTGGAATGCCACTGCGGAACACATTCGAAAATATCCTTACTTAAGAGTAAAACCATTGAAAATTTGTTTCCTTTAATAAAACATTTTCGTGACTTGTAATATTCTAAGTAAAAATCGAAGTTTGTTATAAACATATTGGGTTCAAGCTTTACTTGAGAAAATAAAACCATTTGCAATCAACCTTTAAATCATCCATCCATAATAGGGTATAATAAAGATACTTAAAAAGAGAACTGAAATACTTTAGTGGGCCTTATTACAATACACACTTAATTAAAATGCTGAAAATATAGATGCTTAATTTACTAAATAAGAGATTCTTGCATGGCCACCTTTGTACCCGCTCCAAACCCGGTCCAAGCATTAAGCGCCACCTGAAAGGTTTAATAAAATAGAGTGAGTCACCAAGACTCAGTGCATAGTTAATACACATGTCCTCACGAATGGGCTTGGCCCACATCCACACAATCCATATATATATATAATATACAATTAGGAATATGAAACTTTAAACATACAATTACGAACACACAATTATAAATGTACAATTATGAAATCCAATCCACAAAGTAGTCCACATCTCTCTCTTTGGCAGACTTATTTCTTAAGGTTGTGGCCAAGCCACTGATCCCATAGGAATCTCACATATTAATCAGTTCACTAATCATCAAGCACGAATGTAGCACGAGGCTAGCATTAGACCACTCACATAGTGTACACCCTTTTCTCCAATAGTCACATCACAAGTCTCATGCATAAGTATATGTACCATAGCAACATTTCGTACGAAACAATTATATATATTATACCATGACCACACATTACTCAAAACAACATACATCACAAGTCATCACTTTATTTTACATTCATCAATAATCAATTATTATCGCAAATCACTGAAAGGTTAATATCATAATCACTAACCTGATTATTCGTTCACTTACCTTAGTATCCATACTTTTAGCCTTTATTTCGGCTAACATGCACAACTCATACATTTACATAAAATAATAATTACAATACATATATCAAGTAAAAGAACAGTGCGATAACTACGCACCTGATTATAGCGAGATTCTAACTTATCGAATCTAATATCGACTAAAATCCCGAAAGCTTTTGTTACTTCTATCGATTAGCCCCTAAAACACATAACCGAAATCGGTCACACTTAGCACCAAAATAGCCTTAGGCCGGATGCCAAGAGTCATTTACCTAGCTTCTTTCGATCCCGAAACACCACTTGTTCTCGTAGATTAGCTCTCGAAGTCATCGAATGTCCTATTAAAACGTTGTTAGAATGGGCTCATACACAACTCTATAAACAAGGGCTCTTGGCCAAATATTACGCACCTTACCTATCCTTTCCAAGTCTCAAAAGATTTGCATGCCTTTGGTAGTTACCAATCCCTTGTATAGCCGAAACCCATAGGCTCTTTAAAAACTCCTTAACACTAGCACAATAGAAACACATTAATATAGCCTTAGGTATATTCGGCCATTCTTAGAATCAAGTCTAGCCTTGATTTGGCATCTGAAAAGAAAAGAGAAGAAACTAACTACTTAATAGGAGTACTTACCAACGTTTGTTTAGAGATTACAAGGAAGTAGTCGAAGGCACCTTCTCTAATGCTTCAACCCTTGAGGCCAAAAAAAGAAATGTTGATGAGGTTCTCTAGAGTTTTGGCTTATACTCTAAAAGAAGATGACTACATATACGGCCATGCTCTCCCTCTTCTATTTTCGGTCAAGACACAAAGAGGAATGAAAATAAAGTATGAAATTCGGCTATGCTTAGCTTGGGTAGGGAAGGAAATAATATCAAAAGTTTTGACACCTTTTTGCTATTAGAAAACCAAATAAGATAACCCGTAAAGAGATTCAATCGGCTAAGCACCAAAATGAGGGAAAAAGAAAGCCAAGTATTCAAGAAATTTTGCCAAGAACAAAAGACAAGGCCGGCCATACTTCTCATGCTTCCAACGGTCATGTTTTTGCCAATCAAGGCCGGCTACACCTCTCTCCTTTTGTCATACTTGCCCATCATTAACATAAAATAAACTAATAAATCATAGTAAAAATAATCCACCAATGCCGCACATGCTTCTATCCCCAAGGCCAAGACCCATCCTCATTGAAAAAGAAAAGAATAATACATTGTTTATTCCCACATAAAATAACTTAACAAATAAAATAAAAAAATAATGCTCCATACTTCTAAAACAAATAAAATAAGAAGAACAAAATGACCTTTTGTTTCTTGCATGCGTGCGTGCATGTGCCATCTGAGGCTTCCCACGCGGCCAAAATAAAAAAGAAAGGCCAAGCTGTAGCCCCCAGTTCTCGAACCCGAGACCTGGAGAAAGCTCTCCAAGCTTCCAGCCGTTCGATCCTTTGCGTATTTCGTGACAATAAACGCATAAAAATTCTTTTAAACCTTATTTTCCTTGGCTCCCTCCACTTTAGCGCTAAAATAAAAATAAAGCGCCTTATGCGCGATTTCAGGACTCGAACATGAGTCTTTCAAGTCGTGGTTCTCCAAAGAAGGTCCTTGGCCACTCGGCCACTTAGAATTTCATGCAATTAAACACGCTGAATTTCTTTTAAACCCTTCTTCACTGGCTCCTATGCTTTAGCGCTAGAAGCAAAATAGAAGGCTTCTAGTGCGACTCCCAGGACTCGAACGCGAGTCCCCTTAGACGCAGCTCTCAAGCCAAGTCCTTAACCACTCGGCCAGTGTTCAATTCATGCTAATGTCGCGTCAATAATTTGTTTTAAGCGCTCCTTCAAAGCAGCGCTATTTGTCAAAATAAAAATGCTTTTGCCGCACTTTGAGACTCGAACCACTCGACTTTTTGGCTGACCCTTAAGTGGCACACGGAAGCCACTTTACTACTGGACTTTCATGTCCAAAACTTTACAAAATTTTTACTTAAGGCTTCCTCAGCCAAATTCCACTTTTAACCCTAAATTTTCAAAATTTCCAAAAGTGTCCC
Source organism: Gossypium bickii (assembly GCA_025503065.1). Classification (NCBI taxonomy): domain Eukaryota; kingdom Viridiplantae; phylum Streptophyta; class Magnoliopsida; order Malvales; family Malvaceae; genus Gossypium; species Gossypium bickii. The sequence goes on from CP106709.1 coordinate 12,637,362, forward strand.
ATTTTAATCCGAGAGTTTTAGGAACTCCAAAACACATCAAAACCACTCTTGAGGCTCACTAACACTCGAGTTATTTACCAAACTCGCAACCCCTATTTCGGGATATTACATCAAGTATGTGTTACACATGTGTGATTTGCTTGTTTATGATTAAATTATTTGATAAAGATGATTAACTAGGATTCAATCGATTGAACTGAATTTTTGGCTTACATGGTAATACCCGTAACCCTAATCTGGCGACGGACACGGGATAAGCGTGTTGCAGGTTCTAGGTTCAAATCTTGTTTTTGGAAATTTTATTATTGTAACACTCCAGATTTTGGGGTTAGAAGTTCTGACGTTAGTGGTTAAGGTCTGAGGGAAAGGTGTGCTTTTGTGGTTAGTCTTGCGTGTAAGTGACAGGATGGGCCTGCTGGTCTGGTGGTTGAGTGTGTGTTTGTGTATCTTTGGGACACATGTTCGAGTCCTTGTGTGTGCGCTTTGGAGGAATATTTTTATTGCCTTGTTTTATTTTGTTAAATATTTTAATTAAATTTTTAGTTTTGTTTATTATTGATTTTAATTTGTTTTATTATTTTTCATTATTATTATTTTATTTTATTGTATTATTTTTTGTTTCCTTTTTCTTTTGCCACGTTCTTTTCGCTTTTCTTTCTGGTTGGTTTTTTTTTTCTCTTTTTTTTTGAAACGGTAGTGTTGCGGTTCGCGGATAGTTTCAATTTTATGGTAATCGAGTCGGCATCAGGACTATCTCGATCACCAAACAAGTGTGGGTTCTAAACCTCTTCTATTTTGTTTGCGAATTTTAATTCGACTTTGAGAAGAGTCGACTATAAATTTGGGTGCTACATGGCTTGGCCACATGGCCGTATGGCCTACTTGGGGATTTTGTCGTTTCTCACACGGTCGTGTCCCTCGGGAACACGGGCGTGTGAGTTTGGGGATTAGGGTTTGACTGATTTGATGCCACACGGCTGTGTGGCTAATTTGGGGATTTAGGGATTCCACAAGGGCGTGTATTTTGGGACACACGGCTATGTCTGGTGGGCACACGGGCATGTGAGACCTTCACACGACTGTGTCTGCCCTGTACTAAAATTTTAGTGCAAATGGACAGAGAGTTACACGGCCTGTCCCCACGGCCATGTCCATAGTCCACACGGGCGTGTGCCTTAGTCACACAACCGTGTGCCTCTCTTCACACGGGCGTGTTCTTCTGTCACACGGTCGTGTGCCCCTTTTTACATGAGCTTTTGACCTTCTACACGGCCAGAGCACACGAGTGTGTGGTCCTAAGGCACTTAAATTGGTTCCAAGTGCATTTCTGATCCGAAAACGTATTTGTGTGTGCTCCGACCCTTAGCTAAGTTTAGTGAGGGTGTTCATGATTCGATATCCGTGATAATTGTGTGTGATGTGTGAGTTTGAAGCTAGTCTGTGGAGTGTGTTGTTTATCTGTTCTGACTGACTGACTATGTAAATGTCTCTGTTCTGTGAGCTTGAATCCATTCATGCATTTGCATAAAATATTTTGGGTTGGGTTGTGAAGAGAAGGAAGACTGTATCTATTCTGATCTGGTAGTTTGACTGCAAGTTTATATGTACAGCGATTTATCGCAAAGTACCGCTCGTGCATCAGCTTTGTTGCGCACTATTATCTGATCTGGTAGTTTTAACTGCAATGTGTGTCAGACAAATGAAATACCGCATTGCATCAGCATCTTTGTATGTACGCCACCGATCATTGCGTACTCATTATCTGATTTGACAATTTAAACTGCAACTCGCTTGTATAGCGGTCTACCGTATTGCACAGTACAACATATATGCTAGCTCTGCTGTGTATGATTATCTGAGTGGCTTAGTCCACATATGCGGTGTGTAGGGTTGGATGGGCCTTCTGAGGTCCTAATTGGTGTGTTTGGTTGGATGAGCTTTAACAGCTCTTTTGGGTGTGATCGGGGGACGGAGAGGTGTGTTGGCTTGATGGGTGGGTTTTTATTTGACTGCATTTCATCCGAATCTGTCCGTGTGTGTGTTCTGATTGAAAGACTAGTTGTCTGTAATCTGATTGTCTGTTTAGTGTTTGTGGTGAGACTTTTGTGTGAATTTGGTGTGTCATGGTTGTTAAGTTCTGTTGGGACGTTAGTTCCAAGTGTGCTTTCTGACTCCGTGGGTAACTGGATATCCGTTGTGCTATTGTTTTGAATTATATATCTCTGTTTTAGACTTGTATCGGACTCACACTGAGCTCGAGTAACTTACCCCCTCTTAGTGTTTCCTTTACAGGTACATCTCAGAATTTTGATGTTGGACTCAGTATGAGGAGGTCTCAGACAGTTTCGGGGGAAATAAATGATTATCAGTTTATATTTAGCTAAACCATTTTTGAACTGTAAGATTTTATAGAGCTGTGGTACAAATTTTGAGTTAGCCTTTAATTGTTGTATTACCGCTTACATATACATATACTATCTTAACTGAAATTTTAATAATTGGTTTTAAACGATTAAGTATTATGATTCGACATGAAAATTATTTGTAAAAATTTACCTACGATCACTTTAGTGATCAATGTAACATCTAAGATTCGGTTTAAACTTCTAGGCCGGGGCTTGGGTGTTACAATTATTTTGCTTAAACCTTTACCTTTGAACATTTGGTTTACAAGTTAAATCCAGTTAATTGATGACAAGAATGAGCCTGCTGGTTCAATGGTTAAGCATCTGTATGTGTCAATGGTCTTGCGTTTGAGCATATGTGTAAGCGATAGGGAAATATTTTGTGCTTTTTCGTAATGCAGTTTGTTTTGTCTGATTTTAAAGAAAATAAGTTAAGTAACTTCCCTTCTTTTCATCTTGGGAAGGATGTTCTTTCTTCTTTAATTGTACTTGTTGTTTTGCTTTTGTTCAGACCAAATATACTTTCCTTTTCTTTTGCTTCGATGTTTTGTCATTAAGCCTTTTTGTGTTCGTTACACCAAGTTCCTTTGTGCCTTTAATCTGCAAGCGAATTGTAAGTGGTCTTGACTCAGTTTTATTTACTTGAGTTCGACAATGATTGAAGTCAAGTTCTTTTTAGCCGGACTGGATTTATGATTTGTGTAAGTCCTTATCAGACAACGTTCTCAAGAGTAATGTTTATACTGTTGATTTTGTGCGAAGGTAAGCATTAGTTTTTGATTTAAGATTTCGTGTTAAAGTCCTTTGATATAACTTCGCTTTTAGATGCTAATCTTAGCGACTTGTTTTGACTAAGTCGTTTGATTTGTTGCTGTAATTTCATTTTAGAGGCGGAAATTCATCCTTGTTGCTCCTGCATTGAGTCCGTATCAGGTGGTGCTGAAACCCTTCTTTTTCTACATATTCGGTTGATAACATGTTAATTTGCATGACATTTTGTGTTTAATTTGGTTATTTTTTGAATTGGTCCCTGTTGAATTAGTGTTTTTATATTTTAATCTTGTTAAGGATGCAATTGGAAGTTAAGAGTAAAAAACGAGCAGAAAAAGGCCAAATTGAAACACAATCAATAAAATGAGGCCGAATCAAAAATATGGAAGAAGCCAAGGACTCATCAGATTCTTTTGATTTTGTAAAAGCCAAAAATAGAAAAAATCTTATTTTATTTTTATTTAATTTTAATTATATGTTAAAGTGGTTAAGGCCAAAATTAGTAAATTCCATGTATATAAATAGGGCCTTAATTCTCTTAGGAAAGACACATCTAATTTTACATTCTGATTTCAATTTGGAATTGAATGGAATTATTTTCTTTTTCTTTCAATTTAGGCGTGACCATTTTGTTGCTTTCATTTACATTTCTTTGTTCTTTCAAAATTGGTCTAATTGCTTTCCAAGTACCTTTCTTTCCTATTCTTCACCATTATTATCAAATCACCTTTCAAAATCTACAAAGCATCAATAATTTCATGCTTCACTAAATTCTATATTAGCTTTAGGTCATTGTTCTTTCCGGTCAGGAATCGTGAGATATGTATTCGTGCTAAAACTCCTTCCAATCAGTATTCACATTTTTCTTAAGTATCGGGATTGATAACTCATCCCTTAAAGCTAACTCAATTTCAAGTAAAAAAGTGCATGTTGGGTTGGATTCGTGTTTGCTGACAGTTGGAGAAATGAGTCGGCCATGTTGTAATCAGATCTCTAAGAACAAATCAAGGAAGAAGTGATCGGGTTTAAACGACCCACGCAGTTGAGGCCGTTAATTCGAGTTGGGTTCTTCAGAGCTCAAGGCTGCCAGAATCTTGAATCAGGAACACGTGTATCTTAGTTAGATAATCGGTAAGGTTGGTTTACAAGTCGTACCAGGACCACTACGAGAGGAAGAATCGGTGGTTAGGACGTTCTTAATTGCTATAACCAACTTATCGTTTGGAGGAGAAGATTAATTTTCGACGATCGATTCTTAATCCGGAATCTATTGAGTCTAGGGCTACGACTTATTATCTCTTTTTACAAAAATCCAAATTTATTTCTCGATTTAAATTTATTTCCAATATTAATTAATTGTTAATTTAAGCTAATTCAATTATTTAATTTCTAAACATTTTCAAAATCCCTTGATTTATTTGTTGTGGGCACGGCTTTTGCCACGAATTTCAATATGAAAAACATTCTGTTCACAAGTTAAACGCAGAAGTAGATTATAACATCCAATCCCTGTGGACTCGACCCTACTACCACTCTTTACTACTATTTAGAGTTATTTTGTAGGAATTATTTTTGGTGGTTTCGACACCCATCAAAATTTGGTGCCGTTGTCGGGGATTGGAGATATTTTTTCTAATTTTTATTTGTTTACCTTATGACCAGATCAGAACCAGGAACTCTAGAGTTTGAATCAGAAATTGAGAAATTGGCCCAACAACTGCGAAAAGAAGCCATTTGACATGATAAACGGCCAAATCTCAGATTCAAAACTGTATCATACACTAAGGAAATTTTTTAGTTTGATGAACCAGACGTGATGTCGATCAAACTATACGCCAGCTCGCAGTGGCATCATATGAACAACAACCCTTATGTATAACCTATCCAGTGGGAAGAACGTCGTTTGAGTTAAAGTTGGGTGTTATCCATTTACTAACCACATTCAATGGATTATAGAACAAAAATTCGCACACCCATCTCAAAGAGTTCCATATGGTGTGCACAAGCATGAAGCCTTAGGGAGTAACTGAAGACCAAATCAAACTTTGTGCTTTTCCTTTCTCATTAGCCAGCTCTGCTAGAGAGTGGCTATTTTATTTACCTCAGAGATCTGTCAATACATGGTCTGACATGTCTCGTTTGTTTCTTGACATGTTCTTGTAGCTCGGACTACTGAACTAAGGAGAGACATCATAGGAATCTGTCAGAAGGAGACTAAATCTCTCTACGACTATTGGGAGCGATACAAAAAGTTGTGTGCAAGTTGCCCACAACATGGACTGACTAAACAGTCATTCTTGCAATATTTCTATTAGGGGTTGCTCCTGATAGAAATGAAAATGATCGATGCTGTAAGTGGGGGGCACTTGTTAATATGACGCCTTAAAGAGCGAGATAGTTGATTTCAACCATGGCTACTAACTATTAACAATTCTGACCGGCTACAGAACCCACGAGATGGGTTCACGGGTTAAGTTTCTATCTCTAGAAGATAAAATCGATAAGCTGACTAATGTTGTCCAAAATTTACTTACAGATAAAAAGGGCTCAGCAAGGTTGTGCGGAATCTGTGCTAAGCCAAACCACCTGACAGACTCATGTCCAATTTTATATGAGGATTCGACAGAACATGAAAATGTTGTTTGGAACTTTCCAGGATTGCCCCAAAGGCGATATGAACCCTACGTGAACTCGTACAATGTAGGATGGAAAGATCACCCGAATCTAAGTTATGGGTCGAACCCTCGGTTCAATCAACCGTACCAACAAAGGCCACCTTAGAATCAACAGTTACCACCTCCAAAGTCATCTTTGGAGCCATAGTGGAAAGGCTAGCCAATAGTACTGAGAAATTTCAACAAAAAACTGACATGCATTTGCAGGATTTGGATAAGCAAGTGAGCAAGCTCGCGCTCACGATTAGTCATTTAGAGTCCCAAGGTAAGCTGTCGTCCGAAACTGAGTCTAATCCTCGACACAATGTAAGTGCTATGACGTTGAAGAGTAAGAAGGTTTTCGAGCCCGTACCTAGCACGAGTTGTGCCCACGACTCTAGTTGAGATAAGGAGAAATTTGACACAGAGGCTCTAGTGGAGTCAACACCACAAAAATCATTTGCAATACCAGTAACAGCCCAGTTTAGGCCCTAATTGGGACAATGGTTTTGGGACCAAAAATCCGAGTCAGAAAAATATTTTAATATTATTTTTGATATTTATGGCATGTGATAAAGTATGTGTGAAGATTCTGTGTGAAAATTTTATCGTTTGTGTGCCGATTTGTGAAAAAGGACCTAATTGTGTAAAATGCAAAAGCTGTGTGTTAGTAGTTAAAAGTGCTTAATTGTCATGGCTTATTAAATGAAAGGTCTTTATGTTGATATTAGACCTTTGATAGTGGAATTTGACATAAATGGCCATTAAATGAATGATTTTATAATGTTTTAATTAATGGATAAAATAGTAATTTGGTTATTAAGTTAATATTATTAAAACAAAAACAATTTGATGGCCATTATCATCTTTTTTCACCGGTTTTAGAAGAAAAAGAAAGGGTTTTAAGCTTTGTTTCATTCGGCCATCTACAAGGCTTAATTGAAGTATGATTTTGATCTGTTTTTGAAAATTTCTACGTTTTTGTGATCGTTGCTTTGTGTTCTATAAAGCCCATGCTTAAATTCATGAAATTTAGAATGATTTTGAGTTATGCCATTGTTGATTTTGTGAGCTTTGTGATGTTTGATGATGAAAACTAAGTGTTTGATAATTGATATACATATTTTCTAAAGTGATTTTGAGTAAAAATGCATTTTTGGGATTTAATTGAGAAATGTGATAACTTTGTGTTGAAATGTGACATATATGTGAAATATAGGCTGCTAGGGGCACTATGGTAATTCGGCTAAGCATGGATTAAATTGGATTTTGTGAATTTGATGTATTTGTGAAATAAGAATTAAAATGCTAAAGTGTGAAATTATAAAGGTTAAAGTGCAAAATGCCCTAATTGTGTGTTTATGAATTGAATTGAGTAAAGATGAGATTGAATAAGTTGAATTTGATATTATATAGATCAAGAAAAGATAAATTTGGACCTAGATCGAGGCAAGAACAAAGTGCTCGATTGATCGACTAGTACCGTTGTTTCTACGTCCGCGGTAAGTTCGTGTATAATATGTATTGTTTAAACAATGTTCATATGTGATGAAATGAATGGAAATGTGATTGTGGAGTTTGGTAATGTGAATTGTGAGTTCGAAGATATGTGGCACTAAGTGTGCGTAAATAGAATCATTATAGTGATGAATGGCACTAAGTGTGCGAGATAAAGAAAGCATCGACTGTATTATTTGGCACTAAGTGTGCAATACCGAGACAAATTTGGTTAAATGTGATGGCACTAAGTGTGCAATATTATTATAGCTTCAGCTAATTAATTGGCACTAAGTGTGTGAGTCCATCGATCGTTTAAAGAGGATCGAATGAATTATGGCATCGAACATTGAAGTGGTAAATATGATAAATAAATACTTGATGGTACAGGTATGTACAGAACCTATGTGGTTGATGATATTGTGTAAGAGATAAATGGAAGATTATGTGAATGAATGATGAAAAGAGTTGGATTGAGTAGCATTATTAATGCTTTTATATGAACCTATAGATATGGTATTAAAGTGAGTAAAAGCCATGGATGAGATTGAGTAGTGATGTGAATGGAACTAAGTGTTAGTTAATTTTGCATATAGAATTTGTGTTGTTGAGTTAATTGTGTTATATTACGAACTTACTAAGCTTTAAAGTTGACTGTGTGAAGTTTTTATCTCTTTCTCAGTCGTATTTAAAGCTAGCTCGGATCCGGGGATCGTCAACGACTCAATCACACTATCAGACATCTATTTTGTACCTTTTGGAAGTTGTATTTATGGTATATGGCATGTATAGGCTAGTGAAGTTGTGGAATGTTTTGAGATGTATAAATCTTGCCATGTGATATGGCTTGATAATGGATGAGACTTTGGATTGATTTTGGTATATGTTTTGCTATGTGAAAGTGGTATATGTGATGTGTATATATGGTCTTGTGTGAATGGTCATTATGGTATGCTTTAGTGAAATAGAGGTAGTATGTTTCCTACTTGATTTGGTAGTTGAGATGGTGGTTATATTGCATGTTTAAAATGGTTTGAAATGAGATGTGAATCATATGCTTTTGGTATGGAATTGGTTCATGAAATGGACATGTTTTGAGTTGGAATTGTATATGGAAATGAATAAGGATATTGTAGTTAAATTACGCATGATTTGGTAGGGTTTTGACCATTAATTAGGCATGAATTGAGTATAGGGTGATGCTTGTAGGTGTGACCCAAAATGGGTGGCAAGTTGGCCTTGTAAATAGCCTATAATTACCCACACAGTTGAGCACACGGGCGTGTGTCTCGACCATGTCCTTCAATGTCCCAATTCAAAGCAAGTCAGATTTGCACACGGGCCTGACACACAGGCGCGTGACAGGCCGTGTGATCCAAGTTAGTGTTGCACACGGGGTAAGACATGGTCTAAGGCATGGCCGTGCAAGGCACATGACCTAGCCACACGGGCATGTGCCCTATTTAAAAGAAAAATTTTCCAGGTTCCGCAAATTTTCCGTATGAGATCGATTTTGTCCCGAACCTTCTCTAAAGCATGTTTAAGGTCTCGTAGACCTTTTAAAGGGACTTTATGTTATTGATTAACTATGATATGTTAATGTGTGAGAAATGGTGGATTAAATGTTATGATTCGACCGGTAATGCCTCGTAACCCTAGTTCGGTGATTGATACATGTTAGGGGTGTTACAGTACCACCTCTGTTTCCTAGAAGACTAGTCCAATGTAAGGAGCGAGAAGAGAAAGAGATCCTCGACACCTTTCGAAAAGTTGAAATCAACATACCTCTTCTTGATGTGATTAAGCAAATTCCACGGTTTGCAAAATTCTTAAAAGAATTAGCACGAGTAAGAGAAAGCTCCCAGGCAATGAAAAACTGAGTTTCGGAGAAAATTTCTCTGCCATTTTACAAAGGAAATACCACCTAAATGTAAAGACCAAGGTATGTTTTCCACATCTTTCAAAATAGGTAGTCTCTGTATAAAAAAGCCATGTGTAACTTAGGCGTATCTATTAATGTTAAGCCTTTTTCAATTTATAAACTACTTAATGTGAGTCCTTTGAAGGAAACAGTGTAATTATTCAACTTGCATATAGATCTATAGTGCATCTGGAAGGAGTGCTGGATGATGTTCTTGTTAAGATAAACAAACTGATATTTCCTACAGACTTCTACATTATCAACATGGAGGATGAAAACTCGGTCAATTTGTTTGACATACTTCTTGGGAGACCATTCTTAAGTACCGAGTGAACAAAAATTGATGTTCGGAGTGGATCACTCACCATGGAATTTGACGATGAAGTGGTTAGGCTTAATGTTTATAAGGATATGGGACATCTCAATGATAAGTTACAAATCGTGCCTTGCAAGAATGTAGATCTCAATGTTAAGCAAGATGAATTATTGATGATCCAAAAACCAATACATGAAGCTGTCATGAAAGCCTCGAAATTATAACTCAAACCGTTTCTAGAACGTACAAGGATTCCAACAGAGAAAAATGAAAAGATGAACAGAGAAGCTCAAAGACGCCTCAATCCATTAATGATAGGGGAATCCGAAAAGGGCTTCAAGGATAGTGGGAAAGGGTCGAAACCTTTCGGCAAGAACATCCAAGTGCACAAGATGGAAAAATTAATTCTCAATAAGTTAAATAGATAACATTTAAGGTCGTCGAGCTAACGATGTTAAAAAAAAGCACTTTTTGGGAGGCAACCCAAATTTATTTTTAATTTATTGATTTTTTGAATTTCAGTTTAATTTGGATTGAAAATAAAATGAATAGTAATCATATTATTATTTAATCAGGTTAATGTGTTATTTTCAGGTACGTAATAGAGGTTGTCAATTTTCCCAAAATCAGATACTGATGGTTGCGTGGGCACGCCATACTAAATGCTAACGATTATTTCCCAACGCTGACAACATCGTTAGAAACACATGGGAATTATTCTTAACCTTTCTCTTTGCTTGTTGTTTGAGTTACTGAACTTTATTGCATATGAAACATGCTTGAGGACAAGCATACTTTAAGTAGGGGTTTCAAATGGTAAGTAAATGGTAAATATGCATGATTTTTGTTGCATGTCTCTATTTTGCATATGTTTAATCTTATGCTAGAATTATTTGATAGTTTATTCCGACATTGAGCCTCTAATCTCATTACTTAGTCAATTTGGACAATTGGGTAAATTTTGAACTAAAGTGTTCAAAGTATCTAGATTAGTCGACATTTGTGTTTTAAGGTTGATATATGTAACTAGATTTTTCATAGAAACTGATTGGTGAAAAAAAAAATTTGCTTGTACATAAATAAATAAATAAAATGAAAAAAAATGAATAAAGGCTCAAGTTAAGAGTGAAAGTTTCAAAAAACGTGACCGAATTCAGTAATCGGGGTGAGGTGCTTGGGTTGTCATTTCATCTCGCGTAAAAAGGTTTGGGTGAAAAATCGAGAACTTACAAGCACTCCGCTAACCGAGTCTAAAAAAAAGACTGTTTGAACTGAGTAACCGAGATATGGTGCTTGGGTTGTCATCTTAGTTCGCGTAAAAAGGTTTGACCGTGTCTAATTTTTTTTATTAATGTGTGGTTAATTAATAATACCTTGGAAATTATTGGATTCAAACTCAATTTAGTGAAATGATTTAGTTCACATATTTCAGTTTTATGACACTTGTTGGACAAACTATATATTCTGAGCATTTATTTATTTTTGCCTATGTTGTTTGCATTGATTATGGATGCGAAAAAGAGGCTTGATTTTTAATAAATTGTAGAATAATTTCTAATGTTTGAAAGAAGAATATGCTTGAGGATAAGCATGAGCTAAGTAGGGGGATTTGATAACATGTTAATTTGCATGACATTTTGTGTTTAATTTGGTTAATTTTTGAATTGATCCAAGGTGCTTTTATATTTTAATCTTGCCAGGGATGCAACTGGAACGCTAAGAGTAAAAAACGAACAAAAAAGGGTCAAATTGAAACACAATCAATAAAATGAGGCCGAATAAAAAATGTGGAAGAAGCCAATGACTCATCAGATTCTTTTGACTTTGTAAAACCCAAAAATAGAAAAAGTCTTATTTTATTTTTTCATTTAATTTTAACTTTCTTTCCCATTCTTCACCATCATCATCAAATCACCTTTCAAAATCTACAAAGCATCAATAATTTCATCCTTCACTAAATTCCATCTTAGCTCTAGGTTGGTGTTCTTTCCGATCAGGAATCGTGAGATACGTATTCGTGCTAAAAATCCTTCTAATCAGTATTCACATTTTTTCCTAAGTATCGGGATTGACAACTCATCCCGTAAAGCTAACTCGAATTCAAGTCAAAATGTGCACGTTGGGTTGGAGTCATTTTTGCTGACAGTTGGAGAAATGAGTCGGCTGTGCTGTATTCGGATCTTCGAGAACAAATCAAGAAAGAAGTTATCGGGTTTAAACAACCCACGCAGTTAAGGCCATTAATTCGAGTTGGGTTCTTCAGAGCGCAAGGTTGCCGGAATCTTGAATCAGGACGTGTATCTCGGTTAGATAATCAGTAAGGGTTGGTTTGTAGGTCGTAACAGGACCAACTATGAGAGGAAGAATCAGTGGTTAGGACATTCTTAACTGCTATAACCAGCTTATTGTTTGGAGGAGAAGATTAATTTTCAAGGATTGATTCTTAATCTGGAATCTACCGAGCCTAGGGCTAAGCCTTATTATCTCTGTTTACAAAAATCTGAATTTATTTCTCGATTTAAATTTAATTCCAATATTAATTAATTGTTTAGTTACGCTGATTCAATTATTTAATTTCTAAACATTTTCAAAACCCGCTGATTTTTTTGTTTATTTTTTTGCTGGTCCGTTTGAGTCGTGGGCAAGACTTTTGCCAGGACTTTCGATACGACAAACATTCTGTTCACAAGTTAAACGCAGAAGTAGATTATAACATCCACTCCCTGTGGACTCGACCCTACTACCACACTTTACTACTATTTAAAGTTATTTTGTAGGAATTATTTTTGGTGGTTTCGACACCCATCATCAATTGTAAAAAAATGGGATCGTCGATGCCACACAACCAGGGACATGGGCGTGTGCCCAGGCCGTGTGAGCCACACGGGCAAGGACATGGACCTGTGTCCATATTGTGTAACTTACAGTATATGCTTTAGAACCACATGGCCATGGACATGGATGTGTGCCTAAGCCGTGTAAGCCACACGGGCGAGGACATGGATGTGTGCCTAGGCTGTGTGAGCTACACAGGAAAGGACATGGATGTGTACCCAAGCCATGTGAGCCACACGGGCAAGGACATGGGCGTGTGCCCAGGCCGTGTGAGCCATACAGGTAAGGATATGAGCGTGTGTCCAGGTCGTGTGGCATATGAATAAGACTCGAATCTTATTTTTGAGGCTATGAGTGTTGTCCAACAGGGTTATTGACCTCCACAATGTATTTATGATCTGAATTTGATCGTAAGAGGACTATCTGATGCTCTAAGATTGATATATGGATGATATATGCAATATCTGAACGTGTTAGACTGATGATGAACAACTTGTGATCTATACGTATGTCTGTTATGTTTGAACATAACTGAGTAGGATCTGTCAGAACGTAATATGCTATTGTCTATTATGCCAATTATCCAGGTACGATATGTATTCTGTTAAGTTTGTTGGTACGCCTCTGCGTTACTCTATTATTGAAAAATATACGATATCCGAACATGTTAGACTGATTGTTACTGATTCTGATTTATAATTGTGCATGTGACTTCATAGCAAATCTGGTATAGTCTGTTGAAGTTTGATAAGCCTATTTTGTAACACCCCTAACCCGTAACCATCGCTGGTCTAGGGTTAAAGGCATTACCAAACAGAACGGAACCTTTTACGGACATTTCATAATATAATTCAATGAAACAAATCAAAGTGTCCCTTAATTAGGTCTACGAGACCTTACACATGCTTTAGAAAGGGACCGGGACTAAACCGAACACATACAAAAATTTTTGGAAATTTTAAAATTTTTCAAAGTTACAGAGGTCACACGCCCATGTGGCCAGTCCGTGTCCTCCCACGGCTTCAGACATGCCCATGTGTCTAAGCCGTGTCAAAACAGGGTATACATACTGACTTGTCCACACGGCCGTGAACACGTCCGTGTGCCTCACCCGTGGTCGCTACTCACATGCACTACACGGCCAATCACACGCCCGTGTTTCTAGTCCATGGTTGAGTCTGACTTGTTTTGAAATACAATCACGGGGAACATGGTCGAGCCAGACGCCCGTATGCTCAACTGTGTAGGTAATTATAGGCCATTTGCAAGGCCAAAATGTCACCCACACTTTGGGTAATCCCTACAAGCACATACATGCATCATTCCAACACTTATAGCAACCAAAAACATACCAAATTGACCATCTACTTTACTTATTCAAGAACATTTCATCACATCTTATATGCTAATTAGCCCAACTAAATCACAAGTAAATCCAAGCATGATTCATCCACAACTTACCACAATAATAAGACACCTTCTCATTATTGATATACCAAACTTTGCATCAATAAGCTTACCATTACTTTGACCATTTCATTAGTCATTAAACCATACCAAACAAAGCATCATATAGCATGACTACTCATTCATTTCACAACTATTTATGTAGCCATATCACATGGCTAAACACATATATCAAACATAATTCAAAGTGACTAGCTTATACTTGTCATACTTTAGTATTTACATTTTCAAAAGGTGACAAAATAAGACTGGGTAGTGTGATGATGATCCTCGACGATCCCCGAGCCTTTCGTAGCCTTAACGAACTATAAAACAAAGAAAACACACACAAAGTAAGCTTTCAAAAGCTTAGTAAGCCATATACAAATAAGCTTATCATATAATTATTTATAAACATAGCAATTTAAATCATAAACATATCTTCATTTCAAACACATAGATTTCTTTTTGGTTCAATTGGTTTGCCATTGCTTACCAACATATCATATCTTAAGCATTTCTTTTACTCATATGTCAAACATACATATATCACGTTTTATCTCATTGCATCTATGCACATATCTCTCTTTTTCAAGTCCATAAATACTCACCCTTCATGCTTAAACAAAGCATACACAACAAACGTACCAGAAACAGTTATACAATTCACATAGTCTTTCATTTCTCGTATTTGCCCGTTGAACCATTCGGAATCAAATAGGATACTCAGAGTACTCGGAATAGTCGTATAATGTCAACGTCCCAGACGTGGTCTTACATGTACTCAGATATCGATGCCACTGTCCCAGACAGGGTCTTACACGAATCAAATACGATGCCAATGTCCCAGAAATCGTCTTACACGTAAATCTCAAATCGACACCAACGTCCCAGACGTGGTCTTACACGATATCACATATAGGAAACCTATGTCATGACATATATAATCCTATCTAATCCTAGGTTCATACGGGACTTCTCAGACATTGATACATTATTGATACTTTCTCGGATTTCATATTTTTATCATCTCGTACACATTCATCATAATGAAATTTCATATGAATATACATAAATCAATACAAATACATTTATTTGTATATAGACTTACCTCGGATTCGGATAAACGGAAACAACGGCTATTCAACTATTTTCAACTTTCCTCGATCTAAATCTATTTTCTTCGGTTCTTGATTTATACACATTCAAATTTAACCCATTTATTCACCAAATCATTCAATTAAATCCAAAAACACATATTTAGGGCAATTTACAAATTAGCCCTCATAGTTTCATATTTTGACATTTTAGTCCCTATTTCACAAAATCACAAAATACACAAAATCTCTATATAGCCATGCTTAGCCGAATGTTCATGTAGTTCATACAAGTCCATACATTTCATTTATTTCACATTTTAGTCCCTCAAAATATTATTTTCACAATTTAGTCCAAATTACTCAAATTCATCAAAAATCCAAAGACAAACTATGTTAATCTAACACATATATTTCATATTTTATCACCAAACATCACAGAGCTCATGAATTAATCAATGGCACTTTTCCAAATCATCATCAATTTACAAAATTAAAGCATGGGTTTTGAAGAACACGAAGCAACGATTACAAAAACGTAGAAATTATCAAAAACCGAAACCAAAACATACATTAATTTTTGCCTCTAGCTAGCCGAATGTTCAAAGCTTAAAACTTTATTTTCTTTTCTTGTTTTCGGTGGTGAATGATACCAAATAATGAAAAAAATGTTTTAATTTATGTTTTAATTAACTTATTAATCATTTTACAACTCTAACCTTTATTATAACATTATAAATTCCACTAACATATGCACATTAATGTCCATCCATACTCCCAATGGTGAAATTTCAATTTAAGGACTCCACATTATAAATACAATAGCAATATAGCACTTTAATAATTATCAAGTCACTTTTGCATTATACACGATTAAGTCTCTTTTGTTTTTCTAATTAGGCATACAAACGGACAAATTAATTCACGAAACTTTCACACATGTTTAATCACATACCATAGGCACGAAAAATAATATTAAAATATTTTTCTGACTCGGATTTGTGGTTTCGAAACTACTATTTCGACTAGGGTCTAAACCGGACAGTTACATGTTTTACAAAACATGGACTCCCATATTTATTGATTCTGTTACTGAGAGATAGCATGACTTATATGCTCATTACTCTGATTCTGCATATGTATGCCATGACACATTGCATGAGACTTGGGTTGATGTGAAAAGAGAAAGTTTCTAGCAGGTTAATGATCTGCATTATCGGGTGGTTTATCCATAATTCTATTCCGACAGTTCAACTATATTATAGTGGCTTGACCACATCTATTAGATTGGCAGTTTAACTGTATATTGATAAGCCATCGTTTTCGAGCAACCCGGGATGACTTTATTGGTGTGTTTTGGATGGATGAGTTCGGGGGAGAACTCTGTTTTGGTGTCTAACGAAGTTTGGAAAGACTGTTTTTGATAAATTTGCCTTCTGATCTATTTGAAAAATATTGCATCTGCATAAACATACATGCTTTGTTCTGTTATGCTCTGCTCCATTCCATTCTGTTCTGTTCATTATTGCTCTACTCTGTTCCATCCTATTCTATTATGCTATATTCGGTTTTGTTCTGTTTGAATTGTGTTGTTCTGCTCTGTTATGTTGTACTACCTCTGTTGAAACCCCTGTGATACTCTAGATATGTTTCGCACTGTTTATAAAACTATCTTAAGTTCCTTGCGTGACTTTGATTTATATATCAAGAATTGTTATTTTTATTTGAGTTTGGTTATGCGATGCTTGTAGCTCACCCTTTGTCTTACCTTATTCTATTCAGATGGACATCTAACTTAGGATCGGATGTCGTTAGGGAGCTCAAATTGTCTTGCACTATAATAACTGTGATTTGATCTTTTGAGTTTGTAAATGGTCTTTGGACTTTGCCTTGCTTTCCTTTTAATAATCTCGTCTATATCGGTCAAGTTCTAACACGAAGCTATAAAATCACCTAAACCGATAAAAATGAATTTCTGGTTTTCAAAGTTAAAAATTTCGAAAGGAAATCGGTTTTCAATGCGTTGGTGTAACTCGTCCAAGTTCAACTTAAACTTTCAGGCCAGGTTTGGGGTGTTACAACAAGCGCATGACTGCTACTACTCGATTGAAAATAAATTCATTATGACTCTTCCAAGGAAATATTATTATTTTCACAATAATACAAATTTCTCATGAAATAATCAATGTTGTTTAAATTAGGTTGGATTGACCGGTTGGATTGGAAATCAATTAAAGTACCGGTCAGTAGAAAAGAATTAGACTGATTGACTCCTGAACCGCTCAAAATTGGTTGAACTAGAATGAAAAAACCTGGTTACATCATTGGTTGAATCAATTTTAAAAATTTTTTATGAATTTTTAATAATTTTTTTAATTAATTTGAATGAAGCGATCGGATCGATCGAATCAAACACCGGTGTTCTAATTGGTTTGACCACTGATCTGCTTTTGAAAACATTGAAGATAACCTTACAATGAAATATATTTTAATAATATTTGAATAAAATAACATTACTATTCAAGAATCAATTTCCACGAAAATAAATGGACTTGTATAGGGAAAAAAAGTAGATTTTATGATGAGTTTAAATTATATTAGAATGATCTTAAAAAGTCAGTTTTTAGCCATCCAATGAAAATGTGTTACTTCTTTAAAAAAATTCTAATTAATACTTCATTTTAAAAAAATTCTAATTAATATCATACACTTTCTAACACTAGATTAATTCTATTTAATAGTATTTTAATCTTAATTAGTGTTGATTAATTAAATAAAATTAATTTTAAAAAATTAAATAAAATTAACAAATAGTAATAGTAATGTAAGGTTTGTGGTTTTTTTATTCAACTAGATTTTTTATTTATGGTATGGTGGGTTAGATTTTATAATTTTAAGAATTATAATTTTAGGGAGAAGGGTTAGATTAAGATTTAGAATCTAAAGGGGTTTAAGGTTTAGGGATTCAAGGTTTAAGGTCTAGGAATTTAGAATTTAAGGTTTAAGATTTTAAAATTTCATATAAAAAATAGATTAATTTTAGAGTGAAAAATAATAATAAGAGTTGATTTGATGTTTCTTATCCTATTATATTATTCATACAATAAAAAAAATATGATGTGACATTATTATCTGATGCTTAAAGAATATTTTTTAAGATGTTAAAGTCTTTTATAATTTGAGTTGGTTATAACAATTTCTAGGCTTAAACGAGTTAATAATTATTATGTCATCAATATTTACTACCTACCTATTGTTTTTACTTTCTTTAAGTAGATAATATCCAATTTTTGTTTAGAAATGTGGATAATCAATTATCACTAGCTTTGTTGTATCAAAAAAGAAAGTTTCACTTGTTTGTTAATTCTATTACTAATTTGTATGTTTGTATGAATATATAAATGGATAAATGTATAAAATCTAATTATCTGTATTATTTGGAACTGTTAGGATTTGAGTAATCCTCATGTAGTGCTCTTAAGGAGCTTGTTAGCTCCAATAAAATTTAAGATTTACGTGTAATTTTGCAATTTGACTTTTGTTTTTGTGTGGACCGCTTAAGTCGTAGTGGTGGGTTAGCTATGTTTTGAAACTCTTTTGATGATATACCTATTTCTGGGTTTTAATGGAGATTATCGGTTTTTATGGGATCTAGAATTGAATAACAAGCGCGTTTCTTGGGATCTTTTGCATCATTTGACCTTTCTACAAAACTTTCCTTGGATGATGGTTGGAGATCTTAAAAATTAATGATAAGGTTGACTACCCCATAACTTGGTTTGAAAGTTTTGATAACATGTTAATTTGCATGACGTTTTGTGTATAATTCGGTTTATTTCTGAATTGATCTCTGCTAAATTAGTACTTTTATCTTTTAATCTTGTCAGGGATTCAATTGGGATGCTAAGAAACAAAAACGAGTAGAAAAGGACTAAATTGAAACACGATCAATAAAATGAGGCCGAGTAAAAAATGTAGAGAAAGCTAAGGACTCATCAGAATTTTTGACTTTGTAAAAGCCAAAAATAGAAAAAAAATCTTATTTTATTTATTTATTTGATTTTATGTTAAAGTGGTTAAGACCAAAATTAGTAAATTCTATGTATATAAATAAGGCATTAATGCATTTAGGAAAGACACATGTAATTCTACATTCTGATTTCAATTTGGAATTGAATACAATTTTTTTTTTTTCATTTGGGCGTGAATGTTGTGTTGTTCCATTTACATTTCTTTGTTTTTTCAAAATTGGCCTAATTGTTTTCCAAGTACTTTTCCTTCCCAACTTCCACCATCTTTCATACAAATCCAATCACCTTCCACAACCTATAAGTATGATTAAATCCATGCTACACTACATACCATCTTAGCTTTAGGCCTGTGTTCTTTCCGATCAGGAATCATGAGATACGTATTTGTGCTAAAAATCCTTCCAATTGGTATTCAAATTTTTCCTAAGCATCGGGATTGATAACTCATCCCTTAAAGTTAACTCGATTTCAAGTCAAAAAGTGCACGTTGGGTTGGAGTCGTGTTTGCTGACAGTTGGAGAAACGAGTCGGTCGTGCTGTATTTGGATCTCCGAGAACAAATCAAGGAGGAAGTGATCAGGTTGAAACATCCCACACGATTGAGGCTGTTAATTCGAGTGGGGTTCTTCAGAGCACAAGGCTACTAGAATCTTGAATCTAGAACACGTGTATCTCGATTAGATAATCGATAAGAGTTGGTTTGCAGGTCGTACCGGGACCAGCTAAGAGAGGAAGAATTGATAGTTAGGACGTTCTTAACTGCTATAACTAGCTTATCGTTTGGAGGGGAAGATTAATTTTCGAGGATCGATTCTTAATCCAGAATCTACCGAGTCTAGGGCTAAGGCTTATTATCTTTGTTTACAAAAATCTGAATTTATTTCTCGATTTAAATTTATTTCCAATATTAATTAATTGTTTTTTTTACGCTGATTCAATTATTTAATTTCTAAACATTTTCAAAACCCCCTGATTTATTTGTTTATTTGTTTTTGCATGTCCGTTTTGAGTCATGGGCACGACCTTTGCCATGACTTTCAACACGACAAACATTCTGTTTACAAGTTAAACGCAGAAGTTGATTATAACATCCAATCCCTGTAGACTCGACCCTACTACCACTCTTTACTACTATTTAGAGTTATTTTTAGGAATTATTTTTGGTGCTTTCGTTACCCATATAAATTTGGCGCTGTTACCAGGGATTAGAGATATTTTTTCTAATTTTTGTTTGTTTACCTTATGACCAGATCAGAACCGAGAACTCTAGAGTTTGAACCAGAAATTAAGAAATTCGCCCAACAACTGCGAAGAGAAGCCATACGACGTGGTAAATAGCCAAATCCCAGATTCAAAACCATATCATACACCGAGAAAAATTTCTCGTTCGACGAACCAAACGAGATGGCCGAACAGACGATATGCCAACTCGCAATGGCACCGGATGAACAACAACCCTTATGTATAACCTATCCGGTGGGAGGAACGCCGTTCGAGTTAAATTCGTGTTTGATTCATTTACTACCCACTTTATATAGATTACAGAACGAAAATCTGCACACCCACCTTAAAGAATTCCATATGGTGTGCACAAGCATGAAGCTTTAGGGAGTAACTGAAGACAAAATCAAACTTCGTGCTTTTCCTTTCTCATTAGTCGACTCTGTTAGAGAGTGGCTATTTTATTTACCCCTGGGATCTGTCAATACGTGGTCTGACATGTCTTGTTTTTTTCTTGACAAGTTCTTCCCTATAGCTCGAGCGGCCAAACTAAGGAGAGACATCGTGAGAATCCGTCAGAAAAAGACTGAGTCGCTCTATGATTACTGGGAGCGATACAAAAAGTTGTGTGCAAGTTGCCTACAACATGGACTGATTGAACAGTCACACTTACAGTATTTCTATGAGGGATTGCTCTCAATGGAAATGAAAATGACAGATGCTATAAGTGGAGGGCCACTAGTTAATATGACTCCGCAGAGAGCACGGGAGTTGATTTTGACAATGGCTGTTAACTCTCAACAATTCCGACTAGCCACAAAACCCACGAGATGGGTTCATGGGTTAAGTTCTTTATCCTTAGAAGATAAAATTGATAAGCTAACTAACATTGTTCAAAATTTTCTTACAGATAAAACGAGCCTAGCACGGTTGTGTGGAATTTGCGCTAAGTTAGACCATCCGATGGACTCATGTCTGATTTTACATAAGGATTCGACAGAACAAGCAAATATTATCGGGAACTCATATAATGTGGGGTGGAAAGATCACCCGGATCTAAATTATGGGTCGAACCCTTGGTTCAATCAACCGTACCAGCAAAGGCCACCTTAGAATCAACAGTTAGCATCGTCAAAGTCGTCTTTGGAAGCCATAGTAGAAAGGCTAGCCAATAGTACTCAAACATTTCAACAAAAAATTGACATGCATTTGCTTGAATTGGATAAGCCAGTGAGCAAACTCACGTTCACGGTTAGCCGTTTAGAGTCCCAAGGTAAGCTACCATCCCAAACTGAGCCAAACGTTCGACGCAATGCAAGTGCTATGACATTGAGGAGTGAAAAGGTTTTGAAGCCCGCACTTGACACAAGTTGTAACCACGACACTAGTCGAGATAAAGAGAAACTTAACACGGAGGCTCCAGTAGAATCAGCACTACAAAAATCATTTACTGTATCACCCCTGTTTCCTTGAAGACTTGTCCAGTGCAAGGAGTAAGAAGAGAAGGAGATTCTCGACACCTTTCGAAAGGTAGAAATCAACATACCTCTTCTCGATGCGATTAAGCAGATTTCATGATACGCAAAATTTTTAAAAGAATTATGCATGAGTAAGAGGAAGCTCTTGGACAATGAAAAGGTAAGTGCCAAAGAAAATGTCTCCGTCGTTCTGCAAAGGAAAATACCACCCAAATGTAAGGACCAATGTATGTTTTTCATATATTGTAGAATAGGTAGTGTCAGAATTAAAAAAGCAATATGCGACTTAGGTGCATCAATTAATGTTATGTCTTTGTCAATTTATAAAATACTTAACACGGGTCCTTAGAAGGAAACAGGTGTAATTATTCAGCTTCCAGATAGATCTGTGGTGCATCCGGAGCGAGTGTTGGAGGACGTTCTTCTCAAGAAAAATGAGCTAATATTTCCTATAGACTTCTACATTATCGACATGGAGGATGACAATTTGGCTAATTCGTCTGACATACTTTTTGGGAGGCCATTTTTGAGTACTGCACAAATGAAAATTGATGTACGAAGTGGGATACTCATTATGGAGTTCGATGGGAAAGTGGTGAAATTTAATGTCTATGAGGCCATGAACCACCCTAACATGATTTCTAGTGTTTCTAATGTTGATATAGTTGATCCTTTAAATGAATTACATTTAGAATATCATGATGAGGATGAATTACGAATTGTTTTTTGCAGAAGTCTAGACTTTGATGCCATGGAGGAACTAGAGGAGTGGATAACCTTTGAAGAGTCTGTTCACAAAATAGTGGCTCATATGGAGGCATCGTAATTACGAAAAAACCCAGGTAAAATTTTTGAATTATCTCCTTCACAATCTAAGCTTGTACCATCTATTTTGCAGGCTCTAAAGTTGGAACTCAAACCACTTCCAGACCATTTAAAGTACGCTTTTCTCTGTAAAGGAAATACCTTCCCTGTAATAATCTTGAGTAAACTCTCAAAGGTAGAAGAGGAAAACTTGATACGAGTTTTTAGAGACTATAAAGAACTAATTGGATGGACGATAGCTGACATTAAGGGGTTGAGCCCCTCGACTTGCATGCATAAAATTCAAGTTGTGGATAATGATATTCCCGAAAGAAAGGCTCAAAGGCATCTCAATCCGCCCATGATGGAAGTAGTAAAGAAAGAAGTTCAAAACTTACTTGATGCTGGGATGATCTATCCCATTTCTAACAGTAATTGGGTCAGCCCAGTCCATGTAGTACCAAAAAAACCGGCATAACCGTAATTAAGAATTCAGCAGGTGAGATGGTTCCCACTCGGATCCAAAATAGGTGGAGAGTCTGCATCGATTATAGGAAGTTGAATTCCTTAACTCAAAAAGATCATTTTCCACTTCCTTTTACTGACCAGAAGTTAGAACGTTTAGCTGGGAAGTCTCGTTATTGTTGTCTTGATGGTCACTCAGGGTTTTTCCAGATTCCAGTAGCACTGGAGGATCAAGAGAAGACGACATTTACATGTCCATTTGGCACACTAACTTACAGATGGATGCTAGTGGACTTTGTAATGCATTAGCCACGTTTCAGAGGTGCGTGGTAAGTATATTTTCTGACTACGTCGAGAAAATAATTGAGGTGTTCATGTACAACTTTACTGTGTATGGTGAGTCTTTTGAGGTGTGTTTGTCAAATCTTGCAAAAAATTTGAAAAGATGCCTAGAATTTAATCTTATTCTAAATAATGAGAAATGTCATTTTATGGTAGATAAATGATTAGATCTAGGACATATCATTTTTGCTGAAGGAATTTCTGTTGATAAAGCAAAAATCGACATCATTAACTTACTGTCATATCCCACAATTGTGAGGGAGATTCGTTCTTTCCTTGGTCATGCAGGTTCCTACAGGCAGTTCATTAAAAACTTTTCAAAAATTACGCAATCGCTTTCTAATCTCTTACAGAAGGACAAGGAGTTCGAGTTTGACCAATCACGCAGGGATGCATTCGACACACTCAAACATAAGCTCATTTCGGCACCCATCATTCAACCACTAAATTAGAATTATCCTTTCAAGATAATGTGCGACGCAAGTGACCATAGCATAGGAGCAGTCCTTGGGCAAAGAATCAAGAAACCACACATTATCTCCTATGCGTCTAAGACTTTGGATGTTGCCCAAAGTAATAACTCGACTACTGAAAAAGAGTTTCTAGCTATAGTTTTTGCTTTGGAAAAATTTCGTTCTTATTTATTAGGGACTAAGATTGTCATTTTCTCTTATCATACAACTCTTAAATATCTGATTGGTAAAAGCAAAACCGAGGCTTATTAGATGGATATTACTTTTGCAAGAGTTTGATCTCGAAATAAAGGATAAGAAAGGATGCAACAATTTGATAGCTGACCATCTGAGCCGAATACCTCCATCAAAGGATTTCACACCACTTAAAAATGATTTTCCGGATGAAAGTCTGCTTGTTACTCAATCAATTTTCCCTTAGTACACAAACATTGTGAATTACCTTGCTACAGATATAGTCTCTTTTAACTTATCGCAGTCTGAAAAAGATAAGATCAAATGTGAATCACGACACTGTATCTGGAACGACCTCTATCTTTGGAAATACTGTTCTGTTCAGGTTAATTCGATGATGCATTTTAGAAACTGAGGTAAAATCGATTCTATCTCTTTGTCATTGTTATACATATGGTGGACATTTTGGCCCTAAACGAACTGCGCATAAAGTACTTGAATGTGCACTATATTGGCCACATATTTTTTAAGATGCATATTTGTTCTGTAAAACATGCAAAAAAGTGTCAAAGGTAGGAAACTTGAGCCGAAAAAATGAAATGCCTCTAACCCTTATACATGTCTGTGAAATATTTGATATATGGGCATTGATTTTATGGGACCTTTTGTCTCGTCAGATGATAACGTCTATATTTTACTTGCAGTTGAATATGTGTCAAAGTGGGTGGAAGCAAAAGCCACTCGTCATGCTGATGCTAAAATGGTAGTCGATTTCCTAAAGAGTTATATTTTTTCCAAATTTGGCACACCGCGAGCATTGATCAGCGATCGTGGAACACATTTTTGTAATAAGGTAATCAACACACTTTTGAAAAAATACGGGGTAGTGCAATGAGTCGCTACGGCTTATCACCCTCAATCAAACTCAAGCATAAATGTCGAATCGGGAAATCAAGTTGATTTTGGAGAAGACCGTTAAGCCAGATAGGAAAGATTGGAGTTTGCGACTAAATGATGCACTGTGGGCGTATCGTACAGCTTATAAAGGACCCATAAGCATGTCTCCTTATCGACAAATTTTTGGTAAACCGTGTCATCTTCTTGTTGAGCTAGAACATAAAGTGTTTTGGGTGGTCAAGCAATGCAACATGGACCTGGAAGCTGCAGGTAAGCATCGTAAGCTACATATTTAGGAACTTGAGGAAATTTGACGAGAAGCGTATGAAAGTGCCCAAATTTTTAAGGATAAGGTTAAAGCATACCATGACCAAAAGATAACCCATAAATAATTTATGGTAGGACAGAAAATATTACTTTATGACCCTATATTAAGAATTTTTGCAGATAAGCTTCAGACTAAGTGGTTAGGGCCTTTTGTTGTTACTCACGTGTTTCCACATGGTGTAGTCGAGGTTAAAAGCGAAGAATCCGAAAAAATTTTCAAGGTCAACGGACAGTGATTAAAGCCTTTCTACGAAAATTTTCAAGTCCACATGGTTGAGGAATTAGTCCTCGAAGAGCCCGTTTAATAAATTTCCAGGTCGTCGAGCTAACGATGTTAAACAATTGGGAGGCAACCCAAATTTATTTTGTAACATCCTGAAATTGGGCCTAGTAGAATTGGGCCCAATAGGCCTTGATAATGGGAGCGTTTAAAATTTTTGAGATACATGTAGCACTTAGAATATTATAGTGAGGTATTATTGGGATTATTGAAGCCTTAGAGAAAGGGGAGACCATAGGAAAATTTATTTTTCTGGCTTTAGAGGACCCTAGTCTCAGGCATGAGGCCTCTTAAGCAGATTAAGTGAAAACGGGTCATAAAAAGGGCTTGTGGCCCAGTGGCAAAGTGGCGCCACTAAAGGAGCAGGGAGGTGGCATCATAGGTGGGCAAGGAGGCCCAAGTTCGAGTCGCAGGAAACCCAATTATCTTGACTATTTTTAAAACCCAATTATTTTAATTAAATTTTAATTAATTTTGGGTTTTAAATGGATAGAGTGGGACAACAATAAGGCTTAAAAATAGGAAGATTTACTTGAGTAGATAATGCTGATAATAAAGCAGATAAAGGAAGGAAGAGGTGGTGTTATCTAGGCTTCTTCTGGAGGTGATCAGATAAAGATAAGGGAGGAAATTTAGGAATTATCTGCTGGTTACAGTAGTGGCCGAAATTCCAACACTGAGGAGTAGTTGCTGAAATTCTCTATAAATAGGAGGGTATCTCTTCAATTCCGGCTTTTGAACCCCATTCTCTTCTCTCATTCTCTGTGCCGAAATTCTCAGTTCTTCTTTGCAATATCTTTTCTTTTGATTTCTTCTATAAGTCGAAACCCCTAAGTATTCTTTCTCTCCACTTTCTTTTCACTTTCCTTCTAAGCCGAAACACTTCACTCAGTTTTTCTAAAAGTCGAAAACGCATCAGTTCATCTTTTCCAGGATTTTCATAAAAGCTGAAATCACTAGATCTCATCTCCTGTGTTTGCCGAATTCTCTCTGAGGTATCTGCTTGTGCTGAATCTTGAAGGAAACAATAGGTAAGTATTGATTTCGGGATTTCAATGTTCTTTCGGCTTTTCAAAAGTCCTTAGCCGAATCGCTATTAAAAACTAATCTCTTATTTCACTCTTCTTTTCGGCATTCCGGGATTTAAAGAAGGAGGCCAATCGCATAGATCTCTAAGTTATAGAATCGTGTTACTTTCGAGATTTCAAGGTAAGAGGATTTGTTTATTTATATATATAATCAGGTAGAATACTAACCATGGCCGAATATAGGAGAGGCCTATTTTCGCAATTGTTCCACTTTTGAGCAAGGCTTTACATTGAGGATAATAAATCCGGATAGCAAGGACATCGACTAAGAATATTGGATTTTGCGATATCAGGTGTGTAATACCTCCCCACCATCTAGATCTGCCTATTATTGTATGTTCATATGTTTTATATGTTATGATAAATGCCGAAATCTTGGTTTATTGATGAAAGCCCAAGGAGGGTAAAAGCGGATCCCCAGGTTAGTAAATAATCTGTTTAAATGTTATAAGTAAAATGCTTGTATGTGATTGCATGGGTTGGGTTGATGAAAGGAGGAAGTTATACTTTATATGTGTAGCGGCTAATGCCGTGAATCTGTTATCTGAGCCGGCCATTAAATGTTATACGGGCTTCGGCCATTATATGTTATGAGGGCTTCGGCCATCATATGTGGATGAGCAGCATGACTGCCATCATGGTGTGTAGCGGTGTGGGTCGATTGTAGAAATCCCCAATGGTGTGTACGGTTGGTACGGGGGTGTGTAGCGGATGGAAACCTAGGCAAACGGGTTGGGCCTTGCATATTATTTGTTATTAATTTTTATTATGATTTATTACACTGTTTATTTTGTTTAATGGGCTTAAGGCCCAAACTCTAGTGGTGCATGAGGGTTGCACACTGAGTCTCGCGACTCACCCTTTTAATTAACATTTCAGGTGATACCTAATGATTCAGACCGGGCTGGAGAGGAACGCAAGGTGGCCATGCAGAAGACTATGTAGATTTGGCAAAAAGAGACTCAAGTTCTATTTTATATTTTTAATTAATAGACTTCAAATCTCGTTGTAAAAAGGTCATGGGCTATTATGTTTTATTATAGGCTTCTATTACTTTAAGTCATTTAAATTTTTATTTTAATTAAACTAAGGCATGTATTTAAGTTTGGATTTTACTTTACTAAAGCATCTTCTATTTAAAACATATTAGGGCTTTTCTGAAAATACGACATGTTTTGATAGAATTTTTCTTAGTGACATACCAGATCCGGTTGTAGTGTTTGGGCCGGGTTTGGGGTGTTACATATTTTCATTTATTTAATTTTGAGTTTTAGTAAGATTTAGGATGTAAATAAATAAACATTTATTTAATTCAATTAATTTGATGTTTTCAGGAACGTACTAGAGGTTATGAATTTTTTCCAAAAGTCAGATAATGGTGGTGGCGTGGGCAAGACAAGTTAAATGGTGACAATTATTTACCTACAAATAAAAAAACCCAAATCCAATACCCACCTACCCCATACCCATATACCAACCCAACCACACAATAAACCCAAAATAAGCCCAATACCCAAACAAGCCCAAGAAAAAAAATAGAAAGAAATTAGGCCGAACGACCTACCAGCCCAAAAGGAGGAAAAAAAAAGAAATAGACAAGAAGGCCCAACTGAAAAAAAATTCCCAAGCCCTTTTTCTCTTCATCTTCTCCATCTTATTCAAAACAAAAAGAAACCTAACCCCACACCAAACTCACACCGCCATCATCGCCGCTCCCATCACCGATTGTCATCGCCGCCACATTGCCCCGCCATCGCGGCCCTTAACAGTTGTCGTCCCCACTTCCTTTGGCGCCGTCGACGAGCCAAAAACATCACCAATACTCCATTTTCTTTTTTTTTCCTTTTTCCCCTCCACTCGAAACCTTTATTCGCCATCCGACGGCCTTCCTCACTCACACGCCGTACTCTTTACCGATCGGAGCCCTCATTCTAACGGCACCGTCGCTCCTCCCTTCCCCAAACACCATCTCCTCTATTTTTTTATTTTTCTCCATCACCAAACAACCAAACCTCCCCTCCCACCACCTTAACCAACACCATACCCGAAATCCCCACCGTTACCCTTTAAAAAATTGGCCCAAACCACGCCATAACCGTCTCCCGTCATCGTCATCATTCGCCGTCACCGCCACTGCCACCATAGCAAGCAGAATCAATTATTCATGATGCCTACATGGAATCCATGGTTCAAACTCGAAACCAAACAGCCAACAATATTCCAGCATCACTCAATCGAAATCGACATCGATTTTCAACGCCTCTAATCGTCGATATAGCCAACAACGACTCAGAACCTTCTCTACCTCCTCCAAGATGAACGGCCGCACCAATGAGAACTCGTCGCCGACGAAGTCCGACTCTGGTCAAAACAGAACATTCAGTGACAGCCCCATTACTCCCGTAAAAGTCAATCCCTAATCCTCAACCTATTTTACCTGCAAGTCGGGACTTCTAACGACCATGCCGAAGGTCTTTCAACAACAAACGAGTGTGTCTCTCAACGTTAAACACGATCGTCCACCACTTGAGCGACCGACACATGAGTCAGCGACACCCCCAAACAGCAGTACTGACGCTGTTGAAAATTCAAGTCCACCCAACTTGCCTAACGAATATGTTCGACCATCACAAGACGGCCAATATAATAGACGAGGTTGTGTAAACACTATTCCTATCGAAGGATGATTATGAAGGTTTTTATACTTTTCAACCTTGAAGCATCGCGCAAGATACGACGACATCCGACAACGTCCGCTCACGGTTTGTAAGCAAATCGATCTCTCCACTCTTGATATGTTAAATATTCACGATGCTGTGATTGGCTATTTTGATGCTATTGGTTGGAATTTATTTGCAAATATTTCCTGTAATACATATTATGAGTTGATTTATGAATTCTATACCACATTTAGCTTTAATATTAATGCATTACAAACTATTGAAACACAAATCGTTATCTATTTTCATTTACTTGGTAAGGACTTTCGGATGTTGATTTCTGAATTTAACATTGCCATGGGTTTCGTCGACCCTGACAATATTCAATCTGATTCCTATCATACTACTTTGTTAGATATTCCCAGTAACTTTGATGCTTAAGATGTTTATTGTGCTTTAACTCATTCCAATAAACTTTATAATTCGAAGACCACAAAAAACTTATTGGTGCATGAACCTGCTTTAAGATATATTCACCAATTTTTAGCCATTAGTTTTTCAAGTCGAAATGATTCGTCATCTGTTCTAACTAAAATTGAACTGTTTTTTTTTTGGTGTATGCATTTTGGATTTAAAGTTAATTTAGGATATTGGTTTGTATGGAATTTTCATGTCGTTTTGTGATGTAATCATCCACTAATACTTGGGTCATATATTACGAATTTAACCTCTAGACTTTTTCCCTCTGAAATCAATTTCTCGTCCTTAACATGTGCATATAGTATGGACAACCTAGATAAATATTGTTTGGATTCTATGGGTTTGCTTGCAGGCACCCCTACTGCGGATTATTTTGTTCCTCCCGGTACATGGACTACTCACGGAAATATGGTTTTTCGCAAACGTCCACACCTCAATACTAGGGAGCAAGAGGATTAACCTCTATCTGTGGAAGCACGTTTAAGCCGGATCGAAGCTCGACTTGGAACAATGGAAACCCAAGTCTCCACAATTCCCGACATCCTGCAAAGTCGTTACCCCCAACACCAACAACATAGTTAAAAGACACATGGGGAGTATTCTTAACTTTTCTTTTTACTTGGTACTTGGGCTGCTGTCTTTTATTTCATATGAAACATGCTTGAGGACAAGCATAGATGAAGTGGGAGGGCGTTGAAATAGTAAGTAAATGGTAACTATGCATGATTTTTGATGCATGTTTCTCTTTTGCATATGTTCAATCTTATGCTAGAATTATTCGATAGTTTACTTCGACATTGAGCCTCTAATCTCATTACTTAGTCAATTTGCATAATTGGGAAAATTTTGAATTAAAGTGTTCAAAGTATCTAGATTAGTTGACATTTGTGTTTTAAGGTTGATATATGTAATTAGATTTTTCATATAAATTGATTATTTGAAAAAAAAATTATACATAAATAAATAAATGAATAAAATGAATAAATAAATAAAGGCTCAAGTTATAAGTGGAAGTTTCGAAAACGTGACCAAATTGAGTAATTGAGATGGGATGCTTGGGTCGTCATCTTATCTCGCCTAAAAAGGTTCGAGTGACAAATCGATAACTTGCAAACATTCCGCTAACCAAGCCTTCAAAAAAAAAAAAAAAGACTATTTGAACTGAGTAACCGAGATACGGTGCTTGGGTTGTTATCCTAGTTCGCGTAAAAAGTTTTGACCGTGTCTAAATTTTTTTATTAATGCGTGATTAATTAATAATACCTTGCAAATTTTGTATTCAAACTCAATTTAGTAAAATGATTTAGTTCACATATTTTAGTTTTATAACACTTGTTGATTAAACTATATATTCTGAGCATTTATTTATTTTTGCCTATTTTGTTTGCATTGATTATGGATGCAGAAAAGTGGCTCGATTTTTAATAAATTGTAGAATAATTTCTAATGTTTGAAGGAACAATATGCTTGAGGACAAGCATGAGCTAAGTAGGGGGATTTGATAACATGTTAATTTGCATGACATTTTGTGTATAATTTGGTTTATTTCTGAATTGATCCCTGCTAAATTAGTGCTTTTATGTTTTCATCTTGTCAGGGATTCAATTGGGACGCTAAGAGACAAAAACGAGCAGAAAATGACCAAATTGAAACACGATCAATAAAATGAGGCCGAATAAAAAATGTGGAGAAAGTCAAGGACTCGTCAAAATTTTTGACTTTGTAAAAGCCAAAAATAGAAAAAAAAATCTTATTTTATTTGTTTATTTATGTTTTACTTGCTTTTATGTTAAAGTGGTTAAGGCCAAAATTAATCAATTCTATGTATATAAATAGGGCCTTAATGCACTTAGGAAAGACTCATCTAAATCTACATTCTGATTTCAATTTGGAATTGAATAGAATTATTTTCTTCTTTTTTTTTTTTTCAATTTGGCGTCAGTATTCTTTTGTTCCATTTACATTTCTTTGTTCTTTCAAAATTGGTCTAATTGCTTTCCAAGTACTTCTCCTTCCCAACTTCCACCATCTTTCATACAAATCCAATCACCTTCCACAACCTATAAGCATGATTAAATCCATGCTACACTAAATACCATCTTACCTTTAGGCCGGTGTTCTTTCCGATCGGGAATCGTGAGATACATATTTGTGCTTAAAATCCTTCCAATCGGTATTCACATTTTTCCTAAGTATCGGGATTGACAACTCATCCCTTAAAGTTAACTCGATTTCAAGTCAAAAAGTGCACGTTGGGTTGGAGTCGTGTTTGCTGACTGTTGGAGAAATGAGACGGCTGTGCTGTATTCGAATCTTCAAGAACAAATCAATAAGGAAGTGATCGGGTTTAAATGACCCACGCGGTTGAGGCTATTGATTCGAGTTGGGTTCTTCAGAGTGCAAGGTTGTCGGAATCTTGAATCTGGAGCACGTGTATCTTGGTTAGATAATCGGTAAGGTTTGGTTTGCAGGTCGTACCGGGACCAGCTACGAGAGGAAGAATTGGTGGTTAGGGCGTTCTTAACTGCTATAACCAGCTTATCGTTTGGAGGAGAAGATTAATTTTCGACAATCGATTCTTAATCCGGAATCTACCGAGTCTAGGGCTAAGGTTTATTATCTCTGTTTACAAAAATCTGAATTTATTTCTCGATTTAAATTTATTTCCAATATTAATAAATTGTTTATTTACGCTGATTCAATTATTTAATTTCTAATCATTTTTAAAACCCCCTGATTTATTTGTTTATTTTTTTTGTAGGTCTGTTTCGAGTCGTGGGCACAACTTTTGCCACGACTTTCGACACGAAAAACATTCTGTTCACAAGTTAAACACAGAAGTAGATTATAACATCCAATCCTTGTGGACTTGACCTTACTACCACTCTTTACTACTATTTAGAGTTATTTTTTAGGAATTATTTTTGGTGGTTTCGACGCCCATCAAAATTTGGCACCGTTACCGGAGATTGTGTTTTTGTAACACCTTGATTGTGTTTTTGTGAATGCTGACTAGGGTCAAAGGTACCTAGATCACAAGCTTTAGAACCTTGTTAGTACCACTTCAAATCAATTCCCGTCAAATTGGTGGCTATGTCAGGCTTCTCCAACCCCAAAATTCATCGTCTTAGGTTTGAGAACACTTGGTTTAGTGAGGATGGCTTTTATGATGTTACTATTAGGGTGTGGGACAATGGGTTCAATGTTTCACTTATGTGGAAGCTAGTTAAGTGCATGTCTCATCTTTTGCGGTGGAAGGCTACACTCGGTAGTAATTTTAAGTCCAAGATCTATGAGGTGAAGGACGATACTGCTGGTTGTCATAGTTTGGGATGTAGCAAGGGATTTGTTTTATCTAGTTTGCTTGTTGATTTAAATGTACTTCTTGCCTGAGAAGAGGGGTTAGACATATTTATGGATGACTGATCAGTCTATGGAGATTCCTTCACTGAATGCTTGGGAAATCTTGAAAGAGTGCTCGAAAGATACGAAAAGACAAACTTAGTACTGAACTGGGAAAAATGTCATTTCATTGTAACGGAGGGTAACGTTCTTGGACATCAAATTTCCCAAAAAAGGATTAGAAGTAGATCGTGCAAAAATTAAAATTACTGAAAATCTCCCACCTCCGTCTTTGTTGCGTGGAATTCGAAATTTTTTGGGACATGCTGGATTTTATCGGTGCTTCATCAAGGATTTCTTGCACATCTCCAAAACAATTGAGTCTTTCTCTTATAGGAAAAATGTTCATTTTGTTTTTGACAAAGAGTGTAATCTCGCTTTTAAGACCTTGAAGGAAAAAATGGTGACTGCTCTTATTATTTGTAGCTTTAATTGGGATGAACCATTTGTAATCATGTGTGATGCTAGCGATTTCGCCGTTAAGGTCGTTTTGGGTTAAAAGAAAAACAAGATTCCATGCTATTCATTATGCTAGCAAGACTTTAAACCCAATCCAATGCAATTACTCAATCATCGAAAAAGAAATGTTACCCGTAGTATTCGCGTGTGAGAAATTTCACTCGTATTTAATGGTTAACCGAGTTTATGTATACACAAATCACTCAACCCTGAAGTATGTGATGAAGAAAAATGAGACCAAAAGTAGATCAATGAGATGGGTGTTATTACTTCAGGAGTTCAATTTGTGGCTTTTAGACAGAAAGGGATCGAGAATCAAGTGGCAGACCATTTGTCTCGCTTGGAGCACTAAAGTGATTACAAGGAGAATAGAGCCATAAATGACACCTTTATTGATTAACAATTGTTTCTTGCTGGCTATTATTTTATGAAGAAAAGGATACATACAATTTCTTCTAATTTAAATGCAGTCTAGTCGAGCTTTTGTTGAGCTAGCAAAAGGACCAATCAGACACATACAATTAGGCTCGAGTAATTGGAATTATGTCTAAAAGCATCGTTTTGATAATTCGTAATTTACTTAATCAAGGTGTTAGCCCACAAGAAGTACCATGATTGAAAACTCCTTGTTGTATACTCATTACAAAAGCAATTCATCCAATTATTTTGCCCAATGACCTCGTCATGTGTGTGTTACCCTCATATGATATGCTCGATTCCTTTGAGTTAAATCCGTTCACTCAATACAACACTATTTTATCTCATTGTCATCATTGTGTCTTCTTATTGATTAGTATGATCACTGTTAACTAATGATTGTGATAAATTGCTCGTTCGAGAACAAGCAACTCGTGGCCACGTTCCATATTTATCAATCCATACAATGCCAATGAGAGGTTATCGTTAACTCTTTAATCGAGTTATGAATTCCATTATTGCTAGTAAAGTCATGCCATACACAAGTCATGTACCTAACATACTGATTATCGGCTAGGTCATCTCTAAAGCATAAACCTCCACTTATATCAAAGTACATGAGTTACATAAGCATGGTCAATGCCTAACTTAGGATTTAGGTAAGTCACACCATGAACGCCAAGTGAATTAATTCAACTTGGGTCTAATCCAATATATCATTCTTCCAATGAGTATATCAATGTCTCTACACGTGGAGTCAATTGCTCCAACAGTCAAGACTAGCCATCTTCCCAATTGAAATTGTAGACGACATAATAATCCTTCTATGTATTTGAATCAAACGCTCACTTTGATTCTTTTATGGGATTACAAAATTGTTTAGATTATCTATTGAAGTAAGTTATCTTTATCGCAATGTAAACGTTCTTACAGTGCCACTTATCATTAACTTGAACTTAGACAATCAATTAGCTAATATTTGCTTGTCACAATTATGCTATGTATGCAAAACATGATAGCAGAAATAGAAAAGATATAATAGTGAAATGTAAAATTAACTTTATTTATTTATTCATCGTTCAAATACATAAAAAACGGTTACATGTTTACTACAATATGGACACATTTCCCAACAGTTTTAGAGATTGATAGCAAATGGCTCTGGTACGCGCTCTTATATGGTAAGGTTGATTTTTGGAATTTAGATTTAATTATTCAAGATTGTCTACATTTCAACAATTTTTCTATTCTTTGACCTTTTGTTGGACTTGTAGAAGCACTAATAGAGATGCTCATACCTTGGCAATGGTGGCTTTATTATAGGCAAACTACTAGGAACATGTTATTTGTCCTACTATAATTTCTATTGTTCTAGCTTCTGATTGTTCCACCAACTTAGAAAAAATAGGAAAGTTAGGATCGAGTGTACATGGGTAAGCCTATTGGCTTAGGTTCTTAGGTACTCCCTTTATTTCTCCTACTTCTTGTTTTATTCTCACTTTTAATGAAATTTTATCTTTACTTGAAAAATTATTAATTTTGGTAAATTTTGTAGGTTGGATCGATTTTGATTTGATAATTAATTTTGTTAAGTTTTGTAGGTTGGACCCATTTTGATTTGATACTACTTTGGTATTTTAATCATATTTTGAGTTATAGAACTCTGATTTAGGTCTATAATATACCATTATTAAGGGAATTGAAATATCTAACTAAGCTTCTTGTATGACTCGAAGCTAAAAATTGTTAGAAAAGTTCCCAAAAATAGCCTAAAAGTTTGCAACAAAAAATCCGTCAAAAATTTAGAAAAACAATTTATTTCATTAAGGACAATTTTTATTTTCTTACTTATGTGAATTTTTCTTTATAAATACATAGTTTAAGATTACAACTAGACATAGTTGCATTTTGTATTATTTTATTTTTGTATTTTCTTCACTATTTAAGTTGCTAAGCCCTTATAAATACAAGTTTGATATTTGTATACCATTTGTTTTAATTGCAAATATTTAAGTTTGTTTAATATAGCTATCATATTTGATAGTTTGGAATATTTGTCATATCAATTTGAATTTAATTGTTTAATTTATTCCAATGCTTGCAACAAACAGCATGATTGGGTATAAGCTAGATATGCAATTCATGTTGTGTGGGTAAGTGATCTAGTCACAATAAACCTTGTTTGTGTATTTGTTGGTCAGAATTGAGTCTAATTCTTAATGTTATTGGTAAATTGAATCCTAGGCATTTGTTAGAGGTTATTTGTCAATAAGGGAAACCATTAATTGTGTTCATCTTGATTATTGAGAAGGTAAAATGAGATTTGCTGCTAGGTGCTCACCAGTAACTATAACCAATTTATCATAAAATATTGAAATTATCTTTACGTTTATGATCAAATCCACGAATCAAAATCAAGATTTTGCTTTAGATTAGATTTTCATCCTATTAATTTCTTATATTCTTATTTTTTATTTCTTTGCAAAATTTTAATTTTAGTTTTAGTTTTTAGTTCAAAACCTTTATTTATTTTTATTTCACTTGTTTTTATTTTAAAAAATAAAATAATTACTACTCTCTATAAATTCGACCCTGTATATAAATTTTTATATTTTTAAATGGAAATTTATTTTTGTTGATTTCAACGCCAACCATTAATGCTACTTAAATACATTTTTACATGCATATAAAATTTGAGAAGTTATATATTTATTTAATGTTAATATATATTTATTTTAATAAAATTTTCAAGGAAGTTTGTTAAAAATATATATTTGTGGGAGATGTAAACTATGAGTTAAATTGATAATCAAGTCTTTGCCAATGACACAACTGATACTAACAATGAACCCATACAACAACAACAACAAAAGAAATCTTCCTAAATCACACTAAAAAAACATAAAATAGAATCTATAATAGGACATACACAAATACGAAATAAATACATAACCTTTTAAAAAAT
This sequence comes from Gossypium bickii, assembly GCA_025503065.1. Classification (NCBI taxonomy): domain Eukaryota; kingdom Viridiplantae; phylum Streptophyta; class Magnoliopsida; order Malvales; family Malvaceae; genus Gossypium; species Gossypium bickii. Next base: position 12,674,267 of record CP106709.1, read on the forward strand.
TATTTATAAAATATCTTATTGAAATAAAAATTTATATAAATATGAAAAAATATGATTTTAGGTGTGCATACTAAACTTGATCATGAGCCAGGTCACTTGCTCAAGCTCAGAGACCCATTCGAAAAGTGAGAGGGTTTGGGCAAAAATATAGGCTCGAAAGATAGGCTTGAACAAAAATAAGGTAATTTTTTTTGCCCGGGCTTGGCCCAGCCCGAATTTGCCTAAATTTTTTTCGTTGTTGTTTGTTATCATTTTGATATTGTTTTGTTGTTATTTTGTTATTATATTGCTACTATTTTATTATTATTGTTTGGGTATTGTATAACACTTATTTTGTTATTAATTACTACTATTTTAGAGACATTTGTTTACTAAGTTGCAACTATCTTAGTGTTATTTGAGAACAAAGATTTTTTTTTAATGTATTGTCAATTTGTTAGGAAACATTTATATATCTTAAAATTTTTAGTGTATTTGATGTATTATATTTTTTAAATTTACTTTTATATAAAAAATAATATAAAAAATAAAATGGGCAGGTTAGACCGAATTTAAGTTAAGTATTTTTTTTTTAACTGGATGAGCTTGGCAAAATTTAAACCCATTTTCGAGCCGCGCTAAACTCGAGCTTAAATTTTTGTATTATTCCAGCCCAAACTTGGCCTGTACAAATACTAATACACCAATTGCCAACTACTTTAAATTATTAAAGTGATATCTTATTTGGTTACTAGTGTAATAATATGCGTAAAAACTCTTAAGAATAGTTATTCTTGTAGAGAATAAAACCTATTCAAAATAAATCATGGTAATAGTTAAATGTTTACAATTAAATTAATTTATTACTAACTTATATACTAAAACATTAGAAAAAAATAATGCTCTTACCAAACATAACATCAACCATACTTGATATTTAAACTCCCTATTATATATATATATATATATTTGTCTTTCTCTAATATTTTTGTCCAACACATATTCAAGCATAAGCATCAAAGATAATAACTTAATTATATATTTAAAAAAAGAATATATCCTTAATCCGTTGTGTTACAATAAAATACAACTTTATTGCTTCAACTTACACCAGGAAATTTAGATTCAAATCCATGTCTTCAAGGCCACTACGGAGCAATTTACAAGCAACAATTTCACTTCATTTCCCTTTGGAAACTCACATTGATTTTATATAATATTTTACGTATAAATTCAGGTCATGGAATGAACCTTTCTGATTCATAATGAGTTATAAAATTTAATTCTTCGCCAAAAAGAATCAATTTAAAGCTCTCTAAGATATGTGATCCCCAAGCCACCTATATGACTGCCAATGGCAGCGATCTATCGAAGCTACCGCGGACAGCTCTTGCCTTTGCCGGTCTCCGTTTCATTGGTGCTTTCTTAGTCTCAATCTCTTTCCCGATTTTACCGTTTCCGAACGGAACTGAATCCGGCTTAGCGCTGACTCGTGGCATGCCACCGGTTGTCGTCGCACCGCCATGGATCAATATCCTGCTGATGCCTACATAATGTAATGAATCCGCAATTTGCAAGGGTTTAACACCTTTGTTAGTCCTTGATTCCACATCTGCGGCTCTTTTTACCAACAATTCAACTACTTCAGCATGGCCTGATTCCACAGCACAATGCAAAGCCGTGTACCCGTCTTCGTCTCTTGAATCGATATCGATCCCTTTATCGATCAGTATCTTAACGGCATCCGTTCGTCCTTTAAACGATGCTCGATGTAATGCGGTCCATCCATGTTGATCTCTCCCGTTGATCGCTGCCCCGTTTTCGATCAGCCTCTGGATGGCCCTCACTTCACCTTTTCTAGCAGCTAAACACAAGTTGTCACCAAGCTTAAGTGCATCAAACAGTCTCATATGACCATGTTCTGCAGCAACATCGTACGCAGTTTTCCCTGTCTTGTTCCGAATATCTTTGTTCACTCCCTTTTGAAGTAACAACTTCACCATCTGCTCGTCGCCCAATCTGGCCGCGACGTGCAACGCTGTGTCGCCGTCTCGGGTGTTCTGAACACTGGGGTCGGCACCGTTAGCTAATAACAAACGCGTGCAATCTCTTCTTCTATTCTCAACAGCAAGGTGTAAGGCAGTGTTGCCATCTTTTGTGAGTGCATCAACGTTAGCCCCTTTAAGCAAAAGAAGCCTGAGTACCTCAAAATAGCCACCGATAGTGGCTAAATGAATCGGACCCCGACTCGAGGACTCGGATCGATCTGGGCTAGCCTTATGAGCCAAAAGAAGCTCGACGATCAGCTCTTCACCGCACCCCGAAGCAGCTTCAAGTGGGGTCGAACCATACCGGCTTTGAAACTCGATATCAGGTTCGAATTCAAGCAATAATTGGACAATATCTGGTCTACTTTGAGCAATGGCGACATGAAGCAAGCTTTGACCATGGGAATCAATTGAGTCAGCTGGCCTCCATGATGGGTCACTACGCTCAAGAACTTCACGAATTTCATCCATGAAACCATCCATCACAAGCTGAACCAAAACTGGTGAGCCAACAAACATGATCTTCACACCACTGTCGATGAACACTTGCTTCTTCCTCGTGGTGAACCACTCATTGGGAACCGCATCGTAACTCGACGTCGAGTCTTTCATCGCTGCACCGGGAACCACCACACTGTGGAGGAGGAAAGAATCGTCGGTGAAAGGGAACGAGTCCGGGAGAAACGAACCAGGAGGAAGATGATAAACAATCTCCACCGTTAACGTCCCAAGCGGTACTATGATACCTGACTGAGGCTTGACAGTATACCGGCCCTTGTTCACAGGCTGCAACCGGAAAGCCACCGGCATGGTGAACATAACATTACGTAAAGTAAGCTCGCCGAAACATTTCTGGCCTAACTCAATACGAACTGCAACGAGGTTTGAAGGTTCCAAACTAATAAGCCTATCCATATTTTGTTGTTTGATACTTCAAATTAAGAGTAGAGGTGTTTGTGTTGGTGGGTTTTGAAGGAAGATCGAAAAGCCCGCCGAAAGAAGCATTAATGTGATGAAGAGAAGGAAAGCAAATGAAGAGCGAAGGGGTGTATTGTAGAACTTAAAAGGGGGAGGTCATCAATGGCCGGCTCTGATGAGAGAATGACAAGTGGTGGGTGTAAAAAACAATGGACGACTTGTTCTATTCGGCATTCTGGGTTGTATAACTCCTATGTCACAGTTGGGTAATGTTAAATTTCAGTGTCGTTTCTGCATATCACTTTCATTTCTGCTGTATTTATGTTTTATTTTATTTTTTTTACATGGCAAAAAAAGGGTTTCTGCTGTATTTTATAGTTCCATTAATTGGTGTTTATTCATGAATATTATTCTTTTGTCAAGTGAATAGACATTTATTATATATTTAGTTTGGAAATTTAAAATTGGAATAGTTAACTAATTCATTTTTTTTTTTGTTAAAATAAAACTTTAAACCAAAACGCATTAATTCTTTATATAACAAATATAATATGTTTGAACTAAATCTTGTATTGAATAAAGTGGTTGTTCAAGCACTTGGACCTTTGTGAAACTTTTAGCCGTAACCTTAGTCATATGGCTAGTCACTACATTATGAGCTCTCAGAATATGGCGTATACAAACTTTCCAATTTAAATGTATCATTTGATGAATAAAGCGTAATTCCAACATCTTATTATCAGTTGCTCCATAAGCTACAATCGTCTCCACCAAAAGAGTATTATCACACTCAATCTCTAACTGTCGAATCTCCTTCTCCCATACTAAGCATAGACCCTCTAGTATAGCTCTAACTTCGATCTTAAAAATTGCGTCTTTACCTAGCAATATCAAGAATCCCCATAACCAATTAGCATCAGCATCTCTAGTCGCTCCCCCAATGACAGCATAAGATCCGTTTAGTGATATTGCCCCATTTGTATTAAGCTTACTCCAACCTCCATCGGAGCTAACCATTGTTATGCAGTAACAATAGGATTAACATGTAACACAAGTGCAAGCATCCTTACGTAACTCCTCGTCCAACCAACACCCATATCCACGATTTCCTGGGCACAACTGTGACTACTAGAAAACACATACATATTTTGATTTTTCCATAGCAGCCAGCACATTATAAAAAAAAAAAAAAAAAAAAAAACTTCGCCATTCTATCTCTTGACTATCACAATATCCAATGTTTCACAAGTTCCATAAGATCCATTCATCCAGTGGTAAAGAAAAAAATCTTACCCGAGCATAGGTCGGCACAACTGACCACCAAATAGTCCTAGAGAAGCTGCAATCTTTGAACAACATGGATCCCCGATATGTTGAACAACATGGATCCCCCGATATTTTAAAATTTAAAAAAGTAGAGAAACTAAGGGTTTTTCTGCTAAATTAAAAAACATTAAGTGTTGAAAATTTAGATATTGAATTTTTAGTACTGAGTTTTATAAACACTAAATTTATATTATAAAATTGTTTGATATGTTAATAAAAATTAAGCACTGAAAATAATTATTTTGTTTGATAACAGTTATTTTTTATTTTTGAAAATTCATTATTTCATCATTTCAATCTTATTAGTATGATGTTATTTGTTTTATTTTAAATAATTTTAGATAACAATTAGAAATAAAATTTGAATATTTTAATTTTTAATAACATGAGAAAATAATTTATTTCAAAAATAAGGTTTTAGAAGACTATAAACTTAGTATTTTTCACATTAAGTGATAAATAGATATTTACTTGCTTATTATATTCATCACTTTTTCTTTTTGAAAATTTTATATTAAGTAAAAAGTGAATACGGTATCAAACAAAATTTTTAAAAAAATATTAAAAAATTTAAATAAATCATTAAAATACATCCTAAATTTCGAGAAATAAAAAATAAAAGACAAATTACACTACTTGAAGAATATTTTAATTGATTATCTATGAATTGGAAATTATTTTGTTAACAAATTAACCAAACCTAATCAGTTTCGATTGGTGACTTAACTAAAATTAATTAAACATATTTTAAAATTTTTGATAAATATTTTTCATTTAATATATTACTTTTATCTGATTTAAGAAAATGCATTAATTACTCATTTATAACATATTAACCAACACCGCTAAATATAATATTAATTAATGTTTTCCACAATTGTATTTTGACCAAGGTGCAAAGCAATTTAATTAACATTGTTGTTAAGTAAAGTTTGTTCCAAAGCATTTTTAATTAGATTACAAAAAGGGAATCATTATGAGGCTGCCAAAGGCTACCAAACTACAATCAATATAATATTCTCTAAGGCACATTTACATTTACTTTAATAAATCTCTATTTATTTTATATCACCACTTATTCTAATAATAAATCAATTGAAAAAATTTTAAAATATACTTTTTGAAAAAACAAAATAAAAAATCTTAAAAGAAAACTACCTCTAAACCCCTACTTAAAATCTATTCTTATTTAACAGAAACCTATCCTTCCTTTTTAAAAATAAGATAAATTATAACAAATGTACATTAAATTATTAACAAGTTTACATTTTGGTCATTCAACTTTAAAAATTTATAAAAATAATTATTGAACTATTCGGAAGTTTTCATTTAACTCACTAAGTTATTACGTCTTTTTTCTAAGTCCAGCTAGCTAGCTCCAAACAATGATTCAACGATTGGTATACTGGATCAGTACCCATTAACAAGTAAAGCATACCTTAGATCCAAATTAATCTGATGATCAATATTGGAAATTAGAGAGGAAAGTTGTTTGGATTTTGATTCATAAATTCGTGATGTTCAAAGTTGTTTCATGAAAAAATTAAACTGTAGAAGAGAAGAGGAAAGAGGGCTTTCAATTGGTGTAGGTAGTGTGAACAAATATGTGATATAACAATGGTTTTAACAATCTAGTGACTTAAATAAAAACTTTCAAATAATTTAATGACCATTTTGTGACTTTTTGAAGTTGAATGATCCAAATATAATCTTACTACTACTTTAGTGAACTTAAATATAATTTTCCTTTAAAAACATTCTTTACTTTTAATATTTTTTCCATAATTTTTTTCTGTCACATAATCTAATATTTTTAATAAAAAATATTGAGAAAGAACAAAATCATTGCTTGATTTAATAAATCTTCAATGCCCTCAACAATAGGTCAAATTCATAAATAAATATATATATTTCCCTTTAGGTAATATATATATACATATACAAATGTGTTTAAAAATAAGTTAAATACTCCTAATTGAGTTTTAGTTCGGTTGGCATCATTATTATTGTTAGTATAGGAAGACATGGGCTCGAATGTGCTGAAATGTATTATCTTTCTATTTAAAAATTAGATAAAGATTATGAGTAATTTTATGCATTATATCAAAAAGAGCATATATATATATATATATATTAACAATGTTACAACAAGTCAAATACTTTATAAAAACATACATTACCTTCTAGGTTATTATATATATATATATATATATATATATATATATATATATATTGTTATTGTGGATAACATATATATTACGTTTTAGGTAAAAAGATTCATGAAATAAAAAGCGGATTGATTAACTCAGACATATTAAATTGATTTATTTGGTTAACGGGTCATAATTAAATGAATATTAACTTCTTTGAAGGAGAGTTAAACAATAATTATAGTTATATGGATGTGGTTATGGGTTGGCATATTCGTTCAGGTATGAAAGTTTGTTTAAAAGGTGAGAAAATTTAAGTAAAAATATAGGTTTGAAAATGGGTTTAAATAAAAATAATAATAAGACTTGTTTTTTAAACGGGCAGGCCTCGATTATATTTTTTTTGCTTGAGTCGGTCTGAATCAGTTGTTTTACTGCCATTTCGTTATTATGTTACTACTATTTTGTTGTTATTTGTTTGAATATTGCATAACTTTTGTTTTATTGTTAATTTTGCTACTGTTTTAGGGGCATTTGCTTACTAAGTTGCAACTATCTTAGTGTTATTTAAGTATAAAGACTTCTTTTAATGTATTTTCAAAGTGTTGGGAAACATTTATTTTAATGTTTTTAGTTTATTAGATGTATTATATTTTTAAATTTATTTTTGTATAAAAAATAATCTAAAAATTTTAATATGAGCAGGTCAAGTTTAACATTTTTAATTTAGGTCGAGCTTGGGTAGAATTTTAGGCTTATTTTTTATGCCAAAACTAAAACATAAAAATACACCTAAAGTTTTGCATCAACTCGCAGAGGCGAAGCCAGAACAATTTTTTAGGGGGGCCGGATAAAATTTTAATTTTTTATAGTTTATATCTTTATAATTTGTAAAGGATTAAATTGAATTTTTATAATTTTAAGGGGGGCAAAGTGCAATTTACCTTTACTAATTTAAAACTTTTTAAAAATTCTAAGGGCCTAAATAATAATTTTACATTTAAGGGGGACCGGGACGGATGCCAGCCCCGGCTTCGCCCCTGTCAACTCGGCCATGATAAGATTTAGTACTATTAGCATTTTTAGTCTTATTAAGTATTTTAAGATTTATTTTAGCTTAATGTTTAAATATTAGAACAAAAGAATTTACCAAATGGGATTGTGAATATTTTATCCGATCGGTTGACCTCTAATCTAATATTTGAAATCTATTTGTTCAACATAAAAAGGGTATAATTCTATAAACAAATAAAACAATTTTTAAAAAGTAAAATACATCTATCTCAAGCACTCATTCTGAAAAATAAATAACATAGATTAAGTCCAATATTGCACCTATTTGTGCCATTTTGTGTCAAAGTAATAAATATGATTAGTTAGAACAGTGTGATTTCTATTGGTGACACTGCATCATAAGTTAAAGCAGTTTTAAATCTTAATTTCCATGTTAAGCCTACATTTGGATTGTGAATTTTATTCATAAAGGGTCACTATAATTTGATTGGCTTTGAAAGTTCCCCCAAAAGCATTGGATACATCAAATACATGACCATTTCTTTGGCTTTAATGTGCCATACAATGTCTTCGCTTGCTTCATGAATAATTGTGCGAAAATGAATATTGTTTTTGTTAGCTAAGACTTTTTCAAACCTGCCAATTGTTAGAAGTATAAGCGATAGAGCTTTGTTAGTTAACCCTTAACTTTTGAAAAGTTTGCCCCTTTAAGTTGTTGTTTGGCCCTCCTTCCAATTTTAAACAATAAAAAATATTTCTTTTTCTTTTTTCGTTTCATATAACGTATGTTAATTTTTTAGCTTTAAATATTTATATAATATATTACAACTTTCCTTTTTTTGGATGATAGTTGACACTTTTTAATTTAACATTAAATATGAATTTAGATTAAGATTCAATTTGTTAACTAGTGAAAAAGAACTCTTTTACTACTGCTACTAACGATTATTATTATAAACGTCTATCCTTCAAACGCAACATCGAATTCATTTTCAAAGAATTTTTTTCATCTTTTTACAATTTTACTATTGATTTTATTGTGTTTTAAAGTTTATAGTTTAATTTTAATTTAATGTTTTTATCTTTTATGATATTGTAGTTATGAAGTCGAAAACAATTTATTCGTTTTTTAAATAGAAAAGTACAGAGATAACACAATCACATTCAGAAGCGTCACAGATTGAGGTATCACCTTCATCATTTGTTCCTTTAAACTCTGATGTTCGTCCTTCTAAAATTCTTAGAGTTGAAGATGTGGCACTTGATTTGTTTAACTTGGACTGTGAACCTGGGTTACTAGAAACACAAAAATATATAGACTTTTTCAACACCTTTTGAGCTCTAATTCATGCAATTTCATAGATTTTGTCGAAATTCATGTTTTAATTATAAAATAATTAAATTGCACTCAAATTGTGAACATATTAAATTTTAATTATATTTTATAATAAATTTACACAATTTTGATTTATTTTCAACAGTTTTGCACAAAGGGTGAAAACTGGCTCGGCAGTCACCTTAAAAAGCTTGAACCGTTGAGTCAATTTTTGTATCAAGTGACCCAAGAGTAAAGCTAATTATTTTTCCAGCCATGGACAGTCCAATAATAATTATTGAATATATTTTATAATTAATTTTGATCCACTACAAATTGGGTTAAATTTAATTACAAGCTTGATTAAGAGAAAGGGGATCCAATTGTGCAAGGTGAAGAGGACTGATCCACCAAGAAATTGGTAGCCCAAACTATCTCACTATAGCTGACCCAATCAGCTTATTTTAGCTAATTTTTATGATTACAAATCGGTCCTTAAACTTGTCATTAATTATGTTCAAACCCCTCCTCTTTTCAGGCTTGTTATTTTTAGCCACAAGCTACAAATAGCAAATTCAAGTCAAATCATCCCTCCTACCATGCATGGCCGGCTAATGGAAGGGAGATTGGCTACTATTTTTAGCAGCCATGTCTACCTATAAAAATCCCCCTTCACTCCCTCATTTTTCATCCCTCACTTCACACATCTCTCAATCACACATTTTCTCTCTTTTTCTCTTCTAGTTGCCTTCCAAATTTCTGATTTCCTTTGCCGATTTCCCCTATTGAAAAAGAGCTTGCATGCCTCTTGGAGTAGCAATAATCAAGTGTTCGTGAAGGCCTTGGATCAACAGAACGAGCAAAGAAGAGAGCAGCGCACTAGTCTGGCTTCGGAAAACCACCGAGATTTGTTTTTCTAGTTTCCTTCCTTTAATCTTTATTTTAATTTTCATTTGTTCATGAACATGAATATTTGTGTTGTTGTTCTTCAATTAATTAAAATGACTTAAATTCCTTTCCTGTTAGATTAATTTCATTATGTCCGCTTAAGATTATTAAAATTGTGTTTGTGTTATTATTAGGTCTCAGTAAATTATTCAATTAAATAAAATCATGCTTACGTTATGCTTGCATTTTAATTGTAAGGTAACAATTGAATTAATTATTTAAACAGATTGAAATTGTAAGTAACGGACACAATATTTAGTTGGTGCATGTTTAATCTTTTAAGGTAGCTGAGGGTTAAATTAGCGACGGTATTAAACAATACATTAGCCTTGCCTGACTTGCAATATTATTGTGATTAAATTGTTACAATATAGAGATATATTGTTACCTCACTTAATCTTTTACTTGCTTATTAAAATTCAATTAATCATTTGAATTAACATAGAGATATGGCTAAGAGATGATTGAGTTTTAGTAGGTAAGTATATGCATTAGTTAGCAAGTTACTGAGTTGTCGTGAAATTATTCGTAACAACATGAACACGATTTTAATAATTCTAAGTTAAATAATAAAAGTAATCTAACACATTTATGTCATATTGATTAAACTCATTTTTAGAAATCGTGCATTGGAATTTTACTTTTTATTTTCTTAGTTAGCACTTAGTTAATTTTTTTGTTTTTATATCACCACATCAAATCAACATATTTTCCATCACCAAATTTTTTAACTTTGCATTTCATAAATATTCTCTTTTACAATCCCTGTGGGTACGATAACTTGACATTACTTGTCACTTTATTACTTGTTGCGATTATGTACACTTGCACATTTTCGTCGCTCTGATTATCTAAGAAAATATATGAGTATCCAGTTAATATGCGTGATGAAATTCGAAAAGCTTATATTAACTTTGGACCGTATCAACCTATTATTTCAGAATATCCTACTTCTAATTCAAAAAAATCATCCCCGTTATATTCAACCTTCATTGTTTAAACATTTTTCCTGGTTAGAATATTCACTTTTTAAATATGCATTATTTTGTTTGATTTTTTTTCTTTTTAATAGATATCCAAGTAGTTGTTTTGGATCAACTGCATTTCTTCATAGTGGCTTTAGTAATTAGAAAAAGGTAAACAATGGATGCAATTGTGCTTTTTTGAAACATATAGGAAAAGATCTGAATTCACTGCATAACAATGCACAACGAGATTATGTAGATTTAATGAATCAAGCTCAACATATTGAAGTATCACTTGATAGACAAACAACATAGCAAATTGTAGCTAATCATCTACGTTTGAAAACTAGTGTAGGTGTTGTTCGGTGGTTGAGATTTCCAGGGTGTGCTTTTAGAGGTCATGATGAAAGCTTGGGATAAAACATTTGTGGGAACTTTCTTGAATTGTTATCACTATTAGCATCTTATGATGAAAAAGTTGAAGATGTTTTCAATAGTGCTCCACAAAATGCTAGTTATACTTCTTCAACAATACAAAAAGAGATATTGAAAATTTATGCCAGTAGAGTTCGTAATGTAATTCATAAAGAAATTGGTAACATAAAGTTCAACATTATTGTGGATTAAGCGAGAGGCGATTCAAAAAAAGAGCGAATGACAATTGTTTTGAGATTTGTTAATAAACAAGGAGTGGTAAAAGAATGATTTTTTTTATATAGTCCATGTTAAAGATATTGTATCATTGAATTTGAAGAATGAGATTTTTTAATATTCTCTTGCAAGATAGTTTTGACATACAAAATATTCGAAGTCAAGGCTATGATGGAGCAAGCAATATGCGTGGGGAATTTAACAACTTGCAAGCTTTGATTTTGAATGATTATCAATATGCTTATTATGTTCACTATTTTTCTTATCGTATTCAGTTAGCGTTTGTAACAGTCCGGTTTGTACCCTAGTCAGAACAGTGGTTTTGGGACCACAAATCCGAGTCTGTATAATATTTTAATATTATTTTCTGCATTGTTGGAATGTGATTAAGCATGTGGTAAATTTTTGTAAGCTAATTTGTTCATCTGTGTGTTTAATTTGACAAAAGGATTAAAATGCATTAAACGTGAAAGTTGCTTGCTATTTGTTAAAGTGCTTAAGTGATGTAGCTTTTAAGTGTTAAGGACTTATGTGGCAATTTAGCCACTATTTTGGTTAGTGGACGGCATGGGTAATGAAATATGTATATATATATATATGTTTTTATATATGTATATATATTAAATTTTTATAAGTTAAAGTTATATTAAATTTATTTTATAAGTTATGTTTATTTTATAATAAAAGAAACATGAGAAAGTGGCCTTATTTCATCACTTTCTTGCCGAAACTCCAAGAAAGAGAAACAAAGCTTTGAAGGTTTGTATTTTCGGCATTTCTAAGCTTAAATTCAAGGTATGTTTTAGTCGGTTTTCGATAATTTTTATGTTTTTGTAATCGTTGCTTCGAGAGCTATCAAACCCATGTACTAATTTTGAGTATTGATGATGTTTATGTGAGATGCCATTGTTGATATGTTGAGTTTTGAAATGAGTTTAGTTGATAAATGAAAGATTTAAGCTTGATGAACAAGTTTTGTTCTTGAAGTTTTGATGAATTTAGCTAATTAGGGCTAAATTGAGAAAATAGAAAATTGAGGGACTAAATTGCTAATTTGATGGAAAATATGATCTTGTATGAGATGTATATATATTCGGCTAAGCTTGGTTGAGCATTAATTTTGTGAATTTGATGTTTTGAGAAAAATGGACTAAATTGATAAATTGTGCAAATGTGAGGGTTAATTTGCAAATAGCCCTAAATGTGTGTTTTTGGATTGAATTAAATGAGTTAGTGAATAAAAGGGTTAATTCTGAATATGTTTAGATCAAGAACCGAGAAAAACAGACTTAGATCGCGAGAAAGCGAAAATAACCGAGTAGCCGTTTTCATTCCGACATATCGAATCCGAGGTAAGTCATTATGCAAATAAATGTATATATATGCAATTGTAAATGTTCATATGATTAATGATGATAATGAATGCTTATGAGAGGTTATGCATTTGAATTCCGAGATAAGTTCAATATAGTGATTAAGTCCGAGAAGTCCCGTATGAACCTAGGAATAGATAGGATTGGCTTAATCATGTCATGGACATCTATTCTGTTTTTATCATCTAAGACCATGTCTGGGACGTTGGCGTTGATTTGAGACTCGTGTAAGACCCTGTCTGGGACAGTGGCATCGATATCTGATTATGTGTAAGACCACGTCTGGGACGTTGGCATCAATATAAGCCTTACGTGTAAGACAATGTCTGAGACATCGACATCGTACTGATCCGTGTAAGACCCTGTCCGGGACGGTGGCATCGATATATGAGTACACGTAAGACCTCGTCTGGGACGATGGCATTGTACGACTATTCCGAGCTTTCTGAGTATCCTACTAGATTCCTATTGGTTCAACGGACAAGTCTGTACTATGAATTACATATCCGAACTATGAACAAATATGTGATATTAAATCTGATCCAGGTACGTTGATTATACACTATATGTGTATATAAGGTAAGCATCTAAATGTTCTTACTATGATAATATGTATATGGAATTTATGATATGATAAGAATTGTTTTGGCTAGATGAGCTATGTGTTTATATGATTCTTGAATGGTGAAAATGGCTAATGTGGTTAAAAGTGTATGAACCAAAGCAAATAAGTGAAAGTTTGCTAAGTGATTGATATGTGCCAATGTATTTATTTGCATATATGCCTTCTATACTAAGTTTATTTGTATATGACTTACTAAGCTTTTGGAAAGCTTATTTGTGTGCTTTTTCTCTATTTTATAGGTCGTCAAAGCTACTGAAGGCTCGGGACCGTCACGGATCATCATCACACTACTAAACTTATTTTTGTACACTTTGAAAATTGTATAAAGATAGATATGGCATGTATAGGCTAGTATTTTGGTATAAGTTGTTATGTGATCTTAGCCATGTGATTTGGCTATTTATGAGTTGAGACTTTGCTTAAATGAATGTGATATATGATACATATCTTGGTATGGTGGAAGCATGTGAAATGGCCAAGTTTTGAGTTAGAAAATGAATGAATTATGCTTGTAATGATATGAGTTTTAGTATTTGAAATTGTCATGGTTGTAATTGGTATTGAATGCATGGTTTGAATGATTATTTTGGTATGCTTTTGATGGTTATATGTGCATGAGATATCTTGTTAAATATGGCTTGTAGGTAGGACCCTTATGGGTGGCATTTTGGTCTTGTAAATGGCCTATAATGTCACACGGTTGTGGCACACGGGCGTGCCTAAATACCGTGGGTGAATACCAGGATGTAGCTTGGTAGTACACGGCCTCGACACGGGGGTGTTAGCTAACCGTGGTGTATAAGTCAGTAGCTAGCTAAAAGTACACGGCCATGGCACATGGGCGTGCTTGGTGGCCATGGGGACCAAGTCAGTATAGGTCCACGGGGAGGACACACGGGGGTGTCTTGAAGCCGTGGGAAGCACACGATCTGCTTACACAAGTGTGTGACCCCTGAAACTTAGAAAAGTTTTTAATTTTTATGAAATTTTGTATGTGTTTTGGTTTAGTCCCAACCCGATTTATAAGCATGGTATTGGTCTCAAGGACTCATTTAAGGGACATGGTGTTTGAGAATGATGAATGTTTGTATGAAATTTCTGTAAATGCTTTCCGATCTGTCCGGTAACGCTCCTAACCCTAATCAAGTGACGGACTCGGGATAGGGGTGTTACAGCATTGGTTGCAAAAGCTAGAGAAGTGGTTGAAGTGCATCAATTTTTTAAAGACTTGTATTGTTAGTATTGCTTCTGCTTCTTCCAAGCGACACGATAAATTTCAAAAAGCCCAAGTAGTTGAAATAACTCGTATGGTATCCATCGATGAGTTAGCAACTGGAACATGAATGAATCATATTGGCACTTTACAACATCCTGGTGAGACTCTATGGAGTTCTCATTTAAATTCAGTTACTAGTTTACTAATGATGTACAATGCTACTAGCACAATTCTTGAAAATGTAAAAAATATCGCTCCTAACTATTCTCAGCTAGGAGATGCTCATAACACATATAATAAATTGAGATCTTTTGAGTTTATTTTTATTTTGTATATGATGAAGGAAATTTTAGGGGTTATTGATAATCTTTTTCAAGCTTTGCAACTTTGTTCTTAAGATATATTAAATGCCATGATTTTAGTTTTTGACAACAAATACTTAATTCAAAAGTTGAGAGATGATGGATGGGATGAATTGTTGAAAAATGTGATATCTTTTTGTGAAACTTAGGAATTGGGTTTTCCAGATATGAATGCTCAATACATTGTGGGTCGTAGCCGTAACAAGAAAGAAGATGTTACAGTGGAGCATTATTATCAAGTGGATATGTTTTTTTGCTACAATAGATACTCAGTTGTAAGAATTGAAGAGAAGATTTAATGAACATGTTGCCGAGCTTCTTACTCTTACTACAGCTTTAGATCCCAAGTAGTTTTTCAAGTTATTTGATAATGATAAAATTTGCATTCTTGTAAACAAGTTCTGTAACGATCCGAAAGTCAGTGGTCTTGAAAAATGTAGTTTCAAGACCTTGTTTCCATAAAACGGACTTGTAAATATTTTTATTAGATACTTAAGATGTTATATAATAGGTGAATTGAATTCTTGGAATGTAAATTTTGTTGAATTAGAGTTTAATTATGGTACAAGGAATAAATCATAAAAGAGGTAAAAGTTTGAACACTAAGGAATTTAATAATTAGAAATAAGGATAGGGACTATTATGGTAAATATACCATCTAAGTATTATTATGGGTGGCTTTTAACTAAGGTATGCATTTATATTGTAAATTTTAGTTTAATTAAAATTATAAATTAAATATAAATTAAAAAGGAATAAAATAGAGAAAGTGGAGAAACAAAACATTTCCTATTCATTTTCATTCATGCAACCCAAAAACAAGAAGAAGAAACAAAGAAGTTTGGCCTTAGGGATTTCAATTTAAAGCTTCAAATTGATTAGCGCAATTTAGTCATTTTCTTGTACTTCTTTTGTTTTTGGAATCCTGAGCGCTTAAACTAGTTAACCCATGTGTTATTTTTCAAAACTATTAAAGTTTTAGAATGATGTCATTGATGAATTATTGAAGTTTTAGGTATTAAATGGATAGATTTTAAGCTGATGAGTGAAAAAGAACTAAAATATGAAGCTAATTTGTAGTTTTGTGCAATAGGGACTAAAATGCATAAATTCCATAATTTGTGGTAAAAATGAGAAATATAAGGTCTTAAAAGGACTATAGTGGAATCAGCTTGAATATTTGAGTTCTAAATTGAATATTTTGTTACTCTCGGTTTTAAGGACTAAACTGAATAAATTTCAAAATATATATATGACTTTACAATTGAGTTGGAAAGTAATTTTATTCATAGTTGCATAATATTCATCACTAAAGACGACATGGAAGCATCAAAAGGAATGGGGAAAGAAAAAACCGACGATGAGTAGTTCGAGTTTCAGTAAGCGTTTATATGATTTAACACTTATTTAATTTCTGTATTTTTTATGATATCATACATTGTTTACTATTACAATAAATTGTGAATGGTGAGTAAAATGATTTGGAACAATTAAAATTGAATGTTAAGATAAGTACCAAAATGAATAGATGTATCATTATGGAATTGAATTATAATTGCTATTAGGTACGATTTGGATAGAAGTGTAAAAATGTATGGGCTTGAGCCATTTGTTAAAAGATGGAGATTATCAATGTGCTAGTGACTAGACTTGATAATGACATGTCGTTGAGCAACTCCGGGTAGAAAGTCATCGTTGTTAGGAAATCTGGGATGACATAAATGAAATAAGAAATGATCACTGTCGGGCAATCCAGGGTGGTAAGCCATCGTCGCCGGGCAACCCGAGGTGGCAAGTAATCATTGTTGGGCAACCCAAGATGACAAAAAAAATCAAGGAACCATCATTGCCAAGCAACCCAGGATGGTAAGTCATCGTAGCCAGGTAATCCGGGGATGTAAGTCATCGTTGTCGGCCAATTCGAGATAATAGATTGAAAGGAGTTAAATTGAATTCACATGTTTGGAATTTCGGTGGCGGTATTATATAGTACGAGGTTCCTAAATATGAAAGGAAATGCTAGGTGAACAAAGATTCACATTGAAACTTAGTAGCATGAATTTTAAATCTTAATCCAAGTTAATGTTCTCCATACTATCCCGATTTTAATAAAAGTATGTTGAATTACTTGCTCATCATGTAATTCACTTTCTGTATGTAGAATAGGTTTTAACTATGTTCGGGTTTTACTTCAACATCCAGCCGAAACCCCAAACTCCTTAAAGTTTGTACTTCTTCTATATAACTTGGCATGTACCTAGAGATGTTTTTTTGGAGTCTGTGTTGTTTATGTATTTTGAAGTTGTCAATATGAGTTCTATTGAATGGTTACACTTAGTTAAGTAATGTTGTGTTAGTTTGAAAAAAGTAAATGAAATGGGGAAACGATTATGTTCAAGATATGTGTTTATGAAATTGTATGCGTATATATCTTGAAACAGTGTTTTGACTATGTTTTGTTTGTGAAATGGTGCCACTATTTGATATATTGGTTAAAAGATTAGGGATGTATTAAATGGCATATTGTTAGCATGGTTTTGACAGGGTTTTTAGCAGGAACGTAATGGCCAAAATTTTCACTTAGGTTCATTTTTAAAGGTAGGATTTTATCATGCATAAATGACATATTTTTGCATTACATGGTCTAGAACACGGTCGTGTGTCACAGACAGACAAGTGACATGGTCGTGTGAGCTCTGTAAATAATGAACCAATTGTATATACGGTCTCCGATGTCACATGGCTAGCCACATGCCCGTGTGATTACTATAGCTTTGGTCATTTGGGTTTCTACACAGTTTCAGTTTATTACATGGCCCATCCAGACGGCCGTGTGAATTTATTTGAAGGCTTGCGAATTCAACCCACACGGGTTCAGTGAGTTACACGGTCAGGTCACATGGCCTTGTGACTCTAGTTTTACACGGTTACAGTTTGATTCATGAGTCAACTTTAAAGCTTTCGTAAGCTCGGTTAAGACTTGAATTAATTGTAATTTATATTGTGCATGGATTATGCAATGTTTTATCATTTAATTAAATTTTAAAGCATGAAATGTATGTGTACTACTTTGTTAATTGTTGTAGCACGTTATAGCTCGGTTCCGGCGACTGAACTTGGTGAGGGGTGTTACAAGTTCTATCCAGATGAGTTGAAGTGTTATTTGCATGTATGTCAGTATCCTAATTTGAGAAAAATATCAACACTTTTTGAACTTTGTAGAAGTTGAGATAAGAATGGAAAGTCAGTCATGTACACACTCATTGATAGATTGATCCATTTTATACTGACTCTTCCTGTTTCAATTGCATCCACAAAATGTGCTTTTTTTTCTATGAAGACTCGACTTCGTAGTAAGATGGAAGATGATTTTTTGAGAAGTTCTTTAGTTGATTGAGAAAGAAATTGTAAAAAAAATTTAACATAAATGAAATAATTGATGATTTTAGTGAGATCAAGGATTGAAGAGGCAATTCAAATAAATTTTAAAATTTCTTTCTAGCTTATTTTTATTTATTAAATTATTTTTCTTTAATTAATTTTTATTTTTAAAATATTATTATTGTTCATTATATCGCCCTTCTTGAAATTTTCTGACTTCGCTAATGTTATAAAGTTTATAAATATTAATATAATTTTAGTATTTTATGGTTTTGTTTATAATATATCTAATTTATCCACTTACCTAGGCAATTATTCATATTTTAGACTTGATAAATATTGCATTAAAAAGGGGTTTTACTATAAAAATATTCTAAATTTAACAATTATTTAAAAATAAGATGAATTTTAGATTATTTTAAAAAGTACGTCGTTAGGTTAGTGTAGCGACGTAAAATTTAGTACGGGCGCTAATTGAGAAAATTATTGACAATTTGAAAACAGAGTTTCGATTTTATTTTAAAAAAGGGAGTCGCCACCGATCTTTTTTCTAGGTGTGATCGGACACCTAATAAATCCTCTTTTTAAAAGAAAAATTATTTGTTTGAATTTTCTTAAAAAAAGGGGCCAAGTTTAGGCCTGCGTCAAAATTCCAGAGAAAAATAGGGTTCGGGAGTCGGTTACGCGTGAGGAAGGTATTAGCACTCTCGCGACGCCCAAAATTGGTATATCGTTAAACGCGTGTTGTCTTAATTTTCAAAAATACGAGTTCAACTTAATATTTAATCGTGATCCGATTGAAACACAAAAATTTTGAAACACCAAAATTTTTTGAAAATACGAAAATTCTGAAATACAAGATTTTCTTGAAAACACAAAAAAAAAAAATTTAACACGAAATTTTTTTTTAAAAGCACGAAAATTCTGAAACACTAGAATTTTGATAAATTATGTATCATTATCTACATTTTAAAAATAAAATTTTGATCACTTACCAATAATCACAAAAATAAATATTTTATTTTAAAACACGAGAATTTTTAAATTTCTTGATTTTTTTTTTAGAAGGGCACCCCATTTTTAACACGAGCCAATGATATTCACCCAACATAGCGATGAAATTAACGACTTAATGTTAAATCGATGCGTTGCCTTGTTTATTGAAATTAATTAAATATAAAAATTATAAATAAAATGCTTCTAAAATAAAAAGACAAATATTTAAAAAACTAATAATATTAAAATAAGATGTAGTCCAAAATATACAAATTAAATTCAAAATGGGTAAAACAAAGAAATTACCGAAAAGCATAAAATACGGGCTTGATCGAACGGGTTGGGGTCCGGGTCAGTTGCGGGTCGAATCCGGCTGCTAGTGGGCAATAGGCTGCTGCTTGAAAAGTGAGCTGCTGTTTGGGCTTGCACTTTGGGATGTTCGACTGATGGGCTTGCTTTTTGGGCCACCCTCTTTTAAATTTTTTATTGGGCTGCTAAGTGTTGCTTGATATTGGGTTGCTGAATGTTTTTTATTATTATTTTTGGTTCCTTCTTTCTTTTCTATCTTCTTTGTTTCATTCCTTTCTTTATTTGTCCTTCTTCCTTTGACTTGGTGGGCAGTAGGCTGCGGGGGCTCCTCCTCTCTTCTCTTTTCTTCCTCTTTTCTCCTCCGTTTCTTTGGTTTTCACGAAGAATCTGTCACCCAAGGGCTTTAATATGGAAAGCCCAAACCCTTGTAATGAAAATAAACTCCTAGACGATACCGTCACTTTGAGAGAGATGCAATTGAGTAATGGGTTGTTCCTTGGTTGCTTGGTTGCTTGCCGGATATTGGAGCTTTTTTTTTCTGGATTGCTAAGTGTTTTTTTTTTTGCTGGAAAATTTCTTTTCTTTTTTGCTCTTCACCGAATATTGGAGGGGGTTCTCTATTTGCCTTTTCTCGTGGCCCTTTTTTTTACTTGCCAAAATGTTGGAGCCTTTTTATTTCCATCATTTTGCTTGTTTCCCATGCTATTTGCAGGTAGTGGTTAAAGAAGGAACAGCCACCAATGCTGATGGTCAGAAAATCCGGGGAGTGGGTGCCCCAAATCGCGTAATCTGCCAGAGGGACCTAGTTGCAAATGCAGTAAAATTAGTGGGGTCAAAACGTAATTTTGAGAAAGTATCATGATCAAAGTGTAATTTTAGAAAAGTTTAAGGGTTAAAATGAAATTTTTGAAAAGTTTAAGGGTCAAAGTGTAATTTTGGAAAAGTTTAGAGGTTAAAGTGTAATTTTGGAAAAGTTTATAGGTCAAAATGTAATTTTGGAAAAGTTGAGGGGTTAAAATATAATTTTGGAAAAGTTGAGGTTTTTTCAATTTTTTTAATTTTGAAAATTAAATACGAAATTGAGCCGGACAAAATTTAGTGTTTACAGTTGCCCCTTTTACTCATTGCTGTGAAACAGGGATAAAGCAAAGACTTAAAAGCACTAAATTTTATTCGATTGTCCAATCTTTATTCTTTATTTTTTATTAAAAAACAGAAATCGAAAATAGCTTGGCATGCTCAACTCACCTCTCGGATTATGAGTTGATCTTTGAAAAACAAAAATTGAAAATACCTCAGCGTATGACCTGAGGCTCAACTAACCTCTCGCAATACGAGTTGATTTCTTTGAAAAATAGAAATTGAAAATACCTCAGCGTGTGACCCGATGCTCAACTCACTTCTCGCAATATGAGTTGATTTTTTGGAAAACAAAAATTGAAAAATACCTCAGCGTGTGACTTGAGGCTCAACTCACCTCTCGCAATATGAGTTGATTTTTTTTTGAAAAACAGAAATTGAAAAAATAGCTCAGCGTGTTACCCGAAGCTCAACTCACTTCTCGCAATATGAGTTGATTTTTTTTTCCTTCTTTTTTTGAAAAACATAAATTGAAAATACCTCAGCGTGTGACTCGAGACTCCCTCACCTCTCGCAATATGAGTTGATTTTTTGAAAAACAGAAATTGAAAAATACCTCAGCATGTGACCAAAGGCTCAACTCACCTCTCGCAATATAAGTTGATTTTTTGAAAAACAAAAATTGAAAAATACCTCTGGGTGTGACCTGAGGTGTAACATCCTGGAAAGGGCCTATGCATTTCTGGTTTAAATTGTATGAATGACAAGTCTTCAGTCTTATGAATAAATTAATGATATTTTTGGAAACTCAGAAATGTATGAAAATGATTGGAAATGAATATTTTGGAAACCTGGAAATGCATTAGGACATGAACATTTTAGGAAACCGAGAAATGTAAAGAAATGGTTCAAAAATGGAGGAAACCTGAACATTTTGGAAACTTGAACATTTCTGGAAACCTGAACATTTTAGAAACTTAGACATTTTTGGAAACCTGAACATTTTGGAAACTTGAACATTTTTGGAAATGATTCAGAAATGGAAATGAACATTCTGGAAACTTGGAAATGTAAGAAAATGGCAAGTAAACAGAGCCGATCGAAAATTTTAGGAAACTTAGAAATGATGCAGAAATGTCAAATTTTAAGGTTCAAAATAGGAAATAAAGGCAAGAGGGCCTTAAAAGAAAAAGTTGGAGAAATTTGGCACACAAACAAAGCTTGGAAATGTGGCTCAAGATGCCACTTAGGACCTATGGAAATGGCACCATGTGTAGGAGGCATGGGCCTGGTTCGAGTCACAAGGGAAGCAAATAAATGAAGTTTTAATTTTGCTCCCAGTGCTATGAGGTGGACGGCACATGAGTTGGAAAAGGGGGTGTTTTAATTCCATAAATACATGATTAAAAAGTGATAAATAAGGGATTTTTAATTTGGATTATTTGGAAGAGATAATAAGGATTTTTCTCTAGTTTATTTTAAATAAAATAGATGATGAAAGAGGAGTGGTGGCCAAGTAAGGGACTCTCCTAGGCTGATATTTTCGGCTATAAAAAAGGAGGACAGAGGGCTACTCATCAATTTTTGCTTCCTCCTCATCATCTCTGCTAGAAATTTTTAGGGCTCTTTTTCTTTTCTTTTGTCTATTTGAATTCTCTAGCCTCATCTTTCTTTTTCTTTTCTTCTTCTTCTTCCTTTCAAAACCAAATCCAACCTAGCTGAAATTCTACCAAAGCCGAATCTCTGAAGTGGTGTCAGGATAGATCTGTCGAATTCAACACTTAAGGTAAGAATCTTGTGGTTATTGATTTATTCTCTTCTTTAAGCCGAAAAATAGGGATTAATGTTATTATTATTGTGGCCGAAACTATAAGGAGTATTTCGGGATTTCTAGTGCTATCGACTACAAGGGAGAGATCATCCGGGATTCAAGAATCTAAGGTAAGATATACACATATTTGGTCAAAAGTTATGGAATATATGTGAGATTAAAATTAACATATAATTATAGGGATTTGATGGACATACAAGGCAAGGAATCCTTTTCAGATTTGGAAATTTTAAGGTAAGTAATACAAATCCTAGTTGTATTTGAAAAAAGGGCGAATGGTCTTTTAAAGTGATTAACTTATGTAGGATTTGAGATCTAAATCGGTAGATCGTTCTTCGGGATTTCAAGGAACCTATTAAGCAAATCAGGTGTGTACTCACACTAACTTTCAATATATATATTATGGCAATAACTGTTTTAATATATGAATGTGTATAAGAATGAGAATGTGGCTAAGTACCACAGATGTGGCAAAAAGTACCAGTGCACGTATTCCTACTCTTGGTAGGATTATGAATGTGTTATATTCGAAAAGTGACATGAATGTGAATTTAAGTATGATATGAATGATATGTAATAATTGGGGCATTTGGGATATATGTGAAGGGAGAAAGTGAAGGTGATGACTACGGTCTCACCAACGAAGGTCTTGACTTTGGTCTCACCAACGAAATATGGTGGCTACGGTCCCATTAATTGAATATGGTAACCGGTTACATTATCTCGAATATAGTGTCTAAAGACACAACCTAAGTGGGCGATGAGCACGTCCGATGCAATGATCGCGCTTCGATGGTGTGTAGCGGATGGAGGGTCGACTTAGTAGTCCCCACGATGTACAGGTTGGTACGGGTGGTGTGTAGCGGATGGAAAAATAGGATTGGGTTTGGGTTGCATCATCCTTTATTTTGTATGAACATGAAATTGATATGACTTGTATGCCCGATTTGTTGAAAATTAGTATGTGTACACATTGAGTCTGTGGACTCACACTCGTTGGGAATTATTTTTCGGTGATGAGCAGTAATGGACCGGGTCGGCAGGAGCTAAAGGTGGCCATGCATCACTTGAAGAATTTATTTAGAAATTTGGACTTTATATAATTTTAGTACTTTAAATATTATTTTGGGTTTGAATGATGTAATAAGGCCATAAGGCCCAGTTGGATTTTCTTTATTTCTGTTTATTTTTATTTGATTATGATACAATTTATTTTTGATTAAAGTTAAGTAAATTTATTTCTCTTAAAATAATAAACCCTAAAATTATTTTGTCACCTTATTTAAGTTGGATTTTCAAAATTTATTAAATGGGTTCCAATTTAAGCCCAACCCAAAACGAATTTTTCTTAATTACACAAATTTTCTCTAAGTTAATTAGGACATTGAAAACCGGTTTACTTAAAGAACATACCAGATCCGGTTCAGGCTCGTGGGCCAGGTGTGGGGTGTTTCATGAGGTTCAACTCACCTCTCGCAATATGAGTTGATTTTTTGAAAAACTGAAATTGAAAAATACCTCAAGGTGTGACCTGAGGCTCAACTCACTTCTCGTAATATGAGTTGATTTTTAAAAAACAAAAATTGAAAATACCTCAGCGTGTGACCCGAGGCTCAACTCACCTTTCGCAATATGAGTTGATTTTAAAAAAAACAGAAATTGAAAAAAACCTCAGCGTTTAACCTGAGGCTCAACTCACCTCTCGCAATATGAGTTGATTTTTTTGAAAAACAGAAATTGAAAACTACCTCAGCGTGTGACCTGAGGCTCAACTCAACTCTCGCAATATGAGTTGATTTTTTTGAAAAATAGAAATTGAAAAATACCTCAGCGTGTGACCTGAGGCTCAACTCAACTCTCACAATATGAGTTGATTTTTTTGAAAAACAGAAATTGAAAATACCTCAGCGTGTGACCTGAGGCTCAACTCACCTCTCGCAATATGAGTTGATTTTTTTGAGAAACAGAAATTGAAAATACCTCAGCGTGTGACCCGAGGCTCAACTCACCTCTCGCAATATGAGTTGATTTTTTTGAGAACCAGAAATTGAAAATACCCCAGCGTGTGACCCGAGGATTAACTCACCTCTCGCAATATGAGTTGATTTTTTTGAAAAATAGAAATTGGTTGATTTTTTTGAAAAACAGAAATTGAAAAATACCTCAACGTGTGACCTGAGGCTCAACTCACTTCTCGTAATATGAGTTGATTTTTAAAAAATAGAAATTGAAAATACCTCAGCGTGTGACTCGAGGCTCAACTCACCTTTCGCAATATGAGTTGATTTTTTAAAAAAACAGAAATTGAAAAAAACCTCAGCGTTTAACCTGAGGCTCAACTCACCTCTCGCAATATGAGTTGATTTTTTTGAAAAACAGAAATTGAAAACTACCTCCGCGTATGACCTGAGGCTCAACTCACCTCTCGTAATATGAGTTGATTTTTTTGAGAAACAGAAATTGAAAATACCTCAGCGTGTGACCCGAGTATTAACTCACCTCTCGCAATATGAGTTGATTTTTTTTGAAAAACAAAAATGAAATAATTTTAAAAATACCAGAATTTCAAAACATATCATCTGGTGGAACTCAGATGTCTTCTTTTTTTCCTTGATTCAGTACAGCTATCATCAAAACCTATTGCTTTACTAGAGTACCTGTATATGTCATGCATGATGTTATCATGATATGCACGTGTTTGTCTTAAATGCTTTCATGCCTACATGATTATACCATACGCATTGGGCTTGTTTGTCATATATCCTTTTTCGTTACGATTTTCGTGATGACCTGTATTCATTGCTTCGAATCTTGACTTTCATTTCAGGTTTTGTACCCGTCTTCAAGCTTTACGAGTAATCTGCGTTTCTTGTATATCACTCTTTTGCCCCCTGTTGAACTTTGTCCTTGCTTTGAGTCTCTTGTACTTACCAAATTCTCATCCGGGTAATGCTTAACATTCCTTTTGTTTAGAGTATGTCATTTCACAATTTATTATTTAAATGAACCAAACATGATATGCTTGACAATGGCACAGTAGGTACGAAAGAAATACCTCACATTCATATTTATTTCAAAAGCAACAAGCAAAGAAAATTGACAAGGAATAGTTCAATAAAGAAAACATTATAAAGAAAGGAAAGCAGATTCAATTGTCACAAATGCTCTAGATATCCAACGCATGAACTTCTCCATATTTCTTCATCCTAGATCTTTTTGAGCACAGCTTCTTGTGTAGAAGATTTCGAGCTTCTGAGAATGCTTTAAATATTGTAACTTCGTCCTTTGACTCCCCGTTCAAAATGTCTTGCTCCTTAAGTCCCAACCCCCTTCATTAGGACGCCCTTTCAGGTTTTCATCCTAATCCTTTTTGTTTATCAAGAAGCCCTTTTCGGGTTTTCATCTTGATCTCTCTTTTTTTTTCTTTTTTTTTATCAAGATGCCCTTTTCGGGTTTTCATCTTGATCTCTCTCTCTTTTTTTTAGGCATAATATTTCTTCACAGCATCTGAGTTCACTGGATTAGGTAACTCCTTCCCATCCATCTTAGTGAGAATCAAAGCTCCACCCGAGAAAGCCTTCTTTACGACATATGGCCCTTCCCAATTTGGTGCCCATTTTCCTCGAAAGTCTTTTTGTATTGGGAGAATCTTTATCAGTACGAGTTCTCCCTCGCGGAACTTTCTTTTTGTATGGGCTGCATGAGTTTTATCGCCGTAAACTTGACATTTGTGGCACTTTCATGCGTAACTAATGCAGTCGTTTTCCATCGTCAACCAGAAATAACCGAGTCTCATAATTTGCCTAGCCATAGTGAAACCATTGGCATGCGTCCCACAGATTCCTTCATTGACATCTTCAAGTATTTTTCTAGCTTCAATGGCATCAATGCATCTCAGAAGCACTTGATCTTTTCCTCTTTTGTACAGGATATCCCCATCAAGGACAAATCCCACCGCCATTCTTCTGATTGTTCTTTTGTCCTTCTCATTTGCTTGCTCGGGATACCTTTGATTCTTGATATATTCTAAGATATCATGGAACCATGGCAGCCCATCTGTCTCTTTTTCAATGCTAAAATAATGTGCAGGAACCTCATATATGCTCATTTGGAGAGGCATTATTTTCGTTTTTCTGTTTGCTTTGAACATTGAAGCCAAAGTGGCCAGGGCATCAGCCAATTGGTTTTCTTCTCGCAGGAAGTAATTAAAAGTCACTTCTTTGAATTCTTTAATCAGTTCTGCAACTAGATCGTGATATTTAACTAATTTCGAATCTCTCACTTCCCAATCTCCATGGATTTGGTAAATCACCAACGCTGAATCCCCATACACCTCTAAGATTTCAATGTTTCATTCAATAGCTGCACGAAGTCCCATAATGCAAGCCTCATATTCCGCTATGTTATTGGTACAGAAGAAATTTAATCTGGCAGTAAACAGATAATGGCTCCCTTCTGGTGACACTAAGACTGCTCCAATCCCATGCCCCAATGCATTCGATGCACTATCAAAGCTCATCTTCCATGATTTCTCTTTTGATGACTCACTTTCTTTTTCTGTAATGCACATCAAGTCTTCGTCTGGGAAATCAAATCTCAATGGCTTGTATTCCTCTATTGTTCGAGTTGCTAAGAAGTCAGTTATCGCGCTCCCCTTTATCGACTTTTGACTCACATATACGATGTCATACTCCGATAGTAGGATTTTCCATCGTGTCATTCTTCCTGAGAGTGCAAGTGATTCCATCATGTACTTTATTGGGTCTAGCTTTGAAATTAATCACGTCATATGATACAACATATATTGTCTGAGCCTTCGAACTACCCAAACCAAAGCACAATAGAATTTTTCAATTGACGGGTACTTTGCTTCATACTCTGTGAACTTCTTGCTGAGGTAGTAAATCGCCCTTTCTCTTTTCCCTGACTCATCATGTTGCCCCAGTACACAACCCATTGAGTTTTTGAACATAGTTAGATATAATATTAACGGTCTCCCAGGAGTTGGCGGTACTAGCACTGGGGGGCTAGACAAATACTGTTTTATCTTGTCAAAAGCCACTTGACACTCCTCGTTCCATTCTCCATGATTGTGTTTTTGAAGGAGTCGAAAAATTGGGTCACACTGATTGGTAAGTTGAGCAATGAATCGAGCGATGTAGTTCAACCTCCCTAAAAATCCTCTGACTTCTTTTTGTGTGCACGGAGATGGTAGTTCTTGTATGGCTTTTATCTTATCTGGATCAACCTCAATACCTCTCTCACTGACAATGAAGCCTAGTAATTTTCCCGAAGTAGCCCCAAACGTACACTTGGCTGGATTAAGCTTCAGCTGGAACTTTCTTAGTCTTTCAAATAACTTCCTGAGGTTCCCAACATGCTCTCTTTCCCCCTGAGATTTGGCAATCATATCATCGACATAGACTTCTATTTCTTTATGTATCATGTCATGGAATAGCATCTTCAATCTGAATGGCATCACCTTATAGCAGAACGTTCTCCACATTGTTACAAAGGTAGTTTTCTCCATATTCTCAGGAGCCATCTTTATCTGATTATAACCCGAGAAACTATCCATGAAAGAAAATAAAGAATGTTTTTTTGTATTATCCACCAACGTATCAATGTGTGGCAAAGGAAAATTATCCTTAGGGCTTGCTCGATTCAGATTGCGATAATCTACGCATATTCTCACCTTTCCGTCTTTCTTTGGTACCGGGACTATATTAGCTACCCATTCTGGATATTTAGAGACTTGTAAGAAGCCAGCATCAAATTATTTCTTGACTTTTTCCTTTATCTTTAATGAGATTTGTGTCTCATTCGTCTTAGCTTCTGTTGAATGGGTTTGCATTCTGGTTTCAGTGGGAGTCTATGGACCACTACATCCTCGTTCAACCCTGGCATGTCCTGATACGACCATGCAAATACATCTTTGTACTCACGAAGCAAAGCGATCAAATCATGTTTGGTATTCTCTGAAATGGAGGTCCCAATCTTCATTTCCTGCCTCTTTTCTTCATTTACCAACTTCACTGTCTCAACAGATTCTTGATAGGGTAGAATTTGTTTATCTTCTTATTCTATCATTCTTAGTAAGTCAGGAGACGAGACATAATCTTCAGCATTTTTCTCAACTTTGAATTCTCCTAAACAAATAGCTTTCTCGAAATCGATTTCAGGACTTGTAACGGGATTGCTCATGTAGTTGATATCTGAGCACCTGAAAGGTGAATGGAAAAGAAAACTATAGAGGAGCATCAAGGTATCAACAAACATAATGTTATGGCATGATATAAGATACATGTAAGGACAAGTTATGAGAATGGGGAATAATTATGAAGTTAATGAGAATGAAAAGACCATGACAAAATACATCTCCATTAATGTTCATTTAAATAATAAAGAGCAAACATAAGCTCTTACAAAAGAATCCCACTATTACTTAGGGGCACAAAATAATAGAGTTAACATTGATCATTACTCTGGAGAGGACTTAGAAACTACAAGAAGGTCCACAGCAGTCCAATTGTTCAAAACGAATCCAGGAGGACAATGACATATTATTGAAACATCTTTAATTGCATTATCTCCTTTGTCAATAACATTTATACTGACGTTCTGAAGACCCCTTTCAATTAATGGCAGCGTGCTTCGTACATTATCTCGCCCTGGGTATAACATTTCTGCAGATGTAAATGTTTTTGACAAAGAAGGATACGCTATGGGCTCCCATTCTAATTCCCGGCCTGAGGCTCTTGCAATCCTCCTTTCTTGATCTTTCTGCAACTGTTTTCTTCTTTGTCGCATATCTGGCTTGAATCCTAAACCATATCGAGCCTTGTGATGTACTGGTTTTAGTGCTCTAACTATCCCTTGCTGATTTTTTCCCAAACCTTTCTTCGCTCGGGCTCCCTTTCCTACAGTCAGCTTAATTCCCATCTTGGTATTCCTTGACATCTTGGGTGTAGGAATGCTATTTCCTTCAGCAACAAATGTAGCATTAATAAATTTGAAGGAACGAAAGGAACATTCTACTGCATCTTTGTTTACTTCAATATAGGTTGCGTCAGTAGAGATAGATGCAACAATGTCTTCTTTACCAGTGACCGTGATCAAGGGGCTATCCATGATAAACTTTACTTTTTGATGGAGAGATGAAGGAACTGCCCCAACAGAATGGATCCAAGGCCTCCCTGAAAGGTAATTATACGAAGGCGTGATGTCCATGACCTGGAACTCGATATCATATGTACATGGGCCCACTT
This sequence comes from Gossypium bickii, assembly GCA_025503065.1. Taxonomy (NCBI): domain Eukaryota; kingdom Viridiplantae; phylum Streptophyta; class Magnoliopsida; order Malvales; family Malvaceae; genus Gossypium; species Gossypium bickii. The sequence continues at coordinate 12,704,022 of CP106709.1, forward strand.
CTAGAGGAATTTCAATCTTTCTCATGACCTCTCATCGTGTCCCATCAAATGCCCTTACTGTGGAATCGTAAGGCCTTAGATAAGACATATTAACTGGCATCCTGGAAAGTGTGGCCAAAGGCATGACATTGAGTGCAGATCTGTTGTCAGTGAGTACATTCGGTATTATATAACCCTTGCAATTGGTTGTGATGTGCAATGCATTTACGGAGCCCCTACCATTTGGCGGTATTTCATCGTCACTGAAAGAGATGAAATTATCCGCATTCAAGTTGTTCACCCACCTATCAAGCTTTTCGATAGATACGTTGCTTGCCACATAAGCTTGATTTAACACTTTCATCAAAGCATTCTGATGTGGTTCTGAATTCAATAGTAGGGATAATACTGAAATTCGCGCCGGTTGATTGTTTAATTGTTCTACGACATTATATTCACTGTGCTTAATGAACTTCAAGAATTCATGTGCTTCCTCTTCATTCACAGGCTTTTTAACTTCTTGTTCAGACGGAGTTTCAAACTCGACCTCAACCTCATGTATCGGTGCCTTTCCTTTTTGGTTCGAGTCACCAGTCTTCTTCCTTAGTTCAACCACTTCAGGAGAATAACATCTCCCACTGCGAGTAAAGTGTCCCACTTCGCTAACACTTCCAGTCGTAGCTTTGGATTTTTCACCTTCGGGTATGATAATGTTGACATCATATTTCCATGGTACCGCCTTGTTGTCCTTGTAAGGGAAAAGAGATGGTACTTCAATTATCATCTTTGGTTTTACTTTTTCCTTTTTTTGCCTCGTAATAGATCACCAAAGGTCGATCGACGATATAAGGGGAATCTAATGATTGATTATCAGAAGCGCATATTTCTCCTTCATCGGCCTCTTTCACTTTGTTAAACATCTCGACCTCCTTGTTCTCCATCATGTCTTGAAGTAATTTTTTGAATCCCTCACAAGACTGGATGTAATGCCCTTCTATGCCATGGAAGACACAAAAACTTTGACCTTTTGTACTTTCTTCCTTGAAACTTCTGTTGAGTGGAAAGAACAAACCCTTCTCAGCCATTATTTCCCATACCCTCCACAAAGTTGTCTCTATTTTGGAAACACAACTTTTGGCTCGCCACCTGTCTTCCTTCGTCACCACGCTCACGTTCCCTTCAGTATGGTTAAGGAGCAGATTTCCAGCTTTATTACTAGCACCAACAAATCATAAAATGCCTACATCAATAAGACCTTGAACCCTCCTTTTAAAGGCAAGACAATTTTCTATAGAATGCCCCTAGTTTCCAGTGTGGTACATGCAACTAGCATAAGGATCGTACTATTTTGGGTATAGAGACTTCAGGGGTGCCATATAATGTGGGGATATTAATTGTTATTCCAATAGTTTTGGGTAGAGCTCTCTGTATGACACGGGAATAGGGGTGAATTGAGGTTTTTCAAGATTGGGTCTTGTCGGTCTTTGTTCTTTTTTGGGTTGGCTTTGAGCAGGCATGGTATTTGGTGGGAACATGGCGAATGGTCTTTGGTTATTTGTGGCGTAGACGGGGTAAGGAGGAGGAGTTTGATAGTAAGGGCTTTGGCGAGGAAAATAGAAGTTTGAAGGTGGGCGATATCGAGGTCGTGATTAGGTTGGGTACGGATTAAAAGTGTAGTGGTTCTCGGTTCCCACCATATGGGTTTCTGCCTCTTTTTTTATGGGTACTACCCTTTTCTAACTCTCGGGGCCTTCCATCCTTCCACTCTTGATGGCATTCTCTATAAGTTCCCCAGATATTACAATATCTGTGAAGTCTTTCGAGGATCTTCCTACTAACTTATCGTAAAATGGCGCTTTCAAAGTGTTGATAAAGAGGACTGTTATCTCAATTTTAATTAATGAGGGTTCTACTTGGGCCGAGATATCCCTCCATCTTTGCGCGTATTGCCTAAAAGTCTCCGTCGGCTTCTTTGCCATCATCTGCAGAGTTAGTCGATCAGGCACCATGTCGGATACATGCTTGTATTGTTCACAAAATGCTGATGCTAAGTCGTTCTATGATCGAATCCTTTCTTTACTGAGTTGATTATACCATCGAATAGCTGATCTGACCAAGCTGTCTTGAAACTTGAAAACAGTGTATTAGCAATTTATCCTCATTCACGTAACCAGTAATCTTCCGACAAAACATGATAAGATGTGCCTTTGGACATCTCGCTCCATCATATTTTTCAAAATCTAGCACTTTAAATTTCGGCGGCAGAACCAGGTCGGGCACCAAACTGAGCTCTTTGGCACTCAGTGCAGAGAAGACTTCAGTACCTTCCATCGTCTTGAGCCTTTCTTCCAGGCTTCTATACTTATCCTGAGTATTATGATCATCTATTTTCAACCTGGCTATTTCTACCGGATCATCCAAATCTGGAACAATTGGATCAGCAGGATTACCTCCGGGGTTCGATACGAATATACCTTACCCCTCTTGAGTAGGTGGTGCAGGTCATTGCTCTAGGCTTGCAGGTTACCCTTGAGGATATCCTCTTTGTATTGCATGGACGTGAGGTGGAGTGAATCCTTGGGGATAGAATGGACCCTGATTAGCTCTTGACTAGGGTTCTATGATATCAAGGCTCTGCATGGGTCCTTTTTCTTTGACCAAAGCTGTCATCATCTCCATCATTTTGGCCATTTGATCCTTTTGCTCGAGCAATTCCTCTCGAGATCTTACCATTAGTTCTCTTGCTTCCTGCTGTGACTTGACCAATTGCTCTTGTAACTCTTTTTGGATCCTTTCCATCATTTCAATTCTTTCGTTGAGTTCAGCATCCATAGCTCTAGCTCTTAGATGCGTCCTATAAGAATGACGTGATTTCAGATTCGTGGTGTCGCAACTGTGGATTATACGATTTTAGCCTCAATGAATGATTAGGGTGATATGCACATGCAATGAATGGATGAATGGATAAATGACAAATGAATGTTAGTCATGAATAAATATGCAAGAATTTGGTGTTGATTTCAAGATAGCCCCATACTTAGGTATTTCATTAATCAAAAGAGTCCATTACAAAACATTTTGCCATCTCTGATTTAATAGTTAGACAAATTTCCTAGCCACATCACGTTGTTTCTTCACTCGTTCTTGGAATCCGACATGCTTGATTTTTGGCTCGGAGAGAATTGGCAACTGAGAGCTTCGACTTCATCTGATAATTGCACATTTGCACAGCCGCCTTGCAAATTTGATTTATCAAACTGCCGAAATGCAGATCTTTTTCTTGGAGAGCTTTTTCATAGGCGCGAGTGTCTCTATCATGCTGACCATTCTTTTCTTCTAGGGCTTTTAAGAGAGCATCTAAATGTTGTTGATGAGCTTGCAGCGTATTTTCTAAATCTCATATTTTCCCTCTTAGTTCTTGACGCTCAGACTGACTAGCCATTAATTCTATAGACACTGTTTTGTATTCAACATTCTTCTTCCTTAACTCTATCATAGCACGCGCAACTTTTTCCCCTTCCTTCTTCGTTTTCCCTCTCCAAAATTCTATCCCACCTTTGATGTTGCTTAGTTCTTCCTTCCATTCTGCCGATGATTTGCCTAACTCGCTATTCTTTATGGTGCCTCTTAATTTCTTATTTTCCAAATGAAGATCCCTTAAGTCATTTCTCATAATCTCAACTTCTTTATGGACTTTCTCGGTTCTGGATTTTTCAATTTGAACATCGATCTTCAGCTGGTAGTTTTTCTCTTGAAGAGAACTAATATCCCGTAACAGTTTGGCCTTTTCACGTTCAAATTCATGTCTTGCCATTTCCAGTTCGGACGATATTTCTTCTGAGAAAGGATTCTGGAAAGTGTAATCTGTCGGCTATATTTCCTGACTATTCACTCGTCGTTGTCTCCATATGTCATAATCTTCAGTGATAGTGTCGCATACAAAGCTAACTCCATTAGGTATATTTCTTTCCAAGACTTTGCAGTATCTTGGACTTTTTTCATTAACCTTCACTTGTAAAAGCAAACTCAGACAGTGCCAATCCCCCGGTAACTGGTATGTACTGTCGTGAAGCAAACTGCCTTTGAACCATTAACGGAGCATATCCAACTCCTCCCCATAATCCGAGTAAAGGCACCCAAGCTTGGCTTCTGCACTTGTATAACAGAACCGAAGGACGGATCCATGGTGCTCTGCAAGTTATATCTTCAGCGCGGATGTTTTGAAAAACCGAAACCCAGTGCTGTTCAGTGACATCCTTTGGCCAATCTTTCCCAAGGTAAGCTTTCAATGGAGAGAATGTTTTTGAAAACATGTGGAAAGGTGTGCGCTCCACTTTCCAGAAGTGGCTCAGAATCCAAACATTAAGTAACTGCGCGCATCTGATAAAACGTCCTTCCCCTTTCCTCCAACAACTACTTAGAGATCTAAAAGTCTCGGCCAAGATAGTTGGGACGGGGTTGATTCCTCACCTCAACTTTTCGAAGAAATCCACTACCGCAACTTCTATATGTCCAAGAACCTTTGGGAAGACGATTAATCCGTAAATGGCCAAAGCAAACAGATCCACTCTCTTCACAATATCTGGATGGTTTTGAACTAAGTTTCATAGAGAAAACAATGGAACACAACTGACTTCATTCTTTTTCTTTATCTGTTTTTCAACCCATGTATCAGTCATTCCCGTCAACTTCATTAGCTTTTTCTTGAAGGTCATAGGTTTGGGCTCTTTCACATATATCTTGTTGAACTGTGCATTGTCAACGCGAAGCAAGGCGGCATACTATTCTATGGTCCGAGTCATATCTTCCTGATTGAAAGTGAAACATTGGTAAGTTAGGTCCCAGAATCGAACCATGGCTTGAATCAACTGTTCGTCTATGTTGACAGCGATCAAGTGAGCTATATCCCCATACTTTTCAGTGAAGATACCCCTAGTGTCTGAGTCCCTCTGTTTCCAGATCCAAGTCAAGTCTTCGAGGTTATTCTGACGAGCATTCGTAGTCACATGCTCAGGAAGATTGGAGATGCATCCTTCCTTTAAACTATCCCCTTTAGCTTTCTAGGTTTTCAAAGACCAGTATCAAACTACGACATTTTTCTCGGTTACTTGTGTAATTGACTCCTCCATTAGAAACCCGTTTTTGGAAACCAATCTCTAATCAACACCTTCATAACAAGAAGCCTATGATGCAAAATTAAAAATAAAAATGAAGACAAATAATCTTGGTTAGTAATCACATCAAATATAAATGAATAAAAAAATATGGAAAATCTAACAAATTAAGCTATTTAATCGTGCATTTTAGTGGAACCGGCCTACTTTTTTTTTTACACTCATCATGCTTTATAAAAACCTACCCCACATGCTCATCAGATAATCTATCCAATCCAAATTATTAAATGGACCCGATTCCCTTGCATAAAAAATGTAAATGTAAAAGAAATAAAAGGTAAGAGGCGTTTCTCCCATGTACTTATTTTGGTGACTACTAACGGACGAAGGTTCGGCATGGCTCTAGTCGGGTGACTCATATGGTTCACTATATGCGGTTTTGGTTCTAAAAAGGTACTCAAATTGTCCATACTGTCACTTACTAAGGCTAGTACGGAGCCTCAGTTATCGCCCATCATAGGCTCGCGAGCTCAATTCGAGGGATTACATTTACTTATGCCTATGCGGAGGGACAACTTAACTCACGAAAGAATAAGTCATATGTAACCGGAAGCATTCACTAGCCTGTGCGGAGGGACGAGTTAACTCACGAAGGCATAGCGTTTACTTCCACTTAAGCAGATGGAGCCCGGGTAGAGAGCTCATGTTATGTAAAAATGCAAGTGCACGATGTGTGGGGAGAAACTCACAAACCTTTTCATTTTTATTTTAAAACTAAAAAACTAAAACCGTAAAAACTTAGAGCTGAAAAACAAAAAGATAAAACAAGTTAAAAAGATATTTACAACATGATGCGAATGCATGACTCTTCAAAAACCAAAATTTAAGGATCATGACTAAATATTAATTTGATCAAGCAGTTTCGAAAATTTTGACAACACGTGTTTAATTCCAGACTCGACTCTCAAAAAAAAGTCCCCAGTGGAGTCGCCAGCTGTAGCGACGTAAAATTTAGTACGGGCGCTAATTGAGAAAATTATTGACAATTTGAAAACAGAGTTTCGATTTTATTTTAAAAAAAGTGAGTCACCACCGATCTTTTTTCTAGGAGTGATCGGACACCTAATAAATCCTCTTTTTAAAAGAAAAATGTCGAAACCATTTTTTTTGAGTCTGAAAAACGGGGATCGACTTTTAAAATGAAAATGGAGTTGCCACCAATCCTTTTTGTTTAAGTGTGATCGGGTCACCTATAAAATAAATTTTGGTCTACGAATTTCCAGAAGAAAACGGGTTAGGGAGTATGTTACGTGCGAGGAAGGGTTAGCACCCTCGCAACGCCCGAAATTGGTACCAAATTGCTTAATTGATGTCCTAATGTTGAAAAGTTTGAAATGATTTTGAAATGCTGTTCTTTTTTTTTTATTTTAAATAACTTGATTAAATATTGAGATTCCCTTGTTCCGAAAGAATAGAGTATCACATCCAGCACGATTGGATACGACAATCTGAGTCCCCGAATTCAAGATCATCCCCAAAATTCTCCAAGCACATGTATTGAAATTTTGAAAGGGTATTTGATTATTTGGACAAACAAAAAACCACAACCCAGCACGATTGGGCACGATTTCTTCGAATTTCCAAACGCACAAATATTACATTATTTTGAAAATATGGATAAAATTTGAAAGGATATTCATTTATTTGGTAAAACAAAAAAACCACACCCAGCACAATTGGGCACAATTTCTTCGAATTTTCAAACGCACAAATATTACCTTATTTTGGAAATATGGATAAAATTTGAAAGGATATTCATTTATTTGGTCAAATGAAAAACCACACCCAGCACGATTGGGCACGATTTCTTCGAATTTCCAAACGCACAAATATTACCTTATTTTGAAAATATGGATAAAATTTGAAAGGATATTGTTTATTTGGTCAAACAAAAAACCACACCCAAAGACGACAAGCACGATTTCTTCGAATTTCCAAGCGCACGAATATTACCTAGTTTTGAAACTTTAAGTAAAAATGATTTTAAAGCTCAAATAGTGTTAGAACATGACATTTTTGAGTGAATATAATGTTATGGCATAATAACATATAATATGAAGCAATTATTTACAAGTGAAATGCTGCATTATGGAATCGTAAATAACAACTAATAAATAAGAATTACAATACACGTGATAACAAATATAACATACAATTTCAACATTAGCAAATAACGAAAATAACGTGAAACGATATACATAAAACAATAACGAGTAAATGCTATATAAAAATTTTAGAATAAGTAATAAATGAAACAATTTAACAAATAAATTATAATTAATATAATAATCTATAAATGAGTTTACGAAATAATTATCACATAAGGAGAAATTGAAAATATAATATTCAAAATAATTTAAAAGAAACTTAATAAGTAATGTGCATATAAAAAATAATATAAGAAATGTTTGGAATAAAAGACAAGACTCTTAAAAGAACAATTACATATTAATATAGCTTTAAAATAAAACATGTACATATATATTTAAGAGAAAATACATAAAATAATATGAAACTAATAATATATACCTGAAATGTGATAATTTTAATATAAACTATATATGTATATATGTAAAATAATCATATGTAGGAGTATTTAAGTTAAAAATTATTAAAACTGTTAAAGCAAAGAAATAGGAAATTAAAAAGGGTTGTAAAATCAATAAAAATGATTCAAAAGAATTTATTAAAATAGCTTCTAAAAATAGATAATGAATCAATTTTATATAAGAAAAAAAAACTTAATTAAAAAAGAAATGGAATTAAAAGACTGTTCTGCAAAGAATTTGTTTAACAAAACCTAGGACTAAATCAACATGCGCTCAAATAATTAGGGATTAAAAATGAAATATTTCCATCCGCGAAAACGCTGTGTATAGATTTGGACTAAAATGAAAACGCGCGTGAATTATAGAGATTAAATAAAAAAACGAAGAAAATGTGCCTAATGTCTAATCAAGTAATGATGCAGAAAAGGAAGACTGATTGCGCAAATAATCCACTATTAACAACACACGCGGATCCTGAATGGACATCGGGTCGGGTCAAGTCGGGTCGCCCTATACGACGCCGTTTTAAGGCTACTGTAGAAGGCTTCAAACGACATCGTTTATCCCCTCTTATAAACACAACAGATTTTTTTAGAAGAAAAAACAAACCATTAGCCTCTTTTTTTTAGAAACAAACCCTAGCCCCCCTTTTTTTGCTCTCATTTCAGCCGATTTCAAAGCAATATCAGAGGGCCATCCGACGACCATACACCATAGTAATCGGTGACGGCGTCGAGTGAAGGCCAAGTCTGGCTCTCTTTTTCTGTGAATATTCGAAGGTATCACCACCTTCACGGCCAAGAATCTCCGTTCAAGCCTCGATTTCGGCGAAGGAGACGAAGTTCCAACGACGCCGCCTAAAATAGGTATTCTCCTTCCCCTTTCCCTTTGATGGCTACTGTTTTCTTTGTTTGTTCTATATCTTTGTATTTCTTTTGCATAATAACAGTGCATGTGTTGAAATAGAGAGAAAAAGAATGCTACCGAACTAGATTAAAAAATAAGAAGAAGATGAAATCGAAGCAAAAACCTTTGAAATTCTATCTCTGATTTTTATTCCTCTCTATTAGTCTGTATTCTGTATTCAAAATTGTGAAGAGAAGATTGCAGTGGTTGATTTCGGGCTTTTTAAAGCTGAAATCAGAAATAAAAAATACCACTTTTTTTTCTCTGCTGCTTGTTTGTTGTCGCTTGTCCTTGGTTGCAGGTACGGAGGAGTGACGTGTCGCGGTGGTGCGTGGGGCGTACGGAGGTGCAGGTGCATGACGCGTGCGTGTGTGGGGGCTACTTGCGGCGCTGCTTGGCCAAAGGGTTCCAGGGTTTCTAAAATGTTCAAGTTTTAGGCTTAGTTAGGGTTTGTGTATTGGGTTAAGCTTAGGCTAGTTTGGGGTTTTGGGCTAGTCGGGCCTGTGTGATTGTTTTGCCAATTGGGCTGCTGTAATAGACATTTAAAAGACTGTTTATTGGTTTTTTTTCTTTTGCTTTTTTTTTTTGTTTGGTTAATAGGCCGGGCAAATTTTGGGCACTACAGCTGCCCCTCTTTGCTCATTGTCGTATAACGGGAATGAAGCAAAGACTTCAAAGAGGGCCAAATTTGCCTGGTCTTGTAAGATCTTGACTTCTTCGCACTTCTTTTCTTCAAGTAGCTTCATTCTATCCCACTACATCTTCAAGGGCATAGGAACCAGCGCTTCGATCTGTTCACATGTAATTTCAGGGAGAAGAGATTGGTAACTTTGATCTACTCAACTGGAACTTCGAGGAGATGAGAATTCAGAGAGAAGAGATTCGTAGCTTCGATCTTCCTATTGAAACTTCTCAGAAATGAAAGTTGATCCTCAATACACTCAGGGAGAAGGGATTTGTAGCTTCGACCTGCTCCACTAGGACTTCGAGGTGATAAGAATCCAGAGAGAAGAGATTTGTAGTTTCGATCTTCTCACTGAAACTTCTCAGAAATAAAGGTTGATCCTCAATACACTTAGGGAGGAGGGATTTGTAGTTTCGACCTGCTCCACTGAGACTTCAAGGTGATAAAAATCCAGAGAGAAGAGATTTGTAGTTTCGTTCTTCCCACTGAAACTTCTCGAAAATAAAGGTTGATCATCAATACACTCAGGGAGGAGCGATTTGTAACCTCGACCTACTCCACTAAGACTTCGAGGTGATAAGAATCCAGAGAGAAGAGATTTGTCATTTCGATCTTCTCACTGAAACTGCTCGGAAATAAAGGTTGATCCTCAATACACTCAGGGAGGAGGGATTTGTAACTTCGATCTGCGCCACTGGGACTTCGAGGTGAGAAGAATCCAGAGAGAAGAGATTTGTATTTTCGATCTTCTTATTGAAACTTCTCGGAAATAAAGGTTGATCCTCAATACACTTAGGGAGGATGGATTTGTAACTTCGACCTGCTCCGCTGGGACTTCGAGGTGATAAGAATCCAGAGAGCAGAGATTTGTAGCTTCGATCTTCTCATTAAAACTTCTCGAAAATAAAGGTTGATCCTCAATACACTCAGGGAGGAGGGATTTGTAACTTCGACCTGCTCCACTGGAACTTTGAGGTGACAAGAATCCAAAGAGAAGAGATATTTAGTTTCGATCTTCTCAATGAAACTTCTCGGAAATAAAGGTTGATCCTCAATACACTCAGGGAGGAGGGATTTTGAACTTCGACCTGCTCCACTAGGACTTCGAGGTGATAAGAATCCAAAGAGAAGAGATTTGTAGTTTCGATCTTCTCACTGAAACTTCTCAAAAATAAAGGTTGTTCCTCAATACACTCAGGGAGGATGGGTTTGTAACTTCAACCTGCTCCACTGGGACTTCGAGGTGATAAGAATCTAGAGAGAAGAGATTTGTAGTTTCAATCTTCGCAATGACACTCCTCGAAAATAAAGGTTGATCCTCAATACACTCAGGGATGAGGGATTTGTAACTTCGACCTGCTGCACTGGGACTTCGAGGTGATAAAAATCCAGAGAGAAGAGATTTGTAGTTTCGATCTTCTCACTGAAATATACCGGAAATAAAGGTTGATCCTCAATACACTCAGGGAGGAGGGATTTGTAACTTTGACCTGCTCCACTGAGACTTCGAGGTGATAAGAATATAGAGAGAAGAGATTTGTAGTTTCGATCTTCTCACTGAAACTTCTCAGAAATAAAGGTTGACCCTCAATACACTCAGGGAGGAGGGATTTGTAACTTCGACCTACTCCACTAGGACTTCGAGGTGATAAGAATCCAGAGAGATGAGATTTGTAATTTCGATCTTCTCACTAAAGCTTCTTAGAAATAAAGGTTGATCCTCAATACACTCAGGGAGGAGGGATTTGTAACTTCGACCTGCTCCATTAGGACTTCGAGGTGATAAGAATCCAGAGAGAAGAGATTTTTAGTTTCGATCTTCTCAATGAAACTTCTCGAAAATAAAGGTTTATCCTCAATACAATCAGGGAGGAGGGATTTGTAGCTTCGACCTACTCCACTGGGACTTCTAGGTGAGAAGATTTGTATCTTCGATCCGCCTCGCTCAGGAAGGCAAGATCTTCTATCTTCAATCTGTTTCACTGCTAACTCAGGGACGCCAGACTGGTATCTTTCATCCGCTTCGCTCAGAAAGGCAAGATATGCTATTTTACCAATGTTACGCCACCGTCCTCTAGGGGACCTATCCTGTAAAATCGGTTTTGTGTTTATGTTTATGCAAAATGGTTAGGATGCAATGATCAAAATGAATCTAATACTCCAAACTAAATGTATTATGGACGACATTTGTATGAACGTAGAATGTCATGAGAATGGTCTTTTTACAAAGATTAGGATCCAATGATCGGAATGAATCAAAGACCCCTAAATAGATGTGTCTTATGGATGAAATTTGTATGAATGCAGAATGTCATGAGAATGATTTCTTACAATGATTAGGATGTAATGATCAGAATGAATCAAATGCTCCTAACTAAATGTGTTTTGCATGAATGCAGAATTTCGTGAGAATGATCCCCTGCTTAAGGTTGTCGTCGCTCATCGTTTATCAGGGCTCTATCGCTGACATATTATGCTGCCATCTTGTTCGGCTGGTATTCTTGACACACTCCTCTATTTAGCAATCGAATATTAATCAACATCTCCTTTCTAAGATGATGTGATGCAATGCAATCATAAACAACACAAAACACGTTAGCACAACAAAATAGATTACCTAAATGGGTGACCACTAGGGTTTGGCGTGGCTCTACCTATGGTTAGCTCTTAGGTCTCTCTATATGTGGTTTGGTTCTAAAGAGGGGATACCTGAACCAACAGATTCCTAAATCCTCACCCATTATAGGCTCATATGGATCGAGTTTGGTTCAGGGGAATACATTTCCCTATGGCCATACGGAGATGAAATTCTCACGAAGCACATAGGTACAGATGTATCCCAAAAGCAGTCCACTAGCCCATGCGAAGGTGAAAACCTCACGAAGGCATAGCTTCTCACTCCCACTTATAGGTGTAACCACAACGGTTATGCAATGCCAGAGTATTCTATGTGATTTTAATCATAACATCAATAAATACATTAAAAGAAACGTGACTTTTCAAAATGATTTTCCAAGTTTTCAATCAAAAGGATAAAAATTTATCAATCTAATGGCCTGGCCCTCAACCAGTCCCAAGTGGAGTCGCCAAGCTGTCGAAACCATTTTTTTCGAGTTTGAAAAACGGAGATCGACTTTTAAAATGAAAATGGAGTCGTCACCAATCCTTTTTGTTTAGGTGTGATCGGGTCACCTATAAAATAAATTTTGGTCTACAAATTTCCAGAAGAAAACGGGTTTGGGAGTCGATTACGTACGAGGAAGGGTTAGCACCCTCGCAACGCCCGAAATTGGTACCAAATTGATTAATTGATGTCCTAATGTTGAAAAGTTTGAAATGATTTTGAAATTCTATTTTTTTTCTTTTATTATAAATAAATTGATTGAATATTGATATTCCCTTATTCCGAAAGAATAAAGTATCACATCTAGCACGATTGGATACGACAATCTGAGTCCTCGAATTCAAGATCATCCCCAAAATTCTCCAAGCACATGTATTGAAATTTTGAAAGGGTATTTGATTATTTGGACAAACAAAAAACCACAACCCAGCACGATTGGGCACGATTTCTTCGAATTTCCAAACGCACAAATATTACCTTATTTTGAAAATATGGATAAAATTTGAAAGGATATTTGTTTATTTGGTAAAACAAAAAAACCACACCCAGCACGATTGGGCACGATTTCTTCGAATTTCCAAACGCACAAATATTACCTTATTTTGGAAATATGGATAAAATTTGAAAGGATATTCGTTTATTTGGTCAAACAAAAAACCACACCCAGCACGATTAGGCACGATTTCTTCGAATTTCCAAACACACAAATATTACCTTATTTTGAAAATATGGATAAAATTTGAAAGGATATTCGTTTATTTGGTCAAACAAAAAATCAAACCCAATACGATTGGGCATGATTTCTTCGAATTTCCAAACGCACAAATATTACCTTGTTTTGAAACTTTAAGTAAAAATGAGTTTAAAGCTCAAATAGTGTTAGAACATGACATTTTTGAGTGAATATAATGCTATGGCATAATAACATATAATATGAAGCAATTATTTACAAGTGAAATGTTGAACTATGGAATCGTAAATAACAACTAATAAATAAGAATTACAATACACGTGATAACAAATATAACATACAATTTCAACATTCGTAGTCACATGCTCAGGAAGATTGGAGATACATCCTTCCTTTAAACTATCCCCTTTAGCTTTCTAGGTTTTCAAAGACCAGTCTCAAACCACGACATTTTTCTCGGTTACTTGTGTAATTGACTCCTCCATTAGAAACCCGTTTTTAGAAACCAATCTCTAATCAACACCTTCATAACAAGAAGCCTTGATGCAAAATTAAAAATAAAAATGAAGACAAATAACCTTGGTTAGTAATCACAACAAATATAAACGAATAAAAAAAATGGAAAATCTAACAAATTAAGCTATTTAATCGTGCATTTTAGTTGAACCGACCTACTTTTTTTTTTTACACTAATCATGCTTTATAAAAACCTACCCCACATGCTTATCAGATAATCTATCCAATCCAAATTATTAAATGGACCCGATTCCCTTGCATAAAAAATGTAAATGTAAAAGAAATAAAAGGTAAGAGGCGTTTCTCCCAAGTACTTATTTTGGTGACTATTAACGGATGAAAGTTCGGCATGGCTCTAGTCAGGTGGCTCATATGGTTCACTATATGCGGTTTCGGTTCTAAAAAGGTACTCAAATTGTCCATACTGTCACCTACTAAGGCTAGTACGGAGCCTCGGTTATCGCCCATCATAGGCTCGCGAGCTCAATTCGAGGGACTACATTTACTTATGCCTATGCGGAGGGACAACTTAACTCACGAAAGAATAAGTCATATGTAACCGGAAGCATTCACTAGCCTGTGCGGAGGGACGAGTTAACTCACGAAGGCATAGCGTTTACTTCCACTTAAGCGGATGGAGCCCGGGTAGAGAGCTCATGTTATGTAAAAATGCAAGTGCACGGTGTGTGGGGAGAAACTCACAAACCTTTTCATTTTTATTTTAAAACTAAAAAACTAAAACCGTAAAAACTTAGAGCTGAAAAACAAAAAGATAAAACAAGTTAAAAAGATATTTACAACATGATGCGAATGCATGACTCTTCAAAAACCAAAATTTAAGGATCACGACTAAATATTAATTTGATCAAACAGTTTCGAAAATTTTGACAACACGCGTTTAATTCCAGACTCGACTCTCAAAAAAAAAGTCCCCAGTGGAGTCGCCAGCTGTAGCGACGTAAAATTTAGTACGGGCGCTAATTGAGAAAATTATTGACAATTTGAAAACAGTGTTTCGATTTTATTTTAAAAAAAGTGAGTCACCACTGATCTTTTTTCTAGGTGTGGTCGGACACCTAATAAATCCTCTTTTTAAAAGAAAAATGTCGAAACCATTTTTTTTGAGTCTGAAAAACGGGGATCGACTTTTAAAATGAAAATGGAGTTGCCACCAATCCTTTTTGTTTAGGTGTGATCGGGTCACCTATAAAATAAATTTTGTTCTACGAATTTCCAGAAGAAAATGGGTTAAGGAGCCGGTTACGTGCGAGGAAGGGTTAGCACCCTCGCAACTCCCGAAATTGGTACCAAATTGATTAATTGATGTCCTAATGTTGAAAAGTTTGAAATGATTTTGAAATTCTGTTCTTTTTTTTATTTTAAATAAATTGATTAAATATTGAGATTCCCTTGTTCCGAAAGAATAGAGTATCACATCCAGCACGATTGGATAAGACAATCTGAGTCCCCGAATTCAAGATCATCCCCAAAATTCTCCAAGCACATGTATTGACATTTTGAAAGGGTATTTGATTATTTGGACAAACAAAAAACCACAACCCAGCACGATTGGGCACGATTTCTTCGAATTTCCAAACGCACAAATATTACATTATTTTGAAAATATGGATAAAATTTGAAAGGATATTCGTTTATTTGGTAAAACAAAAAAACCACACCCAGCACAATTGGGCACGATTTCTTCGAATTTTCAAACGCACAAATATTACCTTATTTTGGAAATATGGATAAAATTTGAAAGGATATTCGTTTATTTGGTCAAATGAAAAACCACACCCAGCACGATTGGGCACGATTTCTTCGAATTTCCAAACGCACAAATATTACCTTATTTTGAAAATATGGATAAAATTTGAAAGGATATTGTTTATTTGGTCAAACAAAAAACCACACCCAGCACGATTGGGCACGATTCTTCGAATTTCCAAACACACGAATATTACCTAGTTTTGAAACTTTAAGTAAAAATGATTTTAAAGCTCAAATAGTGTTAGAACATGACATTTTTGAGTGAATATAATGTTATGGCATAATAACATATAATATGAAGCAATTATTTACAAGTGAAATGCTGCACTATGGAATCGTAAATAACAACTAATAAATAAGAATTACAATACACGTGATAACAAATATAACATACAATTTCAACATTAGCAAATAAAGAAAATAACGTGGAACGATATACATAAAACAATAACGAGTAAATGCTATATAAAAATTTTAGAATAAGTAATAAATGAAACAATTTAACAAATAAATTATAATTAATATAATAATATATAAATGAGTTTATAAAATAACTATCACATAAGGAGAAATTGAAAATATAATAATCAAAATAATTTAAAAGAAACTTAATAAGTAATGTGCATATAAAAAATAATATAATAAATGTTTGGAATAAAACGTAATTCAAGACAAGACTCTTAAAAGAACAATTACATATTTATATAGCTTTAAAATAAAATATGTACATATATATATTTAAGAGAAAATACATAAAATAATATGAAACTAATAATATATACATGAAATGTGATAATTTTAATATAAACTATATATGTATATATGTAAAATAATCATATGTAGGAGTATTTAAGTTAAAAATTATTAAAACTGTTAAAACAAAGAAATAGGAAATTTCGAAATCAAATACTCATGTGATAAATGAATAAAATATATATACAAATGGAAATTAAAAAAAAAGGGTTGTAAAATCAATAAAAATGATTTAAAAGAATTTATTAAAACAGCTTCTAAAAATAGATAATGAATAAATTTTATATAAGAAAAAAAAACTTAATTAAAAAAGAAATGGAATTAAAAGACTGTTTTGCAAAGAATTTGTTTAAAAAAACCTAGGACTAAATCAATGCAAAGAATTTGTTTAACAAAACCTAGGACTAAATCAACACGTGCTCAAATAATTAGGGATTAAAAATGAAATATTTCCATTCGCGAAAACGCTGCGTACAGATTTGGAATAAAATGAAAACGCGCGTGAATTACAGAGATTAAATAAAAAAACGAAGAAAATGTGCCTAGGGTCTAATCAAGTAATGATGCAGAAAAAGAGGAGTGATTGCGCAAATAATCCCCTATTAACAAAACACGCGGATCCTGAATGGACATCGGGTCAGGTCAAGTCGGGTCGCCCTATACGACGCCGTTTTGAGGCCACTGGAGAAGGCTTCAAACGGCGTCGTTTATCCCCTCTTATAAACACAACACATTTTTTTTGAAGAAAAAACAAACCATCAGCCTCTTTTTTTTAGAAACAAACCCTAGCCCCCCCTTTTTTTGCTCTCATTCCAGTCGATTTCAAAGCAATATCAGAGGGCCATC
Organism: Gossypium bickii; assembly: GCA_025503065.1. Classification (NCBI taxonomy): domain Eukaryota; kingdom Viridiplantae; phylum Streptophyta; class Magnoliopsida; order Malvales; family Malvaceae; genus Gossypium; species Gossypium bickii. Next base: position 12,721,015 of record CP106709.1, read on the forward strand.
TGACGACCATACATCATAGTAATCGGTGATGGCGTTGAGTGAAGGCCAAGTCTGGCTCTCTTTTTCTGTGAATATTCGAAGGTATCACCACCTTCACGGCCAAGAATCTCCGTTCAAGCCTTGATTTCAGCGAAAGAGACGAATCTCCGACGATGCCGCCTAAGACAGGTATTCTTCTTCCCCTTTCCCTTTGATGGCTGCTGTTTTCTTTGTTTGTTCTATATCTTTATATTTCGTTTGTGTAATGACAGTGCGTCTGTTGAAATAGAGAGAAAAAGAATGCTACCGAAATAGATTAAAAATAAGAAGAAGATGAAATCAGAGTAAAAACCTTTGAAATTCTATCTCTGATTTTTATTCCTCTCTATTAGTCTGTATTTTGTACTTAAAATCGTGAAAAGAAGATTACATTGGTTGACTTCGGGCTTTTTAAAGCCAAAATCAAAAATAAAAAATACCACTATTTTTTTATTTTTTTCTCTGCTGCTTGTTTGTTGTCGTTTGTCCTTGGTTGCAGGTACAGAGGAGTGACGTGTCACGGTGGTGCGCGGAGCGTACGAAGGTGCAGGTGCATGACGCGCGCTTGCGTGAGGGCTGCTTGCGGTGCTGCTTGGCCAAAGGGTTCTAGGGTTTCTAAAATGTTAAGGTTTCGGGCTTAGTTAGGGTTTGTGTATTGGGTTAGGCTTAGGCTAGTTTGGGGTTTTGGGCTAGTCGGGCCTGTATGATTGTTTTACCAATTGGGCTGCTGTAATGGACATTTAAAAGACTGTTTATTGGTTTTTTTCTTTTGCTTTTTTTTGTTTGGTTAATGGGCCGGGTAAATTTTGGGCCCTACAGCTGCCCTTCTTTGCTCATTATTGTGTAACAGGAATGAAGCAAAGACTTCAAAAAGGGCCAAATTTGCCTGGTCTTGTAAGATCTTGACTTCTTCGCACTTCTTTTCTTCAAGTAGCTTCATTCTATCCCACTACATCTTCAAGGGCATAGGAACCAGCGCTTCGATCTGTTCACATGTAATTTCAGGGAGAAGAGATTGGTAACTTTGATCTACTCTACTGGAACTTCGAGGAGATGAGAATTCAGAGAGAAGAGATTCGTAGCTTCGATCTTCCTATTGAAACTTATTGGAAATGAGAGTGGATCCTCAATACACTCAGGGAGGAGGATTTGTAGCTTCGACCTGCTCCACTGGGACTTCGAGGCGATAAGAATCCAGAGAGAAGAGATTTGTAGTTTCGATCTTCTCACTGAAACTTCTCAGAAATAAAGGCTGATCCTCAATACACTCAGGGAGGAGGGATTTGTAGCTTCGACATGCTCCTCTGAGACTTCGAGGTGATAAGAATCCAGAGAGAAGAGCTTTGTAGTTTCGATCTTCTCACTGAAACTTCTCAGAAATAAAGGTTGATCTTCAATACACTTAGGGCGGAGGGATTTGTAACTTCGACCTGCTCCACTAGGACTTCAAAGTGATAAGAATCCAGAGAGAAGAGATTTGTATTTTCGATCTTCTCACTGAAACTTCTAAGAAATAATGGTTGATCCTCAATACACTAAGGGAGGAGGGATTTGTAACCTCGACCTGCTCCACTGAGACTTTGAGGTGATAAGAATCCAGAGAAAAGAGATTTTTCATTTCGATTATCTCACTAAAACTTCTCAGAAATAAAGGTTGATACTCAATACACTCAAGGAGGAGGGATTTGTAACCTCGACCTGCTCCACTGAAACTTCGATGTGATAAGAATACAGAGAAAAGAGATTTGTCATTTCGATCTTCTCACTGAAACTTCTTAGAAATAAAGGTTGATCCTCAATACATTCAGGGAAGAGGGATTTGTAACTTTGACCTGCTCCACTGGGACTTCAAGGTGAGAAGAATCAAGAGGGAAGAGATTTGTAGTTTCAATCTTCTAACTAAAAATTCTCGGAAATAAAGGTTGATCCTCAATACACTCAGGGAGGAGGGATTTGTAACTTCGACCTGCTCCACTGGGACTTCGAGGTGATAAGAATCCAGAGAGAAGAGATTTGTAGTTTCGATCTTCTCACTGAAACTTCTCGAAAATAAAGGTTGATCCTCAATACACTTAGGAAAGAGGGATTTGTAACTTCGACCTACTCCACTGGGACTTCGAGGTGATAAGAATCTAGAGAGAAGAGATTTGTAGTTTCGATCTTCTCACTGAAACTTCTCAAAAATAAATGTTGTTCCTCAATACACTCAGGGAGGATGGGTTTGTAACTTCAACCTGCTCCACTGGGACTTCGAGGTGATAAGAATCTAGAGAGAAGAGATTTGTAGTTTCAATCTTCGCAATGACACTCCTCGAAAATAAAGGTTGATCCTCAATACACTCAGGGATAAGAGATTTGTAACTTCGACCTGCTGCACTGGGACTTCGAGGTGATAAAAATCCAGAGAGAAGAGATTTGTAGTTTCGATCTTCTCACTGAAATATACCGGAAATAAAGGTTGATCCTCAATACACTCAGGGAGGAGGGATTTGTAACTTTGACCTGCTCCACTGAGACTTCGAGGTGATAAGAATCCAGAGCGAAGAGATTTGTAGTTTCGTTCTTCTCACTAAAACTTCTCTGAAATAAAGGTTGATCCTCAATACACTCAGGGAAGAGAGATTTGTAACTTCGACCTGGTCCACTGGGACTTCGAAGTGATAAGAATCCAGAGAGAAGAGGTTTGTATTTTCGATCTTCTCACTGAAACTTCTCATAAATGGTTGATCCTCAATACACTAAGGGAGGAGGGATTTGTAACCTCGACCTGCTCCACTGAGACTTCGAGGTGATAAGAATCCAGAGAAAAGAGATTTGTCATTTCCATCTTCTCACTGAAACTTCTCAGAAATAAAGGTTGATCCTCAATACACTAAGGGAGGAGGGATTTGTAACTTCAACTTGCTCCACTGGGACTTCACGGTGAGAAGAATCCAGAGAGAAGAGATTTGTAGTTTCAATCTTCTCACTGAAAATTCTCGGAAATAAAGGTTAATCCTCAATACACTCAGGGAGGAAGGATTGGTAACTTCGACCTACTCCACTGGGACTTCGAGGTGATAAGAATCCAGAGAGAAGAGATTTGTAGTTTCGATCTTCTTACTGAAACTTCTCGAAAATAAAGGTTGATCCTCAATACACTCAGGAAAGAGGGATTTGTAACTTCGACCTACTCCACTGGGACTTCGAGTTGATAAGAATCCAGAGAGAAGAGATTTGTAGTTTCGATCTTCTCACTGAAACTTCTCGAAAATAAAGGTTGATCCTCAATACACTCAGGGAGGATGGATTTGTTACTTCGTCCTGCTCCACTGTTACTTCGAGGTGATAAGAATCCAGAGAGAAGAGATTTGTAGTTTCGATCTTCGCAATAAAACTTCTCGAAAATAAAGGTTGATCCTCAATACACTCAAGGAAGAGGGATTTGTAACCTCGACCTGCTCCACTGAAACTTCGAGGTGATAAGAATCCAGAGAAAAGAGATTTGTCGTTTCAATCTTCTCACTAAAACTTCTCAAAAATAAAGGTTGATCCTCAATACACTCAGGGAGGAGGGATTTGTACCTTCGACCTGCTCCACTAGGACTTCGAGGTGAGAAGAATCCAGAGAGAAGAGATTTGTAGTTTCAATCTTCGCAATGACACTTCTCAAAAATAAAGGTTGATCCTCAATACACTCAGGGAGGAGGGATTTGTAACTTCGACCTGCTCCACTGGGACTTTGAGGTGATAAGAATCAAGAAAGAAGAGATTTGTATTTTCGATCTTCTCACTGAAATTTCTCGGAAATAAAGGTTGATCCTCAATACACTCAGGGAGGAGGGATTTATAACTTTGACCTGCTCCACTGAGACTTCAAGGTGATAAGAATCCAGAGAGAAGAGATTTGTAGTTTCGATCTTCTCACTGAAATTTCTCAGAAATTAAGGTTGATCCTTAATACACTCAGGGAGAAGGGATTTGCAACTTTGACCTGTTCCACTAGGAGTTCGAGGTGATAAGAATCCAGAGAGAAGAGATTTGTAATTTCGATCTTCTCACTAAAACTTCTCTAAAATAAAGGTTGATCCTCAATACACTTAGGGAGGAGGGATTTGTAACTTCGACCTGCTCTACTGGGACTTCATGGTGAGAAAAATCCAGAGAGAAGAGATTTGTAGTTTCAATCTTCTCACTGAAAATTCTCGGAAATAAAGGTTGATCCTCAATACATTCAGGGAGGAGAGATTTGTATCTTCGACCTGCTCCACTAGGACTTCGAGGTGATAAGGATCCAGAGAGAAGAGATTTGTAGTTTCGATCTTCTCACTAAAACTTCTCAAAAATAAAGGTTGATCCTCAATACACTCAGGGAGGAGGGATTTGTAACTTCGACCTGCTCCACTGGGACTTAGAGGTGATAAGAATCCAGAGAGAAGAGATTTGTAGTTTCGATCTGCTCACTGAAACTTCTCGTAAATTAAGGTTGATCCTCAATACACTCAGGGAGGATGGATTTATAACTTCGACCTGCTCCACTGGGACTTCGAGGTGATAAGAATCCGAGAGAAGAGATTTGTAGTTTCGATCTTCATAATGACATTTCTCGAAAATAAAGGTTGATCCTTAATACACTCAGGGAGGAGGGATTTGTAACTTCAACCTGCTCTACTGGGACTTCGAGGTGATAAGAATCCAGAGAAAAGAGATTTGTAGTTTCGATCTTCTCACTGAAATTTCTCGGAAATAAAGGTTGATCCTCAATACACTCAGGGAGGAGGGATTTATAACTTTGACCTGCTCTACTGAGACTTCAAGGTGATAAGAATCCAGAGAGAAGAGATTTGTAGTTTCGATCTTCTCACTGAAATTTCTCAGAAATTAAGGTTGATCCTTAATACACTCAGGGAGAAGGGATTTGTAACTTCGACCTGTTCCACTAGGACTTCGAGGTGATAAGAATCCAGAGAGAAGAGATTTGTAATTTCGATCTTCTCACTAAAACTTCTCTAAAATAAAGGGTGATCCTCAATACACTTAGGGAGGAGGGATTTGTAACTTCGACCTGCTCTACTGGGACTTCATGGTGAGAAAAATCCAGAGAGAAGAGATTTGTAGTTTCAATCTTCTCACTGAAAATTCTCGGAAATAAAGGTTGATCCTCAATACCTTCAGGGAGGAGGGATTTGTATCTTCGACCTGCTCCACTAGGACTTCGAGGTGATAAGAATCCAGAGAAAAGAGATTTGTAGTTTCGATCTTCTCACTAAAACTTCTCAAAAATAAAGGTTGATCCTCAATACACTCAGGGAGGAGGGATTTGTAACTTCGACCTGCTCCACTGGGACTTAAAGGTGATAAGAATCCAGAGAGAAGAGATTTGTGGTTTCGATCTGCTCACTGAAACTTCTTGTAAATTAAGGTTGATCCTCAATACACTCAGGGAGGATGGATTTATAACTTCGACCTGCTCTACTGGGACTTCGAGGTGATAAGAATCCAGAGAGAAGAGATTTGTAGTTTCGATCTTCGTAATGACATTTCTCGAAAATAAAGGTTGATCCTTAATACACTCAGGGAGGAGGGATTTGTAACTTCAACCTGCTCTACTGGGACTTCGAGGTGATAAGAATCCAGAGAGAAGAGATTTGTAGTTTCGATCTTCTCACTGAAATTTATCAGAAATAAAGGTTGATCCTCAATACACTCAGGGAGGAGGGATTTGTAACTTCGACCTGCTCCACTGAGACTTCGATGTGATAAGAATCCAGAGAGAAGAGATTTGTAGTTTCGATCATCTCACTGAAACTTCTCTGAAATAAAGGTTGATCCTCAATACACTTAGGGAGAAGGGATTTGTAACTTTGATCTGCTCCACTGGGACTTCGAGGTGATAATAATCCAGAGAGAAGTGATTTGTAGTTTCGATCTTTGCAATGAAACTTCTCGAAAATAAAGGTTGATCCTCAATGCACTCAGGGAGGAGGGATTTAAAACTTTGACCTGCTCCACTGGGACTTCGAGGTAATAAGAATCCAGAGAGAAGAGATTTGTAGTTTCGATCTTCTCACTGAAACTTCTCGGAAATAAAGGTTGATCCTCAATACACTCAGGGAGGAGGGATTTGTAACCTCGACCTGCTCCCTTGAGACTTCGAGGTAATAAGAATCCAGAGAAAAGAGATTTGTCATTTCGATCTTCTCACTGAAACTTCTCAAAAATAAAGGTTGATCCTCAATACATCAGGGATGAGGGATTTGTAACTTCGACCTGCTCCACTGGGACTTTGAGATGTGAAGAATCCAGAGAGAAAAGATTTGTACTTTCGATCTTCTCACTGAAACTTCTCGAAAATAAAGGTTGATCCTCAATACACTCAGGGAGGAGGGATTTGTAACTTTGACCTGCTCCACTGGGACTTCGAGATGATAAGAATCAAGAGAGAAGAGATTTGTAGTTTCGATCTTCTCACTGAAACTTCTTGGAAATAAAGGTTGATCCTCAATACACTCAGGGAGGATGGATTTGTAACTTCGACCTGCTCCACTGGGACTTCGAGGTGATAAGAATACAGAGAGACGAGATTTGTAGTTTCGATCTTCTCACTGAAACTTCTCGAAAATAAAGGTTGATCGTCAATACACTCAGGGAGGAGGGATTTGTAACTTCGACTTGCTCCACTGGGACTTTGAGGTGATAAGAATCCAGAGAGAAGATATTTTTAGTTTTGATCTTCTCAATGATACTTCTTGGAAATAAAGGTTTATCCTCAATACACTCAGGGAGGAGGTATTTGTAGCTTCGACCTGCTCCACTGGGACTTCTAGGTGAAAAGATTTGTATTTCCGATCTGCCTCGCTCAGGAAGGCAAGATCTTTTATCTTCAATCTGTTCCACTACTAACTCAGGGATACTAGACTGGTATCTTTGATCCACTTCACTCAGAAAGGCAAGATATGCTATTTTACCAATGTTGCGCCACCGTCCTCTAGGGGACTTATCCTGTAAAATCGGTTTTGTGTTTATGTTTATGCAAAATGGTTAGGATGCAATGGTCAGAATGAATCTAATACTCCTAACTAAATGTATTATGGACGATATTTGTATGAATGCAGAATGTCTTGAGAATGGTCTTTTTACAAAGATTAGGATGCAATGATCGGAATGAATCAAATACCCTTAAATAGATGTGTCTTATGGATGACATTTGTATGAATGCAGAATGTCATGAGAATGATTTCTTACAATAATTCGGATGTAATGATCGAAATGAATCAAATGCTCCTAACTAAATGTGTTTTGCATGAATGCAGAATTTCGTGAGAATGATCCCTACTAAAGGTTGTCGTTGCTCGTCGTTTATCAGGGCTCTATCGCTGACGTATTATGCTGCCATCTTTTTCGACTGGTATTCTTGACAGAAAACTCGAGGAAACAATTTTAACTATTCAACAAATTTGCCCCGCTATAACTTCAGGGTTTATCTCATTATGGCTTAAGGGTATAGGATCTGAATCTTTTCCCAACCATCCCACTATGATTTCAGAATGTGGGATTTGTTTCTTCTTCAATCCATCACATTACTTTTCAAAGGTATAGGATCTGTACCGGCTTCCATTTATCCCACCATAACTCAGGGGTATAGGGTCTGTGGCTTGTTCTATCAACAGATCACTCCTTGGGTGACCCAATCAAATGTGTATGCATGATGCTCGCATGAATGCAGAATATCATTTTCTTCCAAGAATGATTCCCGTTTTACACTTGGGTTAACAATGCAGAATATGAGTTGATTTTTTGAAAAATAGAAATTGAAAAATAGCTCAGGGTGTGACCTGAGGTTCAACTCACCTCTCGCAATATTGGTTGATTTTTTGAAAAACAGAAATTGAAAAATACCTCAGGGTGTGACCTGAGGCTCAACTTACTTCTCGTAATACGAGTTGATTTTTAAAAAATAGAAATTGAAAATACCTCAGCGTGTGACCCGAGGCTCAACTCACCTTTCGCAATATGAGTTGATTTTTTTAAAAAACAAAAATTGAAAAAAACCTCAGCGAGTAACCTGAGGCTCAACTCACCTCTCGCAATATGAGTTGATTTTTTTGAAAAACAGAAATTGAAAAATACCTCAACGTGTGACCTGAGTCTCAACTCACCTCTCGCAATATGAGTTGATTTTTTTGAAAAACAGAAATTGAAAAAATACCTCAGCGTGTGACCTGAGGCTCAACTCACCTCTCGCAATATGAGTTGATTTTTTTGAAAAACAGAAATTAAAAAATATCTCAGCGTGCGACCTGAGGCTCAACTCACCTCTCGCAATATGAGTTGATTTTTTTGAAAAACAGAAATTGAAAATACCTTAGCGTGTGACCTAAGGCTCAATTCACCTCTCGCAATAGGAGTTGATTTTTTTGAGAAACAGAAATTGAAAATACCTCAGCTTGTGACCCGAGGACCAACTCACCTCTCGCAATATGAGTTTAGAGTATGTCATTTCACTATTTATTATTTAAATGAACCAAACATGATATGCTTGACAATGGCACAGTAGGTACGAAAGAAATACCTCACATTCATATTTATTTCAAAAGCAACAAGCAAAGAAAATTGACAAGGAATAGTTCAATAAGGAAAACATTATAAAGAAATCCAACGCATGAACTTCTCCACATTTCTTCATCCTGGATCTTTTCAAGCACAGCTTCTTGTGTAGAAGATTTTGAGCTTCTGAGAATGCTTTAACGATTGTAACTTCATCCTTTGACTCCCCGTTCAAAATGTCTTGCTCCTTAAGTCCAAACCCCCTTCATTACGACGCCCTTTCAGGTTTTCATCCTAATCCTTTTTGTTTATCAAGAAGCCCTTTTCGGGTTTTCATCTTGATCTCTTTTTCTTTTTCTTTTTTTTTATCAAGACGCCCTTTTGGGTTTTCATCTTGATCTCTCTCTCTCTCTCTCTCTTTAGGCATAATATTTCTTCACAGTATATGAGTTCACTGGATTAGGTAACTCCTTCCCATCCATCTTAGTGAGAATCAAAGCTCCACCCCAGAAGGCCTTTTTTACGACATATGGCCCTTCTCAATTTGGTGCCCATTTTCCTCGAATGTCTTTTTGTATTGGGAGAATCTTTCTCAGTACGAGTTCTCCCTCGCGGAACTTTCTTGGCCGCACCTTCTTGTCATGGGCCGTGATCATTCTTTTCTGATACATTTGTCCATGACAGATTGCCTTCAAGCGTTTTTCTTCTATAAGATTTAGCTGGTCATATCGAGCTCGAACCCATTCTGATTCCTCTAGTTTCGACTCCATTAAGACTCGTAGAGAGGGGATCTCAACTTCAATGGGCAGCACAGCTTCCATTCCATAAACCAGAGAGAAAGGAGTTGCTCCCGTAGATGTCTGCACAGATGTGCGATATGCATTCAAAGCGAATGGTAGCTTCTCGTGCCAGTCTTTATATGTCTCGATCATTTTCCCAATAATTCTATTAATATTTTTGTTGGCCGCTTCTATAGCTTCATTCATTTTCGGGCGATAGGGTGAGGAGTTATGATGTTTTATTTGAAATTGCTCACACACTCTCTTCATCATCTTGTTGTTCAGATTCAAAACATTATCTGAAATGATTCTCTCAGGCAAACCATATCGACATATGATCTTTTTTTTAAGAACCTGCAAACTGCAGTCTTCGTCACATTAGCAAACGAAGCGGCTTCTATCCATTTTGTAAAGTAATCTATAACCAAAAAAATGAATCGGTGCCCATTAGAAGCCTTTGGGGAAATTAGCCCTACAACATCCATGCCCCACATAGAAAAAGGCCACGGAGAAGTCATGACATGAAGGGGCGAAGGGGCTGCATGAATTTTATCGCCGTAAACTTGACATTTGTGGCACTTTCGTACGTAACTAATGCAGTCGTTTTCCATCGTCAGCCAGTAATAACTAAGTTTCATAATCTGCCTAGCCATAATGAAACCATTGGCATGCGTCCCACAGATTCCTTCATGGACATCTTCAAGTATTTTTCTGGCTTCAATAGCATCCACGCATCTCAGGAGCACTTGATCTTTTCCTCTTTTGTACAGGATATCCCCATCAAGGACAAATCCCACCGCCATTCTTCTGATTGTTCTTTTGTCGTTCTCATTTGCTTGCTCGGGATACCTTTGATTCTTGATATATTCTAAGATATCATGGAACTATGGCAGTCCATCTGTCTCTTTTTCAATGCTAAAACAATGTACAGGAACCTCATATATGCTCATTTGGAGAGGCATTATTTTCGTTTCTCTGTTTGCTTTGAACATTGAAGCCAAAGTGGCCAGGGCATTAGCCAATTGGTTTTCTTCTCGTGGGAAGTAATTAAAAGCCACTTCTTTGAATTCTTTAATCAGTTCTGCAACTAGATCGTGATATTTAACTAATTTCGAATCTCTCACTTCCCAATCTCCACAGATTTGGTAAATTACCAACGCTGAATCGCCGTACACCTCTAAGATTTCAATGTTTCGTTCAATAGCTACACGAAGTCCCATAATGCAAGCCTTATATTCTTCTATGTTATTGGTACAGAAGAAATTTAATCAAGCAGTAAGCGGATAATGGTTCCCTTCTGGTGACACTAAGACTGCTCCAATCCCATGCCCCAATGCATTCGATGCACCATCAAAGCTCTTCTTCCATGATTTCTTTTTTGACGACTCACATTCTTTTTCTGTAATGCACATCAAGTCTTCGTGTGGGAAATCAAATCTCAATGGCTCGTATTCTTCTGTTATTCGAGTTGCTAAGAAGTCACCCGTCGCGCTCCCCTTTATCGACTTTTGACTCACATATACGATGTCGTACTCCTATAGTAGGATCTGCCATCGTGCCATTCTTCCTGAGAGTGCAGGTGATTCCATCATGTACTTTATTGGGTCTAGCTTTGAAATTAACCACGTCGTATGATACAACATATATTGTCTGAGCCTTCGAACTACCCAGACAAAAGCACAACAGAATTTTTCAATTGACGGGTACTTTGCTTCATACTCTGTGAACTTCTTGCTGAGGTAGTAAATCACCCTTTCTCTTTTCCCTGACTCATCATGTTGCCCCAGTACGCAACTCATCATGTTCCCGAATATTGGAGGGGGTTCTCTATTTGCCTTTTTTCGTGGCCTTTTTTTTTTTTTGCTTGCCGAAATGTTGGAGCCTTTTTATTTCCATCATTTTGCTTGTTTCCCATGCTACTTGCAGGTAGTGGGTGAAGAAGGAACAGCCACCCATACTGATGGTCAAAAAATCTGGGGAGTGGGTGCCCCAAATCGCGTAATCTCCTAGAGGGACCCAGTTGCAAATGTAGTAAAACTAATGGGGTCAAAACATAATTTTAAGAAGATTAGGGTCAAAGTGTAATTTTGGAAAAGTTTATAGGTCAATGAAATTTTAGAAAAGTTTAGGGGTCAAAATGTAATTTTAGAAAAGTTTAGGGTTCATAATGTAATTTTGGAGAAGTTATGGGTTAAAATGAAATTTTGGAAAAGTTAGGGGTCAAAGTGTAATTTTAGAAAATTTTAGGGTTCATAGTGTAATTTTGGAAAAGTTTATAGGTTAAAATGAAATTTTAGAAAAGTTGAGGGGTCAAAATATAATTTTATTTTTTTGTATTTTTCAATTTTTTTAATTTTAAAAATTAAATACGAAATTGAGCCAGACAAAGTTTACTGCTTACAATTAGATAACAAGTTTATTGTACATGTAATGCATGTCACACTTGTTTTTTCAAAAAAATAAAAGAAGGAAAGATTAGTTTACCACATATAAACTTCATAGTGAAACTATCACTTGACATAGCCAATTCATAAGAGGTTGACGCATTACAATTCAATTCCTTTTAAGAAAAATGATAACTCGAGTCACATATATTGTACTAAAAAATACATTTTTTTTATTAAACCCATACACCCCTATAAGCTCATTCTACTAATCGATCTACCAAACTATTGGCATCAAGTGCACACTACAACGAATTCAAATAACCTACTAAAAGATACTCGAAAATGAGTCTGAACTAACATCAATTATAAATAAATAACACAAAATATAAATTAAACATAAATAAAAAATCATATAATCTACTAAAAACAAATTAAAATCCTAATAAAATAAAAGTCAAATATCTTTGAAGCTATTTGAGTCATCACTTGTTACTGATTCCACTCAAATAGACAACAGTTTTGGAGATGTTGAGATTGATGTGGTGATTACAATTCTTAAACCTCGGTGATTGTACTGCTCTATATAGATCTCTTCCTTTTGATGCTTTTTATGGTATTAAAGATGGGAATAACGGTTGGATTGGGATGTGCAATGAGTTGAGTTGTAGGCGAGAAATTGGCTTTCCAAAGGTGCTGATTGAAAATCATAATCTTTCAACTATAGAGAAAATAATGTTTAATTTGGTTTCAACAAACAAAACTATTTCGTTTACGGTTTTTTAATGGAAAACATTGAAGAAACTATGTTTAGTATAAAATTTTAATTTTTTTTAAATAAAATGAAAATATGTGAAAAATGAGAAAACAATAAAAACATTGTTTTCACTAAAAATGTTTTATAAAAATAAAAATAATGAAGGTTTAAATCCATATAAATGCAAAAAATGTTCCTTTTAAACAATTTTTCAAATTTTAAATATAGTGCATTAGTTGGAATGTTAAATTTTTTGTTTTATTTTTCATGTTTCTATTATAAAAAATTATTTACATAACATGTTTTTATTATTGAAAATAATTTTTTTTAATTTTTAGTTATCAAATGTGTTTGTCAATTTGTAAATATAAAAAAATTCCTAAAATAAAAATATAAAATATTTTCAAAAACCAAACAAAACAAAAGTTGGACTAGTTTCATGATAAGATTTACTACATACCATATACTAGACCTACATAAATTTGAGGCTCCACCGACAAGAATCACTTCCATTTTGCTAAGAGACCCTTAAAGGTGATTAGAAATTGAAGTAGAAGAAACGGAGGAAGGATTACTTGACTTAAGAAGAAAAGATTTGGATCTGACCTAAAAATAAGAAATAAAAAAAATTAGTAATAAAGAAAACAAAAAAAATAAAAGAAGAAATTTGATAACAAGAACAAATAAAAGTCATAAATAAATAAGAACTAAAAATAAAAATAATGGAAGATGGAATGAGTAAATCGACAGATATGATGGATAAAAGGATAAGTTTCAAATTGAACTCTTTGAGATATAAATTCCAACAAACTCAATTAATGGCTCTAATCAACTCTCCAATAAATAATCCTTGGCAAATTGAAGGATGAAGAATGAATTCCGACGACTCCTTGAAGAAAATCAAGAAGAAAACTACTTCTAAATATCACAAGAAACAAATCTTGCACAAAAAAAAAAACTAACTCCCAAAGTTGAAAACTTTATTAATGAAAATAATTATTATGTTAATAAACAATGAAAAAGCCTTTATATAGGCTAGCTAAGTACATCCAAATGAAACTTTCTTGTTTTGCTAAAAAACAAAAACTCCTAAACAACTTAAAATACTTAAACAATATCCAAAATTTGGAATAAATAAATAATAAAATAATAAAACCTAATAAATACAATATTTGGCTCATATAAAAATTAAGCCTAAAAATCGAACCCAATATGATTTAAACTCAAATTAAAAGTCTGAAACTCGTAGTTTTCATCATAATCTCATTCAGAAATTCTACTCGCACGGTCTTCACTAAAATAATCATAACTTGAGCTCCTGAACTCAAAATCGAGTGATTCAAAGTGTTTTTCAAAGCTAAGAGATAGATCTCCAAAATCTATGCAGACATTGAAGCCCATAAATACCTAGATACCATCAAAAAATTTGTCGCAAGTTGACTAATCTTTTAGTTTGAAAATTGACAACTTGGTTGAGTTAACTTTAATAAATTTCACCTAACCCGTGCATGCATCAATCCTCGTTTCCTCAAAAAGATTCATTCTCACATATTATCTTTGATCGAATCTTGGTTTGATTTGCTTGGCCTTTAACCTTGTTGGGCTTTGAGGTAATGTAAGCTCGTCACATCCATGGGTCTGAAATTGGACCTTGAGACTCACATCATAAGAAGTGAGTTATTTTAGATGTACAATGCAATAGGCTTGAT